>JAQQAF010000009.1:17345473-18720473 GCA_029747655.1 Ensete ventricosum
TTTGTATGTTGGAAGATTTTATCATGTTATCGAGAAGTTTTTCTTTTAAAGAAAGATGATTTCATATATAATTTTTAGGTTAAAAAATAATACAAATCATCAACACAAGTTAATACACATCAATCAAAATCTTTTTTTCATACATATGACTCTTATTTAAGTTAACTAAACTTTCTTCTTTCTAATTCTAGTATGCTCTAGCTATGCAAAGATTATGCATCTTTGAGAGCAATCAAGATTAATTATAACAAAGAATTATCCTTAAGATTCATTACCAATAATTTTATTTTTAATATTATTTTTTATTATTTACTTAGGCTAGTGAGCTTTTAAACAGTGTTAGATCTCAAGTCATGTGCCTTGAACATATATTTTTAAAATATTACTTAGTGCTCCTAGCCTTGTTAGGATGTAACTTTATATTATGGGAGGTTTTGATTTAGATATTCATTTGAGTATGGGTCCTTCATGATATGTTCTTCCCATTTTCTCTAATGGCTGAAGGTTGTTTATGATTTCTTTAGGAACCCAAATTAATTTATGTGGATTATAATTTTTAAATGAATATTTGTTTGCTTTATGTCCTATTTTTTCACAAGAATTATATTTAACTTTTGATGGTAAATGTAAGGTAGGTCCTTTAACGAAAGTGGTTGGCTTTTGTTGACTATTACCGACAAAGCCTATGCCATTTCTTTTATTAATATGACCCTTATTTACAAGGATCATATTTAGGGATTTGTTCTCTATTTCCAAATTTTCTAATATGGTTTTAAGCATGAAATTCTCTTCTTTAATATTGTTTAGTATTTCACATTTAGAACTAGGATTATGTGATGCTAATAACTCATGTATTTCATCAACTTTACCAACTAAAAAATTATGTTCATATTTAAGTAATTTAAAGGATTTACTAAAATTTTAAATTCATCAAACAAATCATGAAGTATATTTAATAATTTTAAAAAAGAATTACTTAATGAATTACTAACCTCATCGTTGATGGTCATAAGGGCAAGGTTCTCCACTTCTTGATTGTGCATTTGATCTTTGGAGCTCTTTAGCTTCTTGCATTCATAGCAAGAGGTTTCGTCCATCTTCAGATTATTTTTTAAGGTTCAAGTTCATTAATTTTTCTGGTTCATTTGTCAAATGTTCAAGGTCCTAATCACTCGAGATTTCACTCGAGGAGTTATATGTTCTCAGTTCAAATTCCTTCCTATTCTTTGGAAGGTGTTATTTAAGTTTCATTTTTGTAAGATATTTCATTCATTGATTCATTTATATTAATTATGCTTTTATGTGTGATTTTCAAAATATGCCAAATATTAAAAGCTGAATGATAAGTGGAAACACGATTAAACTCATTCTTATGAAGACCATAAAGTAAGGCATTCATAGCCTTTACGTTTAAAGAGAAAGTCTTCTTCTCCAAATCATTCCAATTATTCATTGGAAAAAAAGACTTTTCAAATCTATTTTCAATAATAGTCCATAAATCGAGTTCTAAAGAAAGCAAGAAAACTCTCATCCGAGTTTTCCAATAAGTGTAGTCCATAACATTGAATATGGGAGGACAAATAATAGAAAAGCCCTCTTGAAAACCAATAAGAGCCATTTCTCTTGGGTGTTAAACCAAATGAGAAAAATCGAGTCTCTAATACTAATTGTTATAATCAATTGACACTAAGAGGGGGGGTGGGGGGTGAATTAGTGCAACTGTAAATTTTCAGTTGGGATGAAATTTTTTTTATTAAACCAAGATAGGAAATCTGAATATTTTCTTTCTTAGTGAAATGAGTGAGTGATTAAAATAACATTGCTAAGTTAATAAGCAAACCAGAAAGATATGGAGGAAAGAACTTATCATGAAAACTTTATTTTCAAGGAGTTGAGTTAAATCAGAAGCGTTAATAAAAAAATATGTAAGCAATGAAAGTAAGAAAATGCTCATAATTTTTAGAGTGGTTTGGCACAAACGACCTAGGTCCACTCCCGATTCCTCCTTGAGGCACACCGGTGTCCACTACCGATCTTCTTTAGGTGATGAATAACCCCTTACACTTGAGCTTACAAGGGAGACAAGATTTACAACTCTAAGCTCTCTCCCTTACCCATTTTCTTTTTCTTACACTTCACACAAGTTTTTCACAGAGTTTTTTTCCCAGAAGTGTTATCTAGAATACAAGAATACTTGGGATATTTATAGGCTCCAAGGAGCTTCGGATTTTTTGGAGCAAAAAATCAAACGTATTCAGAAAATCTGGGTACGGGCCATTCACCCGCTGATCTAAGCAGTTTACTTGCCAAAAGTGCCCAGATTCCTGGGTACGGGTGGTTCAGCCGCTTAGCTTGGGCGGGTTAGCCATCGTTAGCCGCCCGAAAGCACGGGCAGTGGTGGTAAACCCGCCACTCAACGACGGTTTACTCGTCGGAATTTTCACAAAAAGTGGTTCCCTCCATTTTTTGAATTTCGGCTTGATACATCAGTTGACCACTCCCTTGGTCTACTAATTGAGTTCAACCTGAGCTCAACTAAACCCTATAATGGACTTGGTTGCCTCATTGAGTTGATTTTGATTCCTTCCAAATTCAACTCAATTAGGACTTAAACCCTAACTACGACTCAATGAATACAACACTTAATGACCAATTAAGCTTAAATAAGATCTACCTCTCGCCTAATCTGGCAGCCTCCGGCATTCTTGCGGTGAGTCCTATGGTCTTCTTCCGACGACTCCTGGCGTGTTCCCAACGAGCTTCCAGATCCCTTCTGCGAATCTCCTAGCGAACTTCAGGCAAGATCCCACCGCATCGTCCGAACTCGGCCCGATGCCCAAGCTTGATCTTGGCCCATCATCTTGTTGTAACTTCATTGCTCCTGTCAAAGTCAGTCTAACACAATGCTAATTATGATTAAATTAAATACAATCATAATTGTCAAAACATCCATTACAAGACCATCCCAACTCCCAGCAAGTTTTTTGACTACCCCAATAATCTTCCGGCGAGTCTCGGTCTTCTTCTGATGAACTCACTTGCGTCATCCTAGCAAGCTTCTGATACCCTCGACGAGCTCCCGACGCACTCCTCGCAAGTTCTCAACCGCATCAACTCGATGAATGGACTTAACCTTGGCCAATCCTGATTGTAATAATCCTTCTGTCGTAATTAATCCTACATCAATCAACTCTAACAATCATGTTAGATCAATAATCCATCAATTGATTTCATCATCAAAATTTGAACCCCGACCCAATGCTCGATCTTAACTCTCAATGATAGATTCTTCCTTAATTGCTTTGACTTTTCCTCGTCGTAGTTAATTCTGCATCACTTCTCTCCAACATATGTGTTAGATCACAAACACTTCAATTGGTTTCATCATCAAAATTTGAGATTCAACAATCTCCCTCTTTTTGATTATGACAACCAATCGATGATGGAGTTAATGTTCACTCCCCCTATCCATATGCCATATTTGAAATAGAACAATCTTGAATTCAAAAGAAGCAATTATCTTTGAATTCAAGATAGTAATTTGACCATTTTGACTAAACATTAAAACTTTAACAATTTAACCATTCATCACCATGATACCATACATGATAAAATTTTTAATAACAAACATTCATCTTTTTTTGGTATCACATGATAGAAATTTCAAACAACATACTATACATGATAAAAAATTTAATAACAAACATTCATCTTTTTTTGGTATCACGTGATAGAAATTTCAAACAACATATGTTTCACATGACAGACATTTCAAAATAAGCATCATTAATACACCAATTCTCTCCCTTTCTAATCCATAAAAAGGAGAAATATTTAACTCATATTTGAACATTTATCACAAATATTTAAATATATCTTTTGTCATCAATATACCATTTCTCCCCCTTTGTGATCAACAAAAAGGAAAAATGTTCAACATACCATTTCTAAACATATGTTCAAAACAAATGTTCATCACATGATAAAAATTTTGAAAATAAATATGTTTCAAATATTTCAAAGATTATAATTTTAAATAAGAATATGTTTTAAATATTTTAAAGATTATAATTTCAAACAAGAATATGTTTCAAATATTTTAAAGATTTAAAAATAACATTTTACTTATGTCATTTCTTCCTCTTTGTTATCAACAAAAATGAGAAATATTCATCACATATTTGAATGCTAAGTGTTCAACACATATTTCATCACATAAAGATAGAAATTTATTTTATTTCTCTCTCTTTATAAAATAAGAAGAAGAATAAATAATGGATTTTATTCATCATATATGTCATATCAAATTCATCATATAATGGATTTAAAAATAATGGGTTGCGGGAGGTGGAGAGGGGTGGGGGTGCTGTCAAATATATATCATAGAGTTCAAAAATCAAAGATCGAGTATCAAAAAAAAAATTAAATATCAACAGGGGGAATACATTTGAAAAAGCATTGCATCAAAGATTTATGAATCCAAGAATCAAAATATTTTTTCTTAAGAGGGAGGATTCGAAGAAGAGCTCCTGAATCACACATAAAACATCACAAATAGTTCTTGAATCACATAAAGCATCACAAATAGTTATTGAACTGCATATTTTCTTTTATAAATTTTAAGAGGAAGAATGATGTGAAATCATTTCGAAAGAGAGCTCAATTTGCAAAGGCCCAGAAATCCGAGAAAAATATAAGAGCTACTCATACATTTAGAAGATTATAATAATTTCATGTATATTTCAAGAATAGGATCAAAAAGAGAAATTCAAAAATAATATGATAGCAAATCATGCATTTGGAAGGTTTAATATTCCTAATTTTCTTCTAAGCAATTTTCTCTCCCATATTTATTGTCAAAAAAGAAAACGATAGAATAATTTTTCTTTTACATGGATGTTCTAATTACAACCATAAGTACAAAAGGATTATATAATGAAAATCATATCATTAAGGATATAATATGAAATATCAATTCATAAGTACTAAAAGACATGATTTATTTTAACAAATCTCCCCTTTTAGTAAATAACAAAAATGAGTCTTATGAGATTAAATAGAAAATAATCTTGATTTATTTGGATAATTTTCTTTTTAAAAATGAAAGGATCATAGTGAACGATCTTGATTTATATAAAGATCTAAAGTTATAATTTTTAAAATATCAAAATAATGATTTCGATAGTAACTTATTCAAGTTCATCAAATCATCAAAATCTCTTTCATAGTTTAAGAGATTCATAAATAATGATATACATAGATTCATCACTTTTTCTCTTCTTGAAAACTTGATCGGATAGAGACATTTAAAAAGAAAAACACATTTCACTTTTGTGTTTCAATTTAGGTCATATATTTCATGCAAGAATGCCTTTATCTTTTATGCCAAATCCATGCATTATCGTTTAAAACCAAAACCCAAGTATCATATCAAAAGAAATCATCAAGATCAATAATAGAACATTTTCAAACAAGAGCTTCAATTTATTTTAATTACAATGATTTTTCCTTCTTAAGTGACTTTAACTCTTTACACTTAGTGCAATGAGTTACCATGCTCATTTTAAATTTTTTTATTTATTTTACTTTATCTCAAGCCCCAATTAGAGAATAATCTATCATTTAATCATGTAACATACAACGTATTTTCGGTCAACACACAATCATCTAACATTCAACAATCATAACATTTAAATCAATCATTTAATAATAATATTTACATTTAAATCAACCAACATACAAGGTAATAATTTTTAACATAATAGTCAAAGTATCAATCCTATCTAAAGTCAACACTTTTAATGAAATTGCAAAGTTCACTTCAATTTTGAGATGAGCAAGTCAACAATTTATTTATTTATTTATATGTCCTTGTACATTAATGAGTCAATTATTTCTTTAAAAAAATCATTTAAAAACACATCCAAAATCATCATAAAAATTACTTTTCGGGAAATTTCAATGAAGGCAACGTAGATAGTTTTCCATTAAAAATAGCTAAGGTTCTATAATTTGTTTTTTTATTAGAAATGGTTCATGGTTATACAACTCGTTGTATTAAATTGATTCAATTCAACGAGTTGTATAATCATGAACCATTTCTAATAATTTTTTATTATAATCGAAACAAAGATCATTGAGTTTCAATCATCTTGATTCAAATAATTTTTTCTTATTTTTGTTGCTTTGGCTAGTGAGAATGAAAAGTGTGTTAGATTCCAAGTCATATGCCTTGAGCATCCATTATCAAGATACCATTTTGTGCTCCTAGCCTTCATTTGGAGACAAAACTATAATATCTAAATCTACCATAAAAATTATATTTCTTTTCGGGTGAAGAATGTAATGTGTGTTAAAAGTGAATTGGGAAAACAAAAGAACTCACTTGTTATTGAGGTTTCAACATCTATTTATACAATGATAAGAGATGGATTTTCCTCAACTGATGAACGAGATAATCTCATTCGGTTGGGGAAATTTATTACAATTAATAGGATTTTTCTCAACTGATGAACGAGAGAATCTCGTTCGGTTAAGGAAATTTGTTACAGCTAACATGCCCCCGCAAGATCGAGCTCCTGTCAAGGACGCCGATCTTGGATCGATGGAAGAAAAACAGTTTACTTGCTAGAGACTTCGTGAGGGAGTCGGCCAGTTGGTCAGCTGTGTGGACATGAGAGACACGGAGCTGCTTGCGGGCTACTTAATCCCGAACAAAGTGAAAGTCGATAGCAACGTGGTTCATGCGAGAGTGAAAGACTGGATTTGCACAAAGATAAGTGGCCTCGATGTTATCACAGTAAATAGCAGGCATAGAAGCAGAATGGATTTGAAGTTCCTGAAGCAAGTGGCTAATCCAATTGAGTTCAGCAGCAGCGACGGCAACAGCTCAATATTCAGCCTCGGTAGTAGATCTGGCAACTGTCTTTTGCTTTTTAGAGCTCCAGCTTATCAGATTAGCACCAAGGAATATAATATACCCAGATGTAGAGGTTCTATCATCAACGTTATCGGCCCAATCCGCATCCGCAAAGGCATGAAGTTGAGAGGGAGAATTCTTGCGAAGAAAAATGCCATGATCAATAGTCCCTTTCAGATAACGCAAAATGCGTTTGACAGCAGTCGAGTGCAAAGTAGATGGTTGATGCATAAATTGAGATAATTTATTAACTGGAAAGGAGACATCGGGACGAGTGAGTGCTAGATATTGTAAGGAGTCAACTACCTGTCGATATAGAGTAGGATCTGTGACAGGACTACCATCATAGAGATACAATGATGTACTTGGAGATAGTGGAGTGGAGACTGCTTTAGCGTCTTGCATGTTTGTCTTCAACAGTAAATCATGAATATACTTCCGTTGTGAAAGAAAGAGACTAGAAGATGTAAATGTAGCCTCAACACCGAGAAAGTAATGCAAGGTACCAAGATCTTTGAGGGAGAAGCAGTCTGCCAATTGCGTAATAAATGCCTGAACCTCCGTTGAGTTATCACCTGTGATAATAATATCATCCACATAGACGAGGAGATAGATGGTGCTCCCACGATGTTGGCGTAGAAATAAGGAAACATCAGACTTAGAGTTGATGAAGCCAATGGAAGATAAGTAGAGACCCAGTTCAGTATACCACGCTCGTGGAGCCTGACGAAGTCCATAGATGGCCTTTTTTAGTTTACAAACATGTCGCGAATATTGAGGATGTATAAAGCCTGGAGGTTGTTCCATAAAAACATCTTCAGTAAGGGTTCCTTGTAAAAAGGCATTGTTAACATCTAACTGACGTAAGCACCAGCCTTTCGATATTGCCAGACTTAGAAGAAGTTGAATGGTAGTAGGTTTGACAACAGGACTAAATGTCTCAGTGAAGTCAACGTCAGGTCGTTGATGAAATCCTTTGGCCACAAGACGTGCCTTATAGCGAGCAATAGAACCATCAGGATTTTGCTTAATTCGGAAAAACTCATTTGCTCCCGATAATATTTTGTGTGGAGAGAGGAGGAGTGAGAGTCCAAGTAGCATTGTGAAGAAGGGCATCATACTCCTCACACATGGCTTTATGCCAATGAGGATATTTTTGAGCCTGAGAGAAGGAAGTAGGTTCAACAGAGTCGAAAGAGGGTTCGGTGCTAACATGCAAATCTAGAACTCGACGTGGTTTAAAGATACCACACCTAGAACAAGTTTGCATAGGATGCCGAGAGGTAACAGTAGGGCTAGGAGGTAAGGGTTATGGGTCAGTACTAGTGGAGGCAGACGAAGGGACAATAGAAGTACCTTGGTGTGGTGAAGACAAAGACACTGGGGGGGGAGGAGCCGGAGGAGAGGGAAAAGAGGGAAACTGCGGAACAGAAGTAACTAGAGAGTTTGGATCTAAGGAAGACAAAATGGAGGAGGAAGATTATTCATAGCGATCTAATGGAACTACCGATTGTTGATGATCTCGAAAGGGAAAGACAGTCTCTACAAAAGTAACATGTTTGGAGACAAAGACTTTAGTAGAGTGAGGGTCATAACATCGATAGGTGTTGTGTTCAAGAGAGTACCCTATGAAAACACAAGGTCGAGATCGAGGTTGCATTTTATTAGAATTGTAGGGACGTAACCATGGATAACATAGACAACCAAAAACCATTAAGGTTTGGATGTTAGGGTGTTTTTGAAATAGCTTTTCAATGGTGAATGATATTGTAGGAGAGGAGTAGGCAAGCGATTAATAAGATAAACAACAGTTTGAAAAGCGACGGACCAAAAGATAGAAGGCATGGAAGCCTGATGGAGCAATGTAAGACCAGTCTCAACAATATGATGATGCTTACGCTCAGCAGAGCCAACCAGTTGAGGGGTATATGGTGGAGACTTGAGATGTTGAATACTAGAGGTAGCTAGATAAGACGCAAGAGCTTGATATTCACCGCCACCATCAGAATAGACAGTTTTAATAGTAGTTTGAAAATAATTCTCGACCAAGTTCTTGAATTTAGAGAAGATAACAGCAACCTCAGATTTTTGACAAAGAGGATATAACCATGTGTACTTTGTAAAATAGTCTACAAAGACAACATAGAATATGAACTTGTCAAAAGAGACAACTGACACAGGGCCCCAAACATCAGTATAAATAACCTCAAATGGTTTAGAGCATGAAATAGAAGATGTACCAAATGGTAACTGATGACTCTTATTACTAAGACAAGCATCACAGTAGGTAATAGTAGAACCAGATTTAGAAACATGAATAGAGTAGCGAGAAAGTAACTTTTGTTGAACAGGGATTGAGGGATGACCAAGACGTTGATGCCACATATCGATTGGAGCAGCGGTGGAGGCGTTAGCAGTAGGCTGAGTGAGATATAAGGTAGATGGCCATTCATAGATGTTGTCTTTATTCGGACTGCGAACCAACGATGCCCCCGTGCTCAAGTCCTTAACAAGAAAATAATCAGGAAAGAATTCAATAGAAGTATTGTTTTGTTGGCAGAACTGAGAGACAGAGATGAGATTTCTTTTAATGTGGGGTGCACACAAAATATTATCGAGTGTAAAAGAAGTGGCATTGGAAGTAAGCTTTGTTGTACCAAAATGAGTAATAGGAATTCTGTTACCATCACCGATGATAATATCTTCAGTTCCGCCATAGTTGTTGTGGAGCGACAGGTTCTGGAGATTAGAAGTAATATGGTCGGAAGCACCAGAGTCCATAATCCAATTAGATTGATTGTCAGAGGGAGTCGTCATGACATTTGCCCGAGGCCAGGCTGACTGAGGTGGAAGACGAGGTCAAGACTGACAAACCTTTGCCGAGTGACCGACTTTATCACATAATTGGCAGACAACTGGTTGCTGAAGCATGGAAGGAGGACAACGCGGTTGAACGGCAGTGTTGAAGTACGGAGAATGGAGAGGCGGCAGTGATGGAGAGGGACCCGTAGAAGTGGGAGAAAAATTGGTCACACCTTTTGAAGCATTCTTACGGTATATACGATTTTGCCGGTTGGACTTCTGATTGAACTGAGCCGTGATAGGAGGTCCTGGCAAGGAATCTGACAGTCTATTAGTACGCTTTAGGTAAGCTTCATAGTCGGTGAGCTTGTCATAGAGTTCTTCAAAGCAAATCAGAGAGTCACGTGCTCAAAGTGCAGCTGCCAGTTCTTTGAACTCGGGACTCAATCCATTAAGCGTGTGGACAAGAACTTCTTCATCAGTCAGGGAATGACCTATCAAAGCTAGGTCACCAATAAGCATTTTGATATGTAGTAAGTAATCGACAATAGTACTTCCCTCCTGCTTAAGGCTCATAAGGCTGGATAGGAGTCCAAGCATGCGAGTCCGGGACCGATTCGTGAAGGTAGTTTGTAACTTGGTCCAAGCTTCCGCAGCAGTGACACAAGAGGACACAAGTGGAGCAATGGATCCCGCAACAGAAGCTTGAATTGCTTGGAGTATTAGCCGATCTTGGCGTAACCAAAGTTTGTGTGCAGAATTCGATACTAGGTTGGGTTCTCCTGGAACATGTATCATCGTTGGTGGACAACTAAGAGAGCCATCAATGTAACCCAATAAATCATAACCAAATAAAAGGTTTGAGAATTGGGCCCGCCAGGACGCATAATTACCACCCTTGGTTAATTTAAATGGAATCAAGGAGGCGGCATTGATGGAGGTGAGTCCTGAATGCGGAGAAAGATCGCCAACAGGAAAAAGTGTTGGAGTCTCGGAGGTAGAGAAGGAAGACATCGAGGAACCAATACCAGGTCAAAGGGAAACCAAGAGAGAAAGGTAAGTAATCTCGCTGAGAAAACAGTTGCAAAAACCGTTAAAAGATAGAGTAAGAGCAAGAGTAGGAAGCCGATTTTTGAATAATATGATGAAAGCGTCCAAGAGATTGATGGTAAAAGAAATAAGGAATGAAAGGTAAGGAGACTCTACCATTGTCCTGATATGATGAATAGCAATGTTCGGGTGCAGCAATCCTACTGGAACCAGCCCTTCCGAATATGACACAGTGAGTGCAGCCACTGTTAAAATAGATCACCCGGCACTCCCCTCAAATCCAACAGGATACACCGGGAGGGAGAAGGCTTCTTGAATGACTTCTTAGGGACTCTGAGGCTCCTCTTCAATCATCAGATTGGTCTGGCGTTCATAGCTGACCAACTCGCCGTAAGCAGAGTGAGGGAGGGGGAGCGGGCAGGAGAGGCAGCGGTTAGTCCTGGGAGACACGCCTGTGGTGTACGCGTTTGGATCGCTCTCTAGAGCTGCTAAGAGGGTAGCCGCTGCTTGGTGTTGGAGGCACAGCATCCAGAACGGGTCGAGCGGCTGCTCATTCTTATCAAGAAACAGAGAAAAAGGGTGCTCTATTTTGTCGATAAAACAGAGATCCAGTTGTTGGGGCTGGAGAAGAAGAGGAAGCAGCCGACGATGAAGAGTGACGCTGGCTACGAATAGGTGTGGGACACCGCAAGACTCAGGGATATTGAAGTAGCGGACAGCAATTGCGACGGGAAGCAGAGTAAGACCGACTGAACGGAGCAGTGGCCAGAGGAGCAGCAGCGGCGAGAGGCGATGGGCTGCAGAAGCGCGTCGTTGGATGGTTGTGCGCTACAATATTGCTGGGCTAATCGCAGCAAAACAAAGGATGAAGGAGAGGAAACAGAGTAATGGTTACTTTGTTTCGATCTACTGTGTGTCGGTAGGAAGCAACAGCACCCTGGAGAATTCGCGAGCGCTGCATTTGTAGGAGCGTTTGCAGGGCCGGAGACCGCTGGTGCCAATGTGCCGGAGCGTTGGCGAGGCTGGAGACTGGGGAGGCAGCCAGGATTTCGTTGCTCTGGCGAAAGAAAGGATGTCAAGGTTGCGGCAACAGTATCAGCGCTCGTTGGGAGATCGGTGCTGATCTCGTTGGTCCCATCGGTAGCGGAGGTAGATGTCGCGACAGTAGATGGACTGGAGTCGACGATAAAATCTGCACGTGACCGGAAGCGATGGAAACTTGCTGCCGTTTGACAGCAATAAGAGAGTTTGCTCTAAGCAAGCCGCTCTGATAACATGTTGAAAGTGAATTGGAAAAATAAAAGAACTTACTTGTTATTGAGGTTTCAACATATATTTATACAATGTTAAGATATGGATTTTCCTCAACTGATGAACGAGATAATCTCGTTCGGTTGGGGAAATTTGTTACAGTTAATAGGATTTTCCTCAACTGATGAACGAGAGAATCTCGTTCGGTTAAGGAAATTTGTTACAGCTAACAATGTGTGTCCTTTGATAAAGATAGTTGGCTTTTGATGAGTATTACCCACAAAGCCAATATCTTCCTTATGAACATGATCCTTATTAGCAAGGATTATGTTTATATTGAATCTCAAATTTTGATAATGAAATAAATTGATGGGTTTTATGATCTAATTTGTTTGTTAAAGAAAATGATGTAGGATTAATTACAATAGTAAAGGCCAGTACAATCATATGTTGCGCCGGAGGTCGGTCGAGGTTCAAACAATGTTGTCGGGAGCTCACTGAGAACTCACCAGAAATTTGTCAGGAAGTTCATTGGGAGTTCGCTGACAGGTTGTCGAGAACTCGTCGGGAGTTCGTCGAAAAAATGCTGGAAGTTCGTTGGAAGTTCCCCGAAGGAAATCGAGAGCTCACCAGGGATTCATCGGAAGGATGTGTTGAATCTCGAATTTTGATGATGAAATCAATTGATGGGTTATTGAACTAATAGAATTATTAGAATTGATTGATGCAGGACTAATTATGACAAAAAGATTATTACAATCACGATTGGCCAAGGTCAAGTCCATGCATCGAGTCGATGAGGTTGGGGACTCGCTAGGAGTGCGTCGGGAGCTCGTCAAGGTTTGAGAATTGGGCCCGCCAGGACACATAATTACCACCCTTGGTTAATTTAAATGGAATCAAGGAGGCGGCATTGATGGAGGTGAGTCCTGAATGCGGAGAAAGATCGCCAACAGGAAAAAGTGTTGGAGTCTCGGAGGTAGAGAAGGAAGACATCGAGGAACCAATACCAGGTCAAAGGGAAACCAAGAGAGAAAGGTAAGTAATCTCGCTGAGAAAACAGTTGCAAAAACTGTTAAAAGATAGAGTAAGAGCGAGAGTAGGAAGCCGATTTTTGAATAATATGACGAAAGCGCCCAAGAGATTGATGGTAAAAGAAATAAGGAATGAAAGGTAAGGAGACTCTACCATTGTCCTAATACGATGAATAGCAATGTTCGGGTGCAGCAATCCTACTAGAACCAGCCCTTCCGAATATGACACAGTGAGTGCAGCCACTGTTAAAATAGATCACCCGGCACTCCCCTCAAATCCAACAGGATACACCAGGAGGGAGAAGGCTTCTTGAATGACTTCTTAGGGACTCTGAGGCTCCTCTTCAATCATCAGATTGGTCTGGCGTTCATAGCTGACCAACTCGCCGTAAGCAGAGTGAGGGAGGGGGAGCGGGCAGGAGAGGCAGCGGTTAGTCCCGGGAGACACGCCTGTGGTGTCCGCGTTTGGATCGCTCTCTAGAGCTGCTAAGAGGGTAGCCGCTGCTTGGTGTTGGAGGCACAGCGTCCAGAACGGGGCGAGCGGCTGCTCATTCGTATCGAGAAACAGAGAAAAAGGGTGCTCTGTTTTGTCGATAAAATAGAGATCCAGTTGTTGGGGCTGGAGAAGAAGAGGAAGTAGCCGGCGATGAAGAGTGACGCTGGCTACGAATAGGTGTGGGACGCCGCAGGACTCAGGGATACTGAAGTAACGGACAGCAATTACGATGGGAAGCAGAGTAAGACTAACTGAACGGAGCAGCGGCCAGAGGAGCAGCAGCGGCGAGAGGCGATGGGCTACAGAAGCGCGTCGTTGGCTGTGTGCTGCGATATTGCTGGGCTAATCGCAGCAAAACAAAGGAAGAAGGAGAGGAAATAGAGTAATGGTTACTCTGTTTCGATCTACTGTGTGTCGGCAGGAAGCAACAGCACCTTGGAGAATTCGCGAGCGCTGCGTTTGTAGGAGCGTTTGCAGGGCCGGAGACCGCTGGTGCCAATGTGCCGGAGCGTTGGCGAGGCTGGAGACTGGGGAGGTGGCCGGGATTTCGTTGCTCTGGCGAAAGAAAGGATGTTAAGGTTGCGGCAACAATATCAGCGCTCGTTGGGAGATCGGTGCTGATCTCGTTGGTTCCATCGGTAGCGGAGGCAGATGTCGCGACAGTAGATGGACTGGAGTCGACGATAAAATCTGCACGTGACCGGAAGCGATGGAAACTTGCTGCCGTTTGACAGCAATAAGAGAGTTTGCTCTAAGCAAGCCGCTCTGATAACATGTTGAAAGTGAATTGGAAAAATAAAAGAACTTACTTGTTATTGAGGTTTCAACATCTATTTATACAATGTTAAGAGATGGATTTTCCTCAACTGATGAACGAGATAATCTCGTTCGGTTGGGGAAATTTGTTACAGTTAATAGGATTTTCCTCAACTGATGAACGAGAGAATCTCGTTCGATTAAGGAAATTTGTTACAACTAACAATGTGTGTCCTTTGATAAAGATAGTTGGCTTTTGATGAGTATTACCCACAAAGCCAATACCTTCCTTATGAACATGATCCTTATTAGCAAGGATTATGTTTATATTGAATCTCAAATTTTGATAATGAAATAAATTGATGGGTTTTATGATCTAATTTGTTTGTTAAAGAAAATGATGTAGGATTAATTACAATAGTAAAGGCCAGTACAATCATATGTTGCGCCGGAGGTCGGTCGAGGTTCAAACAATGTTGTCGGGAGCTCACTGAGAACTCACCAGAAATTTGTCAGGAAGTTCATTGGGAGTTCGCTGACAGGTTGTCGAGAACTCGTCGAGAGTTCGTCGAAAAAATGCTGGAAGTTCGTTGGAAGTTCCCCGAAGGAAATCGAGAGCTCACCAGGGATTCATCGGAAGGATGTGTTGAATCTCGAATTTTGATGATGAAATCAATTGATGGGTTATTGAACTAATAGAATTATTAGAATTGATTGATGCAGGACTAATTATGACAAAAAGATTATTACAATCACGATTGGCCAAGGTCAAGTCCATGCATCGAGTCGATGAGGTTGGGGACTCGCTAGGAGTGCGTCGGGAGCTCGTCAAGGGTATCGGGAGTTTGTAAGAATGACGCAAGAGAGTTTGCTAGAAGAAGATTGAGACTCATCGGAAGATTGTCGAGGGTAGCTGAAAAGTTTGTCGGGAGTTGGGAAGGTCTTGAAGTGGATGTGTTTGGTAATTATGATTGTATTTAATTAAGTCATAATTAGCATCGTGTAGGTCTACCTATAATAGAAGCAATTGAGTTATAACCAGATGATGGGCCAAGATCAAGCTTAGGCATCGAGCCAGGTTTGTACGATGCAGTGGGACCTCGCCGGGAGTTCGCTAGGAGATTCGCCGAAGGGATCGAGAAGCTTGTTGGGAACACGCCGGGAGATCACTTGGAGAAGACCCGAAAACTTGTCGCAAGAATGCCGGAGACTACCGGATTGACGGAAGTTAGGTCTTAATTAAGCTTGTGGTCATTAAGCATTATAATCATTCAGTCATAGTTAGAAGTGAGTCCTAATTGGGTTGGATTTGGATGAAATTCAAATCAACTCAAGAAGGCAACCGGGTCCATTACAGGGTTTGGTTGAGCTCAAGTTGAGCTTAATCAGTTGATCAAAGAGCTGATCAATAGAAAGTCAAGCCGGAATTAGAAAAATGGAGGGAACCACTTTTCCAAAAAATTTGGCGGGTAAACCACTAGTGAGTGACGGTCTGCCCAAGCTTCCAAGCTGTTGACGACGGGTAAACCGCCCTGGTTTCCGAGTGACTGATGGCAGGTAAACTGCCTAGGTCAGTGGGTAAATCACCCGTACCCGATTTTTTCCAAATATATTTATTTTTTTGCCCCAAAAATCTGAAGCCACTTGGGGCCTATAAATAGCCTAAGTACTCTTGCATTCACAACAACTCTTTTTGGGCAATTAAATTATGTGAAAAAAATTATGTGTGATTTGTAAGAAAAAGATAAGGGAAGGGAGAGAGCTTAGAGTTAGAAATTTTCTCAAGTTTCCCTTGTAAGCAAAGTGTAAGGGTTTGGTCTTCACCCAAAGAAGATTAGTAGTGGATACCAGTTTACCCTCAAGAAGGAGGACTCGAGAATGAACGTAGGTCATTGGTGCCGAAGCACTATAAAAATTGTGAGTGTTTTTTTGCTTTCAATTGCTTACATATTCTTGTAATGACGCTTCTGATTTAACTCACTCTTTGAAAGTAAAGTTTTCAAGTTGCTTATATTTCGGGTTTGCTTATTAACTCTGTAACTTTTTTTCAGTCACTCACTCGTTTCACTAAAGACGAAATGTTTCAGATTTTTTATCTTGGTTTAATCGAAAAGATTTCATCTAAACTGAATATTTACACTTGCACTAATTCAAACCCCCCCAACCCCCCTCCCTCCCTCTTAGTGCCAATTGATCCTAACAATCGGTATCAGAGCCATGATTTTTCTCATTTGGTTTAACACCAAAGAAAAATGACTCTTTTCGGCATGAATGAGGGACATTCCATTTCATGTCCACCCATGTTTAATGGGACATATTACAAATATTGGAAGACATGGATGTGTTTTTTTCTCGTCTCTTTGGATTTTGATTTATGGAATATTGTTGAGAGTAGATTTGAAAAATCTTCCAAACCAATGAATGAGTTAAATGATTTGGAAAGAAAGAATTTTTCTTTAAATGCAAAGGCTATGAATGTCTTGTTTTGTGCACTTGATAAGAATGAGTTTAATCGTGTTTCCTTTTGCGAATCGACTTTTGATATTTGGCACACACTAGAAATTACACACGAGAGGACTAGTAGAGTAAAAGAATCAAAGATAAATATTTTAGTTCATAACTACAAGTTGTTTCGAATGAAACTAAGTGAGTCTATTGGAGACATGTACACCTGTTTCACGGATGTCGTCAATGGACTTAAAGCAATTGTAAAATATTTTTCAAATTTTGAACTTGTGAGTAAGATTTTAGGATCGTTACCTAAAAATTAGGATCCTAAAGTAACTGCTATTCAAGAAGCCAAAAATTTAAATAACCTACCTCTTGAAGAACTAATGGGCTCTCTTATGATATATAACTAAACTGTAAAGCTCATGATATGCTTGATGAACCCATTCCAAAGAACAGGAAGGATGTAACACTTCGAACAACAAATGACTCCTCCAATGAAACCTCGAGTGATGAGGACCATGATATTGCACTTTTATCAATAAAATTTTAAAAAATTATAAAAAGGAACAAAAACTATAAAAATAAAAAGGAACATAAGAAGGACAACATCATATGCTATGAATGTAAAAAAACTGGGACATTTAAAAAATGAATATCCGTAACTGAAGAAGAAGTCGATGCTAAAAAAGAAAGCACTCTTGGCCACTTGAGATGATTCGAGTTCCTCGGAGAATTAAGACTAATCAAAAGAAGAGATTGCTAACTATGCTTTAATGACAATTGAAGATAAGGTTAGTGAGTCTTCAAATATTTCTTTTTTAGAATTATTAAGTATGTTTCATGATTTGTTTGATGAGTTTAGAAAACTTAGCAAATTTTTTAAGTCTCTTAAGAATGATCATGAATTGTTAGTTAGTAGACTTGATAAAATGCATGAGTTATTAGCATCACACAATGCTTATTCTAAATGTGATATGCTAGATAACGTTAAAGAAGAAAATGTCATGCTTAAGTCAACATTAGAAAATTTTGAAATAGGGAATAAATCCCTTAATATGATCCTTGCCAATAAGGGTCATATTGATTGAAGAAATTGAATAGGCTTTGTGGGCAATACCTAACAAAAGTCAACTATATTTGTTAAACGACCAACCTTAAATGTGCCACTAAGAATCAAGTGTAATTTTTATGAAAGATTAGGACATATGGCTTACAAATGTCCATTTAAAAATTATAGTCCTCACAAGTTAGTTTGGGTTCCTAAAGGAACCATAAACAATCTTATGCTAATAGAGAAAATGGGAAGAACATGTTATGAAAGATCCAACGTTAAATGGGTACCTAAATCAAAACCTCCCATAATATAAAGTTGTTTCTTAACAAGGTTAGGAGTAATAAAAATATTTTGAAAGTAGATGCTCAAGTCATATTACTTGAGATCTAACACTCCTTCAAGCTTAATAGCCTAAGTAGTAATAAGAAAATTATTGGAATTAAAATTATTAACAATGAATCTTTTAATGGTTCATCATTATACAATTAATATTGATGATGCATAGCTAGAGTATATAAGTATGAAAATGAAATAGAACCAAAGAACCTTAGTTATTGAAAAGCATATTTATATTGAAACTTATAAAAATGAGATTTTGAGTGAATGCTAAAATCATTGTCTTGTTTAAATGTAAAGATTATTGTTAAATGGTTCAAATATTGACAAAGTCTATGGAATGATTGATTTAAATATTACATTGATTGAAATGCTATGATTAAATAATTGTGTTGAATGATAGAATTTTAACGAACAATATCGAAAAGGGAAAGAAAAATCATGTTCCATTATCTAGTATTTTGTAAATTAAAAATATATTTAATGAGAATGAAATGAGCATGATAACTCACTACACTAAGTCTAAAAATCATTAGAATTGAAATAAGTCAAAGTTTTGGTTTGACTTTAAATGATCTTGATGAAATTTCATTTTTGGACTTTAAATGAAATTGCATTCTAGAAATAAATTTCAAAATATTCTTGAAAAAAATTATTTTTCCATGAATCCTTCGACAAGATAAAATGATACATTTATTATTGAATCTCTTTAACTACAAAAATGAATTAGAAAACTTTAGCTATTTTCTTTTGGAAAATGATCTATGTTGACTTTATTAAAATTTTCTAAAAGTGGTTTTTGATGATAATTTTGAGTGATTAAAGAATGGATATGTTTGAATCTCCCACTCTAAGACCAAATGTCATGAAATTTGCTAGTTTTACCTAAATCATGCGGCACCATCGTGTGTCCATCCGTAAAGGTCAGCCTCCCCGAAACCTCTTAGGGTCCCTTAGGATAAAAGAGAAAATGGGTTAAAGAAAGTTTTTCCCATGGGATCCCTAAGGAACCACTTTAGCAAACACTTTATATAGGCAGTGCAAATTACAATCATGGACTTTACAAACTCTGAATGGTCACGCACAAAGGATCAATATCCATTACAGACCGAAGTCCCCACAAGTGTTAACATGACATTACTCTCATTTACAAGCTAAAAACGCCTACTAAAGTTAACCAAACTATGGATGTCAAGCCTACTGCAAGCCCACTACTTACTGTATAAAGCATGTATAAAAATCGAAAGACACGGACATACATGAGGATTACACCGATCACCCTCTTTATATTTTTTGTTTGTGACAAGAGCCCCAAGGCACACTTTTATGGGTGGAGAAAATGATAGAGGATATTTGGTATCACCCCACAATAATAGCTAGCAGTCACTTTAAAACCACCTCGAAATCAACATTGCAACCCATAGTCAATGCAATGTATGCATCTCAAAGTAGTATATTAGCCTACATCTTGAAGTGACACATCTAGTCTCAGAAATGATGTGTAGAGACCCCACGTAGTACATGATCGAAATAGTCGACCTAGAATGGATGAGTCGCCCGCCTAGAATATCAACGAATGTCAGTAACGTACATACAGTCGACTCCCTTCGATAGGTGTAAAAACCATATCCTAAGTAAGTAAGAAAGGGGGTCAAGTAAGCAAGAGTCTTTCTACTCTCTACTATCTCACTTATATATTTCACACTATTGTCTTTCTCATCCTCCGCTTTCGCCGGCTTAAGAATCGGAGGAGTTGAGCCAAAAAGCCCCTCGGCATAAACCTCTTGTATAGGACCGACCACCAATGACCAGGAGAGCTAGGAGACGACACTACTGTCAGGAGATAACACTACTACCGAAAGGCAACCTGACAGTCAAAAGAGGACATCACAATCGAGTAGATCCTAGTGCCTCTATCCGACCTCACCACTCTAACGTCAGATCAATCACAACGAATTGCCTCTCTTACAGACCTCGTACATTGGTTCACCATGTCAGCACTTGCATATTAACAAGAAGGAGACACTAGAATGAGCTTACACTTTTAATAGTGAACCAATCGGATCGAATCACCAACCCATAATATTTATGAGATTATAACTGTCAAAATATAATTTTGAAGTGAGATTCTCATATCATAGTCAATTATCTTACCCACTAAAAATATCTTTAAAAATATTAAGTGTTATCATAGATATTTATTTGGTTATGTATAAGTTACTTTTCTTGCATTCACTGCTTTAGGAAATATAATAATCGGTCAAGTGAGTTGCTACTCGAAAACTAAATAGACTCGCTAGGAAAGAGCAATTTCCTTCCTACCTTACCTCCATTTTTGTAATTATCATAATAGATTTTCTTTTTGTTGATTTTGGAAAAGTTAACATAGTTTATGTTTTTCTTAAATAAAGAAACCCAAAGGTTCACTATCCACCAAGCTTTTCATTTTCCGTGTCTTCTCTTTCATCCTTGTATACTTCTATTTTAATTTTAATTATAATACATTCTGATTAAAAATTTTATCAGAATGATATCTGATAAAGAAAATAAAAACGTTAATTATTATCCTAACATATTTCTTACCTTGAAACCCGTTTTGACCGAGAACACAGTCTCAATTAGAAGCTTCAATAAAATGAAAACAGGGTTCCTCGCAACGTTACCATATTCTCAAACACAAAACAGAAAAAAGTTGAGGACGTGATAATTAATATTATGAAAAAATAATACTAAGATATATAAATTAAATAAAGAAAATTTAAAAGTTCTTCACTATGTTGAACCACTAACAATTCTCTATAAAACTCAAAAAAATTTAAAAACTTAGTAAAACAATCATAATGGAAATGAGATTCTACTATACAGATATATAAATGTTCACCAAGGTCAGCGTGCAACATGGAATGTGCACGGTTACACAACATGGCATGCAGGAAGCGTGATCAAATTTTATTCGAGAATCTTACAGATACAAATGATGTTATACAACATTCAAACATAGAGTTTCTGCTGACCAAGCAAACTTGCCAGCACACAAAGATTGATAATAATAAAACTCTTTTTTTATTTAAAAAAAGGTAAACAAAAAAATAAACAAGAGGTGCAGCGAGTTGAAAGCGAGAAAACACAAATAACCGGGTAGGTGAGTGCAAGCAGCCCTATAAAGTCCCTTCAGAAGGCCTCTCCCTCCATCACAGTTCAAATCCTACTTCCTCTCTTCCTTCTGCAACTCTTACCAAGCATGGCATTCATCAGTGGGGTGATGCAGCTGACGCTCGACGAGGACGAGGAGGCATGCACGTACGCCCTGCAGCTGGCAATCGGCTCCGTCCTCCCCATGGCCCTCAAGGCCGCCATCGAGCTCGAGCTACTGGAGATCATCGTCAAGGCCGGTCCCGGCGCCATGCTCGGCCCAGCCGACATCGCGGCCAAGCTGCCAACCGCAAACCCGCGGGCGGCAGTCATGGTGGACAGGATCCTCCGACTACTCGCCGCCTACAGCATTGTCAGCTGCACCGTCGAGGCCGGCGACGACGGCCGCCCCTCGCATAAGTACGGCGCCGCTCGCGTCTGCAAGTACTTGACCACGAACGAGGACGGCGTGTCCCTGGCAGCCATGAGTTTGATGAACCAAGACAAGGTCCTCATGGAAAGCTGGTAATCAGGAGAGAGCGTTAACCGACAGCAATTAACTCTACTCATTTCTCGTCGTACTATTTAATCTGCTTGGGTTTCTCGCCGACAACGGTGGCAGGTATTACTTGAAGGATGCGGTGTTGGAGGGCGGCATCCCCTTCAACAAGGCAACCGGGATGGCGCCGTTCGAATACCACGGAACCGACTCGCGGTTCAACAAGCTGTTCAACGACAGCATGAGGAGTCACTCCACCATCCTCATGAAGAAGCTACTCCAAGTCTACCGCGGCTTTGACAACATCAAGGTGCTCGTCGACGTTGGTGGCGGCATTGGCGCCACACTCCACATGATCGCCTCCAGGCACTCCCACGTCAAGGGCGTCAACTACGACCTTCCTCATGTCATCTGTGAGGCACCACCCTACCCAGGTAGGTCCAACATGTAATGATTCAACGTAAGCACTTCTACCGTATCCAATCCTTCGTACTTATTAAGAACGATTATTGGGTAGTATTTGACATGCATTCATTCTTGGGATGTATCGGCTGCAGGAGTGGAGAATGTTAGTGGAGATATGTTTATAGGAATCCCAAGCGGAGATGCCATTTTCTTGAAGGTAATTAGATCTTGTCTAGGATCCAATTTCTACCTGGATCAGTTGGATGATCGGAATGACATGAGACACATCACGCAAATAAAGTAGGATAATCAAGAACATGTGACTTATGCTATATAATTACTATTTAGAAATGATTGAAATTGCATTTGAAAATATATTTATATTTTTAATATATAATTGAATAAAAAATTGAGTAAATATATAGTTATAGAATGCTCTAAGTGTTTGATAAAAAATAGATGAAAACTGTATTTTAAATGTTTATGACATAAGTATTATTTGGTAAATTATATTTCAAAAGTCCATTGAATATTTATAATAAATTTATCATTATAATATTTTTAATATTTTATTTTGCATTTAAATTAATAAGTAAATAAATAAAAATGATAAATGAACGTATGTATTCTTATAAATAAATTTACGGTTAAATATATAAAGAATAAATAATATAATCATATTAATAAATATAAAATTATTTTTAAAATAAATATATAAAATTTTATCGTTTAGAAAATATAAAATTGTATTAGTTTCTTACTAAATCATTTTAGTAATCTTATAATTTTAGATAAAATCATAGGATACTTTTAAAATTTTAAAAGTTACACTAGTATTTCATGAATGTTTAAATGCTAATACTACCCTAAAACAGCATCCGCATTTGAGCATTTAAAATGTGACTTGAAAAAAATTTATTAAATATCAATTCAGTACCAATTCATATTTGAAATATGTAATAAAAATTAAACATGTGGACATTTCAAATAGCATCTAGACTAGATAAGATTTGAAAAAACTTTATTAAATACCAATTCATATCTGAAATGTGCATTAATCTGTCAATATATATTTCAAATATGTTACCATACATATCTTGAAACAGATATAGCATCATTGGAATCAATAAACAATTGATGCCTTTCCGATATATATTTTTTTTAGACTTACCTTTATTAATATTGACAAAAAAATTAAACATGCAGTGGATTCTTCATGATTGGAGTGATGAGCATTGTGTGAAGATATTGAAGAATTGTTGGAAAGCACTGCCAGAGAAAGGAAAGGTGATTGTGTTGGAATGCGTTCTACCAACAGTCCCGGAGTCGATTCCTCAAACCAAATGTGCTTATGAAATAGATGTTATCATGTTGGCTCACTGCCATGGAGGTAGAGAGAGGACCCAAAAAGAGTTCCAGGACCTGGCAAGGGATGCTAGCTTCTCAGGATTCAACATCACTTATCTCTTCGCCAGTACTTGGGTCATGGAATTCACCAAATAGATTCTTCGAAGCTATATATATATGCACACGCACAATGCTCAATCTCATATTATATTCACAATGCTATCTTACCTGTTTTGCTTTATATGACTACTTGGTCGCCAGCTTGTATCCAAAATAAAGTTTTACAACAGCTAATGGATCCTGATTCTATTGTCAATCATAGCATTCCGAAGTTTTGTTTCCACCTCTGAAGTCTTCACAAGACATCCCATTCACTATGTTGGCAGACGTCAAATGTAGTAGTAACGTATGGCTGGAAACAAACACCAGTCAAGTAATAAGATAAGTCACCGACTTGCGTGTTTATAATGGATGGCTGGAAACAATCATGTTTATAATGAAACCATAAGACTCAAGTAAATTACCTGCTGCACGCAATTGAGTTGATCCGCACGCAGCCATCTCCATCTTCGCTGTAGGCCATCGTTGACCCGTCACTGGAACCAAAAGGTCGCCAGAGACCTCTCTGTGCTTCTGGATGATGCATACAAACAGTACATATCGTTTTCTCAGGTGTAGTGGATATATATATGTATGATATAATATCCAACCCAAAAAACATTACCATTGTCTCACGTGGAGCAACCATTTAACTATATATTTTTATTAATAATTTTAATTTTAATCATTAAAAAATTTAATTCTTGTGAAGATTGTAAGATTTAATTTTATAAAAATCTAAAAATTAAAATTAAAAAATATTTTTGACTGTTATATAATGAAAGAATGTCTAGAGACTATATATATCCTTTCATGATAACCTTATCTTTTTGGACTCTATAAATAGAGTTTTAAAACAACTCTAATCAATTTGATTTAGATTAATTTAATTTTTTCCATTTCATAATTTTTTAGTATATTTATGTTGATTTTATATAATTGTCATTGGAAATGATTAGCTAAGCCACTCCGTTCACAAGGAGGATAATATTGATTGAATCTTAAAGTGAGAATCTCGATCAATCCTATACATAGGGATGAGATTTTACCGAAGACAACTATTACAAGCCTTCGGATTCTTTCTAAACTTTGTTATTCTATTATTATTTTAATATTTTATTAATTTTTAATCAAAATTTGAATATCTTATCTTTTTAACTCAATAGTTTAAGATAAAATTTTCATTAGGAGGCTAATAAAGAATGGATATGATTAAGACTGATTTATGTCTATATTTGTTATTTTTAAAATATTATTTTTTTATACCGAACATTCCATTAGTGCTTGCTGTTTTTTATTCTTTCTATTCTGATTACTTCTTATAATAGTTGTAATTTTATCAGTTCATTGGAATACATTTCCACTAACGGATTAGTTAGTTTCACTTTTGATTTATGATTGACATATTATCAATATGTAATCAAACTAATATATTTTGATCACTACAGTACTATTTTTATAATTCTATTCTTTTTTATGATATTTGATGAATGAAATGTGTTATTTATGAGCCGATATCATTGTACAATGTTCCATTTATTCAAAAGGAAAGTTTATATATATATTGATAGGGTGCTGAATGGGCCGGTACGACTCATCCAAGCCCGCGCTAGATGGACGGCCACAACAACACTTCGGAGGAAGCCACGTCAGCCCGAGGAACCAAGTCGACGTCCGATCTGGAATCCGAGGTGGAGTTTTCCGAACACGACATAGCCTGGCCCATGCCCATTAATGCGGCATGGCGACCCATGCCCCCGTCCCATGCCACTGCAGTCGCACGTCTTCCGTACGTCTCGGCCATATCCCGAGGAACGACTAAGGTGAGGCTGGGTGTACGGGCAAGTTCCCCTCCCAGAGATATAAAACACATACTCCGGCAACAAGTAAAATGGACTCTCTCTCTCTCGCTTAAACTCAACCACTTCTCTCCAGAACCCAAAACTCTACCTGCCCGAGAGGGTCATTCGGGATCCTTACTAACTTGGGCGTCAGAGGGGCCTCTCCGGGTCACCTCTCCCTCCTCCAGAGAGGCCTGTGTGCAGGATCGCCATCCTCGAGACGGCCCCAGGGACAAACCGACCGAGCTCTCCATCGAGGACCCCCGAGAGAGCATCAATCCACAGGAAGTTTCGAACCCCACTGACGTCGGCGGACTTGCGCACTCAAGCGATAACAGGTCAAGCCGACACCTCAGCTCGACCCCTGAAAGTTTCTTAACATTTTTTGGTTCTAGAAGGAGGGCCCTGAGACGTGCACCTTGGTCGACCAATACTCCCGATCCAAGCACCTCGGACATTAGCCCTTCCCTTCCTTTTTGGAGGGAGTAATGATAAGGCCAACTTTAGTCCCATATTGGTTGAGAAGTAGGGGAGTTAAGGGCTCATAAGTCCACTAGCCTCTCTTACTCTCAGAGGCGTCTTTTGGAGCTCACAGTTTTCACAAAGGGTAAAATCATGCGGGTACACTTAAAGAGGATAATTCTTGGCACGCCTACAGGCCGCACTAATGTTCGGCCAACTAAAATGTTCCTTATCATATTGGCGCTAGAAGGAGGAGGGCCCCGAGCCATGCATCTCGATCTACCAGTACTCCTGAACCTTTGTGGAGGGATTAATGATAAGGCTATCTTTAGTACGGTTGAGAAGTAAGGGAGCTAAGGGCTCATAAGTCCACCTTGGACACGAGACCTATTCTCACACAGGCCTCTCTAGAGGTCTGGAGAGAAGAGGTTGAGTTTGAGAGAGAGTCCCCCCCCATTTTACATGCTACCGGAGTAAGTATTTTATACCTGTGGGAGGGGAACTTGCCTGTACACCCAGCCTCACCTTACTCTTAGAGGCGCATTTTGGAGCTCTCAGTCTCTACAAAGGGTAAAATCGTATGGTACGCTCAATGAGGATAATTCCTAGCACGCCTACAGGCCGCACTAATGTTCGGCCAACTAAAATGTTCCTTATCATATTGGCGCTAGAAGGAGGAGGGCCCCGAGCCATGCATCTCGATCTACCAGTACTCCTGAACCTTTGTGGAGGGATTAATGATAAGGCTATCTTTAGTACTACATTGGTTGAGAAGTAAGGGAGCTAAGGGCTCATAAGTCCACCTTGGACACGAGACCTATTCTCACACAGGCCTCTCTAGAGGTCTGGAGAGAAGAGGTTGAGTTTGAGAGAGAGTCCCCCCCATTTTACATGCTGCCGGAGTAAGTATTTTATACCTGTGGGAGGGGAACTTGCCTGTACACCCAGCCTCACCTTACTCTTAGAGGCGCATTTTGGAGCTCTCAGTCTCTACAAAGGGTAAAATTGTATGGTACGCTCAATGCGGATAATTCCTAGCACGCCTACAGGCCGCACTAATGTTCGGCCAACTAAAATGTTCCTTATCATATTGGCGCTAGAAGGAGGAGGGCCCCGAGCCATGCATCTCGATCTACCAGTACTCCTGAACCTTTGTGGAGGGATTAATGATAAGGCTATCTTTAGTACTACATTGGTTGAGAAGTAAGGGAGCTAAGGGCTCATAAGTCCACCTTGGACACGAGACCTATTCTCACACAGGCCTCTCTAGAGGTCTGGAGAGAAGAGGTTGAGTTTGAGAGAGAGTCCCCCCCATTTTACATGCTGCCGGAGTAAGTATTTTATACCTGTGGGAGGGGAACTTGCCTGTACACCCAGCCTCACCTTACTCTTAGAGGCGCATTTTGGAGCTCTCAGTCTCTACAAAGGGTAAAATTGTATGGTACGCTCAATGCGGATAATTTCTCGTGTGCCTACGGGCCCCACCAATGTTCGATCGACCAAAATGTCCCTTATCATATTGGCGCTAGAAGGAGGGCCCCGAGCCGCGCATCTCGGTCGACCAGTACTCCCAAGCTAAGCACCTCGGACATGAGCCCTTCCCTCCCTTTGTGGTGGGAGTAAAAAAAATGTTAAGAAACTTTCAGGAGTCGAGCTTAGGTGTGGCTCGACCTATTCTCGTCCGATGTGCAAGTTCGCCAACGTCGGTGGGGGTCGAAACTTCCTGCGGATTGATGATCCCTCGGGGTTCCTCGACAAAGAGCTCAGTCGGTTTGTCCCTGGGGCCATCTCGGGGATGGCAATCCTGCACACAGGCCTCTCTGGAGGTGGGAGGGGTGACCCGGAGAGGCCCCTCCGATGCCCAAGTTAGTAAGGATCCCGAATGGCCCTCTCGGGCAGGTAGAGTTTTGGGTTCTGGAGAGAAGAGGTTGAGTTTGAGAGAGAGACAGAGAGAGAGTCCCCCCCATTTTACATGATGCCGGAGTAAGTGTTTTATACCTATGGGAGGGGCACTTGCTTGTACACCCAGCCTCACCTTACTCTTAGAGGTGACTTTTGGAGCTCTCAGTCTCTACATAGGGCAAAATCGTACGGTACGCCTAATGCGAACAATTTCTCGTGTGCCTACGGGCCCCACCAATTTTTGATCGACCAAAATGTCCCTTATCATATTGGCGCTAGGAGGGCCCGGAGCCGTGCATCTCAGTCGACCAGTACTCCCAAGCCAAGCACCTCGGACATGAGCCCTTCCCTCCCTTTGTGGTGGGAGTAAAAAAAATGTTAAGAAACTTTCAGGATTCGAGCTGAGGTGTCAGCTCGACCTATTCTCGTCCGAGTGCATAAGTCTGCCAACGTCGGTGGGGATCGAAACTTCCTGTGGATTGATGCTCTCTCGGGGGTCCTCGACAGAGAGCTCGGTCGGTTTGTCCCTGGGGCCATTTCGGGGATGGCGATCCTGCACACAGGCCTCTCTGGAGGTGGGAGGGGTGACCCGGAGAGGCCCCTCCGACGCTTAAGTTAGTAAGGATCCCGAATGGCCCTCTCAGGCAGGTAGAGTTTTGGGTTCTAGAGAGAAGAGGTTGAGTTTGAGAGAGAGAGTCCCCCCCCCCCCCCCCCCCCCCATTTTATATGTTGCCGGAGTAAGTGTTTTACACCTGTGGGAGGGGAACTTGCCTGTACACCCAGCCTCATCCCTCGGGATATGCCGAGATGTACGACGGACGTGCGGATGCAGTGGCATGAGACGGGGGCATGGGTCGCCATTCCGCATTAATGGGCATGGGTCAGGCTGCGTTGTGCTTGGGCACCTCCACCTCGGATTCCAGATCGGACGTTGACTTGGTTCTTCGGGCTGACATGGCTTCCTCCGAAGTGTTGTTGTGGCCGTCCATCTGGCGCGGGCTTCGATGAGTCAGACCGGCCCATTTGGCACCATATCATTCTCTCCCCCCCCGAGAGGGGTCTCGCCGAGGCACTTCGTGAATCAAGGGGATGACCCCGAGCTCTGGTTGCCTCTGATCTATAGGGAAGACTAAGGTGGATGAGGTACACCGTTCGGGCGAAGGATTGACTGAGATTTGAGAGTAAAGGACTCGTAGACTGGCCGAGATATGTGACTCGGGCAAAGAACTGGTGGACTGGCCAAGATATGCAACTCAGGCAAAGGATTGGTGTGTTGGCCGAGATTCGCATCTCGGGCAAAAGACCGGGGGACTAGAGTCTAAACTCCATTCAATTATGGCGGGCGCAGTCCGTGCACGCGATGTGAGATAACGAGGGGTAACGAGAGGAGGGACGAGCTGACGTGGCGGTGTTTATTGTTGAAGGGGCGGCTCGCGTATTCCCTAGGCGGTTCCGCCGCCTTCTCGGGAAGTCCAAACGACGTTGTCCATATAATCCCCCCGTCGATGATGGCAAAGGATCACTTCTCATTCTCCTTCTTTCTGAGCCTTCGGACCTCTCACCTCACGGTCGCTCCATCCTTTTCTACCTCCTTACCGATCAGGTCGAAATGGCGTCCACTCTTTCCTTTTCGGTTTCTAGTTTCTCTTCCTCTCGTTCTTCTCCTGTTCCTCCTCCCCGAGAGGAAAGACATAGGTCCAATGACTCCTCGGAGAGCCCGTCGGTTCTCGAGAGCTCGTCTTCGGGTGTGATGACTGGGGCTGAAGCTAAGGTTCTTCAAGCCCTGGAGGTTATGAAGTCACTTCATGACTTCGACTCAAACATCTGTCTAGAGTCCTTAGGGTTGGTTCGGAAGCGTTTTAGCATTCCGAATGAGTATGTTCTCCATGCACCAAGGTCGGGGCAGCGATCGTACCACCCTTGCCCTAGGGGTTTAGTATTTCCTTTAACGCCCTGGAGGCGGGGCCAAGGTTTCCTCTTCATCCTGTCATCGGGGATTGTCTTAGATGGTGGCGGGTGTCGCCCGATCAGATCACGGCGAACTCTTGGCGCTATATCATAACCTTCCTCGGGGAGTGTAAGGGTTCGTGAATCGTCTTAAGCCGGGACTTGTTTTTATCCAGCTTTCGTTTATGCAGGGGTCAGGGGGTTATTATTTAACTGCTCGGTCAGGGTTCAGGGTCAGGGGTGCCCCTTCCAACAACAAAGGTTGGAAGTCGCAGTTTCTATTTGTAAGCAGGTGTCAGGGATGAGATTTTGGTGTCGAGTGGTCGGCCCATCCTATATATCTCGCATGATTAGTTTAAATGGAAATAATTGGATGATATAGAAACCAAGAATGGATGATTTCTTATATTGTAAAGATTTGTATTAACCTTTGCAAGGGGATAGTGCAAAGCCCACAACTATGACAGATGATGAATGAAATAGGTTAGATTAAAAAACTGTTGGCTTTATTCGTCAATGGCTTGATAATAATATCTTTCACCATGTTTCTACTGAATGTTCTGCTTACTCTCTTTGGAAAAAGTTAGAAGGTCCTTATGAAAGAAAAACGGCTGGCAACAAAGCTTTTCTGATCAGAAAACTTGTGAACTTGAAATATAAATAGGGTACTTCTATTCCTGAGCATTTGAATGAAATGTAGAGTATTACTAACCAGTTATCGTCTATGAAAATGTCTCTTGATGATGAGTCACAGACATTGTTACTTCTTAGTTATTTGTCAGAAAGTTGGGAGACACTGGTGGTTTCCCTCAATAATTCGACACCAGATGGTATTGTCACCATGAGTCAAGTAACAAGCAGTTTATTGAATGAGGAGTTAAGGAGAAAGAATTCAACAACTTCTCAGATTGATTCACAGGCACTTGTCTTAGATAACAGAGGAAGGTCAAAGTCAAAGGACAGAAGTGGTTCACGCATAAGTAGAAGCAAGTTAAGATCAAGGAAAGATATTGTTTGCTACAATTATGGCGAGAAAGGATATTACAAAAATCAGTGCAAGTAACCTAAGAAGAACAAAAAAAAAAGAAAAAGAAGTGGAGCATACAGAGTCAAAAGAGAATATCACAACTACGGTGCAAGGTAGTGATTATTTGATTTTGTCTACTTCTGATGATATTTTTTCTTGTGTGTGTGTCAGGATCTCGAGTGGATAATTGACACATGTGCTTCTTATCATGCTACACCACGGAGAGAGTTCTTTGCTACTTACAAGTCTGGATATTTTGGTGTTGTTAAGATGGGCAACTATGGCACAGCAAACATCATTGGCATGGAAGATATCCATATAAAGGCCAACCTTGGTTGCAAGTTGGTGCTTAAGGATATTAGGCATATGATTGACTTAAGACTGAATTTAATTTCAGTTGGAAGGCTGGATGATTAAGACTTTGATGTCAGATTTCACAAAGGGCAGTGGAAGCTCAGTAAGGGTTCTCTTATTATAGCTAATGGGAAGAAATGTCATACATTGTATAGATTATAGGCTAAAGCTTGTGGTGAGCAGTTAAATGCTATAGAGAAAGACTTCGACATAGAGTTGTGGCATAGGCGACTGGGACACATGAGCGAGAAAGGGCTGCAAGAACTTTCTAAGAGAGAGGTATTGCCATACCTCAGAGGTACATGTTTAAACCCTTGTATTGATTGTTTGGCTGGTAAACAACATAGAGTTTCCTTTGTTAGTCCTGCTTTATCTAGAAAAATGCATGCCTTGGACCGTGTCTATACAGATGTGTGTGGTCTTTTGAGGACAAAAACTCCTGGTGAATCTGTTAATGTTCCTAGAATTAATGGTGCACTTTATTTTGTTACTTTTATAGATGACTTTTCTAGAAAAGTTTGGGCCTATGCTTTGAAGACTAAAGACCAGGTTATTAATGTCTTCAAAGAGTTTCATGCCAGAGTTGAAAGGGAGACAGAAAGGCAATTGAAATGTATAAGATCAGATAATGGTGGTGAGTACACAGGATTGTTTAATGATTATTGCAGGTCACATGACATCCAGCATGAGTTGATAGTCCCTGGTACGCCTGAGTATAATGCAATTACAGAGAGGATGAACCGCACCATCATGGAAAAGATCAGATGTATGCTTTCACATGCCAAGTTACCCAAAAGGTTTTGGGATGAGGCTTTGAGGACTGCAGTTGATGTAATTAACTTATCACCATGTACAACTTTAGATGATGATGTTGCAAAGCATGTATGGTCAGGGAAAGATGTCACCCATAGGTATTTAGGAGTGTTTGGTTGTCGTGCATTTGCACATGTTCCAAACAATGAGAGGTCCAAGCCGGATGGTAAGACAAAAGAGTGTATTTTTCTTCGTTACTCACATGATCAGTTTGGTTACAGGCTTTGGGATCCAGAAAAGCATAAGGTGTTCAGAAGCAGAGATATTATCTTCTTTGAGGATCAAACCATTAAGGATTTGAAGGAGGCACCAGTTAAGACTTCTATCGAGGAATTTGTAGATTGTGACCCAGTTATTCCTCTAGTATATCAAGCTGATGGAGGAGATGTGCAAGAAGATAGTGCAGAGCCAGATGTTGATCTACCTGCAGGACATGTTGAGCAGGAAGAAGAAAAAGAGCAAGTTCCCACAGAACCTCAGTTAGTAAGATCTTCCAGATCACGTCAACCTTCCAGAAGATACTCTACATATGAGTATGTGATGCTTACTGATGCAGGTGAACCAGAGAGTTACCAGAAAGCAGTTGAAAGTGAGCAGAAAAAGAAGTGGTTTATTGCTATGCAGGAAGATATGAATTCTCTACAAAAGAACCACACATATGATTTGGTGTAACTACCAGAGGGAAGTAAGGCCTTGAAGAACAAGTGGGTTTTCAGGTTGAAGACTCAAGAATAATGTTCTCAACCAAAGTATAAAGCTAGATTGGTTGTGAAAGGTTTTGGTCAAAAGAAAGATATTGACTTTGAAGAAATTTTTTCTCCTATTGTTAAAATGTCTTCTATCCGTGTTGCTCTTAGTAATCTGGACTTGGAGATTAAACAGTTAGATGTGAAAATAGCTTTCCTTTATGGTGATTTGGAGGAGAAAATTTATATGGAGCAACCAGAAGGCTTCAAAGTCAAAGGTAAAGAAAATCTTGTCTGCAAGTTGAAGAAGAGCTTGTATGGGCTGAAGCAAGCTCCAAGACAGTGTTATAAAAAGTTTGATTCATTTATGATTGAAAATGAATACAAAAGAACAACTTCAGATCATTGTGTGTACATCAAACGGTTTGGTGAGGATTTTATTATTCTCTTACTTTATGTTGATGATATGCTTATCCTTGGGAACGATATGTCTATGATTGACAGGTTGAAGAATGAACCGAGTGAGTCTTTTGTAATAAAAGACATAGGGTCAGCAAAGCAAATACTGGGCATGTAGATTTCTCGTGACAGAAGAAAGAGGATGATTTGTTTGTCACAAGAGAAATACATTGAGAATGTATTGGATAGGTTAAGTATAAGTAATACAAAGCGAGTTGGTTCTCCTCTTGCAGGTCACTTCAAGTTGTGTTCAGATCAGAGTCCATCAAGTGATAATGAGAAGGAGAAAATGCAAAAGGTTCCTTATGCTTTAGCAGTTGGAAGTTTAATGTACGCGATGGTATGTATAAGGTCGGACATCGCATATACAGTGGGTGTTACTAGCAGATTTCTTGTAAATCCAGATAAAGAGCATTAGGTAGTAGTGAAGTGGAATTTTAGATATCTCAGAGGAAGTTCTAAAGTTTGTTTAAGCTTTGGAGGTGGACCACCTATATTGACAGGTTACACAGATGCAGATATAGCAAGAGATATTGACACAAGGAAGTCCACATCAGGTTTTGTACTTATTTTTACAGGGGGAGCTGTGTCATGACAGTCCAGATTACAAAAGTGTATTGCTCTCTACACCACAGAGGCAGAATATATTGCTGCTACAGAGGTTTGTAAAGAAATGTTATGAATGAAAGGATTCTTACAAGAATTAGGGCTGAAACGAAAAAACTATGTGGTGTATTGTGACAGCCAGAGTGCCATCCATTTATGCAAGAACCCAACATTTCATTCCACGTCAGTGGATTCTTACTGTGATCTCTTGAGAAGGTTTTAGATATTGTGCTTAGTATTATAGTCCTTGTATCCTTGTGATTCTCTTGTGGCTGTTGCTTTTGGGCTTGGGTAAGAAGCATTGAGATCTGTATATTCATTATTTTGATAATGAATTTTCTCTGGCTTGTCCCGTGATTTTTATCCTTCGAGCTGAAGGGGTTTTCAACGTAAATCTTGGTGTTCATCTGATTATGATTTCTGTTTGATTCTGCTGTGTATAATGGTCTGCTAGTAGTTGTTCGTATACAAAGTTTATTCCTATTTTATTCCTATCAAAATTATAAATATCAAGATCATGAGTTAATTTTAAGGAAGAAAAAGTAGAAGATCCTAATATATATATATATATATATATATATATATATATATATATATATATATATATATATATATATATATATATATATATAACTTCAAGTTTTGAAGAATATGGTTCATTAAGAAGATTTTCAAGTTTCATTTCTATACTTGCTAAAACCATGACAATAATTTATTCAAGTTCATCAAATCGTCAAGCATGGTTTCATTGAACATAAAACTTCTTCAATAAAAATTAAAATATTAATAAGGTTGGATAGATTCAAACATATCCATTCTTTAATCATTCAAAATCATCATCAAAAATCATTTTTGGAAAAATTCAATGAAGGCATTATAGATTGTTTTTAAATAGCAATGTCATTTATCTAATCCATTTTTGTAGTTCAAGAGAGTCAACAATAATAGTATAATTTTCTCTCTTGTTGAAGGATTAATAGGATAAAAATTCTTTCAAGAATAATTGTCCTTCTTTAGAAAATTATTTCGAGAATGCAATGTCATTTAAAGTCAAAAAAGAAATTTCATTATGATCATTACAATAAAATATTTTCAAACAAAAGCTTCAATTTATTTTAAAACCAATGATTTTTGTATGTTGGAAGATTTTATCATGTTATCGAGAAGTTTTTCTTTTAAAGAAAGATGATTTCATATATAATTTTTAGGTTAAAAAATAATACAAATCATCAACACAAGTTAATACACATTAATCAAAATCTTTTTTTCATACATATGACTCTTATTTAAGTTAACTAAACTTTCTTCTTTCTAATTCTAGTATGCTCTAGCTATGCAAAGATTATGCATCTTTGAGAGCAATCAAGATTAATTATAACAAAGAATTACCCTTAAGATTCATTACCAATAATTTTATTTTTAATATTATTTTTTATTATTTACTTAGGCTAGTGAGCTTTTAAAGAGTGTTAGATCTCAAGTCATGTGCCTTGAACATCTATTTTCAAAATATTACTTAGTGCTCCTAGCCTTGTTAGGAAGTAACTTTATATTATGGGAGGTTTTGATTTAGATATCCATTTGAGTATGGGTCCTTCATGATATATTCTTCCCATTTTCTCTAATGGCTAAAGGTTGTTTATGATTTCTTTAGGAACCCAAATTAATTTATGTGGATTATAGTTTTTAAATAAATATTTGTTTGCTTTATGTCCTAATTTTTCACAAGAATTATATTTAACTTTTGATGGTAAATGTAAGGTAGGTCCTTTAACGAAAGTGGTTGGCTTTTGTTGACTATTACCGACAAAGCCTACGCCATTTCTTTTATTAATATGACCCTTATTTACAAGGATCATATTTAGGGATTTGTTCTCTATTTCCAAATTTTCTAATATGGTTTTAAGCATGAAATTCTCTTCTTTAATATTGTTTAGTATTTCACATTTAGAACTAGGATTATGTGATGCTAATAACTCATGTATTTCATCAACTTTACCAACTAAAAAATTATGTTCATGTTTAAGTAATTTAAAGGATTTACTAAAATTTTAAATTCATCAAACAAATCATGAAGTATATTTAATAATTTAAAAAAAGAATTACTTAATGAATTACTAACCTCATCGTTGATGGTCATAAGAGCAAGGTTCTCCACTTCTTGATTGTGCATTTGATCTTTGGAGCTCTTTAGCTTCTTGCATTCATAGCAAGAGGTTTCGTCCATCTTCAGATTATTTTTAAGGTTCAAGTTCATTAATTTTTCTGGTTCATTTGTCAAATGTTCAAGGTCCTAATCACTCGAGATTTCACTCGAGGAGTCATATGTTCTCAGTTCAAATTCCTTCCTATTCTTTGGAAGGTGTTCTTTAAGTTCATTTTTGTAAGATATTTCATTCATTGATTCATTTATATTAATTGTGCTTTCATGTGTGATTTTCAAAATATGCCAAATATCAAAAGCTGAATGATAAGCGGAAACACGATTAAACTCATTCTTATGAAGAGCATAAAGTGAGGCATTCATAGCCTTTACGTTTAAAGAGAGTCTTCTTCTCCAAATCATTCCAATTATTCATTGGAAAAAAAGACTTTTCAAATCCATTTTCAATAATAGTCCATAAATCGAGTTCTAAAAAAAGCAAGAAAACTCTCATCCGAGTTTTCCAATAAGTGTAGTCCATAACATTGAATATGGGAGGACAAACAATAGAAAAATCCTCTTGAAAACCAATAAGAGCCATTTCTCTTGGGTGTTAAACCAAATGAGAAAAATCGAGTCTCTAATACTAATTGTTATAATCAATTGACACTAAGAGGGGGGGTGGGGGTGAATTAGTGCAAGTGTAAATTTTCAGTTGGGATGAAAATTTTTTTATTAAACCAAGATAGGAAATCTGAATATTTTATTTCTTAGTGAAATGAGTGAGTGATTAAAATAACGTTGCTAAGTTAATAAGCAAACCAGAAAGATATGAAGGAAAAAACTTATCATGAAAACTTTATTTTCAAGGAGTTGAGTTAAATCAGAAGCGTTAATAAAAAAATATGTAAGCAATGAAAGTAAGAAAACGCTCATAATTTTTAGAGTGGTTTGGCACAAACGACCTAGGTCCACTCCCGATTCCTCCTTGAGGCACACCGGTGTCCACTACCGATCTTCTTTAGGTGATGAATAAACCCTTACACTTGAGCTTATAAGGGAGACAAGATTTACAACTCTAAGCTCTCTCCCTTACCCATTTTCTTTTTCTTACACTTCACACAAGTTTTTCACAGAGTTTTTTTCTCAGAAGTGTTATCTAGAATACAAGAATACTTGGGATATTTATAGGCTCCAAGGAGCTTCGGATTTTTGGAGCAAAAAATCAAACGTATTCAGAAAATCTGGGTACGGGCCATTCACCCGCTGATCTAAGCAGTTTACTTGCCAAAAGTGCCCAGATTCCTAGGTACGGGTGGTTCAGCCGCCTAGCTTGGGCGGGTTAGCCATCGTTAGCCGCCCGAAAGCCCGGGCAGTGGTGGTAAACCCGCCACTCAACGACGGTTTCTCGTCGAAATTTTCACAAAAAGTGGTTCCCTCCATTTTTTGAATTTTGGCTTGATACATCAGTTGACCACTCCCTTGGTCTACTAATTGAGTTCAACCTGAGCTCAACTAAACCCTATAATGGACTTGGTTGTCTCATTGAGTTGATTTTGATTCCTTCCATATTCAACTCAATTAGGACTTAAACCCTAACTACGACTCAATGAATACAACACTTAATGATCAATTAAGCTTAAATAAGATCTACCTCTCGCCTAATCTGGCAGCCTTCGGCATTCTTGCGGTGAGTCCTATGGTCTTCTTCCGGCGACTCCTAGCGTGTTCCCAACGAGCTTCCAGATCCCTTCTGCGAATCTCCTAGCGAAGTCTAGGCAAGATCCCACCGCATCGTCCGAACTCGGCCCGATGCCCAAGCTTGATCTTGGCCCATCATCTGGTTGTAACTTCATTGCTCCTGTCAAGGTCAGTCTAACACAATGCTAATTATGATTAAATTAAATACAATCATAATTGTCAAAACATCCATTACAAGACCATCCCAACTCCCAGCAAGTTTTTTGACTACCCCGATAATCTTCCGGCGAGTCTCGGTCTTCTTCTGATGAACTCACTTGCGTCATCCTGACAAGCTTCCGATACCCTCGACGAGCTCTCAACGCACTCCTCGCAAGTTCTCAACCGCATCAACTCGATGAATGGACTTAACCTTGGCCAATCTTGAGTGTAATAATCCTTCTGTCGCAATTAATCCTACATCAATCAACTCTAACAATCCTGTTAGATCAATAATCCATCAATTGATTTCATCATCAAAATTCGAACCCCGACCCAATGCTCGATCTTAACTCTCAATGATAGATTCTTCCTTAATTACTTTGACTTTTCCTCGTCGTAGTTAATTCTGCATCACTTCTCTCCAACATATGGGTTAGATCACAAACACTTCAATTGGTTTCATCATCAAAATTCGAGATTCAACAATCTCCCTCTTTTTTATGATGACAACCAATCGATGATGGAGTTAATGTTCACTCCCCCTATCCATATGCCATATTTGAAATAGAACAATCTTGAATTCAAAAGAAACAATTATCTTTGAATTCAAGATAGTAATTTGACCATTTTGACTAAACATTAAAACTTTAACAATTTAACCATTCATCACCATGATACCATACATGATAAATTTTTTAATAACAAACATTCATCTTTTTTTGGTATCACATGATAGAAATTTCAAACAACATACTATACATGATAAAAAATTTAATAACAAACATTCATCTTTTTTTGGTATCACGTGATAGAAATTTCAAACATATGTTACACCAATTCTCTCCCTTTCTCATCAACAAAAAGGAGAAATATTTAACTCATATTTGAACATTTATCACAAATATTTAAATATATCTTTTGTCATCAATATACCATTTCTCCCCCTTTGTGATCAACAAAAAGGAAAAATGTTCAACATACCATTTCTAAACATATGTTCAAAACAAATGTTCATCACATGATAAAAATTTTGAAAATAAATATGTTTCAAATATTTCAAAGATTATAATTTTAAATAAGAATATGTTTTAAATATTTTAAAGATTATAATTTCAAACAAGAATATGTTTCAAATATTTCAAAGATTTAAAAATAACATTTTACTTATGTCATTTCTTCCTCTTTGTTATCAACAAAAAAGAGAAATATTCATCACATATTTGAATGCTAAGTGTTCAACACATATTTCATCACATAAAGATAGAAATTTATTTTATTTCTCTCTCTTTATAAAATAAGAAGAAGAATAAATAATGGATTTTATTCATCAAAGTGGGAGACTTCGTGAGGGAGTCGACCAATTGGTCAGCTGTGTGGACATGAGAGACACGAAGCTGCTTGCGGGCTACTTGATCCCGAACAAAGTGAAAGTCGATAGCAATGTGCTTCATGCGGGAGTGAAAGACTGGATTTGCACAAAGATAAGTGGCCTCGATGTTATCACAGTAAATAACAGGCATAGAAACAGAATGGATTTGAAGTTCCTGAAGCAAGTGGCTAATCCAATTGAGTTCAGCAGCACCGGCGGCAACAGCTCGATATTCAGCCTCGGTAGTAGATCTGGCAACCGTCTTTTGCTTTTTAGAGCTCCAGCTTATCGGATTAGCACCAAGGAATACAATATACCCAGATGTAGAGGTTCTATCATCAACGTTACCGGCCCAATCTGCATCCGCAAAGGCATGAAGTTGAGAGGGAGAATTCTTGCGAAGAAAAATGCCATGATCAATAGTCCCTTTCAGATAACGCAAAATGTGTTTGACAGCAGTCGAGTGCAAAGTAGATGGTTGATGCATAAATTGAGACAATTTATTAACTGGAAAGGAGACATCGGGACGAGTGAGTGCTAGATATTGTAAGGAGCCAACTACTTGTCGATATAGAGTAGGATCTGTGACAGGACTACCATCATAGAGATACAGTGATGTACTTGGAGATAGAGGAGTGGAGACTGCTTTAGCGTCTTGCATGTTTGTCTTCAACAGTAAATCATGAATATACTTCCGTTGTGAAAGAAAGAGACCAAAAGATGTAAATGTAGCCTCAACACCGAGAAAGTAATGCAAGGTACCAAGATCTTTGAGGGAGAAGCGGTCTGCCAATTGCGTAATAAATGCCTGAACCTCCGTTGAGTTATCACCTGTGATAATAATATCATCCACATAGACGAGGAGATAGATGGTGCTCCCACGATATTGGCGTAGAAATAAGGAAACATCAGACTTAGAGTTGATGAAGCCAATGGAAGATAAGTAGAGACCCAGTTCAGTATACCACGCTCGTGGAGCCTGACGAAGTCCATAGATGGCCTTTTTTAGTTAACATGTCACGAATATTGAGGATGTATAAAGCCTGGAGGTTGTTCCATAAAAACATCTTCAGTAAGGGTTCCTTATAAAAAGGCATTGTTAACATCTAACTGACGTAAGCACCAGCCTTTCGATATTGCCAGACTTAGAAAAAGTCGAATGGTAGTAGGTTTGACAACATGACTAAATGTCTCAGTGAAGTCAATGCCAGGTCGTTGATGAAATCCTTTGGCCACAAGACATGCCTTATAGCGAGCAATAGAACCATCAGGATTTCGCTTAATTCGAAAAACTCATTTGCACCCGATAATATTTTATGTGGAGAGAGGAGGAGTGAGAGTCCAAGTAGCATTGTGAAGAATGGCATCATACTCCTCACACATGGCTTTACGCCAATGAGGATATTTTTTAGCCTGAGAGAAGGAAGTAGGTTCAACAGAGTCGAAAGAGGGTTCGGTGCTAACATGCAAATCTAGAACTCGACGTGGTTTAAAGATACCACACCTAGAACGAGTTTGCATAGGATGCCGAGAGGTGACAGTAGGGGTAGGAGGTAAGGGTTATGGGTCAGTACTAGTGGAGGCAGACGAAGGGACAATAGAAGTACCTTGGTGTGGTGAAGACAAAGACACTGGGGGGGAGGAGCCGGAGGAGAGGGAAAAGAGGGAAACTGCGGAACAGAAGTAACTAGAGAGTTTGGATATAAGGAAGATAAAATGGAGGAGGAAGATTATTCATAGCGATCTAATGGAACTACCGATTGTCGATGATCTCGAAAGGGAAAGACAGTCTCTACAAAAGTAACATGTCTGGAGATAAAGACTTTAGCAGAGTGAGGGTCATAACATCGATAGGTGTTGTGTTCAATAGAGTACCCTATGAAAATACAATGTCAAGATCGAGGTTGCATTTTATTAGAATTGTAGGGACGTAACCATGGATAACATAAACAACCAAAAACCTTTAAGGTTTGGATGTTAGAGTGTTTTTGAAATAGCTTTTCAATGGTGAATGATATTGTAGGAGAGGAATAGGCAAACGATTAATAAGATAAACAGCAGTTTGAAAAGCGACGGACCAAAAGATAGAAGGCATGGAAGCCTGATGGAGCAATGTAAGACCAGTCTCAATAATATGACGATGCTTACGCTCAGCAGAGCCAACCAGTTGAGGGGTATATGGTGGGGACTTGAGATGTTGAATACTAGAGGTAGCTAGATAAGACGCAAGAGCTTGATATTCACCGCCACCATCAGAATAGACAGTTTTAATAGTAGTTTGAAAATAATTCTCGACCAAGTTCTTGAATTTAGAGAAGATAACAGCAACCTCAGATTTTTGACAAAGAGGATATAACCATGTGTACTTTGTAAAATAGTCTACAAAGATAACATAGAATCTGAACTTGTCAAAAGAGACAACTGACGCATGGCCCCAAACATCAGTATAAATAACCTCAAATGGTTTAGAGCATGAAATAGAAGATGTACCAAATGGTAACTGATGACTCTTATTACTAAGACAAGCATCACAGTAAGTAATAGTAGAACTAGATTTAGAAACATGAATAAAGTAACGAGAAAGTAACTTTTGTTGAACAGAGATTGAGGGATGACCAAGACGTTGATGCCACATATCGATTGGAGCAGCGGTGGAGGTGTTAGCAGTAGGCTGAGTGAGATATAAGGTAGATGGCCATTCATAGATGTTGTCTTTATTCGGACCGCGAACCAACGATGCCCCCGTGCTCAAGTCCTTAACAAGAAAATTATCAGGAAAGAATTCAATAGAAGTATTGTTTTGTTGGCAGAACTGAGAGACAGAGATGAGATTTCTTTTAATGTGGGGTGCACACAAAACATTATCGAGTGTAAAAGAAGTGGCATTGGAAGTAAGCTTTGTTGTACCAAAATGAGTAATAGAAATTCTGTTACCATCACCGATGATAATATCTTCAGTTCCGCCATAGTTGTTGTGGAGCGACAGGTTCTGGAGATTAGAAGTAATATGGTGGGAAGTACCAGAGTCCATAATCCAATTAGATTGATTGTCAGAGGGAGTCGTCATGACATTTGCCCGAGGCCAGGCCGACTGAGGTGGAAGACGAGGTCAAGACCGATAAACCTTTGCCGAGTGACCGACTTTATCACATAATTGGCAGACAACTGGTTGCTGAAGCATGGAAGGAGGACAGCGCGATTGAACAGCAGTGTTGAAGTGCAGAGAATGGAGAGGCGGCAGTGATGGAGAGGGACCCGTAGAAGTGGGAGAAAAATTGGTCACACCTTTTGAAGCATTCTTACGGTATATATGATTTTGCCGGTTGGACTTCTGATTGAACTGAGCCATGATAGGAGGTCCTGGCAAGGAATCTGACAGTCTATTAGTACGCTTTAGGTAAGCTTCATAGTCGGTGAGCTTGTCATAGAGTTCTTCAAAGCAAATCAGAGAGTTACGTGCTCGAAGTGCAGCTGCCAGTTCTTTGAACTCGGGACTCAATCCATTAAGCGTGTGGACAAGAACTTCTTCATCAGTCAGGGAATGACCTATCAAAGCTAGGTCACCAATAAGCATTTTGATATGTTGTAAGTAATCGGCAATAGTACTTCCCTCCTGCTTAAGGCTCATAAGGCTGGATAGGAGTCCAAGCATGCGAGTCCGGGAGCGATTCGTGAAGGTAGTTTGTAACTTGGTCCAAGCTTCCGCAGCAGTGACACAAGAGGACACAAGCGGAGCAATGGATCCCGCAACAGAAGCTTGAATTGCTTGGAGTATTAGCCGATCTTGGCGCAACCAAAGTTTGTGTGCAGAATTCGATACTAGGTTGGGTTCTCCTGGAACATGTATCATCGCTGGTGGACAACTAAGAGAGCCATCAATGTAACCCAATAAATCATAACCAAATAAAAGGTTTGAGAATTGGGCCCGCCAGGACACATAATTACCACCCTTGGTTAATTTAAATGGAATCAAGGAGGCGGCATTGATGGAGGTGAGTCCTGAATGCGGAGAAAGATCGCCAACAGGAAAAAGTGTTGGAGTCTCGGAGGTAGAGAAGGAAGACATCGAGGAACCAATACCAGGTCAAAGGGAAACCAAGAGAGAAAGGTAAGTAATCTCGCTGAGAAAACAGTTGCAAAAACTGTTAAAAGATAGAGTAAGAGCGAGAGTAGGAAGCCGATTTTTGAATAATATGACGAAAGCGTCCAAGAGATTGATGGTAAAAGAAATAAGGAATGAAAGGTAAGGAGACTCTACCATTGTCCTGATACGATGAATAGCAATGTTCGGGTGCAGCAATCCTACTAGAACCAGCCCTTCCGAATATGACACAATGAGTGCAGCCACTGTTAAAATAGATCACCCGGCACTCCCCTCAAATCCAACAGGATACACCAGGAGGGAGAAGGCTTCTTGAATGACTTCTTAGGGACTCTGAGGCTCCTCTTCAATCATCAGATTGGTCTGGCGTTCATAGCTGACCAACTCGCCGTAAGCAGAGTGAGGGAGGGGGAGCGGGCAGGAGAGGCAGCGGTTAGTCCCGGGAGACACGCCTGTGGTGTCCGCGTTTGGATCGCTCTCTAGAGCTGCTAAGAGGGTAGCCGTTGCTTGGTGTTGGAGGCACAGCGTCCAGAACGGGGCGAGCGGCTGCTCATTCGTATCGAGAAACAGAGAAAAAGGGTGCTCTGTTTTGTCGATAAAATAGAGATCCAGTTGTTGGGGCTGGAGAAGAAGAGGAAGTAGCTGGCGATGAAGAGTGACGCTGGCTACGAATAGGTGTGGGACGCCGCAGGACTCAGGGATACTGAAGTAACGGACATCAATTACGATGGGAAGCAGAGTAAGACCAACTGAACGGAGCAGCGGCCAGAGGAGCAGCAGCGGCGAGAGGCGATGGGCTACAGAAGCGCGTCGTTGGCTGTGCGCTGCGATATTGCTGGGCTAATCGCAGCAAAACAAAGGAAGAAGGAGAGGAAATAGAGTAATGGTTACTCTGTTTCGATCTACTGTGTGTCGGCAGGAAGCAACAGCACCTTGGAGAATTCGCGAGCGCTGCGTTTGTAGGAGCGTTTGCAGGGCCGGAGACCGCTGGTGCCAATGTGCCGGAGCGTTGGCGAGGCTGGAGACTGGGGAGGTGGCCGGGATTTCGTTGCTCTGGCGAAAGAAAGGATGTTAAGGTTGCGGCAACAATATCAGCGCTCGTTGGGAGATCGGTGCTGATCTCGTTGGTTCCATCAGTAGCGGAGGCAGATGTCGCGACAGTAGATGGACTGGAGTCGACGATAAAATCTGCACGTGACCGGAAGCGATGGAAACTTGCTGCCGTTTGACAGCAATAAGAGAGTTTGCTCTAAGCAAGCCGCTCTGATAACATGTTGAAAGTGAATTGGAAAAATAAAAGAACTTACTTGTTATTGAGGTTTCAACATCTATTTATACAATGTTAAGAGATGGATTTTCCTCAACTGATGAACGAGATAATCTCGTTCGGTTGGGGAAATTTGTTACAGTTAATAGGATTTTCCTCAACTGATGAACGAGAGAATCTCGTTCGATTAAGGAAATTTGTTACAACTAACAATGTGTGTCCTTTGATAAAGATAGTTGGCTTTTGATGAGTATTACCCACAAAGCCAATACCTTCCTTATGAACATGATCCTTATTAGCAAGGATTATGTTTATATTGAATCTCAAATTTTGATAATGAAATAAATTGATGGGTTTTATGATCTAATTTGTTTGTTAAAGAAAATGATGTAGGATTAATTACAATAGTAAAGGCCAGTACAATCATATGTTGCGCCGGAGGTCGGTCGAGGTTCAAACAATGTTGTCGGGAGCTCACTGAGAACTCACCAGAAATTTGTCAGGAAGTTCATTGGGAGTTCGCTGACAGGTTGTCGAGAACTCGTCGAGAGTTCGTCGAAAAAATGCTGGAAGTTCGTTGGAAGTTCCCCGAAGGAAATCGAGAGCTCACCAGGGATTCATCGGAAGGATGTGTTGAATCTCGAATTTTGATGATGAAATCAATTGATGGGTTATTGAACTAATAGAATTATTAGAATTGATTGATGCAGGACTAATTATGACAAAAAGATTATTACAATCACGATTGGCCAAGGTCAAGTCCATGCATCGAGTCGATGAGGTTGGGGACTCGCTAGGAGTGCGTCGGGAGCTCGTCAAGGGTATCGGGAGTTTGTAAGAATGACGCAAGAGAGTTTGCTAGAAGAAGATTGAGACTCATCGGAAGATTGTCGAGGGTAGCTGAAAAGTTTGTCGGGAGTTGGGAAGGTCTTGAAGTGGATGTGTTTGGTAATTATGATTGTATTTAATTAAGTCATAATTAGCATCGTGTAGGTCTACTTATAATAGAAGCAATTGAGTTATAACCAGATGATGGGCCAAGATCAAGCTTAGGCATCGAGCCAGGTTTGTACGATGCAGTGGGACCTCGCCGGGAGTTCGCTAGGAGATTCGCCGAAGGGATCGAGAAGCTTGTTGGGAACACGCCGGGAGATCACTTGGAGAAGACCCGAAAACTTGTCGCAAGAATGCCGGAGACTACCGGATTGACGGAAGTTAGGTCTTAATTAAGCTTGTGGTCATTAAGCATTATAATCATTCAGTCATAGTTAGAAGTGAGTCCTAATTGGGTTGGATTTGGATGAAATTCAAATCAACTCAAGAAGGCAACCGGGTCCATTACAGGGTTTGGTTGAGCTCAAGTTGAGCTTAATCAGTTGATCAAAGAGCTGATCAATAGAAAGTCAAGCCGGAATTAGAAAAATGGAGGGAACCACTTTTCCAAAAAATCTGGCGGGTAAACCACTAGTGAGTGACGGTCTGCCCAAGCTTCCAAGCTGCTGACGATGGGTAAACCGCCCTGGTTTCCGAGTGACTGATGGCGGGTAAACTGCCTAGGTCAGTGGGTAAATCACCCGTACCCAATTTTTCCAAATATATTTATTTTTTTGCTCCAAAAATCTGAAGCCACTTGGGGCCTATAAATAGACTAAGTACTCTTGCATTCACAACAACTCTTTTTGGGCAATTAAATTATGTGAAAAAAATTATGTGTGATTTGTAAGAAAAAGATAAGGGAAGGGAGAGAGCTTAGAGTTAGAAATTTTCTCAAGTTTCCCTTGTAAGCAAAGTGTAAGGGTTTGGTCTTCACCCAAAGAAGATTAGTAGTGGATACCAGTTTACCCTCAAGAAGGAGGACTCGAGAGTGAACGTAGGTCATTGGTGCCGAAGCACTATAAAAATTGTGAGTGTTTTTTTGCTTTCAATTGCTTACATATTCTTGTAATGACGCTTCTGATTTAACTCACTCTTTGAAAGTAAAGTTTTCAAGTTGCTTATATTTCGGGTTTGCTTATTAACTCTGTAACTTTTTTTCAGTCACTCACTCGTTTCACTAAAGACGAAATGTTTCAGATTTTTTATCTTGGTTTAATCGAAAAGATTTCATCTAAACTGAATATTTACACTTGCACTAATTCAAACCCCCCCAACCCCCCTCCCTCCCTCTTAGTGCCAATTGATCCTAACAATTGGTATCAAAGCCATGATTTTTCTCATTTGGTTTAACACCAAAGAAAAATGGATCTTTTCGGCATGAATGAGGGACATTCCATTTCATGTCCACCCATGTTTAATGGGACATATTACAAATATTGGAAGACATGGATGTGTTTTTTTCTCGTCTCTTTGGACTTTGATTTATGGAATATTGTTGAGAGTAGATTTGAAAAATCTTCCAAACCAATGAATGAGTTAAATGATTTGGAAAGAAAGAATTTTTCTTTAAATGCAAAGGCTATGAATGTCTTGTTTTGTGCACTTGATAAGAATGAGTTTAATCGTGTTTCCTTTTGCGAATCGACTTTTGATATTTGGCACACACTAGAAATTAAACACGAGAGGACTAGTAGAGTAAAAGAATCAAAGATAAATATTTTAGTTCATAACTACAAGTTGTTTCGAATGAAACCAAGTGAGTCTATTGGAGACATGTACACCTGTTTCACGGATGTCGTCAATATACTTAAAGCAATTGTAAAATATTTTTCAAATTTTGAACTTGTGAGTAAGATTTTAGGATCGTTACCTAAAAATTAAGATCCTAAAGTAACTGCTATTCAAGAAGCCAAAAATTTAAATAACCGACCTCTTGAAGAACTAATGGGCTCTCTTATGATATATTAACTAAACTGTAAAGCTCATGATATGCTTGATGAACCCATTCCAAAGAATAGGAAGGATGTAACACTTCGAACAACAAATGACTCCTCCAATGAAACCTCGAGTGATGAGGACCATGATATTGCACTTTTATCAATAAAATTTTAAAAAATTATAAAAAGGAACAAAAACTATAAAAATAAAAAGGAACATAAGAAGGACAACATCATATGCTATGAATGCAAAAAAACTGGGACATTTAAAAAATGAATATCCGTAACTGAAGAAGAAGTCGATGCTAAAAAAGAAAGCACTCTTGGCCACTTGAGATGATTCAAGTTCCTCGGAGAATTAAGACTAATCAAAAGAAGAGATTGCTAACTATGCTTTAATGACAATTGAAGATAAGGTTAGTGAGTCTTCAAATATTTCTTTTTTAGAATTATTAAGTATGTTTCATGATTTGTTTGATGAGTTTAGAAAACTTAGCAATTTTTTTAAGTCTCTTAAGAATGATCATGAATTGTTAGTTAGTAGACTTGATAAAATGCATGAGTTATTAGTATCACACAATGCTTATTCTAAATGTGATATGCTAGATAACGTTAAAGAAGAAAACATCATGCTTAAGTCAACATTAGAAAAATTTGAAATAGGGAATAAATCCCTTAATATGATCCTTGCCAATAAGGGTCATATTGATTGAAGAAATTGAATAGGCTTTGTGGGCAATACCTAACAAAAGTCAACTATATTTGTTAAACGACCAACCTTAAATGTGCCACTAAGAATCAAGTGTAATTTTTATGAAAGATTGGGACATATGGCTTACAAATGTCCATTTAAAAATTATAGTCCTCACAAGTTAGTTTGGGTTCCTAAAGGAACCATAAACAATCTTATGCTAATAGAGAAAATGAGAAGAACATGTTATGAAAGATCCAACGTTAAATGGGTACCTAAATCAAAACCTCCCATAATATAAAGTTGTTTCTTAACAATGTTAGGAGTAATAAAAATATTTTGAAAGTAGATGCTCAAGTCATATTACTTGAGATCTAACACTCTTTCAAGCTTACTAGCCTAAGTAGTAATAAGAAAATTATTGGAATTAAAATTATTAACAATGAATCTTTTAATGGTTCATCATTATACAATTAATATTGATGATGCATAGCTAGAGTATATAAGTATGAAAATGAAATAGAACCAAAGAACCTTAGTTATTGAAAAGCATATTTATATTGAAACTTATAAAAATGAGATTTTGAGTGAATGCTAAAATCATTGTCTTGTTTAAATGTAAAGATTATTGTTAAATAGTTCAAATATTGACAAACTCTATGGAATGATTGATTTAAATATTACATTGATTGAAATGCTATGATTAAATAATTGTGTTGAATGATAGAATTTTAACAAACAATATAGAAAATGGAAAGAAAAATCATGTTTCATTATCTAGTATTTTTGTAAATTAAAAATATATTTAATGAGAATGAAATGAGCATGATAACTCACTACACTAAGTCTAAAAATCATTAGAATTGAAATAAGTCAAAGTTTTGGTTTGACTTTAAATGATCTTGATGAAATTTCATTTTTGGACTTTAAATGAAATTGCATTCTAGAAATAAATTTCAAAATATTCTTGAAAAAAATTATTTTCCCATGAATCCTTCAACAAGATAAAATGATACATTTATTATTGAATCTCTTTAACTACAAAAATGAATTAGAAAACTTTAGCTATTTTCTTTTGGAAAATGATCTATGTTGACTTTATTAAAATTTTCTAAAAGTGATTTTTGATGATAATTTTGAGTGATTAAAGAATGGATATGTTTGAATCTCCCACTCTAATACCAAATGTCATGAAATTTGCTAGTTTTACCTAAATCATGCGGCACCATCGTGTGTCCATCCGTAAAGGTCAGCCTCCCCGAAACCTCTTAGGGTCCCTTAGGATAAAAGAGAAAATGGGTTAAAGAAAGTTTTTCCCATGGGATCCCTAAGGAACCACTTTAGCAAACACTTTATATAGGCAGTGCAAATTACAATCATGGACTTTACAAACTCTGAATGGTCATGCACAAAGGATCAATATCCATTACAGACCGAAGTCCCCACAAGTGTTAACATGACATTACTCTCATTTACAAGCTAAAAACGCCTACTAAAGTTAACCAAACTATGAATGTCAAGCCTACTGCAAGCCCACTACTTACTGTATAAAGCATGTATAAAAATCGAAAGACACGGACATACATGAGGATTACACCGATCACCCTCTTTATATTTTTTGTTTGTGACAAGAGCCCCAAGGCACACTTTTATGGGTGGAGAAAATGATAGAGGATATTTGGTATCACCCCACAATAATAGCTAGCAGTCACTTTAAAACCACCTCGAAATCAACATTGCAACCCATAGTCAATGCAATGTATGCATCTCAAAGTAGTATATTAGCCTACATCTTGAAGTGACACATCTAGTCTCAGAAATGATGTGTAGAGACCCCACGTAGTACATGATCGAAATAGTCGACCTAGAATGGATGAGTCGCCCGCCTAGAATATCAACGAATGTCAGTAACGTACATACAGTCGACTCCCTTCGATAGGTGTAAAAACCATATCCTAAGTAAGTAAGAAAGGGGGTCAAGTAAGCAAGAGTCTTTCTACTCTCTACTATCTCACTTATATATTTCACACTATTGTCTTTCTCATCCTCCGCTTTCGCCGGCTTAAGAATCGGAGGAGTTGAGCCAAAAAGCCCCTCGGCATAAACCTCTTGTATAGGACCGACCACCAATGACCAGGAGAGCTAGGAGACGACACTACTGTCAGGAGATAACACTACTACCGAAAGGCAACCTGACAGTCAAAAGAGGACATCACAATCGAGTAGATCCTAGTGCCTCTATCCGACCTCACCACTCTAACGTCAGATCAATCACAACGAATTGCCTCTCTTACAGACCTCGTACATTGGTTCACCATGTCAGCACTTGCATATTAACAAGAAGGAGACACTAGAATGAGCTTACACTTTTAATAGTGAACCAATCGGATCGAATCACCAACCCATAATATTTATGAGATTATAACTGTCAAAATATAATTTTGAAGTGAGATTCTCATATCATAGTCAATTATCTTACCCACTAAAAATATCTTTAAAAATATTAAGTGTTATCATAGATATTTATTTGGTTATGTATAAGTTACTTTTCTTGCATTCACTGCTTTAGGAAATATAATAATCGGTCAAGTGAGTTGCTACTCGAAAACTAAATAGACTCGCTAGGAAAGAGCAATTTCCTTCCTACCTTACCTCCATTTTTGTAATTATCATAATAGATTTTCTTTTTGTTGATTTTGGAAAAGTTAACATAGTTTATGTTTTTCTTAAATAAAGAAACCCAAAGGTTCACTATCCACCAAGCTTTTCATTTTCCGTGTCTTCTCTTTCATCCTTGTATACTTCTATTTTAATTTTAATTATAATACATTCTGATTAAAAATTTTATCAGAATGATATCTGATAAAGAAAATAAAAACGTTAATTATTATCCTAACATATTTCTTACCTTGAAACCCGTTTTGACCGAGAACACAGTCTCAATTAGAAGCTTCAATAAAATGAAAACAGGGTTCCTCGCAACGTTACCATATTCTCAAACACAAAACAGAAAAAAGTTGAGGACGTGATAATTAATATTATGAAAAAATAATACTAAGATATATAAATTAAATAAAGAAAATTTAAAAGTTCTTCACTATGTTGAACCACTAACAATTCTCTATAAAACTCAAAAAAATTTAAAAACTTAGTAAAACAATCATAATGGAAATGAGATTCTACTATACAGATATATAAATGTTCACCAAGGTCAGCGTGCAACATGGAATGTGCACGGTTACACAACATGGCATGCAGGAAGCGTGATCAAATTTTATTCGAGAATCTTACAGATACAAATGATGTTATACAACATTCAAACATAGAGTTTCTGCTGACCAAGCAAACTTGCCAGCACACAAAGATTGATAATAATAAAACTCTTTTTTTATTTAAAAAAAGGTAAACGAAAAAATAAACAAGAGGTGCAGCGAGTTGAAAGCGAGAAAACACAAATAACCGGGTAGGTGAGTGCAAGCAGCCCTATAAAGTCCCTTCAGAAGGCCTCTCCCTCCATCACAGTTCAAATCCTACTTCCTCTCTTCCTTCTGCAACTCTTACCAAGCATGGCATTCATCAGTGGGGTGATGCAGCTGACGCTCGACGAGGACGAGGAGGCATGCACGTACGCCCTGCAGCTGGCAATCGGCTCCGTCCTCCCCATGGCCCTCAAGGCCGCCATCGAGCTCGAGCTACTGGAGATCATCGTCAAGGCCGGTCCCGGCGCCATGCTCGGCCCAGCCGACATCGCGGCCAAGCTGCCAACCGCAAACCCGCGGGCGGCAGTCATGGTGGACAGGATCCTCCGACTACTCGCCGCCTACAGCATTGTCAGCTGCACCGTCGAGGCCGGCGACGACGGCCGCCCCTCGCATAAGTACGGCGCCGCTCGCGTCTGCAAGTACTTGACCACGAACGAGGACGGCGTGTCCCTGGCAGCCATGAGTTTGATGAACCAAGACAAGGTCCTCATGGAAAGCTGGTAATCAGGAGAGAGCGTTAACCGACAGCAATTAACTCTACTCATTTCTCGTCGTACTATTTAATCTGCTTGGGTTTCTCGCCGACAACGGTGGCAGGTATTACTTGAAGGATGCGGTGTTGGAGGGCGGCATCCCCTTCAACAAGGCAACCGGGATGGCGCCGTTCGAATACCTCGGAACCGACTCGCGGTTCAACAAGCTGTTCAACGACAGCATGAGGAGTCACTCCACCATCCTCATGAAGAAGCTACTCCAAGTCTACCGCGGCTTTGACAACATCAAGGTGCTCGTCGACGTTGGTGGCGGCATTGGCGCCACACTCCACATGATCGCCTCCAGGCACTCCCACGTCAAGGGCGTCAACTACGACCTTCCTCATGTCATCTGTGAGGCACCACCCTACCCAGGTAGGTCCAACATGTAATGATTCAACGTAAGCACTTCTACCGTATCCAATCCTTCGTACTTATTAAGAACGATTATTGGGTAGTATTTGACATGCATTCATTCTTGGGATGTATCGGCTGCAGGAGTGGAGAATGTTAGTGGAGATATGTTTATAGGAATCCCAAGCGGAGATGCCATTTTCTTGAAGGTAATTAGATCTTGTCTAGGATCCAATTTCTACCTGGATCAGTTGGATGATCGGAATGACATGAGACACATCACGCAAATAAAGTAGGATAATCAAGAACATGTGACTTATGCTATATAATTACTATTTAGAAATGATTGAAATTGCATTTGAAAATATATTTATATTTTTAATATATAATTGAATAAAAAATTGAGTAAATATATAGTTATAGAATGCTCTAAGTGTTTGATAAAAAATAGATGAAAACTGTATTTTAAATGTTTATGACATAAGTATTATTTGGTAAATTATATTTCAAAAGTCCATTGAATATTTATAATAAATTTATCATTATAATATTTTTAATATTTTATTTTGCATTTAAATTAATAAGTAAATAAATAAAAATGATAAATGAACGTATGTATTCTTATAAATAAATTTACGGTTAAATATATAAAGAATAAATAATATAATCATATTAATAAATATAAAATTATTTTTAAAATAAATATATAAAATTTTATCGTTTAGAAAATATAAAATTGTATTAGTTTCTTACTAAATCATTTTAGTAATCTTATAATTTTAGATAAAATCATAGGATACTTTTAAAATTTTAAAAGTTACACTAGTATTTCATGAATGTTTAAATGCTAATACTACCCTAAAACAGCATCCGCATTTGAGCATTTAAAATGTGACTTGAAAAAAATTTATTAAATATCAATTCAGTACCAATTCATATTTGAAATATGTAATAAAAATTAAACATGTGGACATTTCAAATAGCATCTAGACTAGATAAGATTTGAAAAAACTTTATTAAATACCAATTCATATCTGAAATGTGCATTAATCTGTCAATATATATTTCAAATATGTTACCATACATATCTTGAAACAGATATAGCATCATTGGAATCAATAAACAATTGATGCCTTTCCGATATATATTTTTTTTAGACTTACCTTTATTAATATTGACAAAAAAATTAAACATGCAGTGGATTCTTCATGATTGGAGTGATGAGCATTGTGTGAAGATATTGAAGAATTGTTGGAAAGCACTGCCAGAGAAAGGAAAGGTGATTGTGTTGGAATGCGTTCTACCAACAGTCCCGGAGTCGATTCCTCAAACCAAATGTGCTTATGAAATAGATGTTATCATGTTGGCTCACTGCCATGGAGGTAGAGAGAGGACCCAAAAAGAGTTCCAGGACCTGGCAAGGGATGCTAGCTTCTCAGGATTCAACATCACTTATCTCTTCGCCAGTACTTGGGTCATGGAATTCACCAAATAGATTCTTCGAAGCTATATATATATGCACACGCACAATGCTCAATCTCATATTATATTCACAATGCTATCTTACCTGTTTTGCTTTATATGACTACTTGGTCGCCAGCTTGTATCCAAAATAAAGTTTTACAACAGCTAATGGATCCTGATTCTATTGTCAATCATAGCATTCCGAAGTTTTGTTTCCACCTCTGAAGTCTTCACAAGACATCCCATTCACTATGTTGGCAGACGTCAAATGTAGTAGTAACGTATGGCTGGAAACAAACACCAGTCAAGTAATAAGATAAGTCACCGACTTGCGTGTTTATAATGGATGGCTGGAAACAATCATGTTTATAATGAAACCATAAGACTCAAGTAAATTACCTGCTGCACGCAAGTGAGTTGATCCGCACGCAGCCATCTCCATCTTCGCTGTAGGCCATCGTTGACCCGTCACTGGAACCAAAAGGTCGCCAGAGACCTCTCTGTGCTTCTGGATCATGCATACAAACAGTACATATCGTTTTCTCAGGTGTAGTGGATATATATATGTATGATATAATATCCAACCCAAAAAACATTACCATTGTCTCACGTGGAGCAACCATTTAACTATATATTTTTATTAATAATTTTAATTTTAATCATTAAAAAAATTAATTCTTGTGAAGATTGTAAGATTTAATTTTATAAAAATCTAAAAATTAAAATTAAAAAATATTTTTGACTGTTATATAATGAAAGAATGTCTAGAGACTATATATATCCTTTCATGATAACCTTATCTTTTTGGACTCTATAAATAGAGTTTTAAAACAACTCTAATCAATTTGATTTAGATTAATTTAATTTTTTCCATTTCATAATTTTTTAGTATATTTATGTTGATTTTATATAATTGTCATTGGAAATGATTAGCTAAGCCACTCCGTTCACAAGGAGGATAATATTGATTGAATCTTAAAGTGAGAATCTCGATCAATCCTATACATAGGGATGAGATTTTACCGAAGACAACTATTACAAGCCTTCGGATTCTTTCTAAACTTTGTTCTTCTATTATTATTTTAATATTTTATTAATTTTTAATCAAAATTTGAATATCTTATCTTTTTAATTCAATAGTTTAAGATAAAATCTCGACAGATTTTCATTAGGAGGCTAATAAAGAATGGATATGATTAAGACTGATTTATGTCTATATTTGTTATTTTTAAAATATTATTTTTTTATACCGAACATTCCATTAGTGCTTGCTGTTTTTTATTCTTTCTATTCTGATTATTTCTTATAATAGTTGTAATTTTATCAGTTCATTGGAATACATTTCCACTAACGGATTAGTTAGTTTCACTTTTGATTTATGATTGACATATTATCAATATGTAATCAAACTAATATATTTTGATCACTACAGTACTATTTTTTATAATTCCATTCCTTTTAATGATATTTGATGAATGAAATGTGTTATTTATGAGCCGATATCGTTGTACAGTGTTCTATTTATTCAAAAGGAATATATATATATATATATATATTGATAGGGTGCCGAATGGGTCGGTACGATTCATCCAAGCCCGCTCCAGATGGGCGGCCACGACAACACTTCAGAGGAAGCAACGTCAGCCCGAGGAAGCAAATCGGCGTCCGATCTGGAATCCGAGGTGGAGGTGTCCGAACACGACGCAGCCTGACCCATGCCCATTAATGCGGCATGGCGACCCATGCCCCCGTCCCATGCCACTACAGCCGCACGCCTTCGGTACATCTCGATTATATCCCGAGAAACGACTAAGGTGAGACTGGATGTACGGACAAGTTCCAAGACCTGCCAAGGGATGCTAGCTTCTTGGGATTCAACATCACGTATCTCTTCGCCAGTACTTGGGTCATGGAATTCACCAAATAGATTACTGGAAGCTATATATATATATATATATATATATACACGCACAATGCTCAATCTCATATTATATTCACAATACTATCTTACTTGTTTCGATTTATAAGACACTTGGACGTCAGCTTGTATCCAAAATAAAGTTTTACAACAGCTAATGGATCCTGATTCTGTTGTCAATCATAGCATTCCGAAGTTTTGTTTTCGCCTATGGGTTTCCATGCCGGATTAATGGGCATGGGTCAGACTGCGTCGTTCTCGGATACCTCCACCTCGAATTTCAGATCAGACGCCGACTTGGTTCCTCGAGCTGACATGGCTTCCTCCGAAGTGTTGTCATGGCCGTCCATCTGGGGCGGGCTTAGATGAGTCGGACCGGCCCATTTGGCACCATATCATCCCCCCCCCCCCCCCCCCAAAGGGGTCTCGCCGAGGCACTTCGTGAATCAAGGTGGATGAGGTACACCGTTTGGGCGAAGGATTGACCGAGATTTGAGAGTAAAGGACTGGTAGATTGGTCGAGATATGCGACTCGAGCAAAGAACTGGTGGACTGGCCGAGATATGCAACTCGGGCAAAGGATTGGTGTGTTGGCCGAGATTCGCTTCTCGGGCAAAAGACCGGGGGACTGGCGTCTAAACGCCATTCAATTATGGCGGGCGCAGTCCACGCATGCGATATGAGATAACGAGGGGTAACGAGAGGAGGGACGGGCTGACATGGCGGTGTTTATTGTTGAAGGGGCGGCTCGCGTATTCCCTAGGCGGTTCCACCGCCTTCTCGGGAAGTCGAAACGACGCTGTCCATATAATCCCCCCGTCGATGATGGCGAAGGATCACTTCTCATTTCCTTCTTTCTGAGCCTTCGGACCTCACACCTCTCGGTCGCTCCATCCTTTTCTACCTCCTTACCGATCAGGTCGGAATGGCGTCCACTTTTTCCTTCTCGGTTTCTAGTTTCTCTTTCTCTCATTCTTCTCCTGTTCCTCCTCCCCGAGAGGAAAGACATAGGTCCAATGACTCCTCAGAGAGCCCATCGATTCCCGAGAGCTCATCCTCGTGTGTGAGGCTGGGGCTGAAGCTAAGGTTCTTCAAGCCCTGGAGGTTATGAAGTCACTTCATGACTTCGAATCAAACATCTGTCTAGAGTCCTTAGGGTTGGTTCGGAAGCGTTTCAGCATTCCGAATGAGTATGTTCTCCATGCACCAAGGTCAGGGCAGTGACCGTACCACCCTTGCCCTAGGGGGTTCGGTATTTCCATTGACGCCCTGGAGGCGGGGCCAAGGTTTCCTCTTCATCCCGTCATCGGGGATTGTCTTAGATGGTGATGGGTGTTGCCCGATCAGATCGCGCCGAACTCTTGGCGCTATATCATAACCTTCCTCGGGGAGTGTAAGGGTTCGAGAATCATCCCGAGCCGGGACTTGTTTTTATCCAACTTTCGTTTGTGCAGGGGTCAGGGGGTTATTATTTAATTGCTTGGTCAAAGTTCAGGGTCGGGGGTACCCCTTTCCAACAACAAAGGTTGGAAGTCACGGTTTCTATTTGTAAGCAGACGTCAGGGATGAGATTTTGGTGTCGAGTGGTCGGCCCATCCTATTAGCAACGTTCTCCCGAACCTGTCTGATGAGGAGGCAAACACGATCGAACGACTGAAGGGCATCCTGTTCGAGAGACTAAAGATGGCCTTATCATATATATATATATATATATATATATATATATATATATATATATATATATATCTCGATGTGCCGTGTTTCATTTATTCAAAAGAAAGTTATGTACTATGTTAAGAAATCCGAAATTTTCGGTATGGCCATTTAAGCAAATGCCGTGCGTCCTGTGCTGGGTTCCACCCGTTCTGTACGTGCAATATGGCAATGTTTCGTTGGGCGGAAAATTCTATTTAAAACATTTCCTCTACCTGCATCAATAATATTGAAAATAATTTGGTTCGCAATTATCCTTACTAATTCATCTTGACCAACGATGATTCAGCATGTACATGTCACGTTGTCGTCGTCGTCGTCACTTTAAGAAATATCAACTAAACCATCGCTTTACAGTTTCAGATTCTTAAACTTCAAATTGCTCCTCATCACTTGTGACTGTTGTTTAGATCTGTCGTACCAATCTTGGCTTTCTGTTGTTGTGAAATTTAATTTCTGCTCGTCAAACCTTTGTTTTTTTGCTCATGCAAAAAATGTACTTAAGTACTAAATTATGTTGACAACACTATATGTTCCTTGCTGAATTTTATATAGTGTGAGCGGAAGGTTGTGTTTCTGTCCATGTTGCTCGTTTTCTGTGTTTCTTTCCAAGAAATGTTTGAGATTAGTTTTAAGGATCACATGATTCATAAAGCATCGAGGATCTATAAATTACGATCTAGTACATTGATTGCTGTAAATTATGTATGATTTAACGGATAAATTTTGCGGCATGGTTTCTACAAAATTATCTCTAGAATTCAAAGTATATATATAATTATTTTTTAAAATTTTCGATTAATTAGGTTTTGATTTTTTCAATTGAATCTTAATATCTTTAATGTGTTTTAATGTTGTGAAAAATCTACCAAATATTGGTATTAATTCATCTGTGATATCATTGAGATGAATTGCGACTTGGTCTGCTATGACGTGATACTAGGATTTATAATTATTTATTACCCTTCAACATGATGTGGTATAGTGCCAAAATTATATGATATTCTTTACCAACTTTAAAAATTCATCGTTAAGAATCTTGAGAGGGGTTTTTAGTCGTGAATAATAATAAATTTAAGAGAAAGAAATAAACTTAATTATTACTTAAAAATTTTATAATACTTTATAAATTTAGGAGTAGATGTATATTAATCAAACCTTAGTGAGGTTTTTATGGTCCCAAAAGATTCAATAATAGAGTCAAAAATTTAAATTTTTAAAATTTTGGTATATGAGCCATATTACCACCTTAACTTTTGACATCATAGTTTTGGACTTTAGTAATATTACCATCGTACAATTTGAATTATAGTTGGTACTACTACCATTAGTACCATCAAAAAGATTTTTAAAGTACAAATAGTGCTTGTAAATTGACTCAAGCAATATTATCACATAAGCCTGATGATATTATTGCTCAGGCCTAGTTTAGGCTATCAGTTTGACCTTCTAATTGGTCCAATTCGATTCAACTACAAGTTCAATGATTTTTTTTTTTTTGACAAGTTGACACTATTTCAACCTAATATTAACTTAAATTGACCTAAAATAATGTTAAATCAACTATACATTCTATATATTTATGAAGCTTTTAGCATATTGTATGCTCTTTTGACATATCTTTTGATCTTCCAACACTTCGTTCGAACCTTCGGTACATCATCATTTTCTTCGATATATCACTCATTTCACTGATATGTTGACTTTCTCACGACATCTAATCTTCTAGCATAATATCCAATCATTCTAGCACGATGCCCAAACCTATAGTACAAAGTCAAATCTCTGGCACATCAACTAATCTTCCAGCTTGACATTCAATTTTCGATATGATAATTTCTTGGGACAACGTTCAACTCTCCTATTTGACAATTAGCTCTTTGGTTGTCCGATTTTATGATCGAAGTATTCTCTTACATCACCCATCTTAAAAAAATATTAGTCCAATAAACGTATCAAGTGATTTTATCATCAAAATAAAAGATTTTATACCCACCACATATCCTAAAAATATAATTTTATTTATCATGAAATAATATTTTTTGAGATTGGTATACAACTAGTTGTCATGTAGGACACTGAATGTATTTTTGAATTGCTCTAGATTATGTAATTTATCACGATTATTCATCGAGAAGACATCAAAGTAAACAACAATTACTTTTCCATAAATCTCTTCAAGATTTGAATCATCACTTTATAAAATTTCATGCGGCATAGGAAAACCCAAATGACATAACAAGTCATTCATATAATCCCATCTTAGTTTTAAAAATGATTTTTCATTCATCACCTAACATGTCACCAAGATGAGGGATTGAAAATCTATACTTCACTGTTATTTTATTTAAAGCCCTACTATCAGTACACATTCTTCATGTTTTATCCTTTTTTATGTTATAAGAGTCGACACAGCACAAAGATTATTTAATTAATTCTTTGAACAGTAAATTTGCTGTTAGAAAATATATTACTTGAAATGAAATCAATAAAATCAAAGATTATTTTAGTGACATATAATAATGAGAAAAGTTAGACAATGTATTATTTGAAATGAAATCAATACAATATTAGATATCACAAAAAGGGGTAAATCAGTTGGAAGGTCATCGCAAGCCAAACCTTATATAGCTTTGGATGATGCAATGCTTTTTACTTATTTTGGAATCTCATTGACACACTTCTGTTCATATTGCTTAGCCATCGATGCATAATAACATTCCAACAGAGATTTCTCACTGTCCTTCTTAAACTATAAAACCTTATATAGCTTTGGATGATGCAATGTAAGCTTTAGTTTATCTACCATAAGTTTTGAAGACATATTCTCTATACTACCTAAATCAATCATTATATGATTATTATTATTTTCATGAGATAAGTAATATGTTCTGAAAATATATTTTCTAGGCCACTAATAATCATCTTGGATTAACATGATACATTGGAAAACATGATTTTCACCCTCAAAATTTGGCTCATAGTTTTCTTTTCATTGGTACCTTTAGATTCCTAATCACAAATGAGATTATTATCCTCTCTATTGTACTCCTTTTAAAGAAGATTAACTTCGGTTTTATTTCTAGGATACTCAAAAGAATAGTTGCCAGCTTCGCCAAATCACCCTTTTGCTGATTTCTAATTCCTTCAAACATATGGGTTTGGATGCTCAGATGTTGTCCCCTTATTTCTTTGGGATACCATTTTCTCCTTTATAGTTTTAGAGTTTTCGCCGTTGCATCAGTCTCCATTTACTTTTCTCTTTATCATTCAGTATCATTTGATAAGCCTACTAAAGAGAGTGAATAGAATGTATCAACAGTTCACTTAGGTATCCAGCCACATGTTGATCATTATTTTTATTGAAGCTAATTTGGCTCATTAGCTTATAGAATTACTTAATATAATCAACAACACCTCTTCTTATCATTTTCAATAAAAAGTTTAAGGATAATTTAAGGGAAGAAATTTCTCATCTAACTTTAGTTTCATTTCACTCCATATGTTACATCATGAAATACCTCTTCGCTCACATCGCTAATGATATTTTTGCCAGTTTGCTCTTTTTATTTTTTTTTATCATAAACTACACCTTTTTCACTCAAAGAATGCCTTTAAAAAGGTAATTCAATCACAACATTCCTTGAATTAGGTTGAATATTTTATTACATTAAGTTGAATACTATTATCCGTTGCTTCAATAACTCTCATCAATTAATTCAAGGCCAAATGATCACTAGCAAGAGCCTCATACATCACTATAGAATTGAAAAATCAATTATATCAAAACCATGTTCATTTTTTGCACCTATTGAATTACTCATTTGCTTTGAGCAGGATTTGTTGGAATTCTTTGGAGGAGATCAGTCATTATCTACTGCAAAGTTTTATGGGATTGACATAGATCAGCCATTTCAACTTCGTCAATATTTCTCTTTTGTTGATGAGCCATAAACAAAGAATTAAAGATAAAAAAAATCATGACAACTTAATAGATACCCAATATTTTGACAATCGTTTCTAGCATAGAACTCAACATCATACACCATGACTAATTTTTAACATGAGAACTCAATGACATGATAGAACCTTAGAATAATATTTGATCTTTGAAGGGGATCAACTTTTAGAATGTTATAGGAGTTCCTCCTTCCTAAAACTCAACACAAAGGCTGAAGAAAAGATTAATCTTACTTGATAAAAGAGAGAGGCGGCTACATCATTAAATAGGACCCAAACCCTAACCCTAGGAGGTGCTTGCCTAAGTAGAATTACTCATTTACCCCTCCTATAGTCGACCTGCCTTAGTAAGTGTAAGCGGCGGCTAGGTTGGCTCTATAGTCGACCTAAGCAGGTGTAAACCTTGGCCGACTAGCTCAGTAAAAGAGGGGGCGGCCACTAAGCCCTAAGGCCCCAATCTAAACCCTAGCCATACTTCTTTATAGGATAAAATGACTAGGTGGAGTTTTATTACAATCCCACAGGATCTTTATTAACTACTTCTAGGGTGATTAGGACTCAACCCTACTTTCGCCCTCTTAAAATCAGTCTTGTCCTCAAGGCTAAGGGTCCATAAAACTCTAGGAACTGGGTCTTCAGCTCCTCGTAAGACTCTCACGTTGCATCTTCGGATGGTAAGTTATTTCACTTCACCACTACTTTAGTTAAAGGGCATCGATGATGCATTATAATCCTCCAATCAAGTATAGCTTCAGGTTGAGCTTAAATCTCGCTATCATTTGTAGTGTTCGATAGCTGAGTCTGCGCCAACTCACGTTCTTTTAATTTTAGCTTTAGCACGGATACATACAAGATGGGATGGATCTTAGCATCATCAGGAAGCTTTAATTTGTATGTCACGACCCCAATACGCTCCAAAATATGATATGGTCCATAGAATCATGGAGATAGCTTCATCGACGCTCTGGTGTTGATTGACAGCTGCTTACATGGTTGTAGACGAAGGTAGACCCAATCTCCTACTGAAAATTCTCGCTCACTCAGGTGAGTGTCTGCTTGTTGCTTCATGCGGGCTTGAGCGATAGTTAGGTTGTCTTTCAGCAGCTATAGAAGCTTGTCCCTGTTAATTAAGTTTTGGTCGACCTGATCTACTTTGACCGTACTAATTACATATTTTGGTATTACAGGGGATGGTTAGCCATACAATGCGTCATGAGGGGTACATTTAGTTGATGAATGATAAGTTATATTGTACCACCATTCGACCCAAGGAAGCCATCTTGTTCACTCTTTGGGCTGGTCACTAGTAAAGCACCGTAAGTAAGTCTCGAGGCATCTATTTACGATTTCTGTTTGGTCGTCCATTTCTGGATGATAAACTGTGCTCATCTTCAATTGAGTGCCTTATAGTTAGAAGAGCTCGGTCTAAAATTTACTTGTAAACACCCTATCTCGGTCGCTCACAATCGACCTTGGCATCTTATATAATTTTATAATATTTTACATTAAAAGTTGAGCAATGTTGGCAGCGTATAAGGATGTCTCACAGCACATAAATGAGCATACTTGGTTAGATGATCTACCACCACAAAGATTATGCTTTTACCTTGAAATGGTGGTAGCCCTTCGATAAAATCCATGGAGATGTCAGTCTATGCTGAGTCCAGTATAGGTAGTGGTTGTAGTTTTCTCGGATTTGCCAATGTTTCACCTTTCTACTATTGGCATACTTCACATTTAGATACATAATCATAAATCAATTTTTTCATGTCCTTCCAAAAGAAGTTTTGCTTCACCCCCTTGTATGTTCTCAGAAATCCAGAGTTCCCTGCTGAAAGTGAAGAGTGCATCTCATGCAAAATAATCTGGATATAAGGGGAAAAAAGAACAATCATAATTTGGCTCTTATAGCATAGGTCCTTCGAATCCCAAGTGTAGTGGCCCATGGAACCCGGATCATTCTCCAATTTTTTTATGATGTCTCGGGTCTTTGGGTCATTCTTCGATTCCTCCCTAATGTCTTTAAGGAAGTCGGTGGAGGGAAGGGAGATGGCTGAAATTTTGGGTTATCCCGGTAGCCATGATAGAGCATCCGTAACAACATTCTCTTTCCCCATTCGGTAAGTAATTTTATAATCAAAGTCAAAAAGTTTAGTTACCCATCATTGTTGTTCCGGGGAGCTCCAGAAAATATTTAAGACTTCAGTGGTCGGTCTTAATATGGAAGCATTGGCTGATCAAGTAGGGTCTCTACTTCATGACGGCGTGTACGATGGTAAGCATTTCTTTATCATACATGGATATTTTAAGATATGATGGAGACAAAGCTTTGCTGGTGTAAGTAAGGGGTTGGGCCATCTTGCATTAGAACAGCCCAAATTCCAACTTTGGATGCGTTACCTCCATCACGAAAGTGCGACTGAAATCGGATAGTGCTAGGATCGGCGTCGTCGTCATGGCTACCTTGAGACATTCAAAGGCTGCGGAGGCATATCCGACCACAAGAAGGAGTCTTTCTTTAGTAGGGACGTGAGTGGTGTTGTGCAGATGGCCCAGATTCCACCCATAATGTGCTTTAGTGAAGCCCATAGCCCATAACCTCACTTATATTCACCTAAACCCTAGATTAGGTGGCTAGGGTTGAGATTAAGAGAGTAGCGGTGGCTGACAACATGGGTGAGAGAAAATAGACTACAAATTGATAGTAGAGGCCAGAAAATAAGAGATCCAGGAAAGGGAAGAAGACAAGGACAAGAAAAGACTATTCTCAATCATTCATATTTCAGGTTAGATCAGTTTGCAGTGGATTCTTACTATGATCTCTTGAGAAGGTTTTAGATATTGTGCTTAGTATTATAGTCCTTGTATCCCTGTGATTCTCTTGTGGCTGTTGCTTTGGGCTTGGGCAAGAAGCCTTAAGATCTATATATTCATTATTTTGATAGTGGATTTTCTCTAGCTTGTCCCATGGTTTTTACCCTTAAAGTTGAAGGGGTTTTCCATGTAAATCTTGGTGTTTATCTAATTATGATTTATGTTTGATTCTGCTGTGTGTGATGGTCAACTAGTATTTGTTCGTATACAAAGTTTATTCCTATTTTATTCCCATCAACTGGTATCAGAGTCAAGTTTTGGTGGTATTTAACTTTTATCTTCGAACATGGAGGCCAGTAATGTTTCTCGCATGATTAGTTTAAATGGAAATAATTGGGTGATATGGAAACCAAGAATGGAAGATCTCTTGTATTGCAAAGATTTGTATGGACCTTTGCAAGGGGATAGTGCAAAACCAACAACTATGACAGATGATGAGTGGAAAAGGTTAGATCGAAAAACTATTGGCTTTCTTCGTCAATGGCTTGATGATAGTGTCTTTCACCATGTTTCTACTGAATGTTCTGCTTACTCTCTTTGGAAAAAGTTAGAAGGTCTTTATGAAAGAAAAATGACTGGCAACAAAGCTTTTCTGATCAGAAAACTTGTAAACTTAAAATATAAAGAGGGTACTTCTATTCCTGAGCATTTGAATGAAATGCAAAGTATTACTAACCAGTTATCCGCTATGAAAATGTCTCTTGATGATGAGTTGCAGGCATTGTTACTTCTTAGATCTTTGCCAGAAAGTTGGGAGACACTGGTGGTTTCCCTTAGTAATTCGGCATCAGATGATATTATCACCATGAGTCAAGTAATAAGCAGTTTGTTGAATGAGGAGTTAAGGAGAAAGAATTTAGTAACTTCTCAGATTGATTCACAGGCACTTGTCTCATAGAACAGAGGAAGGTCAAAGTCAAAGGATAGAAGTGGTTCATGCATAGGTAAAAGCAAGTCAAGATCAAGGAAAGATATTGTTTGCTACAATTGTGGTGAGAAAGGACATTACAAGAATCAATGCAAGCAACCTAAGAAGAACAAGAAAAAGGAAAAAGAAGTGGAGTATACAGAGTCAAAATAGAATATTGTAGCTACGGTGCAACATAGTGATTATTTGATTTTGTCTACTTCTGATGATATTTTTTCTTGTGTGTGCCAAGATCTCGAGTGGATAATTGACACAAGTGCTTCTTATCATGGTACACCACAGGGAGTTCTTTGCTACTTATAGGTCTGGAAATTTTGGTGTTATTAAGATCGACAACTATTGCACAGCAAACATCATTGGCATGAGAGATATCCATATAAAGGCCAACCTTGGCTACAAGTTGGTGCTTAAGGATGTGAGGCATGTAGTTGAGTTAAGACTAAATTTAATTTTAGTTGGAAGGCTGGACGATGAAGACTTTGATGTCAGATTTCACAAAGGGCAACAGAAGCTCAGTAAGGGTTAGCTAATGGAAATAAATGTCATACATTGTACAGATTGCAGGCTAAAGTTTACGGTGAGCAGTTGAATGCTACAGAGAAAGACTTCAGTATGGAGTTGTGGCATAGGCGACTGGGACACATAAGCGAGAAATGACTACAAGAACTTTCTAAGAGAGAGGTATTGCCATACCTCAGAGGTATACGTTTGAACCCTTGTATTGATTGTTTGGCTGGTAAACAACATAGAGTTTCCTTTGTTAGTCCTATCTAGAAAAATGTATGCCTTGGACCGTGTCTATATAGATGTGTGTGGTCCTTTGAGGACAAAAACTCATGGTGGTTCTGTTAATGTTCTTAGTATCAGTGGTGCACTTTATTTTGTTACTTTTATAGATGACTTTTCCAGAAAAGTTTGGGCCTATGCTTTGAAGACTAAAGATCAGGTTATTAATGTCTTCAAAGAATTTCATGCCAGAGTTGAAAGGGAGACAGAAAGACAATTGAAATGCATAAGATCATATAATGGTGGTGAGTATACAGGATTGTTTAATGATTATTGCAGGTCACATGACATCCAGCATGAGTTGACAGTCCCTGGTATGCCTCAATATATTGCAATTGCAGAGAGGATGAACCACACCATCATGGAAACGATCAGATGTATGCTTTCACAAGCCAAGCTACCCAAAAGGTTTTGGGATGAGGCTTTGAGGACTGCGGTTGATGTAATCAACTTATCACCATGTACAGCACTAGATGGTGATGTTGCAGAGCATACATGGTCAGGGAAAGATGTCTCTTATAGGCATTTAAGAGTGTTTGGTTGTCGTGCATTTACACATGTTCCAGACAACAAGAGGTACAAGCTGGATGGTAAGATAAAAGAGTGTATTTTTCTTGGTTACTCACATGATCAATTTGGTTACAGGCTTTGGGATCCAGAAAAGCAGGTGTTTAGAAGCAGAGATGTTGTCTTCTTTGAGGATCAAACCATTAAGGATTTGAAGAGGAGGCACCAGCTAAGACTTCTACAGAGGGATTCGTAGACTATGACCCAATTATTCCTCTAGTATATTAGGATGATGGGGGAGATGTGCAGGAAGATAGTGCAAAGCCAGATGTTGATCTACCTGCAGGACATGTTGTGCAGGAAGAAGAAAGAGAGCAAGTTCCTACAGAACCTCAGTTAAGAAGATCTTCTAGACCACGTCAACCTTCCAGGAGATACTGTACAGATGAGTATGTGATGCTTACTGATGCAGGTGAACCAGAGAGTTACCAGGACGTAGTTGAAACTGAGCAGAAATAGAAGTGGTTTATTGCTATGCAGGAAGAGATGGATTCTCTTCAGAAGAACCACACATATGATTTGGTGCAACTACCAGAGGAAAGTAAAGCCTTGAAGAACAAGTGAGTTTTCATGTTAAAGACTCATAAATATTGTTTTTAACCAAAGTATAAAAAGTTTGATTCATTTATGATTGAAAATAAATATAAAAGAACAGCTTCAGATCATTGTGTGTACATCAAACGGTTTGGTGAGAATTTTATTATTCTCTTACTTTATGTTGATGACATGCTTATCCTTGGGAAAGATATGTCTATGATTGACAGGTTGAAGAAGGAACTGAGTGAGTCATTTGCAATGAAGGATATGGGGCCAACAAAGTAAATATTGGGCATGCAGATTTCTCGTGACAAAAGAAAGAGGAAGATTTGGTTGTCACAGGAGAAATACATTAAGAAGGTATTGGACAGATTTAGTATGAGCAATGTAAAGCCAGTTGGTTCTCCTCTTGTAGGTCACTTCAAGTTTTGCTCAGATCAGAGTCTGTCAAGTGATGAGGAGAAGGAGAAAATGCAAAAGGTTCCTTATGCTTCAGTAGTTGGAAGTTTAATGCACGTGATGGTATATACAAGGCCAGACATCACATATGCAGTGGCTGTTGCTAGCAGATTTCTTACAAATCCAGGTAAATAGCATTAGGCAGCAATGAAGTAGATTTTTAGATATTTCAGAGGAAGTCCTAAAGTTTGTCTGAGCCTTGGAGGTGGACCACCTATGTTGATAGATTATACAGATGTAGATATGGTAAGAGATATTGACACAAGGATGTCCACATCAAGTTTTATACTTACTTTTGCAGGGGAAGCTGTATCATGGCAGTCTAGGTTGCAAAGGTGTATTGCTCTCTCCACCACAAAGGCAGAATATATTGTTGTTACAGAGGTTTACAAAAAAATATTATGGATGAAAAGATTCTTACAAGAATTGGGGCTGAAACATAAAAATTATGTGGTGTATTGTGACAATTGCCATCCGTTTATGCAAGAACTCAACATTTCATTCCAAGTCAAAGCATATAGATGTCAGATATCACTGGATCATAAATGTGCTTAAAGAGAAGCAGTTACAGCTTCAGAAAATTCACACAGATGATAATGGGGCAGACATGTTGACAAAGGTTTTACAGAAAGAGAGACAGGAGATGTGCCGACAGTTGGTCGACATAGCTTCACATTGAGGAGTCATGAGACAGCCTCCCTTATGGGCTGAAGGGGGAGGTTGCAGATGGCCCAGATTCAACCCATAATGGGCTTTAGTGAAGCCCATAGCCTAGAACCTCACTATATTCACCTAAACCCTAGATTAGGTGACTAGGGTTGAGATCAAGAGAGCAGCGGTAGCTGAAAACATGGGTGAGAGAAAATAGACTGCAAATTGATAGTAGAAGCTAAAAAATAAGAGATCCAGGAAAGGGAAGAAGACAAGGACAAGAATAGACTATTCTCAATCATTCATATCTCAGGTTAGATCAGTTTGCAGTGGATTCTTATTGTGATCTCTTGAGAAGGTTTTGAATATTGTGCTTAGTATTATAGTTTTTGTATCCCTGTGATTTTCTTGTGGCTGTTGTTTTAGGCTTGGGCAAGAAGCCTTAAAATTTGTATATTCATTATTTTGATAGTGGATTTTCTCTAGCTTGTCATGTGGTTTTTACCCTTTGAGTTGAAGGGGTTTTACACGTAAATCTTGGTGTTCATCTAATTATGATTTCTGTTTGATTCTGCTGTGTGTGATGGTCTGCTAGTATTTGTTCGTATATAAAGTTCATTCCTGTTTTATTCCCATCAAGTGAGACACTGATTTTGTCATAATCTTTCACGAATTTTTGGTAGTAGCCCGTGAGCCCAAGGAAGCCACGCAGCGATTTTATATTCGTAGGTCTCGGTCATCCTTACATTGCTTCGATCTTCGTCGGGTCTACCACCACTCCATCCTCTGATATAATGTGCCCTAGATACTCCACTTTACATTATAAAAAGCTACACTTTAACTGTTTAACATAAAGGTGTTAGGATCAATTGGCACTAAGAGGGGGGGGGGGGGGGGGGTGAACTAGTGCAAGTATATATTTTTATTTTAAACAAAATCCTTTTTTATTAAACCAAAGTATGAAATATGAAGCTTTTAGTCTTTAGTAAAAACGAATGAGTGTTTGAATGAAAGTTGCTAAGTTGACAAGTAAACCCGAAAGATAAGCAGCATGACCGTTTTTACCTTCAAAGAGAGTTAAATCGGAAGCGTCAATACAAGTAAATGTAAGCAATTGAAAGCAAAGAAACAACTCATGATTTTATAGTGGTTTGGTGCCAAAAGCCTATGGCCACTCCCGAGTCCTCCTTCTTGAGGCACACTGGCGTCCACTACCAATCTTCTTTGGGTGAAGATCAAACCTTAACACTTGAGCTTACAAGGGAGACTAGATTTACAACTCTAAGCTCTCTCCCTTACCCATTTTCTTTTTCTTACAATTCTCACACAATATTTTCTCATAATATAATCCCAGAATTGTTCAAAATGCAAGAATACTTGGAGTATTTATAGGCCCCAAGTTGCTTCAGATTTTTTGAGCCAAAAATCAAACATACCCAGAAAAATCGGGTATGGGCGGTTTACCCATCGTCAGTCGTTGGCCGCCGCTCGGATTCTATGGTACGGATGGTTAACCCGCCACTTGGGCGGTTTAACCTACCAACAGCTGCTGGCTACCACCCAGATTCTGTGGTACAGGCGGTCCAACCACCGCTCACCGACGGTTTACCCGTCAAAATTTTCACAAAAGTGGTTCCCTCCACTTTTTGAATTTCAGCTTGACTTTTATGTTGACCAGCTCTTTGGTCAACTGATTGAGCTCAACCAAACCCAATAGTGGATTCAGTTACCTTATTGAGTTGATTTGGATTCATTCCAAATTCAACTTAATGAGGACTCAACTTCTAACTACGACTCAATGATTATAACACTTAATGACCAATTAAGCTTAAATAAGACCAAACTTTCACATAGTCCGACAACCTCCATAATCTTGTGGCAAGTCCTCCGATTTTCTTCCTGGCAATCTCCCTTCACGTTCCCAGCGAGCTTTCCGATTCCTTCGACGAATCTTCTAGTGAACTTCGGGCGAAATCCTACCGCATCGTCTAGACCTGGCCCGATGCCTAAGCTTTATCTTGGCCCATTATTTAGTTGTAACTTCATTGATCCTGCCATAGTTAGACTTGTACGATGTTAATTACGACTTAACTAAATATAATCATAATTGTAAACACATCTATTACAAGACTATCCCAACTCCCGACAAGCTTTTTGGTTACCTCTGACAATCTTTTGGCGAGTCTAGGTCATATTCTGGTGAACTCCCTTGCACCATCATTGCAAGCTCCCAATACCCTCGGCGAGCTCCCGATGCATTCATGGTGAGTTCCTAATCCTTCTATCGTAATTAATCCTACATCAATCAATTCTAACAATCCTGTTAGATCAATAATCCATCAGTTGATTTTCATCATCAAAATATGAGATTCAACAATCTCCCATTTTTTTATGATGACAATTAATTGATGACAAGAGTTAATCCTAACTCCCCCTCAATCCATACCACTTAAATTTAAGAGAAGCACTCACTCTTAAATTCAAGCAATCAATATTCTATGCAAATTTCAACACATATTTACAGAAAGTCATTAAATCATGAATTCTATCAAGTCATCAAATCATAATAAGAATTATGTAATTAATATCATATGTCATCAATATATATTTCTTCCCCCTTTGTCATCAACAAAAAACTGAAATATAGCTAATAATTTCAAAACACATGATGACATTACTCCCCCTTAGTATATGCATTATAATTTTTTTTTCCTTTTAATAAGGAGAGAAATAAGGGACGTTTTGTTAAATCATTTTAACATAGAGAAGAGCTCTTAATAAATTTTAAAATCAATACTAAGATGAGCTCAAAAGTTCAAGAGATTTAAAGACTACTTATATATTTCAAACATAGCAAAAGTCATCTCTTGATATATATATGAAAGCTTGGCAATTTAACATATTTTTCATTACTTTAGAACATACAAGCTAGTGAATTCATTCTTCTCTTTTGAGAAGTACAAGCTAGTAAATTTTTACTTCCTTTGCATTGTTCATGCTAGCAATTTTACAAGCTAATAAGTTTTGCTCCCCCTTTGACATTGTCAAAAAGAAGGGATGATTATAATAGTACAAAACTTTTCTCATTACATCATTTTTCAAAACAATATATAAAAAATATACCACTCATCACATAAAATATATCAAGAACAATTAACATGATGATGAGACATTTAATTTATGAAAATAAATTATGAATATCAAGAAACAAATCATAGAATATCTTGATTCATGCATAATAAATCTTAAGTTGTCAAGTTCATGATTTGTATAAAAATCTCATTTGAAATAATATGAAAACATATAACAAAATATTTTGATTCATAAAAGATTTCAAGTTATAATTCTAAGAAATCAAAACCATGATATAAGTAAATCACTAATTCAATTTCAAAATCATCAAAATCACTTTCAAGAGATTCAAAATGTAATTAATAGACTTATTAGTCTCTTGAAATGATAGTGATTTTCTTTCTCGTAGAATCAAGGTAAAGAAATAAAAAATATCATATCATAAAAATACTCAATTTTAAATATATAAATTTTATAGATTTGAATTTTGAAATTAAGCTCAAAATTTTAAGATATTCAAGGAGATTCAAAAGTCTAAGAGCTACTCATGTATTTAAAATCATCTATTATAAATTTTGATTAAAAACATCAAGAATTTCATAAGAAGGCATGATAGTAGATCAAGCTCACTCAATTATTTTTCATGCATTAAGAAAGTCCTAATTTTCTTCTGAGCAATTGTTCCTTATTCAATGTTATCATATCCAAATTTCTTCTAATTATATTGGTAATTTTATTTTCCCTTTTTAGTCATTGTCATGAAGTATGATGACATAATTTCTTTATATCTATGTTCAAAATACTTCTAAAAGTATAAGGGATATAATGTCATTAAAAATTCAAATCTAAAAGATATGATTTTATTTAATAAGTTTTTTTCCCCTTTTTTGTAAATAATAAAAATGAGTCTTAAGGGATAATCTCAATTCATCCAAGATAAATAAAAAAGAAGAATAATCTTGATAAACATTTTAATTATTATTGTTAAGATCATAAATCTTTTTTATTAAAAGAAAAAATCATAGAGATTAATAATGTGATTCCCATAACATATAAGTCAAGTCAAGAAATTAAGAAACTATTTATGATAATGCAAATCTCTTTCAATTATCAACTTATCACTAATTTAAGAAACACTAATTTTGATAATAAGTTATACTAAGAAGAAAGTCATAAGTAATCATGTCATGAAGAATATTACTATCAAATCATAAATGCCAAGAACATGATTTATTTTGACACATTTCTATCTAGATGAAATTTCAAAGCTTTTGAAATCTTTAGGAGATCAAGTACGAAGGATCTTGATTCTTATAGAAACATCAAGTTATAAATATTGAGAAGTCAAAATCATAATTAGGATGAAAACTTTTCTTTAATAATGGGTGAATCAAAAGATCTCAAATTATAATTTTTAAGATTTCAAGGTTATGATTTATGTTATCAAATAATCAAAAGCAAAATATCAATAAAGTTGGATAGATTCAAACATGTCCATTCTTTAAAACAAAATCATTTGAAAACATATCCAAAATCATCATAAAAATTACTTTTCAGAAAATTTCAATAAATTCATTATAGATTATTTTTCAAAAGAAAATAGCTAAAAGTTATATAATTCATTTTTATAGTTAAAGAGATTCCACAATAATAGTATCATTTTATTTCTTATTGAAGGATTCATTGGATAGAAATATTTTAAAGATTAATTATCCTCCTTTTGGTTGTTTCATGTGATTTCTTTTGAAAATAATTTTCAAATCAATAATTTTTCATTAAAGACTAAAACCCAAATTTTATTTCAACGGTCACATAAAACATCTTCAAGGCATAAAATTAACTTAATTTTAATATTTAAATGAGTCTAACTTTTTACATATAGTGCAAGGAATTGACAAACTCATCTTAAAAATGAAGCATATATATTTTCTATGCTCTAACATTCAACATAAGCATTCAATCATCATGTCATTTCAATCGATGAAACATTTAAATCAATAATTCCATAGACTTTGTCAATATTTGAACCATTTAATAATAGTCTTTACATTTAAACAAGCCAATGATTTTAACATTCACTCAAAATCTCAAATATACATATGTTTTTCAATAAGTAAGGTTCTTTGGTTCTAATTCATTTCCATACTTGTATACGCTAGCTATGCATCATCAATATTAATTATATAATGATGAACAATTAAAAAATTTATTATCAATAATTTTGACTCCAATAATTTTCTTATTACTACTAAGGTTAGTAAGCTTGAATGAGTGTTAGATCTCAAGTAATAAAACTTGAACATCTACTTTCAAAATATTTTTATTGCTCCTAGCCTTATTAGGAAACAACTTTATATTATGGGAGGTTTTGATTTAGGTATTCATTTGACATTGGGTCATTCATGACATGTTCTTCCCATTTTCTCTAATGACTTAAAGTTGTTTATGGTTCTTTTAGGAACCCAAATTAATTTATGTGTACTATAGTTTTAAATGGATATTTATTTCTTTATGTTCTAATTTTTCATAAGAATTATATTTAACTTTTGATGGTAAATAAAATATATTTAATAATTCTGAAATAAAATATTTAAAGACTCACTAACCTCATCTTCGATCTCCATTAAAGAAAGGTTCTCCACTTCTTGGTTGAGCATTTGATCTTTGGAGCTCCTCGGTTTTTTGCGTTCCTAGCAAGAGGTTGTGTCCATAATATTTATAAGGTTCAAGTTCATTAATTTTTCCGGTTCATTTGTCAAAAGTTCATGTCTAAGGTTCTCATGACTCGATATTTCACTCGAGGAGTCATATGTCATTCTTAGTTCACAATTCTTCCTGTTCTTTAGAAGGTATTCTTCAAGTTCATTTTTGTAATGCATTTTATTAATTGATTCATTTATATTAATTGTGCTTTCATGTGTGATTTCTAGTGTGCGCAAAATATCAAAAGCCGATTCACAAACGGAAGCACGATTAAACTCATTTTTATCAAGTGCACAAAATAAGGCATTCATAGCCTTTTCATTTAGAGAAAAATTCTTTCTTTACAAATATTTAACTCATTCATTGGTTTGAAAGATTTTTCAAATCCGCTATCAACTATATTCCATAAATCAAAGTCCAAAGATATGAGAAAAATACGCATACGTGTTTTCCAATATGTGGAATCTATCCCATTGAACATGGGTAGACGTGAAATGGAATATTCTCATTTATGCCAAAATAAGCCATTTACTCAAGTGGGTGTTAATCCAAAGAGTAAGAACCTTGCTATGATATAAATTGTTATGATCAATTGTTACTAAGAGGAGGGGGGTGGGGTGTGGGGGTGTGAATTAGTGCAATTATAGATTTTTGTTTTAAATAAAAACCTTTTCGATTAAACCAAAGTATGAAATCCAAAGCTTTTTGTCTTTGGTAAAAATGAATTAGTGTTTGAATGAAAGTTGTTAACTTGATACGTAAACCCGAAAGATAAGAAACGTGACAATTTTTACTTTCAAAGAGAGTTAAATCGGAAGTGTCAATACAAGTAAGCAATTGAAAGCAAAGAAACAACTCACGATTTTATAGTGGTTCGGTGCGAAAGGCTTACGTCCACTCCCGAGTCCTTCTTCTTGAGGCACACGGACGTCCATTACTAATCTTCTTTGGGTGAAGATCAAATCCTTACACTTGAGCTTACAAGGGAGACTAGATTTACAACTGTAAGCTCTCTCCCTTACCCTTTTTCTTTTTCTTACAATTCTCACACAATATTTTCTTAAAATTTAATCCTAGAATTATTGTTCAGAATGTAAGAATACTTGGGGTATTTATAAGCCCCTAGTTGCTTCATATTTTTGGAGCCAAAAATCAAATATACCCAAAAAACTGGGTACCTGCCATCAGCCATTGGCCGCCTAGATTCTGTGGTACAGGCAGTTCACCCGCCACCTAGGTGATTTACCTGTCAACAGCTGCTGGCCGCCACCCGAATTCTGTGGTACGGACGGTCGAACTGCCACTCATCGGTGATTTACCCGTCGGAATTTTCACAATAGTGGTTCCCTCCACTTTTCGAATTCTAGTTTGACTTTTATGTTGACCAACTCTTTGGTCAACTGATTGAGCTAAACCAAACCCAGTAGTGGATCCGGTTGCCTTATAGAGTTAATTTAGATTCCTTCCAAATCTAACTTAATAAGGACTCAACTTCTAACTATGACTCAATTATTACAATACTTAATGAATAATTAAGCTTAAATAAGACAACTTTCGCATAATCTGGCAACCTCCGGTAATCTTGCGGCAAGTCCTCTGGTCTTCTTCCCAGCAGTCTCCCTTCGTGTTCCCAGTGAGCTTCCAGATTTCTTTGGTGAATCTTCTAGCAAACTTCCGGCGAGATCCCACCGCATCATCTAAACCTAGGCCCGATGCTTAAGCTTTATCTTGGCTCATCATTTGGTTGTAACTTCATTGGTCCTGCCATAGTTAGACCTACATGATGCTAATTATGACTTAATTAAATATAATCATAATTGCCAAAACATCCATTACAAGATCATCCCAACTACCAGCAAGCTTTTCGATTACCCCCGATAATCTTCCGACGAGTCTGCGTCTTATTCTGGCGAACTCCCTTGCGCCATCCTAGCAAACTTTTGATACCCTCAATGAGCTCCCGACGCACTCCTGGCGAGTTCCCAACTGTATCGACTCGATGCATGGATTTGTCCTTTGTCAATCCTGATTGTAATAATCCTTCTATCATAATTAATCCTACATCAATCAATTCTAACAATCCTATTAGATCAATAATCCATCAATTGATTTTATCATCAAGATCCGAGATTCAACAATCTCCTCTTTTTTTATAATGACAATCAATTGATGACAACAGTTAATCCTAACTCCCCCTCAATTCATACAACTTAAGTTTAAGAGAATCACTCACTCTTAAATTCAAGCAATCAATATTCTATACAAATTTCAACACATATTTGCATAAAGTCATCAAATCATAAATTCTATCAAGTCATCAAATCATAATAAAAATTATGCACTTATAACCATATCCAAGATATCCAATTCATATTCATATCCATATTTTTCAACATGATCATGTGTTAATTAATATCATGTGTCATCAATATATATTTCTTCCCCTTTGTCATCAACAAAAAGATGAAATATAGCTAATAATTTCAAAGCATATGATGACATTACTTCCCCTTAGTATATGCATTATAAAATTTTCTTCTCCTTTAATAAAGAGAGAAATAAAGGAGATTTTGTTGAATCATTTCATCATAGAGAAGAGCTCTTAATAAATTTTAAAAGGAATACTAAGATGAGCTTAAAAGTTCAAGAGATTTAAAGACTACTTATGTATTTCAAATATAGCAAAAGTCATCTCTTGATATATATACGAAAGCTTAGCAATTTAACATATTTTTCATTACTTTAGAACATGCAAGCCAGTGAATTCATTCTTCTCTTTTGAGAAATGCAAGCTAGCAAATTTTTGCTTCCTTTGCATTGCTCAAGCTAGCAATTTTACAAGCTAACAAGTTTTGCTCCCCTTTTGTCATTGTCAAAAAGAAGGGATGATTATAATAGTGCAAAACTTTTCTCATTACATTATTTAAAAAATATATGTATCAAGAAATATACCACTCATCACATAAAATATATCAAGAATAATTAACATGGTGATGAGATATTCAATTTATGAAAATAAATTATGAATATCAAGAAATAAATCATAGAATATCTTGATTAATGCATAAGAAATCTTAAGTTGTCAAGTTCATGATTTGTATAAAAATCTCCTTTTAAATAATATGAAAATACATAATAAAATATTTTGATTTATAAAAGATTTCAAGTTATAACTCCAAGAAATCAAAACCACGATATAGGTAAATCACTCATTCAATTTCAAAATAGTCAAAATCACTTTCAAATGATTCAAAAAGTAATTAATAGACTTATTAGTCTCTTGAAATGCTAGTGATTTTCTTTCTCGTAGAATGAAAATAGAGAAATGAAAAATATCATATCACAAAAATACTCAATTTTAAATATATAAATTTTATAGATGTAAATTTCGAAATTAAGTTCAAAATTTTAAGATATTCAAGGAGATTCAAAAGTTTAAGAGGTACTCATGCATTTAAAATCAACTATTGTAAATTTTGATAAAAAACATCAAAAATTTCACTAGAAGACATGATATTAGATCAAGCTCAATCAATTATTTTTCATGCATTAAGAAAGTCCTAATTTTCTTCTAAGTAATTATTCCTTATTCAATGTTATAATATCAAATTTTCTTCTAATTATATTGGTAATTTTATTTTCCCTTTTTAGTCATTGTCATGAAGTATGATGACATAATTACTTTGTATCCATGTTTAAAATACTTCCAAAAGTATAAGGGATATAATGTCATTAAAAATTCAAATCTAAAAGACATGATTTTGTTTAATAGGTTTCTTTCTCCCTTCTTTGTAAATAAGAAAAATTAGTCTTAGGGTATAATCTCAATTCATTCAAGATAAATAAAAAAGAAGAATGATCTTGATAAAATTTTTAATTATTATTGTTAACTTCATAAATATCTTTTTTATTTAAAAAAGAAGATCATAGAGAATAATAATGTGATTCCCAAAACATATAAGTCAAGTCAAGAAATTAAGGGAATATTTATCATGCAAATCTCTTTCAATTTTTAACTTATCACTAATTTAAGAAATACTAATTTTGATGATAAGTTATACTAAGAAGAAAGTCATAAGTAATCATGTCATGAAGAATATTATTGTCAAATCACAAATGCCAAGAACATGATTTATTTTGACACATTTCTTCCTAGATGAAATTTCAAAGCTTTTGAAATCTTTAGGAGATCAAGTAAGAAGAATCTTGATTCTTATATAAATATCAAGTTATAAATATTGAGAAATCAAGATCGTGATTACGATGAAAACTTTTCTTTAATAAAGGGTGAATCAAAAATCTCAAATTATAATTTTCAAGACTTCAAGGTCATGATTTATGTTATCAAATAATCAAAAGTAAAATATCAATGAAGTTGGATAGATTCAAACATATCCATTCTTTAAAATAAAATCATTTGAAAACATATCCAAAATCATCCTCAAATATTACTTTTCAAAAAATTTCAATAAATTCATCATAGATTGTTGTCCAAAAGAAAATAGCTAAAGGTTTTATTATTTTTTTTATAGTTAAAGAGATTCAACAATAATAATATCATTTTATCTCTTGTTGACAGATTCATAGTATAGAAATATTTTTAAGATTAATTATCCTCTTTTTTGTTGTTTCATATGATTTTCTTCAAAAATAATTTTTAAATCAATGATTTTTCATTTAAGACTAAAAACCAAATTTCATTTCAATGGTCACATAAAACAACTTCAGGGTATAAAATTAATTTATCTTAATTTCAATATTTAAACGAGTCTAACTTTTTACAAAGTGTAAGGAGTTGACAAACTCATCTTAAAAATGAAGCATATATATTTTCTATGCTCTAACATTCAACATAAGCATTCAATCATCATGGCATTTCAATCGATGAAACATTTAAATCAATAATTCCATAGACTTTGTCAATATTTGAACCATTTAACAATAGTCTTTACATTTAAACAAGCCAATGATTTTAGCATTCACTCAAAATCTTAAATATAAATATACTTTTCGATAAGTAAGGTTCTTTGGTTCTAATTCATTTTCATACTTGTATACACTAGCTATACATCATCTTTGGTTCTTGTGCACTAGCAACATGAGCGAGGAATAACGGCTGCAGCTTGGTCGAATTACTTCGATGTCAAGCATCTTCTTAATGATATTCTCAATCTCATCCTTCTACAAGTGAGGATAGTGGTACAGTCTCAAATTTACTAAAGGTTTGCCTAGCAAAATAGGAATGCGATGGTCATGCGGCTGGTTAGGGGGAAGCCCACGTGGCTCCATAAAAACATCCGCGAATTCGTCCAGCAAAAGGGCAATCTTAGAATCTAAATTTTGTTTGTTCTCCTCCTTAGATGGCTGCTGGATATATATTAAAAACCCACCATTTGTTTTGTGTAGCACCTTCTCCATTCGCTACGTCGAAACGGTGGAAATATGGCTCCCGCGCTTGCCTCGTAATGTGACATGCCTCCCTTTGTAATAAAACTTCATGATTAATTTAGAAAAATTCCAAGAGATGTCACTTAATATTTTGAGCCATTCAATCCCAAGCACGGCTTTGTAGTCATCGATGGGTAGGAGGAAGAAATCAGCTACCACTTCTTAGTCTTGGAGGAGTAGTTTCACCTACGGGCACCGTTGGTCACAATTGAGGATTCGGCCATCGATGACCTTTACGTCAAATTTGTTGCAACTTTCGATTTATAGCACCATACGTGCAGCAACCTTGCTATTAAGAAAGTTATTTGTGCTACTCGTATCGATAAGAACGGTGATGGGTTGCTATTTAAGAAGTCCTCCAACTTTCATTGTTTGTGAGTTGGAAGTAGCTAGCCAGCACATGCACTGCGTAGTTGGCCGGTTGGGGCTCTTCCTCCATGACTTCATCTTTGGGTTTGAGTCTTTCTTAAGATGGTTCGCTATCCTCATCTTCTACTGGTTCAATCATGAGGAGCCGACCCTTTTTGTAGCGATGTTCTCGGCTCTACACTTTATCACAATGCCAACATAACCCTTTGGCCGATCGTTCATGAAGCTCATCTCTTGTTAATTTTTCTGGTCCAGGGGCTTAGATGGTAGTAGAGGGGGCTGAGAGCTTCGGCATGGCTGGTTGGGGAGCAACCCTTATCCTTCGTACATCGTGGTTCAATTATATTTCTTGGATTCTGTGAAGGAAATCATCGCCATAAGAGTGTACGGTTGTTGTGCCTTTATTTCTTCTTAAATCTCCAGCTTTAGGCCCTTAATAAAAGTCCCTAAAAGTTACTTTTTAGACCAATCCATAGTTTAGTTAGATAAATGTCCAAACCTTATTTGGTATTCGTGTATTGTAGAGGTTTGTTGAATCTTCACCAATTGTCCATCGATGTTATCGAAATCGGTTTGTCCGAAGCAATTTAGTAGTCATTCCTTGAATCGCTGCCAAGAGAGACCTCCATGGGTGTGCTTATACCAATTAAACCACTGAATAGCATCTCCCTCGAGGTGGATGGTAGCAATCTCCACCCTTGTAGTATCGACGGTTCGGTAGAATCGAAAATAGCATTCCACGCACGTGATCCATCCGATCGGGTCTCCTTCTTCCTATCTAGGGAAGTCAACCTTCATGCATGAAGTGTTTGGATTAGGGATGATGTGGCCATGATCTTGAGGATCGTCTTGCTGATATGAAGTTTCTCCTTGTTGTGATTTCTTCGGGCTAGGTGGTCGGCCCATACTGAATTTGACGAAAAAGGATTGCATCTTCTCCTCCATGCGACATTTAAAGGCTTCGAACTTGGCGTTGATGGCCTCCTCTGATGCCATGGTGTATGCCTCTAAATTTATAATATTGAGATCTTTTTTTTGTTATCAGGTTAGTGGCATGAGGATTTTTGGAGAGGGGATGGCTGGTTGGATGGGTGGATTGGTGTAGATGGGGGTAGGCTGTGGTTTAGGGCTGATTTGGGAGGCTATTTGGGATCGATTTAGGTGCAGTTTGGAAGAGTTTTTGGTGAGGATAGTAGGGTTTGCAGATGAGAGAAAGGGAGTCTGAAAACCCACAAAAGACATCACTCAAATCCGATGGAATTTGATAAAGAAAGGTGATACGATGTGTTGTCCTGCCGAACAGATTTTACGTCGGAGAAATGATAAATTCTTGACATAACACTGTGTGATGATAGATTAAGACACAATAAAATCGATTCTAGAAGAAATTTTTTCAGAGTTTAATCTTAGATGAAAGCTAAGATGATCTATGAAATTATGTAAAAATTTTGACCAGAGAAGCAATAGACCAATTTAAAGAGTCAAATTGGTAGTTAAAAATTTCTATAGCATTTCATCTTCGTAATTTGCGATGGTCAAAATTTGTAGCGAATAAAATATAAAAAAATTCTTCAATGTGTAAGGTAAAGGATCTTGCAGTATTGAAGAGGTGTGGGTGATGAAAATATACTAGATCTCTATATCAAATGTAGGGGGCAAGCAGGAGATTGATTTGATCTGCGGTTGGGGTGGAAGGTGGAGGCGCACGTCGAAGAAATTGTAGGAATTGCTTGGGAAGGTGGAGGCTGCAGAGATGACTACAAGAGCAGTAGGAACGCTGCTCTGATACTAGATGATAGAACCCCGAAAGGAGCTCTATTGATTTGATCTTTGAGAGAGATTAACCCTTGGAACGCTATAGGGGTTCCTCCCTCCTAGAACTCAACACAAAAGCTAAAAAAAAGATTAATCTTGCTTGATAAAAGAGAGGAGGCGGCTACATCATTAAATAAGACTCAAACCCTAGCCCTAGGGGGCGCTTGCCTAAATATAATTATCCCTTTTCCCCTCCTCTAGCTGACCTACCTTAGTAGGTATAGGCGGCGGCTAGGTTGGCTCTATAGCTAACCTAAGCAGGTGGGAACCCTGGGCAGCCTAGTAGGAGGGGGGGGGGGGGGGTGGGGGGCAGTCACTATGCCCTAAGGCCCCAATGTAAACCCTAGCCACACTTCTTTATAGGATAGAAGTGGCTAGGTGGGATTTTATTATAATCCCATAAAATTTTTTATTGACTACTTCTAGGATAATTAGGACTCAATCTTGTTGGAGTCTTATCACATCGTCTCTATTTTTTTCTTTCGTTTACACTCATTCTCAACTAGACGACTCGTGCCAGGAGTAGTAAGTCAAATTTCTTATGTCATTGCAACTAGCCCGCCGAACATTTTGATGTCATGTCCTCTACGCTAACGTAATCTTTTATAATAGTTTAAATAATACATCTTTCCTTTGTTTTCTTAAGGACTTTTTTTTTAAAATTTTGTCAGTCCGTATATCTTTCAAAATTCATATTCTAGAATAAATTATAAAATACATGCAAAATTTAAAAACTTATAGATATTTTAGGACTCTTAATATTTTTATTTTATATACATTAAATATTAATCTATTCGGAATGTACCTAAGTAATTTACTACGAGTCGAGGGTTTCTAATAAATGAAGGTGTTAACTAGTATAATTGGTAAAGATCTTAATAGTTTATTATAAGATTTTTAGCTTCGAATCTTATCTTTATTTTTTACTATTTATAAAAATACTATTATTACATATATATATATTGTAAAAAATATTTAATTGATGTTTTATAAAGTATTTTAGAAATAAAAATATATTTTGTCATAAGAAAAGGTTGCATGTGTATTGCGAGATGTTCCCTGTAGCTAATCTGCTGTGCTCATCATCTGATGTATGATGACGCGTTTGTGAGCGCTGTGACACTTATTAGGAGCCCAAGACCTTCTCTTTTCCTTCTCCATCATCATCATCATCACAATATATCCTCTCCAATTTTGCGAGTATGCGATCCATCAATGACGTGCTGTAGTTGATGCTAGAGGAGGACGAGGAGGTGCGCATGTACGCCATGCAGTTGGTGATGGTCTCCGGCCTCCCCATGACTCTCGAGCTCGAGCTCCTCGAGACATCGTCAACGCTGGCCCCGGTGCCAAGCTGAGCCCCGCCTGATAGAAATTGAAAGAGTGATTGAATGATCTTGGCGTAACCACAGTTTGTGCTCCGGATTTAGAATCAGAGTTACAGTCCCCGGGATGTTGATCATTGTTGGTGGACAACTGAAAGATCTATCAATATAATCTAATAGATCATATCCAAAGAGAAGTCGACTGGATCTAAAAAATTCATCTTGCTGAAGTGCCTGTTGTAGATCAACCGCATGGCCGACCAGATTGCGGGAACAGGAGGCTGCTGTAGCAAGAGAAGACAGAAACTATTGGTTTGTAGGATCGGTGGTTGCACTATTGTGTTCCCTTTTCTACTGATAGAGAGGGATCTTTTCCTTCCCTTGCTTGCTGTCTTTCCCTGCTTGCAGCAAAAGTGGTTGTGCATGAAAGATCGTATGCTTGGGATGCTACTGGGAAGAGATTGTTGCCAAGTGTCATCGAGAGGAAGAAGAAATCATCGTTGTCGAGGCTAGAAGGCAGCGGAAGTTCAGTGGTGAGTAGGGGAAGCGTTCCTCTATTGGAGAGATCAGAAGCTTCACCTGATGGGAGGAACTCTGTGGAGTTTCACCGAGGGAGGAAGCGACGAGCAGGAACACCAGCAGAGGGAGGAACTCACCGACAGTAGATCCTGGATCTCAAAATCGATCTAGGGCGTTGATGGTGCTGAGTTCGGGTTAGTGCCAACGACAGTGGTGTGTCGAGCAGCGGATAGAAGGATCTCACTGGGCGAGTAGGTGACTGGTCTTCGGCTGCTAGGAGAGGATGTTGGCAGCGTCAGATAGAGGAAGTGAAGATGCTATCATTGGCGGCAAGGCAGAGGTGGGAGATGATGGGTGATGGCCCTTAGCAATAAAAGAAATAGAGTAACGATTGCTCTGTTTCGATGGCTGTGAGCAGGAGGAGAGGGCGCAGAAGTCAGCATCGACAATAGAGAGCGGGAGTGGCACCTCTCTTACGGAAAGGTGTCTACGATGACTCCTTTGTTGGTACAACGACGATGCAGAGGGTGATCTGCATTGAAGAGGAGAGGCGTTCAAGAGGGTGGCGGTAGAGACGAAGGGTGATGGTGGGAGCGGGTGTTAAACCTTTGCAGATTGGTAAAGGTTGCAGAATGGTTTATTGATGAAATGATTCTGGTTTGTCTCATGAATGTTTAATGTTGACTTGTATCTTTTTTGCCTGATAGCCATATGTAGAAACACACACTTCTATATCAGACCATGTATACAATTGGAAAATTGAGAAATATAAAGATTTGGGGCAGATAAAGAACTGAAACATTTGCCATGATGAATGTGAAAAAATATGGAGAAAGTCAGATTTGACATACTTATCTGGGACCAGTAGTTTCAGCAACTTTATATGACATACTTGTGCATCATCTATTTTTTACTAATTAGTATCTTAACTAATTCTGAAGATTGGATGTGGTCCTTATTTTATGCTTTCTCCGTCGGTGGTGAAATAATTTCTATATATTGAAGAAGACTCTGATTTCAGGCCTGGTAAGAGGTGCAATTGCTTCTCCCCTAGGCGCGGCTGATGGCCTCTAGGGCGAGAGGCGGTGGCGGCTAGCTCTCTGGTAGGAGGGAGAGCAGAGCGCAGAGAGACGATAGACAGTGGCCCTTAGAGGTGCTCTCGGTAGAGAGAGCAGAGGCGACGTTCAGGCTGCAATGATTCCTGCGAAGAGATGACAGAGACTTCTCTTCACCGAAAGACAAAGAGAGACATCGGGTAGGGGTTTTGCTGTCGTTTGATAGTGAGAAAGAGCGGATGAATTGTATATTGTATTTCTTCATTCAATACATATTTATACAAGTAAGAAGATAAGAAGAAGGTTGAGAAAATTAGGAGGGGAAGATTTCCCTCAACAGTCTAATAATTCTGCTAATGCTGTTAGCACCGTCGACATCGTCGCCTAGCTGCCCACAGAGAACCTGCAGGCGGCCAATATGGTGGACCGGATCCTCCGCCTGCTCGCCGCCTATCACATCGTCAGTTGCACCGTCGAGACTAACCCCAATGGTGGACTCCTGCGGAAGTACGACGCAGCACCTGTCTGCAAGCACTTCACCAAGAACGAGGATGGTGTTTCCATGGCTGCTCTGTGCTTGCTTTGCCAGGACAAAGTCGTGATGGACATGTGGTAACTTGGAAGCTATATATAAGTTAGCACACATAAGAGAATTGAAATCCATACTCTTATATCTCATTCGAACTATGGCAAGTCCTATCTCAAGGCCTACGGCATGTCGGCGTTCGAGTACAACGGCACCGATCCCCGATTCAACAGGCTATTCAACGACAGCATGATGAGTCACTCCACCATCCTCATGAAGAAGCTACTCTAAGTCTACCGCAGCTTCGATGACGTCAAGGTGCTCGTCGATGTCGGCGGCGGCAAAGGCGCCACCCTCCATGTGGTCAACTTGCGGTAACCCCACATCAAGGGCGTCAACTATGACATTCTCCATGTCATCTCCGAGGCACCACCATTCACAGGTGCTACATCAATTCATTTCCATCGTTACGAAATAGAATGAAAGATCTCCATATATGATATGTCCTCTGATCTGGTTTTCTAGCAGGAGTGGAGCATGTTGGTGGAGACATGTTTATGAATGTTCCACACGGTGATGCCATTTTTATGAAGGTGAGATTTTGATGGTAATGATTGATTAGTAATGTAACTATGGTAGTGTCAGATATTATGTATAATCGAGCAATGTTGAACAAATATCATAGTGGATTCTACACGACTGGAATGACGACCAGTGTGGGAAAATACTAAAAAATTGTTGGAAGGCTCTACCAGAGAAAGGGCAGCTGATATATATATATATATATATATATATATATATATATATATATATATATATATATGTCACTCTAGTATATTAAGTATATGAGTTGTGACTCACTGTGCTTTTGCTTGTGTTAATGTTCCTTTGGGTATTGATTTCGGGCTTTGCAAAGTTAAAAAAATTATATCAATATTTTAATATTAAAAAAGGGTTAAAATTTTATTTTAATACTTATGATTTTGGTTATGGACCACTAAACCCTAATGGTTTATCCGTATCTAAAATAATACATATTTTAAAAATATAGCATATAAGCTCATCCCATCAAATCCGAGTTAACAAACGTTAGAGTCTACTTATGTGATATGCTGACTCACAATAAATCATTAATATAATAATATATATAATTTAAGTTTATTTTAAAAAGATTCATCTTAGTCCTTGTGGTTTTAGCCATAGACCACTTAAGCCCTTATGGTTTTGCTTATGTATACGATAACCCATACATTTTAAAAAATGTAGCATATAAGCCCATCATGTCAAGCTTGAATTTACAAATATTAGAGTCTACTTAAGAAGCATACTAACTTATAATAAACTATTAATATAATGACACATGTAATTTAAGTTAAAAAAGATCTATTTTATCAAAGAAGAGGAAGCAATGAGGTTGTAGTGCGGACAAAGATATATAGACAAAGGTAGGAGGCCCAGAAGCAGAGGTGAGGGAGAGTTAGACCAACACGTCATAGTCTCAGCATGTGGGGGCACAAGAGAGGATGAAATGGAAGGTGATGAGGATGAAGATGCTCAAGAGGACGAAGAGGGACTAGGATACCATTATGTGCATAGTGTCGGACTAGTCGACGCACATCCACTCGAGATAGGACCGGAAGCTTTTGAGCTTATTGTCAGTGTGTGAGAGGTTGTGTGTGTACAACGTCTAGCTAGGCAGCAGCGACTTAGTGTTGTTACTAGTGGTCGCCTCTACGATGATGCATCCTCCCGCATTGATGGTAGTCTCAATTTTTTTAATTTAAATTATATATACTATTATATTAATAATTTATTATAAGTCAACATATCATGTAAATAAACTCTTACATCTATTTAATTCATATTTGACGGGAGAAGCTTATATGATATGTTTTTAAAATTATAAAGATTATTTTAGACATGAACAAAATCGTAAGAGCTTAAGTAATCAACAGCCAAAATCACATAGGCTAATATGAATCTTGTTTTATTTAAATTATTTATATTATTATATTAATATTTTATTATGAGTTAGTATGTCACGTAAATAGACTCTAATATCTGTTAATTCAGACTTGATGGGAGGGGCTTATATGCTATATTTTTAAAATATAAATTTTTTTGAGATACGAGTAAATAATAAAGGTTGAAGTGATCCATAATCAAAATTATAGATGTTAAAATAAACTTTAAATTAAAAAATAATTATATTAAATGATAATGCTCACACATATCAACTTGAACTTAATACGACAAATATATTACAAATTATGATAGAATTAAACTTGTTATACTCATATACAAACTAGGATAGACGACGGAAATATCATGAGGCAGTGCATGAAAGTATCAAATCTAGATTTGACTGCTAAACCGACCTGTAACGAGACATGATATATCATACTACATGTGTAGGTACAAATGTAAAGGTCAATATGTATATGCACTATAAATGATTCACTTGTAAGTAATCAAATGCTTGGAAGTGAGTTATTTATTTCAAAGACTTACAAACAGCTTACATGTGGACAATGTGCGTGAAGTTACCCGACCAACATATTGAAACTAAGTTTTCATATAAAATTCCAACTAAACACACGAGCTGTAGCAATTATTGATGATAATCAAGTGATAAGATTTACTAAAAAGAATAAAGTTGACAGATGGCTTGGGATATAATCAACTTATGGCTTGGGATATAAGTTGACAGATGATAATCAACTAAACACAAAAAGATGTTGAACACTATTTAGAATCAACCTAATCATCAGTTTGTAGAAATTCCGCAAATGGAGCAATAGAGTTTTCCCGCTTTGAGATTAGATTAAACATATGTACTCCAATTTTGTCGCATTTAGATGTCAATCAAGACAATTCCATCACCACCCTGAGTTTAGGGAGGGTCAGAATACATTATTATCAACATTTACTACTACTTGATTTGGTACATACAATGTTGATGCCGCATTATGTTTTACGGCACCATTTGTACATGTTAATTAGAAGCCCAATATAACGATAGAACTGCGTCTAATAGGTGCCTGCCAATCATGAGTCACACTGCATGACAGTGAGGCAAAGTATTCATATTTGGATTTGACTGCTGAACCGACCTTTAATGGAAGGCATGAAATTTCATAATACAAGTGTGATTATAATATGTAAGGGTTAAGCTGTATGTGCACCAGTAATGATTCACTTGTAGGTAATCAAATGCTCGGAAGTGAGTTACTTATGGGCAATCTGAAGGTGGCTTCCTCATTTGATCTTTGCTACTCTAATTTATTTATCTTCTATTTGAAATAAACCAACTAACAGAAATCAAATGAAGTCTCTTCATACCTTAAATTCCAACGAAACGCACATTTTGGGATTTAAACAGCTTATTTATTATGGGTTGTTCTCGTGTTGGAGTTTGGAAGAGAGGAGGGTATTCCAAATTTACTCGTGAGGGTATAACATGATTCTCTTTCAAGTCTAAATCGAGAATCACTTTCAATTCTCATGAGGTGTTGAGAAGCTTGGAGATTCAGGTAGAGATTCTGCAAAAAAAAATTATATTGAAAGTGTGTCCGATAAGATGTCTTAGATGCTTAAGTAAAGAATGGAGTTTGGAGAATTTAATCAAGAGTAAGAAAGTGAGAGAGAGAAAGAGACTTATGAGAATCCATGGACCCTTTAGTGTATTGGAGTCATCGCTAGGTCATGACTATGATAAATATGAGGAATAGTTATGCGAGTTATCCGACAATCAACGAACAATGAGATCATGCACTGAACCATTTTGGCAATGGTTAGTACGTCAATATTCTTGACAATCCTACATAATTGACCTCGTGAGGCCAATATGATATACTCATTGATGTCATGTCATCAACTTTATACAAGCGGATCTTTTCTCACATGCCGGTCAAATGTGAGTGACATAACAGTGACTGCCTACATATTATTCCCCTTAAAGCTTACATTATGAGAGACATATTATTAATTTACTACACATGATTTGTAGCAATTATTGATGATAAGTGTATTAAACAATCCCCAATGATCGAAAGCATACACATCATCCTAGAGTAATTTAAATCATAGTTTTTGGTTCATCTATTAATGTAGTTTTTGAAAGCCACAATATAAAGGATGAGTTAATACAACGCATATCAAAACCGTTGCTATTAGAGATTTATAACTGTAGTTATAGAAAATCATAATCCTTTGTGTGCAGCCAAAGATCATTTTTGTTGTAGTGCTCTATCAGTTGATACTTTTATAAAAAATATATATTTTTAAGTTAATGAATTGAATATAAACTCATATATCCAAAAAAACTAATGTAAATTTCCTGTCACATCGGTGTTACAAATATTGTGTAAAATTATTAATAATGTGAATTATGCTGTCCTCTATAAACTAGTATTCCTCTAGAATTTATTACACTCCATGTAGATTAGATTTGCCCCAGTAAAACTACGTTGACTTGAAGAAGCAAATGCATGAATTTTTTAAAGTGCTTATCTCACATCCACCAATTCTACCATATAATTGTTAACCTTTACCAATTTGTTGACCCAAGTGACAATCTATTTTGAGCAATCCAAAGAATCGACCAGAAGAGTTTTCAAGTTAATTTTATGTAATATAAATTATTAACATTACCAAATGCTTCAGATGCTAAAAATTGAGAGTAGGCTGTTCACAATGCCTTCGTTGATGCATGCCTTGGAAAACGTCTCGTGTATCCTCACAACGGGGTCGGTGAGCACTTCGATACTTATAAATCCCTCGTCAAGATCTCCCCCTTCCACTTCTCTCCTCTCCAAGTTGTGTACGTGAGCACTTCCTAATAAACTTCAATATAAAATTAGGAGTAAACAGAGAATATTTTGAAAAGAAAGAGTACTTCAATCTGCATTCTTTGGATTCAGCCAATAACATCTATTTATTGTAACAAAAGAAAAATAATTATAAGATCTTTCTGAAAAAATAAAACAGCCATGCTGCATCCACGTTGCATGATAAGTTCATCCACTCATTCGTTTTAAATTAGTTTTATCACACCCTTTAATTCAAAATGATTGTAACTTTAAGCTATCTTCAAAAAAAAAAAAAAAAAAGAAGACAATTTCACTAGAGCTTCGGCAAATATGTCCACAAGTTGGTCTTCAGTGTAACAATAGTCTATTTGAATATTTTTTTATCCACCAACACATAGATGAAGTGATGTAAAACTTTGATGTGTTTGGTGTACTTGTAGAAGACAATTCTTTATCATTGTAATAAAAAATTTTCAAAGTCAAATTATCTAACATGTCGTGTAACCGCTATGTGCTTCCCCTCAGAATTTGACAAAGCAAAACATATTTTTTTTCTTCGTGAAATCACCCTTGAGCTAAGATTGAGCATAATTTATAAAGTATTTTTTCTATCATCCGTATAACCAAATTAGTCACTTTTAGTATATAAATATAATTTAAAATATTTTAGCTACTCATAGTAGATGTCATAAGAGTTCCCTTTTATGAATCTAAAAACTATTTTAGCTATTCCAAGTGATGCTTACTAGGGTCATGCATGAATTTAGATAACAAACTAACTACAAACATTATATCTAGCCATAAATGTGTGAGATAAATTATCTCTCCAATTAAACTTATGTAGTGCTTCTCATCTTTTTCTTTTTAATTGCGTCATTTAACATAAATTTATCATTTATATTCATCCATATCCTTACTAGCTTACAAGTTATCATAAGAAACCTTTTTAACAAACCTTTATTGATAAGCCTCTTTTTACAATTTCTCCTTAAAAATAGTTGATTTAATATCAAATTAATAAACTTATCATTTTTTTTTCTAAGCTGTCAATACTAATATTAATCAAATTATAACAATTCTTTCAACTGAATAAAAAGTAAAAGAAAAAATCAATACTTACAATTTGAGCATACCCTTTGTCATCAGGCAAAGACTTAATGCCTTTGCAACAAGCCATCAACATTAAATTTTGATTTATAGACCTACTTAAGCCTAATAATTTCTTTTTCAAGGGGTAAATTTATCAACTTCTAAATCTTATTTTTTTTAAATTGCCTAGCATTCATCATTTATTACTTGCACTCATTCTTAGTTATAGCTTCAAAATGAGTAGATTCAAATATGAAACTTACAAAATCATAGGAGTGTTAAGGTTATAAAATTTCTTTGAAGGTATTTTTGAATCATTTGTATGCATTTTAGAATCACTTAAAATGCGAGAAGATTCAGGTAGTGTATTAATAACAAAAAATGTTTGATGTGCCTTATTAACTTTTTCTTCTCCTATAACTATAAAATTTTAACAACATTTAGAATTCCAATCTTCTTTTTTATTGAAAATAACATCATGATTTATGATTAATATTTTAGTTGTAAGGCCATAAAGTCTAAAATTTTATTTACTAATATACCCTATAATTATATATTTTATATATTTATCAAATTTATTTATTTATCTTTAGGAACCTGAGACTAAGCAAAACAACTAATTATCTTCATATGACTCACATCATACTTTATCCAAATTTTTATCCAAATCATGTAGGCAAACTTTTTACTTTTTTTACATAAGTCTTGAAAATTTTAAAAACACAAAGGCTTTATCTTTTACTTCTAGAAAATATGTCTACATGATTTTTATACAATCATTTATAAATAATAAAAAAATATTTATTTTCATCATATGAGACAGTTTGTATAGCCCACAGATATTAGCAAGCACGAACCACTCACGTGATTGACTTATAAGACACTTGTAAGACATAAAATCAAATATCTATATGTCAGATCCCCATTAGACCCTTGTGACGCTCAAAGAGAATCTGAGACAATATCTTTATCAGTGGATTTGCAATATTATCTTTGAATGAAACTCTTTTCGCTGCCACGTCTCTATGAGCCATGATCTCTCTGATCAGGTGGAATCTCCTCAGAACATTTTTGGACTTCTAATGAGACCTGAGTTCTTTTGCTTGAGCAATTACTCTATTATTATCATAATATATGGGAATCAGATCCTTGCTACTCAGTATGACTCCTAGAATAGTGATAAACTTCTTCATCCAAACTCCCTCCTTTGCTGTTTTTGCCATAGTAATATACTCTGCCTCTATGGTCAAGTCAGTAGTGGTATATTATTTGGAACTCTTCCAACTTACTACTCCTCCATTTAGGGGTAAACACATATCCTGAGTTTGACTTGTTATCATCGATATCAGACTGAAAATTTACGTCTATGTATCTCTCAACTTGGAGGCTATCTCCTTCGTATATTAATAAAAGATCCTTAGTACTTCTCAAGTACTTAAGGATACACTTTATCACTTTTCAGTGTTCCAAACCTAGATCCGCCTAATACCTGCTTGTGACACTCAAAGCATATTATCATGAACGGATCGTCGCACACTCGCAACATCTTCGCTCAATGAACCATTCATCGCTTTTGTATACTTGTACAGATGTTTGACAGTCTGTTTTACCTTAGTTTTATGTGGTTTTGCTTAGGAAATATGAGCAAAAATGGTTTACAATGCTACAACATGATCGCTCATTGTGCCGAGCCAAAACTACCCAAAATAGCTCCATTTTCACGTGTCGTGGCCTGATTTCTGAAGACCACAGTGCACTACAAAACGTTAGCCATCTTAGACCCCTATAACCACTCGAGTGGCACGGGCTGGATGGGGCTTCGGGTATATGTCGGGCATTGAGCACTCATCACAAATTGAGTTCGTCTTTACGCCCTACACCTGGTGAACCATCATTTGTGGACTTGCGACTGTTCGTTCGACCTTCTAAAGTCATGTTTCACTACTTTCTCTCTTTTCTCTCTTGCACTCAAGGTGTTTGTTGAATTGCTTGTAAAACTTCCTTCTTCACGAGATGTTGAGACTTGTCTGTTTCTTGCTTTAATCTAATCAACCTTCTATTTTGCAGGTCCTTAGGGACCAACATGAGGTTGCATGTAGGTTGATCCATTGTGGATGAATAATGCATGGGCGTTTCATGACTTAGGCAATCCCAACTAAGTTCGAAACTTTGCCATAAGGGTACTGCACGACTTAAGACAAAGTCAGCTAAGTCCATGACATTGTGATATCACAGCGGGCAAGCAATTCGAATAAACAATGAAGAAAATTCACAATCTCACTATGGTGAAGCACCATTGTGAATTTAGTAAGATGGTGCAAGTTGGACTATTGCCCCAAGCAGTCGTAGGTGGACTACAAGTGTAAACTCGCTCGTAAGCTGTTGGAGCCACTCATGAGGAGCACGACAGTGAACAAGATGAGCGAGAAGTTGGGTATTCTCCGTGAGCAGAGGAAGCACAATCTGGAGCCCCAACCAGGAAAAGGAGCCACAAGGAGAGGCTTACAATGGCGGAAACCCGCATCGATGTTCTTGAAGCGAGCTTGGAGGAACTCCACCAAGGCCAACGAAGGCTCCTTGGGGTTGAAAGCTCGCAAGAAGAAGTTGAATCTCAGATCGACAAGGTTGAGTCCCTAGTTGACCGACTGGCGGAAAACACCAAAGACTCCGTACAATATCAACTGCATAAAGTTGTGGTAAAACTCATGTCCAAGGTGATGTTGCTCACAAGGACTCGTAATGTGGTAGGGAGCAACACCCGCACTACGTCACCATAAAACTTCAGGGCACCTGAGTTGCATTGCTACATGAGTGCCAGGGATGCCAAAGAGCTCAAAAATTTTGTATTCGACATAGAACAGTATTTTAATTCTATGAGGTCCGACTCTAAAGAAACCAAAGTTTCAACATTGACAATATATCTAAATGGAGATGTAAAACTTTGGTGATGAACCTGTTGGGAAGAGATCGAGTAAGACCGGTGTCGAGTAGACACTTCGGAGGACTTGAAGCGAGAGTTGAGAACTCGGTTCCTACCCAAGAACATAGAGTTCGTGGCAAGAAGGACGCTGAGACAACTCTGCCAAAATACTTCCATTCGAGACTATGTGAAGCATTTTTCTGCCCTGATGTTGGACATATAGGACATGTCTGAGAAGGACAAACTATTTAGCTTCCTCGATGGCCTGAAGCCATGGGCACAACAGGAACTGAATCGAAGGAAAGTCACCGACGTGGTCGATGTAATTACGACCGTAGAAAGGCTAAATGATTTTGTTTCTTCGGAGGACTCGGGGAAGAAGAAATAATCCTTGGGAAATTACCCACTCAAATATTCTCGAACGAAGGAGTTTGGGGGTGAACAAAGGAAGAAAAACTTTCACAAAGGACCAAGTTCAAAAGGTAAGGCCCTGAAACCTAACGGATGTTTCTTGTGGGGAGGACTGCACATGGTGAGGGAGTGCCCACAAAAGTAGGCACTTAATGCCTTGACTACGTCAATACACCCTACAAGGCAGACAAGGGTAAAGTCATCACCCTTAGTTCGAGTAGTTCAGAATCCAACAGCGACGATGAGGAGTCGCAAGGGCATCGAATTGGTGTAATGCATTTGTTGAATGCATTGCATGGTCAAGTGGGGGAGAACACGAAGGCAAAGCTATTGAAGGTAGGAAATAATGAGTTGTTGTATATGAATATCAAGCTAAATGGTCGAATAACTCATGTAATGGTGGATACAATTGCTACACACAATTTTATTACAGATCAAGATGCAAAGCGACTTGGACTAATCTTGGAGAAGAAACCAAGTCGTATGAAGGCTGTGAACTCGGAGGCCAAGCAGATCTCTGGATTAGCAAAGAGGGTCCCCATTAAGATCAGAACATGGAGCGGGAACACAAACATGATGGTGGTGCCATTGGATGATCCTCGGAATGGAGTTCATGCCCGCAGCAAAGTTGGTGCCAATGTCTTTCTTAAACTCCCTATGTCTAATTGGAGGTGATGACCCCTGCGTGGTTCTAGTTTCACGAGGAGGAGCCAAAGATCCACAACAAATATTAGCATTACAACTAAAGAAAGTGGTACGAAAAGGTGACTCAACCTTTGTAGCTACCATAAAACTAGAGGCACTCGATGGGAAGGCCATTCAAGAACCTGCTATGGTGGTGAATATCCTAAAGGAGTTCTCAAATGTGATGCCAACCGAGTTGTTGAAAACTCTGCCACCACACAGAGGCGTGGATCATCGTATTGAATAAGAGCTAGGAGTTAAGCCTCCAATGAGACTATCATACCCCATGACCCCTCTAGAGTTGGTAGAACTCAAAAAGTAGTTAGATGAACTGCTAAATGGTGGTTGTTAGGATCAATTGACACTAAGAGGGGGGGATGAATTAGTGTAAGTAATTTTTATTTTAAACAGAAACTTTTTGACTTTAAGCAAGATAGGAAGATCCAAAGCCTTTTATTCAAATGAATCAAGTAAATGAATCAAGAATATTGCTAAGCTACTTGCTCACAAATTACTTAAGAAAGAGCAAGAAATTCCAAAAGATAAGCAACATCATAAGTGAAGTGTTTAATGTAAAAACCTTACTTTCAAAGAGTAAATAAGATCATAAGCATCAATACAAAATTAGTAAGTAAAGAAAGCAAAAGAAGAACTCACAAGTTTTATAGTAATTCAGCACCAATGGGCCTACGTCCACTCCCGAGTCCTCCTTCTTGAGGCACGCCGACGTCCACTTCCGATCTTCTTTGGGTGAAGACCAACCGCTTACACTTTGCTTACAAGGGAGACTTCAAGAATTTTCTAACTCTAAGCTCTCTCCCTTTCCCCTTTTCTTTTTCTTACAATTCACACAAAATCTTTTTTTACATAATGTAATCCCAAAAATTATTGTATAGAATGTAAGAAAACTTGGGGTATTTATAGACCCCAAATGAATTCAGAAATTGAATTCAAAAATCAAACTCACCCGAAAATATCGGGTACGGGCAGTTTACCCACTAACCTGGTGGTTTACTTGTCATCAACCGCCCGAATACTAGGTACGGGTGGTTCAGCCACCGACCTGGGTGGTTTACCCGTTGTTAGTCGCCCGGAAACCAAGTATGGGTGGTTTACCCCCCAGACCTGGGTGGTTCAGCCACTGATAGCTACTGGCAGCCACCCTGATTCCAGGGTACTGGCGGTCTAACGATCGCTCACCGGTGGTTTACCCACTGGAATCTTCATAAATGTGGTTCCCTTCACTTTTCGAATTTCGGCTTGAACTTGATGTTGACTAATTCTTTGGTCAACTGATTGGGCTCAACCTGAGCTCAATCAAACCCCATAGTGGATCCAGTTGCCTCATTGAGTTGATTTGGATTCCTTCCAAATCTAACTCAATTAAAACTCAAACCCTAACTATGACTTAATGATTACAACTCTTAATGACCAACAAGCTTAAACAAGACCTAACTCCTACCTAATCTAGCAGCCTTCAGCATTCTTGCGATGAGTCTATGGTCTTCTTCCGGCGATCTCCCGATGTGTTCCCAGCGAGCTTCCTGATTCCTTCAGTGAATCTCCTAACGAACTCCCAGCGAGGTCCCACTACATTGTCCGAACCCGACCCGATGCCCAAGCTTGATCTTAGCCCATCATCTGGTTATAACTCAATTATCCTATCATAGATAGACCTACAATTCTTCCTCTCACGCACATGTTAGATTAAACACTCATTAATTGATTTCATCATCAAAATATGAGATTCAACAATCTCACTCTTTTTTATGATGATAATCAATTGATGACGTGAGTTAATCCTAACTCCCCCTAAATTCATGTCATAATAAAGAAGACTTAAATTTAAGAGAATCACATACTCTTGAATTCAAGTAAATTAATTAAATCAATATTTCAAGCAAATCATATTTCAAGGATACTCATATATCAACAAAAGTTTACTTTTAAATTATCAAGTCATCAACTCATCAAAGATTTTCATGAACTTCAACCATTTGAAAATTTCAACTCATCAAGGATTTTTATGAACTTCAAAACATTTAAAAATTTCCCCTTTAAGTTATTACATAAGTCATCAACATCCATTTCTCTTTCTTTGTCATCAATATCTATTTCTCCCCATTTGTCATCAACAAAAAAGGTGAAATATGGGACTAAGCATTTTAAGACATACGAGTTTTTGCTCTTTTTTTTAAAAAAAATATGATATAAGTCATAAAGAATTTTCTTCCTTTTGTAAACAAGAAGGAAAGAAAATTTAAGAGCTACTCATACATTTAAAATCAACTCAAGTAATTTCAAGCAAGCATAGCAAATAAATCCGTAAGGTAGCAAAATCATCATCATGCAAATTTTCGCCCTTTTTTTGTGAATAATATGATAATCATCTCATGGGGACAACAAGATAATTTCATGTGAACATAAGATAATTTTTTAAAAATATTATCAAGAAATTAATCAATTTATATATTTTCATGATTTAGCATTCCAAGTTCTCTTTTAAGAAAATTAAATTATTCTTCATTTAAAGATTTTTGTAAAAATATCTACTAATTGATGCTTAGTGTCAATAAATTCTAAAGAGATATCTTGACAATTTACATGATCCCTTATAAAATGATGTCTAATATCAATACATTTGATTCTTGAATATTGAATATGATTTTTAGTCAAAAATATAACACTTGTATTATCATATTTTATAGGAATATTTATTAATTTTATTCCATAATCTTCTAGTATGTTTCTTATCTAAATGATTTGGGCATAACATGCATTAGCTGCATTGTATTCTGATTCCGCAGTAGATAAAGCTATTGAACTTTGTTTCTTGGAAGTCCAAGAAACAATGTGCATACCCCAAAAATTGATATGTTCTGGTAGTATTTTTTCTATCTATTCTACATCCACCAAAATCGATATCAGAATAGGCAATCAAGTCAAAGTTCTTTGATTTTGGATACCATAATTCTAGTTTAGATGTTCCTTTCAAGTATCTAAATATTCATTTAACTACTTTCATATGAGAGAGTTTCAGATTAGATTGATATCTTGCACACAATCTAACACTAAATATGATATCCGGTTTAGTAGCAATTAAGTATAATAAACTTCCTATCATTCCTCTATAAGTTTTTTGATCAAAGTTTTCTCTTTCATTATCTAAGTCCAACTTTATAGATGTGCTCATGAGAGTGTTTAATGCTTTAGCATTTTCCATGCCAAACCATTTTATCAAGTTCAATTTGTATTTAGTTTGACTAAAAAAAATTATCATCTAGTTATTTTATTTATAATCCTAAGAAGAATGTTAATTTACCCATTAGACTCATTTCAAATTCTTGGCTCATTTCTTTAGCAAAAGACTCACATAAAGATTCATTTGTCGATCCAAAAATGATATCATCAATATAAATTTGAATAACAAGTAAGTTATTTTTAAATACTTAAAAAATAATGTGATATCAACCTTACTTTTAAAACTTTATTTGAAATAAGAAAAGAACTAAGTCTTTCATACCAAGCCCGAGAGGCTTGTTTTAATCCATAAAGAGCTTTTGTAAGTTTGAAAACATGATTAGGAAGAAGATTATTGTCAAATCTGGGGGGTTGTTTAACATACACTTCTTTGGAAATAAAATCATTTAGAAAAGCACTTTTAACATCCATTTGAAACAACCTAAAATTTTTAAAAGAAGCAAAGATAAGGAGCATCCTTATGGCTTAAAGTCTAGCCACGGGAGCGAAGGTCTGATCATAATTGATTCCTTCTTCTTGGTTGAAACCTTTGGCAGCTAATCTAGCCTTATTTCTGACCACGATACCATTTTCATCTTGCTTGTTTCTAAAGACCCATTTAGTATCAATCACTAAATGGTTATTAGGTTTAGGAACAAGCTCCCATACCTCATTTTTCTCAAATTGATTAAGCTCTTCATGCATTGCATTAACCCAAGAATCATCTCTTAGGGCTTTATCAATACATTTTGGCTCGATTTGAGAAAGAAATGCCATATTTGCACAAAAATTTTTAAAAGAAGATCGAGTTTGAATTCATTTTAATGTTTCTCCTATTATAAGCTCCTTAGGATGATCATTCACATACTTTCATTCCTTGGGTAAAGATTTAGAAGTAGATTCATCCAAGTTACTTTTAGAAGTGTTATTATTTAAATTCAAAATATCAAGATCAATTTCATCATCAGAATCAATCTTTTTAAATTAAAAAAACTCATTAAAAATAACATGAGTGGATTCTTCTATTACTAATGTTCTTTTATTAAAAACACGATAAGCTTTTAAAATAGAAGAATAATCTAGAAAAATACCTTCATCGGATTTTACATCAAATTTTTCTAAAGCATCTTTCTAATTTAAAATAAAATATTTGTAGCCAAATATTTTAAAATAAAAATATTGGGTATTTTATTATTCCATAATTCATAAAGAGTTTTAGAGAGTAATGGTCTTACATGAATCCTATTTAAAACATAGCATGCCGTGTTAATGGCTTTAGCCCAAAAATATTTAGGTAGACTATGTTCATTTAACATTGTTCTAGTCATTTCTTGTAAGCTCCTATTTTTTCTTTCTACTACTCTATTTTGTTGTGGATTTTGTAGAGTAAAAAAGTTATAGATATACCCATTTGATTCACAAAAATTTTAAAAATTATTGTTTTAAAATTCTCCACCATGATCACTACGAATTAAACAAATCATATATCCTTTTTCATTTTACATAATCTTACAAAATTTTGTAAAACATTTAAATGTATCACTTTTATGTGCCAAGAAATAGGTCCAAGCATATCTACTAAAATCATCCACTAAAACAAATGCATATTTACTACCATCTAAACTTGTAATATCAATTGGTCCAAAGAAATCTATTTGGATCAATTGAAGTGACCTAGAGGTGCTTATTTGATTTTTCAACTTAAAGCTACTCTTTATTTATTTTTCAAATTGACAAGTATCACATACTTTATCTTTGATAAACTTAAGATTATGTAAGCCTCTTACTAGTTCTTGGTAGATATTTGGTTTAAGAGTTTTATGCTAGCATGACGTAGTCTTTTATGCCAAATCCAAGCATCATCATTCAAAGCCAAAAAATAAGTTCATCACAAAATTTTTCAACATCTATGGTGTATACATTGTTGTTTCTTAAGGCAATTAAGGATTTATTTTTATGTGGCAATTCAATTATGCAAGCATTAGGTTAAAATTTAACCACATATCCTTTATCACATAATTGGTTAATACTAAGCAAATTATGTTTCAAGCCATCAACTAACAATACATCTTCGATTAAGAGGTTTGATGTGTTACCTATTATTTTTTTTCCAATGATTTTACCCTTGTTGTTGCCTCCGAAGGTAACAACTCCTTCACTTAAGCTAGTGAGCTTAGAAAAATAAGATGGATCTCCGGTCATATGCCTTGAGCATCCACTATCAAGATATCATTCGGTGCTCCTAGCTTTAGTTTGGAGATAAACCTACAATAAATATATTTTTTATTTAGGTACCCATCTTAGATTAGATCCTTTATAAAGAACTTTATCTTTCTTTTCTAATTGTTTGTTATTGTATAGAGTTCCTTTGGGAACCCATACAAGTTGATGTTGACTACATTTTCTAAATATGCATTTGTTTGCCTTATGTCCTAATTTACTATAAAAATTATACTTGATTTTTGGTGGCACATTTAAGGTTGGTCCTTTAACAAACATGGTTGGCTTTTGTTGAAGGTTACCAACAAAGCCTATATCATTTCTTCTATTAATATTACCCTTATTGGCAAGGATCATATATAGGGATTTGTTCCCAATTTCAATTTTTTATAATGTTATTTTAAGCATGATGTTTTCTTCTTTAACACTATCTAGTATCTCATATTAGAACATATGTTATGTGATACTAATGAATCATGTATTTCATTAAGTCTACTAACTAACAATTCATGATCATTCTTAAGCAACTTAAAAGATTTGCTAAGTTTTCTAAACTCACCAAACAAATCATGAAATATGCTTAATAATTTCTAAAAAAAAACACTTAAAGACTCACTAACCTCTTCTTCGATCGCCATTAGAGTGTAGTTAGCAACTTCATCTTTGGAGTGGTCTTCTTCGTCCGAAGAGCTTGAATCGTCCCAAGTGGCCGGCGATTTCTTCTTGTGTGTTGGCTTTTTTTTCAAATGAGGACATTCATTTTTGAAATATCCCAGTTTTTTGCATTCATAGCATATGACATTATCCTTCTTCGATTCCTTTTTACTTTTATAGTTTTTTGTTTTTTTATAATTTTTTTAAATTTTCTTGATAACAATATAATATCATGGTCCTCATCACTTGAGGTTTCACTCGAGGAGTCATTTGTTGTCCTAAGTACTACATCCTTCCTGTTCTTTGGAAGAGGTTCATCAAGCTCATCACGAGCTTTATAATTCAGTTTATATGTCATAAGAGAGCCAATCAGTTCTTCAAGAGATAAGTTATTTATGTCTTTAGCCTCTTGAATAACGGTTACTTTAAGATCCCAATTTTTAGGTAAAGATCTCAAAATTTTACTAACTATTTCAAAACTCAAAAAATAATTTTCAAGTGCTTTTAGGACATTGACAACATCGATGAAACGAGTGTACATGTCTCCAATGGACTCACTTGGTTTCATTCGAAACAACTCATACTTATCAACTAAAATATTTATCTTAGATTCTTTTACTCTACTAGTCCCCTCGTGTGTAATTTCTAGTGTGTGCCAAATATCAAAAGTCGATTCGCAAACAAAAACACGATTAAACTCATTCTTATCAAGAATATAAAATAAGACATTCATAGCCTTTGCATTCAAATAAAAATTCTTCCTTTCCAAATCATTTAGTTGATTGATTGGCTTAGAAGATTTTTTAAATCATTCTCAATAATATTTCATAAATCAAGGTCCAAAGAGATAAGAAAATATGCATCCTTATCTTCCAATACGTGTAATCAGTCCCATTGAATATGGGAGGATGTGAGATGTAATGTCTGTTATTCATGCCAAAACAAGATATTTACTCAAGTGGATATTAATCTAATGAGTAACTACTTTGCTCTAATACTAATCGTTAGGATCAACTGACACTAAGAGGGGGAGGTGAATTAGTGCAAGTGTACATTTTTGTTTTAAACAGAAACTTTTTGACTTTAAGCAAGATAGGAAGATCCAAAACTTTTCCTTCAAATGAATCAAGTGAGCGATTACAAGAATATTGCTAAGTTATTTGCTTACAAATTACTTAAGAAATAGCAAGGAAATCCGAAACATAAGCAGCGTCGTAAGTGAAGTGTTTGACGTGAAAACCTTACTTTCAAAGAGTCAATGAGACCGGGAGCTTTAATACGAAATTAGTAAGCAAGGAAAGTAAAAGAACTCATAAATTTTATAGTGGTTCAGTGCCAACGGGCCTATGTCCACTCCCGAGTCCTCCTTCTTAAGGCACATCAACGTCCACTACTGATCTTCTTTTGGTGAAGACCAAATCCTTACACTTTGCTTACAAGGGAGACTTCAAGAATTTTCTAACTCTAAGCTCTCTCCCTTTCCCCTTTTCTTTTTCTTACAATTCACACACAATCTTTTTTCACAGAATATAATCTCAAAAATTATTGTATAGAATACAAGAAAACTTGGGGTATTTATAGACCCCAAATGACTTCAGAAATTAGAGCCAAAAAATAAACTCACCCGAAAAAATCGGGTACGAACGGTTTACCCCATCGTCAGCCACCTGGAAACTAGGTACGGGCAGTTCAGCCATCGACCTGGATGGTTTACTCATCGTCAGTCGCTCGGAAACCAGGTACAAGCGATTTACCTGCCAGACCTGGGTGGTTCAACCGCTGACAGCTGCCCTGATTCCAAGGTATGGATGGTTTAACCATCGCTCATCGACGATTTACCCATTTGAATCTCCGAAAAAGTGGTTCCCTCCACTTTTTAAATTTTGACTTGATCCTGATGTTAACAAATTCTTTGGTCAACTGATTGGGCTTAACCTGAACTCAATCAAACCTTATAGTGAACCTGGTTGCCTCATTGAGTTGATTTAGATTCTTTCCAAATCCAACTCAATTATGACTCAAACCCTAACTACGACTCAATAATTACAACTCTTAATGACATACAAGCTTAAACAAGACCTAACTCCCGCCTAATCTGGTAGCTTCTGGCATTCTTGCGGCAAGTCTTATGGTCTTCTTCCAGCGATCTCCCGGCGTGTTCCAAGCGAGCTTCTCGATCCATTCTGTTACGGGCTTAGCTGATTTTGCTTAAGTCGTGCGACACCCATGCATGTCCGTTCGCAAAGGTCAGCCCTCCCCGAGATATCCTAGAGTCCCATAGACTTACAAAAAAGAAAATGGGCTAAAAGAAGCAATTCCCATGGGATCCACAAGCAACTACTCAAGCAAACACTTTATAAAGCCATATACAAATTATACCCATGGACATTACAAACTCAGAAAGGTTGCACATAAAGGATAATGGTCCATTACAGACTGAAGTCCCTACATGTGCTTACAAAACACACTCGTATTTACAAGCCAAAATTGGCCATAAATTAAACCAAAATAGGGCTGCTAAACCTACTGCAAGTCCGCTACTTGCTGTACAAGATATGTACATAAACCGAAGGACACGGACAAACATGAGCATTTCATCAAACATCTTGTTTAAATTATTGTCCGTGATATTCTCCCCCACTTATTCCTTCGACATCCTCATCGAAGCCACTGTACACGCTGTATCTCCTCGCATTCTGTTGAATCTTCAATCTTCTGCTTTGGCTGCAACATGCCCCTTTGGCTCCTAGCCGCTCTTCGTTGTTGTTGTTGAGTAGTCAAACTCTGATCCACCATATTGCTTCAACTCACCAATGACTTAATCTGGTGTGGGGTTGGCTGAGTTGTGCTAATCCTTGTTGGTTCTTGCGGATCCTTTTGATGAAGGAAAAGATCTACCTTATTATGCACAGTATCGAAGTATACTCATATTGCTTGAACTGGGTGGATGCTTGTTGGAACTTTGACGAGCATCGCCTCACAGACTTTAAGATTTTTGAGGTCCTTCCTCTACAATGTTTGTCCATTGATCCTTCTTCCATGTTTAGTTGTCACTTCCAAGTATGCTCGCATCACTCCCACTTTCGATTAGTCAATTGGGAAATGAAGTGGACAATCTACTCTCAGTAGTACTGATCACCAATGGCGAGGATTTGACAACTATTATCTTTTATAAGCTTTCTTTGAAGGGTCACTGAACTTATGCAAAACTCCTCTACTGGATAAGTAAGAGAACTGGGATACTTGACTTCACTCATTCTCTTAGTAGTTGAGAAGACAAGGTTACTTGGCTTTGCTCACCTCCTCAAGTTAAGAGAATTAGGGTACTCAGTTTTGCCCATTCTCCTGAGTTGACAAGACAAATGTTACTCGATTTTGCTTGCCTCCTCGAGTTTGTACTTTATACATTGAGCTGGTTACTAACATTCGCCCGCTCTTTGCTCATACTTCTGAAGCACTTGAAGTGTTTGCACTCATTGTGTTGAGTTAGCTACTGTGATTCACCTTCCTACTACCATTGAACTTCTGGAATGCAAGAAGTTGTGCCCGAAAAGAGCAAAAAGTTTACCCCAACTTGGAGTCCCCCAACTTGGAGTAAGTCTTTAATAGAAAAGGTACAGTACCGTGTACTGCCTACTTTGTTCCTTGGTCGAGCACTCCTACATCAACCCAAAGTCCCTCAATTTCGGCTATCTTGATGAGAAGCCCATCAACACCAGTCTTATGAAGTTCCTTGGCCTCCGCCCTTCCGCCCTGTCTTGGTACTTGGAGTTTGCCTTTGCATTCTCCACCTCCTTGGCCCCTTTTATGACCAATGCTCTCCCTCCATGAGAGCAAGTGATCGATGACTCCACGAAAGTCCTGCCTCTATGGTACCATGGTACTGCCAAGCCCATAGCACTACTATCCATTACCTTACATCTTTATCCCTTCCTTCACGATCGATAGATCTGCTTTTGCGGCACCGTGGTGCCCTCCGAGTCCGCCTCCTTTCTAACCAACACTTTGCTTTTGGGTAGCTGAGCCCCACTGGACTCATCGTCGCTTCCTCGCCCCTTTCGACCACCTGCTTCGACACCACTATGTCCTCCTAGTAGTTCTCCTTGGTCGATGGAAAGACAAACTGCAACTCTCATGCATGGCCTCCGCCATCTTGTTGTAGGGCTTAAGCCAATTCTGTTCTCCTTAGCTTCTTTGGTAGCAACGTTTGCTTACTTGGCTTTGTCCTCTAACTTGCCAGGCTCTCTTAAGCGAATGTGAGCACTGAAGCAGTCCAACTCTCCAGCTACTTCGATTATACTTTTTGTATAATCAAGTCCCCTCCATGGGACTCGCTAGTACTTGCAATCTGACTTCTCCCACTGTGGTACATAACCCCTATATGCTAATGACCAAGGCTTTCATATGATGCAAGCTTCGATGCGCATACACGAAAGACCCGCGTTTGCGGTACCATGGCATTCATCCCTTTAATCCACAGCCCTTCTTGTCGTTGCATTATTCATCGAAGTGGAGCTCCCAGTAGCTCTTGATCATTCACATGATCACGTCCCCCTCCATGGGACTCACTGGTACTTGCACTTGAACTTCTTCATCGGTGGTATACAACCCCCATATGCTGATGACTAAGGCTTTCATCCAATGCAAGCTTCGATGCACACACGAAGACCCGCCTTTACGGTACCACATTATTCACTCATTGAATCAATAACCCTTCTTCTTGTTGTGTCGTACACTAAAGTGGAGCTCCTAGTAACTCCTGATCATACCTCCGTATGATCTTGTCCCTCACGGGACAGGATTGCCTATATTGTATTGCCACGAACTATTCCACCACGATCCGCTGCACCATGTCACCTCCTGGTGACATCTCCATTGCATACAGATTCTCGTGTGATGAACTCGGACTATGACTTCTTCACGTGTGGCCTCTACCAACACATCATAGGGCCTCCGCGATCTCTGATTTTTAGTTCGCTCCCTTGGCAATTCACCTTCGTCCACCCACTCTTGGGTCACACCTGGATGAAGCATAGCTCTAGGACAGTCCGTCGCTTGGTAGCTCATGAAGTCCCCATGACTTTGCTAGAATTGGTGTACCATTGTCTGGATCCTGGGCCTCTATCCCCTACCAGCACAATCTCTGTTATGCACCACTTATTCCTAACAACTCGAATGGCAACACTATAGCATATTCTTTAAGAGTACCCGCCTATGCGTCCTCTTGCCCTGTGCTAAGGTCTCCTGATCCTAACTTTGCCTCCGTAAGTTGAATCACCTTAGTTACTCCGTCAGATGTATCTCTAAGGTAGCTAGCATGTGCCTCGAAGCTCCCTTCATCTTTGGCACCATGCAAGATAAGTCTGTCCTATCAGAATGAAGAACTCATGGAACGACATGATCTCACTCTTGCCTCTACAAGAGTTCATGCCCTTGACCTCTGTCCAAGGAAAGCTTTGTGCCTCCGCTCCATGTTCCATCTTCTATGTCGACTCCTTTCATACGGCTTGGTATACTTTACCCAGTTCCACCCAAGTCGCTCCACTCCTCGATTTGCATTGAGTTGATAGTGGCCCTCGCATGCACCATTCCACGGGTTAGCCCTCCGTTGAGTTTAATTTCTGCATCAACTCTAAGTGTGCCTTCATATGATGTTGTCTTGGATTGCTCCCCCACTTGATCTCGAAATGCATCCACCAATGCATCACCTCATTCGAAATCATGCGATGATTCCACATCACTCGCTCGGTCCGTTGAGCTTTATGGAGATATTACCTTGAGAAACTCTTCCTCAATATGTGCGGTTTGTTGCACATGATTCTCCCTCTAGAGAACTAGGACTTATCCCTCCTAGATATCTGTCCTATCGGAGCAACTTTCCTCTTTACATACTTCCCACTAGAAGTTTCAGAGACCACCATCCCCTTTGGACTACTCCGTCTTGCTAAACAACTTGTGCCTTGTTCCACCCCCGTAAATGCACCTGCTAGATTGCGACCCTTCACCAATACAGTCTCCATTGCACCCATCAGGGCCTAGCAACGTGTTGAACTTATTGCACATTTCAGCCGCCTATGGACGTATCCTTTCTATGTCGAAGAGAAAGTTCTGATGCTCCATGGCGCCGAGTTCCGATCACACCTTGGGATGGCCACGAACACTCCATCGTCCGTGTACAAGCCCTAGCATGAGTACCGAATCCTTCGAGTAGCAATTCCCCTCACCTTTGTGAGTTTTGCACAACACTTTCGGTTGTTACGCAATACCTCCCACTTTGCATGGTCTCATCTCTCACCAAGCACCCCGCTTGCCTTGAGCACCACCAAGTTTGGTTGCCAACATCGAGCTGTAGCTCGAACTCAGCCATCCCAATCTTTATGCACTACGTATTCTTCTTCGCATGCTTGTCCTCATGGTGCCTCTCGCACGAAGGGGTGGACCATTCCTCTTAATGCCAAACCTAGATGCCCGCTCTTCTGAGTGACTCCTTTCCCTACATCTCAATGTCTGTTTTCCCCCAAACAATTGTGCGCGCTAGCTGTCCTCCACACAGCCCAACTAGGTCTCCCACGTTTGTATGGTGAGTGTTTCTGCGTATGCTTGTCCCGCTCTGATACCACATTGTCATGGGCTTAGCTAATTTTGCCTAAGTCGTGCGGCACAGTACCCATGCGTGTCCGTCCGCAAAGGTCAACCCTTAGACTTACAAAAGAGAAAACGGGTCAGAAGAAGCAATTCTCATGGGATCCACAAGCAACTGCTCAAGCAAACACTTTATAAAGCCAAATATAAATTACACCCATGGACATTACAAACTCAGAGAGGTTGCACATAAAGGATAATGATCAATTACAGACCAAAGTCCCCACAAGTGCTTACAAAATACACTCGTATTTACAAGCCAAAATTGGCCACAAAGCAAACTAAAATAGGACTGTTAAGCCTACTGCAAGCCCGCTACTTGCTGTACAAGGTATGTACATAAACCAAAGGACATGGACAAACATGAGCATTTCATTGAATACCTTGTTTACATTATTGTCTGTGACAATTCAGCAAATCTCCTAGCGAACTCTCGACGAGGTCCCACTTATCGTCCGAACTCAGCCCGATGCCCAAGCTTGGTCTTGGCCCATCATCTAGTTGTAACTCAATTACTCCTATCATAGTTAGACCCGTAATTCTTCCTCTAACACACAATGTTAGATTAAACACTCATCAATTGATTTTATCATCAAAATCTGAGATTCAATAGTGGTCTCATTCCAGCTCAAAAGCACCATTCAGAGCTCCAATCCTCTTTTAGAAGAAATAAGATGGGAGCCTCAGATTATGTGTGGATTATTGAGCCCTCAACAAAGCGACAGTGAAGAACAAGTATCCCATCCCACTCATCGCAGACTTGTTCTATCAATTGTGCAATGCAAAGTACTTCTCCAAACTCAACCTTCAGTTGGGGTACTAGCAAGTGTGCATTGCAGAAGGTGACGAAGCGAAGACTACCTATATGGTCGTATGGAGCATTCGAGTTTTTGATGATGCATTTTGGCTTAACCAACACTCCGACCATATTCTATACTTTGATGAACCAACTATTCAAGGAGTATTTGGATAAGTTTGTGGTCATCTACTTAGTCAATATTGTCATTTACAACTATACGCTCGAGGAGCATGTCGAGCACCTTCAAACAATCTTCAAATTTCTCAAGGAGAACACCTTGTTTGTGAAGAGGGAGAAGTGCTACTTTGCTTAGATGGAGATCCTATTCTTGGAGCATTGAATCAGTGATGGATCCATTCAAATGGACAAATCTAAGGTGTAAGCTATAGTAGAATTGTAGACACCAAAGAAGGTGCCAGAGTTGAGATCCTTGGTTTTGTCAACTATTATCAGCGCTTCATAACTGGATATTTAAAGCATGAAGCTCCATTGACAGAGTTGCTGAAGAAGGAGCAGTCTTGGAAATAGTCAGACAAATACAAGACATCACTCCAAGACCTAAAGAATGCTATGTTGGAAGAACCGGTACTCAAATCGTTAGACTGTTGGAAGTACTTTGAGACCTATACAGATGCTTCAGACTTCATGATTGAGGGAGTATTTATGCAACAGGATCATCCGGTGGCCTATAAGAGTCACAAGCTCAATGAGATTGAGTGGCAATATCCGATGCACAAGAAGGAGATGACAACGGTGGTCCACTATCTACAAGTTTGGCAATATTACCTCCTTGGAGTGTCATTCGTGCTAAGGACAAACAACATCGCTTTGAGTTACTTTCAAACTCAAAAGAAAGTCTCCCCAAAGCAAGCCCGATGGTAAGACTTCCTGGCTGAGTTCGATATGATAATGGAGTACAAACCCAGAAGAGCAAATGTCATTGTTAATGCATTGAGCCAGAAAGTAGAACTGGTGAATGCCATACAGTTGGAAGGGGAGGCCAAGCAAGTTAGTTGCACTCCAACTTCCTTTCCAAGATTAGGGATGGACTGTATAGTGATCCCTAGGCAATAACCCTGACACAACTCATCAAAGAGGGTAAAACATAATGATTTTGGGTCCAAGAGGGACTCATCTACACCAAAGGGAACAAAGTTTATATTCCGTGGGTCGACAATTTGAGGTGTGAACTCTTAAAAGAGTCATGATTCCCTTTGGGCTGGACATTTGGGTATTCATCGAATAATAGCTCTCATATAAAGGGCCGTCTTCTATTGGCCGAAGATAGGGACCAAAGTGGAGGAATATGTTCGAACATGCCTTACTTGTCAATAAGATAAGATAGAGCAGCGAAGTTGGTGGGACTTTTGGATCCACTGCCTGTACCAGAAAGGCCATGAGGGAGCATATCTTGACTTCATATCGAGCTTACTGGTAGTAGGACTCGGATCGATACTCATGGTGGTCGATTGGTTCTCAAAGTATGCAACATTCATTGCTGCAACCCTACACTGTTCAACAGAGGAGGCAATCAAGTTGATGATGAAGAATGTAGTGAAGTATTAGAAAGTCCCGCACAACATCATTAGTGATCGAGATGCATAGTTCTTGTGATGATTTTGGACTCAATTATTCAAACTGCTGGGGTCAAAGTTATACTTCTCCACAAGCCTCTACCCCTAGATGGATGGTCAGACTAAAAGAATAAATTTGCTCCTCGAGCAATATCTTCAGCACTACGTGAGTGCCAACCAACGAGATTGGGTGAAGCTGTTGGATGTAGCCCAATTCCCCTATAACTTACAGTGGAGCTTTGCGTCCAACAAGAGCTCCTTCGAGATTATTACGAGACAACAATCATCGACTCCTCACACCTTGGCCATTGGTTATATAGGGAGCAGCCCATCTTCATATCATTTCACAAAGGAATGACATCTTAATGCAGATATTACACGGGCTTACTTAGAGAAGGCAGCCAAAAAGATGAAGAAGTGGGCAGATTTGGAAAGGCGACCATAAAAAATTGGCAACTTGGTATTAGTGAAGCTCTAACTAGCATCACTCTAGTTCTTTAGGCATAAAGTGCACAAAGAATTGGTACGTAAGTATGAAGCTCCCTTCCCAATTATCAACAGGGTAGGCAATGTCTCTTACAAGTTACAACTGTCGGCATGACTCAAAATTCACAATGTCTTTCATGCAAGTAACTTAAAAGCCTACCACTCAGACCCGCAAGATGCTTCCCAAAGTGTTTCAACTCGACTACCTCCTACAAGAGCCTCTTACGAGAAGCGAGTTGCAACCATTCTAGCGGATCGCAAGACAAAGCTACCCAATGGAGTGGAGTAAACCAAGTACTTGGTGAAGTGGCGAAAACTTCCCCAAATAGAAGCCAATTGAGAGCCCGAATATGCCCTACGATATGAAGAAGTTATCGTCAAAGCTTACCAACAAGCGTTGAGAAGGGTGTCGACAGTTTAAGTGGGGAAGAATGTCACGAACGATCATCACGAACTTGCAACATCTTCACTCAACGAATTGTTCGTCACTTTTGCATACTTGTACAGATATTTGACAGCCTGTTTTGCCTTAGGTTTATGTGATTTTGCCTAAGAAATGCAAGCAAAAATAGTTTATAATACTACAACATGACCGCTTGTTAGGACCCTAGTTAGGTCGGGTCCTAGGTTCACTGAGTCATGATATCAATAAAACCATGAGGTATGTAATAAGCCCTAAATCAATCGCCACCCACCTTGTTTGAAGAGGTCGACTAGGGTTAGAGAGGGAGAGTTCCATTTAGTTAGGACTCTCTCTAGGGCTGATTAGGAGTTGGAGTCTTGGTTTAGTTGAAATAGGAGTCCTATTAGGATTAGGGTTTTGAGACCCTATATAAACACTTATAGCCACCACCTTTTTATTATAAATAAATCAATCTTTTTAAGACAATGTGGCCAAGTACCAAGGAGGGAGAAACCCCTATAGAGTTCTAAGGAGGGTCATTCCCCTACAAAGTTCAACCCAAGCATAGAATCTTGCGGGGTTCTATCACTTGGTATCAAAGTTGCGTTCTTGGCACCTTGCTACTCTTCCTTCACCGTTGCCATCCAGCCACCCATCATCTTCCCATACAATTCCCATAATTGCTTATCTCGTCACCAACTCACCGTCATCACCTTACCGTAGATCCTCCATATTCTACGCCACCACCAAAATTGCATCAGGTTCTTGTATCTACCATTGTTATAATCCTTGCCATCTATCTATCTTGTTAAAAAAATTGCTAGCCAAAAAACTGCTGCAATGATCTTTCGACGTTGATGTAATTTTTCAGTCGTATACTATTTTCTTGCCGATACCTTGCTGTCATATTCTTCTTCATATTTTGCATTAGCTTGGATTTCAACATCATCTATTCCTTGCTGTAATATGTTGCATCCTCCTTATCTTGCTGCAAAAAATTGCTTGCTGTAAAGAATTTTCGTCGCAAAGTTATAATCTTTATGACGAAAGTTGCATTGCAAAATTTCAACCATGTATTTGCTATCATATGTTCGATCTTTCTGCTGATATTTTGCTGACATATTCATTGTCATATTTTACGTTGGCTTGGCTTTCTTTACCAATTGATTCTCACTGAATTCTTCTTTAGATCTTTAACGTAACCGCTGAAAACTTTTTGTCACAAAACTGCTTACTTTTCAATGAGAATTCTGTTGCCAAAATTGTCGGTGTTTCTTGTTGCATATCTAACCCATTTTTGCCAACATAACACCAATGACTTGCTATCATCCTCATCTATTTCTTACTGCCAAAATGATCCTAAAACCCTTGGCATACTGTTGGAATTCTTTCATCGTAAAACTGTTCCTTGACAAAGAATCCTAGAGCATTACCCTTCGGCATACCTTACCTCACAACAGTAACCCTAAACCTTCCTTCCCAGCCTCAAACCACTGCCACCGAAATCCTTTCCAGCCTCCACAACACCCTTAAACCGCAGCACCTACAGCATCCTAAATCACAAGCTTTCAACCCTAAACCGCAACATTGATCCATCACCCTTTCAACCACCAATTCCTACAAAACCAATTGTTGCCATCAACAACAACCTTAAGCCACCCCTCTAACCCTAAACCTCTATCACCAAACCCCCCTTACAACCTCTACAATAGCCCCAAATAGTAGCATTAACAACACCCCCTTTGATGAAAAATTCTACTGCACTACCTTTGGTACTACTTGTTGCACCCACACCCGATCCCTACCAAATCTGTTACTGTCATCAACAACAACCCTAAGCCATCCCTCTAACCTTAACCCTTGGCCATCATACCCCCTATATGACCCCTACAGTAGCTCTAAACCATAGCCCTAACAATAACAAAAAATAGTAACCTCTCAGCCCAAAACCACAGCCATCTACCCTTGGTCCACCACATATTTCGGCCACCAATCTACCCAACCGGTTCATACCATTGACCCAACAGCAAGAGAAGGATCTTGACACCACAGATCTAGGATTTTATGCCATGGCATTAGTAGATATGATCGGTGCCAAGTTAGAGGCCTTCGAGACGCGAATGGGGGACAAACTATGTGCTCTCATGGTAGAATTCAAATTGGGACAATCACCGAGCCCGACGAGATCACAACAAGGCATGAGTCTAGATTGAAAGGAGAACTCTCTAGAGAAAGAAGAACATGTAATAGAACTAACATTTACACGCATGTGGGTGGACTTTCCCCAATGGGAAGATGGAGACCCGACAGGATGGCTTTCGTGTGTGGAACGCTACTTCTGTTATCACTGAACCCCGGATGCTTCCATGGTAGACATAGCTACCATCAACCTTGAAGGAGATGCCATACAATGGTACAATTGGTACAAGCACACCCATAGAGTCCCCACATGGAGGTAATTCAAGAGTGAGTTGTTGATCCGCTATAGACTGACGGAGTACGAGAACACGAACGACCAAATCGTGAAGATTCACCAAACCTCAATCATGCAAGAATATCAAACTAAGTTTAAGCATCTTTCAAATCAAACTCAAGATTAGTCTGGAAATCAATTGTTAGAGACGTTCATCAAAGGGTTAAAATCAAAAATTTGAGAAGTCAAAGCACGTTGACCCTACATGATAACATCAGTTATCTCCTTCGTGCGATTACAAAAAGAAAGGTTGAATCAAGATGCTCAGAGGACCAAAACCACCACCCGACCAGTAGCACGGAGACCCTCAGCCCCATCTACCACCAACCAGCCACCTCAGTCGGAGAAGTTATCGAGAGAAGAACTTTGTGACAGATCTGCGAAGGGCTTATGCTGGCATTATACGTATTGTGGAGCTACGACAACCATTGCAAAAAGGGGAGACTTCTCATGATCGAACCCATTGAAGAATCTAAACATGAAGAGGAGGACCTCGGGCATGAGGAGAACACGAAGGAAGACCCGCAACCTGCCAATTGCATGACTCATGCTCTAGTTGGCTATGCGAACTCGCAAACAATGAAAGTTGAAGGATTCCTTAAGCAATGACCATCACTATCCTCATCGAGTCTAGGAGTACCAACAACTTTATGAACAACAAGATTGTTGCTTGATTGATGCTCCAAAATGAAGATTGCAGCAGGTTCGATATCAAGGTAGCTAATGGTCGAATCCTAAAGTGCAACCAAAAGTGCTCGTGAGTGAAGTTATTTCTACAGGGCCAACAAATCATTATTGATTTTCCCTCCTCGCTCTCGATGATTATGAAGTGGTGCTTGACATTGAATGGTTATCCACGATAGGTGATGTTTTCTGAAACTTTTTAAAGCTAACCATGAAATTTTTTAACAAAGGAAAACATGTGACCCTATGCGGGAAACGAGGGAGCGAAATGACTACGATTGCAACACAATGCTTAGAGAAGGTACCACAAAAAGAATCTAGTGGCTTCTCAATTCAAATTCAAGAACTTCAGGAGATGAAGCCGAAGAATATTGAAGACATGAACCCTCTCCCACAACTTACTGAAATTTCAGGCACCTCCACCAAACCAAGCCAACTACCTCCTATTAGGCTGCCCGACCCCCCTACGCTGAACTAGCCTCCAGCTGATGCTCGGCCAAATTGTTGGCCACATCCGCAAAAGACCAAAGCTAAGAGGATTGCTCAGGAGATGACAAAGATGGATTATTCGGCCACGCTTTTTCCTCACTATAACACTTCATCCCTACATATTTGTCTTCAGGGATAAGCTTTTTCTGAAGTACTACATCCGGCAAAACCCGCCATGGTTTTTGATGCAGAACTACCAGATCTCGGGCGACTTCCACGACTTCCCTCAGGAGCAGACCATGATGCTCGAAGTCTTCCCTGATGACCACCTCCGATCCATGGCCCTTGATCGCAAGAAGATTGAGTGCCTCCAGTGGTAGAATCGGAGTAAGAGAGGGATCATTTGTAGACCTCAATGAAACATGAATATCGCCCCTCTCACTATGAAGAAAGATGCCCCCCCGGCCGAGTGGAACTACACTCGTAATGACCACGATGCCATCTCCACCAATACTAGCATTTCTAGATCATGGCCAGATGTTCATGATTGGAGCAAACACATCAAGAGTTAGGATCAGCATCATCCTCATACAAGATGACCGACCCCTGTTCCGCACCGAGGCTTTCCCCACATTTCAATCGAGGCTTCTAATATGCAAGGGGATGCTAATTGCTACCGAATTTAAAGTTTGGGTTGATGCAGGTCGACAACACGAATGTGAAGTAAGCTCGAAATAATTACAGTCCCTGCTCAACTAGATCGGGCTCTCATCATCATGGACTATGCCAGAAGGCAACCACCATTTCAGAAGAAAGACTGGCTACTACTAAAGATCAACCACATAGCAGCCCGTGCAAAGAAGAAACAAACTCCTAACAAACTGCTAGTTATAGATGCCCTATAAGCCAATCACGTGAGTGATGACACGTCTAACACGTTGCACGATCTTTTTGCTTATTGTTTTATTATCTATTGCATATATATATTGTAATATCCTTAGTTCTGTACAATGGGAATCGAATCATGATGAGATTATGATAATGAGATCGATTCACCTTTAAACACAGATCCTAAATAATCTCAGTCATAGGTTACTCGAGAAGGACATGGAGATAACCGGACAGACCGGTGTACTGTATACCCATCTATATGATGGAGGCGACTAGTCTTATAGCCACTTATATAGAGACACTAATGATACAATATAGGTGCTCATTGGAGAATGAGTTCACTGATTGATCCGCTTATAGAATGTTGTATGGTTAATGATTCCTAATGTCAGACAACGATTCCATAGTCTCAGTTGTGTATCTGGTCCTTAGACTTGAGATACCAAGGATGTCTTGTTTGAGTACTCCTTTCTTTGATGCTGGACTTACAGGTTTAGAAAGTTCCAGATCTTGTACAACTAGTTATTGGGATTAATAGCCAATCTTACGAAGGTAATTGAGTTTCAATAAAGGATCATCCACTCTTGGTATCACAAGAGGAATATCTCATGTGTGCTTGCTCAAACAAATCCTTGGCTAGGGTCATTCAGATTGAGAGAGAAGGTGTTCTCCGAGAGAATCCGATTAGAGCAAGACTTAGACGGATTCCGTATGTGGCCTGATAGTACCATATCTAATATATGGTCTCTAGGATATTAGTTGGATGAGGGATTATATATATATATGGTAACTATAGACAGACAAGTCTGAGGGATTTGATCCCCTTGTACCATTTGGGGACTATGGCGTAGTGGTCTAGTACGTCCATAGTTGATGAGTCGAGTGAATTATTATAGGGATAATAATTCACTATATCATAAGGAGTTCTGATGGGAACGACTCACAGCCAGCTCGGTATCGGGCCTAAAGAGTCACACACATATAATGGATACTTTAGCAAATAGAGGATTGAATATAGATCCAATTAGCCCTTATTCTCATTAGATGAGGCCTTGCACTGATGGGCTCCTTGCATGAGGCTCAATTAGCGGCCAAAGAGGATTATTAGATATAGATACAATAATACAAGGTTAATAGGTAATTGGATGGAGATCCAATACCCACTAAGGCATGACTCCTAGGATTTTGGTGGCTCTCTATAAATACGAGGGGAGACACATAAATGATAGACTGTATCTTTGGCCACCCCCTCCTATTCTCCTTCCTCCCTCTGTGCAAGAGTTGCGAGACCTGGGATTGTGATTGGAGGAGTATCGTTGTAGCGATCCATCGTATGGATACCACTAGAGAGGAGGACGCTTGACCTCCTTCTTCCTCTCCATCCAGATCTGAAAAAATAGGGATATATGATCTCCCAAGGTAAACAACTCATACGATGCGATTTTTAGTTTTGCAACTTTTTCGTGACCCAATCTTTTGCACTATGATTTGATCTACATTGGAGACCTATTTTGTTTTGATCTTCCGCTGCGCATGTGATGCTTCCGCTTAGTTTCTCAATAGTGGTATCAGAGCCAAGGTTGTTCATGCAAGAGATTGGTTTCTTCACTGTGTATGATGAGATTGCATCGTGTAGAACTATACTACGCATTCTTGCTACGTTTTAGCAGTAAAGGCAGTGAGGAGGGAGGCAGCCACCTGCGGACATGCCCCCAACAGGAGTGGCCATCCACAGTCAAGCCACCTGCATAGGTGGTCGGCTGTGGCCAAGGCCCTTGTAGGGGCAACCGCATGCGGCCAGACCGCAAGGGGGCTATCGCCTGCGACTAGGACCACCTGCAGCGTGGTGCCCACTCACTACAGCGGTCGCTTGCAGACCAGGTGGTCGCGGGAGGCGGAGCTGCCCGCCCGTAGTGGCTGTTGCCCGAGTGCTATGGTAGGTAGAGGCGGCCACTAGCGGCATGCAGCACACCCGTTGTGCAAGGGCAACGGCGATGACTAGCTGGAAGGGGCAGGAGGGCTATGACATCTTTTTGATAAAAGGATAAATATGCCCCTCAAAATTTTAAAAATTCCATTATTAATCCTTTTGTCCTTAATTCCAAAAATACCCTTGATACTTTTGAAAATTTTTGGTAAATCCTAATTTCTAGAAAAATTAATTAATTAAATAATTTAATTAATTATTATAGATCTAGTAATCCTACATGTGATGTGATGTGTACATGTGATGTATGATGTGAATGGATGCTCATAAGTCATGTGTTGTGATGTGTGTAATTGTGATTATTATTATTATTATTATTATTGAGACCTGTGAGGCTCCATTTTTCTTATTTATTATCAAGCCTATGTGCCTGTAATTATTTTATAATTACCCGGAGAGGCATGGCGGGAGAATGGAGGTGATAGTGGGACCCACGATGCCGTGGCGAGAGATCATGACGCATGGTGATGTGGTGGGGATCCAACAGAATTGATAATGATGAGATCAATGATCACAGGGTATGGAGATGCGCGGATGCACACATAGATGCTATTGTGAGTAATTAGGCTCACTAGCTCAGGCTTAATCATATTAAGTGACGGCTCATGATCATTTGGTGTGGCTTGCGTATGTGATATGTGTTATACACCTACTAGATATATATATATATATATATATATTTACATGCGATGTAGATATATGAAATATGTATGTGTGTGACATGACATATTATGAGACTGATACGAAACAAAAACCTCTCCTACAATAATATTAAGTCGGTGAGCGTAAGACAATAAGATTGACCCACATGGCCTTCCATCTTTATAGGAAGAAATTGAATCACGACATAGGTTGAGTTGGTCGAGCTACTCGAGACTCACCTATCTATGTAATCGAGTTCTTGGCTATGACATCGAGATGTCACCAGTGACCTGAGGACATGGTATGACTTGGTCGAGCAGTCGAGAGCATATTATCGAATCAGACTCATATTGTAACGATTGTGATGACTTAACTGAACTTCATGGTTGGTCAAGTAGTCGAGACTATGATGATTCGGAGGCCAAACATGATGGGAATCATAAGGAGTTGTGATTGGCAAGAGTTGTCTACCTTTCGGGCTTAGTGTAATTGGTCGAGTCACTCGAGGTTGCACTAAGATGTCGATTGGATCCCGATCCCCACTAGGAGTCTGCCGGAGACTTCCATCTCATGTATCGAAGGTATCGCGTGATTCGTTAGGAAAATAGTGTGAGTACATTAAGATAGAAATCCATATCATAATTAGTTTTTCTACAAAATCTACATGTTATTAATTTACACTATATCTTGTTTGTCGCTTGAAAACCAAACCGCCTCACTGGTCCTAACTACACGGATTGGCTCCGTAATTTGAAAAATATTCTCATGATGAAGAAAATTGTATACGTCCTTAACACGATTATGCCCACGTCGGAGGAAGGGTAAGCGAGGATGAGATCGCTCGTTATGTGAAGTATATAAATAGTCCTAGATGATAACTTATGTGTTGATCTTATACTTCAGTCGCTACTAGATTTCTTTTCACACTTCATCATGAATTTTAACATGAGCAAGTTTAAGATGATTCTCCCTAAGATCCTCAATATGTTGAGGGAAGCTGAGAGTGTCATCAAGAAAGAGAAGCCAGTTCTTTATATTGGTGAGACCAAGAAGAAAAGGAAAGTCAGTAAGACCCTTAAGAAGGGCAAGGGCAAAGAAAGATCGGGTAAGGCAAATGTTACTAAGAAAGACCCAGCAAAGGACAAATGACAGTGCTTCCACTATGGCCAAGACGAGCACTGGAAGAGAAACTGTAAGGACTACCTTGTAGATAACACGAAACAAAAGCTTGGAGAAGCTTCAGGTATATTCATGATCAGTCTCTACTTGTTAGATTTTTCATGATAACACATGGGTATTGGATACCGAGAGTGTTTATCATATCTGTAATTCGTTACAAGTTCAGGCAAGACCTAGGAGATTGGCCAAAGGTGAGATGGACCTCAAGATGAGCAATAGAGCAAGAGTTGTTGTAGTTGCCATTGGGGATGTCACCCTACATCTGCCTAATGGAGCTATCATTGCATTGGATGCATACTATTTTGTTCTCTCTATTATCAAAAAATATTATTTCCATCTTTCTTTGATAATTAATTGATATAAATTAATTTTTGAGAATAATAGTTGTTCAATAATTATGAATGATGAGATCGTCACTAGAGGGACCCTAATAAATGGCTTATATGTGTTAGACACTTCTCCACATATCATGAATATAAATACGTCTAAGAGGAAAAGAGATTAAGTAAACAATGGATACCTATGGCATTGTAGGCAAGGTCATATACATGAGGGAAGGATCTGAAAGTTACTGAAAGATGGATACTTAGATCCGTTTGACTATGAGTTGTATACAACTTGCGAACCTTACCTTCGTAGAAAAATGACCAACTCTCCTCTTAGTAGAACTGGAGAGAGAGCCACTGAGTTATTAGAACTTAAATATAGTGATGTATGTGGTCCCATGTCGACTCAGGCTATAGGAGATTACTCATACTTCATTACATTCACTAATGATTTCTCTAGGTATGGACACATGTACTTGATGAAGTATAAGTCCGAGGCCTTTGAGAAATTCAGAGAATATAAGAATGAGGTAGAGAACCAGATTGAAAATAGTATTAAGACTCTTTGATCAGATCGAGGAGGAGAATACTTGAGTATGGAGTTCACCCAATTCCTCAAGGACAATGGGATTCTATCCTAGTGGACACCTCCTTATACATCTCAGTTTAATGATGTATCAGAAATGAGGAATCGTACGTTGTTAGACATAGTGTGGTCCATGATGAGTTTCGTTGACCTACCCGTCTCATTCTGGGGATACGCCCTAGAGACCGCAGCTTATCGTCTAAACAGAGTTCCATCAAAGTTGATAGTGTCTACACCATATGAGATATAGAAATGAAAGAAACCTGAGATATGGAAACAGTGGGAGTAAGATAGAGTTGAGCGAGGCTGGGGAATCTAGCTTAAGCACCATTCCAAAGTCTGAGTTTGTTTAGGTACCTAGTACACAAGTTTCAACTTTGCGCAGGTCTAGCAGAGTATCTAACCCTCCTGAAAGATATGTGTGACATAACAGTAGAGATGACTCTCAAGATATTGATCCTCAGAACTACAAGGAGGCTATTATGTGTATAGACTCCTGGAAGTGGCAAGAAACTATGAATTATAAGATGATTCCATATACTCTATTAAAGGTTTAGAACTTGTAGATGCACTTGAGGGTATCACACCCATCGACTGTAAATGAATCTTCAAGAAGAAGATCGAAGTGGATAGAAAGGTAAAGACCTATAAGGCAAGGCTGGTAGCTAAAGGATATCGTCAAAGACAAGGAGTTGACTATGACGAAACCTTTTCACGTGTAGCCTATTGAATCTCAGATTTTGATGATGAAATCAATTAATGGATTATTGATCTAACAGAATTATTAGAATTGATTGATGCAGAATTAATTATGATAGAAGGATTATTACAATCAGGGTTGGCCAAGGTTAAGTCCATGCATCAAGTCGATGCATTTGAGAACTCGTCAAGAGTGTGTCGGAAGCTCACCGAGAGTATTGGGAGTTTTCCAGGATGGCACAAGGGAGTTCACCAAAAGAAGACCAAGACTCGCTGGAAGATTGTCGGGGGTAGCCGAAAGGATTGTCGGGAGTCGGGATGGTCTTGTGATTAATATTTTGGCAATTATAATTATATTTAATTAAGTCATAATTAGCATCGTGTAGGTCTAACTATGGCAGGATCAATGAAGCTACAACCAGATGAAAGGCCTAGATAAAGCCTAGGCATCGGGTCGAGTTCAGAATATACGGTGGGATCTCGCTTGAAGTTCGCTAAGAGATTCGCCGAAGGAATCAGGAAGCTCGTTGGGAACGCGAAGGGGGATCGTCGGAAAGAAGACCGGAGGACTTGCCGCAAGATTGCTGGAGGTTGCCCAAGTATACGAGAGTTAGGTCTTAATTAGGCTTAATTGGTCATTAAGTATTATAATCATTGGTCGTAGTTAGAAGTTAAAGGCCTAATTGAGTTAGATTTGGAAGGAATCCAAATCAACTCAATGAGGCAACCGGATCTACTATTGGGTTTGGTTGAGCTCAGGTTGAGCTCAATCAGTTGACCAAAGAGCTCGGCAATGTAAAAGTCAAGCTAAAATTTGAAAAGTGGAGGGGAACCACTTTTGTGGAAATTTCGATCGGTAAATCACCGTGAGCAGCGGTTGGACCACCAGTACCACAGAATCTAGGCGGTGGGCAGAAGCTTTTGGCGGGTAAACCGCCCAGGTGGCGGGTGAACCACCTGTACCACAGAATCTGGGCGGCGGCCAGCTATTGACGGTGGGTAAACCGCTTGGGACAGCGGGTAAACCGCCTGGGACGGTGGGTAAACCACCCGTACCCGGATTTTCCAGATGCGGTTGGATTTTGGCTCTGATTTTAAAGCCAATTTGGGGCCTATAAATATCCCAAGTTTTCTTACATCCAGAACAATACTTTTGATGGATTATATTCTAAGAAAATATTGTGTGAGAATTGTAAGAAAAAGAAAAGGGGTAAGGGAGAGAGCTTAGAGTTGTAAATCTACTCTCCCTTGTAAGCTCAAGTGTAAGGGTTTAATCTTCACCCAAAGAAGATTGGTAGTGGATGCTGGTGTTCCTCAAGAAGGAGGACTCAGAAGTGGACGTAGGCCGTTGGCGCCGAACCACTATAAAATTGTAAGTGTTTCATACTTGCATTGCTTGAATGTTGTTGAATTGATACTTCTAACTTAACTAAACTCATTGAAAGCAAGACGATAAGTTCTTTTCCTCAAACGTGATTATCTTTATGGCTTCCTTAACAACTTACTTTCAATCACTCACTTATTTTATTAAAAATGAAAAGCTTCAGATTTTCTATTCTATCTTATTTAAAAAGCTTTCCTAATAATTTGTATCAGAGCAAGGTTATTACTCTTTGGATTAACACACACTTGAGTAAATGGTCTATTTTGGCATGAACGAGGGACATTTCATTTCATGTCCACCCATGTTCAATGGGACGGATTACATATATTGAAAAACACGGATGCATATTTTCTTCATCTCTTTGGACTTTGATTTATGGAATATAGTTGAGAATGGATTTTAAAAGTCTTCTCTTCCAATGAATAATTGGAATGATTTGGAGAAGAAGACTTTCTCTTTAAACGCAAAGGCTATGAATGTCTTGCTTTGTGCTCTTGATATGAATAAGTTTAATTATTTTTTCGCTTGTGATTCGGCTTTCGATATTTGGCATACTTTGAAAATCACACATGAAAGCATAACTAATATAAATGATTCAATTAATGAAATGTATTACAAAAATAAAATTGAAGAACACCTTCCAAAGAACAGGAAGGATTATGAACTAAGAATGACATATGACTCATCGAGTAAAATCTTGAGTGATGAGAACCTTGGACATGAAATTTTGAAAAATGAACCAGAAAAATTAATGAACTTGAATCTTATAAAAATTATGGACACAACCTCTTGCTATGAACACAAGAAGCCGAGGAGCTCCAAAGAGCAAATGCTCAACAAAGAAGTGGAGAACCTTGCTTTAATGGCGATCGAAGATGAGGTTAGTGAGTCTTTAGATTTTTTATTTTTAGAATTATCAAGTATGTTTAATTATTTATTTAATGAGTTTAGAAAACTTAGCAAGTCTTTTAAACTGCTTAAAGTTTATCATGATTTGATAGCTAAAAGACTTGATGAAATGCATGACTCCTTAACTTTACCGAAACCATGTTTAAAATGCGATATGCTAGATAATGTTAAAATAGATAATTGTATGCTTAAAACTACATTAGAGAAATTTGAAATAGGGAATAAATCTCTAAATATGATCATTATCAATAATGGTCATATTAATAATAGACATGACATATGTTTTATTGGAAATATTCAACAAAAGCCAACCATATTCGTAAGAGGACCTACATTAAATGTACCACCAAGAGTTAAATATAATTCTTGTGGAAAATTGGGACATAATACCTACAAATGTTAATTTAGAAATTATAGTCCATATAAATTAATTTAGATTCATAAAAGAACCATAAATAACCTTAAGCCATTAGAGAAAATGGAAAGAACATGTCATGAAGGACCCAATGTTAAATGGGTACCTAAATCAAAACCTCCCATAATATAAAGTTGTTTCCTAATAAGGCTAGGAGCACTAAGTAATGTTTTGAAAGTAAATGCTCAAGACTTGAGATCTAATATTCTTTCAAAGCTCACTAGCCTATGTAACAATAACAAAAATAATTATTTGAATTAAGATGTTTGAAGCTTAATGATCCTTGGTTCTATTATAACAAATCCTTTTATTGAAAATAGTTCATCATTATATAATTAATCTTGATAATGCATAGCTAAAGCATACTAAGAATAGAACTAAAAGAACCCAAGTTATTATTAATAAAAAAATTACTCATGTTAAAATTTACATAAATGAGATTTTTGACGATGATTGAAAAATTGGTTTAAATGTAAAAACTATTGTTAAATGGTTCAAATATTGATAAAGTCTATGGAATGATTGATTTAAATATTACATTGATTGAAATGCTATGATTGATTTGAATGATAGAATTTTAGCACAGAACAATATACAAAAGGGAGAGAAAGAAATTACATGAAACAATCAAAAGGAGAATAATTAATCTTAAATGTCATTGTATTCTTGAAATAAATTTCAAAAGAAGGGTAATTCTTCTTGAAAAAATATTTTTATCCTATGAATCCTTCAACAAAAGATAAAATGATACTAATGTTGAATCTCTTTAACTACAAAAATGAATTAGAAAACTTTTAGCTATTTTCTTTTGGAAAATAATCTATGATGACTTTATTAAAAAATTTCGAAAAGCGATTTTTTATAATGATTTTGGACATGTTTTTAAATAATTTTGTTTTAAAAAATGAATATGTTTGAATCTATCCAACTTCATTGTTATGTTGCTTTTAATTATTTGATAACTTAAATTCATGATCTTGAAATCTTAAAAATTATAATTTGAAATCTTTTTATTTACTAAGATTCCTTTCATCCTAAACATGATCTTGACTTCTCAATATTTATAACTTGATATTTCTATAAGAATCAAAATCCTTCTTACATTGTCTCCTAAGATTTCAAAAGCTTTGAAATTTCATCTAGGAAGAAATATGTCAAAATAAATCATGTTCTTAACATTTATAATTTAATAATAATATTATTTATGACATGATTACTTATGACTTTTTTTCTTAATATAACTTATCACCAAAATTAGTATTTCTTAAATTTGTGATAAGTTAAAAATTAAATGAGATTTGCATGATCATGAATATTCCCTTAACTTCTTGACTTGACTTATATATTCTGGGAATCACATTATTGATCTTTATGATTTTCTTTAAAATGAGATTTATGATCTTAACAATAATAATTAAAATTTCTATCAATATCATTCTTATTTTCTAGTAAAAAGATATATCTTGGATAAATTAAGATTATTCCCTAAAAACTCATTTGTATTATTTACAAAAAGGGGAAAGAAACTTATTAAGCAAAATCATGTCTTTTAGATTTGAATTTTTAATGATATAATATCTCTTATACTTTTTGACATAAATTGAACATGGATGAAAATAAATTATGCAATCATACTTCTCTCTTGACAATAACAAAAAATAGGAGATCAAATTTTTAATATGATTAGAATCAAACATTGAATGATGAACAAGTGATTAGAAGAAAATTAGAACTTTCTAAATGCATACAAAATACTTGATTTACAATTTGAGCTTGATCTACCATCATGCCTTCTTATGAAGTTCTTGATGCTTTTCATCCAAATTACATGAGATGATTTTAAATGCATGAGTAGCTATTAAGCTTTTGAATCTTCTTGAATATCTTGAAGTTTTGAGCTTAATTTCAAAATTCACATCTATAAAATTTACATCTTTAAAATTAAATATTTTTGTGATATGATATTTTTCATTTCTCTACCTTGATTCTACCTTCTTATTCACACAAAGTAGAGAAAGGAAATTACTAGCATTTCAAGAGACTAATAAGTCTATTAATTACATTTTGAATCTCTTGAAAGTGATTTTGATGATTTTGAAATTAAATGATATCATGATTTTGATTTCTTAGAATTGTAACTTGAAATCTTTTATGAATCAAAATTTTTTGTTATGTGTTTTTATATTTTTAAAAAGAGATTTTTATACAAATCATGAACTTGACAACTTAAGATTTCTTATGGATGAATCAAAAGATTTTATTTTAATTGTTTCTACTACAAATTTGTCTCTTGATATTCACAATTTACCTTCATGAATTGTACATCTTATCATTATGTCAATCTTTCATGATATATTTCATGTGATGATATTGAAAAATGGTGAAATGGAAAAAGTTTTGCACATCTTTTTTTGACAATGTCAAAGGGGGAGCAAAATTTGTTAGCTTGTAAAATTGCAAGCTTGAACAATGCAAAGCAAGGAAAAATTTGCTAGCTTTCACTTCCTAAAAGAGAAGAAAAGAACTTACTAAATTTATTTACATGAGAAAAATGTGTTGAGCTCATATTCGAATTTTATATATCTACAAGATTGAGGTTAAGACCTAGAAATGCTAAATCATAAAAATATATAAATTGCTATTCTAGATTTCATGAGATTAAGCTTTTTGTGATAACATTTTTGAAAACTTTCTCCATAATCTGGTATCTTATTGTTTTCAAAAAATGCATGAAGATGTGCCACATTTGAAATTTACAATAGATGATTTTATATATCAAGAGATGACTTCTGCTATGTTTGAAATATATAAGTAGTCTTTAAATCTCTTGGACTTTTGAGCTCATCTTAATATTACTTTTAAAATTTATTAAGAGCTCTTCTTACGATGAAATGATTCAATAATACCTCCCATGTTTCTCTCCTTATTAATTATAAAAGGTGTGGTTGATTATTAGAGATTAATTTTTAAATATATTAATTTTATTGAGAAAGGTGTGCTTAATGACTTAAAAATTTTCTATGCTTAATGACTTAAAAATCTTCTATGCACTATGACTTGAAATTTTTTATCACTTGAAAATTTTCTATGCTCAATGACTTGAAAATCTTCTGTACTCTATGACTTGAAAATTTTCTATACTTATTGATTTGAAAATTTTCTATGTTTGATGATTTGAAGAAAAATTCTCAAATATTTTCAACTTCATGACAATCCTTGAAAATTCTTAATAAGTTGAAAAGTTTAAAAAGTAAATCTTTGTTATACTTGAAAGGTTATATGCTTGAAATGTTTATTATTTTAATTCAAGAGGATGTGACTCTCTTGAATTTAAGTCTTCTATATTAATGCATATACTAAGAGGGAGTAATGTCATCATGTGTTTTGAAATTATTAACTCTATATTTCACCTTTTTATTGATGACAAAGGGGGAGAAATATATATTTATAACACATGACATTGAAAAATATTCATTGATAACACTTGATGATATAACTTGGATATTTTACAATTCATGATTTGATGACTTGATGTAAATTTATGTTAAAATTTGCATAGAATGTTGATAACTTGAATTTAAGAGAGTGTGCTTCTCTTAAATTTAAGTGGTATGGTTTTAGGGGGAGTCAGGATTAACTACTATCATCAATTAACTGTCATCATCAAAAAGGGGGAGATTGTTGAATCTCGATTTTTAATAATGAAATCAATTAATGGATTATTGATCTAACAGGATTGTTAGAGTTGATTGATACAGGATTAATTACGATAGAAAGATTATTACAATCAGAGTTGGCCAAGGTTAAGTCCATGCATCGAGTCGATGCGTTTGGGAACTCGCCAGGAGTGTGTCGGAAGCTCACCGAGGGTATCGGGAGTTTGCTAGGATGGCGCAAGGGATTTCGCCAAAAAAAGACCGAGACTCGTCGGAAGATTATCGGGGGTAGCCGAAACGCTTGCCAGGAGTCAGGATGGTCTTGTGATGGATATTTTGGTAATTATGATTGTATTTAATTAAGTTGTAATTAGCATAATGCAAGTCTAACTATGACAGGATCAATGAAGTTACAACCAGATGATGAGCCAAGATACAGCCTAGGCATCGGGCCGAGTTCGGATGATGCAGTGGGATCTCACTGGAAGTTCGTTAGGAGATTCGCCGAAGGAATCGGGAAGCTCGCTGGGAAAGCGAAGGGAGGTCGCCAGAAAGAAGACAAAGGACTAGCCGCATGATTGTCGGAGGTTGCCGGAATATGCGGGAGTTAGGTCTTAATTAGGCTTAATTGGTCATTAAGTATTATAATCATTGAGTTGTAGTTATAAGTTAGAGTCCTAATTAAGTTGGATTTGGAAGGAATCCAAATCAACTCAATGAGGCAATTGAATCCACTATTGGGTTTGGCTGAGCTCAGGTTGAGCTCAATCAGTTGACCAAAGAGCTGGTCAACGTAAAAGTCAAGCCAGAATTCGAAAAGTGGAGGGAACCACTTTTACAAAAATTTCGATGGGTAAACTATCGGTGAATGGTGATTGGAACGCTCGTCCCATAGAATCTAGGCAACGGGCAGTAGCTTTCAGTGGGTAAATCGCCCAGGTGGCGGGTGAATCGCCCATACCATAGAATCTGGGCAGTGGCCAACTACCGATGGTGCGTAAACCGCCAAAGTCGACGGGTAAACCGCCCGTACCTGGATTTTTTGGATCGGTTGGATTTTGGCTCTGGTTTTGAAGCCAATTTGGAGCCTATAAATACCTCAAGTTTTCTTACATCCAGAATAACACTTTTAGGGGATTATATTCTAAGAAAATATTGTGTGATAATTGTAAAAAAAATAAAAGAGATAAGGGAGAGAGCTTAGAGTTGTAAATCTAGTCTCCCTTGCAAGCTCAAGTGTAAGAGTTTGATCTTCACCCAAAAAAGATTGGTAGTGAATGTCGGTGTGCCTCAAGAAGGAAGACTCGGAAGTGGACATAGGTCGTTGGCACCGAACCACTATAAAATTGTAAGTGTTTCATATTTGCATTGCTTCAATGATTGTTAAATTGATGCTTCCAACTTAACTAAACTCATTGAAAGTAAAATGATAAGTTCTTTTCCTCAAATGTGATTATCTTTCCGGCTTCCTTAACTACTTACTTTTAATCACTCACTTGTTTTATTAAACACGTAAAGCTTCAAATTTCCTATTCTACAGTAAAGTTTTAGCTATCTATAAACTTCTCTATGAAGACTTAGGGGAATCATCCTATATTTTGGGATCCGGATCTATAGAGATAGATCCAAGAGGATGCTTGGCTTATCGCAGTCCAGGTACATAGACTCCATCGTCAAAAGGTTTGGTATGGATAATTCCAAGAGAGGTCTCATACCGATTATACATGAAATATCACTTTCTAGGAGTATATCTCCAAAGACTCCTAAAGAAAGGATAGACATGGATATGATACCCTATGCCTCAGCGATAGGGTCTATCATGTATGCTATGCTATGTACCAGGCCTGATATAGCGCATGCTTTGAGTGTCACGAGCAGGTATCAGGCGGATCCAGGTTTCGAACATTGAAAATCAGTAAAGTGTATTCTTAAGTACTTGAGAAAGACTAAGGCTCTTTCACTGGTATATGGAGGAGGCAACCTCCAAGTTGAAGGCTACACAGTCTCAAATTTTCAGTCTAACATTGATGATAGCAAGTCGAACTCATGGTATGTTTTCACCCTGAATGAAGTATCAGTAAGATGGAAGAGTTCAAGACAAGATACTACTACTGAATTGACTAAAGAGGTGAAATATATTATTGCAGTAGAAGCAGCAAAAGAAGGGGTATGGATGAAGAAGTTCATCAGGGATTTGGGAGTCGTACCAAGCAGTATGGAGCCAATTCCCATATACTGCGATAACAACATGGTGATCGCTTAAGCGAAGGAACTCATGTCTCATCAGAAGTTTAAGCACGTTCTAAGGAGGTTCCATCTGATTAGAGAGATTATAGCTTGTAAAGATATAGCAATGGAAAGAGTTTCATCTGAAGATAACATTACAAATCCACTGATGAAGTCATTGGCTTAGATTGTATTTGAGTGTAACAGATGTCTGATAGGGATCAGTACATGGGTGATTGAATTTTGGTCAAGTGGGAGATTGTTGGTTACAAGTGCCATACAAGCCAATTACATAAGTGATGGCACATGTGACACGCTGTAAGATCTTTTTTCTTATGATTATTATTGACATATTCTCACATTATATTATTTGTTGTATATATATATATATTGTGATGTCCTTGTTCGGTACAATGGGAATCAGATCGTGATGAGATCACGATAATGAGATCAATTCACCTTTAAACACAGATCCTGAATAATCCTGGCCATAGGTTTTTCGAGAAAGACATCGAGATAACTGGACAGACTAGTGTACAATATACCTGTCTATATGATGGAGGTGGCTGGTCTCATAGCCACTTATGTAGAGACACTAAGGATACAGTACAGGTACTCATTAGAGAATGAGTTCACTGATTGATCCGCTTATAGAATGTTATATGGTTAATGATACCTAATGTGAGATAGTGATTCCATAGTCCTAGTTATATATCTGGTCCTTAGACTTATAGGCTTATAGAATATTATATGGCTAGACTTACAGGTTTAAAAATAAAGTTCTAGATCTCGTACAATTGGTTATTGGAATTGATAGTCAATCTTACGAAGGTAATTGAGTATCAATAAAGGATCATTCACTATTGGTATCACGAGAGGAATATCTTATGTGTGCTTGCGCAAATGAATCCCTGGCCAAGGTCATTCGGATTGAGAGAGAATGTGTTCTTCGAGAGAATCTAATTTGAGTAAGACTCAAATGGATTCCATATGTGGCCTGAAAGTACCATGTCAAATATATGATCTCTGGGATATTAGTTGGATGAGGGATTACAGATACACAGTAACTGTTGATAGACAAGTCCGATGGATTTAATCCTCCTATATTGTTTGGGGACTATGGCGCAGTGGCCTAGTACGTCGATAGTCGATGAGCCGAGTGAATTATTATGGGGATAATAATTCACTATATTAGAAGGAGTTCTGATGGGTGTGACTCATGGCCAGCTCGGTATCAAGCCTAGAGGGTCACACACATATGGTAGATGCTTCAGCAAATAAAGGATTGGATAGAGATCTAATTAGCCCCTATTCTCATTGGATAAGATCCTGCACTGATGGGCTCCTTACATAAAGCCCAATTAGAGGCCATATGGGATTATTGGATAGAGATCTAATAATGCAAAAGTTAATGGGTAATTGAATAAAGATCTAATACCCACTAAGATAGGACCCGTAGGATTTTTGGTGGCTCTCTATAAATAGGAGGGGAGACACATAGATGATAGGCTATATATTTGGTCGTCCCTTCTTATTCTCCCCCCTCCCTCTGCGTTAGAGTTATGAGACCTGAGATTGCGATTGGAGGAGTATCGCTGCAGCGATCTATCATGTGGATACCGCTAGAGAGGATGACGCTTAACCTCCTTCATACTCTCCATCCAGATATGAAAAATGGGGATATATGAACAATCTCTGCACACCAATTAAAATTGGAACCGTGACCTATGGATCCAATCAGCACACCAATTAAAATTACAACTAATCCTCTACGTATCTCATTGTAAATGGAAGTTTAGAGAGAATGACTCAGCCCAGATCTATCCGCCCGACACCCAAGTTAATGAGGAGGCCCAGTTCCAATTGGAGATTACATGGCACCACAAGATCACGACGCATCACCATCTAAACACTATAACCGATAAAGATATACAAGACAATGCTTAACAGTGGGGTTATGATGCACACCACAGATGCAACAAGGAAGCCTCGTGACAAGTTGCATACTTGGACCCGGAGATTATGGTGTCTCGACCTCGAGGACAAGACTGATTTGAAGAGGGTGGGTCTGTTAGGACCCTAGCTAGGTCGGGTCCTAGGTTCACTGAGTCATTATATCAATAAAACCATGAGGCATGTAATAAGCCCTAAATCAGCCGCCACCCACCTTGTTTAAAGAGGTCAGCTAGGGTTAGAGAGAGAGAGTTCCATTTAGTTAGGACTCTCTCTAGGGCTGATTAGGAGTTGGAGTCTTCGTTTAGTTGAAGTAGGAGTCCTATTAGGATTAGGGTTTTGATACCCTATATAAACACTTGTAGGCATCACATTTTTTATCATGAATAGATCAATCTTTTTCAGCCATTGTGGCCAACTACTAAGGAGGGAGGAACCCATATAGAGTTCCAAGGGGGGTTGATCCCCTACAGAGGTCAACCCAAGCTTAGAATCATATGGGGTTCTATCATCGCTCACCGTGTCATGCTAATACTATCCAAAACAGCTCCATTTTCTTATGTCGTGGCTTGATTTCTGCATACTATGGTGTGCTGTAAAACGTCAGCCATCTTAGACCCCTGGAACCACCCGAGTGGCACAGGGCTCGATGGGGCTTCAGGTATATGTCGGGCGTTGAGCAAGTCTTTGCGCCCGACACCTAGTGAACCATCGTTTGTGGACTTGCGATTGTTCATTCAACCTTCTAAAGTCTTGTTTCACTCCTTTCTCTCTTTTATCTCTTGCACTCAAGGTGTTTGCTAAATTACTTATAAATCTTCCCTCTTCGTAAGACGTCTGGATTTGTTAGCTACTCGCTTCAAACTAATCAACCTTCTCTTTTGTAGGTCCTTAGGGACCGACACGAGGTTGCATGTAGGCTAACCCATTACAGACGAATAACTCATGGGTGTTTCATGACTTTGCCATAAGGATGTCGCACAACTTAGGCAAATTCAGCTAAGTCCGTGATAATACATTATATCAGGTATGATACATAACATAATATACATGATAGACCCTGTTATTGAGACATAGAGTATCATATCCATGTTTGTCCTTTCTTTAGGAGTCTCTGAGAACATATTTCCAGAAAATGATATTCCATGTCTCATCAGTTTGAGACAGATCTTGAAATTTTTCATGCCAAACCTTTTGACAATAGTGTTTATGTACCTGGAGTGGGATAAGCCAAGCAACCTCTTGGATCTATCTCTATAGATTTGAATCTATAAAATGTAGGATGCTTTTTCTAAGTCCTTCATGAATAAGTGTCTAGAAAGTGAAGCATTAATCGTAGAGAGCATTCCTATATCATTCCCAATGATGAGGATGTCATCCACATATAACACCAAGAAGGTGATAGCGCTCTCACTTACCTTCTTGTATACACAAGGGTCATGTTTGTTCTTAACAATGTCATAAGATCTGATCACCTCATCAAATCTTATGTTCCAAATTCGAGAAACTTGCTTTAGTCCACTGATGGACCTAAGCAACCCGCATACCTTATATGGACTTTTCTTCAACGAATCCCTTAGGTTGTATCATATGCACCTCATCCTTGAGGTTGTCATTGAGGAACGTGATTTTCATGTACATCTGCCAGATCTCATAATCATAGTGTGTTGTAATAGCTAACCGAATTCTGATGGATTTCAGCATAGGTACAGGTGAGAAGGTTTCGTCATAGTCAACACCTTGCCTTTGATAATATCTCTTAGCCACTAGCCTTGCCTTATAGTTCTCCACCTTTTTATCTTCTTTGATCTTCTTCTTGAAGATCCACTTGTCACCAATGGGTACAATACCCTTAGGTGCATCAACAAGGTTCTAAATCTTATTGAAGTACATAGAGTCTATCTTAGAATTTATAGTTTCCGGTCACTTTCCGGAGTCTATGCTCATAATAGCCTCCAGTAGGCCTAAGGATCGACATCCTCAAAGTCTTCTCCCATAATATGTCCTATATATCTCTCATAAGGGTGGGACACTCTACTATACCTACATAAAGATAAAACTTGTGTACTAGGTTCCTAAACAGACTTGGCTTTGCAGAATGGTGCTTGAGCTAGGTTCTCCAATCTCGCTCAACTCTATCAGGCTCCCACTATTCCCATAAAAAATGTGTTACTTCTCAAGGAACATAGCCCTCTTGGTAACAAAGACCTTTTGGTTCTCAGGGTGATAAAAATAATATCTGTAAGTTTCCTTGGGGTATCTCACGAACTTGCACTGTTCCATCCTTAATTTTAGTTTGTCGGGATTGTGTTTTCTAATATGGGCAGGGCAACCCCAAATCTTAATAACTTTAAGATCGAGTTTCCTCCCTTTTCATATCTCATATGACGTAGACACTACCAACTTAGATGAAATTTTATTCATAAGGTAATTGCGAACTCTATGGCATATCGTCAAAATGAGACGGGTAAGTCGATGAAACTCATCATAGATCGCACTATGTCCAACAGTGTGTGGTTCCTCCTTTCTGATATACCATTGAGCTGAGGTGTATAAGGAGGTATCCATTGGGATATAATCTCATGGTCCTTAAGGAACTGATTGAACTCTATACTTAAGTACTCTCTTCCTCGATTTAATTGGAGAGTCTTAATACACTTTTCAATTTGGTTCTCTACTTCATTCTAGTATTTCTTGAATTTCTCAAAGGCTTCAGACTTGTATTTCTTTAATTTCCCATAAAAATGTGTTACTTCTGAAGGAACATTGCCCTCTTGGTAACAAAGACCTTTTGGTTCTCGGGGTGATAAAACTAATACCCGTAAGTTTTCTTGGGGTATCTCACGAACTTGCACTATTTCGTTTTTAATTTTAGCTTGTCGAGGTTATGTTTTCTAATGTGGGCAGGGCAACCCCAAATCTTAATAACTTTAAGATCGAGCTTCCTCCCTGTTCATATCTCATATGACGTAGACACTACCAACTTAGATAAAATTTTGTTCATAAGGTAATTGCAGACTCTATGGCATATCGTCAAAATGAGATTAGTAAGTCGATGAAACTCATCATAGACCGCACTATGTCCAACAGTGTGTGGTTCCTCCTTTCTGATATACCATTGTGCTGAGGTGTATAAGGAGGTATCCATTGGGATATAATCTCATGGTCCTTAAGGAACTGATTGAACTCTATACTTAAGTACTCTCTTCCTCGATTTAATTGGAGAGTCTTAATACTCTTTTCAATTTGGTTCTCTACTTCATTCTAGTATTTCTTTAATTTCTCAAAGGCTTCAGACTTGTATTTCTTGAATTTTCCATAAAAATGTGTTACTTCTCAAGGAACATTGCCCTCTTGGTAACAAAGACCTTTTGGTTCTCGGGGTGATTAAACTAATACCCGTAAGTTTTCTTGGGGTATCTCACGAACTTGCACTATTTCGTCCTTAATTTTAGCTTGTCGAGGTTATGTTTTCTAATATGGGCAGGGCAACCCCAAATCTTAATAACTTTAAGATCGAGCTTCCTCCCTTTTCATATCTCATATGACGTAGACACTACCAACTTAGATGAAATTTTGTTCATAAGGTAATTGCAGACTCTATGGCATATCATCAAAATGAGATGAGTAAGTCGATGAAACTCATCATAGACCGCACTATGTCCAACAGTGTGTGGTTCCTCCTTTCGGATATACCATTGAGCTGAGGTGTATAAGGAGGTGTCCATTGGGATATAATCTTATGGTCCTTAAGGAACTGGTTGAACTCTATACTTAAGTACTCTCTTCCTCGATTTAATTGGAGAGTCTTAATACTCTTTTCAATTTGGTTCTCTACTTCATTCTAATATTTCTTGAATTTCTCAAAGGCTTTAGACTTGTATTTCTTGAATTTCCCATAAAAAATGTGTTACTTCTCAACGAACATTGCCCTCTTGGTAACAAAGGTCTTTTGGTTCTCGGGGTGATAAAAATAATACTCGTAAGTTTCATTGGGGTATCTCACGAACTTGCACTGTTCCATCCTTAATTTTAGCTTGTCGGGGTTGTGTTTTCTAATATGGGCAAGGCAACCCCAAATCTTAATAACTTCAAGATCGAGCTTCCTCCCTTTTCATATCTCATATGACATAGACACTACCAATTTAAATGAAATTTTGTTCATAAGGTAACTGTGGACTCTATGTCATATCGTCAAAATGAGACGAGTAAGTCGATGAAACTCATCATAGACCGTACTATATCCAACAGTGTGTGGTTCCTCCTTTCTGATATACCATTGAGCTGAGGTGTATAAGGAGGTGTCCATTGGAATATAATCTCATGATCCTTAAGGAACTGGTTGAACTCTATACTTAAGTACTCTCTTCCTCGATTTAATTGGAGAGTCTTAATATTCTTTTCAATTTGGTTCTCTACTTCATTCTAGTATTTCTTGAATTTATCAAAGGCTTCAGACTTGTACTTCATTATGTATACACGTCCATACGTAGAGAAATCATCAATGAAAGTAATGAAGTATGAGCAACCACCTATTACCCGAGTCAATATGGGATCGCATACATCATTATGTACGAGTTACAGTAACTTAATAGCTCTCTCTTCAGTTCCACTAAATGGAGAGTTGGTCAGTTTTTTATGAAGGCAAGATTCGTAGGTTGTATATGATTCCTAATCAAATTGATCTAAATATTCATCCTTCAAAAACCTTTGAATTCTTCCTTCGTGGATATGACCTAGCCTAATGTCATAAGTATACATTATTCACCTCATCTTTCTTCCTCTTAGACACACCAACACTTATGACATATAGAGCATCATATAATATAAATAGATCATTTATTAACTTTCCTCTATCGATGATCTCATCATCTATAATTAATGAATAACCATTATTCTAAAAAAACTATTCTATATCCATTATTTGTCAAATATGAAATAAAAATAATATTTTTCATAATATAAGGAACAAAATAATATGCATCTAATGTACTAATAACTCCACTAGGTAGATATAGGATGACCTCGCTAACAGCAATAGTAGCAACCTTTACATCATTCCCCATTTTGAGATCCACCTCACCTCTTGCCAATCTCCTAGGCCTTGTTAGAACCTAAATGAATTGCAGATATGATATGCACTCTCGATATCTAATACCCATATATTATCATAATTTTTTAACATATGGAGAATGATCATGAGTGTACCTAAAGCTTCTCCAAGCTTTTGTTTTACCTTCTTTGCAAGGTACTCTATGTAGTTCATCTTCAAGTGTCCATCCTTGTTGCAATGGAAGTAGTGGTATTTATCTATTGTCGGGTCCTTCTTAGCAACATTTACTTTTCACGGTTTTTCCTTGCCCTTCTTAAGGGACTTCTCTGCCTTTCTTTTATATCTGGTCTCCCCATCATAGAGAATTGACTTCTCTTTCTTGATGTCTTTGTCTCTCTCAACATATTGAGTAGCTCAGAGAGAGTCACCTCAAGCTTGTTCATGTTAAAATTTATAATAAGCTGTGAAAAGGAGTCTATGAGAGATTGAAGTATGAGATCCACATATAAGTTGTCCTTTAGGACCATTCTTAAACCTGTGGGCTTCTCAATCCACTCAATCATCTCAAAAATATGGTTATAAACCGATGTCTCCTCAATCATCCTAGCATGAAAGAGACTCTTGAATATATCATATCATTGAGTCCTTTCATATTCCTCAAATAATTTATAGAGATGCAGGAGTATGGATTTGACATTCATGTTTTCATACTACCTTTGTAGCTCGGCAGTCATAGAGGCTAACATATAACATTGAGTGAGAGAAGAATTATTTATATACTTCGCATATCGAGCAAACTCTCCATAATGTGCTCCTGCCTTAAGCCTGGTGATTATCATTCTATTCGACCTCTGACCCATCATGGCCTCGAGGGACTCGACCAATCATGATGTTTGGTTAAGTCATTACCATTATTATAAGATGAGCTTGATTCGATAATCGAGGGACTCGACTAAGCATACTATGTCCTCAAGTTATCGGTGACATCTTTATATCATAGGCATGATCTCAAATCGCAATATAGGCGAGTCTCGAGAGACTCGACCAACTCAATCAACGTAAGGATTTGATTTCTCCCTATAACGATGGAAGACTACGTGGGTTAATCCAATTGTCTCAATAGAATTATCACACACACACACACACACATATATATATATATATGCTCTCTTTCCAATTCCACTAAAATGAGAGTTGGTCATCTTTCCACGAAGGCAATGTTCACAAGTTGCATATGACTTATAGTCGAATGGATCTAAGTATCCATCTTTAAGCAACCTTTGAATCCTTCCCTCATGGATATGACCAAGCCTACAATGTCACATGTATGCATTATTCACCTCATCTCATTTCCTCTTAGATGTATTTATATTCAAGATGTGTGGAGAAATGTCTAACACATATAAGTCACTTATCAAGGTCCCTCTAGTGATGATCTTATCATCCAGAATTATAGAACAACTATTATTCTAAAAAACTTATTTATATCTACTAATTGTCAAACAAGAAATAAAAATAATTTTTTTTTTACAATAGAGGGAACAAAATAACATGCATCCAATGCAATGATAGCTCTACCAGGAAGATGTAGGGTGACCTCCCCAATAACAACTACAACAACTCTTTCTCCATTGTTCATCTTGAGGTCCATCTCACCTTTGGCCAATCTCCTAGGTCTTATCCTAAGCAGGATCCATTAGGGTTATATGGGTGACTCTCTATAAATAAGAGGGGAGGTACATAGATGATAAGATGCACATTTGGCCGCCCCATACTTTCTCCTTCCTCCCTCTGCGCAAGAGTTATGAGACTTGGGACTGCGATTGGAGGAGTATTGCTGCAGTAATCCATTATATAGATATCGCTATAGAGGATGACGTTTGACCTTCTTCATCCTCTTGATCCGATCTGAAAAAATAAGAATATACGATCTCCCTAGGTAAACAATCTCTCATACAATGTGATATTTGATTTTGCGGCTTTTTCTACACACCAATCTTTGTATGACGATTTTGATCTACGTGAAAAATTAATTTTATTTTGATCTTCCGCTGTGCATGTTATACTCCCGCAGAGGTTTTACAATAATATATCTATAGTCCCTTATCCATCTAATACCCCACACATCGTATATTGATAATGGTACTATCAGGCCTTCATACAGAATCCATCTGAGTCTCACTCTGATCGGATTCTCCCAAAGAACTCTTTCTCTCTTAATCTGAATGACCTAGCCAAGAATTTGCTTGAGCAAGAACATATAGAATATTCCTCTCGTGATTCCGAGAGTGGATGATCCTCTATAGACACTCAATTATCTTTGTGATGATCCTCTATTAACACTCAATTGCTTTCATGATATCCTCTATTGATACTTAATTATCTTCATAAGGTGGCCTCCACTCCCAATAATCCACTATACGAGATCTAAAACTTCTAGACCTATAAGTTTGATGTTAAAGAATAGAGTACTTAAACATGACATCCTTGGTGTCTAAGTCTAAGGACTATACACAATTGGGGTTATGGAATCACTGTCTATCGATCAAGTATTATTAACCATCCAGTATTCTCTAAGTGGATCTATAAGTGAACTCATTCTCTAACGAGCATCTACACTATATTCCTAGTGTCCCCACACAAGCAACTATGGGACCAGCTACCTCCATCATATGGACAGGCATATAACACACTAGTATGTTCGGTTATCTCGATTTCTCTCTCGAGTAACCTATGATTAGGATTATTTATGATCTAAAGTAAATTGGTCTCATTATCATGATATCATCATGATCGAATTCTCATTACACAGATCCAAGGACATCACAATATATGCAGCAGGTAATATAAAGTGAGAAAATACTAATATTAATAATAAGCAAAAGGACTATACAACATGTCACACATGTCATCACTCACGTGATTAGCTTGTAGGGCACTTGTAACTATTAGTATGCTCTTCTGGCATATTGTCTAATCTTCCAAAACTTCATCTAAACCTTTGGCACATTGTTCTTTCCTTCAGCATATCGCTCATTCCACTTGCATGTCAAATTTCTCATGACATCCAATCTTTTGGCATAATATCTTATCCTTACGGCGCGATACTTGAATATGTAGTACGAAGTTTGATCTTCACCATATCGACCATGACTAGACGTCTAATTCTTGATATGATAATTTTCGACATAACGCTCAACTCTCAATAGTTGGTCCTTTGGTGATCCAAGTTTTTGATCGAAGTATTTCTTACATCATTTATCTTAAAAACATATTTAGTGTAATTAACTCATAAATTAATTTCATCATCAAAATCTGATATTCAACAAAAGTTTTATGGGGTTTATCTCTAAAATTTGATATAATTGCTACTGCTATAGAAGAAGCTAAAAATACACTTATATTATCTATTAATTAATTAATGGGCTCGCTTTTAGTTCATAAATAAAATTGAATAGATCTACAGATAAAACTTTAAAATATGCTCTTCAAATGAGGATAAATCAGAAAAAGGATCAAAAGATAAAGTTTAAAATCATATCTCAAGGGAGAGATCAAAATGGTAGAAGCCGTGGATTATATAGCACTCGAGGTAGATGACAAGACCGATCAAATGAGGGTCAAAGGAATTCTAATAAAGGTAATTAAGAAACTTGTCAATATTTTTGTTATAAAAAAATTAGACATATTAAAGAATTAATGGTACAAAATAAAAAATCCAAATGTTCCTCTTTGCGCTCACGGTTAAAAATATGACTATCTTAAACAAAATTATTGGAACAAAAATCAAGTAAATTATTATGAAAAAAATAATAGTGAAAAAAGATAAACAAATATTCTTTATAGTTTTAATGAATAATATTCAAAATTTATTTGGATTTTGGATAGTAGGTGCAATAATCATATGACAAGGGATAAAAATTTATTCTAAAGACTTGATAATTTAATTAGATCTATAGTGTGGATGGGAAATAATAATAAGGTTCAAGTGGATGAAAAATGAACAATTGTTGTGAAGATAAAATTTATTAAAAAAATATCGATGATGTGATATTTATTCCTATCTTAAAATAAAATATCATTATTATCTGGCAACCAATGAGAAAAAGAAATTATGATATCTTTGATGATGACAATTTTTTAATTTATGATAAAAAATTAAAAAAATGATAGCAATTGTGAGGATGATAAAAATAAAATATTTTTCTTATTTATTTTTGAATTTCTCTTTACATACATTCATTGCTACTATTATTAATGAATCGATATTATATTATAAAAGATATGGTCATTTGAATTAGGGTGGACTATAATTATTAGATCAAAAAAATATGATAGTCAGTTTGCCTATAATTAAAAATAAAAATACTATTTGTAAATCTTATATTTTTATAAAACAACATAAAAATTTATTTCATATAGGTCATTCTTGGAGAGCTAAAAAATGATTAAAACTTATGCATGCACATAGTTGTGGATCTATGCAGACTATTTCATATGGTGAAAGTAAATATTTTTTATTATCTATGTATGACTGCACAAAGATAATATAAGTATATTTTCTAAAAGAATAAGCTAAAGCCTTTTTTATTTTAAAAAATTTTAAAGTATACATAGAAAAACAAAGTGGATATTTTATTAAGACTATGCGTATTGATAAAGGGGGTGAATTCACTTCCAAAGATTTCTTTTACAAGAATATAGATATTCATAGGAAATTAATTACAAGCTACACCCCTGGCAAAATGGAATTGTAGAGCCGAAGAATCGAGTAGTAGTTGAGATTGCTAGATGTATGCTTAAAGAAAAAGAGTCTTGCGTAGAAGCTATAAGTACATCAATATATTTGCTAGATTGTTTTTCTTTGCTAAATCGCTTTTCTACTAAGGTAGTACAAGAAAGAAACATTCTATGAAACATAGTTAAACAGAATGGCAGATGTAAGTCACTTAAGTGTATTCAGTTTTGTTGCTTATTTTCATATTCCTAAAGAAAAAAAAGTCAACTTGATGAGAAAAGTATTAAATGCATATTTATGAGATATAGTAATAAGACAAAAGGTTTTAGACTTTATGATCCTACAAATAAAAAATTAATTATAAATCATGATGTTATTTTTAATGAAGAAGAAGCTTGATACTTTGAAATAGTTGAAATTCCAAAAGGTATAGGAGAAGAAGTCGATAAAGCACATGATATATTGCCTATTGTTAATACCTCACCTGCATCTTCAAATATTTTAAATGATTTTAATTCAAGTGATACTGAAACACCTCCAAGAAAACTTTGTAATCTTTTAAAGATATATGAGTTTGGCGATTTTATATATTTTACTTTGAAACCTACTTATTTTAAAGTTACAACTTAGAAAGAAAATGGGTGTAAGTAATGAATGGTGAACACTATGCTATTAGAAAAAATAAGACTTGAAAATTGATAGTTTTGCCTTAAGAAGAAAATTAATTAGACTCAAATGGGTGGACAAGCCAAAATTTAATACTGATAGTTCATTACAAATACATTAAGCTCATTTAATTGCTAAAAGGTATGCTAAAATTTGTATCTATTTTAAAAAAAAAATTCTCTGTTGCTAGAATTGAGACAATTAGAATAATATTAGCATTGACAACACAAAAAAGATAGGTTTATCAATTTGATATTAAATCAGTCTTCTTGAATAAAAGATTACAAAAGAAAGTTTATGTTAAGCAACTTGAAGTATTTGAAATTAAAGAATTAAAAGATAAAGTGTATAAATTGGATGAAGAATTATATGGGTTGAAATAAGCAGTGAGAGCATGGTATAGCAAAATTGACAAGTATTTTTAATATATTTAAAAATTAAATTAGCCAACTTTATATATAAAAGCCCAAGGTATGAAAATTCTTATTATCTGTTTATATATGGATGATATAATTTATACTTATTATCTGTTTATTGAATTTAAGAGATATGATGTTAGAATTTGAAATGATTGATTTGGGGCTTTTATATTATTTTTGGAATGGAGATAATTTAAGATACAAATGAAATTTTTTGTGTCAAGAAAAATATATTAAAGATTTGTTAAAAAGGTTTCATATAACAACCAGTAAGCTAGTGAATATTCCAATGAACACAAATGATAAACTTATGCTAGATGATAGAGTTGAAAAAATAGATAAGCGAAAGTATAAAAGTTTAATTAGTAGGTTAATTTATTTCACACATTAAAGGTTGCATATTATGTTTGCAGTTAGTTGATTATCTAGATTCATGCACAACCCTAATAAACATCATTTTCGAGCAACTAAAAGAGGTCTTAAATATATTAAGGAAACTTTCAATTATGACATCTGTTATGAGCAAGTAAAATATTTTAAATTATATTCTTATATAGATAGTGATTGGACTGATTGTGTAGATAATAAAAAAAAACATTTCACGATTTGTTTTAGCCTTAGCTCAATTGTGATTTCATGGACAATAAAAATGCAAGAATGTGTTGCTCTCTCAAGCTTTGAAGTAGAGTATGTTGCCACGATAAGTACGATAAGTCAAACAATTTAGATTCAAAAAAATTTAAGGAGATCTTCAAGAAAAATAAGATGGCCCAACTAAAATCTACATCGATAACAAATCTACTATTACAATGATGAAGAATCTTGTCTTCCATGAGTACATCAAATACATCAAAGTTCAACACCATTTTATTCATGAACTGGTTGATAAAGAAAAATTTTAAATGGACTACTAAGCACCAAAGATTAGCTTGTTAATATCTTTACAAAATCTTTGGGAAAAGAAAAATTTTATGTTTTTCAAAGACAACTTCAATTATAACTATTTTGAATTAAAATATATAATAAGATTAATTCAAATAATTAGGATTAGATAAAATTATAAAATTAGATTAAGATAAATTGATAAGGGTGAGAAGATTTATTGGGATACGATAGATTTTTATTATTTAAAAAGTTTATAATTTATCTCTTGACTAATATAAATAAATACACTATAGATTAAAGGTATTTATGATTCCTTCTATTAGGTTTTTTGTAAAATTATGTAGAAAGCCAACATATATACTATATGAGAGCGAAAACCTATGGTCTTGTAATAACTAATGAAATCCATACATAGTATTGCTTGAAGGATGCGGTATTCGAGGGCAGCATTTGCTTCCACAAGACCTATGGTATGACGGTGTTGGAATAAAATGGGCACCAACCCCCGGTTCAATAAAGTGTTCAACGAGTGCATGAGGAACCACTCCACCATCCTCACCAAGAAGTTGCTCGATTTCTACCATGGTTTCGATGACATCAAGATGCTCGTCGACATCGACAATGGCACTGATGCCACATTTCACATGAACACTTTCAGGAACCCTCACATCAAGGGCTTCAACTTCAATCTCCCTCATGTCATCTCTGATGGGATATAAAAAAGGGAGACTTTGTATTCAAACAAATATTAGTAGGCCGTCATACACAGTAGAATCAAATAGAAATCACAATCAAATAAAGACCAAGATTTACGTGAAAACCCCTTCAACTCAAAGGGTAAAAATCACGGGACAAGTGAGAAAAAATCCACTATCAAAATAATGAATATACAAATCTCAAGGCTTCTTGCCCAAACCCAAGCAATAGCCACAAGAGAATCACAAGGATACAAGGACTATATTACTATGCATAATATCCAAAACCTTCCCAAATGATCATAGTAAGAATTCACTGTAAACTGCTCTAACCTGAGATATGGATGATTAAGAATAGTCTTTCTCTATCCTTGTCTTCTTCCCTTTCCTAGATCTCTTATTTTCCACCCACGACTATCAATCTGCAGTCTTCTTTCTCTCTCACCAACGTTTTTAGTCATCGCTACCCTCTTAATCTCAACCCTAGCTACCAAAACTAGGGTTTTAGTTATATAAGTGAAGTTCTAGGATGTGGACTTTACTAAAGCTCATTATGGGCTAAATCTGGGTCATCTGCCCAACAACCTCCCCCTTCAGCCCATAAGGGAGGTTGTCTCATGACTCCTCAATGTGAAGCCATGTCGACCAGCTGTCGGCACATCTCTTGTCTCTTTTTCAGTAAAATCTTGGTCAACATGTCTGCCTCATTATCATTTGTATGAATTTTCTTAAGTTGTAACTGTTTCTCCTCAAGCAAACTTCTGATCCAGTGATATCTGACATCTATATGCTTTGACTTAGAATGAAATGTTGGGTTCTTTCACAAATAGATGGCATTCTAGCTGTCACAATACACTACATAGTTTTCTTGTTTCAACCCCAATTCTTGTAAAAATCATTTCATCCATAACATTTCTTTACAAACCTTTGTAGTAGTAATATATTCTGCCTCTATAGTGGAGAGAGCAATACACCTTTGCAATCTGGACTGCCATAACATAGCTCCCCCTATAAAAGTAAGTACAAAATCTGATGTGGACTTCCTTGTGTCAATATCTCTTGTCATATCTACATCTGTGTAACTTGTCAACACAGGTAGTCCTCCTCCAAAACTTAAACAAACTTTAGAACTTCTTCTGAGATATCTAAAAATCCACTTCACTACTGTGAGTGCTCTTTGCTTGGATTTATAAGAAATCTGCTAATAACACCCATTGCATATGTGATGTCCAGCCTCGTACATATCATCGCGTATATTAAACTTTCAACTACTAAAGCATAAGGAACCTTTTATATTTTCTCTTTCTCCTCATCACTTGACGGACTCTGATCTGAGCACAACTTGAAGTGACATGCAAGAGGAAAATCAATTGGCTTTGCATTGATCATACTGAACATGTTCAATACCTTCTCAATATATTTCTCTTGTGACAACCAAATCTTCTTGTTTCTTCTATCATGAGAAATCTACATATCATAGTATTTGCTTTGCTAGTCCTATGTTCTTCATTGTAAAACACTCACTCAGTTCCTTCTTCAACCTATCAATCATAGACTTATCTTTCCTAAGGATAAGCATGTCATCAACATAAAGTAAGAGAATAATAAAATCCTCACCAAACCGTTTGAGGTACACACAATGATCTTAAGTTATTCTTTTATATCTATTTTTAACCATAAATAAATTAAACTTTTTATACCACTGTCTTGGAGCTTGCTTCAGCCTATACAAGCTCTTCTTCAACTTGTAGATAAGATTTTCTTTACCTTTGACTTTGAAGCCTTCTGGTTGCTCCATATAAATTTTTTCCTCCAAATTACCATGAAGGAAAGTTGTCTTCACATCTAACTGCTCAATCTCCAAGTCTAGGTTAGCAGCAATACCAAGAGTAACACGGATATAAGATATTTAACAACAGGAGAAAAAATCTCTTCAAAGTCAATACCTTTCTTTTGACCAAAATCTTTCACAATCAATCTAGCTTTATACTTTGATTGAGAACAATATTCTTGAGTCTTCAACCTAAAACCCCACTTATTTTTTAAGGCCTTACTTCTATTTGGTAGTTGTACCAAATCATATGCATGGTTCTTTTATAGAGAATCTATCTCTTCCTACAAAGCAAAAAATCACTTCTTTTTCTGCTCACTTTCAACTACTTCCTGGTAACTCTTTGGTTCACCTGCATCAGTAAGCATCACATACTCATCTGTAGAGTATCTTCTGGAAGGTTGACGTGGTCTAGAAGATCTTCTTAACTGAGATTTTGTATGAACTTTCTCTCTTTCTTCTTTCTGCACAACATGTCCTATAGGTAGATCAATATCTAGCTCTGCATCATCTTCCTGTACATCTCCCCCATCACCCTGATATACTAGATGAATAACTAGGTCACAGTCTACAAATCCCTCTACAGAAGTCTTAGCTGGTGCCTCCTTCTTCAAATCCTTAATGGTTTGATCCTCAAAGAAGATAACATATCTGCTTCTTAACACCTTCTGCTTTTCTGGATCCCAAAGTCTGTAACCAAATTGATCATGTGAGTAGCCAAGAAAAATACACTCTTTTGTCTTACCATCTAGCTTGGACCTCTCATTGTCTGGAACATGTGCAAATGCATGACAACCAAACACTCTTAAGTGCATATAGGAGATATCTTTCCTTGACCATATATGCTCTGCAACATTACCATCTAGAGCTGTACATGGTGACAAGTTGATCATATCAACTGTCATCCTTAAAGCCTCATCCCAAAACCTTTTGGGTAGCTTGGCCTGTAAAAACATATATCTTATCTTTTTCATGATTGTGCGGTTCATCCTCTCTGCAATTGTATTATGCTATGGTGTACTAGGAACTGTCAATTCATGCTGGATGTCATGTAACCTGCAATAATCATTAAACAATCCTGTATACTCACTACCATTATCTGATCTTATGCATTTCAATTGTCTTTCTGTCTCCCTTTCAACTCTGGCATAAAAATCCTTAAAGACACTGATAACCTTATCTTTGGTCTTCAAAGCATAGGTCCAAACTTTCCTAGAAAAGTCATCTATACCACTAATACTATGAACATTAATAGATCCACTAGGAGTTTTTGTCCTCAAAAGACCACACACATCTGTATAGACACGGTCCAAGACATGCATCTTTCTAGATAAAGTAGGACAAACAAAGGAAACTCTATATTATTTGCCAACTAAACAATCAACACAAGGGTTCAGACGTGTATCTCTGAGGTTTGGCAATACCTCTCTCTTAGAAAGAGCTTGCAGTCCCTTCTCGCTCATGTGTCCTAGTCGCCTATGCCACAACTCCATGTTGAAGTCTTTCTCTGTTGCATTCAACTACTCACTATAAGCTTTAGCCTGCAATCTGTACAATGTATAACATTTCTTCCTATTAGCTATAATAAGAGAATCCTTACTGAGCTTTTACTGCCCTCTATGAAATCTGACATCAAAGTCTTCATCATCCAGCCTTCCAACTAAAATTAAATTCAGTCTTAAGTCAACCACGTGCCTCAAATCCTTAAGCACCAACTTGCAGCCAAGGTTGGTCTTTATATGGATATCACTCATGCAAATGATGTTTGATGTGTCATAGTTGCCCATCTTAACAACACCAAAATTTTTAGACCTGTAAGTAGCAAAGAACTCCCTCCGTAGTGTTGCATGATAAGAAGCACTTGTGTCAATTTCTGGTTTCATAAAAATATCATTAGAAGTAGACAAAATCAAATGATCACTACCTTGTACTATAGTCGTGGTATTCTTTTTTGACTCTGTAGACTCTACTTCTTTCCTCTTTTTCTTGTTCATCTTAAGTTGCTTCTACCCATGCGTGAGTCACTTCTATCCTTTGACTTTGACCTTCCTTTGTTCTCTGATATTAGTGCCTGTGAATCAATCTGAGAAGTTACTGAATTCTTTCTCCTCAACTTCTCATTCAACAAACTACTTGTTACTTGACTCATAGTGACAACACCATCTAGTATAGAATTACTAAGGGAAACCACCAGTGTCTCCCAACTTTCTAGCAAAGAACTGAGAAGTAACAATGCCTGCAACTCATTATCAAGAGATATTTTCATAGAGGATAACTGATTAGTAATACTCTGCATATCATTTATGTGCTCAGCAATATAAGTATCCTCTTTATATTTCAAGTTCATAAGTTTTCTGATTAAAAAAGTTTTGTTGTCAACCATTTTTTTTCATAAAAATCTTCTAACTTTTTCCAAAGAGAGTAAGCAAAACTTACAGTAGAAACATGATGAAAGACACTATCATCTAGCCACTATCGAATAAAGTCAATTATTTTTCAGTCTAATCTCTTCCACTCATCATCTATCATAGTTATAGGTTTTGCACTGTCCCCTTGCAAAGGTCCATATAAGTCATTGCAATATAAAAGATTTTTCATTCTTAGTTTTCATATCATTCATGGTTTCCATGTTAAAATACAAAAGTTAAATGCCACCATAACCCTGCTCTAATACCAATTGATGGGATATAACAAAGGAAGGAGGCTTTGTATACGAACAAATACTAGTCACACACAGCGGAATCAAGCAGAAATCATAATCAAATGAACATCAAGATTTACGTGGAAAACTCCTTCAACTCGAAGGATAAAAACCACGGGACAAGTCAAAGAAAATCCATTATCAAAATAATGAAATACGGATCTCAAGGCTTCTTGCCCAAGCCCAAGTAACAGTAACAAGAGAATCATAGGGATACAAGGACTATATTACTATGCATAATATCCAAAATCTTCCCAAATGATCACGGTAAGAATCCAATGTAAATTGATCTAACCTGAGATATGGATGATTGAGAATAGTCTTTCTCTATCCTTGTCTTTTTCTCTTTCCTGGATCTTTTATTTTATGCCCTCTACTGTCAATCTGCAATCTTCTTTCTCTCTCATCCTCGATTTCAGTCGTCACTGCCCTCTTAATCTCAACCCTAGCCACCAAAACTAGGGTTTTAGTTAATATAAGTGAAGTTTCAAACTGTGAACTTCACTAAAATCCATTATGAATTGGATCTGGACCATCTACCCAATAATCTCCAAGGCACCCCATTCCCCGGTTCACCTTCTATTTCAGAAAAAAGATATCAATGATAGTTAAACTGATCTAGTTTTGCTGGCAAGTGTGAAGCATGTCAGTGTAGACATATTTATGAGTGTCCTACGAGGTGACGCCATTGTTACTAAGGTTAGATTCTACTGAAATCACTGCCTAATAATGATAGTTGTATCAGTGTCAAGTGTTATAATTTGGGTGCTTCACGACTGGAACGACGAGCAGTGTTTCAAAATACTAAAGAATTATCGAAAGGCTTTGCAAGAGAAAAGAAAGTTGACAGTGATAGAACATGTGCTTCCTCTGATTCCTGAGCCAAACGTAAACTCAAAGGTGTGTTCCATTTGGACATCATTACGATGGTTTACCTTGGAGGAAAAGAAAGGCCAGACGAGTAGTTTGGGGCCCGGCAATAAACTTCTCTCTGGGTCGGTGTTATATACGAAGTATCTGAGTTGTAACTCATCCTCCTCTTGTCGATGTTCATTTGGTTGTTGACTTCGGGCTGGGATGGTCATATGTGCCCCTTGCAAAGTTTGTAAAATGTTGTCAACTATATTTTGAAAGGAATTCTGATTCTCTAGAAAGAAATTTTCAACATACTTTAAAATTTGATATACTTTGAAATTTCAACCAAACAAACATGAGCTTTAGCAATTTATTGATGATAATCAAGTGATAAGATCTACTAAAGAGCTACCTTATACATTGATACTGAGCTCACTCGCACTGGTTCTTCTCCATAGTATAGCACCAACCCTCCCTTCTTGTCTTGGTGCCTAAGCTTATTCCCTTCCTATGCTTATAGTGCAAAAGCATCCTTTCCTAGACTGAAAAGAAAGAACGGACTCACTACTCAGGTATGTAAGCCCAACAAGCAACTAGTAATAAGGTAAGGCGCAACGTAGTATATTAGTTATGCATTAGTTGTTGTCAAGTCTTTATTCTATGGCGGTAGGGGAGTTTACTCATCGTATAAGTAAGGCCTTTACACCCTCTTTCTTGTCTAAGATCTATTTTCAGAAGCAATTCTAAAGTCTGGGTATTCTATTCTGGGGCAAGTGGGAAGTCTACATCTACAGACAACTAAATGAGTCAACAGCAAGTCCCTTTTATTAGGCATAAAATGCACCAAAAATACTATTGTTTTTTAGGTTCAACGATTTATTTGCCATTAGCAGTAGCAGAGTTTCCCCTATTTGAAACTTAGATAAAGAGGCTTTATTGCCTTGGACTTTGATTATTGCCTTATGAAGCACAGTATAGATATAGGTATATTGAATACGAGTTTTGGAAGGTCGGTCAGCGTTGGGCAATAATATCTCAGCGATTAGAAGTTGGATAAAGATCAAAAGCAGTAGAAAGAAGTGGTGCGGTCGAAAGTTATTATCCCGGTCTAGCTCAAAGCAACTACCTTAATTTACTTTAGAAGAATACAGGGTTTAGGTAAGAATATAGTAAGTACTTCACGCAAAGCAATGATATTTATTAATTTTGAATTCTGAAACTGGAACTAAATTACTATTTGCATTCTGAAACTGGAACTAACTCACTTTAGGGAAAGAGTACTTGGGGTGGGTTAGTAAACTTGAGAGCACTAGGTGGGTTAGGTACCTTAGAGACCATGGGTTGACAAGGAGGAGTTCAATCACACCAAACAGAGCGGAGAGTCGACACCTGCTTGAACAATAATACAATAATATATACCTTAATTGCAGTGGACACAGTTGAGACCTAGACATGATGTTTATGATTCTCTCACTTCTGATTCTGATATCTACTCCTTTACTCATACAAGAACTCATTCACTTAGGGTTAGGGTATACTGGCCCTAGACTATTTGAAGAATTAATTGAATCTATCGCTTCGATGTCAACCCGACTCGTCTTTTCAAACAAAACACCCTTTACCACTACAGAGCCTAAAACTAGAATTGTTCTTGCCCCGCTCGACCCATCTTTAAGTTCAAAGAAATGATAAAGACAAGACTTGCAACTAGAATTGGGCATTCTCTACTTAGCCTTGCACGATCTCTCCTTGAAGTTTAGCTCACCTCTTCTCTTACCTTTGAAACTCTTCCTTAAACAGAAATAGAGGAGCATCAAAGAAAAGAAAGAAGTAAGAATGGGCCAAGTAGTAAAACACAACTACAATAAGAAACAAAACATAATACATTTATTTGTAGTTATGCCTGCGTCCTGTCTTTTAAGAAACACAACTGCAATAACAAACAACAAATAATTAGTTTATGTAGGGTTATTACCGAGTCCTGTCTTCATGGCGGCAGCCTATACCCGCACCGCCTGAACTACACCTTACTCACCCTATGCTCGAGTTTTAGTATTACTTTCCTACCTCTAAGGCTGCCACTAGTAACTCTAAAACTGGATCTCCTTCACTTGGATTCTCGTACCACATATTTGCATTCTGAAGTGAAAGCACCCGAACTCTTAAATTAGCCGAAAACATTACTTGTGCTATTGAAGCAAGTAAAGACACTGCAACAACTAAGTAAATTAAAAAAAAAAAACTCTAGAACTAACCAAGGCACCCACTGCTTACTTGACTTGAACTTGCCTTAGAGCAGAAAGAATGGAACACCATTTAGAATAGATTGGAGTCATCTTTTAACCTACCCTCTTATGTACGAATATAATATGATACTAATTCTTTTTGCTGACCACTACTTTCAAAGTTCAGAATTTCCATCTCTAGCCTCGCGGTTAGCTGTTGAAATGAATTTTAGCCTAATCACATAGACCCGCCCCTAATTCTGCTCTTATTTGCGAATTCTACAAGTAAGGACAATAAGTTAGTGAGTTACTGCCCCGGATTCATTCTCATCGCCAAATAACTCTTTCGTAGTTTTCTTACTTAGACATAAGCAACACCTGTTAACTGACACTGCTTAAGATCTGTAGCTAGATCCAGCTCCTTATCTTGTTTCTAATCCTTCTACAGATCCCTCTCTTTCTCCAGATAGTTTATACTGTTGATTCTATATACGACTTAACAATACTTTCCCCCCTGTCCTATACATATCTTGCAGCTTCATCTGATCTATCTTATACTTCATATCCTTCTTCCAATGAAACTCCATAGGCTAATGCACTTAGCCTTACCCGAACTTTTATGGACTTGAGAAAACTTTACTGCTGCACTTTCATATCTCTCTTATTGAGCACTTGGTATAAAATTTGGAAGTAATGGACAGGAGGAAGCCTTGCCGTTAAGTGAAATTCTCATGAGTTGAATTATTACTCTTGAGTTTGATTCTGACTTTTGCATTTTTCAAGAGAAGAGGCAGGGTCGGCAGAAACAGAAGAATTAGTGTGCCCTCCTATGTATACTAGATATAGGTAACCAAGGATAGTAGATAGGTATGGAGTTGCAAGATGAGGAATGGAGCAGGTGAGGAATAAGGATCAGAAGAGCAGTAGTTGAATCAGGTGAAGGTGAGGAAGAAGGTAAATCAGGTGCTCAAGCCAAAAATTCTAACTCTGGATTTACAGTCTGAATCAGCTTATGAGTTTCGGTCTTTGGAACTAATTCACTTCACACACGTAACTTCTTGCCCAATCCAGACTTGTATAACAGTAAACTGATTGTCGCGTCTCGCCTCCTTGTCGACTCGATAAGAATAAGTAGAAAGGTGTTACACTGAGCGGTTAATGGAATCATAAAGTATTGGTAAAGCGGAGCGGCTAAGGGCATAAATTCATCTAATACTGGCAAGGAATCCGTCTACAGCCCAAGTGTATAATAACCATAAACAGGATTTGAAGCAGAAGAATGGACTGCTCGAGTTTCATCCTATCCTATTTAGAAGCAGTGGAAAGAGATGCAGTATATTTACATCTATACCAAGTGCATAAGAAAAATTTTTGGGGGTATATATTGCTATGGTTCCCGTAACTGTCCATAGTTAGAGAATATTGTAGAACATTAATCTCTATGGATGTATGTGCCAGTTTACGTGTAACGAATACTTTTCTACAACAAGTACGAAGTCGACCACTATTGTGAATGGTTTCCAATAAACCTATTCATCAATTTGTAGAATTACTCAAGTGGAGCAATAGAGCTAACTTGTTGTGAGGTTAAACATATATATGGACTTCAATTGATCACTCTTTTGTCGCATTTAGAAGTCAACCAGTCGAAGGTCAAGAAAGAAAATGACTCGCTTGTGGGTAATCAAATGCTCGCAAGTGAGTCAGTTATTGCCAGTCCATATGAAGGTGGCTCATACACGACTTTTGAGTTAGTTAATGCAAACGACTTATGGTCATGCTTCCTCATTGGAAACTATTCTAGTCTAATCTAAATTATCTGCTATTTGAAAGAATGCAACCAACAGTAATCAATGTTTTGAAATAAGTATCCTTATATATTACATTCCAAGGAAACGTGCAGGATAGAATTTAAACAACTTATTTTTGGGTCGTTCTCATGTTAGAGTTGAAGAAAGGGTCTTCCAAATTTACTGGTGAGGGTTTCACACAATTATCTAGAGATATTTTATAAATATTTTTTTTAATAATCTACTTAGTCAAAGTTTAGTACCTTGATTTGATTCAAAGTCAATTGAGTTTTACTTTCAATTCCGCCTTATGTGGAGGTGCTGAGACAAGACCTTACAAAAGATTATATTGAGAGTGTGTCAAATGATTAGGTCAATAATGATGTTCATAGGATTCTAAATGTTTCCTTATATTCACACTCCAATAGACTCTAATCAAATGATTAGGGCATAAGCATAAAAAATATCAGAAATGATTGTGTGAGTCCTATTTGACCATCAATGAGCCATGTGATCATACACTAAACTATATTAGTTATTGGACTTGAAGATTAGGCAGCATAATGACACCGTCTTAGTCAGCTATTGTGTTTTAGTTTGTCGATGGTGGTATAACTTATGACAATGATAATGTCATCTAAAATTTAAATATTATGATGGTAGGATGATTGGAGTCCTATGACTCATGTCAAAAGTTATGATGATAATAATACCCAATGTCAAAAGTTATGATGATAATACTATCCAATGTTAGTGACAGTATCATCCGTACCTTAAAATTTTGAGATTTAAATTTTTTACTTCATTTTTAAAATCTTTTGAGGCCTATAAATATCTTACTTCGGTTTGGTTTGTGCTAAATCTATTTCTAGGGTTAAGAAGTATTTTAGCTCTCTTTGAGTATTGTTAAAGTTTTTCCTCTCTTTCGTGTGAGTGTGAAAGTTTTCTCTTAAATCCAAAAAAAAAGAAAAATTATAAAATATTATTGATTTTTATCTATTAGAAATAAGATTGATATTGAAAGTTGAACATATATCAGTAAGACCTAACCACTATAAATTTATTTATATTCTTTCTCTTGCTTATGATTTTTCATATTATTTATTTATTTTCATTTACCTTACTTGAAACTCTTATATTCAACACTTGATTAATCGTATTTACAAAATATATTATTTTCTCGATCAAGTTTTTAAATCAGTTAAAATTGCTATAACTCTCATTCACTCTTCCTCCCCTTCTTTTCTTAGTGTCATTAATATCCTAACAATATATTGGATCAATATATTATTTTTTTATATTTGAGCTTCTAAATAGATTGACAACCTTTGAAAAAAAATTAGTTCAAAAATATTAAGCCCTAATATATTATACACTATTTTCTAGGGACAAATCATAAACAATGTATCATATGAAAAACCTAGTCCAAATACTCTAAAATTTTAATGAAAGCTTTTAATTGGAACCAGATGGACATCCATCATTATTTTTCTATTTTATAAAAAAATTTAATATATTTTTATTTATTCAAAATATGAATAGTTTATGATTTTCTTATTTTCTTCGTGATGGATTTATATAATATTTTTTGATATTTTAGCTTTTAAATAGATGGGTAACCTATGGTAAATATTTGGTCCAAAAAAATTAACTCGTGACATATGATAACACTATTTTTGGGGTTAAATAAAAAATAGTGTATCATATACAAGGGTAGATCCAAATACTCTGAAATTTTATGAAAAATTTAAATTAGATTCAGATGCACATCTATCATCTTTTTGCTAATTTAGAGAGGTTTTTTTAATTTTTTTTATTTATTTAGAATATGAACAGTTTATGATTTTTTTAATCAAAATATGATAGATCCATATATATATTTTTTTTTACATTTGAGCTTCTAAATAGTTGTGTTGAATCTCGGATTTTGATGATGAAATAAATTGATGGGTTATAAATCTAACATGGATTGTTAGAGTTGATTGATGCAGGATTAATTACGACATAATGATTATTACAATCAGGATTGGCCATAGTCAAGTCCATACATCGATGCAGTTGGGAACTTGCCATAAGTGCATCGGAAGCTCGTCGAGGGTATCGGGAGCTTGCCAGGATGATGCAAGGGAGTTCGCTAGAAGAAGATTGAGAGTCGTCGGAAGATTGTCTAGGGTAGCTGAAATACTTGTCCTGAGTTGGAAAGGTCTTCTAATAGATGTTTTGGAAATTTTGATCATATTTAATTAAGTCATAATTAGCATCGTGTAGGTCTAACTATGATAGGATTAATGAAGTTACAACCAGATAATGGGCTAAGATCAAGCTTAGGCATCGGGCCGGGTTCGGACGATGCAATGGGATCTCGTCGAGAGTTCGCTAGGAGATTCACCGAAGGGATCGGGAAGCTCATTGGGAACATGAAGGGAGATCACCGAGCGAAGACCAGAGGACATATCGCAAGAATGTCGGAGGCTACCGGATTGGCGAAAGTTGGGTCTAAATTAAGCTTATGATCATTAAGTGTTGTAATCGTCGAGTCTTAGTTAGAAGTAAGTCCTAATTGAGTTTGATTTAGATGAAATTCAAATCAACTCAATAAGGTAACCAGATCCACTATTGAGTTTGGTTGAGCTCAATCAGTTGACCAAGGAGCTGGTCAACATAAAGTCAAAGCCAGAATTTGAAAAGTGGAGGGAACCACTTTTGCGGAGAATCCGACGGGTAAACCATAGGTGAACGATGGTTGGACCGCCCATACCACAGAATCCGGGTGGTGACCAGCAACTTTCGGTAGGTAAACTGCCCAGGTGGCGATTAAACCACCCGTACCATAGAATTCGGGCGACAGCCAACGGCTGACAACGGGTAAACCGCCCGTATTTGGTTTTTTTGGGTATGTTTGATTTTTGACTCTAAATTTCTAAAGTCACTTGAGGTCTATAAATATCCCAAGTATTCTTGCATTGACAACAACTCTTTTGAGTAATTAAATTCTGTGAAAAAAAATTATGAGTGATTTGTAAGAAAAAAAAAAGGAAAGGTAGAAAGCTTAGAGATAGAAATTTTTTTAAGTCTCCCTTGTAAGCAAGTGTAAGGGTTTGATCTTCACCCAAAGAAGATTGGTAGTGGACGTCGGTGTGCCTCAAGAAGGAGGATTCAGGAGTGGACGTAGGTCATTGGTGCCAAACCACTATAAAAATTGTGAGTGATTCTTTACTTTTATTGATTACATATTTCTTGTATTAAAGCTTCATATTTAACTCATCTTTTAAGAAAGCAAAGTTTTCATGATAAGTTCCAATTGATCATATCAATTGGTATCAGAGTAAGGTTCTTACTCTTTGGAGTAACACCCACTTGAGTAAATGACTTATTTTGACATGAATGAGGGACATTCCATTTCACGTCCACCCATGTTCAATGGGACGGACTACACTTATTAGAAAACTCAGATATGAGTTTTCTTATTTTTTTTTTAGACCTTGATTTATGGACTATTGTTGAAAATGGATTTAAAAAGTCTTCTCTTCCAATGAATAATTGGAATGATTTGGAGAAGAAGACTTTCTCTTTAAATGTAAAGGCTATGAATGTCTTGTTTTGTGCTCTTGATAAGAATGAGTTTAATCGTGTTTCTGCTTGTGATTTGACTTTCGATATTTGACATACTTTGAAAATCACATATGAAAAAATAATTAATATAAATAAATCAATTAATGAAATGTCTTACAAAAATGAACTTTAAGAACACCTTCCAAAGAACAGGAAGGAATTTGAACTGAAAACATATGACTCCTCGAGTGAAATCTTGAGTGATGAGAACATTGAACTTTTGACAAATGAACCTAAAAATTTAATGAAATTGAACCTTAAAAATAATCTAAATATGGATAAAACATCTTGGTATGAACGCAAGAAGCCAAGGAGCTCCAAAAATAAAATGCTCAACCAAGATATTGAGAACCTTGCTTTAATGACGATCGAAGATAAGGTCAATGAGCCTTTAAATATTTTATTTTTTGAATTTAAGCATATTTCATTATTTATTCAATGAGTTTAGAAAACTTAGCAAGTCTTTTAAACTGCTTAAATTTAATCATGATTTGTTAGTTAAAAGACTTGATAAAATGCATGACTCCTTAGCATCACATAAATCATGTTCTAAATGTGATATGCTAGATAATGTTAAATAAGAGAATTTCATGCTTAAAACAACAATAGAGAAATTTGAGATAGGGAATAAATTCCTAAATATGATCCTTGCCAATAAGGATCATATGAATAATAGACATGACATAGACTTTGTTGGAAATATTCAACAAAAGTCAACCATCTTTGTAAGAGGACCTACATTGAAAGTGACACCAAGAATTAAGTATAACTTTTGTGGCAAATTAGGACATAAATAAAATAAATGTCTTTTTAGAAAATATAGTCCACATCTTGTATGGGTTCTAAAGAAAAATCTATACAATAAAAATCGGTTAGAAAAGGAAGGTAAAATTTTTTTTTGAAGGACCGAATGTAAAATGGGTATCTAAACCAAATATATCTTTTCTATAAGTTTGTTTTAAAATTAAAGCTAGGAGCCCTGAATAATGTTTTAGATATCAAGATATAACTTGAGATCCAACATTCTTTCAAGCTCACTAGCTTAGATATTAACAAGATTAATTATTAATAATAAAAATAAATTTTTATTATGATTAATCTTGATGATACATGATCCTTGCATAGTATAATTAGAACAAAAAAGTGTTAGTTATCTTGAATAAAAGTCATATATGTGAAAGGGAGATTCTGATGATGATTGAAAATCATTGATTTGGATGTAAAGACTATTATTAAATACTTCAAATATTGACTAAATTTATGGAATGATTATTTTAAATGTTACATTGATTGAAATGCCATGATGATTGAATGCTTCAATTTTAAGTATTTTGAAAATGACTTTGTAAACTCCTTACACTATGTGTAGAGTTAGACTCATTTAAATATTAAAATTGAGATAGGTTAAATTTTGATTAAAGATGTTTTATGAAACCATGATTTAATGATGCATAGTGATTATGCTTAATGAGTTTATATTTCAAAATTATGCATAATGATCTTTGTGATTTATGACTTATTGATCTTTGCCATAATGAAATCTCTTTTTCAATTTTAAATGAAGATACATGTTTTTATTTGGCTTAAAAGACAAAGGCATGTTTGTATGAAATAAAGGAAATATATTTTTACTTGAAATTTATTTTATCTTATAAATCTTTTAAAAAGAGATTAATGAATTGATTATATTATCTTTTATGAATCTCTTAAACTATGAAAGTGATCTTGATGATTTAAACTTAGATAAGTTATTATCATGATTTTTGGCAAGTTTGGAAAATGAAACTTGAAAATCTTTTTATGAACCATTTTGAAAACTTGAAGTTTCATATATATATATCAAGATCTTCTACTTTTTCTTCCTTAAAATTAAATAATGATCTTGATATCTATAATATGATATATTTATGACTCTTCTTTGATCTCTTAAGATTCTATTTTATTATCTAAGAGAATATTCATTAAATTAAATCATGTCTTTTAGTATTTTTGAATGTCTTTTGAAATTAATATCTTTTTTGACATGATTTATTTTAAAACTCATGAATGACATAACTTATCACCAAAATTAGTATTTCTTAAATTTGTGATAAGTTAAAAATTGAAAGAGATTTGTATTATCATGAATATTTTCTTAATTTCTTGACTTGACTTATATATTATGGGAATCACGTTATTGATCTGTATGATTTTCTCCTTTTAATAAAAAAGAGATTTATGATCTTGACAATTATAAGTTGAAACTTTTTATCAAGATTGTTCTTCTATTTTATTAAAAAGTAAATCTATCTAAATGAATTATATGTCTTAGGATTTACCTTAAATAAATTAAGATTATTTAATCTCCTAAGAATCATTTTCGTTATTTACAATTAAAAAGGAGAGAAAAGAAATCAATAGCATTTCAAGAGACCGATAAGTCTATTAATTTTATTTTGAATTTTTTGAAAATAATTTTGATGATTTTGATATTTGAAAATTGAATGAGTTATTTACATATATCATGATTTTGATTTCTTGGAATTATAACTTAAAATCTTTTATGAATCAAAATCTTTTGTTATGTGTTTTCATATTATTTAAAAGGAGATTTTTATACAAATCATGAACTTACAACTTAAGATTTCTTATGCATGAATCAAAATATTCTATGATTTATTTCTTGATATTCATAATTTATTTTCATAAATTGAATGTCGCATCACCATGTTAATTTTTCTTGATATATTTTATGTGATGATTTATATATTTATTAATTTATTTCTTAAAAAATGATGTAATGGGAAAAGTTTTACACTAACCATCCCTTCTTTTTGACAATGATAAAAGGGGAGCAAAACTTGTTAGCTTATAAATAAATTGCTAGCTTGAACAATGTAAAGGAAGCAAAAATTTGCTAGCTTGCACTTCCCAAAAGAGAAGAAGGAACTCACTAGTTTGCATGTTCTAATGTGATGAAAAATTTACTAAATTGCTAAGCCTTCGTATCTCACAAAATTGCTAATTGTACTTATCTTTTTTTGTTGATAACAAAGGGGGAGAAGATATGATAATATGAAATCATGATAATATATATTGAGTTTAAAAATATACATGATGATTTGGAATAATACTCATGATTTTAATGGTATGATGTGATTAAAATAAGTTTCAACTTAGATTCTTGAGCTCATCTTAATATTCTTTTTAAAATTTATTAAGAGCTCTTCCCAAAGATGAAATGATTTCAACAACACCTCCATTATTTCTCTCTTTATTAAAGGGGAAGAAAATTTTATAATGCATATACTATGGGGGAGTTATGTCATCATGTGCTTTGAAATTATTAGCAATATTTCACCTTCGTGTTGATGACAAAGGGGGAGAAATATATATTGATGACATATGATATTAATTAATGAAATACATTGATGACACATGATCTTGTTAAAAAATATGGATATCTTGATATGGATATGAATTGATATATATTGAATATGGATATGAGTGCATAATTCTAATTATGATTTGATGATTTGATGAAATTCATGATTTGATTACTTTATATAAATTCATGTTAAAATTTGCATAGAATGTTGATAACTTGAATTTAAGAGTGTCTGCTTCTCTTAAATTTAAGTGGTATGGATTTAGGGGGAGTTAGAATTAACTCCTGTCATCAATTGGTTGTCATCATCAAAAAGGGGGAGATTGTTGAATCTCATATTTTTATGATGAAATCAATTGATGGGTTATAAATCTAACATGGATTGTTAGAGTCGATTGATGCATGATTAATTATGATAGAAGGATTATTATAATCAGGATTGATCAAAGTCAAGTCCATGTATCGAATCGATGCGGTTGGGAACTCGCCAGGAGTGCGTCAGAAGTTTGCCGAGGGTATCGGGAGCTTGCCAGGATGACATAAGGGAGTTCGCCAGAAGAAGATCGAGACTCACCGGAAGATTATCGGGGGTAGCCGAAAGCTTGTCGGGAGTTGGAATGGTCTTGTAATGGATGTTTTGACAATTATGATTGTATTTAATTGTTATAATTAGCATCATGCAGGTCTAACTATGACAAGATCAATGGAGTTACAACTAGATAATGGGCCAAGATTAAGCTTAGACATCGAGTTGGGTTCGGACGATACGGTGGGATCTCGTCGGGAGTTCGCTAGGAGATTCGCCAAGGGATCAGGAAGCTCACTAGGAACATGAAGGGAGATCACCGGTAGAAGATCGGAGGACTTACCGCAAGAATGTCGGAGGCTACCGAATTGGCGAAAGTTGAGTCTAATTTAGTTTTTGGTCATTAAGTGTTATAATCGTTGAGTCTTAGTTAGAAGTAAGTCATAATTGAGTTTGATTTAGATGAAATTCAAATCAACTCAATAAGGTAATCGGATCCACTACTGGGTTTAGTTGAGCCTAGGTTGAGCTCAATCAGTTGACCAAGGAGCTGGTCAACATAAAGTCAAAGCCATAATTTGAAAAGTGGAGGAAACCGCTTTTACAGAGAATCCGACAGGTAAATCGCTGGTGAACGGTGGTTGGACGGCCCGTACCACAGAATCCGGGCGATGGCCAGTAGCTTTCGGCAGGTAAACTGCCCAGGTGGCTATTAAATTGCTTGTACCACAGAATCCAGGCGGCGACCAGTGGCTAACGACGGGCAAACCACCCGTACCCGGTTTTTTTGGCTAACGACGGGTAAAACCACTTGGGGTCTATAAATACCCCAAGTATTCTTGCAATAACAACAACTCTTTTGGGCAATTAAATTTTATGAAAAAGAAATTGTGAGTGATTTGTAAGAAAAAGAAAAGAAAAGGGAGAAAGATTAGAGATATAAATTTTTCATAAGTCTCCCTTGTAAGCAAGTGTAAGGGTTTGATCTTCACCCAAAGAAGATTGATAGTAGAAACCGGTGTGTCTCAAGACAGAGGACTCGGGAGTGGACGTAGACTTTGATCCTAACAAGTTGAACAAATAATGATAAAAATTTGGTCTAAAAAATATTAAGACTTAATATCTAATACTTTATTTTAGGTCAAACCAAATATATCGCATATAAGAACCTGTCCAAATGCTCTGAAATTTTATAAAAAGGCAATTTGAACTGAACTCAAATAGATCTCTATCATATTTTGTCTAATTTAAAATTGTTTCTATAATTTTAAATTTTGGTAAAATATAAAAATAGTGTAATTGATACAAGAACTAATTAAAATTATGTGAAATTTTAGTAAAACTTTCAAAAGACATCAAGAATGACATTAATGACATTTTTTCAATTTATTTTCAGCATCTGAACAATTTGAATTTTTCTTAATTTATTCATTTTTTAGTTATCACAAAAATATGATCTATCCATGTAGTATTTTTTAACATTTGATCTTTAAAATATATGAAAAGCCTATCCTAAAATTTAGTTTACAAAAACCAAGCTCTTCATATTTTATGTTTTATTTTAAAAATATTTAATTACTATTATATTATTATTTACTTTATGGTTTGTATTTATTAATTATACCGTTTGTTTTCACTATTTTTTATAATTTAATATTTTTATATTTTTATTTATTATTTATAATAATATAAATTGATATGTCAGTAAATTATTTAATATAATTTATTTTTGACATTAAGATTATATTTTTTGATATTTTCTGTATAATTTAACATTTTGAGACTCAAAATTAGTAAATAAACAATTTTAAAAAAATAATGAATATATAAACCTTTTAAATTTATTTTGAAGTTTTGTATATATTTTTAGAAAAATTATATTTTTTAATTTAATATTATTATATTACCGATGACTTTTAGTTAGATTAATTAGATTTAAATTTGTTATTCTTATTATTATTTTTAATTATCTAGTTTTAAGTTTTTGAATGGTTAAATTGTATTGGTTAGATTATTTAAAAGGTGGAGAGAGAAGATAACAACTTTTAAGGGGAAAGAGAATGGCTCTCTATCAAATTTTTTTAAAGAATGTTAATACCTACTAGAGTTGAATCACCGTTGATAATATACTTTATAATTACTAGCTATAATAATTGGTGATGAAAATAAAATATGAATAAATTTTGTATATGAATAAATACTAGTAGACCGTTATATATAGTGGAATCAAACTGAAATCATAATTAGATGAACACCAAGATTTATGTGAAAAACCTCCTCAACTCGAAGGGTAAAAATCACGGGACAAGTTAGAGAAAATCCACTATCAAAATAATGAATATACAGATCTCAAGGCTTTTTGCCCAAGCCCAAGCAATAGCCACAAAAGAATCACAGGGATACAAGGACTATAATACAAACATAATATCTAAAACATTCCCAAGAGATCACAGTAAGAATGATTGAGAATAGTCTTTTTTTATCCTTGTCTTCTTCTATTTCCTAAATCTCTTATTTTCTGGCTTCTATTGTCAATCTGCAGTTTTCTTTCTCTCTCCCACGTTTTCAACCGTCGATGTTCTCTTAATCTCAACCCTGGCCACCTAATCTAGGGTTTAGGTTAATATAAATGAGGTTTTGGGTTGTGGGCTTCACTAAAGCCCATTATGGGCTGAATCTAGGCCATCTGCCCAACAACCTCCCCCTTCAGCCTATAAGGGAGGTTGTTTCATGACTCCTCAATGTGAAGTCATGCCGACCAACTGTCGGCACATCTCCTATCTCTCTTTCGGTAAAGTCTTTATCAACATATCTGCCTTATTATCATCTGTATGAATTTTTTGAAGTTGTAACTACTTCTCTTCAAACACATTTCTAATCCAGTGATATCTGACATCTATTTGCTTTGACTTTGAATGAAATGTTGAGTTCTTGCATAAATAGATGACACTCTAGCTGTCACAATATACCATATAGTTTTTCTGTTTCAACCCCAATTCTTGTAAGAATCCTTTCATCCATAACATTTCTTTGCAAACCTCTATAGCAATAATATATTCTGCCTTTGTGGTAGAGATAGCAATACACCTTTGCAATCTGGACTAACATGATATAGCTCCCCCTGTAAAAGTACAAAACCTGATGTGGACCTTCTTATGTCAATATCTCTTGCCATATCTGTATTTATGTAACCTGTCAACACAGGTGGTCCACCTCCAAAGCTTAGACAAACTTTAGAACTTCCTCTGAGATATCTAAAATCTACTTCACTGCTGCCCAATGCTCTTTACCTGGATTTGCAAGAAATCTGCTAGTAACATCCACTGCATATGCGATGTCCGACCTCATACATACTATCGCATACATTAAACTTCCAACTACTGAAGCATAAGGAACCTTTTTCATTTTCTCCTTCTCCTCATCACTTAACGGACTCGGATCTGAGCACAACTTGAAGTGACCTGCAAGAGGAGAACCAACTGGCTTTGCATTACTCATGCTGAACCTATCAAATACCTTCTTAATGTATTTCTCCTGTGACAACCAAATCTTCCTCTTTCTTCTGTCACGAGAAATCTGCATGCCTAGTATTTATTTTGCTGGCCCCATGTCATTCATTGTAAAAGACTCGCTTAGGTCATTCTTCAACCTGTCAATCATAGACATATCTTTCCCAAGAATAAGCATGTCATCAACATAAAGTAAGAGAATAATAAAATCTTCACCAAACCATTTGATGTACACATAATAATCTGAAGTTGTTCTTTTGTATTTATTTTCAATCATAAATAAATCAAACTTTTTATACCACTGTCTAGGAGCTTGCTTCAACCCATACAAGCTCTTCTTCAACTTATAGGCAAGATTTTCTTTACCTTTGACTTTGAAGCCTTCTGATTGCTCCAAATAAATTTTCTCCTCCAAATCACCATGAAGAAAAGATGTTTTCACATCTAACTGCTCAATCTCCAAGTCTATGTTAGCAGTAATACCAAGAGCAACACGGATAGAAGATATTTTAACAACAAGAGAAAAAATCTCTTCAAAGTCAATACATTTCTTTTGACCAAAGTCTTTCACAACCAATCTAGCTTTATACTTTGGTTGAGAATAATATTCTTGAGTCTTCAACCTGAAAACCCACTTGTTCTTCAAGGCTTTACTTCCCTCTGGTAGTTGTACTAAATTATATGTGTGGTTCTTCTAGAACTTACTCTCTTTCTTCTTCCTGCTCAACATGTCCTGCAGGTAGATTAACATCTAGCTCTGCACCATCTTCCTGCACATCTCTCCCATCACCCTAATATACTTGAGGAATAACTAGGTCACAGTCTACAAATCCCTCTGCAGAAGTCTTAGCTTGTGCCTCCTTCTTTAAATCTTCAATGGTTTGATCCTCAAAGAAGACAACATCTCTGCTTCTAAACACTTTCTATTTTTCTAGATCTCAAAACATGTAACCAAACTGATCATGTGAGTAACCAAGGAAAATACACTCTTTTGACTTACCATCCAACTTGGATCTCTCGTTGTCTGGAACATGTGCAAATGCACGATAACCAAACACTCTTAAATGCCTATATGAGATATCTTTCCCTGACCATATATGCTCTGCAACATCACCATCTAGTGCTGTATATGGTGATAAGTTGATTACATTAACTGCAGTCCTCAAAGCCTCATCCCAAAATATTTTGGGTAGCTTGACCTGTGAAAGCATTCTTTTGATTTTTTAAATGACAGTGCGGTTCATCCTCTCTACAATTACATTATGCTGAGGTGTACCAGGAACTGTCAACTCATGTTGGATGTCATGTGCCCTGCAATAATCATTAAATAATCCTATGTACTCACCATCATTATCTGATCTTATGCATTTCAATTTCCTTTATGTCTCCCTTTAAACTCTAGCATAAAACTCCTTAAAGACATTAATAACCTGATCTTCGATCTTCAAAGCATAGGCCCATATTTTTCTGGAAAAGTCATCTATAAAAGTAATAAAATAAAGTGCACCACTAATACTAGGAACATTAACAGATCCACTATGAGTTTTTGTCCTCAAAGGACCACACACATCTGTATAGATACGGTCTTAGGCATATACTTTTCTAGATAAAGCATGACTAACAAAGGAAACTCTATGTTATTTACCAGACAAATAATCAATACAAGGGTTCAAATATGTACCTCTGAGGTCTGGCAATACCTCTCTCTTGGAAAATTCTTGCAGCCCCTTCTCACTCATGTGTCCCAATCGCCTATGCCACAACTCCATGCTGAAGTCTTTCTCTGTAGTATTCAACTGCTCACCACAAGCTTTAGCTTGCAATCTATACAATGCATGACATTTCTTCCCATTAGCTACAATAAGAGAACCTTTACTGAGCTTCCACTGCCCTCTGTGAAATCTGACATCAAAGTCTTCATCATCCAGCCTTCAAACTGAAATTAAATTCAGTCTTAAGTCAATCACATGTCTCACATCCTTAAGCACCAACTCGTAGCCAAGGTTGGTCTTTATACGAATATCTCTCATGCCAATGATGTTTGTTGTACCATAGTTGCCCATCATTACAACAACAAAATTTTCAGACCTGTAAGTAGCAAAAGACTCCCTCCGTTGTGTAGCATGATAAGAAGCGCCTGTGTCAATTATCCACTCAAGATCCTGGCACATACAAGAAAAAATATCATCAGAAGTAGACAAAATCAAATAATTACTACATTCACCATAGCTGTGATATTCTCTTTTGACTCTGTATGATCTACTTCTTTCCCTTTTTTCTTGTTCTTCTTAGGTTGCTTGCATTGATTCTTATAATGTCCTTTCTCATCATAATTGTAGCAAATAATATATTTCTTTGATCTTGACTTACTTTTACCTATATGTGAACCACTTCTATCATTTGACTTTGACCTTCCTCTGTTCTCTGAGACAAGTGTCTATAAATCAATCTGAGAAGTAGCTGAATTCTTTCTTCTCAACTCCTCAGTCAACAAACTCATGGTGACAATACCATCTAGTGCTGAATTACTGAGGGAAATCACCAGTGTCTCCCAACTTTCTAGTAAAGAACTGAGAAGTAACAATGCTTGTAACTCATCATCAAGAGACATTTTCATAGAGGATAACTGGTTAGTAATACTTTGCATTTCACTCAAATGCTCAGGAATAAAAGTACCCTCTTTATATTTCAAGTTCACAAGTTTTCTGATCAGAAAAGCTTTGTTGTCAGTCGTTTTTCTTTTATAAAGACCTTCTAACTTTTTCCAAAGAGAGTAAGTAGAACTTTCCGTAGAAACATGGTGAAAGACACTATCATTAAGCCACTAACGAATAAAGCCAACAGTTTTCCAATCTAACATCTTCCACTCATTATCTGTCATAGTTGTGGGTTTTGCACTATCCCCTTGCAAAGGTTCATACAAATCCTTGTAATACAAGAGATCTTCCATTCTTGGTTTCCATATCATCCAATTGTTTCCGTTTAAACTAATCATGCGAGAAATATTACCGACCTCCATGTTCAAATACAAAAGATTAAATGCCACTAAAAACCCTGCTCTGATACTAGTTGATGGGAATAAAATAAGAATAAACTTTGTATATGAACAAATACTAGCAAACCGTCACACATAGTGGAATCAAACAGAAATCACAATAAGATTAACACCAAGATTGACGTAGAAAACCCCCTCAACTCGAAAGGAAAAAATCACGGGACAAGTCAGAGAAATCCACTATCAAAATAATGAATATACAGATCTCAAGGTTTTTGGACCAAGCCCAAGCAATAGCCACAAGAGAATCACAGGGATACAAGGACTATAATACCAAACACAATATCTAAAACCTTCCCAAGAGATCATAGTAAGAATCCACTGCAAACTGATCTAACCTGAGATATGAATGATTGAGAATAGTCTTTTCCTATCATTATCTTCTTTTCTTTCTTAGATCTCTTGTTTTCTGATTTCTACTATTAATCTGTAATTTTATTTCTCTCTCCCACGTTTTCAGTCGTTGCTGTCCTCTTAATCTCAACTCTGATCATCTAATCTAAGGTTTAGGTTAATATAAGTGAGATTCTAAACTGTAAATTTTGTTAAAACTCATTATGAATTAAATCTGAATCATCTGCTCAACAATCAATACTACCTAAAAAAAAAAAAGAATGCAACTAGTGTCAAAAAGGTTGAAATCACTACTAACACAACCTCCTCTAAACCAATACGGCATTGCTACCGAGCAGTGTACTTCACTTCAGTTCTAAAGTAAGCCGTAAGAGTCAGAGTTGATCCCCAAAAAAGGAACTTAGCGTTAGTCGACAATTGGACTTCCAATTGGAACTCGAACTTCACCTGTTTCCTCTAATGTTATTGAGTTCTATACTTATGTCACCATCCAGATTCTATTCTAACAATTCCATTCTTGTGGTGAACATTACATTATTTTCTTCATCGCCAACAACAAGAACTCCCGACTCACTCTATTTACTTTGGATACAGCTTGCTTATACAACTTCTTCTCTTGTACTTTCGAACAGCTTAACACTAAATAGGATACGATTGACTCGGGTAAGGGCAATAAGACTAAGTAGAGAAGATAGGTAGGCAAGACAAGTTCAAGGAACCGATAGAAGCTCTATTACAATTCGATCCAGTAGTAATTTTAGAGCACAACTGTTAGTAACAACCCTATAGCACAACTATTAGTAACAACCCTCCTCAACATTCTAAAATATGCTAATCAATTTCTATCCATATGAGCTATGCAAGTGAGATAATAAAATTTGGAGAAAGAAATATTATACTATGAAGTTCTGATAAAAGAAAGATGTATGCTATGAAATTTCTTATCTATATACAATGCGAGTGAGATTCAATGATTAAAGCAACGTGAGTGGGATTCAATTATTAAAGCAACATTTGTGCAAGAGAGTAAAATTCATATCTTATATGCACTGCACATCTTGACAGTAAAATTAATCTGCACTTACGAAGGAAAGGAGTTTAGGGTTTAGTATGGATACGATAAAGAAAACCTAAGACTTAAATGGACAATCAGAACTTATTCAAAGTTTTATCCATGACAATCCCAACTTATTCAAAGCTCGATCCACTTTGTCACATCATAAATTGCTTTGGCTATTGGATGGGGGTAGTGCCTATATTCTATCCTTGAAGTTGATGGTGCGACATTGACTACTTCACCTTTTTCCTTTTGAAGAGTGCTAATTTGACTACTGCCGACATAGGAACTGGCTTCCCTGGCATTATATATATATATATATATATATATATATATATATATATATATATATATATATATATATATATATATATATATATAGAAAGAGAAAGAGAAAGAGAGAGAGAGAATTATCCATGTGCATCAGACGCTGATGATTAATATGATCCATGAAAATGTTAAACTGGCAGCCAGGTCTGTGATATGGTGGTCCAATATCGACAAATATATCCTAACCTAACCTACAAAAGGATGAGTTAAGTTGGTCTTATTTTGTGTGGGTTAGCTTTTGGAGTCTATTGCTAGGATTCTCTACTGTCATCATCATTTTGATGTTGGTAGATAAATAATATATTGTTTGGTTTTTTCCTAGAGTTGGTGCTAGAAGTTGATCAAATGTCATAAAGATATTGGAAGCCCTAGTAAATTAGTTTAAGTTTTGATGTATACGTTGACTTTAGGTTTGTAATTGATGGAGTTGTGAGATTGATAAATCTGTTAAATACAACTAAGGAGGAGTGATGAATATAAATTAAAATCAGTGTCATCTTTATTACCTTCTCCAGAAACTATTTCAAGTCAAACTCTTGAAAGTGATTTTACAACATATTCTGACGGATAATGAATATATTTTCTCTATATGATGTAAGCCTGTTTGTCACTATAAAAATATTACTTAAATTGAGCACTGGAATTAATAAAATATCTAATATAATATGGATTTAAGAAATAGATGAAAACTTATATCGGTTGATCGAGAATACCATCACAAGATACAACTGAGATACTATTCTTTTACGAGTGTTCTCTCTGGATGACCATACAAATCCCATTGTCTGGAAACATACATACTTTTATATGTATGTATATATGTGTGTGTATGTATATATATATATATATATATATATATATATATATATATATATATAAGATAATTTATTTTAGGAATATAATTAAAATTAAGTAAGATACTATTGAGTTTTTTTTAATTTTTAAATGACAACAACATTAGAATTTTCTCAGTATCGTCAGCTAATAAATAATATGTAGAAAAAAATGAGGCGTTACATGAAAGGAGACTTATGGGTGCATGGACCGAGTCTAGTCTACGTTATGACTCACCAAACACCAAGACTCCTTGTGGTCAACACTATCACATAATGAGCAGTTTTTTGTTATTTAGAAGCCCAATATAATGATAGATCGCCTCAGATAATTGCATTCCCTGTTCTGATCATTATGTTGTCTCACCCATTAGATAAGGCTTGAATGGGTAAGAATATTAAATTATATATTATATTTGAATAAAAAAATAAATTTAGAGTCCTAATAAAATTAAACATCCTAGTAGGTCATTGATTACATGGTTAACGATCTAAAAAATGAGAGATCAAGAGATTGAGATATCAAGAGATGTTAGGATGTCAATATCCACTCAGACTACCAAACCATCTCATTGATTAATAAACATGAAATATTTTCCTGCTCCAGCTGTATCATTCTTTATGATGGTTCTTCTTTTTTCCTCAGTTCAGTGATGCTATATCCCTAGAAAGTTTAACCATGTGATACATATATATTTTTAACTACACTTGCTAGATTAAAGATTGTTTACCGATCCTAGGGATTTTGATTTCCTAGATGATATCTGTCAATGAGGAGAATTAAGACGGATGAGACCTGAGGGAAAACAATGGACTAAACCTGATATAACTGCAGTTTTAGTGCATATGACTTTAGTCCACACAATAATAGAACAGTGGTTAAACATGTCAGATTATGTGGCCATGCTTACAAAATAAACCATATCAGACGGATAGGAAAAACTAATATCCAGACAATCGATCAATCCAATCCGACAAGATTAGAGGGGCTCTTCGGGAAAGCAAGCGTGAACAATGACGTTTTATAGAGAGAGAAATATTTTATAGATGACGTGTGATCGTCGTGAAGATGACGACGCTAAGTGTTTGAACAAATCATTTCGAGATGAGACTTTTCTAAACAAAACATCTGTTCATGCGGTTGCTTTAGCTACTAAATGCACAATGCTCATTAATAGTCAACATGTGCACATCTTGTTCCCTGATTCTTCCGTCGTCAGACAATTGCAGTTGGCGTCTCTGCCAATGATTTATCGTGGTTGTCATCGATTCTTTATTACACTTGCACTCCTCCCGTTCAGTCTAATTGAAAAAACATGTTTCCTTTGACAACTGCTCCTCCACCTACTCGGAGATCGCTGTGTTGTCAATCACAGTGAAGGTCTGACAACGATTGACTTCGACGGAGGAGATGCTGTTATGGCTGGGGCGATCAGTAGATCTGAAAGGCAGCGAAAGAAACACTGCGGTCGTAGATTTACTGATTGCTGATGGGGTAGGGAAGGTGCCGCTGCTTGTTGGTGCTGATGCGACAGTGGTGGTGCGCAAGGAAGATGGTCTCGTGCAGAAGAACACCTTGGTAGAGGAATTGAGAAAGCCGACGTACTAGAAGTCTCCAGCTTCGATGTCGACGAGAGACTGTCGTTTGACAGCAAGAAACGATAGATCTAAGGAGAAGGCAGCAGTTGTGGCCGACGAGGGCTGCAGTTGCGACTGCAATTGTTGGAGTAAGGGGGGTCGGCAGCGAGCATAGTAACTGCCGAAGGAGAAGATGAGGAAGCCGCTGTAGTGAAGATGTGCTTCCCTTTCTTCCCTGACTTCAGGACCACAATGTTGCGATCCCTTCTTTGGAGGTGTAAAGACGATGCAAAGAGGGATCTGCACCGAAGAGAAGTGACCGAGTTATTGCTGTGACGGCAGCAGCAGCGAGCGAAAGCCAATGATAGGCAACAATGAGGCAGATAGTGTCGTCGATGCTAGCGATGGCAACGGTAAGTGCTAGCGAGGTTGAGCGAGAGAGCTACCAGACCAGCGACGTGAACATCAATTATAGAGCGGGACCCGAATCTTCAGATCCTCGAATGAAAACGGCGCTGGCGATGCTCTGTTTTTTTTTTTTTGTCAGGAAACAGAGATCGCGGCTTTGCAGAAGAGGAGTCGACCGACAATTGCGGCTTTGCAAAAGGGCAGTCGACAGGGTGGGGATTTGCTACCATTTGATAGCAAGAAAAAACTTGTTGTGCCCTCTCTACAAAGCACCAAGAGACGATGGGCAGTGGCCCTTACAGGTGCTCTTGGTAAAGAGAACAAAGGCTGCAGGAGGGACGATGCCGGCGAGCGAGTGTAGAAGTCGTCATCTACTGCAGATGAGGTAGAAGAGATCTTCGGAGCAGAGGATGTCCGGGAGGGTGGCGACAGATGACTCCTGAGTATCTGCAATTTTGCAACAGGGTTGTCGACGGACAAATGGAAATTAAAGCTATCATTTGACTGTGAAAAAAAAAAGTAATCTCTCTTATAAAGAAAGGGGCTCTGATACCATATTGGAAATAAAAAGAAATAATGAAAATGCTCAATTGATTCATTGATCTATCGTTAATTTATACAGGTGAAGATAGGAGGATTTCCCTCAACTAACCTACGTGATTTCCTCATTCAGTTAAAGAAATCATATCTAAATCCTAACTTAATCTTACCTTCTATCAGGATCGACGGCCATTGAGTTCCAAATGCTTACAGATATGTTTTATGTGATTGATGGCAGCGCCACGATACCTACCTCCTGCCTGCTCCACTCGCCAATAGTCAATATATATCTTCCTCCTACTCCTACACTATGACCACCTGCCCTGCAACTGTACATGGATTCCTTCAAGGACATGCAGCAGCTGACACGGGAGGAAGACGAGAAGGCATGCACATATGCCTTGCAGCTTGTGATAGGCGCCGTGCTGCCCATGACCCTCAAGGCCGCCATCGAGCTGGACCTGCTAGAGATCGTCGCCAGGACCGGCCCCGGCGCGAAGCTCAGCCCCGACGACATCGCGGCCCAGCTGCCCACCGAGAACCCCTATGCGGCGGAGATGGTGGATCGGATCCTCCGCCTGCTCGCCGCCTACAGCATCGTCAGCTGCTCCGTGGAGACCAGCGAGGATGGCCGCCCCTCGCGCAGGTACGGCCCGGCGCCCGTTTGCAGGTACTTAACAAAGAACGAGGACGGCGTGTCCTTGGCCGCTGCGAGCCTGATGAACCAAGACAAGGTCCTTATGGAAAGCTGGTAATGGCTTCTTCCTGCGCCAAATGATTGACGGAGACCAGGAATTGACCGTTTCAACGGCAGGTACCACTTGAAGGACGCGGTATTGGAGGGCGGCATCCCCTTCAACAAGGCCTACGGGATGACGGCGTTCGAGTACCACAGCAGCGACGCCCGGTTCAACCAGGTGTTCAACGAGTGCATGAAGAACCACTCCACCATCTTCACCAAGAAGGTGCTCGACGTCTACCGTGGCTTCGACGACGTGAAGGTGCTAGTCGACGTCGGCGGCGGCACTGGCGCCACCCTCCGCATGATCACCTCCAGACACCCCCACATCAAGGGTGTCAACTTCGACCTTCCCCATGTCATCTTCGAGGCCACGCCCTGCCCAGGTCCGCCATTGATGAAGCATGCATGACCACTATCAGGGTACCCAATCCAAGCAAATAGGAAACCAGCTTACACTCTTGAGATGTATTGGCTGCAGGTATAGAGCACGTCAGCGGAGACATGTTTGAAAGCCTCCCGAGTGGAGGAGACACCATTTTTATGAAGGTAAAAAAAAATCAGTGTCATGAGAGTACAGAGAGAATCGAAAGGCCCAGCAAAATCTAAAAGCTACATGGTGAAACTAACATTGTTTAGCGGTGTAACTGCAGTGGATTCTTCATGACTGGAGCGACGAGCAGTGTGTGAAGATACTGAGGAATTGTTGGAAGGCTCTGCCGGAGAACAGAAAGGTGATAGTGGTAGAATGTGTTCTGCCGATAGCTCCGGCGCCAACGCTGGAAACCCAATCTGCATGCCAAGGAGATCTCATGATGTTGGCCTACAACCCTGGGGGCAAAGAGAGGAACCAACAAGAGTACCAGGCCTTGGCAAACGAGGCTGGCTTCTCAGGATTCAAACTCATTCATGTGTACTCCATTACTTGGGTCATGGAATTCACCAAGTAGATCCATCGGAAGCCGGTAATTGGGTTGCTTGATGTTCTATGATCAGACCTTATATCGTATCCATAATAAGCTTTCGAGAGAGCATACAAATCCCATCCTGTTATTGTACTAGAGCTTAAAGTGTCTCATCAAGTTGTCTCATTGATAAGGGTGTCACGGGAGATAAATTGAGGATGAATACGCGTAATCTCATCTTGACAACAGACCATTTTCATGACTAGAATTTTACTTAACTAAGGCATAAAGAAGTCATATATACCTAACATCATGGTGAGATAATTGCAATTGCGTTTGGGTTTGACCAACACTGCTCAAGAAATAACATCCAGTGTCATGACGAGCACTCATGCGTGTGTGAAGGGACTTATGGTTCTTCTTCTTGTTGACGACGATGATGATACTAGTGGACAGTATCCTTGTTACTTCCCTAAATATCTTTTTTCATCTGCAAATATTCACCCAATCTGGTAGGTCATGACTGAGTGCCGTAAAAGTTAATTCATTTACTATTTCTGATGCTTCTCGTCATATTCTGATTGTTGCATTCCGATGACGCAAATATTCACATATACTGAATGCCTCTTTTAGTTATGGGTCAATATCTGAACTACTGGCTCAAACTGATCGTGTTACTTGATTAATTTTATACTTTAATTTTTATTATCATGCACTCCATGAGTGGGTTTTTTTTTTCTTCTTTTGTTATTAATAAATTTTCTTCATGAATTCAAAATTCGTTGGTCCAATGGCAGGCACTCACTCGCACGATCACGTGGCCTAAGTCAACTAGATGAGTGGACATTAAGAAAATGCACCTTATTATATTTTCTTTACAAGCAAAAAAGAATCTTTCAGTCTTATTGTATGTATATCGAAGTTGCCGAAACATTTTTTTTTTTCTTGATACAAGAGAATAATAGAATATATGATCTTATATGATCTCAATCATTTAAAAATGATTTTATCATAGAATAAATAACATCTTCTAATCTATATAAATAATACCATCTTATATTAATGAGTCATTCAATCTTTTCCCTTCTCATATTTTAATTATCAAAACACCTTTCAGAGATTATCCCTTGCGACCTCATCGAAGAGTATGAAGTCACTAGTCGAGACCGACTTTTACCTCTCAAGATCCGAGCCTTTCTCCTCTTTCTCTATAACCTAGCCCCACCATCACCCAGAACCGTAGCATCTGCTCTTCTCTGTAGCAACATCACCCCCGACGGCCTTCTTCCTCCTACCTGCAGTCAGCGCCTCCCTGCTTCCCAGCCGCATGGCATTATGTAGTTGATCGCCTTCGTTGGCAGAGATATCCTCACCAACAACTCAATCCTCCCCATCGTCGTTGGCTGCTCCCTGGCCTTCTCCCACCATGCTAGTCAAGGTTGGCCGCACCCATGCTGCACTCTCTGATCTCCTCGGCCATGGCATCTTCAACGTCGACGACCACCTCTGAACCATCCAATGCAAAGCTCACCGCGCTGGCCATCCTTCTTCTTCTTCCTCTCCAGCAGCCATCGCCCATCTACTCTACTGCCCGCGACCCTCGGCGTCCACCTGCCTAGCACTGGCGCCCACGTTGCCGCCGTTCCGGGAAGCCCCCAGTGCCCCATCCTCAGTTATCTGAAGATAGCTCCCCTTCCTCCTCTGCCTCCCCGTCATCGCGCTCGTTGCCAGCCCGATCAACCCCGCTCATCTCGATTGGGACCTCAACGCCTCCGGCGATGGCTACAGCTCCCCTTGTCTTAGGTGCCTAGCGGTAGGCATCGTCATGGACCTCGCCCCCGAGGACTCCTCCCACGGTGTGCATCACATCAACCAATTCAGGAGCAAGGCCATCATCGCCCCTGCCATCTGTTGAAGTCGAGAAGAAGAAGGGATACAGTTATCATACTAAGAAAGATTAGGAGAAGGCTAAATCTTCTATATTTCTCTCAATATTTTTTATAATTTCACAAACTCCATATATTTCATGACTCAATATATGAGGTTTATACAGTCCCCAAAGATACATTACATTAATGTATTAAGAATAAATCTCTCTCTTTCAAGAAACCCTTTTAAGAATCAATAGTCAATTTGACTTGTCATTCCATAAATATTTTCTCTTGATGAAATAAATAGTTCATATGGTGAAATTAATCTCTTTATGATACTTGAACAACTTTAATTCTAACATTCTCCCCTCTTAAACTTGTTCCATCCAACATGCCAAGTTTTTTTTAACTTGTTACATGAGAGGCTTTTTAAGTATATCGGTCACTTGTTCACTTGTCTTGAAATGATGTAGCTCAACTTCTTTGTTTTTGACATGATCTCTTATAAAATAAAATTTTGTATCAATATGCTTCGATCTTTCATGGTAAACTAGATTCTTGGCTAAGACAATAGCTGATTTATTATCAATATAAATCTTAGTTGACTTCTCTTGTGGCATATGAAGTTCTTGAAGTAATCTTCTTAGCCATATTACACGACAAATACAGGAAAATATTGCTATATATTTTGCTTCACAACTTGATAGTGCAACTATATGCTAGTTTTTTTTTAAGAACAAGTAAACGTAGCTTCACCAAAATAAAATATAAAACCAGTTATACTCTTTTGATCATCATAACTTCTAGCCCGATCACTATCACTATATCCAATTAGATCCAATCTTTTTTATGATGAATAAAATATTTCATACTCAATTATTCCTTTAATATATCATAAAATTCTTTTAGTAATATTTAAATGAGAAGTTTTAGGAGCTTCCATGTATCTACTTATTAAACCAACTCCAAATAGTATATCAAGCCGAGTGCATATCAAATACCTTAAATATCCAACTAGACTTTTGTAATAAGTTGGATTAATGTATTTATCTTCGCCTTCCTTGGTCAACTTGGTGTCATATTAAATACGTGTGGTGTATCTGTAGGATTCTATAGAGAATTTCTTTAGAACCTCTTTTGCATAATTTCCTTATGAGACAAAAATTTCTTCATTGTCTTGTATAACTTCAATACCAAGGAAATAAATCATTTGACCCAAGTCAATCATCTCAAACTCCTTCTTTATATAGTGTTTAAAATATTTAATCATGGAGCTACTATTGCTTGTAAATATTAAATCATCTACATACAGGCATACAAACATGATATCTCCATCATAGTTAGATTTCGCATAGAGAGAATGTTCATGTGGACATTTAGAAAAATTTTTTTGAATAAAATAAGTATCTATCATATAATTTCATGCTCATGGGGCTTGTTTAAACCTATAAAAAGCTCTCTTTAACTTGTATATTTTGTCTTCTTGTTCATAAATAATAAAACCAGGGGGTTGTTGAACATATACCTCTTCTTCAAGAACTCCATTAAGAAATACTGATTTGACATCCATTTATAAAATTTTACATTTCATTTTAGCTGCTAGGGAGATAAGTAATCTTACTGTATCCAATCGAGCAACTAGTGCGAACACTTATTTATAGTCGATCCCATATTGTTGATTATATCCCTTTGTGATCAATCGTGTTTTATATTTCTCCACCTCTCCTTGTACATTTCTTTTTGTTTTGAAGATCCACTTAACACCGATCGCTTGGTGGTCTTCTGGAAGTGTAGTAAGCTCTCATGTATCATTTTTACTGATAGCATTAATCTCCTCCTTCATAGCTTGTCTCCATTTTTCTTATTTACAAGCTTCTTCGAAAGTTAATGGATCATATCCTATAAAAAGATAAAATAAAGAAAGTTCATCATTGTTAGTATCAATTCTTCGAGTCACATCATATAGCTCCTGAATCGGTCTTGTCCTTCTTATAATTGGACTTCTTGAATCATGTGACCTAGCTAATCTTGATGATGATTCTGGTAAAGCCTCTTCTATGCTTGCTTGTATTATATCATCCTTTTTTTATGATATAGCTTTCTTATGTTGTTTATTACTTTTTCAATCCCAAATATATTATTCATTAAACTCAACATCTCTTGACATCACAACTTTATTTGTGATAGGATCGTAGAGTTTGTATCAATTAGAATTCTTAGCATAACCTAATAAAATACATTTTTGACTTTTATCTTCAAATTTTGTTCTCTTTTGCTTCTGGTATATTTGCAAATGCATACTTCCAGAAAATTTTAAATGATCGACTCTTAGTTTCTGTAAGCTCCGTACTTCTTCTGGTGTAAAATTACTAATTCACCTTGTTGGAAACCTATTAACCAAATAAACTGCATAAGCAATAACATCTCCCCAAAATTTTTTAGGAATTTTTCTTTTCTTTAATATACATCGGACCATATTAAGTATAATCCTATTTTTTCTTTCTGAGACATCATTTTGTTAAGGTGTGTATGACATTGTAAATTGATGTAAAATTCTATTATTTCTATAAAAACTTCCAAATTCATTTGATGTATATTCACCATCCCTATCTATTTGTAAATATTTGATCTTGCAACCACTTTATCTTTCAATCAAGTTTTTTAATTCCTTGAATTTGTTTAATACTTCTTTATTTTTCTTTAGTATGTAAACCCAAGTTTTGCCACTATAATCATTAGTGAAGGTAAGAAAATACCTACTTCCTCCAAGTTAGGCTGATATGGCCACAAACATCCGAGTGTACCAAATTAAGTCAATGTCATGCTCTTTTTATTCTATTGATTTTGAAAGACTTTCTTTCTTGCTTACCCAGAACACATACTTTACATAATTTTGATGGACGATTAATTATTGGCATTTCTGTCACCATATTAAACTTCTCTAGAAGTTTTAAAGCCTCAAAATTTAAGTGTGAGTATCTAAGATGTCATCATGTAGAAATGTCCTTAATATCAATCTTAAAATAATTTGATCAATAAAAAATACATAAATGTAGAGGAAACATTCTATTCTTCGTCATTTTAACATGTGAGATTAATGTCTTAGTCTTATTATAAATTGAAAGAGTCATATCTTTCATCTCAATATTATAATATTTTTCAAGTAATTGTCCCAAGCTAAGAATATTATTTTTCATATCAAGTACATAATAAACATCTTAAATGTATAATTCTTTGTCATTATTGAGTCCAAGAACAATTTTACCTTTGCCTCTTACTGGTCTTTGAGACAGATCACCAAATGCAATATTCCCAAAATAACTTGTATCCATTTATGAAAATAATTCTTTAATGCCACGTATTTGATTTGAAGCTCCTATATCTAGATACCATGTTAGAAACTGATCTTCCTTCAAATTATCATAAGTCATTAGCAAAACTTGGTTTTAGTTCTTCTCTTCTTTTTCAACAAAATTTACCTTATCACCTTGATTGTTAGGATTATAATAACATTCAAAGGAGTAATGTCCATATCTTTTGCAAACATAGCATTGTATTTCAGACCTTTTAGAATTTATGCCACGTCCACGGCCTCGGCCACATCCTCGACCATAACCTCGGCCTCTTTGGCTAGAATTTTCTCCACCTCCTTCATTGTTTGGAGATTTTTGATAGTGTTGGTTACAGGTGCCCTACAAGCCAATCACGTGAGTGATGGCACGTGTGACACACTGTTTAATCTTTTTAGCTTATGATTAATATTGACATATTCTCACATTATATTATTTGTTACATATATATTGTGATGTCTTTGGTTCTATGCAATGGGAATTGGATCATGATGAGATCACGATAATGAGATTGATTCACCTTTAAACACAGATCCTAAATAATTCCGGTCATAGATTACTCAAGATGGACATTGAGATAACCAGATAGATCGGTGTACTATATACCTATCCATATGATGGAGGCGACTAGTCTCATAGCCACTTGTGTCGAGACACTAAGGATATAGTACAGGTGCTCATTAGAGAATGAGTTCACTGATTGATCCACTTATAGAATGTTATATAGTTAATGATACCTAATGTGATAGTGATTCTATAATGTCAGATAGTGATTCTATATTCTCAGTTGTATATCTGGTCCTTAGACTTGATACACCAAGGATGCCTTGTATGACTATTCTTTTTTTTTACGCCAGACTTATAAGTTTAGAAAGTTCCAGATCTGATACAATTGGTTATCGGGATTGGTAGCCAATCTTACGAAGGTAATTGAGTGTTAATAGAGGATCATCCACTCTCGGTATCACGAGAGGAATATCTCATATGTGCTTGCTCAAACAAATCCCTAGCCAGGGTCATTCGGATTGAGAGAGAAGGAGTTCTCTAGTAGAATCTGAATAGAGCAAGACAAACTGATTTTGTATGTGACTTGACAGTACCATATCCAATATACGGTCTCTGGGATATTATTTGGATGAGGGATTATAGATACATGGTAACTGTGGACAGACAGGTCTGATGGATTCGATCCCCCTATACCATCTGGGGACTATGACGTAGTGGCCTAGTACATCCATAGTCGATGAGTCAAGTGAATTATTATGAGGATAATAATTTACTATATCAGAAGGAGTTCTGATGGGAGTGACTCACCACCAGCTCGGTATCGGGCCTAGAGGGTCATACACATATGGTGAATGCTTCAGCGAATAGAGGATCAGATGAAGATCCAATTAGCCCCTATTATCATTAGATGAGACTCTATACTGATGAACTCCTTACTTAAGACCCAATTAGAGGCCTAAGGAGATTATTGGATAGAGATCCAATAATGTAAGGTTAGTGGGTTATTGGATGGAGATCTAACACCCACTAAGGCAGGAGCCCTAGGGTTTTTTGTGGCTCTCTATAAATAGGAGGGGAGACTCATAGTTGATAGGCTGCAGCTTTAGTCACCGCCTCCTATTCTCCTCCCTCCCTCTGAGCAAGAGTTGTAAGATCATATTGGAGGAGTTTCGCTGCAGAGATCCATCGTATGGATATCGCTAGAGAGGAGGATGCTTGACCTCCTTCATCTTCTATATCCGGATCTGGAATACAACGATATACGATCTCCCCAAGTAAAATTAATCTCTTACACATTACAATTTTATCGGTTTTTGTATTTTTCTCGCGACCCCAATTTTTTGTACGATGATTTGATCTGCGTGGGAAACCGATTTTTATTTTGATTTTCGCTGCGCATGTGATGCACCCGCTGAGGTTTCCCAACAGATAGGTCTGATTTCTGCCACCTCTTCCTCTTTGTCCACGACTTCTTCATATTTAAAAATTTGGTTCACCTTTATTTTCAAGAGTAAGCTTGGTCTGTAGTGTTTATTACATAGTTTTATCTTCTGCTCTTTTTGTAATCCTTTGTTCATGAACTTGAAGGGAATCTGTAAGTTGTTCTAAAGATATTTTTTTTCAAATCTTTAGATTCTTCAATCGCAAAAGCAATAAAATCAAATTTTGAATCTAGTGATCTTAGTATCTTTTCAATCACTCTTTGATCACTTATTTGTTCATCATTTATTCTCATTTGATGAACAATATAAATAAATTTTATGAAATAATCAAAAATAGTTTTAGAAGTACCTTGCTATAATTTTTAAAATCGACTCGTAAAACTTGTAGACGAAATTTTTTTACCTTATCAACACTACCAAATGCTTTCTGAAGTATTTCCCAAGCCTTTTTTTGAAGTATTTGCTAGAGCGATGATCTTGAATATTGTATCATCAAGCCCTTAGTAGACCGTGAACAAGGTCTTTTTCTTCTTCTTCCTTCTATCTTTGAGTTGCTCTCTTGCTTTTACATTCATTGCTCCTTCTTCTGTTGGACTTGGTTCAATAAATTCATCTCCTACAAACTCTCATACATCTTGGGAGCCTAGAAGAACCTTCATTTGGATGCACCATATGTCATCATTTTCTTTTGTCAATATAGGGACATGGAGTTGGAAGGTGCTTGGGGATGAAGTCATAGCTCTGATACCAATTGTTGAAGTCGGTAGGAAGAAGGGATAGAGTTATCACACTAAGGAAGAGTAGGAGAAGGCTAAATCTTCTATATTTTTCTCAATATTTTTTATAATTTTATAAACTCTATATCTTTCATGACTCAATATATGGGGTTTATATAGTCCCCAAAGATATATTACATTAATGTATTAAGAATGAATCTCTCTATTTGAAGAAACCCTTTCAAGAATCAATAGCCAATTTGACTTGTCATTCCATAAATATTTCCTCTTAATGAAATGAACCTTTCCTATGATGAAATTAATTTTTTTATGATACTTAAACAAGTTTAATTCCAACACCATCTCCTCCGTTCTGGCAGTCATCTAGCTCACCCCCGCTAGCACTACCTGCGCTTCCCCAACAGTCGTGCCATCATCCAGCTGGCCTCGGTTCTGGTCTCCACGCCATTGGTCAGAGGGAGGCCTCCCTCACTCTCGTCGTCCTCCTCTTCACCCACCTCCTTGACCCATCGGGTGCACCTTTGCGGACAACGGGCCTGAGGCCACGTGGCAGCTCATGAATGGGCCACTCTGACTATGCAATTCTCTAATCTTCTATTAGGATATGACCTAATAGGCTACATCGATGGTTTTCTCAATTATCTGTCACAAAGGATTTAAATACTAGGAGAACTCGATCTCATACCAAATCATGCTCACAAACTATGGTTATGTCAAGATCATTTTTTATCCTCCAAGTAATTCAAGCCTCAGTTGTTGGTTCTGTTGCCCCATTGATATCTTCATGCAACACCGCAATGGAACCAACCACACTAGCCAATCACTCTTGTACTATAGTGCTCAGTCTCCTGAAGTATTATCGTTGACTATCTGTAAAATATAAAAGTTATCATCGATTATTTGGCTTTGATAGGTCATTCAGTCACTGATTAAAACGTCATAGTCTATACTCTCAATGGACTCGGAGACAAATAGAAAGAATTGGCAATAGCAATTCGGGCATGTGGCTCATCGATGTCATTTGAAGAACTCTATGGCAAACTAACTAACTATGAGACACATTTGAAATATGAGGACAATGTGTTAGGACCAATCATCAGAGCTCAGGTCAGTCAAAAATCCAAGAGAAGGAACTACCAAAATACCAAGAGTATCAACAAAGAATTAACCGAAACGCCTCCTAAACATATGGGAAACACACAAATATATCCCCAATAATTTTTTAATCCAAACTTCAACAACTATCAGGGTGGCAACTTCAGTAACAATCAGCAGCCATCTATCAATTATGTGATAAAGTCGGACACTCCGCCCAAGTTTGTCGATCTCGACCTAGCCTTCCTACTTAATTCAATTGGCCTCAAGTAAATACCATGACTACTTCGACTACTTATTCAACCAATTAGATTATGGACTCTAGCTATCTCATCATATCACATCTAATCTTAAGAATCTATCCATTCATAGTGACTATGGAGGCAATGATGATATTATCATCGGTGACGGTAACATAATTCTCATTACTCATACTAGTTTCATAACCTTTAGTTCACATACTACCACTTTTACGCTCGATGATATTATGTGTGCATATCACATTAAAAAGAATCTCATTTTTATTTCTCAATTCTACAAACAAAATATCCAAAACATGTTTGTAAATTACAAAAAGTTATTTATAGACTTCATCAAGCTTCGAGAGCCTAGTACACCGAATTTGGCTCGTTTTTTACATTAATTGACTTTATTAACTCTAAGTTCGATACTTCGTTATTCTTAAGAAAATAAAATGAAGGTATAATATATCTACTAGTGTATGTGGATGACATTATTATCACAAGTAATAATCCTATGGAGAATAAGGAATTCCTCAAGCAATTGGCAGATCAATTTTCCATTAAAGATCCTTGAACCTTAAGCTACTTTTAAGGAGTAGAAGCTACTTACACATCTTCAGGACTTTTCCTATCTTAAATAAAGTATATTCAAGATCTATTATCAAAGATAAATATTCAGAACGCCAAAGAGGTTGCCGCTCCACTCTCTGCTATTAAATCACTTAAGCTATATGATGGTGGTACTACTATGGATCCTACATAATATCGATAAGTAGTTGGCTCCTTATAGTACATATCTCTTACTCGTCCAAACATTTAGTTTGTAGTCAATAAATTATCTTAATTCATGTATCAACCATTTATAATCCATTGCTCTGTAGTAAAATGAGTCATACAATATCTCAGAAGGATTCTTAGTCATGGACTCATTCTCCGAAAATACTCACTACTTCATCTTCATGCATTTGTCGATGATGATTGGATAGGAATATAGAACCTTTATATCGATATATATTATTTTTCTTGAAGTAAATCCAATCAGTTAGAATTCAAAGAAGCAGAAGATAGTCATAATATCTATAATTGAAGCTGAACAGAGAGCCATTGCCATCACAATTGTAGAAATCAATTGGGTCACAACCTACTGAAAGAATTAGACATCAACCCCACCATAATTCTAACAATATCTTGTGATAATGTCAAAGCCACCTACCTATGCGTCAATCCAGTATTCCACTCGCGCTTGAAACACTTTGTCATAGACTTTCATTTTGTCAGAGATCAAGTTGTCATATATCATCTATGGGTTTATCACATACATACCACCAATCAACTAGCGAACTCTCTCACAAAGCCGCTCACCTGTAAAATATTTTCTTTACATTGATCCAAGATCGGCATCCTTAACAGGAGCTCAATTTTGTGGGGGTATGATAGAAGATATGATCTCGACCACCTGAAGATGATTTCATCTATCCTTGATAGAGGAAATATCATCCTCTAACCTATATAAATAGGACTATGTCTTATGTTAATGAAACATTCAATCTTTTCTCATCTCATATTTTAATCTAGCACTCCTAACTCTAACCGGTGTTGAAAATTATTTTTGCATACTATGAATCTATTAAAATCTGTAAATTTATGAGAGATGATTATTCTATCAATATACTATTGAATATCACATTCTGATGATAAAATCAATTGATGAGTTTTATTATCTAACATGTATGTTAGAGATGAATGATGTAGGATTAACTACAATAAGGTAATGCAATCAAATGTTGGGTCGGAGTCAAGTTCGAGAACTTACTAGGAGATCACCGGAAGCTCGTCGAAGGTATCGGGAGCTTGCTGGAAGTTCGTCAGAAGCTCACCGAAGGTATCGGGGGCTTGCCAAGAGTTCGCTGGAAGCTTGGCGAAGGTATCAGGGGTTTGATGGGAGTTCATCGGGAGCTTGCCGAGGGTGATCGGGGGCTTATTAGGAGTTCATCGAGAGCTCATCAAAGGTGATCGGGAGCTTGCCAGGAATGCACCGGGGGTTGGCTAGAAGATGACCAAGACTCGTCGGTAGTTTGCTGGAGGTTACCGAGAAGATCACTGGGAGTTGGGAAGGTCACTTGACACGTTAGTCAAATTGATTATATTTGTATGCATTAATATGTCGTAGTTAACATCGATTTGGTTTAGAATCCAAATTGAGTTAGATTTGGAAAGAATCCAAATTAACTTAATATGAGGCAATCGGTCCACTTTAGGTTAGATTGAGTTTAGGTTGAGCTCATTTTGTTGACCTAGAGAGGGGTCAACAGGAGATACGAGTCGAGTATATAAAAGTATAGAAAAAGTAGCTTTTACGAGATTCCCAATGGTAGTACTGTTGGTGGGCGACGATAGTACCGCTCAAGTCGACGGTTGTATCGTCGTCACCCTATTTTCAGGGTGCTTTCAGCGGTAGTACCAACGGCACCGACGATAGTACCAATAGCACTAGCAATAGTACCGCCCGTATCCTGATTTTGTAGAAAGATTTGAATGCTGGCTCTAATCTGAAGCCAATTTGGGTCTATAAATACCTCAACTTGTCTTGCTTGGAGAAGCAAGGGTGGTGAACGAAAAAAGAATAAAATTCTTGTGAAAAGTATTGTAAAATTTGAAAGTTTCCCTTGAGTGCTTCAAGTGTAAAAGTAGAGAGAGAAGTGTAAGGGTTTGGTCTTTACCTACCAAAAAAGATCATGTAGTGGACTCTAGTGGAGGACTCCGAAAAGTAGATGTAGGTTAAGTCTTGACCGAACCACTATAAAATCTATGAGCTTCTCTATCCTTACCTTTTTTGTTGCATTAATTGTTCTTAATTAGTTTGAAGATGGGCTCGAGCATCATCTTTCGATTTTGTTTTAAATCATTCAGTTATTCACTTTCAACGAAGTCCAAGAAACATTTTCGATTTTTTTTGTTACTTCAAGTAATTTTTTAAATCGAGTATTTTTACACTTGCATTAATTCACCCCCTCTTAGTACCAATTGATCCTAAGATATGCTTCATGATTTGATACTTCTATTTCTCTTAAACCCAACTTTTTAAACACTAATGCTTATGATTATGATAGATGGATGTTAGAATTGGGATTTATTATGTTCTGGGTTTATTGCCCCTCTTGCATAGAAAATCTCACTTTCTGAGATCTCCTGGTCACAATGGTAATGGTCTATCATCCTTTAGATATACTTATTGCTCACTCTTTAATCTAAACTCTTCTCTTTCTGATGGGGATCGAAGAAGTTGCTTGTGATTGTTTTCACTTATATATATATATATATATATATATAATATTACTTAAAGATATGTGATTTCTATACTTCATAAATATGATACATGATGTGCTCATGTTATCAATTTTTAATGATGTACATGCTTAAAAAAATATCATATATCCTTATTCGAAATATTATCCTTTTTTTTTTTAATATCTGCGATGTAAATGTATGGTCCTTCAACAAGATACACATATATGCTAAAGAATTTGTGATGGCTTAATGGGCCTAATGGGTTGAGCCCAGCCCATTAACTCACTCAGCTACCAGCTTTATCCCACCTCACTATTTTATCCTGTTCTCCTCTCTAAACCAGATAAGGGCATGATTCCTTTCTCAATTTTTAATTATTCCCTTTGGCATTCTCAAGTTTCTTTTTATTGAAGCCCAAGAACCCAGTTCTAAAGGAGACTGAGGTAAAAAAAACTTAACTCTTTCTGATCTAGAGTTTTTGTTTAATAGTTTAGAAGTTATTATTCTAGATGGATTTTGGGTGACCTAAGGTTCGAATTAAATTTTATTTTTTAAATATATCGTATATGATTATGTTGAAATTGTATGGCTTTTTGAGTGATCAATCCAAATTATGTGATTAGAGTTATAGATTTATCAATCCAAAGCATATAAAATCTCCTATTTTTTGTAAAAGAGTTCTGTTTGAGATGAATCGGCACATTTTAAAGTTTAAATAGTCTTAATCTAATTTTATTAGAATAGAATAGATGATGACAGTTGAATTGAGAGAGTAATTTAGTCTCCAAATAATTTTGTTCTAGGTTAAAATTTAGTGTCTATGTAGTTTTATATGTTTTCTAATTTCCTACAAAATTTTATGACAATACAAGATGGTTTAGTCAACAAGAACAGTGAAGAAAGATTACTAGTTGCTAGATTAATAGTAATTAGGTCACTTGCTTATACAGTGAATTATTGATAAATTTATAATATACTAATTAATCTTATATTAGAAGTGGGTAAGACTAAGATAGACCCATAAGATCATGATGGGTGTACGGATTTATAAGTATTTTGATTACATCAACTTTACTTTAAGTATTTTGATTAATAATTTGACCAAGTGAAGTTAATAGGTTAGTTATCCCATTAGGGTAGGTTATGACATTTGGTATCAAGTCGATGTAGGATTAGGATTTAAAATGTCAGCCCTGGTGGAATTCATAACATCTTGGTTAGTCCCACATCGAAAATGAATAATACTAAAACTTATATAGGTCTAATGTGTATATTACTATCAACCTTAGCATAAGTATCTTGACTATTAGTTTGGGTCAAATAAAGTTAATAAACTAGTTATCTTATATAAATTTAAGTGAATTTATAGGTTGAGTATACTCTAATTTAGAGGAGATTTTATTAAAATTTTGATATGATGTACTACTATGAATTATTATAAATAAGTGATTCAAAAGATAAGATTATTAATGGAGACATCTCATAGTCATATAATCTAAATTTAATAGGTTTACAACTCCCCAGCACACTCGATCATTGAATATTGTGGCCCATAATGGATACCTTTATTTTGAGTTAGTTCAAATAAGTATATATATATATATATATATATATATATATATATATATATATATATATATATATATATATATATATATATATATATATATATATATATATATATAATGATATGAGAATGTATATAGATAGTATGACATGCGATATGAAAAGTGTGCAGATATCTTATAATGTGTTGTGTGGGAGTGTACTTATATGTTTGGATATAAGGTGTAAAATTCATGGATCTGCTATGATGCCCACTTATCATATGCATTATGAGTTATTTCAACTTAAAATTTGAACTCTTTAAATTGTATTATTGTGTTATAGTATTATATATATTAAAAAATTATAAGATGATGTGTTTATCATTAAATATTTTACACATAGTTTTGAAATGTTATATACATGACATGACATGATGCATGCATACCAAAGTAAAACTATAGATTACTTGGACTTTCTTTTGTAGGTAAGGATATTGATACCCGACCAAGTCCTGAGTAGAGAGGTGAACAAATATATGCCCATACCAACTTAAATATGGACGACGAATAACCATTTTTGTATATATAAATTATGAAGAGTATATGCAGATGTGCTTTTCTTTGGTGTTTATAACTATGTACATGTGTGAAACACTATTATGTATAGGAAAATTCTGTTATTTTATTTAATAAGTTAGTATGTTTTAAAATTATTTATTTTCTTACTATACTATATTTTTTATAACGTTAGTAAATTAAAAATCGATATCATAACTGTAATCATGTGTGTACGATGTATATGGAACTTGAAGTAGAGCGTTATGTTTATATACCTTCAACTTGTGTCATTTTTAACTCATGCTTATGAGACTTTATATCACCTCTTCTTCTTTTGCCCTACAATTGCTGCACTATAAAAATCCCTCGAATCCCAACTGTGGATTTCCTTTGATACCTTGCATGATGGCACCTGGCCATATGAAGGGTCGGATCTTGACTCTAAAGCCTCCTCCGTTCAGCCTTGATTGTAATATATTTTTGGTGAATTTGGAGCCTTGATTGTATCATGACAATTTTCTCTATCTTTGACTATGTGAAGGCTCATACTCCTGAGGATTTTAGGGGAAGATCTTAATTGGAGGTTTCTTGGTCTAGGCCAGAATCTAGATGGCTTTAGTCTAGGCCAAAATCTAGATGATTTTAAGTTTAACTGTTATAGGGATGACACTATCAAACTGTAATAGATCTTTGAATTAAAACAGAGATGAGGGTATCAGTTTTATCTTATGTTCCGATATTGATCATGTGCGATTTGCTTGTTGCAATTATTAGAGGTGGTAAAAGAAACTTTCTCTTCTTGGGAGTTGTTGCTATTCGTGATAGCTTCTTTGTTGAATGGTGTCAATTATATTCATGTTGAAAGCATTATTGACATCCTAAGTGGTAAATCCCAACCTTCTTTAAGCGTCTTGATATATGTTTTTATTATTTATGTATATCGTAAAGGTAACAAAATTGTCAGTTGACTAACAATTCATACTGGAATGTATGCCTTTTTTTTTTTTTTTTTTTCTGAGTGGGTCATGTTCCTCCTACTTCTTTTAACTTATAACCTATAATCTTAGGGCGACTTTTGTACTCATGTAATTTAATAATAATTTTTTTTCATAAAAAAATATCTTTGTATTTACAACGATTCCAAATTTTTATTAGTTAAGCTTATTTACACTTTTGAAAAAAAAAACAATAAATACATTAGAACAAATGATAAAATAAGGAAAATAATTTGCTTTCTCTTAGTTTTGAAACAATTTAACTATTAATTAACAGATGTGTCTAAACACATATCTTATCATTTAATAATCAAACCACTGCTCACAACATTAATCTAATGGATATAGATTTCCATAGCAATATAAGTCAGACATTTCAAATCTACTTATATTATTATTATGTAGCCAGCCATCTCACCGGTGATGTCATGTGGGACATAGTCCTCCTGTCTGACCGCTATTGACAGCCACGATGTGAGCATAAAGGACTGCATTTGGTCCAATGTCTTTCACCACTAATGCGTTGCGGGCAGTTCTTACAGCCACAGAAGGTGCGGCCTCAGTCTATGTTTGACCCTACCTGCTCATCCCTAGCGATTTGACCTCCCTAGATCCCTACGAACAAAACAACAGTAATAATTCTTCTCACAGATCGTTCACCTTTCGCGAAGACAAAACTACTTACGTAAACAAATGTAAGAACTTGGGGGGCAAAAATGAATCTGCTGCATCTAATTCTTTAAAGAGGTCATAATTTTTCAGTATGGGATCCATCTTATCGTACTTCGTTTACATACCTCATTTATAACCAGAAAAATATTAAGAGGCGCATTAGAAATCCTGCACATTAATTACTTCGTTTACATACCTCATTATAGATCGATAGGATAATTTAATTTGCCACTATTTTTGAGCGTTCAACGATGTCAGAAATTTATTTAGAAGCCTTCTGAGGGGTAGTGTGGCTCATTAAATTCTTGGATCCAACCTTTTCTTTTATCCGCATTTTTTTATACAAGAGTTCCTAATTTTGTGAAGAGAGAAAAATAAACTGACAGGGCCGACGCGGTAATAACGAGGAAGAATTAGGGGCAAACCGTCATTTGAACCTACCAAAGTCGACCAACTTCAATGACCGGTTCCGCGCGAGCGCGGCGGCTCCTACCGGTAGGTTCCGGTGTTGGATCGAGTTCCCAGGGCTCCGGAGAACGCCGGAGAATCCCGACTCTGCAGGTTGGCTTCGCCGCCCTTCGGGTCCGAAGCTAATCGGCGAGCTTAGGCAGACGGAGAAGCCCGAGACGGCGCCGACGACCCCGTGGTTAGCCGCCAACTGTCTTCGTTTTCCATCGCCGGAGCACCCGCTGACGTCTTCGTTTTCCATCGCCGGCGACATTCCACTCTTCACCGCCCGGCACAACCTCCGCGCCCTCCACGGCGGCGGAGCCTCCTCCTCCACGGCCGACCAGAGCTGAGACTTCTTCTTCTTCTTCTGACGGCCGCGGATCAGCGCTGAAAACCAAGAACCAGATGCCGAAATCTTGGGAGCTCCCAAAGCGGGCTCCGCCTCCTCCGACCTGCGGTGCCCAAACAGGGTCCTCAAAATGGAGAATCTCTGGGTCCGACCGCCGTCGATCTCGCGAAGCCTGTCGCAACCGGATGCCGCGCTGAAGGTTGGGCCTACCTGGGGGGTGCTGAAGAACCACTGGTAGTGGTGGTGGAGGCAGGGATGGCCAGGGGAGGCGTCGGATCCGACGGACCTGCGATGGACGACGTAAGGAGAGGCGGATCGCTGGAATACAAGAGGAGGCTGAGGAGGCATCGGCCGCGGTGGGTCCGATCCCCGGCGGCCGTAGTTGTAGTTGATGGAGGGCTCGTTCTGGGAGTCGATGAGGGCGAAAAGTCGCTCCCGGAGGCAGGAGGCACAGACGCCAGCATCGCACTCGCTGGGATGACTCTTGCACTTCATCGTTCAGTCACCTCTGCCACCTCGCCGTTGCTGATCCCCCGCCACTCTCCTCCTCCCCTTGATGATCTTGCCATCGACGACGCCCCTCTCCCCGTCCCAACTAAATCTGACGAACTAGGGTCGGAGAGACAGCGGGGGATGACGCGCTCTTCCTGCCTCGCCCGTTTCCCAAATGGAGTTCTTTATATGCAAAATTTTGTTGACATGTTCCCCCGAAGTGTCTTTATCCTGCCCAATTCCGCGACGTGACAAGTGGCTCCGACGATGCTGCTGGTTATTACTTGGACATCTCACTCTTGTTTCAGGATAAGGCACTAATACCTGAGGAACAGGATATCTTTGGGCCATGTGCCGCTCGCACGAAACGGTGCAAATAAGGTACGTGAATGAAGGCCGGAATATCGAAAACACTTGTCGACTCGTTCCCCGTACCCGTCTGTCGTACCTTCTGCGTATTGAAGAACATCTTGAAGCCAAAATGGGACCCAACGAGCTATTGCCCCTCTTAGTGGGCTTCTCTTACTGGAGAAGACTCGACGCAATCACGTCGACGGTGGAACGTATACGGCGTACGGGATAGTGTACACGTCGTGGAAGAGGGTCCGGAATGGCGTCCGTCTGATATAGAACGGACGTTGGATATGCCACGAATACCGAAACTGGGTTCGGTATTTGAGGACCGCACCGAGGCCAATTTAATCCATCGGGTGGCAGTACCTGTCGCTGACATTGCGATGTCGCACAGAAAACATGAAAATTATGTCCGCTTAGATTTCAACCAAATTAGATCTATCCGATTGGAGCATTATGCCCACAAGATGGGCTGTCTATTAAATGCGCCACATACTGGACCATCACCCGCATTTGATTCCTCGGTAGTATTGTCTACACTGGCTTAGTGTGATCAACTTAATAGATTTAATCTCGATGGTGTCTGTTACATACATCGTGAATCTACTTTAATATACTTGTAAAATAACTATGACGTTCCTTTTTGGAATTGATTCAAAAAGATGTGGAACTCTACTTTATATATTCTTATATGACTTTCATATTTATTATTATTCGATACTTTTAACCATAACCTTCCAAAAAAAACTGAACAACAATAACAACAATAAGAGCAAGGAGAGAGAAAAAACGATATACGTGATCTTCGTCAACTTACATGAAGGACTCAAATGATTGATTGATTTGAAGGAGATACATCCATGCACTAGTGTGCATCTTCTTCCTCACAAAACTTGGTGTACTCCTTGGATCCCATCAAAGATTTCAGTTCGGACGGGTCACTGGGTCGAACCTTGATCATCCATCCATCTTCGTATGGGCTGGAGTTGATCTGAACAAGAGATTCAAGGAAATAGTTCAACGAGGTCGTGTTCATTTCAGCTGCTGTTTCCAGCATGAATCACTGCTAAGATTGAGATTGTCTGATGGAAGAAACTTAAGAGGGAGGCGGAGCTGCAGGAATTACCAGGCCAGGGGTTTCAGTGAGCTTGGTGTTGACCTCAATGACTTCACCCGAGACAGGGGAGTTAACGTCGCTTGTTGCTTTGACACTCTCCACTGCTCCAAAGCTGCTCCCTTTTGCCACCGCTGCCCCGGACTCAGGCAGCTCCACGAAGACCACCTCTCCAAGATGGCCCTGACCAGTAAACACAACATGAGTAAACCATGATCTCTCTCTCTCTCTCTCTCTCCACAAGAAAATAGTAGCAGTCAATTGAATATAACGATTTCATCTAACACTTCAGGACTATGAATATAGAAAACAATAGCATTTGCAATTTTTTTCATCCACACAACAAGGTTGGTGTTGTTGACGCTGAAAACCATTTTTAAATTTCTTAAATGAAAACAAGTTTTATGGAAGATAAATTACTCAAATAATAAGAAATTCTAACACAAGATATATATATATATATATATATATATATATATATATATATATATATATATATATATATATATATATACCAAAATTTTGTTATTAGTTTGGTAAAAATAACTGCTTCTAAGATTATTCTCTATTAAATTTAGAAATATTGGAAATTCTTTAAATTAAAAATAGATTGCGTATCTCAAGTGTTAGGTTTGGAAGAAAAAATATTTTGAGTGATTTTAATATTCCTCTCTAAATATCTCGAAAGTTCATATGAAAGAATAAACAGAAGGTTTTGGTTTTGGAATTGGATTGATTTAGGAGAATTTTATTCACTATACTTTGTTATATTCTTAGAGTAAAAAATTTAAAATTTTATTCATGAATATAAATAGAAGGTATCAAACTACGTAAAAAAATTTTAACTATTTTTTATTTCTTTTTCATTATTGATTATCTTAATTATGGGTGTTTTTCAGCACAAAACTTTTTTCCATTACATTTTGGACAAACCTATTTTGTACAGAATTTACCTCTTAAATGTAAAAGAATAAAATTTTGAAAAGACACTGGGAAAGCAGAAACAATGAGGTCCAAATATGTTCTTGGATGCAGGAGAAAAAGGTTTTAGTAGCACCTGGGCGTGATCGGTGATGCCGACGGTCGCCACAGACCCCTCCTGCTTCACCCACTCGTGAGAACCAGTATACTTGAGTCCTTCGATAACTGCAGTCAAACATGATAATTCTCATGATCTCTCTTCGATATAGAATGCAAAACATCATTGTTTAACGAGTCTTCACTGATGACGTTGTCAGTGAAGACGCTGACAGAACAAGCTGGCACAGATTGCCTGCAAGCAGAGAGGAGCACAATGCATCCAGTTTCTGCAAACTCTCTCCATGCTATTGAAGAAGTATCCCGCATCCTTGAAGAACACCTCTCAGTGGCGTGAAGGGCAGATACTGCAGGCAGTAAGATTTTCTTACCAGAGGAGAAACTCCTAAAGATTGAGAAAGCAGGGAAATCAGGTCTGCTGCTACTGCAGGAGATCCTGATTGCATTGGCAGTAGAAGAAGCCCACAACTTGAGAGCCATCGGATCTCCTTACTTCCCTCTCTCTTCAGTTTCCTCCTCCTCATTTGTAGTTGGAGCAAACACAAGGATACAGGATGGTTGGATTACGATGGGTTGGATGACTGGTGGATATTCATAGCCTCATCCTTGACAGAGTGGATTATAAATTGCCAATAATTGTGCTTTCCTACCACCTATTTTATCGTTTCATAATAATCTAAATGTGAACTTGGAATCTTGTGTTATTGCCTTGTGCAGCATGTGATTAATTTGTCAAGTTGTATGATGATTATGGCTTCATATTTGAGCAAAATGAGCATGATCTTGAGCAAATTAATGTTTGGCAGATGGGTCAGATTTAGTTTATAATGAGTTTTAGTAAAGTTCATAGCATAGAACTTCATTTATATTAATCTAAACCCTAGATTAGCTGGCAAGGGATGAGATTAAGAGGACAGCGACGACTGAAAACGTGAGAGAGAGATAGAAGACTGTATATTGACAGTAGTGACCAGAAAATAAGAGATCCAGAAAAGGGAAAAAAACAAGGACAGGAAAAGACTATTCTCAATCATTCAAATCTCAAGTTAGATCAGTTTGCAATAGATTCTTACTGTGATCTTTTGAGAAGGTTTTGGATATTGTGCTTAGTATTATAGTCCTTGTATCCCCGTGATTCTCTCGTGGCTGTTGCTTTTAGCTTGGGTAAGAAGCATTGAGATCTGTATATTCATTATTTTGATAGTGGATTTTCTTTGGCTTGTCCCATGATTTTTACCCTTCGAGTTGAGAGGGTTTTTCACGTAAATCTTGGTGTTCATCTGATTGTGATTTCTGTTTGATTCCACTGTGTGTGACGGTCTGCTAGTATTTATTCGTATACAAAGTTTATTCCTATTTTATTCACATCAACTGGTATCAGAGTAGGGTTTTGGTGATATTTAATCTTTTATATTCGAACATGGAGACCGATAATATTTCTCGTATGATTAGTTTAAATGGAAATAATTGGTTGATATGGAAACCAAGAATGGAAGATCTCTTGTATTGCAAAGATTTGTATAGACCTTTGCAAGGGGATAGTGCAAAGCCCATAACTATAACAGATGATGAGTGGAAGAGGTTAGATCGAAAAATAGTTGGCTTTATTCGATAGTGGCTAGATGATAGTGTTTTTCATCACGTTTCTACTGAAAGTTCTGCTTACTCTCTCTTTTGAAAAAGTTAGAATATCTTTATTAAAGAAAAACAACTAGCAACAAAACTTTCTTGATTAAAAAACTTGTGAACTTGAAATATAAAGATGATACTTCTATGCCTGAGCATTTGAATGAAATGCAAAGTATTACTAACCAATTATCCTCTATAAAAATATCTCTTGATGGTAAGTTACATGCATTGTTACTTCTCAGTTCTTTGCCAGAAAGTTGGGAGACACTGGTGGTTTCCCTCAGTAATTCTGCATCAGATGATATTGTCATCATGAGTCAAGTAATAAGCAGTTTGTTGAATGAGGAGTTGAGGAGAAAGAATTCAATAACTTCTCAAATTGATTCACAAACACTTGTCTTAGAGAGTAGAGGAAGGTGAAAGTCAAAGGATATAAGTGGTTCACGCATAGATAGAAGTAAGTCAAGATCAAGGAAAGATATTGTTTGCTACAATTGTGGTGAGAAATAACATTACAAGAATCAATGCAAGCAAGCTAAGAAGAATAAGAAAAAGGGAAAAGAAGTGGAGCATACAGAGTCAAAAGAGATTATCATAGCTATAGTGCAAGGTAGTGATTATTTGATTTTGTCTACTTTTGATGATATTTTTTCTTGTGTGTGCTAGGATCTCGAGTGGATAATTAACACAGGTGCTTCTTATCATGCTACACCATGGAGGGAGTTCTTTGCTACTTACAGGTCTGAAAATTTTGGTGTTGTCAAGATGAGCAACTATGACATAACATACGTCATTGGCATGAGAGATATCCATATAAAGACCAACTTTGGCTACAAGTTGGTGCTTAAGGATGTGAGGCATGTGGTTGACTTAAGACTAAATTTAATTTTAGTTGGAAGGCTGGACGATGAAGACTTTGATGTCAGATTTCATAGAGGACAGTGGAAGCTTAGTAAGGGTTCTCTTATTGTAGCTAATGAGAAGAAATGTCATACATTATATAGATTGTAGGCTAAAGCTTGTGGTGAGCAATTGAATACTACAGAGAAAGACTTCAGCATAGAGTTGTGGCATAAGCGATTGGGACACATGAGCGAGAAAGGACTGCAAGAACTTTCCAAGAAAGAGATATTGCCAGACCTCAGAGGTACATGTTTGAACCCTTGTATTGATTGTTTGGCTAGTAAACAACATAGAGTTTCTTTTATTAGTCCTACTTTATCTAGAAAAATATATGCCTTGGACCGTGTCTATACAGATGTGTATGGTCCTTTGAGGATAAAAACTCTTGGTGGATCTGTTAATGTTCCTAGTATCAGTGGTGCACTTTATTTTGTCACTTTTATATATGACTTTTCTAGGAAAGTTTGGACCTATGCTTTGAAGAACAAAGATCAGGTTATTAATGCCTTCAAGGAGTTTCATGCCAGAGTTGAAAGGGAGACAAAAAGATAATTGAAATGCATAAGATCAGATAATGGTGGTGAGTACACAGAATTATTTAATGATTATTACAGGTCACATGACATCCAACATGAGTTGACAGTTCCTGGTAGGCCTCAGCATAATGCAATTGCAGAGATGATGAACCGCACCATCATAGAAAAGATCAGATGTATGCTTTCACAGCCCAAGCTACCCAAAAGGTTTTGGGATGAGGCTTTGAGGACTGTAGTTGATGTAATCAACTTATCACCATGTATAGCTCTAGATGGTGATGTTGTAGAGCATGTATGGTCAGAGAAAGATGTCTCCTATAGGCATTTAAGAGTGTTTGGTTGTCGTGCATTTGCACATGTTCTAGACAATGAGAGGTCCAAGCTAGATGGTAAGATAAAAGAGTATTTTTTTTTTGTTACTCATATGATCAATTTGGTTACAGGCTTTGGGATCCAAAAAAGCAGAAGGTATTTAGAAGCAGAGATGTTGTCTTCTTTGAGGATCAAACCATTGAAGATTTGAAGAAGGAGGCACCAGCTAAGACTTCTGCAGAGGGATTTGTAGACTGTGACCTAGTTATTCCTCTAGTATATCAGAGTGATGGGGAAGATATGCAAGAAGATGGTGCAGAGCTAGATGTTGATTTACCTGCAGGACATGTTGAGCAGGAAGAAGAAAAAAATAAGTTTCCACAGAACCTCAGTTAAGAAGATCTTCTAGACCACATCAACCTTCTAGAAGATACTCTACAGATGAGTATGTGATGCTTACTGATGCAGGTGAACTAGAGAGTTACCAGGAAACAGTTAAAAGTGAGCAGAAAAGGAAGTGGTTTATTGCTATGCAGGAAGAGATGAATTCTCTGCAGAAGAACCACACATATGATTTGGTGCAACTACCAGAAGGAAGTAAAGCCTTAAAGAACAAGTGGGTTTTCAGGCTGAAGACTCAAGAATATTATTCTCAACCAAAGTATAAAATTAGATTGGCTGTGAAATGCTTTGGTCAAAAGAAATGTATTGACTTTGAAGAGATTTTTTCTCTTATTGTTAAAATGTCTTCTATATGTGTTGCTAACACAAACTTGGAGATTGAGCAGTTAGATGTGAAAACAGCTTTCCTTCATGGTGATTTAGAGGAGGAAATTCATATGGAGCAACCAGAAGGCTTCAAAGTCAAAGGTAAAAAAAATCTTGTTTGCAAGTTGAAGAAGAGCTTGTATGGGCTGAAGCAAGCTCCAAGACAGTGGTATAAAAAGTTTGATTCATTTATGATTGAAAATGAATACAAAAGAATAGCTTTAGATCATTGTGTGTACATCAAACAATTTGGTGAGGATTTTATTATTTTCTTACTTTATGTTGATGACATGCTTATCCTCGGGAAAGATATGTCTATGATTGATAGGTTGAAGAAGAAACTGAGTAAGTTTTTTGCAATGAAGGACATGGGGCCAGCAAAGTAAATACTGGGCATGCAGATTTCTCGTGACAGAAGAAAGAGGAAGATTTGGTTGTCACAAGAGAAATATTTTGAAAAGTTATTGGATATGTTTAGTATGAGCAATGCAAAGCCAGTTGGTTCTCCTCTTGCAGGTCACTTCAAGTTGTGCTCAGATCAGAGTCCGTCAAGTGATGAGGAGAAGGAGAAAATGCAAAAAGTTACTTATGCTTCAGTAGTTGGAAGTTTAATATACACGATGGTATGTACGAGGCCAGACATCACATATGCAGTGAGTGTTGCTAGCAGATTTCTTGCAAATCCAGGTAAAGAGCATTGGGCAGCAATGAAGTTGATTTTTAGATATCTCAGAGGAAGTTCTAAAGTTTGTCTAAGCTTTGGAGGTGGACCACCTGTGGCGACAGGTTACACAGATGTAGATATGGCAAGAGATATTGATACAAGAAAGTCCACATCAGGTTTTGTACTTACTTTTGTAGGGGGAGCTGTATCATGGCAGTCCAGATTGCAAAGGTGTATTGCTCTCTCCACCACAGAGGCATAATATATTATTGCTACAGAGGTTTGCAAAGAAATGTTATGGATGAAAGTATTCTTACAAGAATTGGGGCTAAAATAGAAAAACTATGTAGTGTATTGTGACAACTAGAGTGCCATCCATTTATGCAAGAACCCAACATTTCATTCTAAGTCAAGGCATATAGATGTTAGATATCATTGGATCAGAAATGTGCTTGAAGAGAAGCAGTTACAACTTCAGAAAATTCACACAGATGATAATGGGGTAGACATGTTGACAAAGACTTTACCGAAAGAGAGACAGGAGATGTGCCGACAGTTGGTCAGCATGGCTTCACATTGAGGAGTCATGAGACAGCCTCCTTTATGGGCTGAAGGGGGAGGTTGTTGGACAGATGACTCAGATTCAGGCCATAATGAGATTTAGTGAAGCCTATAGCCCATAACTTCACTTATATTAACATAAACCCTATATTAGGTGGCAAGGGTTGAGATTAAGAGGGTAGCGACGACTGAAAATGTGGGAGAGAGATAGAAGACTGCAGATTGACAATAGAGGCCAAAAAATAAGAGATCCAGGAAAGGGAAGAAGACAAGGACAGAAAAAGACTATTCTTAATCATTCAAATCTCAGGTTAGATCAGTTTGCAGTGAATTTTTACTGTGATCTTTTGAGAAGGTTTTGGATATTGTGTTTATTATTATAGTCCTTGTATCCCTGTGATTCTCTTGTGGCTATTGCTTTGGGCTTAGGCAAGAAGCCTTGAGATCCGTATATTCATTATTTTGATAGTAGATTTTCTTTGGCTTGTCCCATGGTTTTTACCCTTCGAGTTGAGGGGATTTTTTACGTAAATCTTGGTGTTCATCTGATTGTGATTTCTATTTGATTCTGATGTGTGTGATGGTCTATTAGTATTTATTCATATATAAAGTTTATTCCTATTTTATTCCTATCAATCAAAGTGTCACCTACTGAAACACATAATGGAAAGCCATGCATAACAAAACTTGGGATGGACAATAATTTTTGTTAATCTTCTCCTATCTTGTAACATTTCTTGTGCTCCTTTTGTTTGATACACATATGTTTCCTCTTGTTTCTTGTTTGCTTATTTGTATAACTGGTGATAATGCTTCACCTCAAGTTCTAACCAAGTAGGTACAACCTTGTGTCTCTTGTCAAACCATTGATGCAAACACATTCTTTGGTTTGTCCTTGATTCTTCTTAACTCCTTGTCACCCAAATTTGATGCATCAGGAGACAACAAAGAAGTGATCATTGGGTTCCTTTGATGAAATAGGAAGTAGAAATAAACTTGATGCATCAGGAGACAACAGAGAAGCTTTCATATTTCATCTTCTGCAGACAATTGTATGAATGGTAAGTGTTGAAATAGGAAGTAGAAATAAAAAGCCCATTGAGCTCCTGTAAAGAACGTCAATCTTGCCGGCCTTCCTTTTCTTTTTGATCTCACCAATATAGAGAACTGGCTTCTCCTTCTTGATGACACTCTCAGCTTCCCTCAACATATTGAGGAGCTCAGGGAGAGTCACCTCAAACTTGCTCATGTTAAAATTCATTATGAAGTAAGAAAAGGAATATGGTAGGGACTGAAGTATGAGATCAACGCACAGGTTATCCTCTAGGACTATCTATATACTTTACAAAGCGAGCGATCTCATCGTCGCTTATCCTTTCCTCCAGCGTGGGCACAATCATGTTAAGGACATATATGATTTTCTCTTCCGTGAGAACAATTCTCAAATTACGGAGCTTTTGGACCAATGAGACGGTTGACATCAAGTATGCCACGTAGGGGTTTTGTAAGCGGCAAGCAAGATATAGCGTAAATTAAATAACATGCAGATTCTGTAAAAAATACTAATTAAGATATAGACTTCTATCTTAATATACTCCTACTATTTTCTTAGCGAATCACGCGAAACCCTCAACACGTGAGACGGAAGTCTTCGATAAACTTCTAGTGGGGATCGGGATCCGATTGACATCTTAGTGCAACCTCGAGGGACTCGACCAATTGCACTAAACCCAAAAGGTAGGCAACTCTTACCAATCATAACTCCTTATGATTTTCGTCACGTTCGGCCTCCGAATCATCATGGTCTCGAGGGACTCGACCAACCATGACGTTCAGTTAAGTCATCACTATCGTTACAAGATGAGTCTGATTCGATGATATGCCCTCGAGGGACTCGACCAAGCATATCATGTCCTCAGGTCACTGGTGACATCTCTATGTCATAGGCAAGAACTCGATCACGTAGATAGGTGAGCCTCGAGGGACTCGACCAACTCGACCTATGTCGTGATTTAATTTCTTCCTATAACGATGGAAAGCCACGTGGGTCAATCTTATTGCCTCACGCTTACCAACTTAATATTATCGTAGGAGGGGTTTTTGTTTCGTATCGATCTCCTATTATGTCGTGTCACACATATATATTTAATATATATCTACATCGCATGCAAATATATATATACATATATCTAGTAGGCGTATAACACATCACATATGCAAGCCACACCGGATGATCATGAGCCGTGACCTAATATGATTAAGCCCGAGCCAATGGGCCTAATCACTCATAATAGGATCTATGTGTGCATTGGCGCATCTCCTTGCCCTGTGATTGTTGATCTCGTCATTATCGATTCCGTCGGATAATCGCATCACCATGCGTCGTGATCTCCCGCCACAGCATCGTAGGTCCCGCTGTCATCTCCATGCTCCCACTACGCCCCTCCATGTAATTACAAATAATCACAAGCACGTAGGCCCAACAATAAATGAGAAAAACGCAGGCTCGCAGGGCCCAATAATAATAATAATCACACATGGCTCATGATCATCCATCCACGTCATACATCGTATACATCACATCATATGTAGGATTACTATATATATATAATAATTAATTAAACTATTTAATTAATTATTTTTTTGGAAATCAGGACATGCTCAGAATTTCTAGACTTGTCAAGGGCATTTTCATAATTCTGGATGAGAGGACAGTCCTCGAAATTTCCAGAATTATTGAGGGTATTTTAGAATTCTATACACAAGGATAGTTCTTGGAATTTTTTAAATTCTGAGGGGTATTTTAGTTATTTTAAAAAAAGAAGCCCTAACCCTCTCCTTCACCCTCCTGCGCCGTCGTCGCTGCGCGTTGCGCCCGGCAGCCGCCCTGCCAAGGGGCGGCCACCCCTACGGCCGGCGCCGTCGCCCTACCGGCGGTAGCCCCTTGCAGGCTGGCCGTTGGCGGTCGCCCCTTGCGAGTGCGCCGTGCGCAGCCTCTTGCTGGCTAGCCAATGGCGGAAATCAAAACAAAAAATTGGTTTCTCACGCAGATTAAATCATCGGGCAAAAGATTGGGGTTATGAGAAAAGTGTAAAAACTGATAAAACCACGATGTGTAAGAGATTGATTTTACCTAGGGAGATCGTATATCCTTGTATTCCAGATCCGGATGGAGAAGATGAAGGAGGTCAAGCGTCCTCCTCTCTAGCGATATCCACACGATGGATCTTTGCAACGAAACTCCTCCAATCTGATCTCGTAACTCTTGCTCAAAGGGAGGGAGGAGAATAGGAGGTGGTGGCTAAAGCTGCAGCCTATCAACCAAGAATCTCCCCTCCTATTTATAAAGAGCCACAAAAAAATCCTATGGCTCCTGCCTTAGTGGGTATTGGATCTCCATCCAATAGCCCACTAACGTTGCATTATTGGATCTCTATCCAATAATCTCCTTAGGCCTCTAATTCGACCTAAAGCAAGGAGCCCATCAGCATATGGTCTCATCTAATGAGAATAGGGGCTAATTGGATCTTCATCCAATCCTCAATTCGCTGAAGTATCCACCATATGTGTGTGACCCTCTAGGCCCGATACCGAGCTGGCCGTGAGTTACTCCCATCAGAACTCCTTCTGATATAGTGAATTATTATCCCCATAATAATTTACTCGACTCATTGACTATCGACGTACTAGGCCACTACGCCATAGTCCTCGGACGATACAGGAGGGATCAAATCCATTTGACATGTCTGTCCACTGTTACCATGTATCTATAATCCCTCATCCAAATAATATCCCAGAGACCGTATATTGGACATGGTACTTTCAGGTCACATACAAAATCAGTTTGTCTTGCTTTAATCGGATTCTACCGGAGAACTCCTTTTCTCTCAATCCGAATGACCTTGGCTAGGGATTTGTCTAAGCAAACACATATGAGATATTCCTCTCGTGATACCGAGAGTGGATGATCCTCTATTGACACTCAATTGCCTTCGTAAGATTGGCTACCAATCCCGATAACCAATTGTACCAGATCTGAAGCTTTCCAAACCTGTAAGTCTGGCATCAAAGAAAGGAGTATTCATACAAGGCATCATTGGTGTCTCAAGTCTAAGGATCAGATACACAACTGGGACTATGGAATCACTGTCTGACATTAGGCATCATTAACCATACAACATTCCATAAGCGGATGAATCAGTGAACTCATTCTCCAATGAGCACCTGTACTATATCCTTAGTGTCTCCACACAAGTGGCTATGAGACCAGTCACCTCCATTATACAGATAGGTATATAGTACATCGGTCTGTCCGATTATCTCGATGTCCCTCTCGAGTAACCTATGACCGGGATTATTTAGGATCTGTGTTTAAAAGTGAATCGATCTCTTTATCGTGATCTCATTATGATCTGATTCCCATTGCACAGAACCAAGGACATCACAATATATATGTTATATATAATATAATGTGAGAATATGCCAATATTAATCATAAGCAAAAAGATTCCGCAGTGTGTCATACGTGCGATCACTCGCGTGATTGGCTTGCAGGACACTTGTAACTAGCAGGTTTGACCTCAACCTTGGCCTACATCCACTTCTTGAATCCTCCTCCTTGAGGCACAGTGGCGTCCATTATTGATCTCCTTTGGGTGAATATCAAACCTTTACAATCTTACAAGGGAGACAAGAACTTTACAACTCTTAGCTCACTCCCTTCGTCTTTTCTTTTTCTTACACTTAACACAAGTTTTTCTAAGAATTTTTATCTCTAAAGTGTTGTGTGGAATGCAAAAAAACTTACGGTATTTATAAGCCTCAAATGGTTTCAGAATTTGGAGCCAAAATTCAAATCGAAAAATCCGGGTACAAGCGGTTCACCCACCGGCGCCGATGGTGCAGCCGCCCAAAAACTTGGTACGAGTGGTTTACCCATCGGTCATGGACGGTTCACCCATCGATCCTGGATGGTTCACCCATTGGTCCTGGACGGTTCAACCATCTTCTGCCGCTTGAAAACCTGAGTGGTGGCAGTACACCACCGCTCACTGGCAGTTTGGCTGCCAGGAATCCTGGAAAAGTGATTCCCTTCACTTTTCTAATCTCTGGTTAACCAATTGAACCATAAGTTGACCAAGTCTCTGGTTAATCAATTGAGCTCAATCAAACCTTTTTAGTGGACCCGGTTGCTTCTTTGAGTTGATTTGGATTCCTTCCAAATCACACTCATTTAGGACTCAATCTTAACCAACGACTTAAAGATTACAATCAAATATGACCACCAAGCTTACGACCTCACTCCCATAATCCAGCAACCTCCAGCATTCCCTGCAGTGAGTCTCATGGTTTTCCTCCAACGATCTCCCAGAATTTTCATAGTGATCTTCTCGATACCTTCGGTGAAGTCCTAGCGAACTCCCGATGAACTCCCATCGTATCGTCCAATCCTTGACCCGATGCCTAAGCTTGATCTTGGGTCCATGTCTAATCTGTAATTCCTTTTCGCTGTCATGGTTAACCTATATGATACTAACTATGACTTAATTAATTACAATCATAATAGGCAACACATCCACTTTAAGGCATTCCCAACTCCCGTCAAGCATTTCGGCTACCCCCGACAATCTTCTGACGATTATCAGTCTTCTTTCAGTGAACTCCCTTGCACCATCCTGGCAAGCTCTTAATACCCTCGGTGATCTCCCGATGCACTCCAGGTGAGTTCCCAACTGCATCATTTGAAACCCGGCTTGATGCCTGGACTTGACTTTAGCCAAACCTCTAATTGTAATATTCTCTCTATCATAGTTAATCATGCATCAATCAACTCTAATAACCTTGTTAGATCAAACATTCATAAATTGATTTCATTATTAAAATTTGAGATTCAACAATCTCCACTTTTTTTTATAATGACAATCAATTGATGACATGAGTTAATCCTAACTCCCCCTAAATCCATGTCTCAATAAAGAAAGCTTAAATTCAAGATAACCACACCCTCTTGAATTCAAGTATCATGAAACAAATCATATTCCAAGCAAATTTCAACAAGAAATTACATCAAGGCATTGAATCATGAATTTAAAAAAGAATTATACATCCATATCTAAGATATCCAAGTACATCATTAATATCATATGTCATCATTGTCCATCATCATATGTCATCATTGTCCATCTCTCCCCCTTTGTCATCAACAAAAAGGTGAAATATATAATTAATAATTTCAAAGCACATGATAACATTACTTCCCCTTAGTAAAATAGAATATGCATTATAAAATTTTCTTCCCCTTTATGATTAATAAGGAGAGAAATAAGGAAGGAGTTGTGACAACATCATTAAAAAGAGCTCTTAATAAATTTCAAAAAGAATATTAAGATGAGCTCAAAAGTCCAAGAGATTTAAAGACTACTTCTGTATTTCAAATGTAGCAAAAATCATCTCTTGATACTAAAAATTATCTCTTATAAATTTTAAATTTAGCAATTCTTCATCTTCATGTAATTTTTCTCCCTTTTTTTGTAAACAATAAAAACATGGAGAAAATTTTCAAAAATATTATCATAAAGAGCTTAATCTCATAAAATCTAGATTAAAAATTCATATATTTTCATGATTTAGAATTCATAACTCTTAACCTCAATCTTGTAGATATAAAATTTTAAAATTTTTTTTTGAATATAAGCTCAACAAATCATTCTCATGTAAGTTTTCAGAAAATATAGCAAATAAATCTAAAAAATAATAAATCATTATTTTCATGTAGATTTTCTCCCCTTTTGTAAACAAGAAGATAGAATCAAGGAGGGAGAAGTGAAAAATATATCACAAAAATACTCAATTTTATAGATGTAAATTCCGAAATCTAAGAAAAAATCAAGAGCTACCAATGCAATTTAATTTATCTTATGCAAATTTCAAAAAAGATAGCAAATCATGCATTTTGCATGCAAATTTTGATAAGAAGTGTAATTTATAAAGTCCAAGAAATCCAAAGGAAAATAGTAAATCGAGCTCAAATTTTGAATTATGCATTTCGCATGTATTTAGAAAATTTAAAATTCTAAATTCTCTTCTAATAAAATTGTTTCTCATTCAATGTCATCATATTCAATTTGCTTCTAATTATACTGATAATTTTATCTCCCATTTTTTGTCATTGTCAAGAAAGAAATATGATTGCATAATTTCTTCTTAACATCTATATTCAAATTATGCCCGAAAGTACAAGGGGACAATGTCATAAAATCAAATCTTTAAGTACCAAAAGATATGATTTAAATTAATAAATTTGCCCCTCCTTTTTGTTTGTGAATTTCAACATAAATAATCAAGAAATCTTATGTATTCAAAATTCCAAGTAAAATAGAAATCTATTCATGCAAATCTCATGTATTTAAAATTCCTAATTTTCTTTTTAGCAAATCACTCCTCATCCAATGAAAAAAGTCTTTCATAATCAAAGTATTTAATTTCGTTATTACAAAAATATCACTTTTGTCACTCCCTTAGTCATTGTCAAATAACAATTAAAATACAATAGTACCAAATTTTAAGATCATAACTTTGCAAAATGCTATATGGAAATATAGGATCTCAATTTACATATGTGATTTCAAATCATCAAGATCATTGTTTAGATTCATATTGTATTTTCAAATAGATAAACTTATGATTTATTTATAAACTTATTCAAACGAACTTGATTTATATAAAGATTTCATGTTTTATTTTCTAAACTTACCAAAATCATGATAATAACTTATTCAAGTTCAAAGCATCAAATCATCAAAATCACTTTCATAGTTCAAGAGATTCATAAAAAATAACATAATCGATTCATTAATCTCTTTCGAAAAATTTATAAGATCTTTCATTACGACAAAGATCAATAAGCCATAAATCACAAAGATTGTCATGAATAATTTTAAAATATAAACTCATTATGCATTATCACTATGCATCATCAAATCATCAAGCATGGTTTCATTGAACATCAATCATCTTTAATCAAAATCAAAAAGCAATACTAAAATCATCAAGATATACATTATTGTTTCTTAGAAGCATACATAGGATTTATCTTAAGCATTAGATTTAAGTCTAACATTTTATTCCTTTATCATAAAACATGCAATTTTCATGATCAATATAATTTTTGAAAATTACTAGAAAGGAAAGCGTGAATCCTTATTATTATTATTATTTATTTCTTTTTGTATTTAATATACTAATTTAAAAATAACTCATGAATAGCATTAAGTAATTTCAAAATAAAGCAAAGGGGTTTTGGTTACCTCGTTGTCAAAATCCGTTAAGGAGTAGTTTGCCACCTCGCCTTCGTTGGTTTGTTCTTTATCTTTGGATCAACTTGATTCATCCCAAGCCACCTTGAGTGTTTTCTTCTTCTTTTGTAGCTTTTTCTTTTTAGGTTCATTTTTGTTCTTTGATTCTTGTTTTAAGAGTTTTTTAAGCTTTATAGGTAAGAGTTCAAAGTCATCATCACTTGAGCTTTTGCTTGAGTGGTCTTCATTTGTTCTAAGTGTTAAATTCTTCCTATTCTTTGGAAGGTTGTTCTCATGTTCATAGAGTTTATCATGTGTCTTGCACGTCACTTTATATGTCATTAATGACCCAATAAATTCTTTAAGTGGAAACTTGTTTATGTCTTTTGCCTCTTATATTGCAGTTATTTTAGGATCCCAATTTTTAGTAAGAGAACGTATAACTTTATTGACAAGTTCAAGATTCGAAAAAATTTCACCAAGTACTTTTAAATCATTGATGACATCCGTAAAACGTGTGTACATGTCTCCAATGATTTTGCATGGTTTCATATGAAACAATTCAAAATCATGCATTAAAAGATTTATCTTAGAATCTTTTACTCTACTAGTGCCTTCGTCTGTGGTTTTAAGAGTGTGCCAAATATCAAAAATGGTTTTGCAAGTAGAAACCCGGTTAAATTCATTTTTGTCTAAGGCGCAAAACCAGGCATTCATAGCCTTAGCATTTAAAGAGAAAGTCTTCTTCTCCAAATCATTCTAATCGTTTATTGGAAGAGAAGACCTTTCAAATCCGTTTTCAATAATATTTTATAAATCAAGATTCAAGAAAAGCAAGAAAAAATTCATCCGAGTTTTCCAATAAGTATAGTCCGTCCCATGGACGAACGATAGAAAAGCCCTCTTGAAAACCGAAAAGAGCCATTTCCCTTGGGTGTTAAACCAAATGAGAAAACGTGGCTCTGATACAAATTGTTAGGATTAATTGACACTAAGATGAGGAGGAGGGGGGGGGGGGTTGAATTAGTGCAAGTGTAAATTCTCTTTTTAACATAACTTTTTACTTGAAGCAAGATAGGAAATCGGAAGCTTTCATTCAAGTAAAGCAAGTGAATGATTCAAAATAAAATGCTAAGTTTCTTCGAAGTGCTTAACTTGAAACCTTGCTTTCAAGAAGTAAATAAAATTGGAAGCATCACTGATATTTTGTTGAACACAATAAAAAACTCGACAATTGTAAGTAGTAAATGAAACGAGTCCTCCTCAACCTTGGCCTACGTCCACTTCTCGAGTCCTCCTCCTTGAGGCACACCGGCATCCACTATTGATCTCCTTTGGGTGAAGATTAAACCCTTCCAATCTTATAAGACAAGAACTTTATAACTCTTAGTTCACTCCCTTCCCCTTGTCTTTTTCTTACACTTCATATAAGTTTTTCTCAGAATTTTTATCCCAAAAGTATTGTGTGGAAAGTAAGAAAACTTGAGGTACTTGTAGGCCCCAAATGACTTTAGAATTTAGAGCCAAAATTTAAACGTATCAGAAAAATTCGGGTACGAGCGGTTCACCTGCCGCTGCCAGCGATGCAGTCGCCCAAAAACCTAGAATGGGCAGTTTACCCATCGATCCTGAGTGGTTCAGCCGTTGTCTACCACCCGAAAACCTAGATGGCAGTGATACACCCGCTACTCACTAGCGGTTCAGCCACCGGGAATCCCGAAAAAATGATTCCCTTCACTTTTCCAAGCCCGACTTGAACCACATGTTGACCAATTCTTTGGTCAACCAATCGAGCTCAACCTAAGCTCAATCAAACCCTTTTAATGGACCTGATTGCCTCTTCGAGTTGATTTGGATTCCTTCCAAATCACACTCATTTAGGACTCAATCTTAACCTATGACTTAAAGATTACAGTCAAACATGACCACCAAGCTTAAGACATCACTCCTGCAATCCGCATTCCCTACGATGAGTCTGATAGTCTTCCTTCGGTGTTCTCCCAGCGTGTTCTTAGTGATCTTTCTGATACCTTCAGTGAGGTCCTAGTGAACTCCCCGCGAGCTCCCATCGTATCGTCCAATCCTTAGCTTGATGCCTAAACTTGATCCTGGGTCCATGTCTGATTTGTAATTCCTTTTTACCATTGTTTAACCTACATAATGCTAACTACGACTTAATTAATTACAATCATAATGACCAACACATCCACTTCAAGACCTTCCCAACTCTCGGTAAGCTTTTCGGCTACCCTCGACAATCTTCCAATGAGTCTCGATTTTCTTTCGACGAACTCCCTTGTGCCATCCTGGCAAGCTCCCAATACCCTCAGCGAGCTCCCGATGCACTCCAGTTGAGTTCCCAACTGCATCATCTGAACCCCGACCTGATGCTTGGGTTTGACTTTGGCCAAACATCTAATTGTAATCTTCTCTCTATCATAGTTAATCTTGCATCAATCAACTCTAACAACCTTGTTAGATCAAATACTCATCAATTGATTTTATCATCAAAATTTGAGATTCAACAGTATTATGGTCCTATGGTCCAACATTGTCGTGTATCTCTCCATTAGTGGTAGTAGTGTCTTGACGATGGTGAATCAAGATCCTGTGATACCATGCAATCATCAGTTAAACTTTGACCTCCTCATCAGTCGAGATGTCCGATGGGTGGATCTGGGTTAAATCATTTTCTCTAAACATCAATTTGAAGCGGGATACTTGGAGAATTAGTTGTATTTCTGAATTGGTGCACAGATCTGATCCACAAGTCACGGCTCCAATGTGATATCCAATTTTATAGGGTCTCAAGAAAAAGGGAGACCATTTCTTTGAGGCTCGAGTCTTCATAGATTCCTACTGATAGGGCTAAAGACAAAGAAAGACTTGATCTTCAACAGCAAACTTCATTCTACTCCGGCGTTTGTCGGGCGATTGTTTCTTTCTTACGTGGGTTGACATGTGGTTGTTCTTTAATGGTAGCCAAGCTTTCCTCTAAGATGGTGGCTGCCCTCTAGTAGTGTCCATGGTAATATGAGCCCGATCTGAGTTTGGAGTGAGTAGAGACTATAATTTTCTTGGGTTTGCTACCGTCTCTCCTTTGTGCCGTTGACCAGTATCATACCAAGCCACAACATCAGCAATGGTCAGCATCTCATTTACAATTCTCTCTATTTTAGATTTTTGGTGGAGAGGATAATGATATAATCAAGTGTTTGTTTGTGGTTTGCCCGGGAAAATAAAAAATCAGTGGTTATATCGTCGGTAGGAGATAGGCTGCACGGTTCAGCGAAGATGTCTGAAATTTCAGCAAGCAATTGGAGAAGGTTTGGGTCTTTAATTTTTGTCGACTCTCTTATATGTTGCTACTAGAGTTGCATTAGGAAGCTACTGTTCACTTTATGCAAGACTTTCTCTATTCGTTGTATTGAAACTGTTGTCACATCGCTCCTGCATTTCCCGCTTAGGATCACCTGTTTCCCTTTGCTGAAAAATTTCATAATGAATTTCAATAATTTCAAGAAAATATCACCTAGCATAGTTAGCTATTCGATGTCAAGCATGGACTCATAATCATCAAGTGAGAGAAGGAAGAAATTAGCAATTATTTCTTGATCCTTTAGTAATAATTTCACGCGTGGACGTCTTCGATCGCACTTCAAAATTCCGTTGTTGGCTACCATAACATCTAACCTTCTGCAATCTTTAATATGAAGTGCCATTCAGGTAGCAACCTTCTTGTTCATGAAGTTATTTGTGTTCCCGGTATCGATAAGGACGGTGATTGGTTACTGTTTGAGTAGTCATCCCACTTTCATTGTTTGTGGGTTTGCGTAGCCGGCAAGAGCATACTTCATACAATCGGTTGGATGTGGTTCTTCCTTCATAACCTCCTCCTTGTGCTCATGGACCGCCTCCTCTGAATCATCGAGGGGTTCAATCAGAAGAAGACGTCCCTTCTTGTAGTGATGGTCGTGGCTCCACGGTTCATCATAATGCTAACATAAGCCCTTTATCGATCTATCGTGAAGTTCTTCTATTGTTAATTTCTTTGGTAGTGAAGGATGACTGGGAACAAAGGGTGCTGGAGGTTTGTATGCTGCTAGTCTAGGTGTGGTCCTTGTCCTTCGGGCGTCTTGATTGAGTCACTCCTCTTGGATTCGGGCGAAGGAGATGACAGTCCTTAATGTATACGGTTCTCACATCTTGACTTTGCATATGATCTCCGACTTTAATCCTTCAATGAACATCCCTAGAAACTATTTTTTTAACCAATTTTGGGTTTGATTTGAAAGATGCTCAAACCTGGTTTGATATTCTTGCACGGTTGAGGTTTGGCGAATCTTCATGAGTTGGTCATTCGTGTTCTTATACGCCATCGGTCAAAAGTAAAGTAGCAACCCGTTCTTGGATTTCTTCCATGTTGGGACTCCATAGTTGTACTCAAATCAATTATACCACTGTATGACATATCCTTCAAGGTGGATGGCAACGATGTCCACCATGGAAGCCTCTAGTGTTCGGTGATAACGGAAGTAGCGTTCCACGAGTGAAAGCCATCCTGTCAGGTCTTTGTCTTACCATTGAGGGAGCTCCACTATCATGCATGACAACATTAAATCAATGGCTCATTATTCCTTTTCAGGAGGCCTCTCTAAAACTTTCACCTTTCTGTAATTTCGTTGGGCTTGGTGACCATCCCAATCTGAATTTTATGAAGAGAGCACGTAGTCTGTCCTCCATACGCATCTCGATGGCCTCCAACTTGGCACCGATCAAATATACTGATGTCATGGCATAAGACTCAAAATCTATAATGTCAAGATCCTTCTCCTGCTGTTGAGTCAATAGAATGAACCGGCTGGGTGGATTGGTGGTCGAAAGAGGTGGTGGATCAAGGTAGATGGCTGTGATTTGTGGCTGATAGGTTGCTATTTTAGGTTGATGTTGGGGCTATGATTTGGAGCTATTGTAGAGGTCATATAAGGGTTATGATCATAGAACTTTAGGGTTAAAGGGGTGGCTTAGGGTTGTTGTTGATGGTAGCAACTAGTTTGGAAGGGATTGGGTGTGGATGCATTAAGTAGTTCCGAAGGTAGTGTAGCATAATTTTTTCATCAAAGTGGGTGCTATTGATCCTGCTGTTTGGGGTTGTTGTAGAGACTATAAGGGGGGTTTGGTGATAGAGGTTTAGGATTAGAAGGGTGGCCTAGGGTTACTATCGATGGAAGCACCTGGTTTGATAGGGATTGGTGGCCAGAAGATAAAGATCAGTTGGTGGAGGGTTGTGGCTACGGTAGACTGTTGTTTGGGCTGCGATTTTCTTTTTTCTCTTTTTTTTTTGCTACGATTTGGGTTGGCTACAGATTTTGGAGATAGGATTTGATGGTTTTATCTTAAGGCTAGAGGGGTGCCTTAAAGACGATGTGGTTGGTGGTGCTGGTTACAGGTGCCTTGCAAGCCAATCACGTGAGTGATGGCACGTGTGACATGTTGTGTGATCTTTTTGCTTATGATTAATATCGATATATTCTCATATTATATTATTTGTTGCATATATATCGTGAGCCATGTGTTGTGATGTGTGTAATTATGATTATTATTATTATTGGGGCCTGCGAGCCAGTGTTTTTCTCGTTTATTGTTGGGCCTACATGCCTGTGATTATTTGTAATTACATGGAGAGGTGCAGCGGGAGCGTGGAGGTTACAACGGGACCTACAATGCCATGATGGGAGATCACGACGCATGGTGATGCGACGATCCGACGGAATCGATGATGACGAGATCAACAATCACAGGGCATGGAGATGCGCCAATGCACACATAGATCCTATTGTGAGTGATTAGGCCCATTGGCTCGGGCTTAATCATATTAGGTCACGACTCATGATCATCTGGTGTGGCTTGCATATATGATGTGTTATACACCTACTAGATATATGTATATATATATTTACATACGATGTAGATATATATTAAATATGTATGTGTGTGACACAATATATTAGGAGATCGATACGAAACAAAAACCCCTCCTACGATAATATTAAGTCGGTAAGCGTGAGGCAATAAGATTGACCCATGTAGCCTTCCATCGTTGTAGGAAGAAATTGAATCACGACATAGGTTAAGTTGGTCGAGTCCCTCGAGGCTCACATATCTACGTGATCGAGTTCTTGCCTACGACATAGAGATGTCACCGGTGACCTGAGGACATGGTACGCTTGGTCGAGTCCCTCGAGGACATATCATCAAATCAGACTCATCTTGTAACGATGGTGATAACTTAACTGAATATCATGGTTGGTCGAGTCTCTCGAGACCATGATGATTCGAAGGCCGAACGCGACGGGAATCACAAGGAGTTGTGATTGGCAAGAGTTGCCTACCTTTTGGGCTTAGTGTAATTGGTCGAGTCCCTCGAGGTTGCACTAAGATGCCAATTGGATCCCGATCCCCACTAGGAGTCTGCTGGAGACTTCCGTCTCACGTGTCGAGGGTGTCACGTGATTCGCTAAGAAAATAGTGAGAGTACATTAAGATAGAAGTCAATATCTTAATTAGTATTTTTTGTAAAATCTACATGTTATTTATTTTTGCTATATCTTGTTTTGTCAGAAACATGACGCTCATAAACCCCCTACGTGGCATACTTGATGCCAACCGCCTCACTGATCCAAACTATACAGATTGGCTCCGCAATTTGAGAATTATTCTCAAGACGGAGAAAATCACATATGTCCTTGATACAATTTTGCCCACGCCAAAAGAAGGGGCAAGCGAGGATGAGATCGCTCGCTATGTGAACTATATAGATGATTCCACGTTGGCAAAATATTACATGTTGGCCTCCATGACTCCTGAGTTACAAATGCAACATGAGAGCATGGATGCATATTATATCCTTCTTCATCTCCGCCAGATGTTTGAGAAACAGGGAAGAACTCAAAGATATGAAATATCTAAGAAAATCTTCCAAGCTAGGATGATAGAAGGGACATCGGTTGAGAACCATGTCCTAAAAATGATAGAGTGGATCGAGAAACTCACAGGTCTAAGAATAGTCCTAAAGGATAACCTGTGTGTTGATCTTATACTTTAGTCCCTATCAAATTCTTTTTCTCACTTCATCATGAATTTTAATATGAGCAAGTTTGAGGTGACTCTCCCTGAGCTCCTCAATATGTTGAGGGTAGCTGAGAGTGCCATCAAGAAGGAGAAACCAGTTCTCTATATTGGTGAGACCAAAAAGAAAAGGAAGGCCAGCAAGACCCTTAAGAAGGGCAAAGGCAAAGAAAGACCAGGTAAGATAAAGATTGCCAAGAGAGACCCAGTAAGGGACAAAGGACAGTGCTTCCACTATGGCCAAGATGGGCATTGGAAGAGGAATTGTAAGGACTACCTTGTAGATAAGGTGAAACAGAAGCTTATAGAAGCTTCAGGTATATTCATGATTAGTCTTCACTTGTCAGATTTTCATGATAACACATGGGTATTGGATACCGGGAGTGTTTATCATATCTGTAATTCGTTGCAAGCTCTGGCAAGAACTAGGAGACTGGCTAGAGGCAAGATGGACCTCAAGATGGGCAATGGAGCAAGAGTTGCTGCAGTTATCATTGGGGAGGTCACCCTACATCTGCCTGGTAGAGCTATCATTACATTAGATGTATGTTATTTTATTCCCTCTATTATAAAAAATATTATTTCTAGAGAGACCCTAGAGATGATGAGATCATCACTAGAGAGACCCTTATAAATGGCTTATATGTGTTAGACACTTCTCAACATATCATGAATATAAATATGCTAAAAGGAAATGAGATGAGATGAATAATGCATACCTATGACATTATAGGCTAGGTCATATACATGAGGGAATGATTTAAAAGTTGCTGAAAAATGGATACTTAGATCCATTTGACTATGAGTTATATGCAACTTGCGAACCTTGCCTTCATGGAAAAATGACTAACTCTCCTTTTAGTGGAACTGGAGAAAGAGTCACTGAGTTATTGAAACTCATACATAGTGATATATATGGTCTCATGTCGACTTAAGTTATAGGTGGTTACTCATACTTCATTACATTTACTGATGATTTCTCTAGGTATGGATGCGTGTACTTAATGTAGTACAAATCTGAGGCATTCGAGAAATTCAAGGAATATAAGAATGAGGTAGAGAACCAAATTGGAAAGAGTATTAAGACTCTTCGATCAGATCGAGGAGGAGAGTACTTGAGTACGGAGTTCACCCATTTCATCAAGGACAATGAGATTCTATCCTAGTGGACACCTCCTTATACACCTCAGCTCAATGGTGTATCAGACAGGAGGAATCGCATGTTATTAGATATGGTGCGGTCCATGATGAGTTTCGCTTACCTACCCGTTTCATTCTGGGGGTATGCCCTAGAGACTGCAGCTTACCTTCTGAACAGAGTTCCATCAAAGTCGGTAGTGTCTACACCATATGAGATATAGAAAGGAAAGAAGCCCGATCTTAAGATTGTTAAGATTTGGGGCTATCCTACCCACGTTAGAAGACACAACCCCGATAAGTTGGAATCAAAGATAGAATGTTGCACATTTGTGGGATACCCAAAGGAAATTTGCGGATATTATTTCTATCATCCCGAGGAACGAAAGGTCTTTGTTGCCAAGAGAGCTGTGTTCCTTGAGAAGGAACACATTCTTGGTGGAAACAGTGGGAGTGTGACAAAATTGAGTGAGGTTGGAGAATCTAGCTCAAGTACCATTCCAGAGCCCGAGTCTGTTTAGATACCTAACACACAAGTTCCAACTTTACGTAGGTCTAATAGAGTATCTCACCATCCTGAAAGATATGTGGGACATATCAGTAGAGAAGACTCTCAGGATGTTGATCCTCAGACCTACGAGGAGCCTATTATGATTATAGACTCCGGGAAATGGCAAGAAGCCATGAATTTTAAGATGGATTCCATGTACTCGAACAGGGTTTGGAACCTTGTGGATATACCTGAGGGTATTGTACCCATCGGTTGCAAATGGATCTTCAAGAAGAAGATCAGAGTGGATGAAAAGGTAGAGACCTATAAAGCAAGGCTGGTAGCTAAAGGATATTGTTAAAGACAAGAAGTTGACTATGACAAAACCTTTTCACCTATAGCCATGCTTAAGTCCATTAGAATTATTTTGGCTATTGCAACACACTATGACTATGAGATCTAGCAGATGGATGTCAAAACGGCATTCCTTAATGGCAACCTTGAGGAAGACGTGTATGTGATATAACTAGAGGGATTCATATCTAAAGAGAGTCCAGATAAATGTGTAGGTTGCTTAGATCCATTTATGGATTGAAGCAAGCTTCTCGAAGTTGGAACATAAGATTTGATGAGGTGATAAGATCTTATGAATTCGTTAAGAATGAAGATGAGCCTTGTGTGTACAGGAAGGTAAGAGGAAGCACTATCACCTTCTTGGTGCTATATGTGGATGACATCCTAATCATTGGGAATGATGTAGGAATGCTCTCCACAATAAAGGCTTGGATATCTAGAAACTTCTCCATGAAAGACTTAGGGGAAGCAACTTATATTTTGGGGATCCAGATCTATAGAGATAGATCCAAAAAGATGCTTGGCTTATCCCAGTCTCGGTACATAGACTCCATTGTCAAAAGGTTTGACATGAAAAATTCCAAGAGAGGTCTCATACCAATGAGACATGGAATATCACTTTCTAGGAGTATGTCCCCAAAGACTCCTGAAGAGAAGGCATACATGAATAAGATACCTTATGCCTCAGTGATAGGGTCTATCATATATGTGATGCTATGTACTAAGCCTGATATAGCACATGCTCTGAGTGTCACGAGCAGGTATAAGGCAGATCCAGGTTTAGAACACTGGAAGGCAGTAAAGTGTATCCTTAAGTACTTGAGAATGACTAAGGATCTTTTACTGGTATATGGAGGAGGTAGTTTCCAGGTTGAGGGCTACACAGACTCAAGTTTTTAGTCCAAAATAGATTATAGCAAGTCAAATTCAGGATATGTTTTCACCCTAAATAGAGGAGTAGTAAGAGGGAGGAGTTCCAAGCAAGATATTACTACTGACTTGACCATAGAGGCGGAATACATTACTGTAGTAGAAGCAACAAGACGAAGGGGTGTGGATGAAGAAGTTCATCAAGGATTTGAGAGTCATACCAAGTAGCATGGAGCTAACTCCCATATATTGTGACAGCAACAGGGCGATAACTCTAACAAAGGAACTCAGGCCTCAATAGAATTATTCTGAGGAGGTTCCATCTGATTAGAGCAATCATGACCCACAAAGATATAGCAATGGAAATAGTTCCATCTGAAGATAACATTGTAGATCCACTAACGAAACCACTAGCTCATATTATATTTGAGGGTCACAAGGGTCTGATGGGGATTAGACACATAGGTGATTGGCGTTTGGTCAAGTGGGAGATTGCTGGTTACAGGTGCCCTGCATGCTAATCACGTGAGTGATGACACGTGTGACACGCTGTGTGATCTTTTTACTTATGATTAATATTGACATATTCTCACATTATATTATTTGTTGCATATATATTGTGATGTCCTTGGTTCTGTGCAATAAAAATCGAATCGTGATGAGATCACGATAATAAGATTGATTCACCTTTAAACACATATCATAAATAATCCTGGTCATAGGTTACTCGAGAGGGACATCGAGATAACCGGATAGACTAGTGGACTGACTATATACCCGTCCATATGATGGAGGTGGCTGATCTCATAGCCACTTATGAGGATACACTAAGGATATAGTACAAGTGCTCATTGAAGAATAAGTTCACTGATTGATCCGCTTATGGAATGCTGTATGGTCAACGATACCTAATGTTAGATAGTGATTCCATAGTCCCAGTTATGGATCTGGTCCTTAGACTTGAGACACCAAGGATGCCTTGTATGAGTACTCTTTTCTTTGATGTCAGACTTACAGGTTTGGAAAGCTCCAAATCTGGTATAACTAGTTATCGAGATTGGTACCCAACCTTACAAAGGCAATTGAGTGTCAATAAAGGATCATTCACTCTCGGTATCACGAGAGGAATATCTCATATGTGCTTACTCAGACAAATCCCTGACCAGGGTTATTCAGATTGAGAGAGAATGAGTTCTTCGGTAGAATCCAATTAGAACAAAACAAACTGATTTTGTATGTGACCTGATAGTACCATGTCCAATATATGGTCTCTAGGATATTATTTGGATGAGGGATTATATATACATGGTAATTATGGACAGACAGGTCCGATGAATTTGATCCCCTCTGTACCGTATGGGAACTATGGCATAGTGGCCTAGTATGTCCATAGTCGATGAGTCGAGTGAATTATTATGTGGATAATAATTTATTATATCAGAAGGAGTTCTGATGGGAGTGACTCACGGCCAGCTCGGTATCGGGCCTCGAGGGTCACACACATATGGTGGATACTTCAGTGAATAGAGGATTGGATGAAGATCCAATTAGCCTTTATTCTCATTAGATGAGACCCTATGTTGATGGACTCCTTGATTAAGGCCCAATTATAGACATAAGGAGATTATTGTATAGAGATCCAATAATGCAAGGTTAGTGGGTTATTGGATGGAGATCCAATACCCACTAAAGGAGCCCTAGGGTTTTGGTGGCTCTATATAAATAGGAGGGGAGACTCATGGTTGATAGGCTACAGCTTTAGCTACCACCTCCTATTCTCCTCCCTCCCTCTGAGCAAGAGTTACAAGATTAGATTGGAGGAGTTTCGCTATAGAGATCCATCGTGTGGATATCGCTAGAGAAGAGGACGCTTGACCTCCCTCATCTTTTCTATTCGGATCTGGAATACAGGGATATACGATCTCCCTAGGTAAAATCAATCTCTCACACATCACGGTTTTTTCAATTTTTGTGATTTTTCTCGCGACCCCAATCTTTTGCACGACGATTTGATCTGCGTGGGAAACTGATTTTTGTTTTGATTTCCATTATGTATGTGATGCACCCACTAAGGTTTCCTAATAGGTGATAGCAAGTTCGGTAGGATTTGTTGGTTTACAAGAATAAGAACGACAAAAGGTATAGCGGCAGAATTTTTCGTTGAAAAAATTTCAGTAGCATAGATGTAAAATTTCTTGCAGTTCGTGACAAGGATTTAAGTAGAATTAAATGAAAATCTACTAGTAAGGAAAAGCTAATGCCGTTGTAAAATTTGTGAGAGAATATGGTAACAAAAAATTCGGCAAGATCAAAGATTTCAAGGTGCTGTAGCAGATTTTTATGTCTAAAATTTCAGCAGCAAAGACATAAAATTTCCACCTGTTTATGACAAGGATTTGAGTAAAATTCAATGGGAATCCACTGGTAAGGAAAAGGTACTACCGTCGAAAAATTCATGGGAGAATACGACAACAAAAATTTAGACAAAACCAAGGAATATGAGAAGGTGCTGCGGTAGATTTTTATATCTAAAGTGCAACCGTTTGGACGTAAAAGATCAGTAGTTTGTATCAGTAATTTTTGTACGAAACCTAATGGAAATCCACTGATAGGGAGTGCCAAAGATGTCATAAAAAACTCGTAGAAGATAGGACAGCAAAATAGTGGCATCAAGATCAAAACAGGGTAGTAGTATGTAGTTGAATTCTACAGCGTAACTTTCTTCATAAAGATTACAACTTTGCAATGATAAGTTTATGTAGTGAAATATGAACACTTATTTTGGTTTTTTGGGTTTAAGATAACTAAATTGCAGCAGTAGTAAGGTAGAATACCAAAACCTGATGCAATTTGTATCGAGATTGAAGGGGTGATCTGCGGTAGTGGTGATGACGGTGGAGTCGGCGATGATCACAACAATTGTGGAAATTGCATGGGAGATGGATGAAGATGATGGGCGGCTATAGAAAGGCAACGAAACTTTGAGGAATGCTGCCCTGATACCAAGTGTTAGAACCTTTGCATATTCTAATCTTGGGGTTGATCTCTATAGGGGAGTTCCCTCCTCCAAGGTATTATGGACAATGGTTTAAAGGAATTTGATCTATTGATGATAAATAAGGGGTGGCTACATGAGTTTATATAGGGACTCAAAACCCTAACTCCTAATATGACTCGTACTCTTGGAAGACTCCCTCTCTTCATCAACTCCTAACCCATAGCCAACACCTAACCATAATGTGGCCGATGGCTATGGGGGTCTCCAGCTCCTAATTTGCTTCTTATTCAACCCTACAGAGAGTCCTAGCGAAATGGATCTCTCCTCTCCTAACCCTAGACGGCCTCTTCATGAGGACTCTTCCCTTAACTGTTAGGATCAATTGGCACTAAGAGGGGGGGGGGGGGGAGTGAATTAGTACAAGTATAAATTTTTGTTTAAATAAAAAAAATAGTGTTAAGCAAGATAAGAAAATTGGAAGCTTTTTGTTCAAGAAAAGCAAGTGAATGATTCAAATATAAAATATGAAGTTTCTTGAAAGTGCTTGACTTAAAATATTGATTTCAAGGTGTAAATAAAAATGGAAGCGTCACGTGATATTTTGTTGAATACACTTAAGAACCAGACAATTGTAAGTAGTAAATGAAACAAGTAAGAACACTTCCTGAGTCCTCCTCCTTAAGGCACACCGACATCCACTACTGATCTCCTTTGGGTGAAGATCAAACCCGTACAACATTTTAAGGGAGATAAGATTACACACTTGGATCACTTTGGGTGAAGATCAAACCCTTACAACATTTTAAGGGAGATAACATTACACACTTTCGGGTTTTCTCATTTCTTTCTGAATTTTATTCCTCTTTCTCCCTTCCCGGTATCATCTCTTAGCAATGATTCAAAGAAGGTGATAGAACCCCTGAAGGAGCCCTATAGATTTTGATCTCCGAGGGGAATCAACCCTTGAAACACTATAAGGGTTCCTCCCTCCTAGAACTCGGCACAATGCTTATAAGATTAATCTTGCTTGATGGAAAGGGGTGGAGGCTACATACTTATATAGGGCTCCAAACCCTAGCCATAGGGGGGTGCTTCCTAAGTGAATTCTCCCTTTTGCCCCTCCTATAGCTATCATGCATAAATAAAGGGGGGTGGCGACCTAAGTGGCTGCACAAGTCATGCCCCTCTGCTAGAAACCCTAGCCAACCAACCCAGTGAAGGGGGCGACGACCAAGAAGCCCTAAGTTCCTAAATTAAACCCTAACCACACTTCTTTATAGGATATAAGTGACTAGGTGGGGTTTTATTATAATCTCATAGGGTTCTTATTGATTACTTCTAGGGTGATTAGGATTCAACCCTGCTAGAGTCCTATCAAGCCCACCCTCTTTGAATTAGTCTTGTCCTCAAGGCTGAGGGTCCATGAACATTGGGAACCGAGTGTTCAGCTCCTCCCATGTGATCATTAATTGAACTTTGGCATCCTTATCAGCTTAAGTGTAAGTTGGATAGATTTGGGTTGAGTCATTTTGTTTAAATTTCCATTTGAGGTGAGATACCTGGAGGATCAACTGTAATCTTGATCTGGTGTACGGATCTGATCTCCAAGTTAGGGCTCCATTGTGATCCCCAATTTTTCATGGCCCAAAGAAATAGGGAGACCACTTTCTTGAGGCTTGAATAACGTGCTAGTGGAGCTGGAGATGAATGGAGACTTGATCTTTCTCAGGAAACTTTCTTCTGCTCTAGCGTTTGTCAAGGGGAAGTTTCTTCCTTGCATGAGCTGTCACATGATTGCTCTGTAATAGTAGTCGTGCCTTCTTTTGGAGTGAGGGTTGTCCTTTGATAAAATCTCTAGTGGTGTGAGTCTGATCTGAGTCTAAGGTGGGTAGGAGTGGTGATTTTTCAGGGCCCATTTTCACTTCTTTGTGTTGTTGACCATCTTGCATGAGGATGGTGCTGACCTCCACCCTGGATGTATCTGCTCCAATAATAAACATCTGGCCACGATTTGGTATGGACGACATTGTAGTCGTGAGGGCTATAGTTTCACTCGACCAAGGTGGTGCATCTTTCTTTATAATGAGAGGGATGATGTTCATGCTTCATTGAGTCCTACGAATGATCATTCCCCTTTTCTGATTTTGTCACTGGATGGGCTCAATTTTCTCGTGATCTTACGTCGTAGATCGGAGGTCATCATCAAGGAAGTCTTTAAGCATCATGGTCCGATCCTAGGGAAAGTTGTGGAAGTCACCTGAGATCTAGAAGTGTTGCATTAGCAACCATGGTGAGTTCGACAGGATGTAATACTTTAGAAGTAGTTTATCTCTGGGGAAAAGGATATAGGGATGTGTCGTAACGGAAAATAAGCATGGCCGAACAATCTGTGTCTCTGTCATCTCTTAGACGACCCTTTTATCTTCGACCTTCTGAGGTTGTAGGAAGTATTCTGGCCGAGCAACAACTGGTAGAAGTTTTAGCCTTTTCAACATAGAGGGTCGGACAGCTTCAAAGGAGGTAATCGGCTTAGTTTGGTGGAGACGCCCAAAATTTCAGCAAGCTATGGGAGAGGGTTTTTATCTTCAATATCATGAAACCCTTGAATTTGAATTAGAAAACCACTGGAATTTTCTTTTGGTACCCCCTCCAAGTGGTGTTGTGGTTGTAGTCATTGGGCTCCCTCGTAGAATCACCTACTTTCCTTTTTTTTTAAATTTCATGGTTAGCTTCGAAAATTTTTAGAAAACATCTCTAATCCTGGATAGCTAATCAATGCTAAGCAGTATATCAAAATCATCTAGAGGGAGGAGAAAAAAAATCAACAACTATGTCTTGCTCCTTTCAGATCAGTTTTACCCGCGGGCACTTCTGGTTGCACTTCAGAATTTGGCCATTAGCTACCTTGACTTCAAACCCACTGTAATCTTCTTTTTGGAGCATTAAGTGGGCAGCAACCTTACTGCTCATGAAGTTGTGTGTGCTCCCGGCATTGATGAGGACGATGACGGACTACTACTCAAGAAACCCTTTGATCTTCAATTTTTGTAGGTTGGTGTAGCCGACTAAAGTAGGGACTGTGTGGGTGGCCGGTTGTGGTGTATCCTTCTCCTTGGGCTCAAGAGTCATATCTTCAAATTTGGGTTTTTCAATTGGCACAATAATCAACAGTGTCTCCTTTTTACATAGGTATTCTGATAGAACACCATAAGGAGCTCTATAGATTTTGATCCTTGAGGGGCATTAACCCTTGGAACGCTGTAGGGGTTTCTCCCTCCTAGTTTTGGCACAAGGCTGAAATAAAATTGATAATTGCTTGATTCAAGAGATGGGGCAGCTACATCATTATATAGGGATCAAAACCCTAGCCTAAGGGGGTGCTTGCCTAAGTAAAAGTATCCCTTTGCCCCTCCTATAGCCAACCTATCTTAATAGGAACAGGGGGCGAGTAGGTTGACTCTATAGCCGACTTAGGCAGGGGGAAACTCTGGCCAACCAACCCAGTAAGGGGGCGATGGCCACTAAGCCCTAAGGGCTAATCTAAATCTAGCCATACTCCTTTATAAGATAGGAGTGACTTTATTACAATCTAGCAGCGTTTTGTTGAATACTTCTAGGGAGATTAGGACTCAACCCTGCTGGAGTCCTATTAAACCTGCCCTCTTAAAATTGATCTTGTCCTCAAGGCTGAAGTTCCATGAACTCAGGGAACCGGGTCTTCAGCTCCTCATCAGCTTGGGTGTTAGTTGGAAGAACTTGAGCTGAGTCATCGTCTTTAAATTTTCATTTGAGGTGGGATACTTGGAGGATCAACTGTAATTTTAACCTGGTGCGCAGATCTGATCTCGAGGTTGGGGCCCCAATATGATCCCCAATTTTGCAAGGCCCAAAGAAATAGGGAGACCACTTTCTTGAGGCTTGAAGTGCATGCTGGTGGAGCTAGAGATGATGGGGAACTTGATCTTTCTCAGGAAACTTTCTTCTGCTCCAGCGTTTGTCGTGGGGAAGTTTCTTCCTTGCATGGGCTGCCACATGGTTAGTCTTTAGTGGTAGCCAATCTTTCTTTTGGAATGGTGACTACCCCATGGTATGGTTCAGGATGATAAGAGCCCAATCTGGCGTGAGCATGGATTATAATTCTTCTAGTTTAACTCTTCTTTGGTGTCATGGGCCTGTATCCAACCATATTTTAAATTTGATAGTAATTAGTATCTCCTATAAAAATCTCGTATGAAGTGTGGGGGAAGCCTCGGTGTAAATTAGGATTTGACCATCTTGTATAAGAATAGCCCAAATTCCAATTCCTTGCATCGGGCTCAATGACTAAAGTGCGGTCGAAATCGGGCAGCGCTAGGACCGACGTCATCGTCATGGCTGTCTTGAGTCGTTCGAAGGCTGTGGAGGCTTTATCCGACCACAAGAAGGAGTCTTTCTTCAATAAGGACGTGAGCGGGGCACTGATCTTACCATAATCTTTCACAAAATTTTAGTAGTAGCCCGTGAGTCCAAGGAAACGTCGTAATGATTGTACGTTTGTAGGTCTCAGCCATCCTTGCATTGCCTCGATCTTTGTCAAGTCCACCGCCACTCCATCCTCTAATATAATGTGCCTAAGATACTCCAATTTACACTGTAAGAAGCTGCACTTTGACTATTTAACATAAAGAGTATTCTCCCGAAGAATCGTTAGAACAGTTTATAAGTACTGAAAATGTATATCAAGGGTAGGGCTGGCTATAAATGAGAATATCATCAAAGAATACCAATACGAACTTATGTAGAAAACTCTGGAAGATGTCATTCATCAGGCTCTAGAAATTAGAATGAGCATTCAAAAGTCCAAAAGGCATTACTAGAAACTCATAGTGGTCGTTATACGTACGGAATGCAGTTTTCAGAATATCTTCAGTGCATACCCGAATCTGATGGTATCCGGATCGGAGATCCAATTTAGTGAGGACTCGGGCTCCTTTTAATTCATCCAAGAGTTCATCTACGAATGGGATAGGATATTTATCCTTGACGATGATGGTGTTTAGAGCCCGAAAGTCAACGAACATCTGCCACATACTATTTTTTTTGCGCACCAGCAACTGCTGGTTATAGGTGCCCTGCAAGCCAATCACATGAGTCATGGCACGTGTGACACGCTGTGATCTTTTTACTTATGATTAATATTGACATATTCTCATATTATATTATTTGTTACATATATATTATGATTTCCTTGATTCTGTGCAATGGGAATCGGATCGTGATAAGATCACGATAATGAGATCGATTCACATATAAACACAGATCCAAAATCTCGGTCATTGGTTACTTAAGAGGGGCATTGAGATAACCGGATAGATCGATGTACTATATACCCATCCATATGATGGAGGCAGATGGTCTCATAGTCACTTGTGTGGAGAAACTAAGGATATAGTACATGTGCTCATTAGAGAATGAGTTCGCTGATTGGTTCGCTTATAGAATGCTGTATGGCTAATGATACCTAATGTCAGACAGCGATTCCATACTCCCAGTTGTGTATATGGTCCTTAGACTTGAGACACCAAGGATGACTTGTATGAGTACTCCTTTCTTTGACGCCAGACTTACAGGTTTGGAAAGTTTCAGATCTGGTACAATTGGTTATCGGGATTCGTAGCCAACCTTATGAAGGCAATTGAGCATCAATAAAGGATCATCCACTCTCAGTATCATGAGAGAAATATTCCATATGTGCTTGCTCAGACAAATCCCTGGCCAGGGTCATTCGGATTGAGAGAGAAGGAGTTCTCCGGTAGAATCCGAATAGAGCAAGACATATTGATTCCGTATGTGACCTAACAGTACCATGTCCAATATACGATCTATGGGATAATATTTGGATAAGGGATTATAGATATATGGTAACTATGGACATACGGGTCCGATGGATTTGATCCTCCTGTACCGTCTGGGGACTATAGCGTAATGGCCTAGTACGTCCATAGTCGATAAGTCGAGTGAATTATCATGAGGATAATAATTCACTATATCAGAAGGAGTCCTGATGGGAGTGACTCACGGCCAGCTCGGTATCAGGCCTAGAGGGTCACACACATATGGTGGATGCTTCAGCGGATAGAGGATTGGATGAAGATCCAATTAGCCCATATTCTCATTAGATGAGACCCTATGCTGATGGACTCCTTGCTTAAGGCCCAATTAGAGGCCTAAGGAGATAATTGGATAAAGATCCAATAATACAAGGTTAGTGGGTAATTGGATGAATATTCAATACCCACTAAGGCAGGAGCCCTAGGGTTTTTGGTGGCACTCTATAAATAGGTAGGAAGACTCATGGTTGATAGGCTGTAACTTTAGCCACCACCTCTTATTCTCCTCCTTTCCTCAGAGCAAGAGTTAAAAGATAAGATTGGAGGAGTTTTGCTGCAGAGATCCATCGTGTGTATACCGCTAGAGAGGAGGACGCTTGACCTCCTTCATCTTCTCCATCCAGATCTGAAATACAAGGATATACGATCTCCCTAGGTAAAATTAATCTCTCACACATCATGGTATTTCGATTTTTAAGGTTTTTCTCGCGACCCCAATCTTTTGCACAATGATTTGATCTGCTTGGGAAACCAATTTTTGTTTTGATTTTCGCTACGCATGTGATGTACCCGCTGAGGTTTCCCGACAGCAACACCGGCGAGGAGTAAGGGTTGCAGCTCGGTCGAATCACCCCGATGTCAAGCATCTCTTTAACAATGTTCTCGATCTCATCCTTCTGCAAGTGAAAATAGTGGTATGATCAAAAATTTGCTTGAGGTTTGCTTGGCAAAATAGGAATGCATGGTCATGCGACCGGTTAGGGGGCAACTCGCGCGGCTTTAAGAAAATATTCGCGAATTCGTTCAGGCAAAGGGCAAGCTTAGGATATGAGTTTTGTATGTTCTCCCTAATAGATGGCTACTAAATATGCATCAAAAATCTATCATGTGCTTTGTGCAAAACTTTCTCCATTTGTTGCGACGAAATGGAGGAAATTTGGCTCTCGCGCTTGCCTCGTAACGTGACATGTCTCCCTTTGCAATAAAATTTCATGATTAATTTAGAAAAATTTCAAGAGATATCACCTAATGTTGTGAGTCATTCGATCTCGAGTACGGCTTCATAATCATCGATGGGTAGGAGGAAGAAATTAGCTACCATTTCTTGGTCTTGGAGGAGTAGTTTCACCCACGGGCATCGTTGGTCGCAATTAAAGATTCGACCGTTGGCGACCTTTACGTCAAACTTGTTGCAACCTTCGATTTGAAGCGTCAAACGTGCAGCAACCTTACTGTTGAGGAAGTTATTGGTGATGTCTGTGTCGATGAGAACGGTGATGAGTTGCTATTTTAGAAGTCCTTCAACTTTCATCATCTACGGGTTGGAATAGCCTGCCAATGCGTGCACTGAGTAGTTGGCCGGTTGGGACTCTTCCTCCATTGCTTCTTCTTTAGGTTTAAGGGCTTCTTCAGATGTTTCAATGTCCTCATCCTCCGCTGGTTCAATCTGCTAGTTACAGGTGCCCTGCAAGCCAATCACGTGAGTGATGACACGTGTGACACGCTATGTGATCTTTTTACTTATGATTAATATTGACATATTCTCACATTATATTATTTCTTACATATATATTGTGATGTCCTTGGTTCTGTACAATGAGAATCGGATCGTGATGAGATCACGATAACGAGATCGATTCACCTTTAAACACAGATCCTAAATAATCCCGGTCATAGGTTACTCAAGAAGGACATTGAGATAACCGGATAGATCGGTGTACTATATACCCGTCCAAATGATGGAGGTGGCTGGTCCCATAGCCACTTATGTGGAGACACCAAGGATATAATACAAGTGCTCATTAGAGAATGAGTTCACTGATTGATCCGCTTATAGAATGTTGTATGGTTAATGATACCTAATGTCAGATAGCGATTCCATAGTCCCAGTTGTGTATCTGGTCCTTAGACTTGAGACACCAAGGATGTTTTGTATGAGTGCTCATTTCTTTGACGTCAGACTTACATGTTTGAAAGGTTCTAGATCTGGTACAACTGGTTATCGGGATTGGTAGCCAACCTTACGAAGTCAATTGAGTGTTAATAGAAGATCATCAACTTTCGGTATCATGAGAGGAATATTCCATATGTGCTTGCTCAGACAAATCCCTGGCCAAGGTCATTCGGATTGGGAGAGTAGGAGTTCTCCGGTAGAATCCGAATAGAGCAAGACAAACTTATTCCGTATGTGACCTGACAGTACCATATCCAATATACGGTCTCTATGCTATTATTTGGATGAGGGATTATAGATACATGGTAACCATGGACAGACAGGTCTGATGGATTTGATCCCCCCTGTACCGTCTGGGGACTATGGCGTAGTGGCATAGTACGTCCATAGTCGATGAGTCGAGTGAATTATTATGGGGATAATAATTCACTATATCAGAAGGAGTTCTGATAGGCGTGACTCACGGCCAGGTTGGTATCGGGCCTAAAGGGTCACACATATATGGTAGATGCTTCAGCAAATAGAGGATTGGATGAAAATCCAATTAACCTCTATTCTCATTAGATGAGACCCTATGCTGATGAACTCTTTACTTAAGGCCCAATTAGAGGCCTAAGGAGATTATTGGATAGAGATTCAATAATTCAAGGTTAGTGGGTTATTGGATGGAGATCCAATACCCACTAAGGTAGGAGCCCTAGGGTTTGGTGGCTCTCTATAAATAGGAGGGGAGACTCATGGTTGATAGGCTGCAGCTTTAGCCACCACCTCTTATTCTCCTCCTTCCCTCTGAGCAAGAGTTGCAAGATCAGATTGGAGGAGTTTCGCTGCAGAGAACCATCGTGTAGATATGGCTAGAGAGGAGGATGCTTGACCTCCTTTATCTTCTCCATCTGGATCTGGAATACAGGGATATACGATCTCCCTAGGTAAAATCAATCTCTCACACATCGCGGTTTTCTGGTTTTTACGATTTTTCTCGCGACCCTAATCTTTTGCACGATGATTTGATCTGTGTGGGAAACCTATTTTTATTTTGATTTCCACTACGCATCTGATGCACCCGCTGAGGTTTCCCAACAGTGGTATCAGAGCAAAGGTTTCATGCGAAAAATTAGTTTTATACTGCGTTTGATCAGATTGAATCGCATAGAACTATTCTACGCGCTTGTTGCAACGATTCGCAGCGAAAGTAGGCACTGCCTACCGGGGAGGGGCGGTCTCATGCATGCTATCTGCATGCAGAAGGGGCGGCCGCCCACAGGGGTAGCAGCCCGCAAGGGGCTGCCACCCGCGGGCACGACCGGTTGCGGCTAGCTCGCAGGAGCAGTCGGTTGTGGCCAGCCCGCAGGAGCGACCGACTGCGACCAGCCCGCAAGGGCCAGCGGCCAGCTACGCAGCCAGTAGAGGCGACGACGCCGGTCGCAGGGGTGGTCGCCCCTTGGCAGGGCGGCTGCCGGCAGCAAAGGGCAACCGTCACCTGCGCAGGGGCAGCGGCGGTGCAGTGAGGGTGAAGGAGGGCTAGGGCATTTTTTTGAGAAAAAGATGGTTATGCCCCTTAGAATTTAAGAAATTCCAACTGTCCCCTTTATACAGAATTCCTTAAATGCCCTCAATATTTCTGAAAAATTCTGAGGACTGTCCTGTCATCCAGAATACCGAAAATACCCTCAATAATTCTGAAAATTTTGAGGACTATCCTTAGGTATAGAATTTCAAAAATACCCTTGATAATTCTAGAAATTCTAAGGACTGTCCTCCCATCCAGAATTACGAAAATGCCTTAGATAATTTTAAAAATTTTGAGCATATCCTTATTTCTAAAAAATAATTAATTAAATAGTTATATTGATTATTATATATATCTAGTAATCCTATATATGATGTGATGTACATGTGATGTATGATGTGGATGGATGATCATGAGCCAGGTGTTGTGATGTGTGCAATTATGATTATTATTTTTATTGGGGCCTGCGAGCCTGCATTTTTCTCGTTTATTATCGGGCCTGCGTGCCTGTGATTATTTATAATTACATGAAGAGGCACAGCAGGAGTGTGGAGGTTACAGCAGGACCCACGATGCTGTGGTAGGAGATCAGGACGCATGGTGATGTAACGATCCGACGGAACCGATGACGACGAGATCAACAATCACAGGGCATGAAGATGCACCAATGCATACATAGATCCTATTGTGAGTGATTAGGCCCATTAGCTCGGGCTTAATCATATTAGGTGACGGCTCATGATCATCTGGTGTGGCTTGCATATGTGATATGTTATACACCTACTAGATATATGCATATATATACATATTTATATGCGATATAGATATATATTAAATATGTATGTGTGTGACACGATATATTAGGAGACTGATACGAAACAAAAACCCCTCCTACGATAATATTAAGTCGGTAAGCGTGAGGCAATACGATTGACCCACATGGCCTTCCATCGTTATAGGAAGAAATTGAATCATGATATAGGTTGGGTTGGTCGAGTCCCTCGAGACTCACCTATCTACGTGATCGAGTTCTTGCCTACGACATAAAGATGTCACCGATGACCTGAGGACATGGTATGCTTGGTCGAGTCCCTCGAGGGCATATCATCAAATCAGACTCATCTTGTAACGATAGTGATGACTTAACTGAATATCATGGTTGGTCGAGTCCCTCGAGACCATGATGATTCAGAAGCCGAACGAGACAGGAATCACAAGGAGTTGTGATTGGCAAGAGTTGCCTACCTTTTGGGCTTAGTGTAATTGGTCGAGTCCCTCGAGATTGCACTAAGATGCCAATTGGATCCCGATCCCCACTAGGAGTCTGCCGAAGACTTCCGTCTCACGTGTCGAGGGTGTCGCGTGATTCACTGAGAAAATAGTGGGAATACATTAAAATAGAAGTTCATATCTTAATTAGTATTTTTTGCAAAATCTGTATGTTATTTATTTTTGTTGTATCTTATTTTGTTAGAAACATGTCGCTCAGAAACCCCCTACGTGGCATACTTAATGCCAGCCGCCTCACTGATCCAAACTATACAGATTGGCTCCTCAATTTGAGAATTATTCTCATGATGAAGAAAATCACAAATGTCCTTGATATAATTATGCCCATGCCGGAAGAAGGGGCAAGCGAGGATGAGATCGCTCGCTATGTGAAGTATATAGATGATTCCATATTGGCAAAATGTGATATGTTGGCCTCCATGACTCCTGAGTTACAAAGGCAACATGAGAGTATGGATGCAGATTCTATCCTTCTTCATCTCCGCTAGCTGTTTGAGAAACAGGGAAGAACTCAAAGATATAAGATATCTAAGAAACTCTTCCAAGCCAGGATGACAGAAGGGACATCGGTTGAGAACCATGTCCTAAAGATGATGCAGGCTACGATGTAAACAGATTGCAGCGAAAGATCGCTGTTGGTAGCTTTTTGACACAAGAATCGCTACTGGCTGTGATCAAGGAGGATGGTTGTGAGAGGTCGCTATTGGCTGTGATCAAGGAGGATAGTTGTGAGAGGTCGCTGTTGGCAACATTGGGCAGTGAAAGATGTGTGCTGCGGTTGAAGAGATAAGAGAGATTGGGTGGCTGAAAGGTTGGTGGACCGAAGGCTATGATTTTCGGCTGTGATTTGTGGCTGTTTTGGGTACGATTTGGGGCTGTAGTTTTGTAAAGTTTTGGTTGTGAATTGGTGTGATTTTATGGCTGTGATAGCAGTAGATGAAGGTTAGGAAAAAGGGTTTTGGATCTGGGGTAGATGGCAGCAAAGGTTTGATAAGGATCGGTAAGGGTATGCTGCAATAGGTGCTGGTTGTAAGAGGCTACGATTTTAGGTTGCTTTATGGCTGATTTGGGTATTGTTTTGGCTGCAGTTTGGTAGGGTTTTGGGGCTGTGATGGTAGAGGGTGAAGGTTATGGAAAGATGGTTTCAGATCTGGAAGAGATGGCAGCGAAGGTTTGATAGAATTCGATGAAGTTCGCTGCAACATATGCTGCCTTACAGAAGCGGAATTGTCATCGAAGAAACAACAGTTTCTCAACAAAGATTCCAGCCAAAAATTGTGAACTTGGGGCTGTGGTGTTAGGGGATGAAGATGAGGAAAAGAAAGTTTCAAATTTGTAAAATATGGCAGCGAATCTGATAAAGTTTCGATGAAAGATTGCTGCGGTATACACTATACTACTAAACAAAATTACCGTCGAAGAAGCAACAGTTTCTCGACGTTAATTCCAGCAAAAATTTGAGAAATTTATGGAGAATTTCAATATCAGAATCTCAGTTCAGATGATGACAGTAGTAGTAATTTGGATCAAGAAAATTTTGACAGCATAATGGTAGGAAAATTGTTGCAAATAAGATCACAGAATTCTCATAGTAAAATTTTAGCACTGTGTAACGAAGAATTACGACACTATAATTTCAAATTCAGAAAGAATTTTTCTTAGAGATTAATTTTAGATGAAAGCTAAGAGGATCTATGAAATTGTGTAAAAGTTTTGGCCGAAAAGAATGAATAAAAGTTTAGTTTCAAGAGGCCAACAAGCGGAAGGCAGATTCTTGATCGTAAAATTTCAGCATTGCGCGATGAAGAATTACAGCACTATAAGTCCAGATCCAGAAGGAAGTTTTTCTAGAGATCAATCTTAGATGAAAGCTAAGATGATCTAGGAATTTGTGTAAAAGTCTCAGCTAAAAAGGATGATCAAAAGTTCAGGTTCAAGAAGCAACAATCGGTTAAACAATTTCTGTAGCGTTTCCCCTTCGCAACGATGATAACGTTTGCGATGGTAGAATTTTGTAGCAAGGAAATTTTGAAAAAACTTCTCCCACATATAAGATAAAGGAATAGCAGTAGCAAGAGGTGTGGGTTTTGGAGTTTTTACCAGATCTATGATGTTGACGCAGAGGACGACAGCAGATTGATGGATCTGCGACTTGGTGGGTGATGGTGGAGGCAACGTCAAAAGCAATTGTGGGAATTGCTTGGGAAGGTGGAGGCGGTAGAGATGGCTACAGGGCAGTAGGAACGTGGCTCTGTTACTAGATGATAGAATCCCTGAAGGAGCCCTATAGATTTTGATCTTTAAGGGGGATCAACCTTTGGAACGCTATAGGTGTTCCTCCCTCCTAGAACTCTGCACAAGGCTGAATATAAGATTAATCTTGCTTGATGGAAAGTGGTGGAGGCTACATGCTTATATAGAGCTTTAAACCCTAGCCCTAGGGGAGTGCTTCCTAAGTGAATACTCCCTTTTGACCCTCCTATAGCTACCATGCATAAATAAAGGGGGTAGCGGCCTAAGTGACTACACAAGACATGCCCCTCTGCTAGAAACCCTAGCCGACCAACCCAGTGAAAGGGGCGATGGCCAGGAAGCCCTAAGGCCCCAAATTAAACCCTAGCCACACTTCTTTATAGGATAAAAGTGACTAGTTGGAATTTTATTACAATCTTACAGGGTTCTTATTAATTACTTCTAAGGTGATTATGACTCAACCCTGTTGGAGTCCTATCAGAAGGACTACTAAATCGCTTCGGAGCAATCGATTTTGACAACATTAACAGATAATTGGTGAAGATTCGGCAAACCTCTATAATACACAAATACCAAACAAAGTTTGAACGTTTATCTAACCAAACTGTGGATTGGTCTGAAAAGCAACTTTTAGTAACTTTTATCGAGGGCCTAAAGTCAGAGATTCGAGAAGTAAAGGTGCGGCAATCGTACACTCTTATGGCGATAATTTTCTTCATAAGAATCTAGGAAAAATGATTGAACCACGAAGTACGAAGGACAATAGTCACTCCCCGACCAGCCATGCCGAAGCATTCACCCCCTCTACTACCATCCGAGCCCCCACACCAGAAAAATTAACAAGACACGAGATTCGTGAACGATCGGCCAAGGGATTGTGTTGGCACTGTGATGAACCGTGAAACTGAGAACATCGCTGCAAAAAGGGTTGACTCTTCATGATTGAACCAGTAGAGGATGAGGACAGCGAACCATCGAAAGAAAGCCTCAAACTCGAAGATGAAACCATGGAGGAATAGCCCTAACCGGCCGACTACGCAGTGCACACACTGGCTAGCTACTCCAACCCGCAGATGATGAAAGTTGGAGGACTTCTTAAATAGCAATCCATCACCGTTCTCATCGATATGGGCAACACAAATAACTTTCTCAACAACAAGGTTGCTGCACGTATGACGTAAAGGTGCCGACGGTCGAATCCTCAATTGCGACCAACGGTGCCCGCGGGTAAAATTGCTCCTACAAGATCAAGAAGTGGTAGCTGATTTCTTCCTCCTACCCATCGATGACTACGAAGCTGTGCTTGTGAGTGAATGGCTCACAATATTAGGTGACATCTCCTGAAATTTCTCTAAACTAATCCTGAAGTTTTATTATAAAGGAGGACATGTCATATCGCGAGGCAAGCGCGAGAGCCATATTTCCACCATTTTGATGTAGCGAATGAAAAATGTGCTACACGAAACAAATGGTGGGTTTTTGATGCATATCTAGCAGCCATCAAAGGAGGGAAAAGTACAAAATTCAGATCCTAAGCTTGCCCTCTTGTTGGACGAATTCATGGATGTTTTCATAGAGCCGCATGGGCTTCCCCCTAACCGACCGCATGACCACCGTATTCCTATTTTACCGGGCAAACCTTGAGCAAATTTGAGACTGTACCATTATCCTCACTTACAGAAGGATAAGATTGAGAACATCGTCAATGAGATGCTCGACACCATAGTAATTCAACCAAGCTGTAGCCCTTACTCCTCGCCGGTGTTGCTAGTATGCAAGAACGATGGTACATGGTTGATGTGCGTTGATTACCGAGCTTTGAACGCCATCACTATCAAGGATAAATATCATATACCAGTAGTAGATGAGCTCTTGGATGAACTAAAAGGAGCCCGAGTCTTCACTAAATTGGATCTCCATTTCGAGTACCATCATATTCGGGTATGCACTGAAGATGTTCCAAAAAATGCATTCCGCACACATAATGGCCCCTACAAGCTTTTGGTAATGCCCTTCGAACTTACGAATGCTCCTTCTACTTTTCAAAGCTTGATGAACAATATTTTTCGAATGTTTCTACATAAGTATATTGGTATTTTTTGATGATATCCTCATTTACAGCCCTACACTTGATATACATTTTTAGCACTTACGAATTATTTTAATGATTCTTCGGGAGAATACCCTTTATGTTAAACAATCTAAGTATAGCTTTTTATAGCATAAAGTGGAGTATCTAGTGCACATTATATCAGAGGATGGAGTGGTGGTAGACCTGATGAAGATCGAAGCAATGCAAGGATGGCTGAGACCTACGAACATAAAATCGCTGCGCGGCTTCCTTGGACTTACAGGCAACTACCAAAAATTCGTGAAAGATTATGGCAAGATCAGTGCCCCACTCACATCCCTACTGAAGAAAGCCTCCTACTTGTGGTCAGATAAAGCCTCCGCAGCCTTTGAACGACTCAAGGCAGCCATGATAATGATGCTGGTCCTAGCACTGCTCGATTTCAGCCACACCTTCGTGATTGAGACCAACGCATCCGGAGTTGGGATTGGGGCTATTCTAATGCAAGATGGCTGACCTGTTACTTACACTAGTAAGTCTTTATCTCTCTCCCATCTTAAAATATCCATGTATGATAAAAAAATATTTGTCATCGTACACGCCGTCACGAAGTGGAGACCCTACTTGATCGGCCGATGCTTCCAGATTAAGACCGACCACTGAAGCCTCAATATTTTTTGGAGCAAAAAATATCTTCCCCGAAGCAGCAATGATGGGTAACTAAACTTCTTGGCTTTGATTATAAAATTATTTATCAAAAGGGAAAAGAAAATGTTATTGTAGATGCTCTATTATGGCTACCAGGACAAGCTAAAATTTCAACCATCTCCCTTCCCTCCACCGACTTCTTCAAAGACATTAGGGAGGAATGGAAGAGTGATCTAGAGACCTGAGACATCATAGAAAAGTTGGAGAAGAATCCGGGTTCCATGGGCCACTACACTTGGGATTCGAATGACCTATGCTACAAAGACCGAATTGTGATTGTTTCTTCTTCCCCTTGCATCAAAATTATTTTGCATGAGATACACTCTTTACCTTCATCAAGGCACTCTGGTTTTCTAATAACATACAAGAGGGTGAAGTAAAACTTCTTTTTGGAAAGGCATAAAAAGATCAATTTATGATTATGAATCTAAATGTGATGTATGCCAGTAGTAAAAAGGTGAAACAGTGACAAATCCGGAAAAACTACAACCACTACCTATACCGGACTCAACATAGACCGACATCTCCATGGATTTCATCGAAGGGCTGCCACCATCTCAAGGTAAAAGCATGATCTTTGTGGTGGTAGATCGTTTAACCAAATATGTTCATTTCTGTGTTGTGAGGTATCCTTACACCACTGCCAGTATTACTCAACTTTTTATGGAAAATATTATAAAACTGCATGGGATGCCAAGGTCGATTGTGAGTGACTGTGATAGGGTGTTTACAAGTAAATTTTAGACTGAGCTCTTCCAACTACAAGGCACCCAATTGAAGATGAGCACAGCCTATCATCCATAGACGGACGGCCAAATAGAAGTAGTGAATAGAGGCCTCGAGACTTACTTACAGTGCTTCACTAGTGACCGGCCCAAAGAGTGGACAAGGTGGCTTCCTTGGGTCGAATGGTGGTACAACACAACTTATCATTCATCAACTAAATGTTCCCCCTATGAGACATTGTATGGTCGACTGCCCCCTATAATACCTAAGTATGTAATTGGTGCGACCAAAGTGGATCAGGTTGACCAAAACCTAATTGACAGGGACAAGCTTCTGTAGTTGCTGAAAGATAACCTAATTGCCACCCAAGCTCGCATGAAGCAACAAGCAGACACTCACCAGAGCGAGCGAGAATGTTTGGTAGGAGACTAGGTCTACATTCGCCTACAACTATATAAGCAGCTATCAATCAACACCAGAGCGTTGATGAAACTATCTCTACGATTCTATGAACCATATCAGATTTAGGAGTATATTGGGGCCGTGACATACAAATTAAAACTCCCAGATGATGCTAAGATCCATCTCGTCTTCTACGTATCTTTGCTGAAGCCAAAATTAGGAGAACGTGAGTTGGCTCAGACTCAGCTGCCGAGCACTACAAATGATGATTCAAGCTCAACCCGAGGCTATACTTGATCGGAGGATTGTGATGCGTTGTCGACGCCCCTCAACTGAAGTACTTGTAAAGTAGAATATTCTACCATCCGAATACGCAACGTGGGAGTCTTACGAGGAGCTAAAGACCCGATTTTCAAAGTTTATGGACCCTCAGCCTTGAGGACAAGGTTGATTCTAAGAGGGCAGGCTTGATAGGACTCTAGCAAGGTTGAGTCATAATCACCCTAGAAGTAATCAATTAAACCCTATGAGATTGTAATAAAACCTCATCTAGCCACTTCTATCCTGTAAAGAAGTGTGGCTAGGGTTTAGATTGAGGTCTTAGGGCTTAATGGTCGTCGCTCCCTTTATTGGGCTAGTCGACCAGGGTTTTCCCCTGCTTAGGTCAACTATAAAGCCAACCTAGCGCCCCCTTGTTCCTACTAAGGCAGGTCGGCTATAGAAGGGGTACAAGGGTAATTTTACTTAGGCAAGTACCCCATGAGCTAGGGTTTAGAACACTATATAATAATGTAGTCGCCCCCTCTCTTTTATCAAGCAAGATCAATCTTTATTCAGCCTTGTGTCGAAATCTAGGAGGGAGGAACCCTATAGCGTTCCGAGGGTTGATTCCCCTCAGAGATCAAAATCTATAGAGCTCTTCCTGAGGTTCTATCACTTTAACTCTCATAGAGTCTGAAATGTCTCGACGAGATCATGCACGTGGGTCCCAGTGACTTTGCTTTTGATAATCATGTCGTCGACGTAGACTTCCATATTTCTCCTGACTTGATATTTGAACATCTGGTTAATCATCCTTTGGTATATTGCCCTAGCATTTTTTAGGTCGAATGGCATCACTTTGTAGTAGTATACTTCTTTGTCCATGATGAACACGGTGTGTTCCTGATCCTCAAGGGCCATTTGTATTTTGTTATATCTTGAAAAGGCATCCATGAACATGAGGAGTTCATGTCTGGATGTCTGTTCGACTAGGTGGTCGATTCTTGGGAGTGAGTAGCAATCTTACGGGCATGCACGATTGAGATTAGTGTAGTCAACGCATATTCTCCAGCTTCCATTAGACTTTTTGACCAACACTACATTGGAGAGCCAGGTGGGGTACTTGACCTCAGCTATGAACCCAGCCCCCATAAGGCGATCTACCTTATCACTAATCGCTTTATATCGGTCTGGAGTGAACCTTTGGGGCTTCTGCTTCATGGGTTTTGCCCCGAGAGGGATGCTGAGGTGATGCTCGGCGACACTACAGTCGATACCTGGCATGTCTTTGGGCGACCATGTGAAGATGTCCGCATTCTCAACTAGGAAGTCGATGAGCTACACTTGATCCTTCTCAGAAAGGGAAGATCTGACCTTGACTACTCGGTCAGGTTGACTCCTATTGAGAGCAATTTCCAATACTTTCTCAATGGGCTATAGTCCAGGAGGCTGCCTGAGAACCTCTCGAGGGTCTACCAAAGGCTTGACAAAGGGTGGGGATGGCATCGTTATCTCGACGTGATATGGAAGAGTGGCCCTCGGTCTCTTCAGCATCGTGACCATAGTCAGGTAGCAACGTCTTGACTCTCGTGGATCGCTCCTAACCTCCCTAACCCCGCTCTAGTAGGAAACTTCATGGCTCGATGATAGGTAGAGACAACTGCCCTTAATCTATTGAGGGTCAGCCACCCAAGGATGATGTTGCATGTGGTCAGGAGCCCTACAACCATAAAGGTCACCATCAAAGTCTTCGATTGGTGCTCTTGGCTGAGGGTGATAGGTAGGACGATCATCCCTAGAGGAACGACGAAGTCCCTAGTAAACCCAATGAGGGTAGAGTTCATTGGGGATAGGTTGGTCGTGGTCAGCCCTAGCTTCAGGAAGGCATCTTTGTAGAGGATGTCCACCGAGCTACCGGTGTCAACCATGACCCTCTTTACTAATGCGTTGGTAATGCGAACCGAGATTACTAGCACGTCGCCATGGTCGGGGTATTCGACTTCCCTTGACTCGAAGGATATTTGGGGCTCATCGACCTCGTGGGGGCGCTTCTCCATGATGGCCCGTGCGTAGGCTTTCCACCCTGATGTGCTATCTCCTCTAAATGTCGGGTCATCGACTATAACTTCGATCTGCTTATTGACGGCCCCCGCGGTCAAGGGGATGGGTCTCGGGACCTTCTGACATAGCACCTGAGGTACCCATGGTGGATCAGCTCCTCTATTTGATTACGAAGGTCGTGGCAATCTTTTGTATCATGGGCGTAGTCCTAGTGGAATCGATAGTACTTCTTTTGGTCCCGTAATTCTCTAGGGTGCTTCAGTCGATTGCGTGTCCTTAGCAGCCCCTTCTCCCTAATCTGGAGAAAATTTTCCATCCAAATGAAAGTCAGTGGAGGCAATGGAGGCCTCAGGTAAGATGGCCCTAGCCGATCAAGCTACCCCCTCATGGTTTCTGAGGGTTGCCTTTAGGACTTCTCAGTGCAGGGTCTCTTGTGATCCTCGCGCTTTCCTGCTACTAGTGCCTCAGCGGTCGTGTATTGGTTTGCGCATTGGAGCATCTCCGGGATGGTCGTCAGAGGTCACTTGATCAAGGACCAAAAAACCTATATGGTCACAGGCCATTTAGAAATGTCTGCATGATTAAGGAGGTATAAGCATCGGTACTACCCTGATTTTTGTGGCAAAATAGGAGATGAAGTGGGAGAGTGGCTCCTCATCCTTCTGGCTCAGTGCAAGGAGAGCCGCCACTGTAGGCTTCAATTTGGTGTTGGCCAAGAAATTGGACTCGAACTCCCTCACTAGTTGGTCAAAGGATGAAATCGAGAACGCCATCTGTGCTCGGAAGGTGGCAACGTGCTTGGCCAGGTCTATGCCCCCATCATAGGCTTCTAGCATGGAAAGCTTGAAGCTCGCAGGGATGGGCTTATCCTGTATTTCCTGTGTCAACGGGGATCCCCGAGCGAGGTCATCCCACGTTCCTCCTTCGATTCGCAGAACTTCCTCTAGACCTCGTCCAGCCATCGGGTCACATGGCGTAGCTGGGCCGGAGCGAATCTGTAGAATCTGATGATAGGGTATTTGGCTCAGGGCGACCCTGATGGCACAAGCGAGTATCAGAATCGCCATGCTCAGGCTACAACATAAGGGCCACCGATGGGTCTTCGTTCAATTGATGCCCTCCCTAGGGTTCCGTTATTCAAGGGGAGGGAGGCTTTAATAAGACTGAGGAGGAAGTGTGTGGGGCGTTGGCGGCACCTGTAACGGATTCGGTGCTGGCACTGGAACTTACAGCGTAGGTGTAGGTTGGGCAAGTTGAGGAATAAGGGGTATGACAGTCTGGATCAGTCCTGCTAATGCTTGGACCTGCTGCACGAGCCCGTGAAAGGCTTCTGGGGAGACAACTAGTTGTCCTAGTCTCTCGCTAGGGGGCGAGAGCCCCAAGTCATTGAATAATATTCAGTACCTAGCCAGAGTCTAGGAAGCAGTGTTCCCGTCTATGGAGGATGGGGTGATCGGCCTCCCAAAGCTAGGAGGGGGGTTTTGAACGTGGGTCCCCTCGCCCAGATGTTCCCCCAGGTTACTGAGTGGTTCCTGATGTTCTTGCTACATCGGGCTCTCCTTTTAGTGCCAAAAGAATATTCGGATTCCTTTTGCCGAGGCTGAGGTGTCATCTCAGTTTGGTTCAACTCGTATACACAGGAACGTCTATGTAACCTTGCTGGATGAATCCGGGTGGAGCGTGACTCAGGAGAGAGCTTCCCTGATGGTATGAGGTTCGTCTACTTGCTAATCCCTCGATCCGACTCACACGTCATGCACCTAAGCCTTAGTCGGGAAGTTGGGTGCCTCGACTTAGCCTCTGACGATCAAGGTAGCCATGAGAAGTGAAGTATTGGAGTATAGAATGTATCGGTTTGAATCTCTCCCTTTTTTACTATTTACCTAGGTGCCTTTTATACTACCTATAGAAAAGAATTCGTACAAGGTTATTTAATACGTACGGGCGCTAGTTCAGAGCCGTACGCTATCATGCTCCTCAGTCGAGGAGCGAGCCGTCGATCTATTTGCTGGTGTCGACTTAAGGTCCTCGAGCGGTGGGTGAGGAGTAGGCCGTTGATCTATCTACTGATGTTGATTTGAGGTCCTTGAGCAGTGGACCATGGTAGTGCTTTTTTCCGAGACTTAGGTCTGAGCCAAGTCGGATGTAAATACTTGGTTTTTGTCAAGATTGACGTAGAGGTTCACGTTTGATGGGTCAAAATATGTCCTATTACAAAAAAATTAATATAATATTTTTCTAACTATTTTCATATCTGAATCATCTAAATCTGATCGTATGAACATGAAGTATTTACGGATGTCTAGTGGGAAGGGCACCTAACACATTTGCCACATAAATATAATGTTTTGCTTGGAAATTTTTATGAGGGCCCTCAATCTACGTCGTTCATCACTCAACATTAATTGTTGGATTTGTGCTTAATTTCATCCTTTCATGTCAAATGATTAACCATCTAATTAATATACTCTAAATTCAAGCGAACATCTATACCAACTTTTCAATGAGAATGCTCTTGCTGTAAATTTGTGCTTGTCCAACTGTAAAATGTTCTCAAGGAAAAGTTATTGATGTCACACAGATCGTAATTGACTTAACCGGAAGGTACCATTGTGCTCCAACAAAGGAGTCACATCAATTATATGTACCTTTACACCATATCCGCATGTGCACTTTAGGCTGTATCTCTCTTCTATGTTTCATGAAAAGAATAAATTGGTTTTAGAATTAAATATGATGAACAATAATAATAATAAAGTGACATACGCAGTAGAGGGATCTATTTCTCTAATTGTGTAGCTCTAGACTTTTGATATACTTGAAGAGAGTTTAAACATAAAATAGTATGAACATTCATGTAATTTGGTTGGTCAATTCATACTCTTATGCATCAATTTTTTTGAATGTGAAGTTTTTCGTATATTTTTTGAAGAAAATATTGTTACAAATTGGTTGGTCACTTTTGTTCAGATTTTTTGCTTTTGGAGGGAGGGTTGATCTCAATCTTGATTTTTTGGTTCACTCTAATGTAAATAGTTGTACTCGCTTGCGATCATCTTACTTAATTAAGTTTTTTTTTCTTTTGTGAAATATAAAAATGGAAACAAAAATTTTATGATTATTCTTCTGTGACGAGGTAGGCATTTTACAATATTAGATCATCAAGCACAAACTTAAATATATGTCACGATATGCATAAAGTTAGATATTACTCATGCAATTGTTATAGTTAATTGATTTTTCTAAAAGAATACTGAGCAATAATTAAGTAAGTTTTTAAGTATCTTAAAGATACTTCTATATTATGTTTATGTTTCTGTACTAAACTGTGTTATTTGATTCTAGAAAAGTCTATCTGTGGTTATTTGATATCATCTTTAACGAAGCAATGTCTTAGCAGTCAAAAATATAAAAATATATTACTTTGTCTTCCATTGAGACTGAGTATATGATTATAATAAAAACTTATAAATAACTTATGGATAAAAAAGTACATACAAAAGTTTGAGATTCAAGTAAAAAGGCTTATTTTATATTATAATAATTAAAATATCAATCATCTTGATAAATATCTAATTTTTTATTCTAGATCTTGATGTAAAACATTAATTCCAGATGTACTAGAGATGAATATTGTATATTGAAATATGAAAGAACAATTTATTGCCTTAAAAAATTTATCATTTATCAAAAGATAACAAAAAAGAAGTCTCCCACATGGACATGAGAGAGATTTGTTGTGTGGTCCCACCTAAGACTTATATTGTGAGACGTATGCGGTTAATTAAAATCTCTAACCCTAACCTTTATATAAGATAGATGAGAAAAAATAAAAAAGATGAATGTCATACATATGGGAAAAAAAATGTTTTCATCTAAGAAAAAGAAAAATTTACTAATATGTTAGTAAAAATTAGTTTCAAATTATCATTATTTTTTGATATATTGATTTAGACACCATGATATCTAGATTGATCCTTATAGATCTCTGAGATTTTTTTCTTTTAATTTTTCTCCTAGTTTATTAAGACTCCTATGAGTGCTTATTTTTCACATAATATTTGATATCCTCTTAATATAGAGAGAGTGAACAGTATAATCTTATTATTCTATAGTGAAATATTGATCTGGCTTACTCGTAATTTATTTCCTTTATGATGAAGAGTTTTTTCAAGTAAATCTTGTCTCATGATTTACTTAGCATTTTATCATTAATCTAATTGACCTGCACTATTAAATCATTTATAATATATTTTTATCTTAAATTATATATTTAAGTTATATTAGAAAAAGAAGGTTATGAATTTGTTATAGAATAAATTAAAAAAAATTTGATTACCATAAAAATAAAAAAAATAAACTACAATGAGTTGACTGATAAAAGAAATAAATCAGGACATATATATTATGATAAAAGAATTAGAAAATGATTGTGAAAGAAAACAAAGGAGAATTATCATAAAAAAAAGGCATTTCAAGAAATAAACATACGACAAAAATGGAATAACAAATGATCATATACACTTTGGATTTTTCAAAAATAACCCTAAAAAGTGAATCTCTATATCTGAAGGGATCACAATTAATATTAATAAAAAAATAATCTAATAAACAAACCTGACCAGTCAAGGAATTCCTGATTTTTTTTTTCAATCAGCTGATCAGGTTTTAAGAACTGTGATTTAAAACTTATTCTCATCACCTGCTTAAGCCATAATTGAAACATACGAAAATATCAGATGAAAAATTGTCTGTTGTATTTCTCCAAAACTAAAAATTTCATGATCTCTTAAGTGATGTTTACAAGGAAACAACACTTAAATAGGGCAATCAACGCAAAGAGTATGTATGACCTAGCTAGATCTAACCGCTCCTCTCATTATTGGGATGAAAATTCATTTCAATGGTTACATAAATCATAAATCAATGATATAATTTAAAAAAAACACACACACACGCAAGTTACCAATAACATAGATGGAGATTCCTTATTGGGTTTTACCAAATACATGATGTAGGAAAACTTAACAAACTAAGAGAAGGTCAAATGTTGCCTTCCTTGTTAAACTTGTAAAACATCTATTAACTTAATCATAATCCTCTATACCACATGAACATTAGTGATAAAATTTCAGATGGAGCTCTATAGATTTTGATCTTTGAGGGGGATCAACCCTTCGAACGCTATAGGGGTTCCTCCCTCCTAGTAGTCGGTCATATGGCTGAATTATAGATTGATCTTGCTTGCTTAAAAGAGGTAGAGGCTACATACTTATATAAGGCTCCAAACCCTAGCCCTAGGGGGTGTTTCCTAAGTGAATTCTCCCTTTGGTCCCTCCTTAGCTACCATGCATAAATAAATGAGGTGACAGCCTAAGTGGCTACACAAGCCATGCCCCTCTGCTAGAAACCCTAGCCGATCAATCCAGTGAAGAGGGCGACAATCAAAAAGCCCTAAAGCCCAAAATAAACCCTAGTCATACTTCTTTATATGATAGAAGTGACTAGGTGGGGTTTTATTACAATCTCACTAGGTTCTTATTAATTACTTCTAGGGTGATTAGGACTCAACCCTGTTGGAGTTCTATCAAACCCGCCTTCTTAAAATCAGCATTGTCCTCAAGACTGAGGTTTCATGAACTCCGAGAACTGGGTCTTCAGCTTCTTATCAGCTTGGGTGTCAGTTGTAAGAATTTGGGCTAAGTCGTCATCTTTAAATTTCCATCTGAGGTGGGACACCTGGAGGATCAACTATAATCTTGATCTGGTGCATGGATATGATCTCCATGTTAGGGCCTCAATGTGATCCCCAATTTTGCAAGGTCTAAGGAAATTGGGAGACCACTTTCTTGAGGCTTGAATTTCGTGTTGGTGAAGTTAGAGATGAAAGGGGATTTGATCTTTCTCGGGAAACTTTCTTCTACTCCGACGTTTGTCAGGGGAAAGTTTCTTCCTTGCATCGGCCCACGTGGTTGCTCTGTAATAGTAGTCGTGCCTTCTTTTGGAGTGAGGATTGTCCTCTGATAAAATCTCTAGTGGTGTGAGCCTGATCTGAGTCTGAGTCTGAGTCTGAGGTGGGTAGTGTTGGGAAACCTCAGCGGGTGCATCACATGCGCAGTGGAAATCAAAACAAAAACTCGATTTCCCACATAAATCAAATCATCGTGCAAAAGATTGGGGTCGCGAGAAAAATCATAAAAAAATCGATAAAACTGCGATGTATGAGAGATTGATTTTACCTAGGGAGATCGTATATCCTTGTATTTCATATCTGAATGGAGAAGATGAATAAGGTCAAGCGTCCTCCTCTCTAGCGGTATCCACACGATGGATCTCTATAGCGAAACTCCTCCAATCTTATCTTGCAACTCTTATGCAGAGGGAGGAAGGAGAATAGGAGATGGTGGCTAAAGCTGCAGCCTATCAACCATGAGTCTCCCCTCCCATTTATAGAGAGCCACCAAAAATCATAAGGTTCATGCTTTAGTGGGTATTGGATCTCCATTCAATTACCCACTAACCTTACTGCTAGTTACAGGTGCCCTACAAGCCAATCACATGAGTGATGGTACATGTGACACACTACGTAATCTTTTTTGCTTATGATTAATATTGGCATATTCTCACATTATATTATTTATTATATATATATTGTGATGTCCTTGGTTCTGTGCAATGAGAATCGAATCGTGATAAGATCACGATAATGAGATCGATTCACCTTTAAACACAGATGCTAAATAATCTCGATCATAGGTTACTCAAGAGGGACATTGAGATAACCGGATAGATCGGTGTACTATATACCCATCCATATGATGGAGGCGGCTTGTCTCATAGCCACTTGTGTGAAGACACTAAGGATATAGTACGGGTGCTCATTAGAGAATGAGTTCACTGATTAATCCGCTTATGGAATGTTGTATGGTTACTACTACCTAATGTCAGACAGTGATTCCATAGTCCCAATTATGTATCTGGTACTTAGACTTGAGACACCAATGATGTCTTGTATGAGTACTCCTTTCTTGGACGCCAGACTTACATGTTTAGAAAGTTCTAGATCTGGTACAATTGGTTATCGGGATTGGAGCCAACCTTACGAAGGTAACTGAGTCTCAATAGAGGATCATCCACTCTCGGTATCACGACAGGAATATCCCATATGTGCTTGCTCAGACAAATCCCTAGCTAGGGTCATTCGGATTAGAGAGAAGGAGTTCTTCGGTAGAATCCGAATAGAGTAAGATAAACTGATTTCGTATGTGACCTGATAGTACCATATCCAATATACGGTCTCTGGGATATTATTTGGATGAGGGATTATAGATATATGATAACTGTGGACAGACAGGTCTGACGGATTCGATCCCCCTGTACCGTCTGGGGACTATGGCGTAGTGGCCTAGTGCGTCCATAGTCGATGAGTCGAGTGGATTATTATGAGGATAATAATTCACTAAATCAGAAGAAGTTCTGATTGGAGTGACTCACTGCCAGCTCGATATCGGGCCTAGAGGGTCACACACATATGGTGGATACTTCAGTGAATAAAGGATTGGATGACGATCCAATTAGCCCCTATTCTCATTAGATGAGACCCTATGCTGATGGGCTCCTTGCTTAAGACCCAATTAGAGACCTAAGGAGATTATTGGATAGAGATCAAATAATGTAAGGTTAGTGGGTTATTGGATGAAGATCCAACACCCACTAAGGCATGAGACCTAGTGTTTTTGGTGGCTCTCTATAAATATGAGGGGAGACTCATGGTTGATAGGCTGCAGCTTTAGCCAACACCTCCTATTCTCCTCCTTCCCTCTAAGCAAGAGTTGCAAGATCAGATTGGAGGAGTTTCGCTGCAGAGATCCATCATGTGGATACCGCTAGAGAGGAGGACACTTGACCCCCTTCATCTTCTCCATCCGGATCTAGAATACAGGGATATACGATCTCCCTGGGTAAAATAAATCTTTCACGCATTGTGATTTTTCTCGCAACCCCAATCTTTTGCAAGACGATTTGATCAGCGTGGGAAACCAATTTTTTGTTTTTATTTCCACTGTGCATGTGATACACCCACTGAGGTTTCCCAACACTTACATTATTATATTTCTATCAATAATCTCTTTAGGCCTCTAATTGGCCTTAATCAAGGAGCCCATCAGCATAGGGTCTCATCTAATGAGAATAGGGGCTAATTGGATCTCCATCTAATCCTCTATTCGTTGAAGCATCTACCATATGTGTGTGACCCTCTAGGCCCGATACCGAACTGGTCGTGAATCACTCCCATCAAAACTTATTCTGATATAGTGAATTATTATCTCCATAATAATTCAATCGACTCATCGACTATGGACGTACTAGGCCACTATGACATAATCCCTAGACAGTATAGGGGGATCGAATCCATCGGACCTGTCTGTCCACAGTTACCATGTATCTATAATCCCTCATCCAACTAATATCCCAGAGACCATATATTGGACATGGTACTGTCAGGCCACATACAGAATCCGTCATAGTCTTGCTCTAATCAGATTTTCCCGGAGAACTCTTTCTCTCTCAATCCGAATGACCATGTCCAGGGATTTGTCTAAGCAAGCACATATGAGATATTCCTCTCGTGATACCGATAGTGGATGATCCTCTATTGACACTCAATTGCCTTCGTAAGATTGACTACCAATCCCGATAAACAGTTGTACCAGATCTAAAACTTTCCAAACTTGTAAGTCTAGCGTCAAAGAAAGGAGTACTCATACAAGACATCCTTGGTATCTCAAGTCTAAGGACCAGATACACAACTAGAACTATGGAATCATTGTCTGACATTATGTATCATTAATCATACAGCATTTCATAAGCGGATCAATCAGTGAACTCATTCTCCAATGAGCACTTGTACTATATCCTTAGTGTCCCCACACAAGTAGCTATGAGACCAGTCGCCTCCACCATATGGATGGGTATATAGTACACCGATCTGTCTGGTTATCTCGGTGTCCCTCTCGGGTAACCTATGACCGGGATTATGTAGGATCTGTGTTTAAAGGTGAATCGATCTCATTATCGTGATCTCATCATTATCTGACTCGCATTGCACAGAACCAAGGACATCACAATATATATACAACAGATAATATAATATGAAAATATACCAATAATAATCATATGTAAAAAGATTACGTAGTGTGTCACACATGTCATCACTCACATGATTGGCTTGTAGGGCACCTGTAACTAGCAGGTAGGAGTGGTGATTTTTCGAGGCCCATTTTCACTTCTTCGTGTTGTTGACCATCTTGCATGAGGATGGTGTTAACCCCCACTCTGAATGTGTCTGCTCCAATAATAAACATCTAGGCACGATTTAGTGTGGACGATATCATGGTCATGAGGGCTATAGTTCCATTCGGTGGTGCATCTTTCTTTATAATGAAAGGGATGATGTTCATGCTTCGTTGAGTCCTACTAGTGATCCTTCCCCTTTTTTTATTTTGCCACTGGAGGGGCTCAATTTTCTCATAGTCTTGGGCCGTAGATCGGAGGTCATCATCAAGAAAGTCTTTAACCATTATGGTCCGATCTTAGGGAAAGTCATGGAAGTCACCGGAGATTTGGAAGTGCTGCATCAGCAACAATGATGAGTTCGACGGGATGTAACACTTTAGAAGTAGTTTATCTCCGGGGAAAAGGATGTAGGGATGTGTCATAGCGGAAAATAAGCATGGCCGAGCATCAACTGGTACGAGTTTCAACCACTTTAGTATGGGGGGTTGGCCAGCTTTAGAGGAGGTAGTCGGCTCGATTGGGTGGAGACGCCCAAAAATTCAGCAAGCTGTGGGAGGGGTTTCTTACTTTTAATCTCATGAAACTCTTGAATTTGAATTAGAAAACCACTGGATTCTTCTTTTGGTACCCCCTCAAAGTGTGGTGTTGTGGTTGTAGTCGCTGGGCTCCCTCGTAGGACCACCTGTTTTTCTTTACTGAAAAATTTCATGGTTAGCATTGAAAAATTCTAGAAAATATCTCTAATCGTGGACAACCAATCAATGCCAAGCACTATATCAAAATCATCAAGAGGGAGGAGGAAAAAATCAGCAACTACGTCTTGCTCCTATAGGCTCAGTTTAACCCGCGGGCACTTTCGGTTGCACTTCAGAATTTGGCCATTAGCTACCTTAACTTTGAACCTATTGTAATCTTCCTTTTGGAGCATAAGTGGGCAGCAACTTTACTACTCATGAAGTTGTGTGTGCTCCCAGTATCGACGAGGACGATGACGGACTGGTCCCTTCGATCTTCAATTTTTGCAGGTTGGTGTAGCCGGCTAAGGTATGGACTGTGCGAGTGGCCGGTTGTGGTGTATCCTTCTCCTTGGGCTCGAAAATCGTATCTTCAATTTTGGATTCCTTTGTTGATCCATCATGAAAGTCTTCTCTTATTAGTTTCTTCGGCTGAGGGGATCGGCTGATAGTAGGGGGAGGTGAAAGCTTTAGTGCCACTGGTCGAGGAGTGACCCTAGTCCTCCGGGCTTCATAGTTCAACTGCTTCTCTTATTGTCGTGCGAAGGAGATGGCTGCCTTAAGTGTGTATGGCTGTCGCGCTTTAACTTCTTCACGAATCTCCAGCTTCAAGCCCTCAATAAAAGTCCTTAATATCTGCTTTTCAGACCAATCATAAGTTTGATTAGAAAACCTTTCAAACCTGTTTTGGTACTCTTGGATTATAAACGTTTGACAAATCTTTGTTAGTTCTTCATCATGGTTCTTGCAATAAATTGGTGCTAAAGGTTTATATGATGTTGGTTGGGATGTGTCTCTCATGCTCTGAGCATCTTGATTGAGGTGCCCTTCTTGAAGTTGTGCAAAGGAGGTTGATGTCGTCTAGGTGTAGGGTTGTCGTGTCTTAACTTCGTTTCTTATCTCCAATGGGTTCCTTTTGTAATCTGAATTTGTATCACATTGTGATCTTCTTGGGCTCAACGATCGACCCAACCTAAACTTCTCGAAGAGAGCTTGTAATTTAGCATCCATACATGTCTCGAAAGCCTCCAATTTAGCTTTGAATAAGGCCACCGACGTTATGACATAAGGATCTCCAACCTGTCAAATAAACCAACTGAAGAGTGTAGCTACAATTTTTAGGTTGAAGGCAGCGAATGGCAGTAATGTCGGGGCTGCGGTGGTGAAGTCTCCAAGTGGAGGATGGCAGCCAAGGGTAGCAGCGACGGTGGAGGAATAATATGGCAGTAGCAATGTCAGCTGCAGTCCTTCGATGATTCTGCAATGTTGATGCTGCAGTGTCATCGAGGCTGCAATTTTTTATGTGGCTAATATCTATCAGATGATGGCAGCCAAGAGATCTGAGTCAGAAGCAACAACGACGATGGAGGAAGAAGAGGGCAGCAGCAACATCGGCTGCGACTGTGCTACGACTTCGTGGCTGTAAGTGGCGTCAGTTGCAGTAAGGGTGCGGCTACAAGGAGGAAGATGGGCAGCGGTGTGTATGGCTGTTATAGAGGAGGGCAGAAGAGGTATGGAGCGAGAGATGGCTGTTGTCGTGTTCAATTTGTTGCTGGTCGCGATCAAGATAGTTGGTAGTGAATGATTATTGTGGGCTGCGATGTAAATAGATTACAGCGAAAGATCGCTGCTGGTAGCTTTTTGCTGCATGGATCATTGCTGGCTATGATCAAGGAGGATGGCAGTGAAAGGTCGCTATTGACAGCGTTGTGCAGTGAAAGATACGTGCTGCGGTTGAAGGGATAAGGAAAATTGGGTGGTTGAAAGGTTGGTGGATCGAAGGCTACAGTTTTTTGGGGCTGGTTTTGTGGTAGTTTTGGGTGCGGTTAGGGGCTACAATTTTGTGGAGTTTTAGCTACGATTTGGTGTGGTTTTAGGGCTGTGATAGTAGTGGATAAAGGTTAGGAAAAGGAATTTTGGATATACAGCAAAGGTAGGTGGATCGATAAGGAAGGTTGGATGGAAATGTAGGTGGATCAGTAAGGAAGGTTGGCTGCGGTTTAGGGCTGATTTGGGTGACTGTTTGGGATCGGTTTAGGGATCGATTTGGAAGGATTTTCGGTGAGGATGTTAGGGTTTGCAGATGAGAGAAAAAGAGTCTGAAATCCCACAAAATACAGCACACTCAAAATTGATAGAATTCGACGAAGAAAGGTGATACGATGTGTTGTTCCGTTGAACAAATTTTATGTTGGAGAAATGATGAATTCTCGATGTAAATTCTAGAGGAAAATTCAAGGAAAATATGCAGAAACCCTAGGTTCAGATGTGGTCAATATCAGGAAAAAGTTTGACAAAATTTTGACAAAGTAACGGTAGGGAAATAGGGCAAAAGATGGAAGGTAGATCCTTCGTCATAAAATTATAGCACAGATCTATGATGTTGATGCAGATGATGGCAACAGATTGATGGATCTACGGCTTGGTGGGCGACGATGGATGAAGACGATGTCAAAAGTAATTGTGGCAATTGCTTAGAAGATGGAGGCGATAGAGAAGGCTATAAGACAGCAGGAACGCGGCTCTAATACCAGATGATAGAACCCCATATAGAGCTCTATATATTTTGATCTTTGAGGGGGATCAACCCTTGGAACGCTATAGGGGTTCCTCCCTCCTGTTAGTCAGTCATATGGCTGAATTGTAGATTGATCTTGCTTGCTTAAAAGAGGTGGAGGCTACATGCTTATATAAGGCTCCAAACCCTAGCCTTAGAGTGGTGCTTCCAAGTGAATTCTCCCTTTGGCCCCTCCTATAGCTACCATGCATAAATAAAGGGGGTGACGACCTAAGTGGCTGCACAAGTTATGCCCCTCTGCTAGAAACCCTAGCCGACCAATCTAATGAAAGGGGCGACAACCAGGAAGCCCTAAGGCTCCAAAATAAACTCTAACCATACTTCTTTATATGATAGAAGTAGTGACTAGGTAAGATTTTATTATAATTTCATAGAGTTCTTATTAATTATTTTTATGGTGATTAGGACTTAACCCTACTGGAGTCCTATTAATTAGTTGACATTGATTGCTCACTTTGTGTCAATCTCTTATCTATGGCGTGAATGTAGAGCCATTGTCTTTAAGTACTCGATGACAAGATATCGTTTCTTAATCTTTTATTTTGTGCCTTTAGACCTTAATTAATTCCAAACAATTCAAGTAGTATAATAGGCTTTGAATGTCATGTCTTTGTTTAAATGGAAACCTATATGGATATATTTTCTAGAGTTATGGTTGTGGTGTCTTTATACCGTTAAGATCCTATTATAACTTAAGGATAAATATTTACATGGATAATTGTTGGGATATAGAAAAAAAAAGAGAATTTCATCGATATAAAAGGAGATATGTGCTACTAACAGTATTATGTATTAAAATGTTAACGGAAGGAAAATTTTGTTGTGAAGTAAGAAGAAGAAGAAGAAGAGAGAGAGAGAGAGAGAGGAGTTTTGTTTAGTTTTAGTGCAGATACTGTAGGAATTGAGAATGAAGGTTGGGTTTTTTTTTTTTTTTTGGCCTTCCTAGTATATGCCATTGAAGATATAGACCCACGTGCTTCCATGGCACAAAGCTCGTGACGACCAAATAGGCACTGAAACCAGGAAGTAAAGTGAGACTACTTCAAGTATTCAAAAGCTTTGGGTCCTTCTGGAATCAACACTCTCTTACTTGTATTGCAGCTGGGCATTGTTGCTACAGGAATTCAGACATACTGGATAGGAACTCAGGGAGTTTAATTAAGGATACAAGCTAAAAGGAGCTAGAAGGAGAAATTGTTCATGTCCTACTTAATTTCTGAATGCTTAATGGTCCCTGAAAGTCAAGTTTTGATATGTAAATCTAGACGTCTTATTTTTATTTCATTTGGTTGTCACCTTAACATTCAAACAAATTTTTTTTATCTAAAAATAAAAAAAAATTCTCATGTATTTTATGAAGGGAATCCAATTGGATAACAATTGAACTGTGTTTACGTTTGAGATTCTCTATTTGATAACGTGGACTTTCTAGTTGATTTTTATTTTTTATGAAAAAATAAAGTGAGATAAGTAATGAAAGCAAAAAAGTTATAATTCCCAAGATCTATAAGGAGATAGGATTAGACAATATGAATAAGCAAATACAAAGATACATGGCACCTACGTATGAATACAAAAGAAATGCTTGTGTTACTATCTTTTAATACTAGTCAACAGTACGTCATCCTTCTTTAGTGTTAGCCAACTCAAAATTTTGTGTTTAATTCACTTATTATTTATCAGAAAAGATACACATTAGAATGAGCTTACATACATACAGGAGTGTTCTCCTCACATCTTTTGTCTTGCGTCACACACATCAAGTAGAAGGTACGTAATGGAAGCTAATGTCGGGGGGAAAGGATCCATGAGAGGCTTCAACATTTAGTCAGTATTTCAATGAATTTGTATCATAAGCAGAACATTATTGTACTCCATATGAAAAGATTCTAATAGGCAAATTCCAGCCATAAAAGCTACGACAAGTTGTCTGAACTATTAATGCCACCAACAGATATCACTGAATTTTTTTTTTCTACTATCATTCAAAATCTCTCCTTTTCTTTTCTGCGCCTTCAGAATCTTTTTACTGCATTATGCAATGAAAATTATGAATTTTAATTTATGGCACTCTTGATAACAAATATAAGAAGCTAATGATTGTTTTCCCTGATACGACTAAAATCTTAACTTTAGGGTCTGTTGTTTAGTAACATATATCTATGTACTGTTGGAAATAATTTATGTAGTTATGATTATGTAATGTTGAAAATAATTTAAGTAGTTATGATTAGTTTAAGTAGTTATGATTAGATAAAAATTTAGATCTAAATCTAGTTTAGATGAAGATGAGATTAGTCAGATGAATGTGAGATTTATTAAGATGTGATAGATTGATGATTGAATTAGTGTCATCTACTATTCTCTTCTTATTTTCCCTGAAGTTCTGTAGAATGTGACAGGCCTTGCAGTAAGTGTTCCTAATCAGCTTCTTCCTATCTTCAAATGTGATAATTATCAATTTTTGACTATTAATATGAAACTTCTATTTATTTCACATGGGTTATAGAATTTGATAGAATATGGTTTGTTCAGTACAATTTGCAAGATCCTAGTGTTATAAAAGATCAAAAAAATCAAATGAAAAAAAATATACAAAAGGATACAAGAACCCTTTACATACTATAACAATCAATAGATGATTCCCTATTTTCGAGAATCATGATGGCATCAACATCAATAGAAGCTTGAAAAATACTATAAAATATGTTTGGAGGTACAAAGAAGATAAAAATTTCAAAGCTTCAAATTCTTCATTGTGAATTTGAAACTCTTATGATGGAAGATTCTGAATCTATCGTTGATTTTTTTTCAAAAGTTTCTTCTATTGTGAATCAGATGAGATCTTATAGTGAAAATCTAAACGATCAAACTATAGTAGAAAAAGTTTTACAAAATTTATATCCAAAATTTGATATGATCTCTACTGCTATAAAAGAAGCTAAAGATACAAGTGCATTATCTATTGATGAATTAATCGGCTCTCTTTTAGTTTATGACCAAAAAGTAAAAAGATATTCAAATGAGGTTTCAGAATATGCTCTTCAAACGAAGATAGATAAAAAAAGGAATAAAAGAAAAATTCAGAAATTAAATCTCAAATGAGAGATCAAAATGGCAGAGGACGAGGCCAATTAAATGAAGGTAATAAAGAAACTCAAAAATATTTTTGTTACAAAAAAATAAGATATATTGAAAAGGATTGTTGGTACAAAAATAAAAATCCAAATATTTCTCTATGTTATTATTGTGGACATCTTGAAAAAGACTGTTGAAACAAAAATCAAACAAACTATGATGAGGAAAATAATGATGATAAAAGAGATGAAGATAATTTTTCTTTATAGCATCTGATAATAAATATTCTAAATCTGTTTGGTTTTTGGATAGTGGATGCAATAATCATATGACATGGGATAAAAGTTTATTTCAGAAGCTTTATCCAGTCAGATCTACTGTATAGATGGGAAATAGTAACAAGGTTCAAGAAAAGGAACAATTATTGTGAAGACCAAGTCTGGTAAAAAAGGTATTGATGATGTGTTGTTTATTCCTGATTTGAAACAAAATCTCATTAGTATATGACAACTAATGAGAAAATGATATTATGATACTTTTGATAATGAAAAATACTTGATTTGTGATAAAAAATAAAAAAATTGATAGCAACTATAATGATACAAAAAAGAAAGTGTTTCCCTTATTATTTTTGGATTTTGCTACTCCTACTGATGAATCATCATTATGGTATAAAAATTATGATCATCTAAATTTGTGTGGATCTATAAAAACTCTCTCAGATGGTGTAGGTCGTGATAATTTAAAAACAGTTGATAAAATATATCCATAGAAAAAGGATGAGATCTTAAACTCCAAGGACAACAATGAAGGTACATAGACAGAGATGGTAGAAGTTTTTGATGCTGTGAAGAAAGCTAAGAGAAAGAAAAGAAAAATAAAGCTTCTGTATTCGAAGGGATTCGATCCTACAAATTCAGAATCTCCATCAGATCATCAAAGATGGCTACAAAAGAGAAAAATGTCAAGTTATATAGATCTAAGAGAAAAAAATAAAAGATTTCAGGTCAGAAGTTCACAAATATCTATGGACAAAGAAAAACATAAGACAACCGTTGTAGCAACAAAGATCAAATTACCAATATATTCTCAAAAATTTTGGCCAAAAAGAGAAAGTATTTCTTTGAAAATAATTTTAAATTATAACTACTTGAATTAAGGGGTGTGTCGAAAATAATTCATATAGTTATGATTAATTTAAGTAGTTAGGATTAGATAAAAATTATACACTATAAATTACTGATTAAAAATACTTTTGATATCCTTTACTATTCTCTTCTCCTTCTTTCTAAAGTTATATATTATTTCTTCTTGTTGTTGTTTAAATTATACAGAAAAACCAACATCTACATGATTGTGAAACGTAAATCTGAGAAATCTGCAAACCAATGCAACCAGTGCTGCAGCTTGGGCGGTCAAACAGCAAAAGTTCAATGGAGAATAAAACCCAATAAGGAGCATTGTCAACAACATAATATGTATTCACTTGCGTTGTTGGCCACTAGTGTGCGTGGTTGATACATGCCAACAAGTAAAATCCTTGTGTACAAAAATGTTTCACTTTACTGATAGAGAATTCAACAAAAAGAAAAGGTGGAAGTCAACCAAATCCCAATATCCATCACTCACCCACTGAAGTGTCATTTTCTTGGACATAGAAACCTGAACAAACCAAGAGCCAACCAACCTTTCTCGCTCCATATCATCGACCTTTTTATTACCTCCACATCTTTTTACCTACTATGATATCACTGCACACAACTCACACATCACAAGTGTTCACTATAACACCATCGTTCAAGACAAATTCCTCTACATCATACCCAAATGAACAGACCTCTTATTCCAGAGAAAGTCCCGCAGGTACATCTCTCTCTCCCACAGCAATCTCCACAGCAGTAAGAGAGGAGCTCCAGCTGAAGCAGGGAGGAGAAGAAGGAATGGAGCCTTTTCCAGCGCAGCCAGATTTATCTCTTCGGATCAGCCCATCAAACTCCACACCAGCATCAGGTTGGAGAAGGCCTGATGAGAAAATGGAATTAGGGTTTTGGAGGAGATCACTGGACTCCACCAACAACAGCAACAACAAGAGCAGCACCATTCCTTGCACCGCGAAGGCCGACGATACCACTTTCGAGCTCTCCTTGGGAATCCCAAGTGCTACAGTCTCCAGCGACACAAGGGATAGTCTGCTCCTCCGTTCCTTATACCCTCACCACCATCACCACCACTTCCACTTCCACCACCACCACCCACTGCCACAGGAGGGATACCACCCAGAACTTAGCTTGTTGAAGCCCATAAGGGGGATCCCAATCTACCAAAACCCACCTTCTACCTTCCGTTTAGTCCCCCCACATCAACCGCAGCACATGTATGACTCCTCTTCCACCTCTAATTTCACTCCCTTTGCCACAACACAAGGCATGTCGAGATCGAGATATTCGCCCTCGAGATTCCCAGCCAAAAGGATCATGAGATCACCGAGAATGCGCTGGACTACAACGCTTCATGCTCGCTTTGTCCATGCTGTGGAGTTGTTGGGAGGCCATGAGAGTATGTTTTGCTTCTCATTTTATTGTGTAAATTGTTTGTTGTTTTGGGATATGGAAACAATTCAGAAGGACGAACAGATCTTTACCTTTCTGCTACGTCCGTGTTCTATTCTTGGAGTCTAGGAGCCACACCCAAGTCTGTTCTGGAGCTCATGGATGTAAAAGATCTCACCTTAGCTCATGTGAAATCTCACTTGCAGGTGAGGAAAAATTCTGACTTCGTAGCATCTATCGGCTAAAATAGGCTTCTGAATCTGCTCTTCCTAGAAATTTTTATTCATCTTGTATTTTTCGTGAGATTTGAGGATGTCTCAGCATTTTTTTCTTTAATAGTTTTCATTTTTTTTTCCGTTAATCTTTTTTGGCACTTATATGACTTATTTTTTGTTTCATTTCTAGCTTTAGTAATGTGGAATCTCATCCTGCCATCTCTCTCTCTCTCTCTCGCTGTGTATGTGGCGGGATAGCACTGTAGCAACTTTTACATATGAAGCAGAAAACATGCTACTACAGAGAAAGAAAGGATGAGATTAACATATGACAAAATAAAAACTACTCGAGCTTTAGCAATGACAAAGATGGAGTATAATGAACATTAGCTCCTAAATGTTTGTTCTCAAAAATCCAACATGTCTAACTGCTTAATTATATTGCATCTGTCTTTAAATGCATAATTTTTTAGATTAATGGCTCAACGACTAGAGAGACAGGAAGCTTAAGTTGGCTTTTTCTTTCTCAACTTAATAATGATTTAAATGTTAGCTAATGATCATATGATGATTGCAGATGTATCGGACTGTGAAGAACACAGACAGACCAACAATTTCTTCAGGTCACAGATATTTTGTCTCTCTCATTGCATCATATAACACCACTATATTTTGAAGTGTAGAACACAGTACTGTTCTTAGGCTTATTATTACATTTTGTTCTAGGCCAATCTGAAGGATGTGAGAACGGGTCAAATGGAGAGATCTACGATGATAATTTGGTAGATAATACAAACATTCCACATAGATCGGGATCATCCATGCAACATCAGTGGCCAGCCACACATCCTGACGCAGATCATATCCGTCCATGGAGCAATTCTTTGAGGTTCTGATAAGTTAATCTGATCAATGTCTTGCATACTTCCTTGTTAGACAGTCATTCTTTTCACATAGATAGTTATACTAATTCATTTCGCTCTCAGTGTTTTGTGCTGAAAGACAGTTTGGTAATGACACATGAACCTAAGAGGAGACTTCTGAGTGTATTAGTTTCAGTACAAGACATGATTTATAGCCATTTGTTTCACCATTGATCTTCACCAGATTTGAGAACAAAATACTGACTTTTAATTAGTCATTATCATATATTTGGTGACATATAACTTCAGGTTTCAATTTATCTAATTTTTTTCCTTTGCTGCATGATATAGTGTAGCCTGAAATAAATATTCACTGAACAATAATAAGATTAAATGACAATTCAGTCTTTTTAAAATAGGATAACATTTTATCCAGTGTTCGGCAATGTGTAATAATAGACTTGCATGCATCTGACATTTTCAAACTAATTGCACTTGATTCAATTTCTTTACATTCCTCCACTTGAAATAATAGCATGTCATGATATTGTGGAAGCTGATTAGATAAAAGTTTGAAATCTGAAAGGTCTTTATAAATGATATGCTGCTTAAAGCTGACAAGGGATACAAAAGTTTGTGCGACTCATAAGGAGGTAATAGCTTTCCATGGTTTAACTGAGCATTAACCAAGAATAAGATGTGATCAGGATATAAGAGGTTCGAATGTTTTCTATTAGCTATAGCCTGTTATTTGTGTTTTATTAGCTAACTAGAGATATTAACCAGATCAAAGCTGAGAATGTAAACAAAAAAGTTCATTTGGCAATTGGTTCTTAGTGAAGTCAGGTAAACAACGAATGATATGGCTAACAGAGTATATGTCATTTTCCTCCTTCCACCATCAAGTCTTATGGACGCTTTAGACTTATGAAAGCCTCCCTTTCACTCCTTTAAATTTCATTCTTCTTTTACACAAGTGCTGGGAGAAAAGGCAGCATATGGCTTTGTTCCATTCGTCCATGATCATGGTGAACACTTGGAACTTTCATGATGATGTTATGATCCTTTTTTATTGTTGAGGACCCTAAAGTGACCAACCCCATTATATTCCAAGATACAAGTTCATCTGAAATAACTGTTCCAAAAGTACAAATCATACTGTAGTGTTTTTCTTAGCTTTCTAAGTCCTGCAAATGATCCTCCTTTTCATGCAAATATTTTGATGAAAAAGTCATGCATTTGAAGCTTCCTTGCAGCTTCTTTCTGTATCTAATTGAAGTCATACTCTTAATCCCTAGATTTGTTTACTGATTGCTTCTATATAACGGTGGGTTTTTGCAGCAAGGAAGGCTGTTCCACTGGCGTACCTAGTGAATCTCCCACAGGAAGTATGCAATCGCTTAAGGTATCAACTTAGCATTTCAACTCAAAGTTACTACTCGAACTGTTTGAAGTAAATGAACATTTAAGATCATTCAACGTTCTTATGTTGCTAAAAAAGATGCTGATAGATACAACGAAGATGATATCATGGAGGGAACTAATGTCAAGCTCTTTTGATTTCTTTCTTCAGAAGGACCTGCAACCAAAAAGTTTCGAAATGTATTTAGATTTGAACTCATCATGCCTGTCGGAGACATTGAACTCAAGCAAACCCAATCTTGAGTTCACGTTGGGTAGGCCATACTGACTTTGTGGACATCAAGAATCCATTGCCAAATAAAGAGTTCAAAGAAAGGAGGGGGGAAAAAAAAGGTGGAAGAGACAAGGAGACAATTGAGGCAAGTGACAAGCAAAAGGGGAGAGGGATTGTATGCCCATGTCTGTGTGAGATCAGATTTGATATGGGAGTTTTATGGCTCAAGGATGCATGATGGAGTGGCTGAGGACATCTTTTGCTTTCATAAAGGGAGAACGACCAGAGTTGCTTCATTCTTGTGCATGTGCACGTGCTTCTCTTTGTCTTCTCCCAAGAAAAGTAAAAGGGCATGCATGCAGCCATGTAACTGAGCATCTAACATATGATTGACAGAGTGCTTCATTGCTTTATTGTCCCTCCGAGCTTCACAACTAAATTCTTAGGATGAGAATGTGTTTTGCTGATGAATGCACATTGCAGATTTCTTCAATATGAAGTTAATAATATGAAGCTTTACTTTCAGTTACGAAATATACCAGTGTGGTTATCATATTTATCCTTTTCAAAAGTCCCTTGTTTTAGAGTTGAAATCATATATGGTTTCACATTCCTTCATGATGACTATGGTTCTCTTTTTTTTTTTTTGTAACAAAATACTTCCAGCTATTATAATAAGCATACTTGTTTTGTTTTTTGGAATTTTTAAGACCACCTAAAATGATTTATTTCTAAATAGAAATTGATATTATACATCATCCCAGATTCAGTATATATATATATAACAACCAGAACTGATCATTTTAAAGTTGTATATCACCTTCCAAGAAATAAATCATAAAAATCATAAACATAGATCTGCGTTTGCAACATTGATTCCAGGTCAAAATTAATCATAGTACAATAAAAAATATATATACATAAATGAACTTGATTGTTTTATGCATGTTGAAGAGACTTTTTTTTACCACGCTGCACATTATTTATACGTCTTCTGCCTATGTCCAGGAAAGACATGAAATCTTGAACCTTATGGATGGTCTCAGTCCATAAGAATTTGCATCATATGTATAGAGAGAGAGGCAACAAATTTAGATTTGGCTTTTGTTCATGTGGTTCTGCTCTCCCATGCAGCCTTGTCTTCATATCATACATAGACTTCGAGCAATTATTTCGGCTTTTTGTTATCACTTTACCATGCCCTTTGCTTGTATATTTCTCCACTTTCACTAGCGTGCAACAAAAAATTTACTCAACCGTTGATCTCCCTCTCTCGCAGGAAAGTTGACATGGTTTGCTAAGTCAATAATCTTATTCACGTAACAATTATCCTTATTATTATAATATATACCACTGTACGTTCAGGGTTTAGCTTTAAGCTCAGCTTTGTGCCACTGAATTATAAATTTTGGTGATGAACTATTTAACAAAGTCAACACAGGTACATGCAGGCCACTCTTCCTTTCTTAACAGTTGTTCAACACCTTGACCTATCTGGAACTGTAACTGCTACTGTACACTACATGGTCTAATAAGTACCTCACTGTTATCAGGTTAGCATCAAAGATAGTGGATTTCGTTCTCTTAGTTTCAAAGTCATTAGAAAATTCTCAAGCAAATGGCAAAATCTAAAGCATTCACATATGCCTGTCGATGACGGTCAAACTGCATGAATACAACTGGTTTCATCACTACATATCTTGGTGCTAAGTCCTTTGTGTACTTAGCAACTCACAGTGATATGGGCAGGAAGGGCAAACAACAGCATCAAAGCAGCAACATTACTTGGATAAGAAGTAAACAAAGCTGCCTCTTTTGATCTTTTAGGCCAGCTTGATGATAAAAGACTTTGTTTCAGAGGTTTATGGTACATCAACATTTGTAGCTTTAAAGACTCTCTACTGCCTTTATTTTATTTTATTTTTTGGCCCTTTTCCTGACAGTGACATTGACCCCAAAAGCAAAGTGAAACCTTTTTCTTTTTCTCTCAGACCTGTAACTTGCAGAGGTCAAATTATAAAAGAATGATTACCACATGATGATATCTGCAGTTTTTTTTCATGGAATTCCAAAGTTCTTTTTCTTCTCTTCAATTCCTTCTTCCTCCCCCCTCTTTCTTCGCTGGCAACACAGACAGAGAGAGAGTGAGAGAGGTGAGGTCCTCTCTTGGTCAGAGCCTGTCTGCTACCAAATGACACTAGTTGAGGTGACGCCTCCTCGATGCCTTGTCGCTGCCACCTTCCTATGACTCTCATACACCACTGTGCTCATTTACTGTGTTACCTTTCTGACTCATCTCTCTCTCTCTCTCTTCCCTCTTATATCTCTCTCTGTCTCTGTTGTGGTGGTGGGCCCAAATCAACCTAGATAGGCTCTATGGTCAACACTGGAGATGGTAGCCTGTTCTTGGTGCAGGTGATCTCCTTGTCACAGAGTGGCGTTACATTTGTGGTCAGAGGTCAATGGCTCGTTGCTCAAGTATCTTCATGCATGGCTTTGGGAACGCAGATCGTGGCTCCGGCTATTGACAGTGAGAGATCAAAGAAGAGGAAACTTAGCGATAACAAGTCACCTTTTTTTTCCTTTTTCTTCTTTGCAATTAGTACAAAACCCAGTTCAGCCTACTAACATTGAATTGTCAACATGAGATCGAGTAAAAAAGCTAGCCTTCTTCTTGTTTTTAAGTTCTAATTAAAGTTGGATCTCTCAAAGAAATAACAGATTTTAGTCCTGAAGAAGCTTAGGGACCACTGAGTTTACCACGAATAAACATTAACGTGCAGTTCTGTGAGCCTTCAATGCAGCAAACTAACCACATTAATGATTTCTATTGTGTTTTGCAAACCCAAAAAACACACACACAATCAAAGTTGACAGTCAAGGCAAAGTCTGAATGAATCCTAAGTTTACATTGAAAGTAGTAATAAATATAGGATACATGTCTTCAGAAGATATGATCAGTAGGGAGAACAGATAAAGAGTATCCCTACTTGCATCCTTTGGTACTTCCACTAAGAGACAAAGGAAGAAAGCGGATCGGAAACGAAAAGTAAGAGGAAGAAAGCATGGAAAGGGACGTATGAGGAAGGAGAGGCACAGGGCAGCCCTTCGTGCGGTGGAGTAAGAGCTCGGGCATCGAGGGAGGAAGCTAGGGTGGGAGGAAATGATGTAGCACCCCAGTGCTTTATGATTGGGAGCTGCCCGGTGCAGGCGTAAGTTGGCAGGCACCGGCACCCCTGCTCCTCCTCTTCCTCCATCGCCGCCGCGACGGAGTAGTTTCCCTGCCACTAAGAGTCTATCTTTGTATCTATCCATCTCACGCACAAGGAAGATAGATATATTTTACTTGCACAGATTGGAATAGCATATTTGTCATGATAAATTGTAATATAACATACGTATATACATACATCATCCTTTTTTTTTTTTTTTGCATATGCTACTGTTATTAAAATTTGAGGTCAATCATTTGGACTGGGGTTAATAATAGTTCATTTAAATTAAAGAACGTATGTACGTAAAATATTAAAGAAAAGGCTAAGAGCCCAAAGGGTAACAATGTGGCCCAAAAGGGGGTCTTTTTGGCCCAGCCTGTTAAGGGTTGGGTAGTTAACGACCTTTATATTAACCGCTTTTCCAACCTTTGAACTCCCACGAAAGCAGAACAAACACCGAGCTCCGCTTCCCAACCCTCTCCCCTTCCTCGCCTCACCTCCTCTCCCACCCTCCTATCCCCGATTCCTTCCCTGAGCCATCAAGTGAGTTCTTCACTGCGAGAATGCCTACCAAACCGTGCTCTCGTCGTTCTCTCCTTCTGCTTTGGCAGCCTCCGTGTTAGACCGAAGAGCTCTGACACTCCTTTTGCAGGGGCCAGGCTAAGCAGTCCTCCCTCAGCCATTTCGTCGCTTTGTTCCGCGACATGTGGCGTGCGCCGCTTGGCCGCGGACAACTTCACCTACCTCTTGAAGTCCTTCGGCTGCCGCTTGATTCTCTGGCCAGGCAGGAAGATTCACTCGCAGGTTGAACACCGATGGTTTCGCATCCATGGTGTTTGCCATGACCATCGTCGTGAACCTGTTCGTTAGAATGGTTGAGAAGGACTTGGTGGCGTGGAATACCATGGTTTTTGGGTATGTCCAGCAGGGGGTGACGGAGAGGGCTTTGGAGATGGTGATAAGATTGCGAAGGATGGACACGACCGATTCAATCACCGTCGTCTCAGCTTTTTCTGCCTGTGCCGATTATGGATCGTTTGACGACTGGGAAATCAGTTTATGTTTTTGCGTCATAGTCTTGCTTTTGATTATTTGATAATCGCCTCAACTGCTGTTTTGGATATGCACTCGATTGTGGGGCAATTGAGACTGAAAGAATGATGCTTGACGGTACGTGGCTTAAAGAATGTTGTCTGAAGAGGTGAAAAAGATCTCTGTGAAGCCAATTGACGTAGCTTTCATAAGTTGTGTTCAGCTTGCGTCCAGCTGTGTGCATGAGGCAGGATTATGGCTTCCAGCCTAAAATGGACCACCATTATGGTTGCGTGATTGCACTTCGCACCATGAGGAGCACAGGTGCTTCTCTTGATCAAGCTCGGGATTTTACTCGGAAATGCCATTAGACTGGATATCAGTATTAATGGGTGCCATGTTGGGAGCTTGTAGGAGGATTCAAAAAAATGTAAAATTTGGAGGAGATGTTGAAGAGATTGTTTGAGCTAGAACAGATGACTGTTGGCTAACATTTATGCAATAGCTTCAATGAGGCAGGAAGTAGCGAGGGTGAGAACAATGAATGTGAGGAAAGGGCTGCAGTAGACTCCTGGTTGTAGTTCTATCAATTCGAAGATTGAGATGCCTACCTTCTACTCTGGAAGTATTAATCACCCACAAGCAGAGAAGATATGCGTCAGATACCTTCTACTCTGTAAGTACTAATCATCCATAAGCAGAGAAGATATATATCGGACATGGCTAGGCTAATGGAGGAGGTTAAAGATGTTGGCTTTGTGCCTGATACTGATTCTTTATTTGAAGTGGAAGAGGGCGTTAAAGAGCATCTCCTCAATACACAAAGTGAGAAGCTTGCCATTGCGTTCAGGCTCAAGAACGCGACACCAGGAACCACAACGTAATATTGAAAGACTCGATGTCTGCACCGACTGCCATAATGCGACCAAGGTTATATCTCAGGTGACTTGTTGGAAGAAGATTACTAGTAGGGATTGAAAGAAATAGAGGCAAGGAACAAAAGGATAAATTTCATTCATTGATGCAACACTTATTTATGCAGGGTTGAGGGAAGATTTCTCTCAACTGATGAACGAGATTTTCTTGTTCAGTTACAAAGCTGTTCAGCAAATATGCCCCCGCATGATCGAGCTTCTGTCAAGGACGTCGATCTTGGATCGATGCAAGGAAAAGAATTTGTGAGCCAGAGCCTTTGTGAGGGAGTCTGCGAGTTGATCAACCGTGTGGACATGAGAAACACGGAGCTGCTGGCGAATGGATGACTTGATCGCGCACAAAATGAAAATCAATAGCAATATGCTTCATGCGGGAGTGAAAAACTGGATTAGCAAAAAGAAAAATAGCACCAATGTTATCACAATAAATAACAAGCGTAGAAGCAGAGTGAATGTTGAGCTCCGTAAGTAAGTTATTGATCCAATTAAGTTCGGCAGCAGTAATGGCAATAGCACGATATTCAGCTTCAGTAGTAGACCTGACAACTATCTTTTGTTTCTTAGAACTCCAACTAATCATATTAGCACCAAGAAAAATAATATACCCTATTGTAGAAGTTCTATCGTCAACATTACCGGCCTAGTCTATATCGGCAAAGACATGAAGCTGAGAGGGAGAGTGCTTGCGAAGAAAAATGTCATGATCGATGGTCTCCTTAAGATAACATAAAATACGTTTGACAACAGTCCAGTGTAAAGTAGATGGTTGATACATAAACTATGATAATTTATTAACTGCAAAGGAGACATCTGGACGGGTAAGAGCGAGATATTGTAAGGAGCCAACTACCTGTCGATACTGAGTAGGATCTGTAGCAGGACTACCATCACATAACTTCAGTGATTCACTGGTAGATAGAGGAGTGGTAACCTCGTTTGCATCTTGCATGTTTGTCTTCAATACCAAATCCTGAATGTACTTTCTCTATAAAAGAAAGAGGCCAGAGGATATAAACGTAGCCTCAACACCAAGAAAATAACTCAGGTTGTCGAGATCTTTAAGAGAGAATCGGTCAACCAATTGCGTGATAAATGCTTGAACTTCCATAGAGTTCTCACATGTGATAATAATATCATCTACATAGACTAGAAGATTGATAGTGCCCCTATGTTGTCGGCGTAAAAATAGGGAGACATCAGACTTAGAGTTGATGAAGCCAACTGAAGACAAGTAAAAACCAAGTTCATTATACTAAGCTCGTGGAGCTTAACCGAGTCCATAAATAGCCTTGTGAAGTTTACAGACATGCCATGGATATTGAGGATATATAAATCCTGGAGGTTGCTCCATGAAGACATCTTTAGTGAGAGTCCCTTGTAAAAATGCATTGTTAATATCTAATTGGCGTAAGCACCAGCCTTTGGAGATTGTCAGACTTAGGATAATCCAGATGTAGTAGGCTTGACGACAGGACTAAATGCCTCAGTGTAGTCAACACCAGGTTGTTGATGAAATCCTTTGGCTACAAGTCGTGCTTTATAACGAGTAATCGAACCATCGGGGTTTCGCTTAATTCGAAAGACCCACTTGCACCCGATAATGTTTTGTGTGGAGTGAGAAGGGGTAAGAGTCCATGTAGCATTATGAAGGAGAGCATCATACTCCTCACACATGACTTTACGCCAAATGTGAAGATTTTTTAGCCTGAGAAAAAGATGTTGGTTCAACAGAGTCGAAGAAAAGTTCAATGCTAGTATGTAAGTCAAGAACCTGACGTGGTTTAAAGACATCGCTCTTAGAATAAGTTTGCATAGGATGCTGAGAGGCTGTAATAGTATTGGGGGTAGGGGATAAGGATTATCACAATTTGAGTCTGGTTGAAGAACGACATAAGTTCCTTGGCGAGGTGAAGATAAAGGTTGTGATTCTAGAGGTAATTGCACAGGAAGAGGTGGAGCCGGAGGTGAGGAGAGAAGAAGCTACAAAACAGAAGTAAAAAGAGAGTATGGATCCAACAGAGATGCGTGAGAGGATGAAGATGTATCATAGGAATCCATTGGGATGACAGAGTGCTTGTGATCCCGAAAGGGAAAGACAAACTCTACAAAAGTGACATGCCTGGAAACAAAGATTTTAGTAGTGTGAGAGTCATAATAGTAGAAGATATTATGTTCAAGAGAGTATCCAATTAAAATGCAAGAGCGAGATCGAGGTTACAGTTTGTGAGAATTATAGTAACTATGGATAACATAGACAACTAAATACTTTTAATGTCTGCAGATAGGACGTTTATGAAATAACTTTTCAAATGGTGATTGATATTGTAGAGTGAGAGTAGGCATTCGATTAATAAGGTAGACAACAGTTTGAAATGCTACGGACCAAAAAGTGGATGGTATGGAAGCCTGATGAAGCAACGTTACGCCAGTTTCGACAACATGTCGATGTTTACATTCGACAAGATGGGTGTGGCTAGGTAGTGACGGTTGGAGGGGGGGAGCAGCAGCGTCACTGCTGTTATGCGCACGACTGTACGGAAGACTTCAGCTGCTGCACACGACTGGATGTAATGGGATGTGAGGTGCAGCCTTATTGTGCTATCGTTTGACAGCGAGAAGAGAAAAATTTTCTCTATATTATGACTCTGATACCATAAAAGCAATAGAGATAAGGAACAAAAAGATACATTTGATTCATTATGCAATACTTATTTATACAAGGTTAAACGATATTTTTGGTTCAGTTACAAAATTGTTCAGCTAACAGGGATAGGCAGCAATTCCATTATTTCAAGAGTGAGCAGCGTTATTGTGGAGATTATTGCTAGGCAGGTTTTTGGATTAACTAGAAGGGTTCTACGGCACTAAAAAAGAAGTTTAGCTGCTGTATAGAATTTTGGCTGATGACCTTCAGACAAATTGACTAGCCTTGTTTGTGTTATCATAAGCTAGCATGTTTCATCAAGTGATTAAAGGGAATCACTCCCAGAATTAGAGTTCTTAGTCAAAAGAGACATGCTGTCACTCCGATTGGATGATTGTTTGATGATAAGGTAGTACGGTTCTCCATGTCTGCTTGTTGGTGGATGATTGCAAGATCATCCCGAAAGAAACCTGGTGCATCTGTGATGTGTCTTGTGGCACGGATCTAGATTGGTCACTAATCCATCGTTTCTCTAATATGTCTAGTCGTCAACAATCCTTGGGTTATTGAAGACATTATGAGTCAATGATAATGTATAAGGTTATAATTATTAAATCTCGAATTTTGATAATATTGTGAGTCAACGAGAATGTATAAGGTTATAATTGTTGAATTTTGAATTTTGATAATGAAATCAATTGAAGATTTATTGATCTAACATGGTTGTTAGAGTTGATTGATATATTATTAACTACAACAAAGAGAAAATTATAATCAGATGTTTGGCCAAAGTCAAGTTCAGGCATTGGACCGGAGTGAGGACGATGCGGTTGGAACTCGCTTGGAGCGTGTCGGGAGCTCGCCGAGGGTATCGAGAGTTTACCAGGATGACGCAAGGGAGTTTGTTAGAAGAAGACTGAGACTCACCAAAAGATTGTCGGGAGAAGTCGAAAAGCTTGTCGGGAGTTGGGAATGTCTTAAAGTGGATTTGTTGATCATATTGATTGTAATTAATTAAGTCATAGTTAGTATCGTTAAGGTTTAATTACGACGGAGAAAAAGAATTACAACAAGATGATGAGCCAAGATCAAGTTTGGGCATCAGGCCAATGTTCAGAGGATGCAGTGGGAGCTCGTCGGGAGTTCGCTAGGAGTTCACCGAATGAATCGGGAAGCTCACTAGGAATACACTGGGAGATCGCCGGAGGAAGACTGTAAAACTCATCGGAAGAATGCCATAGGTTGTCAGATTGCTGGGGGTTAATTCAATTGTTAGACTTGATGGTCATGTATGGTTGTAATCAAGTGAGTTGTAGTTAGCTTCGAGTCCTAATTGAGTTTGATTTAGAAGAAATCCAAATCAGCTCAATGAGACAATCGGGTCCACATTAGAGATTGGATTGAGCTCAGGTTGAACTCAATTGGTTGACCTAAAAATTGGTCAACATGAGGTATAAGTCGGGATTGGAAAAGAAGGGAATCACTTTTTCGAAAATCCTGGCAGTTGTACTATCGGTGAGCGACGATTGTATCGTGGCCGCTCAGGAATCCATGCAGTAGGCAATTGTTGGACTGCCCAGGCTGATGGTTGTACCGCTCATACCTTATTTTTAGGGTGGCTTTTGGTGATTGTACCGTCGGCGCCAATGATTGTACCACCCGTGCTCGGATTTTCCGGATACGTTTAAATTTTGGCTCCAAATCCTAAAGTTATTTGGGGCCTATATATATCCCAAGTTTTCTTGCATTTAACATAATAATTTTTGGGTAGAAATTTTGTGATAAATTATGTGTAAAAATTATTAGAAAAAAAAAGGGGTAAGAGAGAGAGGAAAGTCTTGTAAAACTTATAGTTCTCCATTGTGAGTTTGTAAGGTTCATCTCCTAAGCCTGGTAAAAGAAGAAAGGAAGCTATAAGAGTTTGATCTTCACCCAAAGAATATTGATAGTGGACGCCAGTAGGCTTCAGAGAAAAGGACTCGGGAATGGACGTAGGCCAGGTTAAGGCCAAACCACTTACTGTGAGTGTGATTTAATTGCTTTCATTTTACTTTTGATTTCTCTTAAACACTTGATAGTTAGATACAAAGTTTCAATCTCTCAACTTCTGGCTCTTAAATCGATTTTATTGAAATATCAAAAGAAGTTTTCGTTGTTCACTCTTTACTTTACGAAAGAAAGGTTTTTAATCAAGCACTATCTCTCTTGTTCTAATTCAACCCTCTTAGTGTAAATTGATCCTAACAATTGGTATCAGAGTAAGGTCTTACTCATTGGACTAACACCTATTTGAGTAAATGACTTTGTTTGATATGAATGAGGGACATTCTATTTCACGTCCTCCCATGTTCAATAGGATGGATTGCATGTCTTCGAAAATCCGAATATGTATCTTTTTTATTTCGATAGATTTTGATTTATGGTGTATTGTTGAAATTTTTTTTCAGAAGTCATTCAATCCAACAAATGATTGAAATGATTATGAAAAACATATGCTTTCTTTAAATACAAAAGCAATGAATGCTTTATTTTGTACACTTGATAAAAATAAATTTGATCAGGTTTCTTATTTTGATTCGACTTTCGATATATGACATATATTAGAAATGACACATAAAATCACAACTAAATCAAGTGAATCATTAAATGAAATGATCGATAAAAATAAACTTGAAGAACACCTTCCAAAAAATAGGAAGGATTGTGAATTGAGAATGACATATGACTCCTTGAGTGAAACCTCGAGTTATGAGAACCTTGAACTTAAACTCTTGACAAAAGAACTGAGAAATTTAATGAATATGAACAAAAATATACTTAAAATGGAGAAAACTTCTTTCCATGAATGCAAGAAGCCGAGGCACTCCAAAGATGAAGAGCACAATCAAGAAGAAGTGGTGATCTTGCGCTTATGGCCATCGACAACGAGGTAAGTGAGTCTTTAAATATTTTTTTCTGAATTATTAAATATATTTGATGAATTTAGAAAAATTAGTAAATCTTATAAGTCACTTAAAAAATAACATGATTCATTAGTTAGTAGATCTGATCAAATGCTTATACATTATCATCACATAATCTTTGCTCTAAATGTGAAATGATAGATGATGTTAAAGAGGAAAATATCATGCTTAAACAAATGTTTGAAAATTTTGAAATAGGGAATAAATCCCATAATATGATCCTTGCTTATAAGGGTCATGCTCATGGAAGAAAGGATATAGGCTTTGTTGGTAACACTCAACGAAAGTCAACCATTTTTGTTAAAGGACATACCTTAAATTTACCATCAAAAGTTAAATATAATTTTTGTGAAAAATTAAGACATAAAGCTAACAAATATTTATTTAGAAATTATTGTTCTCACAAATTAGTTTGGGTTCCCAAAGAAACTACAAACAACCGAAAACCATTAGATAAGAAAGATAAAGTTTTTCATGAAGGACGCAATGTAAAATGAGTACCTAAACCTAGACCCCCCATACTATAAATTTGTCTCCTAATAAGTTAGGAGCACTAAATAATGTTTTAGAGATAGATGCTCAAGACATATAACTTGAAATCTAACACTCTTTCAAGCTCATTAGCCTAAGTAATAATAAAAAAAATTATTAAAAATAAAATTATTGATAATAAATCTTCAGATGATTCATTAATCTTTGATTACTCTCAATGATGCATGACTTTTTGCGTAGCTAAAGCATGCTAAAATTAGAAAAAAAAGGTTTAGTGCAAAACTATCAAAGTTGAAATATATGAAAGAGAAATTTTGATGATGATTATGCTTGTATGCTTGTATTGACTTGTAATATTTAAAAGAGTGTATGTTGACTTGAGATAAAATTAAATGAAATGATTAAATTCTGAATTTGAACTTAAAATAAATTATATATATGAAATCATATTTTATTTTCTAATGTGGTTGAAAAATTAAAAAATTTAAATGAGAAAGAAAATTTCTTGGTAACATATTAGACTCATTTAACAAAGAAAATTTGTCGGATTGGAATTATAGCAAAAGATTTTGTTTGAAAATATCTTGTTGTAATAATCATAATGATTTTGTTTGAAAATATTGTACTCATATAAAAATATCATATTATAATGACATTGATGATGTTATGTTAATGTTAGTGTTAAAGAAATAACTTGACATATGATTGAATAGTTGAATATTAGAATTTGAGCATAGAATAAAAAAAGGAGAGAAAGATCATGCTTCATTTACTAATATTTTTGATAAATTAAAAATATTTTTGAAATGAGAATGAAATGAGCATTGTAACTCATTTCACTAAGTCCAAAGAATTAGACTCACTTAAAAAGGAAAAATCATTGGAATAAATCAAAGCTCTTGTTTGAAAATGTTTTATGGTAATGAATTTGATGATTTTTTGGAAATAATTCTTGGATTTTTAGTTTTGAAATGTTTGAAAATATTTTACTTGATTGAAAATATTTATTATGATTTTGACGTTTTCTTTTATAAATGAAACTTAATTTTTTTGATGATAATGCATAAAGTCGTTCTTGAAACAAATCACATGAAACAATTAAAAAGGAGTATATTTCTTGAAAATATTTTTATCCTATCAAGCCTTCAATAAGGGATAAAATGATATATTTATTGTTGAATCTCTTAAACTACAAAACTGATTTAATGATTTAACTTGAAAAAGTTTTCATCCTAATCATGATCTTGACTTCTCAGTGTTTATAACTTGATATTTCTATATGAATCAAAATCCTTCTTATTTGATCTCTTAAGATTCCATTTTATCATCTAAGAGGAAATTTATTAAATCATATCTTTTGGTATTCATGAATATTTTTTGATAATAATATCCTTCTTGACATGATTTATTTTATAACTCATGAATTGTATAACTTATTACCAAAATTAATATTTCTTAAATTTATGATAAGTTGAAAATTAAATGAGATTTGTTGTATCATGAATATTCCCTTGATTTCTAGACTTGTCATATCCTCAATGGAAATCAAATTTTTTTAACTTCTATGATTTTTAGTAAAAATGAGATCTATGATTTTAATAATTATAATCTAAGATCAAGATTGTTTAGATCTCATAAGATTTCCAATCAAGATTGTTAGGAGAATTATTCAATCATGTCTTTCTTAAAGATTTGATTTTTCGGTTTTAATGACATGTTTCTATTTATACTTTTGGGCATAATTTCAACATGAATGTAAAGAAAAATCATACTATCATTTTTTTTTTTACAATACCAAAGAGGGAGATAAAATTATTAATATGATTAGAATCAAATTGGATATGATAACTTTGAATGAGAAACAATTTGCTTAAAAGAAAATTCAAAATTTTAAATTTTCTAAATACATGCAAAATGCATAATTCACAATTTGAGCTTGATGCATTATCATATTTTCTTTTGGATTTCTTGACCTATACAATTTTAGCTTCTTATCAAAATTTACTAGATTAAGATCTATTTTTGTGACGATGCTTTTCAAAAATCTCCTTCCTTGTTTACACAAAGGGAAGAAAATTTACATGAAGATGATGATTTGCTATTTTACGTATTTATTTGCTACGTTTGGTTGAAATTTACATGAGATGATTTTAAATGCATGAGTTGCTCTTAAATTTTTTAATCTTCCTGGATTTCTTGGATCTTTGAGCTCATCTTTAAAATAATTATTTCAAAATTTACATCTATAAGATTGAAGTTCAGAGCTAGGAATGCTAAACCATGAGAATGCTTGAATAGCTTGATTTGTAAGTCTTATTTGAAATGAAATGAATTAAATTTAATGAGTAGTTCTTAACTTTTGGATTTTAGAATTTACAAGATTAAGTTCTATTTTTGAGATATGATCTTTTTTCACTCCCCTCCCTTTTTTCTTCTTTATTATTCAAAGAAATGGAAGAGAATTTTCATAGAAAATTATGATTTTATCTTATTTATTAAGGGGGGCAATGCAAAATTTATTTTGTAAAAATATAAAAACTTTGACACATGATGACCTTATGTATCATAATACTTGCTTGTTATTTCATCTCTTTTTGACGATGACAAAAGGGGAGAAATAACAAATTGATGACACAAAAATGATACATACATGTCAAAGGAGAAGAAAATTTTTCATGAGAAAATTATTGCTAATATCCTATTTTACTAAGGGGGAACAATGACACATGTGTCTTGAAATCATTTGCTCTTACATTTTACCCTTTTATTGATGACAAAAGGGGAGAAATAGATATTGATGACACATGTAATAAAAAGTTAAACATGGGCATTTGTTGATAAACAAAGGGGAGAAATAATTGATAACTTAAGGAAGAGAATTTCAACTTAATGTATGATTGATGCATAATGTTTTGAAAGAATAAAATTTTGCATAAAATTCTTGAAATATTTAATAATTTATGATTGGTTGAAATAAATATCATGTATCATATGTGATTTGATGATTTTAAAATTTATGTTATATCATTTGATAAGTGAATGATTTGTTATTTGAATTCAAGGGTATGTGGTTCTCTTGAATTTAAGTTGTTCTAATTTGAATGATGGCATGGGTTTAGGGGGAGTAAGGTTCAACTCACGTCATTAATTGATTGTCATCATCAAAAAGGGGAAGATTGTTGAATCTTGGATTTTGATGATGAAATCAATTGATGGGTTATTGATCTAACAAGGTTGTTAGAGTTGATTGATACAGAATTAACTACGATTGAGAGAAAATTACAATAAGAGGTTTAGGTAAAGTAAAGTCCAGGCATCGGGCTGGAGTGAAGACGATGCGGTTGGGAACTCGCCTGGAGTGTGTCGGGAGCTCGTCGAGGGTATTGGGAGTTTGCTATGATAGCACAAGGGAGTTCGTTGGAAGAAGACCGAGACTCGTCGGAAGATTGTTGGGGGAAGTTGAAAAGCTTGCTGGGAGTTGGGAAGGTCTTGAAGTGGATTTGTTGGTCATATTGATTATAATTAATTAAGTCAAAGTTAGCATCGTTAAGATTTACCTACGATGGAAAAAAGAAATTACAACCAGATGATGGGCCAAGATCAAGTTTGGGCATCGGGCCAAAGGTTCAGAGGATACAGTGGGAGCTCACCGGGAGTTCGCTAGGAGTTCGCCGAAGGAATCGAGAAGCTCGTTGGGAACACGCCGAGAGATCGTCGGAGGAAGACCATAAAACTTACCGGAAGAATGCTGGAGGTTGTCGGATTACCGGGGGTTATGTCAGTTATTAGACTTGATGGTCATGTATGGTTGTAATCAAGTGAGTCATAGTTAGGTTCGAGTCCTAATTGGGTTTGATTTGGAAGGAATCCAAATCAACTCAATGAGGCAACCGGGTCCATATTAGAGATTGGATTGAACTCAAGTTGAGCTCAATTGGTTGACTTAAAAATTGGTCAATAAGAGGTGCAAGTCAGGATTGGAAAAGTGAAGAGAATCACTTTTCTAAAAATCTTGGCAATTGTACCACCAGTGAGCGACGGTTGTCCACCGCCGCCCAGGAATTCGGGCAGCATGTCACGAACGATCATCGTTCAACCGTAACTCTTCACTCAGCGAACTGTTCGTCGCTTTTGTTTACTTGTATAGATGTTTGGCAGCTTATTTTACCTTAATTTTATTTGATTTTGCTTAAGAAATATGAGCAAAAATAGTCTGTAACGCTGCAGAACGATCTCTCGCTGTGCAGAGCCAAAACAGCCCAATTTTGGGTCATTTTTATGTGCTGTGGTGACCACTCTAAGTGGTGCAAAACATCAGCCATCCCAGTCCCTTGGAACCCCCCGGGTGCACAGGGCTGGATGGGGCTTTAGGTATCTATCGGGCGTGAGCATTCACCAAAAGTTAAACTCTACTTGCATTCAATACCTTAGGAACTATCGTTTGTGGACTTGCCATCGTTCTTATAGCCCTCTAATGTCTTGTTTATCTCTCTTTCTCTTTTTTCTTTGTTGCACTCAAGGTGTTCAATGAATTGCTTATAAAAGTTATCCTTTTTGTGAGATGTCAGGCCTTGTTCGTCGCTCATTTTTCAAGCTAATCAACTTCTCTTTTTGCAAGTCCTTCAGGACCTGCATGAGGTTGTAAGTGGGCTGACCCTTTGCAAATAACTAACGCTTTGACGTTTCATGACTTAGGCAATCCCAGCTAAGTCCAGAATATTGAGCAAGGTTGCTTCACGACTTAGGCAATCTCAACTAAGTCTTTAAGTTTGCCACTAGGGTGCCACATAACTTAAATTCAGCTAAGTCCGTAACATTGTGGTATCAGAGCAGGCAAGCAATTCGAACAAGCAGCGAAGAAGATTCATAATTTTGCCATAGCGAAGCACAATAGTAAATTGAGCAAGATGGGGCAAGTCGGATCCTTGCCCTAAGCAACCGCAGGCGGGCTACAAATGCAAACTCTCTCGTAAGTTATTGGAGCCGCTCATGAGGAGTGCGACAGCGAACAAGACGAGTGTGAAGTGGGGTATTCTCCGTGAGCGGAGGAGGTAAAATCTGGTGTGCCGACTAGGAAAATGAGCCACAAAGAGAGACTTACAATGGTGGAAACCCGCCTCGATGTTCTTGAAGCAAGCTTGGAACTCTACCAAGGCCAACGAAGGCTTCTTGGGATAGAGAGCTCGCAAGAAGAAGTTGAATCTTAGATTGATAGGGTTGAGTCCCTAGTCAACCGACTGACGGAGGACACCAAAGACTCGATGCGACATCTACACGAAGTTGTGACGGAACTCACGTCCAAGGTGACGTTGCTTATAAGGACCCTTAGTGCGGGAGGGAACAATGTATGCACTATGCTACCATAAAGCTTCAGGGCACCTGAGCCACATTGCTACCGGGGTACTAGGGATGCCAAAGAGCTCAAAAATCTTTTGTTTGACATGGAACAATATTTTCATGCTACGAGGCCTGATTCTGAAGAAACCAAAGTTTCTATAGCAATAATGTATCTGAATGGAGATGCAAAACTTTAGTGGCAAACCATGGGGAACAGATCCAGTAAGGTCGATGTCGCATGGATATATGGGAAGACTTGAAGCTAGAGTTGAGAACTCAGTTCTTGCCCGAGAATATGGAGATTTTCGCAAGAAGGAAACTGAGACAACTCCGCCAAAGTAAATCGGTTCGAGACTATGTTAAGCAATTTTTGGCACTGATGTTAGATATACAAGATATGTCTGAGAAGGATAAACTATTTGGCTTCCTTGATGGCCTAAAGCCATGGGCACAACAAGAACTACATCGGAGGAATGTCACCGACGTGGTCGGGACAATTACAGCCGCAGAAAGGCTAATTGACTTTGTTTCTTCAGAGGACTTAGGAAAGAAGAAACAATCCTCGAGAAATCACCCAACAAAATACTATCGAGCAAAGGAGTCTGGGGGCGAACAAAAGAAGAAGAATTTCCACAAGGGGCCAAGCTCAAAAGGTAAAGCCCCGAAATCTGACGGATGCTTCTTATGCGGGGATCGCACATGGTGAGGGAGTACCCACAAAATCAGGCACTCAATGCTTTAACTGCATCAATACACCCCCATAAGTCAGATAAGGGCAAAGTCATCACCCTTAGTTCGAGCAGTCCTGAATCTAGCAGCGACGATGAGGAGTCGCGAGGACCCCGAATGGGAGCAATGGGTTTGTTGAATGTATTGCAGGGTCAAGTGGGGGAGAACACAAAGGCAAAACCACTGAAGGCAGGGAGCAGCGAGTTGATGTATATGGGCATCAAACTAAATAGCTGAACAACCCGAGCAATGGTGGACATGGGTGCTACTGACAATTTTATTGTCGATCGGGAAGCTAAGCGACTTGGACTAGTCTTGGAGAAGAACCCAAGTCGTATGAAGGTTATGAATTCAGAGGCCAAGCGGATCTCCAGACTAGCAAAAAGGGTCCCCATCAAGATCGGAACATGGAGCGGGAGCACAAATATAATGATAGTGCCCTTGGGCGACTTCAAAGTGATTCTCAGAATGAAGTTTATGCACGCAGTGAAGTTGGTGCCAATACCATTCCTGAATTCCTTATGTCTAATGGGAGGCGATGACCCCTGTGTGGTTCTGATTTCTCAAGGAGGAACCAAGGATCAACAATAAATATCAGCATTACAATTAAAAAAAGAGGTACAAAAAGGTGAATCATCCTTTGTAGCCGCGATAAAGCAAGAGACACGTGATGGGGAGGCCATTCAAGAACCTACTACGGTGGTGAACATTCTGAAGGAGTTCTCAGATGTGATACTGACTGAATTGCCGAAAACTCTACCACCACGCAGAGGCGTGGATCATCGTATTGAGCTGGAGCTGGGAGTTAAGCCTCCAGCAAGACCATCATACCACATGGCCCCTCCAGAGTTGGCAGAACTCATAAAGCAATTAGACGAACTACTGAGCAGTGATCTCATCCGTAGTTCAAAAGTACCATTCAGAGTCCCAATACTCTTCCAGAAGAAACAAGATGGGAGCATCCGATTATGTGTCGATTATTGAGCCCTAAACAAAGTGACTATGAAGAAAAAATATCTTATACTGCTCATCACAGATTTGTTCGATCAACTAAGGCCAAACACTTCTCCAAACTCGACTTTCGGTCGGGGTATTGGCAGGTGCCTATCGTAGAATGTGACGAAGCGAAGACTACCTGTGTGACTAGGTATGGAGCATTTGAGTTTACGGTGATGCCTTTCGGTTTAACCAACGCTCCGACCACATTCTGCACTCTAATGAACGAGTTGTTCAAGGAGTATTTGGATAAGTTTATGGTCGTCTATAGCTAAACACTTGAGGAGCATGTTGAGCACCTTCGAACAATTTTTAAAGTTCTCAAGGAGAATACCTTGTTTGTGAAGATGGAGAAGTGCTACTTTGCTCAAACAGAAATTCTATTCTTGGGGCATCGAATCGGCAATGGTTCTATCCGAATGGATAAGTCTAAGGTGCAAGTTATGACGGACTGACGAACACTAAAGAAGGTGTCATAGTTGAGATCCTTCCTTGGGTTCGTCAACTATTATAGGTGCTTCATAGCAGGATATTCGAAGTGCGAAACTCCACTGACGGAGTTGCTAAAGAAGGAGCAGTCTTGGAGATGGTCGGACAAATGTGAAGCGACATTCCAAGACCTAAAGACTACTGTGTTGGAGAAACCAGTATTCAGATTACCAGACTATGTGAAGTCTTTTGAAGTTCATACATATGCTTCAAACTTTTCTATCGGGGGAGTACTTATGTAAGAGGGTCATCTGGTGGCCTACGAGAGTCACAAACTTAATGAGACCGAGCGACAATATCTAGTGCATGAGAAGGAGATGACAACAGTACCTTTTAGGAGCACCATTCTTGCTAAGGACGGACAATATCACGTTAAGTTACTTCCAGACTCAAAAGAAACTCTCCCCAAAATAAGTACAGTGGCAGAACTTCTTGGCTAAGTTTGACATGGTAATGGAGTACAAACCCGGAAAAGCAAACATCGTGGTCGATGCATTGAGCTGGAAAGTTGAATTGGTAAATGTTATATAGTTAGAAGGCGGAGGCTCAGCAAGTTAGTTGCACTCCAACTTTCATTCCAGGATCAGGGATGGACTATATAGTGATCCGCAAGTAGTAACGCTGATGCAACTCATAATAGAGGGCAAGACATGACAGTTTTGGGTCTATGAGGGACTCTACACTAAAGGAAATAAAGTTTATACTCCGCGAGCGGACAATTTGAGGCGTGAACTCCTGAGGGAGTATCACGATTCCCTCTGGGTGGACATCTAGGAATTCACCGAACAATGGTTCTCGTGGAGAGGGCCTTCTATTGGCTGAAAATGAAGATAGATGTGGAGGATGAGGTAGAGTAGCGAAAACTAGTGGGACTTTTGGAACCGCTGCCTGTATCAGAAAGGCCATGGGAGAGAATTTCCTTAGATTTCATATCAAGTTTACCTACAGTAGGGGGACTTGGATCGATCCTCGTAGTTATTGATCAGTTTTTGAAGTATGCAATGTTCATTGCTACACCCCTACATTGTTCAGCAGAGGAGGCAACCAAGTTGATGATGAAGAATATGGTGAAATATTGGGGAGTCCCACACAAAATCATCAGTGATAGAGATTCTCAGTTCTTGGAATAATTTTGGACCAAGTTATTCAAGCTGTTGAGATCTAAGTTATACTTCTCCAAGCCTCCACCCCCAGACGGATGGTCAAACAGAAAGAATCAACTCACTTTTGGAGCAATATCTACGGCACTATATGAGTGTCAACCAACGAGATTGGGTAAAGTTGTTGATATAACCCAATTATCCTACAACTTACAGTGGAGCTCTGCATTCAACAAGAGCCCCTTCGAGATTATTATGAGACAACAACCATCGACTCCTCACACATTGGCTATTGGTTATATCGGGAGTAGCCCGTCGGTATATCACTTCGCGAAGGAATGACATCATAATGTAGAGATTGCTCGGGCCTACTTGGAGAAGGCATCCAAAAAGATGAAGAAGTGAGCAGACTTAAGAAGGCGACCATAGGAGTTTAAAGTTGGCGACTTGGTGTTGGTGAAGCTCCAACTAGCATCACTCCAATTCTTTAGGCACAAAGTGCACAAAAGGATTGGTATGCAAGTATGAAGGGTCTTTCCCAATTATCAGCAAGGTGGGCAACGTCTCCTATAAGTTGCAACTATCGGCATGGTTCAAAATTTATAATGTTTTCCATGTAAGAAACTTGAAAGTCTACCATTCAGATCCGCAAGATACTTCTCAAAATATTCAACTCGACTACCTCCAATCACAGCCTCCTACGAGAAGCGAGTTGAGACCATTCTGACGGATCACAAAGCTAAGCTATCCAGCGGAGCGGAGCAAACTAAGTACTTGGTGAAGTGACAAAAGCTTCCCCGAATAGAAGCCAGTTAAGAGTCAGAAGATGCCCTACAACATGAAGAAGCCCGCGTCAAAGCCTACCAACAAGCATCGATGAAGGCGTCGACAGTTTAAGTGGGAGAGAATGTCGTCGACAGTTTGAGTAGGGGAGAATGTCACGAACAGTTATCATTTAACCGGAACTCTTCGCTCAATAAACCATTCGTCGCTTTTGTTTGCTTGTATAGATGTTTGACAGCTTATTTTACCTTGGTTATGTATGATTTTTCCTAAGAAATACGAGAAAAAATTATTTGTAATGCTGCAGAATGATCGCTCGTTGCGTAGAACAAAAACAACCAAAAATAGTACAATTTTGGGTCATTTTCGTGTGTTGTGGCGATCGCTCTGAGCGGTGTGAAACGTTAGCCATCTCAACCCCTTGGAACCTCCCAGGTGGCATAGGACTAGATGGGGCTTCGGGTTTGTATCGGGTGTGAGCATTCATCAAGAGTTGAATTGGACTTGTGTTCGATACCTTGGGAACTATCGTTTGTGGACTTGCGACTGTTCTTATAGCCCTCTAAAGTCATGTTTCACTCTCTTTCTCTCTTTTCTCTGTTGTACTCAAGGTGTTCGACAAATTGCTGGCAAAAGCTGCCCTCTTTGCGAGACGTCGGGACTTGTCCATCGCTAGTTTTTCAAGCTAATCAACTTCTCTTTTTGTAGGTCCTTCGGGACCCGCACGAGGTTGTAAGTGGATTGACCCTTTGCAAACAACTAACACTTTGGCGTTTCATGACTTAGGCAATCCCAGCTAAATCCGGAACATTGAGCAAGGTTGCTTCACAACTTAGGTAATTTCAGCTAAGTCTTCAAGTTTGTCGCTAAGATGTCGCACGACTTAGGTAAATTCAACTAAGTCTGTGACAAGCAGATGACGGTTGGACTGCCCAGGCCGATGGTTGTACCGCTCATACCCTATTTTCAAGGTGGCTTTCGGCGGTTGTACCGTCGACACTGACGATTGTACCGCTCGTACTTGATTTTTTTAGATATGTTTGAATTTTAGCTCCAAATTCTGAAGCCAATTGGGGTCTATATATATTCCAAGTTTTCTTACATTTAACACAATAATTTTTGGGTAAAAATTATGTGATAAATTATATGTGAAAATTATAAGAAAAAGAAAAGGGGTAAGAGAGAGAGTAAAGTCTCATAAAACTTATAGTTCTCCTTGTGAGGTTATAAGGTTTATTTTCTAAGCCTGGTAAAAAGAGAAGGAAACCGTAAATGTTTGATCTTCACATAAAAAAGGTTGATAATGGACGTCGATGAACCTCGGAGAAAAGGACTCGGGAGTGAATGTAAATCAAATTGAGACCGAATCAGTGAGTATGCTTTAATTACTTTCATTTTACTTTTAATTTCTTTTAAACTTGATAGTTAGATAAAAAGTTTTAATTTTTTAATTTTTTTAAATTGATTCTTAATCGATTTTATCAAAATATTAAAAAAATCTTTTATTGCTCCCTTTTACACTAATGAAAAAAAATTTAATCAAATATTATCTCTCTTACACTAATTTACCTTCTACAATTGATCCTAATAATAATTAGATCAGATGTTCCAGATGTTCCTGGTATTATGGAGACAAGCTTGAGAGCTGACCACCTACACCATTTCTTCCCAACATCCGCAGATTAGGTTGGGTGCCTCCCGCTTTTGGCCCAAGTTCCAACCCACATACCATCATGCCCCCCCACTCTCTCCTCGTTTGATGGTTGGTTGTGAGAAACTAGAGCAATCGGCTCTAGTGACTAATAAATGATACATAGACTCACCTGCCCGCCTTCAGTTGCTGAGAGAGGCAGAGCTATTGAGACTTACTGGGGTGACCTAAACCCTAGATTCTCAAAACTACACCCAAGAATCCTTACACACGGCTCTGACTACGACGTTGCAAGCAAAACAGTTAAACAAAGAGGTGTCTTCTCCTTCCCAAACTCAATCTTCTAAGCTCCCTATTTACTCTTCTAAAATTCTTTTCATCAATATTGAATGATAGTTATTATTTTACTTTGTAATTGTAACAGTGATTCATTCATCCTCTTATAAGTTCCACTGAAGAGAAAGATTTTATTTTTGACGTGCTTGTAGTTATAACTGATAACAGATATAATTTTTTAGGTTTTTTATTATTGTTTTCTATATATGTTATCAGACTCCTTTCTTTCTAAGATAGATTATCTATTTTTTTTTCGTTATCGAATGACAATAAATTTTTACCAACAAATCCTCTCTCTTTTGTCGACTGTGTCCATGGTGAGACTTCATTTATTGTTACTATTCTCTTCCTCCTTTATCCCTCGACGGTCTCATTTTTTTTTTCAAAATCGCTTCCTCGACGAGGTCGCCTACGTTAGCTCTTTTTCCTCCTATAATTACCGCAGCAGGTCTTGTGGATTTTCTCGCTTAGAACTCGGCAAGTTTTTCTTGTAACCGAGTTGGGCCTTCCTGTTGTTGATTCGACAACTCTTTCTTTTCCTCCGTCGATGTTAAAATCGACGAAGAGTGCTTTCCGTTGACTTCTAATCTCCATAGCTTCACCGATTACCACAGTTGTGTGAAAATTTTCCTAATTCTACAGTTGGCCATTGAATACTATAGCTTTTCCTTTTTTATTTTAATATTATCTCCATCTCTGTGACTGAACCCTGGTAAATCCCTAAGGCCAAACCCATCTTTCCCCGGGTAAAGGAGGCTTCTTTCTTTCATTTCCCACTTGCTTTCTTCGCATTCCAAGTCGAAGCAGGGGAAGAAGAAAGATTATTCTTTTATGAGAATTCCTCTCTGTCAATGAGTTGGATCGATCTCGATGTTCTCGGGGTGCTCGGTCTCGAGTCTGGCGGCGAAGTTCGCCTTCTTCCCGGCCGACCCACCTGCTTACGGTGTGAAGGAGGACGATGGTGGGCGGCTGGTGGCGTGTGGAGTCCCGAGGGACTATTCCATGGACGTCCTGGTTCTGGACACCAAGCATGGGAACAAGATCGTGACATTTTTTTGAAGAAACCCCTGTGCCAGGCTCACCGTGCTCTACTCACACGGCAATGCCGCAGATCTGGGGCAGCTCTATGATCTCTTGGTGCAGCTTAAGGTCAATCTCGGGGTTAATCTGATGGGGTTAGTCGAGCATGTTTCCTTAAATCAGTTTTCCGAATTTTCTGCATTGGTTTTACTCGTTCATATCTTCTTTTCCAGCGCAGACACCTAATTTGTTACTTGTTGGGGTCACTTTTATATGCATTGGCCTTAGTCAGTGCTGCATATACAAGTAAACATAGTATGCAATAAGTTACTTTATACTGCTTGGCTGTATGCAATAACTTTGTTCATATTCTGATCATTTTTTTTCGACTTTATGTGTCTTATAGTCCAACTTTCTGATGCAAGTCCCATTTTGATTTAATCTTTTCGTGGTAATGCCGAACAAAAGTTTTCTTAACTCGGTAATTGGGAGGACAGATGCGTGTTCTCAGTCGATTTAAAGCCAGAATCACTATCTCATGATATATATACTATTGCTGAGTTCACATTTCTATCCTTTCAATGAGATGTAATTAGACAATGTTTGTAAACTATGAGTTGATGATCTGCCTTGTCGATTAGGTTAATTTATTGAGAATTGATTGATTCTGATAAAGGCTATTGTCTTATTGGTGCATTTAGATTTTGCTCTGCTAATCATGTGAAGAAACTTGGTTTAATTTTTCATTTGAAGCAAGACATAATCATTTGATTCACAACCGATGCTCCCTAGCTAATCTTGTACTGCAGGGTGAATCCAAATTCATGATAGGAATTGCACAAAACAACCGCTATAAAACAGATTTGATCCGATAAAACCAACAAACAGGTGATAGAATTACATGAATGCATGGAATAAAGGCAAACATACCACGTTAGATAAAAAGTATTTTTTGACCACATGCATACATAAGCTTTGTGCTTGTGGATAATTTCAAATATTGCCAATAAATTTCTTCAAATGAATAATACACCTTTTTTTTTTTGAAGTTCAGTTTCTTTAAAGTTTAAGCCTTTTGGATTGTTAAATTGTCACATGAGCATATACTTTTTTTTTCTTTTCTTCTATGGACCAAAGGTGCTTGTAGTATAAGTTTTAGCCGGGTAGCAGTTCTTTTGGAGGTGTCTTAAGAAGTGCATACGTTTGTCATAGCATCTCATTTGTTATATTGAAGGATTCTTATGGCGTTCAATACTATGCTTGTTTTGGGTTCTTCAGATGGTTGTTCTGAAGTTTTTCAGGTTGAAGTTTCAGATAATTCATGCATTCAGCCCCAGCCAGCATTCTTTTTCAGTTGTATGTTTATTTATTCTGTACTCTTTAATTGTCGGTTTAGGACGGTTATGTTTCTTTCATCTAATAATGCAGATATGACTACTGGTATGGTAGGCTGTTTCCTTGACCTAAATGTCTCTAATAATGCAGATATTACTTGCTCATTATTTTATCTCTTTTTGTTGATGACAAAAAGAGAGAAATAACATATTAATGATATAAATATGAAAAATGATACACATATGATAAAATGAAAGATATAGCATATTGATGAAAAAAAATTGATAAAATGAGGCATTTCTTCTTTTTAAAGAGAAAAATTTTCAAATTAATTGTATGACTTTTGCATGAATTTTGAAATTCTTGAAATATTCTTAAAAATTTAATGATTCACGATTTGATAGGTTAAAATTAATGTTATATCATGTATCATTGATAATATGATGATTTGTGAGATTTTTGAATTCATGGTATATCATTTCAAAATTTGATAAATAGTTGTTATGATACTTGAATTCAAGAGTATTTGGTTCTCTTGAATTTAAGTTTTCCTTATTTGGATTATGGCATGGATTTATGGGGAGTAAAGTTTAGCTCCCGTCATCAATTGATTGTCATCATAAAAAATGGAGAGATTATTGAATCTTGGATTTTGATGATGAAATCAATTGATAGTTTGTTGATCTAACATGTGTTTTAAAGATGATTGATGCAGGATTAACTATGACAGATAAAGAAAATTATAATCAGATGTGGGCCAAAGTCAAGTCCGAGCATTGGGCCTGGGTTCAGACGATGCAATATGAACTCGCCGAAAGCTTGCCAAAGGTATCGGGGGCTTGTTCGGAGTTCGCTAGGCGCTCGCCGTAGGTGATAGGGAGCTTGCCAGGAAGGCATCGGGAGATCGCTAGAAGAAGACCAAGAGACTCATCGGAAGATCATCTGGGGTTGCCAAAAAGCTTGTCGGGAGTTAGGAGGGCCTTGTTGGACTTGATAGTCGCAATGGTTGTAATTAATTAGTCATAGTTAGCATCGGTAATGTTTGAGTCCTACTTGAGTTAGATTTGAAAGAAATCCAAATGAGCTCAAGTGAGGTAAACCGGGTCCATACTTGGGTTTGGATTGAGCTAAGGTTGATCTCAATTGGTTGACCTGAAAATGAGTCAACTGAAGGTACAAGTCAGGATTGAAAAAGTAAAGGGAAACACCTTTTTGAGATTCCCGACAGTTGTACCGTCGGTGGACAATGGTCATACTGCCTAGGTCGACGGTTGTACCATCCAAGTCGGTTGTTATACTATTGTCGCCCTATTTTTTTGGGCAGCTTTTGATGGTAGTACCACCTACGCCGATGGTGGTATCGCCCGTACCCAAATTTTTTGGATATATTTAAATTTTTAGCACCAATTTCTAAGCCAACTGAGGTCTATAAAGATCCCAAGCCTTCTTGCATTAAGTATAACACATTGGGCTAGAAATTCTGTAAAAAATAGTGTGCTAAAATTATATAAGAAAAGGAAAGTGGGCAAGGGAGTGTGAAAATGAATTGTAATCTTTGTAAAGTCTCCCTTGTAAGTTGTAAGAGTAAGAGTTTGAAAGGTTCCTCTCCTGAGCTTATAAAAAGGAGAGTGGGAAGTGTAAAGGTTTGGTCTTCACTCGAAGAAGATCGGTAGTGGACACTAGTGAACCTTAGCGAAGAGGACTCGGGGAGTGGAAGTAGGCCAAGTTGAGGCCGAACCACTATAAACTTGTGAGCTTTCTACTCTTGTTTACTGCTTTCAATTATTCTTAATTAATTTGAAGAAAGACACGAGCATCATCTTTCGACTTTCCTTTAAATCATTTGTCTATTCATTTTCAACAAAGTTCAAGAAACGCTTCCGACTTTTCTTCTTTATTTTAAGCAAGTTTTTCGAATCGAGGATTTTCAACACTTGCACTAATTCACCATCCCATCATCCCCGCCCCCTCTTAGTGCCAATTGATCCTAACAAATTTACGATGCATGTCAACTAGGATAATAAATAAATAGTATCTTTAAACCTAAAAATCAAGTGAGTACCTCTAGACCATTACAATTAATTCATATATATTTATTTGGACTAATTAATATCACAAGTCTAGGAGGCATTAAATATGCTTTTGTAATCATTGATAATTATAGTAGATTTACTTGGATATATTTCTTGGCACATAAAAGTGATTGTTTTAAATGTTTGATAAAGTTTTGCAAACAAGTTCAAAATGAAAAAGGTTTTATGATTTCTTTTATTCATAGTGATAATGGTGATGAATTTAAAAATCATATTTTTCAAGAGTTTCCTTATTCAAATTGATATAACTATAATTTCTCTACTCCAAGAAATCCACAACAAAATGGAGCTATTGAGAGAAAGAATATGAGTTTACAAGATATGACTAGAATCATGCTTAATGAACATAGCCTACATAAATACTTTTGGGCCAAAGTTGTTAACAAGACATTATCATGAACAGGGTTCTCATAAGACCTCTACTATCTAAAACTCCTTATGAATTAATCTAAGATAAATACTTTTGGGCCAAAGTTTTTTATTGTAAATATTTTATTTTAAATAAAAAGGATGTCTTAGGAAAATTTGATGCAAAATCCAATGAAGATATTTTTCTTGGATATTCTTTCGTTTCTAAAAAGCTTATCAAGTTTTCAATAAAATAACTTTAGTTATTGAGGAATATATCTATGTTCTTTTTAATGAACTTTTTGATGTTAAGAAAAATAATTTTGATGATGATTTTGAATTTGATAATTTAAATTTGAATGAAAATTCTCCTCTCCAAAGCAACTTTGATATCTCTACCTCCAAAGATACCTTACGCAAGGAATGAAAGTATATAGATGCACATCCTAAGGAACTAATTATTAGATAAACATCAAAAGGTATTCAAAATTATTTTTTATTTAAAAATATTTGTGCAAATGCTACTTTTTTTGTCTCAAATTGAACCTAAATGCATTGACGATGCTCTCAAAGATGACTAATGAGTCTTGGAAATGCATGAAGAATTAAATCAATTTGAAAGAAATAAGGATTAAATGTTTATTCCTTGACCTAGTGGTCATCTTGTGATTTATACTAAATAGGTCTTTAGGAATAAGCAAGATGAACAAGGTATCATGGTTTGAAACAAGACAAGATTAGTGGTCAAAGATTTAAACTAAGAAGAATGTATAAACTATGAACAAACCTTCGCTCCTATGGAAAGACTTGAAGTCATAAGAATACTTCTCAGAGATATGTATGTTTTAAAAATCTTAAATTATTTTAAATAGATGTTAAAAGTGTCTTTCTTAATGGTTTTACTTTTAAAGAAGTTTATGCTGAGCAACCATCTAGATTTGAAAATGAACTTTCTTCAAACCATGTTTACAAATTATCTAAGGATCTCTATGAGTTGAAGCAAGCCCCTAGGGCTTGGTATGAGAGGTTTAACTGTTTTCGTATTCAAAATATTTTTTTTAAAAAGACAAGGTTGATACCATATTATTTATTAAATATTTTAAAAATAATTTTCTTATTATTCAAATTTACATTAGTGATATTATTTTTGGTTCTATAAATGAATCTTTATGAATTTGCTAAGAATTCAAAATGAGTTTGATGGGTAAATTGACATTTTTCTTAGGATTAAAAATCAAGCAACTAAATGATGAAACTTTTATTAGTCAAACTAATATACTTTGGATCTATTAAAAAGATTTCAATAGTCCAAAGGCCATTAATACAGTGATGAGCATATCTACCAAATTAGATATTGATAATGAAGGAGAATGTTTTGATCAAAAGACTTATAGAGGTATGATAGGTAGCTTATTATATCTTACTACAACTAGGCCTGATATAATATTTAGTATTGGGCTTTCTACAAGATTTCAGTCCAATCATAAATAATCTTATTATAAAGTAATTAAAAAAAATTTAGATACCTAAAAGGAACTCTCACGCTAGGATTATGGTATTCAAAATCTAAAAATTTTAATTTAATTGTTTACGCTGATGCTGACTTTGTAGGATGTGGAATAGATAGAAAAAGTATCTTTGGATCATATTAGTTCCTAGGTCATGTACTTGTTTCTTGGTCTTGTAAGAAACAAAACTCTATCACATTATCTACAACTGAAGCTAAATATGTAGCGGCATGTGCATATTGTGCACAGGTAATTTGGATGAAGAATATTTTGGAAAATTATATACTTTACCTTAAAAACATCCCTATAAAATATTATAATACTAGTATAATTTGTTTAACAAAGAACCCTATTCAATACTCTAAGACTAAGCACATTGATAACAGACATCATTTTATTAGGGATCATATCAATATTATGATAAAATCTCTAGATTTTATTGATATAAAATATCAATTAACAAATCTTTTTGCTAAATCACTGAATGAGAAATCTTTCAAATATATGATATATTATTAATTCTTCTCATATGATTCTTCCTTTTACCAAAGTCGAGATTTTTTTCAAACGAATCATAATCTTTCATTTAACTTCTCGATATATTCTTTCTTTTCGCTAATGACTAAGAAAGAGATTTATCGAAACAAATCATGATCTTTTACTAGACTTCTCGATATTTATAACTTGAGATTTATTTTATATAAATTAAGATCTTTTAACATTTGTTCTCCTATAATCCTTTCTTTTTATTTGAAGAGGAGATTCATCCCAATGGATCATTATCTTGATTTTTTGATGTGGGATTTATTTGATATGACTCCTTTATATTCATGACTTATATACCCTATCATCAATTCACCTCTCATGACTTGAACTAATATCCTTCATGTGATATCAAAGTAGTTTTACAATTGGCACATTGACGTAAACAAAGAGTAGTACCATGACAATATGATATCATTCTCTTCTTTTTGCTAATGACAAAGAGGGAGAGAAAAGTAGTAGCTTGCATATTTTTTCTTTTTGTTGATGACAAAGGGGGAGAAGTAATAGCAACATTTTGATGACGTAGCAACTATGTTGCACTCTTATACATGATGATATTAAATTATGATATTTGTTTGAGATGTGTAATCATTTTTACATTCTAACTATGGATATGATATGATTATTTAACTGAAATTATACATATGATTCATATAATGATTACTATTGAAAATCACTATGATTTCTAATTAAAATTATTTTACTTGAATTCAAAGAGTAGCATTGAAAGGTTATCATTTTTGAATTGGAGTTCATTATAATATTTTAAAATGACATATGGATAGGGGGAATTTAGTTAAAACTCCATCATTAATTGGTTGTCATCATAAAAAAGGGAGAGATTGTTGAAGTTCAAATTTTGATGATGAAACCAATTGATGAATCTATGGACTACTATGCTTTTAAGATAAGTGACGTAGGAAAAACTTTGATCATGGACTTGATAAGTGACGTAGGAAAAACTTCGATCATGGACTCGAACCATCGGAGAGCAAATTGTCAAAGCAAGAAAATTAGATATTGGGCTGAGGAAAGCATCATGTCAGAGATTGGTCATCGGGTCAGAGGATTGGTCAATGTGCCAAAGGATGGACTTTATGCCATGAGTTTGGGCATCGAGTCATATCAGTGGAGATGACTCTCAGGATGTTGATCCTCAGACCTACGAGGAGGCTATTATGAGTATAGACTTCGGGAAGTGGTAAGAAGCCATGAATTCTGAGATGAATTTCATGTACTCTAACAAAGTTTGGAACCTTGTGGATGCACCTGAGAGTATTGTACCCATCAACTGTAAATGGATCTTCAAGAAGAAGATCAGAGTGGATGGAAAGGTAGAGGCCTATAAAGCAAGGCTGGTAGCTAAAGGATATCGTCAAAGATAAGGAGTTGACTATAACGAAACCTTTTTACTTGTAGCTATGCTTAAGTCTATTAGAATTATTTTGGCCATTGCAGTACACTATGACTATGAGATCTGGCAGATGGATGTCAAAACGACATTCCTCAATGACATCCTTGAGGAAGAGGTGTATATGATACAACCAGAGGGATTCGTATCCAAAGAGAGTCCAGATAAAGTGTGCAAGTTGCTTAGATCCATTTATGGATTGAAGCAAGCTTCCCAAAATTGGAACACAAGATTTGATGAGGTGATCAGATCTTATGACTTCGTTAAGAACGAAGATGAGCCTTGTGTGTACAGAAAGATAAGTGAAAGTGCTATCACCTTCTTGGTGCTATATGTGGATGACATCCTAATCATTAGGAATGATGTAGGAATGCTCTTCACAGTAAAGACTTGGCTATCTAGAAACTTCTCCATGAAAGACTTAGGGGAAGCATCCTATATTTTGGGGATTAGGATCTATAGAGATAGATCCAAAATGATGCTTGGCTTGTCTCATTCTAGGTACATAGACTCGATTGTCAAAAGGTTTGGCATGAAAAATTCCAAGAGATGTCTCATACCGATGAGACATGGAATATCACTTTCTAGGAGTATGTCCCCAAAGACTCCTGAAGAAAGGACAGACATGGATAAGATACCTTATGCCTCAGCGATAGGATCTATCATATATGCGATGTTATGTACTAGACCTGATATAGCACATGCTCTAAGTGTCACGAGCAAGTATCAGGCAGATCCAGGTTTAGACCACTGGAAGGCAGAAAAGTGTATCCTTAAGTACTTGAGAAGGACTAAGGATCATTTATTGGTATATGGAGGAGGTAGCCTGCAGGTTGAGTGCTACACAGACTCAAGTTTTCAATCTGACATTGATGATAGCAAGTCAAATTTAAGGTATGTTTTCACCATGAATGGAGGAGCAATAAATTGGAAGAGTTCCAAGCAAGATACTACTGCTGACTCGACCACAGAGGCGGAATACATTGCTGCAGCAGAAGCAGCAAAGGAAGGGGTATGGATGAAGAAGTTCATCGAAGATTTGGGAGTCGTACCAAGCAGTGTAGAACCAATTCCCATATACTGCGACAACAATGGGGTGATAGCTCAAGCGAAGGAACCCAGGTATCATCAAAAGTCTAAGCATATTCTAAGGAGGTTCCATCTGATAAGAGAGATTATAACCTGTAAAGATATAATAATGGAAAGAGTTCCATCCGAAGATAACATTGCAGATCCACTGACGAAGCCGCTGGTTCAGATTGTATTTAAGCGTCATAGGGGTCTGATGGGGATCAAACACATAGGTGATTGGCTTTAGGTCAAGTGGGAGATTGTTGGTTACAAGTGCCCTGCAAGCAAATCACACGAGTGATGACACGTGTGACACACTGCGTAATCTTTTTGCTTATGATTAATATTGGTATATTCTCACATTATATTATATGTAGCATATATATTGTGATGTCCTTGGTTCTGCATAATGGATCGTGATGAGATCACGATAATGAGATTGATTCATCTTTAAACACAGATCCTAAATAATCCCGATCATAGGTTACTCGAGAGGGACATCGAGATAACCGGACAGACCGGTGTACTGTATACCCATCCATATGATGGAGGCGGCTGGTCTCATAGCCACTTGTGTGGAGACACTAAGGATATAATATAGGTCCTAATTGGAGATTGAGTTCACTGATTGATCCGCTTATGGAATGCTATATGGTAAATGATACCTAATGTCAGACAGTGATTCCATAGTCCCAGTTGTATATCTGGTCCTTAGACTTGAGACACCAATGATGCCTTGTATGAGTACTCCTTTCTTTGACGCCACACTTACAGGTTTGGAAAGCTCCAGATCTGGTACAACTGGTTATCGGGATTGATAGCCAACCTTACGAAGGCAATTGAGTGTCAATAGAGGATCATCCACTCTTGGTATCATGAGAGGAATATCCCATATATGCTTGCTTAGATAAATCCCTAGCCAGGTTTATTCGGATTGAGAGAGAAGGAGTTCTCCGGTAGAATTCGATTAGAGCAAGACAAACTCATTCTGTATGTGACCTGACAGTATCATATCCAATATACGGTCTCTAGGATATTAGTTGGATGAGGGATTATAGATACATGGTAACTGTGGATAGATAGGTCCGATGGATTTGATCCCCCTTATACCGTCTAGGGACTATGGCGTAGTGGCCTAGTACGTCCATAGTCGATGAGTCGAGTGAATTATTATGGGGATAATAATTCACTATATCAGAAGGAGTTCTGATGGGAGAGACTCACGGCCAGCTCGGTATCGGGCCTAGAGGGTCACACACATATGGTGGATGCTTCAGCGAATAGAGGATTGGATGAGGATCCAATTAGCCCCTATTCTCATTAGATGAGACCCTATGCTAATGGGCTCCTTGCTTAAGACCCAATTAGAGGCACAAGGAGATTAGTGGATAGAGATCCAATAATGCAAGGTTAGTGGGTTATTGGATAGAGATCCAATACCCACTTAGGCAAGAGCCCTATGGTTTTTTGGTGGCTCTCTATAAATAGGAGGGGAGACTCTTGGTTGATAGACTGTAACTTTAGCCACCACCTCCTATTCTCCTCCCTCCCTCTAAGCAAGAGTTGGGAGATCAGACTGGAGGAGTTTCGCTACAGAGATCCATTGTGTGGATACCGCTAGAGAGGAGGATGTTTGACCTCCTTCATCTTCTCCATCTGGATCTAAAATACAGGGATATATGATCAAAGTATATCGATGTACATCCTAAGGAGCTAATTATTGATGATATATCAAAAGGTATTAAAACTCGTTATTCATTAATAAATATTTATGTAAATATTTTTTTATCTCAAATTGAACCTAAATACATTAATGATGCTCTCAAAGGTGACTCATGGGTCTCGATAATATATATAGTAACTAAATCAATTTAAAAGAAATAAAATTTAGATGCTCGTTCCTAAACCTTGTTATGATCTTATGATTGACACTAAATAAGTCTCTAGGAATAAGCAAGATGAATAAGGTGTCGTGATTTGAAATAAGGCTAGATTAGTAGCTAAAGGTTTTAACTAATAAGAAAGTATAAATTATAAAGAAACTTTCGCTCCTATGGTTAGACTTGAACCCATAAGGATACTTGCCTATACATGTTTTAAAAAAATTAAATTAATTTAAATGGATATAAAGTGCTTTTCTTAATAGTTTTATTTTTAAAAAAGTTTTTGTTGAGCAACCACCTAGATTTCAAAATATTTTTTTTTCAAATCATGTTTATAAATTATCTAAGGTTCTCCATGAGTTGAAGCAAGCTCTACTAGTTACAGGTGCCCTGTAAGTCAATCACATGACTGATGACACATGTGACACATTGTATAATCTTTTTAGTTATTATTATTATGATATTTTTTCACTTTATATTATATGATGAATATTATAATGTCCTTAGATCTGTACAATGAGAATTGGATTATGATGAAATCATGATAATGAGACCAATTTATCTTTAAATACAACCCCTAAATATTCTCAATCATAAGTTACTGGAAAGGGATATCGAGATAATCGGACAGACCAGTGTATTTATTATATATCCATCCATATGATGGAGGTAGTTAGTCTCATAGCTGCTTGTATGGGGACACTAGGGATATAATGTAGGTGCTCTTTGAAGAATGAGTTCACTGAATAGTTTATTTATAGAAACTGGATGGTTAATGATACATTATCCTCAAATAATGATTCTATAGTCCCAGTTGTGTATCTGGTCCTTAGACTTAAGACACCAAGAATGTCTTATTTGAGTACTTCATACTTTGATACTGGACTTAAGGGTCTAGAAGTTCCAAATCTGGTATAACTGATTATTAGGAATGACAATCAACCTCACGAAGGTAAATGAGTGTTAATAGAGGATCATCCACTCTTGGTATCATGAGAGAAATATCCTGTGTGCTCTCACTCAAGCAAATTATTGGCTAGAGTCATTTGAATCAAGATGAATCCGATAAGCGTAAGACTCAGATTGAGAGAGGAGTTCTCTAAAATAATCTGATAAGAGTGAGAATCGAATGGATTTTGTATGAGCCTAATAGCACCATTCCTGGTATAAGGGCAAATATGTCCAATGGATTAGATCCCCTTGTATCATCCGGGGACTATGACGTAGTGGCCTAGTATGTCCATAGTCGATGAGTTAAGTGAATTATTATAGGGATAATAATTTACTAAGTTAGAAGGAGTCTTAAGTTAGAAAGAGTTCTGACAAGTATAACTCATGACCAACTCGGTATTGGGCCTAGAGGGTCACACACATATGGTGGTCAATGCAACAAATAGAGGATCGTATATGAGATATCCAATAAGCCCCTATTTTATTGGATCAATTGGGTGGGACCCAATAAGGCTTAGAGTGGTTATTGGATAAGATCTAATATCCATTAAGTAAGAAATAATTGAATGAAGATCCAATACCCATTAAGGTAGGTTCCATTAGGGTTAGCAGCAAGAGTTTTCTATAAATAGGAGATGGGCTAAAAGGTCATAGGCCGGACACCTATAACTACCGGCCTCCTCATCTCCTTCCCCCTTTTCTCCCTTGTTATCGGCCCCTATTTGGTGTGAAAAGATAGCAACAAGGGTCGCCTCTTCTTGTTTCACAACTGTATGGTGGTGCACGAAAGCGAGGAAAGAACGTGCTGCGAGAATGTGCGTTGTTGCTACGTTCATAGTGTGGATCATCGCAAAAGAGGAGCTTGTGAGAGTTCTTGTTGAATCTCGAATTTTGATGATGAAACCAATTAATAAAGTTGTGATCTAATGTGCGTATAAAGTGATGCAGGACTAGTTTTGCTCAAGAAGAGGCAAATTGATTAAAGCAGAAAATTGTTGGGCTGAGGTGGAATATGTCAGAAGATTAGTTGACGTGTTGACAGAAGGCTTCGTGCCATGAGTTCAAGCATCGGCCAAACGGATCGGATATTGCACCAAGGAGATTGGATGTTGTGGAGGTTAACCTATCAATTGGGCAATACATCACCAGAAAGGATGATGTGCAGAAGGGTCGAATGAAGCACCAAATGAACCAATGACATGTCGGATAACATATGATTCATGCTTTAAAATAATTTATCTAGATCGAAGCAGTTTAGAGTTCTAATTGAGTTGGTTTTAAATGTAATTAAACCAACTCAATTAAGGGGCCATTGGGCCTTAATTGGGGCTAATTTGGGCCAATTAGAAAGATCATTTCAGTGACCCAATGTTAAGTCTCCGAAGACACAATATTCGAGAAGACATAGTCTCCAAGAAGACACAATCTTTGAGACTATGTCAGGCGATGATACTATCTAGACTGAGTAGTGGTACCACCCAAATATAGTCTCCCAAATTGTGTCAAGTGGTGGTACTACGTAGGCTTTGGTACTACCGCCAGAACACAGTCTCCAAGATTGTAAGGCTGCGAGCACCTCGGGAACTATGATAATTTAAAATTTGGCTCCATTTTAGAAATCATTTAGGGCCTATAAATACCCTATCCATCCTTTCTTAAAGATGTATGAATTAAGAGCAAAATATTTGTAAAAATATTATTGTAATAATTTGAGAGCTCCCCTCTCCTGAACCTGTGAAAAGGAGAATAGAGCTGTAAAAGAGTAGTTGATCTTTACCCATTGAAAGAAGATCAATAGTGGAAGCCGGTGACCTCAACGGAGGAGGAATTGTGAGTGGACGTAGGTCACGGGACTGAACCACTATAAAATTGGTGTGTCTTCTCTTTTCTTATATATTATTTAATTACTTTGCATATTGCTTTACTAATTCATTATCGTCCTATTAATGTTTTCAAGTTTAAATGCTTTTCCAATACAAGCTTTATCAAATGAATTCTTAAATTGATGGAAGTTTTTCAAAAGCACTAATTCACCCCCCCCCCCCCCCCCCCCCCCCTCTTAGTGCTGATTTGATCCTAATAATTGGTATCAAATCAAAGTTGCTCTATATTTGGTTTAAAACCCAATAGAGATGGCAATCAAAAGGGACTTTCTATTACTCATCCTCTCATGTTCAATGTGACGGATTACACGTATTGGGAAACTCGAATGAAAATTTTTCTACTTTATATGGATTTCAATTTATGGCATATTGTTGAAAGTGTTTTTGAAAAGTCTTCCAAACCAATGAATGAATAGAATGATTTGGAAAAGAAGACTTTCTCTTTGAATGCTGAAGCGATGAACACTTTATTTTGTGCTCTTGATAAAAATAAATTTAATTAGATTTTCATATGCAAAAGTGCGCACGAAATTTGGCATGTACACCTGTATAAAACCAAGTGAAACCATTGGTGTACACCCCCGTTTTATGAATGTCATCAATGGTTTAAAAGTGCTTAGTAAAAGTTTTTCTAATTTTGAACTTATTAACAAAATACTAAGATCCCTTCCAAAAAGTTGAGATCCTAAAGTAATGACAATACAAGAAGCAAATGACCTAAATAATTTCCCATTTGAAGAACTTATCATATCTTTGATGACCTATGAAATGACATATATAAACTTGAGAACAACATTCCAAGGAACAAGAATGATTTAACACTGAGAACCAATGATAAATCCTCAAGCTAAAGCTCAAGTGATGAGGATAATAACATTGAACTTTTTATAAAAAAAACTTTAAAAATTTATGAAAAGAAAAAAACTCATAAAAATAAAAATAAACATAAAAAGAATAAAATAAGTTGCTAAGAATGTAATCGGTCGGGACACTTCGAAAGCGATTATCCTCAACAAAAGAAGAAGAAAGCGCTTAAAGCAACTTGGGATGACTCAAGTACATCCGAAGACAAGGAGCCAACCAACAAGGAAGAAGTTGTAATTTACACACTAATGACATTTGGTAACGAGGTATGTAACTCAAATGAATCTTCCAGAAAATCAGACTTGCTACTAACACCTTACTAACACACAATGGGAGCTCGTCCCTCTATCTCATTACTTATTGTGTAATATTAATAGTGACTTGGCTGGTATTGACATTCTTATATTAATGGTTCAAGATATAGATTATAAATTAACATTCTTACTTTTAATGTTATAGTTCACTTTAGAGTAGCATTCCCTCTTCTCTTGTGAATTTCATATGTTGTTCTTTCTTACTATTTATTGGCAACCTCATCCACATTTAATGACTTGTTTGATGATTTCAAATTAGTTAGTAAAAAATATAAATTATTAGAAAAGGATCATGCCTCCTTTGCTAGTGAATTTGAAAAATTAAAAAATAAGTATGATGATTGTATGTTAGATCCTTGCACTAAGTGTGAAAAATTAGACAAACTTAAGAAAGAAAATGTTTTACTATAAGAAACATTAGAAAATTTTAAAATAGATAATAAATCTTTAAATATGATTGCTAATAAGGGCCATGTTCATAGAAATGAAGGAATTGACTTTGTAAATAACACTCGATAAAAGTCAACTATCTTCGTTAAAGGACTAACATTACATGTTTCATCCGAAAATAAATATAATTTTTATGATAAATTTGACATTATGCAATAAATATTCATTTAAAAGGTATAGTCCATACAAATTAATTTGGGTTCCTAAATGAACCATAAATAACTCAATGATAATAATTAAGATAGGTAGATCTATTTACGAGGGATCCAAAGTTAAATGAGTACCTAAAATAAAACTCCCTTTCTTGTAGAGATGTTTATAATCAAAAGCTAGGAGCATGAGATGGTACCTTGATAGTGATGCTCAAAATATATGATCGGGGATCCAACACACTTCACATAGCTCACTAGCTAAAACAATAATAATGTGTATCTTGATTACTTCCATATTGCTTTTCATTTGTCAAACAATAATGCAATGCTGTTGTATGAAAGACTATGGCATCACACAAATTGAAACTAAAAGGGAATGTTTTTTTCTAATTTCTCTATCCTATCGAGTTTTCAATAAAAGATTAAAAAATCTATTTTTGTCATTGTGAATCTCTTGAAAGTTATTTTGATGATTTGAATTTGAATGAGTTTTATACATATCTTACATTTGATACTTCAAATTGTTATATGAATCAAGTGTTTTTCATTAATTGATCTCCTAAGATTTCTTTTTGTTATTTAAAAGGAGATTTGACAAAATGAATCATGTCTTTTGGTATTCACGAATTAATATTTTTTGATCTTTCATATAAATATCTTTCATGTCATGATTTTCATATTATGACTCATATGGATTTATGTTTATATATCTTATGTTATGATTAGAACATTAATGCAAAAGAAAGCAAAAGTTCTAGCTTGAATGTTAAACTTAGGCATGTTAAATATCTCAAATGCATAAATTCTTCTTATACATTTTTTGGATCATTATCTTGATTACTCGGTTTTGTGACTTAAGTTCTCTTTTTAAATCAAGATCATTTCCTATCATTTTTTATATTTACAAAAGAAGAGATTTGTCAAAAATGACTAATGGTCTTTTGATGATTGAAATATTGATGTAAATTTATCTTTGTTATTAATATTTGTCATGATTTAAAAATTGATGTAAAGGGAAAAGTATTACAACATTGTAATATTCCCTTCTTTTTGACAATGACAAAGGGGGAGAAAGAATTTGCTGGCTTGCACACTTCAAGGAGAAAAAACTTGCTAGCATGCATATTGTAAAGAGAAGCAAAAAGTTGCTATCTCAAGAGAAGCAAAAAATTTTGCTTAACTTCATATTCCTAAAAACTTGCTTGTGTGCATATTGTAAAGAGAAGCAAAAAGTTGCTATCTCGAGATAAATAAAAATTTTGCTTAAGTTCACATTCTCAGGAAGTTGATAGCTTGCATACCACAAAGGGAAGCAAATAATATGCTAGTTTGCACATATCAAGAAGAAACAAAATCGCTAGCTTGCACTTCTCAAAAGAGAAGAAAGAATTTGCTAATTACATCTCAAGAATAGCAAAAATTGCTAACTCGCATAACTCAAAAAATTTTGGTTGCTTGCATATCACAAAGGGAAGCAAATAATTTGCTTGCTTGCACATAGAAAAAAGAAGCAAAATCGCTATCTTGCACTTCTTAAAAGAGAAGAAAGAAATTGCTAGTTGCACATCTCAAGAATAGCAAAAATTGCTAACTTGCATAACTCAAAAATTTTTGCTAGCTTGCATATTTTAAAAAATTGCTAGTTGCACTTTTCTCCTTTTTATTGATGACAAAGGAAGAGAAGATATGAAGATTTGAAATTTGAATCATGCATGGAATGATACATTTTGATATTATAATTATGCATGATGCATGTAATGATGAATACTTATAATTTTCTAAATTTAATATTTCTATCAATAGCATATTGATAAAGGGAGTTTAGTTAAACTCCATCATCAATTGATTATCATCATAAAAAAGGGGGAGATTGTTAAATCTTAGATTTTGGTGATGAAACCAATTGATAAAGCTATAATCTAATGTGTGAATGAAGTGACATAGGACTAGCTTAGATCAAGGAGAGACAAAAGCATAAAATTATTAGGCGAAAGTGAAATATGTCAGAAGATAGGTCGACGTATCGACAGAAGGATCGAATATTGTCTCAAGGAGATTGGATGTTGTGGAGGTTAATATACCGATTGGGCAATATGCCACAAGAAAGGATGATGCACCGAAGGTTCGAATTAAGCGCAGTGTGATTTATGCTTTATAATAATTTATCTAGATCGACGTAATTTAGAGTTATAATTGAGTTGTTTTTTAATGTAATTAAACTAACTCAATTAAGGGGCTATTAGGCTTTAATTGGGGTAGATTTGAGCCTATTGGAAAGCCTATTTCAGTGACCCAATGTTAAGCCTTCGAAGAGATGGTCTCCGAAAAGACATAGTCTCCGATGATATAGTCTTCGAGAAGATACAATCTTCGAGACTATGTCAGGCGGTGATACTGCCCAGACTGAGTGGTGTTAATGCCCAAACACAGTCTCCCAAACTATGTCAGGTAGTGGTACTGCCCAGGCTGGCGGTACTACCGCCAGAACACAATCTCCAAGATCGTCAGGCTGCCAACACCATGGGAACTATGATAATTTAAATTTTGGTTCCATTTTGGAAGCCATTTGGGGCCTATAAATAACCCATCCATCCTTTCTTGAGGATGCAAGAATTAAGAGTAAAAAATTTGTGAAAACGTTGTTGTAATTCTTTGAGAGCTCCCCCTCTTTTCTTTAAGTGTAGTTTTTATTTAAGGGAGGGCTGAGAGAATTGTAAAGGTTATCTCCTGAACCTTTAAAAAGGAGAATAGAGCTATAATAGGGTAGTTGATCTTCACCCATTGAAAGAAGATTAATAGTAAAAGTCGGTGACCTCAATGGAGGAGGAATCAGGAGTAGACGTAGTTAGCATCGGTTTGGGTTTGAGTTCTACATAAGTTAGATATAGAAGGAATCCAAATTAACTCAAGTGAGGCAAACCATGTTTACTATGGGGATAGATTGAGCTCAGGTTGAGCTCAATTGGTTGACCTGAGAAGTGGTCAACAAAAAGTATAAGTCAAAATTAGAAAAGTGAAGAGAATCACTTTTGTGGATTTTTCGATGATTGTACCGTTGGTGAGCGATAGACGTACCGCCCAGGCAGCGGTTGTACCACCCAGGTCAGCAGTTGTACCGTCGCCACCAAGATTTTCGGGCAGCTTTTGACGGTTGTACCGTCGGCGCTGACGGTTGTACTGGCCATACACAAATTTTTTGAATATGTTTGAATTTTGACTCCAAATTCTGAAGTCAATTGAGGTCTATAAATACCTCAAGCTTTCTTATATTTAGCATAACAATCTTGGGCTAGAAATTCTATGAAAATATTATATGCTAAACTTGTAAGAAAAAGAAAAGGGTAAGGGAGTGAAGGGAAAAGAAGATAAATTCTTGTAAGTCTCCCTTGTAAAGTTGTATGGTTCATCTCCTAAGCTTGTGAAAAGGAGAGAGGAAGTTATAAGGGTTTAATCTTCACCTAAAGAAGATTGATAGTGGACGCTGGTAGACCTCGGAGAAAATGACTTTATTGTTTGCATTAACTCACCCCCACCCTCAATTACTCTCTACTTATTACATATGATTGCTCTTAATTACTCTCTACTTAGATGCAAGCTTCAATCTCTCTACTTTTCAAATTGGCTTTAAATCAATTTTTTGAAATATAAAAAGAAGCTTCCATTTTTCCTTCTTCACTTTCTGAAAGCAAAGGTTTTTAAATTAATCACTTTATTGTTTGCACTAACTCACCCCCACCCTCAATCCCACACCCCAACCCCAACCCACCACCCCAGCCCTCCTCTTAGTATCAATTGTTCCTAACAATCAAATAATAATAATGACTTTATTTCATATAGATAATTTTTTTATTAAAATGAAAGAGTCTTAATAAATGATCTTGATTTATATAAAGATCTCAAATTATGATTTTCAAGATGTCAAGATTATGATAAGACATTTTCTATGGTAAGTTGCATAGGAGAAAAGATAAAATATCTTGATTCATATATAGAAAATTTCAAGTTATCAAGATCATAGTTCTTAATGAAAATATAAGTTATAAGATCATAAGTCTCTTCTTTGATAAAAAATAAAATTATAGAAGTAAAAAGTTGATTCCCACAAAAGAAATCTCAAGTCAAAAAATCATGAGAAAGTTCATGATTTGGTTGGAAAAGAAAATCTCATTCAAATTTTAATTATTAAAATTATTTTTATAGTTCAAGAGATTCAATAATAATGGTATCACTTTATCTTGAAAACTTGATTGAGAAATTTTCAAAGAAAAACTTTTCATCTTTTTAGTTGTTTCAATCTATGTGATTTGTTTTATACAAAAATTCCTTCAAGTTTTATGTCAAATCTATGCATTGATTATCATTTAAAATCTAGTTTCATTTAAAAAAGAAATTATTAAGATAAATATAATATAATATTTTCAAACAAGTAAAACATTTTTAACTTTTTAAAACTAAAACCAAGTATCATTTCCAAAAGAAATCATAAAATATTTTCAAATAATAGCTTCGATTTATTTTAATTCTAATGATTTTTCTTTCTTAAGTGAGTCTAACTCTTTAGACTTAGTGAAATGAGTTATCATGTAATTTTCATTCTCATTTCAAAAATATTTTTAATTTTTCAAAAATACTAAAAAAATGAAGTATGATTTTACGCTCCTTTTATTTTATTTTATTTTAAGCTCAAATTCAAGAATAATCTAACATTCAATAACAAATAATCTATTTCAACTTACAACCATCATAACATTTACATTTAAATCAACCAATATAATATCATCAAAAAAATTTTCAAAAAAATTCAATATAGATAATTTTTCAATGACAATAACTAATGTTCTTTAGTTCTAGTTCACTTTTTTACTATCATCATCGAAAAATAATCAAGAGTAATTGTATAACAATGAACCATCAAAAGATTCGTTGTCAATAATTTTAATTCCAATAATTTTTCTTATTGTTATTATTTAGGCTAGTGAGCTTAAAAAGTATTTTAGATATCAAGTAATGTGCCTTAAGCAACCACTTTCAAGATACAATTTAGTGCTTCTAGCCTTTGTTAGGAGACAAATCTATAATATAGGGGGTTTTGATTTAGATACTCATTTAACTTTGGATCCCTCGTGAAAAGTTCTACCTAATTTAACTAAAGGCATTTGGTTCTACCTAATTTATGGTTCTTTTAAATGAACATTTATAGGCATAGTTTTCAATTCTACCACAAAAATTATATTTGTTTCTAGGTGAAACATATAATGTAGATCCTTTAACAATGATGGTTGGCTTTTGTTGAGTGTTACTCACAAAGTCAATTCCTTTCTTTCTATGAACATAACTCTTATTAGCAAGGATCATGTTTAATGATTTGTTATATATTTTAAATTTTTCTAATGTTTCTTGTATTGAAACATCTTCTTTCTTAAGTGTATCTAATTCTTTACACTTAGTGCAAGGAGCTATCATATATTCATCATACACCTTTTTAGAATTTTCAAATTTACTAGTAAGTGAAGCATGCTCTTTTCTTAACAATTTATACTTTTTACTAACTAATTTAAAATCATCAAACAAGTCCTTAAATATATTAAATAATTCATCATAAGATAAGGAAGACTCGTTTTGGTTACTTACCTCGTTGTCAAATGTCATTAAAGCATAATTTGTAACTTCTTCCTTATTGATTAGCTCCTCGTCTTTGGATGAACTTGAGTCGTTCTAAGTAACTTTGAGTGCCTTCTTTTTATTTGGTCGCTTCTTCTTCACTCAGGGACATTCATTTTTGAAATGTCCCACTTATTGCATTCATAACATATTATTGAGTCTTCTTTTAGTTCACTTTTGTTCTTAGCATATTATTTGGTTTGGTTATTTTTAAAAATTTCTTAAATTTTCTTGTAAAAAGTGTCTAGTCATCGTCATCATCATCATCACTTGAGTTTTCTCCCAAGTGGTCTTCCTTAGTTCTAAGTGTCATGTCTTTCATATTCTTTGGAATGTTGTTCTCGAGTTCATCATGTGCTATACATGTCATTTTGTAGGTCATCAAAGACTTGATTAGTTATTCAAGTGGAAAATTATTTTGGTTTATTTGTTTCTTGTATTGCCGTTACTTTAGAATCCTAACTTTTTGGAATGGATCTTAATATTTTGTTAACAAATTCAAAATTAGAAAAACTTTTACTAAGCACTTTTAGACTATTGACGGCATCCGTAAAATGAGTGTACATGTCTCTAATGGTCTCACTTGGTTTCATACGAAACAACTCATAGTTATGCACCAAAAGATTAATTTTTATCTCTTTGACTCAGACAAATGCCTTCGTGTGTGACTTCGAATGTGTGACAAATCTCGTACGCAATTTCACATATAGAAATCCGATTAAATTTATTTTTATTAAAAGCACAAAAAAAAGCGTTCATCACTTTAGCATTCAAAGAGAGTATTCTTTTTCGAATCATACCATTCGTTCATTGGTTTGGAAGATTTTCAATACCACTTTCAACATTATGCCATAATTTGAAATCCATATAAAGTAAGAAAATTCTCATTCGAATTTTTCAATACGTGTAATTCATCTTATTGAATATGAAAAGACGAATAATGGAAAGTCCCTCTTGATTGCCAACAAAAATTATCTCTCTTAGGTTTTAAGCCAAGTAAAGAGAAACCTTGCTCTGATATCAATTCTTAGGATCAAAGCGGCACTAAGAGGAGGGGGGAGGGGGAATCGATTTGAGTATTCACTCAATAAAATATGTATCGCAAATACGTTTAAGTGTAGAGACGTTTAAAAGAGTGCAAGCAACGATAGTAGATAGTTAAATAAGAAAGCAATGAAGATAACTAGCAAAGAAAAGGAAACAAACCAATTTTATAGTGGTTTGGTCTCGTGACCTACGTCCACTCTATGTCTTGTTTGAGTACTCCTTTCTTTGACGCTAGACTTACAGGTATGAAAATTTCAGATCTTACAACCGGTTATCGAGATTGGTAGCCAACTTTATGAAGGTAATTAAGTGTCAATAGAATACCGTTCATTCTCGGTATCACAAGAGGAATATCCAGTGTGTTCTTGCTTAGGAAAATTCTTGGCCAATGTCATTTGGATTGAGAGAGGAGTTCTCTAGAAGAATCCGATTAGAGAGAGACTCAGATAGATTTCGTATGACGCCTGATAGAATCATGCCTAATATATTATCTCTAGAATATTAGATGGATGAGGGACTATAGAAATACGATAACTGTGGACAGACAAGTCCAATGGATTAAATCCCCTTGTACCATTAGGGACTATGGCGTAGTGGCCTAGTACGTCCATAGTCGATGAGTTGAGTGAATTGTTAGGAGATAATAATTCACTAAGTTAGAAGGAGTTTTAAGATAGAAGGACAGATGCAACTCACGACTAGCTCGGTATTGGGCCTCGAGGGTCACACACATATGATGGATGTTGCGACGAATAAAGGATTGGATATGAGTTTTTCAATAAGCCCTTGTTTCATTGGATAAGACCCAGTATTAATGGATTCCTTGGATCAGGCCCAATTAAAGGTAAATTGAGATTATTTGATAAAGATCCAACAATCCAAATAGTGAGGGTAATTGGATAGAGATCTAATACCCACCAAGGGAAGATCCATTAGAGTTTAAAAGAGGATCTCTATAAATAGGAGGCAGGGGCAACCAAGAAAGATAATAGGTTGTACCTTCCTCTCCTATTCTCCTTAGCCTTCTTTCCTCCTTAGGTGATAGATCTTAGAGAGGAAGATCCCATTGTGATATAAGGAGCATCATCATCGAATCCACCGTGTGGATACCACTAGAGAGGAGAACATCTAACCTCCTTCATCCTCTCCTATTAGATCTAAAATTTTTAAAGATATGTAATCTCCTTAGGTAATAAATCTCACATGATTTGTAGTTTTTTTATCTTGTGATTTTTTGTGCATCAATCATCGCACGACAACATGATATACATGGGAAACCTTTATTTTATTTTTTTGCTACGCATGTGATGCTCTCAAGGTTTCCCAACTCTTGATCGATAGGATCATGTCCTGTGGCTCCTCCCCGAAGGTAGTATAGAGAGTTATTATCCCGAGAAAGGGGATCGAGTTTCATGTGAACCCAATAAGGGAGGTCGTCATTGGGCATAGATCATTCCTAATCAACCGAAGCTTCTGGAAGGCATCGATGAATAGCACGTCGACAACACTCCTAGTGTCGACCATGACCCTATTTACCTGAGTAATTGATATCCGTACCGAAATGGACAGCATATTGTCCTAGGTGTTGTCGTTGGCTTCTTCACCCCTAAAGGAGATCAAGGGTTCCCCCTCCATCTTCATACATTTTTCTCTAGACATAATGCATGTCGAGGTTTTTATGTCCTTGTGACATTTGACCCTCCTTCTAGCGTCAAAATATTTGCATATAGAGATTGTCGACTAATTAGTTGGCTCAATTGGTTCTTTATCGAAGGTACAAGTCCTTTCTAATGACTCATCTTGGTTGACATGGAGAACGAGTGCTATGGGCAGGACGAAGGAATCTATAAGGAGTGACAATTTGCTAGGAGGGATGCTATCTTCGAGCGATAAAGCTTGGTTTGAGAGCCAAGCAATCCACTCTGCTTAGTGGCCTCCTAGTTGTACCTCCGGGCTACACCGATGACTCTGGACAACATGCCTATGCTAAGGATATCCCGACTCAACCTCTCTGATGCTTAAGTCAAGAAAACAAAGGAGGAAGGTAACAGTATTAGCAATGTAATCAAGAGAGTTCAAAGTCTCTTTTTCCTATTTTCCCTAGTTTGGCCGAAGCCTTTGACTTTTATACCTGGCCGTTGGGTGGAACTAATAGGTTTTCGTCGAGACCCCCCTTACTTTGCACGATGGAGATATTTAATGTAGATAGCTTGTCGGTGTGTGCTCTAAGGAGCGATGCATGGGAACTATCGAAATGACGTCTTTGGTCTGGCTCATTACTTCTTTGGGTCAAACAAGACATGATCCCCTCATCATCAATCCAAAAGGGAAGATCGGTGAAGCTAGGTCATGCCGTCAACCATTAATGTGGAACTAGGTTTTATTTTTCCAACTGCAATGAGGAGTGGATCTTGGAGTCTCATTTCAAGAAGTCGGGCATGGCAACGTGATCTCCTGTTAGAGGTCGTATAGAGTAGATAGTTTCGAGTTTTGATTTTAGGTATCGCTTGCGTGACAGAATGTACAAAATCAAGGGTTAAAACTACAAGCACAAAATCGAATATTGTGGCGGCTCTCAAGTAGAAAAATAAAATAAAATGAACAAATCTCACCAAAAGAAATCACCAATGAACCACGTAGGAAGGGAGAGAGTTTTCTCTGCAAGTAGAGATCAACCCCTCGACGAACAATGGGGAAAAGGAGAGCGGTATCCAGCTAGGAAGCGATCGATCCAAGAAACAGACGAAACAGAGTAATCATAGTGGAAAAGCAGAGGAGGAAGGAATAGATTCGCCGCTCCCCAGTGTTTGGATCCCGGTTGCGCTGCCCTCATCAACAATCGCTTTTCGACGGGTACGGAAATGATGGTGGTCAAAATAAAATTTTCACAGGGAAAGGGTTGCATCATCCCATGACTTAAACCACTCTGATGTGATGACATGCACGGTGGGGATTGAGAGGGAGGAGAGGAGAGCGATCCGACGGCTTATATTGTTGATGTGAGTTTTTTGGATCTTGATAAAAATTGCAAGATAAAAATAAAAGCCGAATTAAAAAATATTCATAAAGTTAGCAATTTAATAAATTATTATATCAAATTAATAAATAATATAATTTACAAATCATTTATAGCATCTAAAATTTGATTTTGGTGATGAAATGTATTGATACAATGTGACAGCCAAGTTGTGAATTGCATTGCATTGTATTACATTCGATATACAATTTGATCACGCTCTTAACTTTAATACATTATCAATTAAATTTATAATATACAATTCATATCATTAGTATTTAGTACAACTATCAAGACCTTACAACCAATCCGTGAATACGAACTAATCAGAAAAACCATCAATATGTACTCTTGTAAGCATTTCATCAAACACATCTCCATCAATAACACAAGCAATTCATGTGAACTGTTTGAAAGGTGTAGCAAGCACAAGGCAACATCAGATCACATGAAATAACTGAAGGTTATATGAAGATTGGAAAGGAGAACAACAAAGTAAAAGAACATACAACTCCAAAGACTTCCCAAGAATGCCACAACATGCAAATGGTAGTTGTGAACACACATTAAGCTTTGTAAGACACAAGAAACATGCATGCATATTGTACCACAAAACTACGTCTTTTTCACAAGTCTAAGAAGGTATATTGCATTAATGTTTTGCATACATCAACACAGTTTACAGTTGGATGATCTTTCAAATAATAACCTCTGCAGATTGAAGGCACAGAACACACCATATGCTGCAAGATGCCCTCTTCTTCCGAGGAGAATTGATAAAATTCAAGCTGGCGATTTGGTCCTGTTCATTCACCAACAACAAGTTACCATTCCATCTTAAATATTTGCAGTTCAGTGCAGCCAAAATGCATAACCTGTTACTAAGCTTTCTCTTTCACATGGAAGATAAATAGAAAAACGACTAATATTCAACTACACACTATGATTTGTCCAAGCCTTAAGCAATAATGATACAGAACCACTGTAGGAGGGTAACTCCAAAATCCAACTAGTTTCAGATCATGGGGATTGCATTTCTATCTCATCAGAAAAGGGCAAGAGTCCATAGAAGCAGGAACCAGCAAATGATCAAGCATAACTAGCAACCAACACCTTCATGGAAATTGCTGCCGAATATAGGTATCTTCATGTACAAATACTGGGGTGGTCTGAGCCTGAGGTGGAATTTGAGGCTGGCCCAATGCGATGCCTTGATTTTGCTGTGGACTCCATGGGTGCATATTCTTTGGTGAAGATGACGAAACATAATAAACGATCCCCAGGGCAACACTTGCAAGAGATAGGACTGCCCCTCCTGAAAATACTCCAGACCGGACAACATAGCAGTATTCACCAAAGTACATCCTTTCCTGCCCCCATTGGTCATTTAGGGCAGCACCAGACAACAGTAGAACAAAGGCTATTATAAAAGTAACCCTGCATGAATTAGGAAAGGCAAATGATAGTAAGTTCCCAAAATGAAAACCTAGAGATAGATTTATACTAAAAAAAATAGTATAAAGCTGCATACATTAATTCAATTTATGTCAGAACAAGTATTAGAAGTTCGACAAACTAATTCTTCCACTCCAAGAAGGCAGCAAACATACAAATTGAGAATATATCAAGATGGCTAAGCTCTTCCATTTCTCTCTCTTTTGTATTTAAAGTATCACATGTATGCTTCAACCCTTTTTCTATTGATATATTATATAAATAAGCCCAAAATTGGAACATCATCATCCATCAATTCAGCACCATTTGTGTCCCATTGCTATGTATTTACTTCACGACTTCTATGTTTGTCGTCAATGGGGAGCTCAGTCGGACAGTACCTTATGTACCGTACATTGTTCACAGATGCCAAATCTCTCCAGTAAAGTGTCATGGTTTTTGGATTGAGCCTTGGTGAACAATCCACAAGGGTAGTTTTGAACAGCAAAACCAAATAATAACTCTAAAAACTAAATAACTTATATTTGCCAACTATGATATCGTTTAAACTTCTTGATGGACTATATAAATCTGAGTTAAGTACATCCCATCCTTAAACCCTTCTTGAATTTCTAGATGCCGCAAATCTCTGACCAAGGCATTTCATGTCTAATCATGATAGCAAAGCTAACAAATGATTCAAGAATAAAAAACCATTGTAATGTGCACATCCAAGGCACACAGAAACACCATGAGGTTGGGATGGAACATTGTCAACTCTACCACGTCAACATGGGATGTGACTGTCATAGCATGGCAGAGAAATGCTAAAATTATATTCATTTTGTTGTCTTTTCCTATTCTGCCAGCTCAGTTGTCACTATGAATTGAAATTTCTACTAGTCTTATTTCTGATAGAACCCCAGAAGAAATCTAAGGAGATTGATCTTTGAGGAGGATCAACCCTTGGAACGCTATAGGTTCCTCCCTCCTTGTAGTCGGCCAGATGGCTGAATGAAAACTGATCTATTGCTTGATGAAAAGAGGTGGAGGCTACAAACTTATATAGGGCTCCAAAACCCTAGCCTTAGGGGGGTGCTTCCTAAGTGAATTGCCCCTTTTGCCCTTCATATAGCTGACCTGCCTAAATAAAGGGGGTGGCAGCCTAAGTGGCTGTACAAGCCATGCGCCCCTGCTAGAAACCCTAGCCGACCAGCCCAGTAAGGGGGGCGGCGACTAGGAAGCCCTAAGGCCCAAAAATAAACCATAGCCACTCTTCTTTATATGATAAAGGTGATTAGGTGGGGTTTTATTACAATCTCATAAGGTTTTATTGGTTGCTACTTAGTTGAGCAGGACCCAACCCTGCTGGGGTCCTATCAAGCCCGTCCTCTTCAAATCAGCCTTGTCCTCAAGGCTAAGGTTCCATGCACTCAGGGAACCGGGTCTTCAGCTCCTCGTATAACTCCTAGGTGGCATCTTCAGGTGGTAAATTATTCCAATGCACCAGTATTTCAACAGAGGGATGTTGGTGACGCATCACAACTCTTCGGTCCAAGATGACTTGTGGTTAAGCTTGAACATTTCCATCATCAGTGGTGTTCGGCAGTTGAGTCTGAGTTGACTCGTGTTCTCTCAACTATGGCTTCAGACAAGATACGTGGAAGACTGGGTGAATTTTTGCATCCTCCGGCAATTTAAGTTTGTATGCCACAGCTCCGATACACTCCATGATTTAATAAGGCCCATAAAAGCGAGGAGATAGCTTCATCGAGGCTCGTGTGTTGATGGATAGTTGCTTGTACGGCTGCAGGCGAAGATAAACCCAATCTTCTACTGAAAACTCCCTTTTGCTTTGATGTGTGTCGACTTGTTGCTTCATTCTGGCTTGAGCGGCAGAGAGATTATCCTTCAGCAACTGTAGGAGTTTGTCCCTGTCAATTAAATTTTGGTCGACCTGATCCACTCTGACCGTACCAATTACATACTTTGGAATCACAGGGGTCGGTCGACCATACAATGCCTCATATGGGGTACATTTTGTAGATGAATGATATGTAGTGTTGTACCACCACTCGGCCCAAGGGAGCTACTTCGTCCACTCCTTTGGTCGATCACTAGCGATGTTGGGCAGATGACCCAGATTCAGCCCATATTGGGCTTTAGTGAAGCCCAAAGCCCAGAACATCACTTATATTAACCTAAAACCTAGATTAGGTGGCTAGGGTTGAGATTAAGAGAGTAGCGGCGGCTGAAAACGTGGGAGAGAAAAAGCAGACTGCAGATTGACAGTAGAGGCCAGAAAACAAGAGATCCAGAAAAGGGAAGAAGACAAGGGCAGAAAAAGACTATTCTCAATCATTCAAATCTCAGGTTAGATCAGTTTGCAGTGGATTCTTACTGTGATCTCTTGGGAATGTTTTGGATATTGTGTTTAGGATTATAGTCCTTGTATCCCTGAGATTCTCTTGTGGCTATTGCTTTGAGCTTGGGCAAGAAGCCTGAGATCTGTATATTCATTATTTTGATAGTGGATTTTCTCTGGCTTGTCCCGTGGTTTTTACCCTTCGAGTTGAAGGGGTTTTCCACGTAAATCTTGGTGTTCATCTGATTGTGTTTTCCATTTCATTCCGCTGTGCATGACAGTCTGCTAGTATTTGTTCGTATACAAAGTTGATTCTTGTTTTATTCCCATCAACTGGTATCAGAGCAGGATTTTGGTGGTATTTAATCTTTTGTATCTGAACATGGAGACCGGTAATATTTCTCGCATGATTAGTTTAAATGGAAACAATTGGATGATATGGAAACCAAGAATGGAAGATCTCTTGTATTGCAAAGATTTGTATGGACCTTTGCAAGGAGATAGTGCAAAGCCCACATCTATGACAGATGATGAGTGGAAGAGGTTAGATCGAAAAACAGTTGGTTTTATTCGACAATGGCTAGATGATAGTGTCTTTCACCATGTTTCTACTGAATGTTCTGCATACTCTCTTTGGAAAAAGTTAGAAGGTCTTTATGAAAGAAAAACGGCTGGCAACAAAGCTTTTCTGATCAGAAAACTTGTGAACTTGAAATATAAAGAGGGTACTTCTATTCCTGAGCATTTGAATGAAATGCAGAGTATTACTAACCAGTTATCCTCTATGAAAATGTCTCTTGATGATGAGTTGCAGGCATTGTTACTTCTCAGTTCTTTGCCAGAAAGTTGGGAGACACTGGTGGTTTCCCTCAGTAATTCGGCACCAGATGGTATTGTCACCATGAGTCAAGTAACAAGCAGTTTGTTGAATGAGGAGTTAAGGAGAAAGAATTCAGCAACTTCTCAGATTGATTCACAAGCACTTGTCTCAGAGAACAGAGGAAGGTCAAAGTCAAAGGATAGAAGTGGTTCACGTGTGGGTAGAAGCAAGTCAAGGTCAAGGAAAGATATTGTTTGCTACAATTGTGGTGAGAAAGGACATTACAAGAATCAGTGCAAGCAACCTAAGAAGAACAAGAAAAGGGGGAAAGAAGTGGAGCATACAGAGTCAAAAGAGAATATCACAGCTACAGTACAAGATGGTGATTATTTGATTTTGTCTACTTCTGATGATATTTTTTCTTGTGTGTGTCAGGATCTCGAGTGGATAATTGACACAGGTGCTTCTTATCATGCTACACCACGGAGGGAGTTCTTTGCTACTTACAGGTCTGGAAATTTTGGTGTTGTCAAGATGGGCAACTATGGCACAGCAAACATCATTGGCATGGGAGATATCCATATAAAGACCAACCTTGGTTGCAAGTTGGTACTTAAGGATGTGAGGCATGTGGTTGACTTAAGACTGAATTTAATTTCAGTTGGAAGGCTGGACGATGAAGACTTTGATGTCAGATTTCATAAAGGGCAGTGGAAGCTCAGTAAGGGTTCTTTAATTGTAGCTAATGGAAAGAAATGTCATACATTGTATAGATTACAGCCTAAAGCTTGTGGTGGGCAGTTGAATGCTACAGAGAAAGACTCCAGCATGGAGTTGTGGCATAGGCGACTAGGACACATGAGCGAGAAGGGGTTGCAAGAACTTTCCAAAAGAGAGGTATTGCCATCTCTCAGAGGTACACATTTGAACCCTTGTATTGATTGTTTGGCTGGTAAACAACATAGAGTTTCTTTTGTTAGTCCTGCCTTATCTAGAAAAATGCATGTCTTAGACCGTGTCTATACAGATGTGTGTGGTCCTTTGAGGACAAAAACTCCTGGTGGATCTGTTAATGTTCCTAGTATCAGTGGTGCACTTTATTTTGTTATTTTTATAGATGACTTTTCCAGGAAAGTTTGGGCCTATGCTTTGAAGACTAAAGATCAGGTTATTAATATCTTCAAAGAGTTTCATGCCAGAGTTGAAAGGGAGACAGAAAGACAATTGAAATGTATAAGATCAGATAATGGTGGTGAGTACACAGGATTATTTAATGATTATTGCAGGTCACATGGCATCCAGCATGAGTTGACAGTCCCTGGTACGCCTCAGCATAATGCAATTGCAGAGAGGATGAACCGCACCATCATGGAAAAGATCAGATGTATGCTTTCACAGGCCAAGCTACCCAAAAGGTTTTGGGATGAGGCTTTGAGGACTGCAGTTGATGTAATCAACTTATCACCATGTACAGCTCTAGATGGTGATGTTGCAGAGCATGTATGGTCAGGGAAAGATGTCTCCTATAGGCATTTAAGAGTGTTTGGTTGTCGTGCATTTGCACATGTTCCAAACAATGAAAGGTTCAAACTGGATGGTAAGACAAAAGAGTGTATTTTTCTTGGTTACTCACATGATCAGTTTGGTTACAGGCTTTGGGATCCAGAAAAGCAGAAGGTGTTCAGAAGCAGAGATGTTGTCTTCTTTGAGGATCAAACCATTGAGGATTTGAAGAAGGAGCCACCAGCTAAGACTTCTGCAGAGGGATTTGTAGACTGTGACCCAGTTATTCCTCCAGTATATCAGGGTGATGGGGGAGGTGTGCAGGAAGATGGTGCAGAGCCAGATGTTGATCTACCTGCAGGACATGTTGAGCAAGAAGAAGAAAGAGAGCAAGTTCCCACAGAACCTCAATTAAGAAGATCTTCTAGACAACGTCAACCTTCCAGAAGATACTCTACAGATGAGTATGTGATGCTTACTGATGCAGGTGAACCAGAGAGTTACCAGGAAGCAGTTGAAAGTGAGCAGAAAAAGAAGTGGTTTATTGCTATGCAGGAAGAGATGGATTCTCTGCAAAAGAACCACACATATTATTTAGTGCAACTACCAGAGGAAAGTAAGGCCTTGAAGAACAAGTGGGTTTTCAGGTTGAAGACTCAAGAATATTGTTCTCAACCAAAGTATAAAGCTAGATTGGTTGTGAAAGGCTTTGGTCAAAAGAAAGGTATTGACTTTGAAGAAATTTTTTCTCCTGTTGTTAAAATATCTTCTATCCGTGTTGCTCTTGGTATTGCTGCTAACTTAGACTTGGAGATTGAACAGTTAGATGTGAAAACAGCTTTCCTTCATGGTGATTTGGAGGAGGAAATTTATATGGAGCAACCAGAAGGCTTCAAAGTCAAAGGTAAAGAAAATCTTGTCTGCAAGTTGAAGAAGAGCTTGTATGGGCTGAAGCAAGCTCCAAGACAGTGGTATAAAAAGTTTGATTCATTTATGATTGAAAATGAATATAAAAGAACAGCTTCAGATCATTGTGTGTACATCAAACGGTTTGGTGAGGATTTTATTATTCTCTTACTTTATGTTGATGATATGCTTATCCTCGGAAGAGATATGTCTATGATTGACAGGTTGAAGAAGGACCTAAGTGAGTCTTTTGCAATGAAGGACATGGGGCCAGCAAAGCAAATACTGGGCATGCAGATTTCTCGTGACAGAAGAAAGAGAAAGATTTGGTTGTCACAGGAGAAATACATTGAGAAGGTATTGGATAGGTTCAGTATGAGTAATGCAAAGCCAGTTGGTTCTCCTCTTGCAGGTCACTTCAAGTTGTGCTCAGATCAGAGTCCGTCAAGTGATGAGGAGAAGGAGAAAATGCAAAAGGTTCCTTATGCTTCAGCAGTTGGAAGTTTAATGTACGCAATGGTATGTACAAGGCCGGACATCGCATATGCAGTGGGTGTTACTAGTAGATTTCTTGCAAATCCAGGTAAAGAGCATTGGGCAGCAGTGAAGTGGATTTTTAGATATCTCAGAGGAAGTTCTAAAGTTTGTTTAAGCTTTGGAGGTGGACCACCTGTATTGACAGGTTACACAGATGCAGATATGGCAAGAGATATTGACACAAGGAAGTCCACATCAGGTTTTGTACTTACTTTTGCAGGGGGAGCTGTGTCATGGCAGTCCAGATTGCAAAGGTGTATTGCACTCTCCACCACAGAGGCAGAATATATTGCTGCTACAGAGGTTTGCAAAGAAATGTTATGGATGAAAGAATTCTTACAAGAATTGGGGCTGAAACAGGAAAACTATGTGGTGTATTGTGACAGCCAGAGTGCCATCCATTTATGCAAGAACCCAACATTTCATTCCAAGTCAAAACATATAGATGTCAGATATCACTGGATCAGAAATGTGTTTGAAGAGAAGCAGTTACAGCTTCAGAAAATTCACACAGATGATAATGAGGCAGACATGTTGACAAAGACTTTACCGAAAGAGAGACAGGAGATGTGCCGACAGTTGGTCGGCATGGCTTCACATTGAGAAGTCATGAGACAGCCTCCCTTATGGGCTGAAGGGGGAGGTTGTTGGGCAGATGACCCAGATTCAGCCCATATTGGGCTTTAGTGAAGCCCAAAGCCCAGAACATCACTTATATTAACCTAAAACCTAGATTATGTGGCTAGGGTTGAGATTAAGAGAGCAGCGGCGGCTGAAAACGTGGGAGAGAAAAAGCAGACTGCAGATTGACAGTAGAGGCCAGAAAACAAGAGATCCAGAAAAGGGAAGAAGACAAGGGCAGAAAAAGACTATTCTCAATCATTCAAATCTCAGGTTAGATCAGTTTGCAGTGGATTCTTACTGTGATCTCTTGGGAATGTTTTGGATATTGTGTTTAGGATTATAGTCCTTGTATCCCTGAGATTCTCTTGTGGCTATTGCTTTGGGCTTGGGCAAGAAGCCTGAGATCTGTATATTCATTATTTTGATAGTGGATTTTCTCTGGCTTGTCCCGTGGTTTTTACCCTTCGAGTTGAAGGGGTTTTCCACGTAAATCTTGGTGTTCATCTGATTGTGTTTTTCATTTCATTCCGCTGTGCATGACGGTCTGCTAGTATTTGTTCGTATACAAAGTTGATTCTTGTTTTATTCCCATCAAGCGAAGCACGGAAGGTATATCTCCAGACACCTATTCACTACCTCTGTTTGGCCGTCGGTCTGGGGGTAGTAGGCTGTGCTCATCTTGTGTTTGGTGCCTTGCAGTTGAAATAACTCGATCCAAAATTTACTTGTGAAAACCCTGTCACGGTCACTTACAATGGACCTTGGCATCCCATGCAGTTTAATAATATTTTCAACCAAAATCTGAGCAATACTAGCAGCAGTGTAGGGATGTCGCACAGCACAGAAATAGGCATATTTCGTCAATCGATCAACCACCATGAGGATTGTGCTTTTACCTTGGGAAGGTAGCAGCCCCTCGATGAAATCCATGGAGATGTCGGTCCCCGGACTTACCACCATTTCACCCTTCTGTTGTTGATATACATCATATTGGGCTACATATTCAGAAATAATTTTTTTCATCCCTCTCCAATAAAAAATTTGTTTCACTCTTTTGTAGGTTCTCAAAAATCCGAAGTGCCTTGCTAAAGGTGTGGAATGCATTTTGTGCAGGATGATTTTGATGCAAGGAGAGTCGGGTACAAGCACCATGCGACCTTTGTAGCGAAGATCCCTTGAATCCCAAGTGTAGTGGGCTATTGTGCTCGGATCCTTCTCCAATTTTTCTATGATGTTGCTAGTCTCTAGATCTTTCTTTCATTCCTCCCTAATGTCCTCAAGGAAGTCGCCGGAAGGAAGGGAGATGGCTGCAATTTTGGCTTGTTCGGGTTGCCGAGAGAGTGCATCTGCAACAACGTTTTATTTCCCCTTTTTATAAACAATTTCATAATCAAATCCGAGAAGTTTGGTTACCCATTTTTCCTACTCAGGGGTGATATCTTCTGCTCCAAAAAGTACTTGAGGTTTCGGTGATCGGTATTAATCTGGAAGCGTCGGCCGATCAGGTAGGGTCTCCACTTCGTTACGGCGTGCACAATGACGAGCATCTCCTTATCATATATTGACATTCGGTAATGGGAGAGAGACAAGGCCATGCTAGTATATGCGAGTGGTCGACCATCTTGTATTAAAACAGCTCCAATTCCGACTCCAGATGCATCAACCTCAATGGTGAAGGGTCGGCTGAAATATGATAGCGCAAGCACCTGTGTTGTCATCATGGCTGCCTTAAGTTTGTCGAAGGCAGCGGAGGCTTCATCCGACCATAGGAAAGCGTCTTTTTTCAGTAGAGAGGTGAATGGTGCACTGATCTTCCTATAGTCCTTCACAAACTTTCAATGGTAGCCTATTAGTCCAAGGAACCCGTGCAACAATTTCAAATTTGTGGGTTTCGGCCAGCCTTGCATTGTCTCAATTTTTGTCGGGTCGACCGCGCCACTCCTTCTGATATTATGTGCCCAAGGTACTCTACTTTTTGTTGAAGGAAGCTGCACTTTAATTGTTTAACAAAAAGAGTGTTCTCCCGAAGGATTGTTAGAACAGATTGTAAGTGCTGAAAATGAATCTCAAGAGTGGGGTTGTAAATAAGAATATCGTCAAAAAACACAACACAAATTTGCGTAGAAAGCTGCGAAAAATATCATTCATTAGACTTTGGAAAGTAGAAGGAGCATTAGTGAGTCCAAAAGGCATTACCAAGAATTCATAATGTCCGTTGTGCGTTCGGAATGCTGTTTTTAGAATGTCTTCTGCATATACTCGAATTTGATGGTACCCGGATTGGAGGTCCAACTTTGTGAAGACTCAGACTCCTTTTAATTCAGCCAAGAGTTTATCCACCACTGGTATTGGGTACTTGTCCTTGACGGTGATGGTATTTAAAACTCGGTAGTCGACACATCCGACAAGTTCCATCCTTCTTGCGCACTAGCAACACCGGCGAGGAATAAGGGTTGCAGCTTGGTTGAATCACCCCTATGTCAAGCATCTCTTTTATAATATTTTCAATCTCATCATTCTGGAGGTGAGGATAGCGATACGATCGAGCGTTCGCTGGTGGTTTGCCCGGAAGAATTGGAATCTGGTGGTTATGTTGCCGAGTAGGAGGAAGACTGCGCGGTTCAGCAAAATCATCGACGAATTCAGCAAGCAATTGGGGAAGGTTTTTATCTTCAACTTTCATATTCTTCTCCTCTGATTGTTGTTGGAGATGCATCAGAAAACCACCATGTGCCTTCTATAGGACTTTCTCCATTCGTTGCGTCGAAACAGTGGAGATGTGGCTTCCGTGCTTGCTGTGTAGGGTGACCTGTTTGCCTTTGCAATAGAATTTCATAATCAATTTAGAAAAATACCAGGAGATGTCACCTAGCGTCGTTAGCCACTCGATGTCGAGCACGGCTTCATAATCATCAATAGGTAAGAGGAAGAAGTCGACAATGATTTCTTATTCTTGCAGCAGCAGTTTCACCAGCGAGCACCTTTGGTCGCACTTAAGGATTCAGTCGTCAGCGACCTTTACGTCGAACTTGTTGTAACCTTCGATGGGGACTACCATACGAGCAGCAACCTTATTGTTTAGGAAATTATTAGTGTTGCCCGTGTCAATATGAACGGTGATCGGTTGTTGTTTGAGAAGGCCACCAACTTTCATCATTTGCGGATTATAGTAGCCGGCTAGCGCGTGTACCGTAAAGTCGATCGGTTGGGGCTCTTCTTCTGCAACTTCTTCTTCGTGTTTGAGGCTCTCTTCTGATGGTTCAATGACTTCTTCTTTTATTGGTTCAATCACGAGAAGTCACCCCTTTTTGCAGCGATGTTCGCGGCTCCACGGCTCGTCGCAGTGCCAACACAAACCCTTCGCAGATCGCTCTCGAAGCTCTTCTCTCGTCAACTTTTTGGGTACAGGAGCTCGGATGACAGAGGGGGGCTGAGGGCTTCAGTATTGCTGGTCGGGGAGCGACCCTAGTCCTCCGGGCTTCATGGTTCAATCACTCCTCTTGAAGTCACACGAAAGAGATGGCCGTCATAAGCATGTATGGTTGTCGCGCTTTAACTTCTCCTCAGATCTCCGACTTCAAGCCCTCAATAAAAGTTCTCAATAGCTGTTTCTCAGACCAATCACGAGTTTGATTAGATAATCTTTCAAACCTTGTTTGATATTCTTGGATGGTAGAGGTTTGTCGGATCTTTGCTAATTGGCCGTCAACGTTCTCGTAGTCGGTTGGTCCGAAGCGGATCAATAGCCCTTCTTTGAATTGCCACCATGAGAGGCCTCCATGGGTGTGTTCAAACCAATCAAACCTCTGTATGGCATCCTCTTCAAGATGAATAGCCGCAATTTCCACCATAGAAGCATCCGCGGTTCGGTGGAACAAAAAATAACGCTCCGCGCGCGAGATCCAACCAATCGGGTCTCCTTCTTCCTATCTAGGGAAGTCCACCCTCATGCGTGGATTGTAGGGGTCGGTCATAGAGCCTCCTCTCTCCTGGAAGTCCTCTCTTCGATCAGAGCTTTCCCCTTGTGATTTCCTCAGGCTCGGTGGTCGGCCCAAACTGAGTTCAACAAAGATGGTTCATATCTTCTCCTCCATTCGGGTCTCGAAGGCTTCGAATTTTGCATTGATGGTCTCCTCCGATGCTATAGTGTAAGCCTCTTCTCTCTTTTGTTGTCGGGTTAAGGGCATGGATCGGTTGGGAAAAGTTGTGACCGAAAGGGGGTGGATCAGTGGATGTGTAGGCTGCGGTTTGGGGCTGTTTTGTGGCTGATTTGGGTGCGGTTTTTTGTTGCGGTTTGGCAAGGTTTTGGGGCTGTAATTGTAGAAGATGAATGTTAGGGAAAGAGAGTTCCAAATCTGAAAAAGATGGCAGCAAAGATCTGATAGAATTCGACGAAAGATCGCTGTGGTGTATGCTGTCCTGCCGAATAGAATTACCGTCGAAGAAGCAACAGTTTCTCGACGTAAATTCCAGCAAAAACCTGAGAAAATTATGAAGAATTTCGATAGCAAAATCTCGGTTCAGATGGTAGCAATAATAGCAATTTGGAACAAGAAAATTTTGGCAACGTAATGGTAAGGAAACCAGTGCAAGATAAGATGGTAGAATTTTCGTCATAAAATTTCAACGGTTTGCGACGACAATTTGCAGCGTTGTAAGAATTGTTTCAAAAAAGGTTTTCACAGTAGATCAATTCAGATGAAAGCCAAAACGATCTGCGAAATGTGTGAAAAATTTTGTCCACAAAAGATGCCAAATAGATTGGTTCAAAAAGCCTATATGCGACTGAAATTTTCTGCAACAATTCTTCGTTCACAAAGATGATCACTTTTGCGACGGAAGGAATTCACAGCAAGGAAAAGATAGGAAATTCTTTTTGGTGTTTTGTAGATGAAAAATTGCAGGTATGGGTGGTAGGAAATACCAGATCTCTAGTGCAATTTATGGTGGCAGTAGTTGATTGATTTGATCTGTAGCAGGGGGGTGACGGTGGAGGCGACGTCAAAAGCAATTGTAGGAATTGCTTGGCTTGATGGAGGTAGCAGAGATGGCAGCAAGGGCAGCAAGATCGTTGCTCTGAAACCAGATGATAAAACCCCAGAGGAATTTTATGGAGATTGATCTTTGAGGGGGATCAACCCTTGGAACGCTATAGGGGTTCCTCCCTTCTTGTAGTCGGCCAGATGACTGAATGAAAACTGATCTATTGCTTGATGAAAAGAGGTGGAGGCTACAAGCTTATATAGGGCTCCAAAACCCTGGCCCTAGGGAGGTGCTTCCTAAGTGAATTGCCCCTTTTGCCTTTTATATAGCCGACCTGCCTAAATAAACGGGGCGGCGGCCTAAGTGGCTGCACAAGCCATGCGCCCCTGCTAGAAACCCTAGCCAACTAGCCCAGTAAAAGGGGCGGTGGTTAGGAAGCCATAAGGCCCCAAAATAACCCCTAGCCACTCTTCTTTATAGGATAGAGGTGACTAGGTGGGGTTTTATTACAATCTCACAAGGTTTTATTGGTTGCTACTTGGTTGAACAGGACGCAACCCTGTTGGGGTCCTATAAATTTCCTTGTACATTCACATTCAATCCTATTTTTTATGGCGCAATTACAGTGACTTACAAAGATAGATATGCAAAATTCAGCCACCTAGCCAAATCTCAGTAAGACTTCTAATTTACTATTGATTTACTTGCATATTAGAAAAAGAATTAAACAAAAGAAGCTCAATAAAGCTAACTAGCATAAAGAACCAGTAGTGCATTAAACTCCTAGAAACATGTAGCTCTAGAAATTGTCTTTGTATATGTAGTATGGTAAACAAGGAGTCAATAATTACTTTAATTAAAAAAATAATTTACAAGAGGCTCAAACATTTCATGTCGTATAAATAAATGCACACTTGCAAATCAACATATAGGTTCACAACTTACCAAGAAGCAATAAAGGATATCAACCCAATTGTCCAGTTGGTGTCTGATGGATTTGGATACTTCTTGCAGCAAATACACCCAGACAAAGTATTTATGATGGCCTGAGCTATCATAAGAGCCACTGCTGCTATTAAACCCAGAGCTAGTGCTGGGCTCCTTGGATACGTGCAGACACCTAGCGTTGTTGTTTGCACATCAGAAACCTGCAAACCATCAAAATTGTTCATGGTTTATCTATTTTGAAACCAAACCCAAACCATAACTGTAATTATAAACAATTATATACATCATTAGTTTTATACAAAATAGAACTCTGAATCCCTACAGAGACAAGTCTAGAATTTCATGTGAATTTGCATCTTACAAAGACAAATAATTGAAATTCATGTGAATAGATGCTATAAGTTGAGCTATATAACCTTGGTAGTTGAGTTGTATTAATAGAAAGTATAATAAACTGTACAAGGAACTGATTCCAAACAAAAAGTAATTGAGTTTGCTCTGATTTAATCATCTTAAAAATTTCCCAAACCGCAAGTTACTGGATTTGATCTGTAATTCCACATTGCAAAGCTTCCTAAAATGACCTGAGAATGAAACCTAGATTATATAAAGATGAAATCAACCAGTAATGATGTCATGCAACATTTTAGGAAAATCTCACAAAATTAATCAAACACGTTTTTGAAACACAACTTTGGCTGAGAGCTACATTGTTAATGCAACTCCATACCCTCTATAATGGATAGCCAGCCATACGACTCCTTATCAGTGTTCATGCTCCGAGAATCAGTAAATTCATGCCAACTGGAATCAGATAAAGTAACCAGCATATACATACAGAGGACCCAGTCGACAAAAATCAACAAGATATACCTGAATCGAACGCTAACCTGCAAATAACCTTCTGGAAAGACCTCATCGATCACAGTTCCGGCCTTATTAAAGAAAAGACAACCAAGGACATAAAGATGAGATTTTTTAACACTGAAAGAAAACATGAGACCGAAAAGAGGCATCCTGATTAACAAGATCCAGATCGTAAACCCTGTAAACCCTAATGCGACAGAGGGGACAAAGATTCTCGCCGGAGGTGGTTCCAAGGCAATGGCTTTGTTGTAGCACCAAAGCCGATCCTTTCAACAAATACCCGATGGGGGAGAACTCATCGAGGCCCTTCCGCCCAACTGCGAGTTCAGTAGGGAGAAAATAGATACAGAACCAAGAAATGACCCGACGCCACGCGTTTGACAGTTCTCTACCTCGTGTAACGGAAGAATGCCGTGATCAAGAGATTATCGAGCTCAGAGAGGAAGAAAAGAAAGCCAAAAGGCGCGGGTCTTGGCACGGCAAACCTTGATCCTCGTGGCCTCTGCGGCAAAGCCGAGCGCGGCGGAGAGGAGGCCAAGGAAGCCCACGGCGGCGCAGACCATCACCACATTCTTCTCCATCGCCGACAAGCGGCCCTCGATCTCGCGGGCGGGGAGGAATGCTTGGAAGCGACGACTGGCGTTTGCTTTCGTGGTCCTCACTGGTCAAGTCTGGAAGACGACAGTGAGCTCCCCACTTCACGGTTCAGCATGAGGGCGTTATTAAAACTGAGACCGTCTACTGTCTAATTAATTCAAAATGTCTTTAATTTAAAAAGATATATTAATTAATAAGTATCATTATTGCACATTCAAATTATCATTTATATAAGCTAAATCAAGTGTTTTGTATGATTTGAATTGATAAATTACTACCAATTTATTAACCCAAAATGAACTTGTGAAAAACCAAGTGATATCATGGACTCAAAATTCTGAAGCATCAGCTGATTTCTTGATGGGCGCACAGATTCTGCTTTCTCATGTCAGAAAGAGTATAGAAACACTTTGTCCATCTTTTTTACTCTTTTTTTTTTTTTTACCAGATGTCCAATAAAGATTTGAGATATTAGTCCACTAGGGAACATGCTCTCACATCACATAGAAGTGGGGGATGGTTACCTACCTGTCACTTGTACCAAATAAAATGGACTGTAAGATTGGTTGTTTGAGCAGAAAATATTAGTCAGCATCATGAACAAGTTACTATGGATGATGAGTTTATGTAAATTTAGAATGGAGGGATGATCTCCCACCTGAAGAGTTCCCTAGTGAGAAATGTCAACCACAAATGTTGTAATCAAGGGGTATTGCAAGGAAGTTTTGATTCAAATAGAAAGGTAACATTGCTTGTTTAAATTTATTCTTGATGAGGACCATCACAAGCCATCGTCAATACAAGCATTCTTGACTTGCAAAAAATTATTTATTTCAAAATTGCTGATAAAAGATGCCTCTAAGAAAAAGATCTTAAAGACTTGTGATGGTCCTCAATGTGGGATCAAATATGACCTGACTATTTAACCATTCATGTGGAATTAAATATGAACTTGTTAATTTCAGATGTTTTGCTTTTGGAAATAACGTGAATAAAATTGCTGCTCAAGTAAATAACTTTGATGCTTTGACCACATTTTAGCAGACAGGTGTTGCTGCATGCAGCCATGCAGAAGAGAGACTAACTGAACAGTATTTGCAGAGCAAAATCCTTCATGTTTTATAATGTGCTCAGACCATAAATCAAGAAAGATGAAGAGATTGCCTAAAAAATGCTTCATGAGCTGGCCACAAGATCAGGCAACATTCTCTGCACAGTTGTTCACCACAGGCTGTATAAATATAAGTTGAGAGAACAAACCTGTTTCACATTGACAGACTGGTGAAGAAACCTGCAAAACAATGGGAGCAGCTATTAACATTGAAGAAAAATATATTTCTTCATTCTCACATGCCTTCCACTTCAATCTCAATCACTAAACATATATATTTCACACATACAGCCAACAAAATGGGTATACATCCATCCATTGAATGATTCCAACTATCACAGTTCTACCACAAAAATATAACTCGATATCATATCTCACAATTCTGTATCATTAATCCAAGGAGACAAAAACCAAATGAGCCGCCGTGGTATCTACAAAACAATTCCGTGCTTTCAAGCATTGAACATTCTAGCCTTGCGTGACGGCCAACTAGACAGCCATCTCATTCGCATTGTATGTATGCCATTACGGAGCAACATTACAAGATACCACATTTATGCTCAGATTTCAATAGCAATGGAACACATTGCAGAACATAGATACTTAGATTCAATCTACAATAAGTTATATTCAATCTACATTTAGTTAAAAATTCTCAACTTAAATCTGCTGCAACCAAACAAGATAGTAATGTTACAACTACTACCTTAAAAGGCCTGGAATTCCATGGAGTTAAATTTCCAAATCGAGACAGACTAACTCCGCAGCTAACAGTGAAATTCAAATGTTGTATTTAAAGTGGTTGAAATGCATGCTCTTATGAATTAGTTATTTCTTTTCTTCCTTTTCTGCCTCTGCGGCCTTCTTCAACCTGGCACCGACCTGATGCTGATTCATCCTCTCAACAGGAAGTGTGGCATAGGCCTTGAATGGAACACATTGCAGAACATAGATACTTAGATTCAATCTACAACAACCAAACAAGATCGTAGTGTTACAACTACTACCTTAAAAGGCCTGGAATTCCATGGAGTTAAATTTCCAAATTGAGACTAACTCCGCAGCTCACAGTGAAATTCAAATGCTGTATTTAAAGTGGTTGAAATGCATGCTCTTATGAATCAGTTATTTCTTTTCTTCCTTTTCTGCCTCTGCAGCCTTCCTCAACCTGGCACCGACCTGACGCTGATTCGTCCTCTCAACACCAAGCGTGGCATAGGCCTTGAATGATTTCATCTCATCTGTAACCTTGACGAGCTCAACCAACGGCTTTTCATGGGCAATGGGCATGTATGGGCCTTGGACCTGAGTGGCAGTTGCCAGTTCCTCGGGAGCAGAATTTCCAGCCTGACAAAGACGATGTACAAAAAAGCATAAGAAGGCTTGTTAAATTAGTAGGAAATAAGCTTAGCTAGCAATCTTGGTGAGAGTCCTTAAGCTTGCCTTGACTTTGCATGCACGCCTTGGGAAGATGACAAGCTTGGCTTTGAATGTCTTCAGTCTCTGGACATTAGCTTGGAGACCCTCAAGAGATCTATTCTTTCGCCTGTGATCCACCACAATGCCAATTGATGGTGCAAGCTTCTTTTGAATGCCAGCTGCCTGCAATTGCAGAACATACAGCCATTGTTTGGACACAATGTACAGATGAAGAAACTAATTATAGCTGGAAAATATGAGGTGAACAATCACAACCAAGGATAAACTTTATGGTGCAAAATTTTCTGATGCAATAACCTATGAGGGTGATGCAACAAGCCACACCTTCTACAAGAAAAATAACTTCATGCCATGTCATCTCAGCATCACAGATTATACCAAAGCTTCCATGCATTATAAATGGAAGATTCATCATATAAGAACACTGGACTCCATATGAATCTAAATTCTACAATTTTGCCGAAGGTCCCAAAAAGGTATATTAACTCTATTAAAATAAACTGTTCATGTACCTGACTATCCTCTGTAGAATCATAATTTCAAAAACAGAAACATTCAGGAGACCTTTTGAATAAGTTCACGAAAAATATACATGTGCATTTCAGCTCAATTGCACCACAATGACTTTCCCTCTCAAAACAGCCTTTATAACTGTACTACTTGGAGGTGTTTCATAGTGAAAAAAAGCAAGTATCTCATAGGAAAATGAATAAGCCCAGAAAAATGAATATTCAGCCACACAAGCAAAGCGATGAGAAATAAACAACTTATTGAACAATGAAAAAAGTAGTCACCTTCAGTTCCTCAAGTGTAAAAAACCCCTGCCTGCTCTAGATTTCATGTTGTACTTGAGTGTCTGGCATTGCACGATAGGGCGCAGAGGGCCAGCAGTTGGACATGGGAAATTTTTCACAGCTTTCTTCTGTCGAGCTGCCACGTAAATGATATCATCACAGTGCGTTAAAAGGTGCAAAGTACCAAAGATGCAAAATCCTTTTGGATTCTAATCTATGTCATCTATAATATACACAGAAAAGCCTGCAACACTAGAAATTATGTTACACAAGAAAGGGAAAGATGCTCACCAATGTGTCTTCTGGTTTTGCGGGCAGGCTGGTTGAACCAAGTCTTTACATAATTCTGCCAATGCTTCTTGAATGGCCATTTGGCACGACATTGTTATGCTTAACTATGGCTCAACACCTGAATAACAAACGAGTTAATGGAAACAAGATCAACACCTCCAAGCAACACAAACTCAACAGCATAAGCTAATCTACACATAAATGCGATAAGCAAAGAAAAAATCAAAGCATCACCGAGAATGCAAGCACGACAAACTGTCTAAACTATTAATTCTGTACCTATTCAACATTACAAAATGCAAACTTTTGTATCATAGTAGTCGAAATATTACAAGTTAAAGAAAATGAAATCATTAATACTCACCCCTCCCTCCAAAACTCGATTTCCCCGTGAGATGATCCTCGTTTCTAATTTTTAGAGACTGGATTTGCTAATATAATTCGATTCTAACAACAAACCACGTCTGAAAAGCAAGCCTTCTACCATAACGAAAATATATCCATAACCATCTGGAATCATGACATCATAAGCTTTCCAGGCGAATACGACCTCTAATCTTCGCAAATAAATTCCACAGATCCACGACCAGTGATCTCATACACAATGGTTTCCAAAATATTAAAAAAGGAACGATATTGCGATTTACAACTCCATTAAACACTAAAAGGCAAATGGAAGCGGACCAAATAATACTATAATTACAGGAATCGGGACACTAAGGACTCTCGCTCGAACGATAGAGATGTGTACCTTTCGCCTTCCGCCTTCCGCCTTCCGCCTTCCGCCGGCCGCCGGCCGCCGGCCGCAGCGCATCGCAACTTACGCAGATGCTGTGGAAGCAGCCGAAAGAGGTCTTTTATACGTTCGCACAACTTAACGGACTCGTTCGCCAGTTAAACAAGGAAGCCCAATTTGGCTCGTTTCTCGAATTAGGGCATGAAGTCTGGAAAAAAATGAGCCCTAATCATATCATCCTATATACTAAGTTTTCGATTATAGGGCTGCAAATTAGGTTAAGCTCAAACCGAACCCAACCCGATCGAAACCAATCGGTGGGTCAGCTTGGCTGGAGATATTAAATTTTGGTTTGAATAAGAATCCAACCATTAGTACTAAAGATGTGAGAGATTAAAGTGGAAGATAAACTATTTATTAATTAGGGTTAAACCACCCAAATTAATATTTTTAAAATATTGAATCTAGTCAATCACTCCCAGTAAAATTAGCAACATGATATATAAATTTTGTAACCAACTAGGGGGATCAGACTTCCTTAAAAATATGTTAACAAGTTGAAGACAATTAATTTTAATTAGAATATTATGAAATCCTTCAGTACCTACACGTTGTAGGCTAGAGATTGCCTAGCATTCCACCTAGAGGTGGTTGGACGCATAATAAGTGTTACTTCCTGCTACTGTAGAGCCATTGACAGTTTTAATAATATATCTGGTATCCGCCAAATGAGAGTAAGTAGAAAAAGAATAGTTTGTTTCTAAGTTGAAGGTGTGATTAATATTATTGGAGAACATATAGAGGTAGATTACAATAAAAGATCTTAAATAATTAGAAAAAAAATTCTCAAGGTTCTCACCATCCTAATGATGAGAATAAAATAAAAATAAACTTTATATATGAACAAATACTAGCACACCGTCACACACAGCAGAATCAAACACAAATCACAATCAAATGAACACCAAAATTTATATGAAAAACTCTCTCAACTCGAATAATAAAAATCATAGGATAAGTCAGAAAAAATTCATTATCAAAATAATAAATATACAGATCTCAAGTCTTTTTGCTCAAACCAGAGCAACAGAGAATCACAAGGATACAAGGACTATATTACTAAGCATAATATCCAAAACCTTCCCAAGATATCACAGTAAGAATCCACTACAAACTGATCTAACCTGAGATATGAATGATTGAGAATAGTCTTTTATTATCTTTGTCTTATTCCCTTTCCTAGATCTCTTATTTTCTGGCCTCTACTATCAATCTGTAGTCTTCTTTCTCTCTCTCATATTTTCAACCGTCGCTGCCCTCTTAATCTCAACCATAGCCACATAATCTAAGGTTTAGGTTAATATAAGTGAAGTTCTAGACTGTGGGCTTCACTAAAGTCCATTATGGGCTGATCTAAGTCATTTGCCCATATGCCCAATAACCTCCCCCTTCAGCCCATAAGAGAGGTTATTTCATGACTCCTCAATATGAAGTCATGTCGACCAACTGTCGACACATCTCCTGTCTCTTTTTCGGTAAAGTCTTTGTCAACATGTCTGCCCCATTATCATCTATATGAATTTTCTAAAGCTGTAGCTGCTTTTCTTCAAGCACATTTATGATCCAGTGATATCTGACATCTATATGCTTTGACTTGGAATGAAATATTGAGTTCTTGCATAAATGGATGGCACTCTAGTTGTCATAATACACCACATAGTTTTCTTGTTTCAGCCCTAATTCTTGTAAGAATCCTTTCATCCATAACATTTCTTTACAGACCTCTATAGTAGCAATATATTCTACCTCTGTGATAGAGAGAGAAATATACCTTTGTAATTTGGACTGCCATGACACAGCTCCCCCTGCAAAAGTATGTACAAAACCTGATGTGGACTTCCTTGTGTCAATATCTCTTATTATATCTATATCTGTGTAACCTGTCAATACAGGTGGTCCACCTCCAAAGCTTAAACAAAATTTAGAACTTCCTCTGAGATATCTAAAAATCCACTTCACTGCTGCCCAATGCTCTTTGCTTGGATTTGCAAGAAATCTGCTAGCAACACCCACTGCATATGCAATGTCTGGCCTCGTACATACCATCACGTATATTAAACTTCCAATTGCTAAAGCATAAGGAACCTTTTGCATTTTCTCCTTCTCCTCATCACTTGACGGACTTTGCTCTGAGCACAACTTGAATTGACCTGCAAGAGGAGAACCAACTGGCTTTGCATTACTCATACTGAACCTATCAAATACCTTCTTAATATATTTCTCTTATGACAACCAAATCTTTCTCTTTCTTCTGTCACGAGAAATCTGCATGCCTAGTATTTATTTTGCTGGCCCCATGTCTTTCATTGCAAAAGACTCACTCAGCTCCTTCTTCAACTTGTCAATCATAGACATATTTTTCCCAAGGATAAACATGTCATCAACATAAAGTAAGAGAATAATAAAATCCTCACCAAACCGTTTGATGTACACATAATGATATGAAGTTATTCTTTTATATTCATTTTCAATCATAAATAAATCAAACTTTTTATACCACTATCTTGGAGCTTGCTTTGGCCTATACAAGCTATTCCTTAACTTGAATACAATATTTTCTTTACCTTTGACTTTAAAATATTCTGGTTGCTCCATATAAATTTTCTCCTCCAAATCACCATGAAGAAATTTGTTTTCACATCTAACTACTCAATCTCTAAGTCTAGGTCAGCAACAATACCAAGAGCAACACGAATAGAAGATATTTTAACAACAGGAGAAAAAATATCTTCAAAGTCAATACCTTTCTTTTGACCAAAGTCTTTCACAACCAATCTAGCTTTATACTTTGGTTGAGATTAATATTCTTGAGTCTTCAACTTAAAAACTCACTTGTTCTTCAAGACTTTACTTCCCTCTAGTAGTTGCACCAAATCATATGTGTGATTCTTTTGTAGAGAATTCACCTCTTCCTGCATAGCAATAAACCACTTCTTTTTATACTCACTTTCAAGTGCTTCCTGGTAATTCTCTGGTTAATCTGCATCAGTAAGCATCACATACTCATCTGTAGAGTATCTTCTGGAAGGTTAACGTGGCCTAAAAGATCTTCTTAACTGAGGTTCTATGGGAACTTGCTCTATTTCTTCTTCTTGCTCAACATGTCCTGTAGGTAGATCAACATATAGCTCTGCACCATCTTCCTGCACATCTCCCCCATCACCCTGATTTACTGGAGGAATAATTGGGTCATAGTCTATAAATCCCTCTGTAGAAGTCTTAGCTGGTGCCTCCTGATTCAAATCCTCAATGGTTTGATCCTCAAAAAAGATAACATCTCTATTTTTGAACACCTTTTATTTTTCTGGATCCCAAAGCCTGTGACCAAACTGATCATATGAGTAACCAAGAAAAATACACTCCTTTGTCTTACCATCCAGCTTGGACCTCTCATTGTCTGGAACATGTACAAATGCACGACAACCAAACACTCTTAAATGTCTATAGGAGACATATTTCTCTGACCATACATGCTCTGCAACATCACCATCTAGAGTTGTACATGGTGATAAGTTGATTACATCAACTGTAGTCCTCAAAGCCTCATCACAAAACCTTTTAGGTAGCTTGGCTTGTGAAAGCATACATCTGATATTTTCCATGATGGTGCGGTTCATCCTCTCTGTAATTGTATTATGCTGAGGTGTACCAGGAACTGTCAACTCATGCTGGATGCCATGTGACCTGCAATAATCATTAAACAATTCTATATACTCACCACTATTATCTTATCTTATGCATTTTAATTACCTTTTTATCTCCCCTTTCAACTCTGGCATAAAACTCCTTGAAGACATTAATAACCTGATCTTTGGTCTTCAAAGCATAGGCCCAAACTTTCCTGAAAAGTCATCTATAAAAGTGACAAAATAAAGTGCACCACTGATACTAGGAATATTAATAGATCTATCAGGAGTTTTTGTCCTCAAAGGACCACACACATCTGTATAGACATAGTCCAAGGTATGTATTTTTCTAGATAAAGCAGGACTAACAAAGGAAACTCTATGTTGTTTACTAGTCAAAGAATCAATATAAGAGTTCAAACATGCACCTCTAAGGTTTGGTAATACCTCTCTCTTAGAAAGTTCTTACAGCTCATTCTCGCTCATGTGTCCCAATCGCCTATGCCATAACTCCATGCTGAAGTATTTCTTTATAGCATTCAACTGCTCACCACAAGCTTTAGCATACAATCTGTATAATGTATGACATTTCTTCCCATTAGCTACAATAAGAGAACCCTTACTGAGCTTCCACTATCATCTATGAAATCTAACATCAAGTCTTCATCATCCAGCCTTTCAACTGAAATTAAATTCAGTCTTAAGTCAACCACATGCCTCACATCCTTAAGCACCAACTTACAGTCAAGGTTAGTCTTTATATGGATATCTCTCATGCCAATGATGTCTACTGTGCTATAGTTGCCCATCTTGACAACACCAAAGTTTTCAGACCTATAAGTAGCAAAGAACTCCCTTCATGGTGTAGCATGATAAGAAGCACCTGTGTCAATTATCCACTTGAGATCCTGATACACACAAGAAAAAATATCATCAGAAGTAGACAAAATCAAATAATCACTACCTTGTACTATAGTTGTGATATTCTCTTTTGACTCTGTATGCTCCATTTCTTTCTCCTTTTTCTTGTTATTCTTAGGTTGCTTGCACTGATTCTTACAATGTCATTTCTCACTACAATTGTAGCAAACAATATCTTTCATTGATCTTAACTTGTTTCTACCTATACGTGAACCACTTCTTGTTGGGAAACCTCAGCGGGTGCATCACATGCGCAGCAGAAATCAAAATAAAAATCGGTTTCCCACACAGATTAAATCATCACGCAAAAGATTGGGGTCACGAGAAAAACCGTAAAAACTGAAAAACCACGATGTGTGAGAGATTGATTTTACCTAGGGAGATCGTATATTTCTGTATTTCATATCCAAATGGAGAAGATGAAGGAGGTCAAGCATCCTCCTCTCTAGTGGTATCCATATGATGGATCTCTGCAGCGAAACTCCTCCAATCTGATCTTGTAACTCTTGCTCAGAGGGAAGGAGGAGAATAGGAGGTGGTGGCTAAAACTGCAACCTATCAACCATGAGTCTCCCCTCCTATTTATAGAGAGCCACAAAAACCCTATGGCTCCTTCCTTAGTGGGTATTAGATCTTTATCCAATAACCCACTAACCTTGCATTATTGGATCTCTATCCAATAATCTCCTTAGGCTTATAATTGGGCCTTAATCAAGGAGCCCATCAACATACGGTCTCATCTAATGAGAATAGGGGCTAATTAGATCTTCATTTAATCATCTATTCGCTGAAGCATCCACCATATGTGTGTGACCCTCTAGGCCCGATACCGAGCTGGCCATGAGTCACTCCCATTAGAACTCCTTCTGATATAGTGAATTATTATTTCCATAATAATTCACTCGACTCATCGACTATAGACGTACTAGGCCACTATGCCATAATCCCCAAACGGTATAGGGGGAATCAAATCCATCGGACCTATCTATCCATAGTTACCATGTATCTATAATCCCTCATCGAAATAATATCTCATAGACCGTATATTGGATATGGTACTGTCAGGTCATATGCGGAATCAGTTTGTCTTGCTCTATTCAGATTCTACCGGATAACTCCTTCTCTCTCAATCCGAATGATTCTGGCCAGAGATTTGTCTGAGCAAACACATATGGGATATTTCTCTCGTGATACCGAGAGTGAATGATCCTCTATTGACACTCAATTATCTTCGTAAGGTTGGCTACCAATCCCGATAACCAACTGTACCAGATCTGGAACTTTCTAAACCTATAAGTCCGGCGTCAAAAGAAGGAGTACTCATACAAGGCATACTATGAAATCGTTGTCCGACATTAGGTATCATTAACCATACAACATTCCATAAGCGGATCAATCAGTGAACTCATTCTCTAATGAGCACTTGTACTATATCCTTATTGTCTCAACACAAGTGGCTATGAGACCAGCCGCCTCCATTATATGGATGGGTATATAGTACACCGATCTGTTTGGTTATCTCAATGTCCCTCTCGAGTAACCTATGACCAGGATTATTTAGGATCTGTATTTAAAGGTGAATCGATCTCATTATCATGATCTCATCAAGATCCGATTCCCATTGCACAGAACCAAGGACATCACAATATATATGCAACAAATAATATAATATGAGAATATGCCAATATTAATCATAAGCAAAAAGATTACGCAGTGTGTCACACGTGCCATCACTCACGTGATTGGCTTGCAGGGCACCTGTAACTAGCAATCTCCCACTTGACCTAAAGCTAATCACCTATGTGTCTGATCCCCATCATACCTCTGTGACGCTCAAATACAACCTGAGCCAACTGCTTCGTCAATGGATCTGTAATGTTATCTTCGGATGAAACTCTTTCCATTATTATATCTTTACGGGCTATAATCTCTCTTATCAGATGAAACCTCCTCAGAACATGCTTAGACTTCTGATGAGACCTAGGTTCCTTCACTTGAGCTATCGCCCCATTATTGTCGCAATATTTGAGAATTAGTTCTATGCTACTTGGTATGACTTCCAAATCTTTGATGAACTTCTTCATCCATACCCCTTCCTTTGCTGCTTTGGCTGCAGTAATATTTTCTACCTCTGTGGTCGAGTCAGCAGTAGTATCTTACTTGGAACTCTTCCAGCTTACAGCTCCTTCATTCATGGTAAAAATATATCCTAAATTTGATTTGCTATCATCAATATCAGATTAAAAACTTGAGTCTGTGTAGCCCTCAACCTGGAGGCTACCTCCTCCATATACCAGTAAAAGATCCTTAGTCATTCTTAAGTACTTAATGATACACTTTACTGCCTTCCAATGTTCTAAACTTGGATCTGCCTGATACCTGCTCATGACACTCAGAGCATGTGCTATATCAGGCCTAGTACATATTATCACATACATGATAGACCATATCGCTGAGGCATAAGGTATCTTATCTATGTCTGCCCTTTCTTCAGAAGTCTTTGGGGACATACTCATAGAAAGTGATATTTCATGTCTCATCGGTATGACACCTCTCTTGAAATTTTTCATGCTAAACCTTTTGACAATGGAGTCTATGTATCTAGACTGGGACAAGCTAAACATCCTTTTGGATCTATCTCTATAGATCTGGATCCCCAAAATATAGGATGCTTCCCCTAAGTCTTTCATGGAGAAGTTTCTAGATAGCCAAACATTTATTGTGGACAACATTCCTACATCATTCCCAATGATTAGGATGTCATCCACATATAGCACCAAGAATATGATAGCGCTTCCACTTACCTTCCTGTACACACAAGCGCATCTTCGTTCTTAACAAAGTCATAAGATCTGATCACCTCATCAAATCTTATGTTCCAACTTCGGGAAGCTTGCTTCAATCCATAAATGGATCTAAGCAACCTGCATACTTTATCTGGACTCTCTTTGGATATGAATCCCTCTGGTTGTATTATATACACCTCTTCCTTGAGGTTGTCATTGAGGAATATCATTTTGACATCCATCTGCCAGATCTCATAGTCATAGTGTGCTGCAATGGCTAAAATAATTCTAATGGACTTAAGCATGGCTACAGGTGAAAAGGTTTCATCATAGTCAACTCATTATCTTTGACGATATCCTTTAGCTACCAGCCTTGCTTTATAGGTCTCTCTACCTTTCCATCCACTCCGATCTTCTTTTTGAAGATCCATTTGCAGCCGATGGGTACAATACCCTCAGGTGCATCCATAAGGTTCCAAATCTTGTTAAAGTACATGAAATCCATCTCAGAATTCATGGTTTTTTGCCACTTCCTAGAGTCTATACTCATAATATCCTCATCGTAGGTCTGAGGATCAACATCCTGAGAGTCATCTCCACTGATATGTCCCACATATCTTTTAGGAGGGTGAGATACTCTATTAGACCTATGTAAAGTTAGAACTTGTGTGTTAGGTACCTGAACATACTTGGGCTCTGGAATGGTGCTTGAGCTAGGTTCTCCAACCTCGCTCAATTCTATCTCGCTCTCACTGTTTCCACCAAGAATGTGTTCCTTCTCAAGGAACACAGCTCTCTTGGCAACAAAGACCTTTCGGTCCTCGGGATGATAGAAATAATACCCACAAGTTTCCTTTGGGTATCCCACGAATGTGCACCATTCTATCGTTGATTCCAACTTATCGGGGTTGTGTCTTCTAACGTGGGCAGGACCACATACATCACTATGTATGAGTTCCAATAACTCGGTGGCTCTCTCTCTAGTTCCACTAAAAGGAGAGTTGGTCATCTTCCCACGAAGGCAAGGTTCGCAAGTTGTATATATCTCATAGTCAAATGGATCTAAGTATCCATCTTTCAGCAACTTTTGAATCCTTCCCTCATGTATATGACCTAGCCTACAATGTCATATGTATGCATTATTCACCTCATCTCTTTTCCTCTTAGACATATTTATATTTATGATATGTGGAGAAGTGTCTAACACATATAAGCCATTTATAGGGGTCCCTCTAGTGATGATCTCATCATCCATAATTATTGAACAACTATTATTCTCAAAAACTAATTTATATCCACTAATTGTCAAACAAGAGATAAATAATATTTTTGATAATAGAGAGAACAAAATAACATGTATCTAATGCAATAATAGCTCCACTAAGCAGATGTAGGGTGACCTCTCCAACAACAACTACAACAACTCTTGCTCCATTGCCCATCTTGAGGTTCATCTCACCTCTAGCCAATCTCCTAGGTCTTGCAAGAACTTGCAACAAATTACAGATATGATAAACACTCCCGATATCCAATACTCATGTGTTATCATGAAAATCTGACAAGTAGAGACTGATCTTGAATATACCTAAAGCTTCTCTAAGCTTCTGTCTCGCCTTCTATGCAAGGTTGTCCTTGCAGTTCATCTTCCAATGTCCGTCTTGGTCATAGTAGAAGCATTGTCTTTTATCTTTTTTCGGGTATTTCTTGGCAACCTTTGCCTTACCTGGTCTTTCTTTGCCCTTGCCCTTCTTAAGGGTCTTGTTGGCCTTCCTTTTCTTTTTGGTCTCACCAATATAGAGAACTAACTTCTTCTTGATGGCACTCTCAGCTTCCCTCAACATATTGAGGAGCTTAGGGAGAGTCACCTCAAACTTGCTCATGTTAAAATTCATGATGAAGTGAGAAAAAGAATCTGGTAGCGACTGAAGTATAAGATCAACACACATGTTATCCTCTAGGACTATTCTTAGATCTGTGAGTTTCTCAATCCACTCTATCATCTTTAGGACATGGTTCTCAACCGATGTCCCTTCTGTTATCCTGGCTTGGAAGAGTTTCTTAGATATCTCACATCTTTGAGTTCTTCCATGTTTCTCAAACAGCTGGCGGAGATGAAGAAGGATAGAATCTGCATTCATGCTCTCATGTTGCCTTTGTAACTCAGGAGTCATGGAGGTCAACTGTAACATTTTGCCAACGTGGAATCATCTATATACTTCATATAACGAGCGATCTCATCCTTGCTTGCCCCTTCTTCCAGCGTGGGCAGAATTGTATCAAGGACATGTGCGATTTTCTCTACCGTGAGAACAATTCTCAAATTGCGGAGCCAATCTATATAGTTTAGACCAATGAGGCCGTTGGCGTCATGTATGCCACGTAGGGGGTTTGTGAGCGACATGTTTTTGACAAAACAATATATAGCAAAAACAAGTAACATACAGATTTTACAGTAAATACTAATTAAGATATGGACTTCTATCTTAATGTACTCCCACTATTTTCTTAGCGAATTATGCGACACCCTCGACACGTGAGACGAAAGTCTCCAGCAGACTCCTAGTGGGGATCGAGATCCAATTGACATCTTAGTGCACCCTCGAGGGACTCGACCAATTACACTAAGCCCAAAAGGTAGGCAACTCTTGCCAATCACAACTTGTGATTCCCGTCACGTTCGGCCTTCGAATCATCATGTTCTCGAGGGACTCGACCAACCATGATATTCAGTTAAGTCATCACCATCGTTACAAGATGAGTCTGATTTGATGATATGCCCTCGAGGGACTCGACAAAGCATATCATGTCCTCATGTCACCTGTGACATCTCTATGTCGTAGGTAAGAACTCGACCACGTAGATAGGTGAGCCTCGAGGGACTCGACCAACTCAATCTATGTCGTGATTCAATTTCTTCCTATAACGATGGAAGGCCACGTGGGTCAATCTTATTGCCTCATGCTTACCGACTTAATATTATCGTAGGAGGGAGTTTTGTTTCGTATAAGTCTCCTAATATGTCGTGTCACACACATACATATTTAATATATATCTACATCGCATGTAAATATATATATAGATATATCTAGTAGGTGTATAACATATCACATATGCAAGCCACACCAGATGATCATGAGCCGTCACCTAATATGATTAAGCCCGAGCCAATGGGCCTAATCACTCACAATAGGATCTATGTGTGCATTAGCGTATCTTCATGCCTTGTGATTGTTGATCTCGTCATCATCGGTTCCATCGGATCGTCGCATCACCATGCGTCGTAATATCCCGCCACGGTATCGTGGGTCCCATTGTCACCTCCACGCTCTCGCTACGCCTCTCCATGTAATTACAAATAATCACAAGCACGCAGGCCCAACAATAAAGGAGAAAAATGAAAGCTCGCAAGCCCAATAATAATAATAATCACAATTACACACATCACAACACATGGCTCATGATCATCCATCCACATCATACATCACATGTATATCACATTATATGTAGGATTACTAGATATATATAATAATTAATTAAACTATTTAATTAATTATTTTTTTGGAAATCAGGCCATGCTCGAAATTTCCAGAATTATCGAGGGCATTTTCATAATTTTGGATGAGAGGACAATCCTCAAAATTTTTAGAATTATCAAGAGTATTTTCAGAATTTTGTACATGAGGACAGTTCTCGAAATTTCTAGAATCATTGAGGGTATTTTTGAAATTCTATACATGAGGACATTTCTCAGAATTTTTAAAATTCAGAGGGGTAGGATCGTTCATTTCTCAAAAGGATGCTCTAGCCCTCTCTTTGCCCCCTTCTGCGCCGTCGCCGTGGCTGCCCTTGCCCGCCGGCAGCCGCCCCTACGGCTAGCGCCGTGCTTGCAGGAGGTGCCTCTATGGGCGCCTCCCCTCTGCGGGCTGGCTGCGGGCTAGTAGCCCCTTGCGAGCTGGCCGCTAGCAGCAAGCGGTGCTTCTGCTCGCAGGTGACCTTCCTGTTGGCGCCGCACCCGTAGCTAGTCGCCCGCTTGCGGGCTGCTGCCCCTGCGGGTGGCCGCCCCTTGCAGGGGGCCTGGTCGCAGCCGGTCGTGCCCGCGGGCGGCTGTTGGCCCTGCGGGCGACCGCCCCCTTGCAGGTGGCCGGGCCATGCCCGGCTGCCCCTTCTCATTTTTTCACACAAAAACCTTGGCTCTGATACCATTGTTGGGAAACCTCAGCAGGTGCATCACATGCGCAGCGAAAATCAAAACAAAAAACTAGTTTCCCACGTAGATTAAATCGTCGTGCAAAAGATTGGGGTCACGAGAAAAATAAAAAACTACGATATGTGAGAGATTGATTTTATCTAGGGAGATCGTATATCCTTGTATTCTAGATCCGAATGGAGAAGATGAAGGAGGTCAAGCAACTCTTGCTCAGCGGGAAGGAGGAGAATAGAAGGTGGTGGCTAAAGCTGCAGCCTATCAACCATGAGTCCCCCCTTCTATTTATAGAGAGCCACAAAAACCCTAGGGCTCCTTCCTTAGTGGGTATTGGATCTCTATCCAATAACCCACTAACCTTGCATTATTGGATCGCTATCCAATAATCTCCTTAGGCCTATAATTGGGCTTAATTAAGGAGCCCATCAACATAGGGTCTCATCTAATGAGAATAGGGGTTAATTGGATCTTCATTCAATCCTCTATTCGCTGAAGCATCCACCATATGTGTGTGACCCTCTAGGCCTGATACCAAGCTGGCCGTGAGTCACTCCCATCAGAACTCCTTATGATATAGTAAATTATTATCCCATAATAATTCACTCGACTCATCGACTATGGACATACTAGGCCACTATGCCAGAGTCCCTAGATGGTACAGGGGGAATCAAATCCATCGGACCTGTTTATCCATAATTACCATGTATCTATAATCCATCATTCAAATAATATCTCAGAGACCATATATTGGATATGGTACTGTCAGGTCATATACGGAATCAGTTTGTCTTGTTCTATTCGGATTCTACCGGAGAACTCTTCTCTCAATCCGAATGATTCTGGCCAGGGATTTATCTGAGCAAGCATATATGGGATATTTCTCTCGTGATATCGAGAGTGGATGATCCTCTATTGACACTCAATTACCTTCATAATGTTGGATATCAATCCCGATAACCAATTGTACCAAATCTGGAACTTTCCAAACCTGTAAGTTTAGCGTTAAAGAAAGGAGTACTCATACAAGGCATCCTTGGTGTCTCAAGTCTAAGGACCAGATACACAACTGGGACTATGGAATCATTGTCTGACATTAGATATCATTAACCATACAACATTCCATAAGCGGATCAATCAGTGAACTCATTCTCTAATGAGCACCTGTACTATATCCTTAGTGTCTCAACACAAGTGGGTTTGAGACTAGCCGCCTCCATCATATGGACGGATATATAGTACACCGATATATTTGGTTATCTCAATGTCCCTCTCGAGTAACCTATGACCGGAATTATTTCGGATCTGTGTTTAAAGGTGAATCAATCTCATTATCGTGATCTCATCACGATCCGATTCTCATTGCACAGACCCGAGGACATCACAATATATATGCAATAAATAATATAATATGAGAATATGCCAATATTAATCATAAGCAAAAAGATTACGTAGTGTGTCACACGTGCCATCTTTCACGTGATTGGCTTGCAGGGCACTTGTAACTAGTACTTCTATCCGTTGACTTTGACCTTCCTCTATTCTCTGAGACAAGTGCTTGTGAATCAATTTGAGAGGTTGCTGAATTCTTTCTCCTCAACTCCTCATTAACAAACTACTTGTTATTTGACTCATGGTGATAACACCATCTGGTGCAGAATTACTGAGGGAAACCACTAGTATCTCCAAACTTTCTGGCAAAGAACTGAGAAGTAATAATGCTTATAACTCATCATCAAGAGACATTTTCATAGAGGATAACTGGTTAATAATACTCTGCATTTCATTCAAATGCTCAAGAATAGAAGTACCCTCTTTATATTTAAAGTTCATAAGTTTTCTGATCAAGAAAGCTTTATTACTAGCTGTTTTTCTTTCCTAAAGACCTTCTAACTTTTTCCAAAGAGAGTAAGCAAAACTTTCAGTAGAAATATGGTGAAAGACATTATCATCAAGCCACTAACGAATAAATCCAACTATTTTTTGATCTAACCTCTTCCATTCATCATCTGTCATAGTTGTGGGCTTTACACTATCCCCTTGCAAAGATCCATATAGATCTTTGCAATACAAGAGATCTTCCATTATTGGTTTTCATATTATTCAATTATTTTCGTTTAAACTAATCATGCGAGAAATATTACCGGCCTTCATGTTCAAATACAAAAGATTAAATGTCACTAAAACCCTACTTTGATACCAGTGGATGGAAATAAAACAGGAATAAAATTTATATATGACCAAATACTAGCAGACCGTCACACAGCAGAATTGAACATAAATCACAATCAAATGAATACCAAGATTTACGTGGAAAACCCCCTCAACTCGAAGGATAAATACCATGTGACAAGCTAGAGAAAATTCACTATCAAAATAATGAATATACAGATCTCAAGGCTTCTTGCCCAAACCAAAGCAATAACCACATGAGAATCACAGGGATACAAGGACTATATTACTAAACACAATATCCAAAACCTTCCAAAGAGATCACAGTAAGAATCCACTGCAAATTGATCTAACCTGAGATATGAATGATTGAGAATAGTATTTTCTTATCCTTGTCTTCTTCCCTTTCCTGGATCTCTTATTTTCTAGCCTCTACTGTAAATCTGCCGTCTCTCTACCACATTTTGAACCGCCGCTGTCCTTTTAATCTCAACCCTAGCCACCAAATATAGGGTTTAGGTTAATATAAGTGAAATTCTAGGTTGTGGGCTTCACTAAAATCCATTATGGGCTGAATCTGGACCATCTGCCCATATGCCCAACACCTAAAACCACAAGTCAATGGAACAGGAGTGGATGAATTGAAATTGATAGTGCATGATAGTTTGAGCAAGATCCATAAATAGAATAGCAAATTGACGCTTAAAAAAAAAGTCTTAGATCAAATTGGCAAACAAAGTAGGTAGTGGGGTAGCAAGAACATTGGAGAGCCAGTGGGAGATTGGTAAGCGGCTCCAAATAGTTTCTAAAGAAAAAAATTTACTAATCTAAGGATATTGAGGTTCCATTTAGTCATCTAGCTATTCCATTCCTTATCTGCCTATCTCGTAAAAAACTATGTAAACTTTTTATGTAGGTTTTTGGTGGGTTCCAGATCCACTTGTCATTCTTGGACTCTATAGGGGCTGAATTCTAGTAATCAAGAAGGGATAAAAAAAGATTATTAAGTGTAGAAAGATACCAATCAATATCGATGATAAGATCTTAAACTAGGGATAAGCAATCTATAATAGTAATGTTGAAAAATGTCGCCCACTTAGATAGGGAGATGTTGGTGATCCATGGGTTATTGATGAGGTTAGTGTGCAAACCGAAACTAACAAGCTTTATAAGACTGCACTTGGCATTATACTTAGCTAATAAGATGTCAACCTATAGATTCTACTCCTTGAGGATGAGAGGATGTGCCTTATACCAATGGAGGTGTTGATGAGAAAAAAGTCATGAAACCTAAGGCCACCCAAGGAGTTGAGGTGGTGATATTGCTTCAACTAAGGAGTTTAAGTTTCCTTCAATGGCCAGTGTCGCCCCATAAGAAGCTTCTGAGCAAAATGGAGATTCTATGGATAATTTTCTCAAGGAGGTTCAAATTAATCATATAATGAAGGGGCAATTGAATTGAGTATAGAATTCATAAGCACGGTCTTGTCGGACTGAGAGATCAGGTTGGTTTGCCAACATTGATTTTGAAGGTTATTTTATCAACCAATATTTTCTTGTAACGATTGTGGAAGACAATTATGGGATACAATTATGGGATACCTAGATAGGGAATGGGTCAGTTCCTCTCTTTAATTCCCAAAATCTTCCAAGTTTCTCTGTTAGAGGTGTTGCAGAAATGTCTGCGATCGGGTAAATAGCTCTACGAACGAATGGCTCGGATCGAATTGGAAAATGGAAAGATTTGTACAAGTTATATGTTTTGTCACCACTTTGTGGAAAATCTTTAGGTATGAATATGTTAGATACCTATGACTCGATTGGTGAAATAGTCTCTCTCTCCAACAAAATATGTTTTTTTTTACCGGTGCACAAAGAAAATATTTTGTTGCGAATGAACAACAGGTAATATGACGTCGGAGGATAATGTTTGGGAAAGTAAATCTCAAACTTGGCTAGGTTGACAAAGAGGCTCGATAGCTTAGTATAGAGATTGAGGTAGACAAAAGGGGTAGAGTAGGATTTGTCATTGGCTCTAATAGCAATGAGAACATCATTCATTGATGAACATAAGATGTGAAATGAGACATGGTGATCCAAAAGGGATGATAGGATCTATTGAACAAGCACAAAGAGAATTAGGGAAAGGTGAGTGGGTCTCCCTACCTCAAAATAGAGAACTAGTTAGACAATTCTTTGTTAATAGAACAAGAGAATTAGGGAAAGGTGACACATGCCATAATCTAACAAATAATTCTAAAGAAAAATTATTAGCAAGGACAGTCCAGATAACAAATTAGAAAATAATGTCAAATGCTTTCTGGAGATTGATCTTGATAAGAACAATGGGGTTTTTGTTTTTAGAGTGAAATAGTGTCAGAAAGCTCATAAGTGATGACAATATTGTTATGGATATTTATGTCAGGTATGAAGGTGGATTGCTTGCTATTATTTAGATTGGTCAAGAGGGTTGTAAGCTTGTTAGAGATAACTTTAGAGTGGAGTTTATATATAATGTTGCATAGGGCGATCGGTTTGTAATCAATAATCTTAGTAGGATTGAGCTTTCAAGGGATAAAAATCAGAATGATTTTGCCCCAACTACTAAGTATAATAGAGCACATATAGAATTATTTAAAGATCTTTTGGATAGAATTTTAAGAATAAATTGAGTCCAATGCATATTTTAAATGTTAATTAGTGTTTGATATTTCTTTTTTTCAAACTGTATCTAGCTTGGATATTACATTGGAAATGCTTAAATATCGATGCTAACTAAGTATTAGATTTTAGCATTTGTAACATGCTAATGTAATTTTTTAAAATTTGAAAGTACCTATGATTTTATCTAAAATTATAAAATTATCAAAATCATTTAGTTAAAACTCAATATGACTTATATTTTCTACAAGGTGAAATTTTTTATTTATTTTTTAAAATTAATTTATATTTATTTATATGGTTATATTTTTATTTATTATATATTTAGTCTATATAAAATTTGTTAATAAGATTATATACATTAAAATTTATTTTTTTTATATTTTTTTTATTAAAAATGTATTTATTTTTGAATAAATATTAAAAATATTATAAGGCAAATATATTATAAAATATTAATAAACGTTTGAAATATAATTTTACCAAATAATACTTATACCATATCTAAAATCTAAATTTCATCTATTATTTATTAAACACTTAAAGCACATTCACTCAAACCTCTTTCTCTATCTGCATATTAAAATTATAGATATGTGTTGGGTTACACATGAGTGATGACATATGTGATACGTTGCACGGTCTTTTTACTTTTATTATTATTAGTATTTATCTTTATATTACTTATTACATATATTATGATTTTCTTATATATATGCAATGAGAATTATATCATAATGAGATTATGATAATGAGACCAATTCGCTTTTAAATATAGATCATAAATAATCTCAGTCATAGGTTACTCGAGAGGGGCATTAAGATAACTAGATAAATCGGTGTGCTACATACCCACCCATATGATGGAGGTAGCTGGTTTCATAGTTGCTTGTGTGGGGACACTAGGGATATAGTGTAAATGCTCAATAAAGAATGAATTCACTGATTGATCTGCTTACATAATACTGGATAGTTGATGATACCTAACATCAGACAATGATTTCATAGTCTCAATTATGTGTCCGGTCCTTAGACTTAAGACACTAATGATGTCTTATTTGAGTACTTTATTATTTAGTGTCAAACTTACAAGTCTAGAAGTTCCAGATTTGGTATAGTCGGTTATTGAGAATGATACTCAACCTTACGAAGGTGATTGAGTGTCAATAGGGGATTGTCTACTCTCGGTATCATGATAGAAATATTCTGTATGTTCTTGCTCAAGCAAATCCATGGCTAGGGTCATTAAGATTGAGAGAGAATGAGTTCTCCGGAATAATTCGATTATAGCGAAACTCGGATAGATTCTACATGAGGTCTGATAATACCATGTTCGATATATGGTATATGAGATATTAGATAGATGAGAGACTATAGATATACGATAACTGAGGATAGACATGTCCAATGGATTAGATCCCCTTGTATTGTTTGAGGACTATGACATAATGACCTAGTACGTCTATAGTCGATGAGTTGAGTGAATTGTTATGTGATAACCATTCATTCGGTTGACAGATGCAACTCATGACCAACTCAACTCAGTATTGGGCCTAGAGAGTCACATATATATGATAAATGTTGTGACGAATAGAGGTGTGGATATAAGATATCTATTAAACCCTTGTTTTATTGGATATTCAATAATCCCCTATATTATTAGATTCTATGGATGAGATCCAATAAGAGCTAATTAGAGATTATTGAATAAAGATCCACTAATCTAAAGACTTGGGTAGTTGGATAGAGATCCAACACCCAATAGGCCATTGGGATTAAGCTGCATATACCTCTATAAATAAACCTTAAGGGCTTATAAGCTAGAGTTCTTTATGGCTGCCCCTCCTATTCTCCTCAGCTCACCTGCAACAAACCGAGAGCATCAATGCTGCTCTCGACCAAGGAGTCTTGCTGCATGGGAACCCCTGGTGACTAGGGTTTCCTAGCCGTAAGTGGTGTCCCTACATCGGGGACTCTTGGTCGCAAGGGGAAGCCTGACAATTAGGACTTTGCTGGCCGTCCATGGCAAGTTGTAGCCATGGTTCATGATTGGGGGCTAGGGTTTTCTTAGCCACCCAAGGTTGCCCTATGGTCAAGAACTCCTAGCTACAAGGGTGTCCCTAGTGACTAGAGTTTCCTAGTCACATAGGGGTGATTTCTTGCCATGGGAGGCACGCTATGGTAGGGAATCCCAAAATTTAACAAAATAATTAATTAATTAGTTTCATTAATTAATTAATAATTATTATCTAATAGTCCTACGTATTGATATGTATATGTGATATATGATGTGGATGAATGATCATGAACCATGTGATGTTATGTGTGTATATATGATTATTATTATTATTATTGGGACCTGTAGGCCCCCGTTTTCTTGTTTATTATCAGGCTTGCATACCTGTAATTATATTATAATTATACAAGGAGGCACCGTAAAAGCATGAAGGTGATAAAGGGACCCACGAGGTTGATTCGGATGATCACGACATATGGAGATGTGCCGAGGTGCTAACAGATCCAGTGATGACGAGATGGACAACCACAGGGTATGGAGATGCGCCGATGCACACATAGATCGTGATGTGAGTGATTGGCCCACTAGCTCAGACCTAATCATATTAGGTTATGATACATGATCATTCAGTGTGATTGTGCATATGTGATTTGATCATACACATACTATATATATATATATATATATATATTTATTTATATATGTATATATATATATATATGTATATATATATACATATATATATATATGTATATATATATGTATATGTATATATATATATATACATATATATTATATATATGTATATATATATGTATATATATATATATATGTATATATATATATATATGTATATATATATGTATATATATATGTATATATATATGTATATATATATGTATATATATATGTATATGTATATATATATGTATATATATATGTATATATATATGTATATATATATGTATATATATATGTATATATATATATATACATATATATATATATATGTATATGTATATATATATGTATATATATATGTATATATATATATATATATATATATATATATATATATATATATATATATATATATATATATATATATATATATATATATATATATATATATATATATATATATATATATATATATATATATATATATATATATATATATATATATATATATATATATATATATATATATATATATAATCTGTGTGTGTGTGACACGTTATATTAGGAGACCAAGTAAAAAAAAAAAATCTCCTCATATGAAAATATTAAGTCAGTAAGCATGATACAATTAGATTGACCCACGTGGCCTTCCATTATTATAGGGAGAAATTGAATTTCGACGTAGGTTGAGTTGGTCGGGTCCCTCGAGGCTCACCTATATTGCGATTCAAGATCTTGCCAATGATATAGAGATGTCATTGATGACCTGAGGACATTGTATGCTTGGTCGAGTCCCTCGAAGGCACATCATCGAATCAGACTCATCTTGTAACAATGGTGATGACTTAATCAAACATCATGATTGGATGAGTCCCTTGAGGCTATGATGGTTTGGAGGCCGAACATGATAGGAATCATAAGGAGTTATGATTGACAAGAGTTACCTATCTTTTTTGGCTTAGTATAATTTGTCGAGTCCCTTAAGGTTACACTAAAACGTTGACTGAATCCAATCCTCGCTAGAAATCTATCGAAAAGTTTCATTTCACACATAGAGGGTGTCGTGTGATTCATAAAAAAAAGTGAGAGTAGATTAAGATAAAAATTTATATCTTAATATATATATTTTTTATAAAATCTATATGTTATTTATTTATGCTACATCTCTTATTTGTTAGAAAATATATCGCTTTCAAATCCCCTACATGACATACTTGATGACAATCATCTCATTGGTCCAAATTATGCAGATTGGCTTTGTAACCTGAGAATATTATGATGACGGAGAAAATTGCATATGTCTTAGATACAATTATACCATAGCCTGAAGCAATAGCACCTTAGGAAGAGTTTGCCCAATATAAGAAGTATATAGATGATTTTCCTCTCGTTCAGTATTACTGTTAGGATTGTAATGGCACTATGAGGAAGGGGGGGGGGGGGGTGAATTAGTACTATAGCAAAAAAAATCCTATTTAAAAAGTTCAATCAATAAATCTATATTGGAAATGTGTTTAACCAAAAGTGTTACTAGGATCAAAGCGGCACTAAGAGGAGGAGGGGGGGGGTGGGTGGGTGGGTTGAGTTAGTGCTTATGAAAAAAAATTTACGATGATTTAAATATTCACTCAATAAAAACCATATCGAAAATACATTTAAGCATAGAGACATTTGTAATAGTGCAAACAAAGATAGTAGATAGTTAAATAACAAAGCAATGAAGATAAAGAGCAAAGAAGAGGAAGCAAATCGATTTTATAGTGGTTCGGTCTCATGACCTACGTCCACTCCTAATTCCTCCTTCGTTGAGGTCATCGGCTTCTACTATTGATCTTCCTTCAATGGGTGAAGATCAACCACCCTCTTACAACTCTATTCTCCTTTTACAAGTTTAGGAGATAACCTTTACAAGTCTCTAAGCTCTTTCTTAAACAAAAAAAACTACACAAGACGAAATAAGGAGAAGCTCTCAATTACAATAGCGTTTTCATAAGATTTTTGCTCTTAATTGCTTGCATACAACAGCAAGAATGGGTGGGATATTTATAGGCCCCAAATGACCTTAAAAGTGGAGCCAAAAATCAAATTTTAAGTGTTCCCGAGGTGTTGGTCTCGAAGATTATGTTCTCGGTGGTTCAACCGCCTGACATAGTCTAGCAAACTATATTTGGGCAGTTCAGTCGCCTGACACAGTCTGGAAGACTGTGTGTGGGCGGGTCAACCACCAATATGGGTGGGTCAATCGCCTAACACATCTTTGAAGACTGTGTCATCTTGGTGATCGTGTCTTCGATGACCGTGCCTTATCTGACATTGGGTTACTGAAATAACTTTTATAATAAGTCCAAATCAACCCTAATTAAGGTCTAATGACCTCTTAATTGAGTTAGTAAAACTAACTCTCATTATTATGCTAATTACGACACTCAATGTATAATCTTCGTTGTTCGATCGTCTCTTTAGCGAACTCTTGGCATCCTTCCGATGAACCCCCGTCGAGCTCCCGATTTCCTTCAGTGAACTCCCAACGAACTTCCAGCATTCTTTCGGTGAACTTCTGGTGAGTTCTCGGTGAGCTCCCGACAACATCGTTCGAACCTCGACCGACCTTCAATGAACTCTCGACAAGCTCCCATTGAGTCGTCCAAACCTTGGCCCCATGTTCGAACTTGACTCCGGCCCAACATATGATTGTAATGCCCTTTTACCATTGCAGTTAATCCTGCTTCACTTTCTTTAACACACAAATTAGATTATAAAACCCATCAATTGATTTCATCATCAAAATCCAAGATTCAATAAGTGTAAGTAAGGATAGTGAGTGAAGTAAATCATAAGCAATAACAAAGCAAAATAAGAGAATGATGCAAACCAATTTATAGTGGTTCAATTATCCCAACTTACGTCTACTCTCAATTCCTCTTCTCTTGAGGCCATTGGCTTTCACTATCGATCTTCTTTCCAACAGACGAAGATCAACTACCCTTGTTACAACTCTTCTCCTTTTTAATAGACTTAGGAGAGAATATTTATACCTCTATTTTATAAGAGACATTACACCTCCTACAATTGAGAATCACTTCTAAACTCAAGGAGGAGGAAGAGACTAAACCAATGCTTAAAGAGAGCTTACAACATTTTTTTTTCTATAGAATTCTTTCTTACATCAAGCAAGCACGAGTGGGGGTCATTATAAACCCCCAAAAGCTTCAAAAATGAAGCCAAAAATTTAAATCACTAAGATTTTGGGGTACTAGTGGTACTACTATCCGCGTAGGACGGTACTATCACCAAACAGAGCTTGAGAATCTGGGCTCTAGTGGTATCATCACCGACCTAGGTGATACCACTATCGCGCTGGGCGGGTACCGCCATCGACATGAGCGGTACCATCATTGTTACTCCTAGAAAAGCACAACTAGTACTTTTTGACTCTTAGGTAGTACCACCGTTGGGACTTCCAGAAAAGCACAAATAGTGCTTTCCAGCTCTTAGGCTATACCATAGCCTAGGCCAGGTGGTACCATCACCCAGGCCAATCTTAGGTGATCGAATTGGCCTTCCAATAATCTCAATTCGACCTTGGTTTAGGCCCAATGGGATTCTAATTATGTTGTCATGGTTTTGACCTAATACCAACTCAATTTGAGCCCAAACAACCTCGATCAAGACTTAACCACCCAATCACATATCTTACAAAATCATGAAACTTTCAACATGTTGTCCAGCATTCTGGCATGTCATATGATTATCCAACACTTCGTCCAAACTTCCGACGCATCATCATTTCCTTTGACATATCGCCTGAATAATCAGCATGTTGACTTCCCATAACATCTAATCTTTTAGCGCAATACCCGATCTTTTTGGCTTGATCCTCAGGAACTTATAGTACAATATTTGTCCTTCGACACGTCAACTAATCCTCCAATTCGATGTCTAATCTCTGACATGATACTTTTCGACTTGACATTTGATTCTCCTACTTCAACAATTTGCCCTGTGATGGTTCGTGTCCATGATCGAAGTTTTTTCTACGTCACTTATCTTAAAAGTTTATTAGTCTATAATTTTATTAGTTAATTTTATAATCAAAATCTGAGATTCAATAATCTTCCTCTTTTTGATGAAGACAACCAATTGATGACAGAGCTTTAACCAAACTTTCCCTTTGTTGGGAAACCTCAGCAGGTGCATCACATGCGCAGCGAAAATAAAAACAAAATATCGATTTCCCACGCAGATCAAATCGTTGTGCAAAAGATTGGGATTGCGAGAAAAACATAAAATTAATAAAACCACGATGTGTGAGAGATTGATTTTACCTATGGAGATCGTATATCCCTGTATTCCAGATCTGGATGGAGAAGATGAAGGAGGTCAAGCGTCCTCCTCTCTAGCAGTATCCATACGATGGATCTCTGCAGCGAAACTACTCCAATCTGATCTCACAACTCTTGCGCAGAGGTAGGGAGGAGAATAAGAGGTGGTGGCTAAAGCTGCAGCCCATCAACCATGAGTCTCCCCTCCTATTTATAGATTGCCACCAAAAACCCTAGGGCTCCTGCCTTAGTGGCTATTGGATCTCCATCCAATTATCCACTAACCTTGCATTATTGGATCTCTATCCAATAATCTTCTTAGGTCTCCAATTGGGCCTTAATCAAGGAGCCTATCAACATAGGGTCTCATCTAATAAGAATATGGGCTAATTGGATCTCCATCCAATCCTTTATTCGCTGAAGCATCCACCATATGTGTGTGACCCTCTAGGCCCGATACCGAGCTGTCCGTGAGTCACTCCCATCAGAACTCCTTCTGATATAGTGAATTATTATCTCCATAATAATTTACTCGACTCATCGACTATGGACGTACTGGGCCACTATGCCATAGTCCCTAAACGGTACAGGGGCTCGAATCTATCAGACCTGTCTGTCAACAATTATCATGTATCTATAATCGCTCATCCAATTAATATTCCAGAGATAATATATTGGATATGGTACTGTCAGGTCACATACGGAATCCGTCATAGACTCGCTCTAATCGGATTCTCTGGGAGAACTCTTTCTCTCTCAATCCGAATGACTCTGACCAGGGATTTGTCTAAGCAAGCACATATGTGATATTCCTCTCATGATACCGAGAGTGGATGATCCTCTATTGATACTCAATTGCCTTTGTAAGGTTGGCTACCAATCCCGATAACCAGTTGTACCAGATCTAGAACTTTTCAAACCTATAAGTCTGGCGTCAAAGAAAGGAGTACTCATACAAGGCATCCTTGGTGTCTCAAGTCTAAGGACCAGATATACAACTGGGACTATGAAATCGCTCTCTGACATTAGGCATCATTAACCATACATCATTCAATAAGCGGATCAATCAGTGAACTCATTCTCCAATGAGCACCTGTACTATATCCTTAGTGTCTCTACACAAGTGGCTCTGAGACCAACTGCCTCCATCGTATGGATGGGTATATAGTATACCAGTCTGTCCGGTTATCTCGATGTCCCTCTTGAGTAACCTATGACCAGGATTATTTATGATATGTGTTTAAAGGTGAATCGATCTCATTATCGTGATCTCATCACGATCTGATTCCCATTGCACTGAACCAAAGAGATCACAATATATATATATACAACAGATAATATAATGTGAGAATATGCAAATATTAATCATAAGTAAAAAAGATCACACAGCGTGTCACACGTGTCATCACTCACGTGATTGGTTTACAGGGCACCTGTAACCATCACTTTAACCAAACTTTCCCCTGCCTATATGTCATTTTGAAAGATGATAATGCACTCAAATTTAAATGATCATATATCATTTTAAATATATATACTGAATTCAAGTTGAAAGAATTTTGATTATGATTCAAGCTCAAAAATCATTATTTGATCAAGTCTTAAAAATCACAATCATTTCAAGTTTCAAATATCAACAAATATCAATATATAATTATAAGTTAACCATTTGCGTGACAAAGAATAATAAGCAAGACATCAAGATTCTCCCCCTTGGTTAACAGAAAAATAAACTTCTCCCCTTTTGTTAAACATATACTTCTCCCCTTTATTAATAAAAGACATGAGTTACCACACTTCTCAGTCCCCCTTTGTCATTATCAAAAAGAAGAGAAAGATATCATGGTGCTACTTCTCTCCATTTTCATTAATGTTCCAATTGTAAAACTACTTTGATATCATAATATGAATGATATTAATATTAAGGATAAGTTTAAGTTATGAGAGGTTAATTGATGATGAGATATATAAATCATAAATATAAAAGAGTAATACAAAATAAATCTCAAGTCTTAATCATCGAGAAGTCAAATTAAAGATCATGATTCATTTAGATAAATCTTCTCTTTAGTAAATAGCAAAAGGAATTATAGGAGAACTAATAGTAAAAGATCTTGATTCATATAAAATAAATCTCAAGTTATAAATGTCGAGAAGTCAAGTGAAAGATCATGATTCATTTGGATAAATCTCAATCTTAGTTATTGACGAAAAGAAATAATCATAGGAGAATGGATAGCAAAAGTTTCTGATTCATATAAGATAAATCTCAAGTTACAAATATCGAGAAGTCAACATCATGATTTGTTTAAATAAATCTCCTTCTTAGTCATTACGAAAAGAAGGAATCATAGGACAACGAATAGTAAAAGTTCTTTAATCATGTATTGCTAAGACACATGAGTCATCTTTAATAGCATCATCAATGCAAGCAGCATTTGTACACATTTTTTTTAATGAAGAACATGTTTAAATATCTTTTGATATATCTTCAGTAATCAGCTCCCTAGGATGTGTATCTACATACTTCCATTCCTTGGGTAAGGTTTATTTGAAAGTTATATCCCAGTTATTTTGGAGAGGAGAATTCTCATTCAAATTCAAATTATCAAATTCAAAATCATCATCAAAATCATTTTCCTTAACATTGGGAGATTCATTAAAAATAACATGGATAGATTCCTCAATAACTAAAGTTCTTTTATTGAAAACTCGACAAGCTTTAGAAATAGTGGAACATCTAAGAAAAAAATGATTTCATCGGATTTTGTATCAAATTTTCCTAATGCTTTATAAATATTTTTTTAATGAAGAATGTGTTTGAATACCTATTAATATATCTTCAATAATTAACTAGGATATGCATCTACATACTTCTATTCCTTAGGTGAGGTTTATTTGAAAGTAGATATATCCAAGTTACTTTGAAGAGGAGAATTCTCAATCAAATTCAAATTATCAAATTTAAAATTTATTATCAAAATCATTTTTCTTAACATTAGGAAATTCATTAAAAACAAAGTGGATAGATTCCTTAATAACTAAAGTTCTCTTATTAAAAGCTTGATAATCTTTAGAAATAGAGGAATATCCAATAAAAAATGCTTTCATCGGATTTTACATCAAATTTTCCTAATGTATCCTTTTTATTTAAAATAAAATATTTTACAACCAAAAATTTTAAAATACGTTATGTTGAGTCTTTTATTGTTCCATAACATAGGAAGTTTTAGATAGTTGAGGTCTTATAAGAACCTTGTTCATTGCATACCATGTTAACGACTTTGACTCAGAAGTATTTGTGTAGGCTATGTTCATTAAGCATAGTTCTTACCATCTCTTATAAACTTCTATTCTTTTTATCAACAACTCCATTTTGTTGTGGATTTCTTAAAGTAGAGAAATTATGGTCATACCTATTTGAATCATAAATTTTTTAAAAATCATGATTTTTATATTTACCACCATGATCACTATGAATAAAATAAATCATAAACTTTTTTTGAACTTATTTATAAAATCTAGCAAAATATTTAAAACAATCATTTTTATATGGCAAGAAGTATATCCAAGTATATCTATTATAATCTTCAACAATCACAAAAGCATATTGCTACCTCCTATACTTGTCATATCAATAAGTTCAAATTATTCCATATGAATTAATTGTAATGGTCAAAAGGTGATCACTTGATTTTTCAATTTGAAGCTACTCTTTATGTGTTTTCTTAGTTGACACACATCATAAAATTTATTTTTGACAAATTTAATTTTTTAGGCATTCCTCTTATAAGTTTTTTAGTTCCAATTTGTGAGACTAATTTTATACTCACATGTCATAATTTCCTATGCTAAAGCCATGCATCATTATTTAGAATCGAAAAGCAAATTTTATTATAAAAATCATCAAGATCAATAGTATAAATATTATCACTTTGTAAAGCAATCATAGATTTGTTCTTATTTGGTATTTTTATGATGCAAGCATTAGATTTAAATTTAACATTATATAACAAAATCGACTAATACTTAATAAGTTATGTTTCAAACCATCTACTAAATAAACATCTTTAATCAAAAGTTTTGATTTGTTACTGACATTTCTAGTGCTAGTAATTTTTTCCTTTATTATTGTCTCCAAAGGTGATATATCCTCCGTCTCGATTAGTGAGCTTGGAGAATTGTGTTGGATTCTCATGTACATTGAGCATCCAGTATCAACATACCATCTTTTGCTCCTAGCTCTTGTTTGGAAATAAACCTATAAGAAAGAGGAGTTTGCTTTAGGTATCCATCTAACTTTGAGTCCTTTATGGTTATATCTACCTTTCTTGACTTTTGACATTAAATCATTTATTGTTCCTGAAGGAATCAAAACTAATTTATGAGAACTATATTTTTTAAGAGAGTATGCATAATCATAATGATCAAATCTTCCATAAAAATTATATTTAACTTTAGGGGGGATATGTATTGTGTGTTCTTTTACAAATTTTGTTGGCTTTTGATGAGTGTTACTACTTGCAAAGCTGATTCCTTCCTTTCTATATACAAAAACCTTGTTTAATGATTTATTTCTAATTTTAATTTTTTAATACTTATTATAATAAAATATTTTCTTTTTTAAATGAATCTAACTCTTCACATTTAGTGTAAGATGTTAGCATATAATTGTCATACTTATTTTTTAATTTATCAAATTCATTAGAGAGATACATTATTTTTTTTAGAAATTTATATTTCTTAGTAACTTCTTTAAGTTTATCATACAAATCATGAAATGCATAAGTAATTCATCATAGGACAAAGATATTTCAGGAGAGTTAAATACCTCATCGTTGAAGTCCATTAAAGCGTAGTTTGTCATGTCATCATCATCACTTGAGCTTTTGCTCAAATAGTTCTCTTTGGTTCCAAGTGCAATATCCTTCATGTTCTTTGAAAAGTTTTCCTCTTATTCATCATATACTTTGTAAGTCATTATATTAGTCATTAAAGATCCTATGAGTTCTTTAAGAGAAAGATTGTTCAAGTCTTTTACTTCTTGAATTGCAGTTACTTTGGATCCTAATTTTTCGGAAGGTTGTTCAAAAACTTATTTAAGATTAGTATAACTTTTACTAAGAGCTTTTAAACCATTGATAATATTCGTAAAACAAGTATACATGTCACTAATGGTTTCACTTGGCTTCATTGTAAAAAATTCATAACCATGTACTAAAAGATTACTTTTAGATTCTTTAACTCTATTTATGCCTTCATTAAGTAACTTTAAGTGTGTACTAAATATTATGTGTGGTGTCATAAGTATAAACATGATTAAACTCATTTTTGTCCAAAGCATAAAATAAAACATTCATAGCTTTAGTATTTAAGGATAATGTTTTCTTCTCAAAATCATTCTATTTATTCATTGTTTTAGAAGATTTTAAAAACCGAATTTGATTATGTTCCAAAGATCAAAATTCATAGAAAGCAAGAAAATTTACATTTGTGTTTTCCAATAGGTGTAGTCTATCGTATTGAACATAGGAGGATGAGTAAGGAGTGACCCTCTTGGTTGCTTGAAAAAGCCATTAAATTTCTCTTAGATGTTAATCCAACTAAGAGAACTAAGCTTTGATACCAATTCTTAGGATCGTAATGGCACTAAGAGGAGTGGGGGGAGGGGGGGTGCGTGGGGTGAATTAGTGTTATAGAAAAAAGGATTAACCAAGAGTGTAAGTAAGGATAGTGAGTGAAGTAAATCAGTAAGCAATAACAAAACAAAGCAAAAGAAGGATACAAATCAATTTATAGTGGTTCGATCATCCTGACCTATATTCACTCTTGATTTCTCTTCCCTCAATGCTATCAGCTTTCACTACTGATCTTCTTTCCAACGGACGAAGATCAACTGCCCTTGTTATAACTCTTCTCCTTTTAACAGGCTTAGGAAAGAATCTTTACATCTCTCTTTTACAAGAGATCTCACACCTCCTATAATTGAGAATTACTTCAAAACTCAAGGAGGAAGAGATTCAACCAATGCTCAAAGATAGTTTATAATACTTTTTTTCTTTAGAATTCTTTCTTACATCAAGCAAACATAAGTGGGGTCTTTATAGACCCCCAAAGCCTTTAAAAATAGAGCCAAAAATTTAAATCCCTAAGATTTTGGGTATTAATGATACTACCATCGAAATAGAGCCCAAGAATCTGGGCTCTACAGGTACCACCATCGGCCTAGGTGGTACCATCATTGCCCTGGGTGGTACCACCATCGGGAGGGGCGGTACCATCACCAAGACTCTCGAAAAATCATAAATAGTATTTTTTAACTCATAGGCGATACCATTGCATAGGCTTAATGGTACCACTATCTAGGCCAACCTGAGGTCACTAGATTAGCCTTCCAACAGGCCCAATCGGCTTCTAATTAAATTGACATGGTTTTAGCACAATACTAACTCAATTTGAGCCCAAACAATCTCGACCAAGAATTAACTACTCAATCATTTATCTAGTATAATCACGAAGCTTTCAACATGTCATCCAACATTTCGGCATGTCATCTGATCATCTGACACTTCATTCGAACTTTCAATGCATTGTCCTTTCCTTCAGCGTATCATCAATCTATCGGCATGTTGACTTCCCACAATATCTAATCTTTTGACACAATACCCGATGCCCGAGCACATGACACAAAAAGTCCATCCTTCGGCACGTCGACTAATCCTCCAGCCCAATGTCTGATTCTCCTACTTTGACAATTTATCCTATAATGGTTTATGTCCATAATTGAAGTTTTTTTCTACATTACCTATCTCAAAAGCTTATTAATCCATAATCTCATCAATTGGTTTCATCATTAAAAACTTACAGAGGCAGCATGAAAACATGGATGTCAATTCCATCCTCCTACATCTCCGTAAACTATTTGAGAAATAAGAAAAGACTCAGTGATATGAGATATCAAATATCCTCTTCCGTGCTAGGATGACTGAAGGGGCATCAGTTCAAAACCATGTCCTAAAGATGATAGAGTGGATTGATAAACTCATAGGTCTAGGAATGATCCTAGATGATAACTTATGCATTAATCTTATACTATAATCTCTTCTAGACTCCTTTTCTTAGTCCATTATGAATTTCAATATAAACAAGCTTGAGGTGACTCTTCCTGAGCTCCTCAATATATTGAGGGAGGCAAATGAAGGTTGACAATTCCCTTAAGAAGGGCAAGGGCAAGGGCAAGGGCAAGGGCAAACCGGGTAAGGTAAAGGTTGTCAAGAAAGGTCCGACAAAGGACACAAGCTAGTAGTTCCACTACGGCAAAGATGGACATTAGAAGATGAGCTACAAAAGTGAAATAGAAGCTTGGAGAAGCTTTAGGTACATTCATGATCAGTCTTCATTTATCAAATTCTTATGATAACATATGTGTATTGGATATTATCAGTGCTTATCACATTTATAATTTATTGCAGGTTCTAGCAAAGCTTAGGAGATTGGTGAGAGGTAAGATGAACCACGAGATATGCAATAGAGCAAGAGTTGCTATGGTGGTTGTTGGTGAGGTCACCCTACATCTACTTGGTGGAGCTATGATTGCATTAGATAAATATTATTTTGTTCATTCTATTATCAAAAATAGTATTTCTATTTCATGTTTAATAATAAATAGATATAAATTAGTTCTTGAGGACAATAGTTGTTTAATTATTATGGATGATAAAATCATCACTAAAGGAACTTTGCATAATAGTTTATTTGTGCTAGATATAGCTTCACACACCATGAATGTAAGTATGTCCAAGAGGAAACGAGATGAGATAAATAATTCATAGATGTGGCACTATAGGCTAGGTCATATCCATAAATGATTCAAAAGTTACTGAATGATTGATACCTAGATCCATTTGACTATGAATCATATGTAACTTATGAACTCTACCTTCGTGGAGAACTGAACAACTCTCCATTTAGTGGAATTGAAGAGAGAGCCACTAAGTTATTGGATCTCATACATAATGATATATATGGTCTAATGTCGACTCAAGCCACAAACGATTACTCCTACTTTATTACTTTCGCTGACGATTTCTCTAAGTACGGACACATGTACTTGATGAAGTATAAGTTCGAAGCTTTTGAGAAATTTAGGGAATATAAATTGGAAAGAGTATTAAGACTCTTCGATCGGGTCGAGGAGGAGAATACTTAGGTATAGAGTTCACTTATTTCCTCAAAGACCATATGACTCTGTCCCAATGGGCACCTCCTTATACACCTTAGCTCAATGGTATATCAGAAAGGAGGAATCACATGATGTTAGATATAGTTTGATCCATGATGAGTTTTGCTGACCTACCTATCATATTCTGGGGATATGACCTCAAGACTGTAGCTTACCTTTTGAAAATAATTTCATCTAATTCGAAAGTGTACCATATGAGATATGCAACGGAAAGAAGTCTGATTTTAAGATTGTTAAGATTTGGGGTTGCCCTGCCCATTTTAGAAAACATAACCTCGATAAGTTGGAATAAAAAATGGAGCGGTGCAAGTTCGTGGGACACCCCAAGAAAATTTATATGTATTATTTCTATCATCTCAAGGACCCAAAGGTCTTTGTTGCCAAGATGACAATGTTCCTTGAGAAAAAGAGCACATTCTTAGTGGAAATAGTGAGAGCGTGATAGAGTTAAGTAAGGTTAGAGAGCCTAGCTCAAGCACCTTTCTGGAGGTCGAGTCTATTCAGATATATAACATATAAGTTCCTAACTTTACATAAGTTTGGTGGAGTATCTCACTTTTCTGAAAGATATGTGGGATATATCAATAGAGAGGACACTCAGGATATTGATCCTTAGACCTACAAGAAGGTTATTATAAGTATAGACTCCGGAAAGTTGCAAGAAGCCATGAATTCTGAGATAGATTACATGTACTCTAACAAGTTTGGAACCTTGTTGATGCACTTGAGGGGATCGTACTAATCAGTTACAAATTGATCTTCGAGAAGAAAATTGGAGTAGATGGAAAGATAGAGACCTATAAGGCAAGGTAGTGGCTAAGGGGTATCGTCAAAGTCAATGAGTTAACTATGTTTGGCCTAATATAGTACATGCTCTGAATATCATGAACATGTATTAGGCAGATCTATGTTTGAAATATAAGAAAGCAGTAAAGTCCTTCCTTAAGTACTTAAGAATGACTAAGAATCATTTACTAATATATGGAGTGTTGGTTACAGGTGCCCTACGAGCCAATCACGTGAGTGATGACATGTGTGACACGCTGCATAATTTTTTTACATTGTTATTATTAGTATATTCTCACATTATATTATATGTTGAATATATATATTATGATGCCCTTGGTTCTGTGCAATGAGAATCAGATCATGATGAGATTATAATAATGAGACCGATTCACCTTTAAAAATAGATCCTAAATAATCTTGGCTATGACTGGTCTCATAGCCACTTGTGTGAAGACACTAAAGATATAGTACATGTGTTCATTGAAGAATAAGTTCACTGATTGATCCATTTACGGAATGCTATATGATTAATGATACTTGACGCCAGACAATAATTTCGTAGTCCCAATTGTCTATCTGGTCCTTAGATTTGAGACACCAATGATGCATTATTTGAACACTCATTTCTATGATGTTAGACTTATAGATCTAGAAAGTTTTAGATATGGTATTGCTAGTTATTGGGTTTAGTAGCTAACCTTACGAAGGCTATTGAGTGTCAATAAAGGATCATCCACTCTCGGTATCATGAGAGAAATATCTTGTATGCTCTCGCTTAGGTAAATCCCTAACCAAGTTGGTCAAATTGAGAGAGGAGTTCTTCGGGAGAATCCAATTAGAGCGAGACTTATACGGACTCCGTATGTGGCCTGACAGTACCATGTACAATATACTATCTTTGTGATATTGGATGGATGAGGGATTATAAATACATAGTAATTGAGGACAGATAGGTTGATAGAACCCTACTGGATCCTACTGGATTCTATCATGGATGGAGATGAAAAAGGGGGGATAAACGATCACTTCGAGGGGATCGGGCCTCCTTGATCACTTCGAGGGAATCTGTCTCCTTGATCTCTATGTTAGGATCAATTAACACTAAGAGGAGGGGGGGGGGGGGGGTGAATTAGTGCAAGTGTAAAATCATGTTTTAGCGAAAACTTTTTGCTTAAGAAAAAATAAAATCAGAAGCATTTCTTGAACTTGAAGGAGAATAAGTAAACGATTTAAAATCACAATTGAAAGATGATATTCTTACTTTTATAATTAAGAATAATTGAAAGTAGAGAATAAGCCAAATAGAGAACATTTACAATTTTATAGTGGTTCGACACCAATCTTGGCCTACGTCTACTTCTGATTTCTTTTCCTCGAGGCCCACCGATGTCCACTATCGATCTTCTTTGGGTGAAAGACCAAACACTTACAAACTTGAGCTTACAAGGGAGACTCTTTACAATAATTTTACAACTCTTACCTCACTCCCTTCCCCTTTTCTTTTTCTTACAATTTACATAAGTTTTTCATAGAATTTTAATCCCAAAATTTATTATATTAAATGTAAAAAAACTTGGGGTATTTATAGGCCCTAGTTGATTTCAGAATTTGAGCTAAAATTTAAATATATTCGGAAAATCTAGGTATGGGCGATACAACCGCCGGCGCCGACGGTCAAACCACTAAAAGCTTCCATGAAACCAGGGTACGGGCGGGTCAACCACCGTCTTGGGTGGTTCAACCCCTATCAGCCGCCCAAAAACCTGGGCGGTGGTGGTACAATCGTCGCTTACCGACGGTTTAGTCGTCGAGAATCTCAAAAAAGTGATTCCCTTTACTTTTTACATCCCATCACGTACCTTTAGTTGACCACCTCTCTAGTCAACTAATTGAGCTCGACCTGAGCTTAGTCCATCCCCAAAGTGGAACCAGTTGCCTCTTTGAGTTGATTTGGATTCCTTCCAAATCACACTCAATTTAGATTCAAACTTAACCTATGACTTAAGGATTACAACCATACATGACCACCAAGCTTAATTAACGACCTCACTCCCATAATCCGGTAACCTCCGGCATTCCCTACGGTGAGTCTCACAGTCTTCCTCCAGCGATCTCCCAGCATGTTCCTAGCGATCTTCCCAATACCTTCGACGAAGTCCTAGCAAACTGCCGGTGAGCTCTCACCGTATCGTCCAAACCTTGGCCCGATGCCTAAGCTTGATCCTAGGTCCATGTCTGGTCTGTAACTCCTTTTCACCATCATGGTTAAACCTGCATCACTTCCTCTAACAACACATGTTAGATTCAACAATCTTCCCCTTTTTGATGATGATAATCAATTAATTATAGGAGTTAATCATAACTCGCCCTAAATCCATGCCACAATAAAGAAAACTTAAATTCAAGAGAATCACACACTCTTGAATTCAAGTATCTTGAGGCAATCAATATTCCAAGCAAATAAAAATTTACATCAAGTCATCAAAGCATGAATTTCAAAAAATTATACATCAATATCCAAGTATGTGCATCAATATCCATGTTCCAAACAAGTAAAAATTTGTATCAAGTCATCAAAGCATAAATTTAAAAAAAATTATTCATCATAAGTATGACATCAATATCCATGTGTCATCAATGTCAATTTCTCCTCCTTTGTCATCAACAAAAAGGTAAAATGTATAGCTGACGATTTCAAAGCACATGATGATATTACTCCCCTTTAGTAAAATAGAATATGCATTATAAATTTTTTTCCCCTTTGTGAATAGTGAGGAGAGAAACAAGGGAGGAGTTGTAAAAGTATTACATCATTAAGAAGTACTCTTAATAAATTTAAAAAAATATTAAGATGAGCTCAAAAGTCCAAGAGATTTAAAGACTACTTATGTATTTAAAATCCTCTCTTGTAAATTTCAAATGTAGCAATTTATCATCTTCATGCAATTTTTGTAAATAATAAGATAAAAACATGGAGAGATTTTTCAAAAATATTTTCACAAGAAAGAGGTTAATCTCATAAAATCTAGATTAGCAATTCATATATTTTTATGATTTAGTATTCTAAGTTCTCTTCTAAGAAAATTAAATTATTCTTCATTTAAAGGTTTTATAAAAATATCTGCTAATTGATGCTTAGTATCAATAAATTCCAATGAAATGTCTTGATTATTCACATGATTCATAATAAAATGATGTCTAATGTCAATGTGCTTAGTTCTTGAGTGTTGAATGAGATTTTTGGTTAAGCATATGGCGCTTGTGTTGTCACATTTGATAGGAATTTTTTTCAATTGAATTCCATAATCTTCTAAAGTATTCTTCATCCAAATAACATGGGCACAACATCCACTAGCTGCAATATATTCAGCTTCAATAGTAGATAAAGCAACTAAGTTTCTTAGAAGATAAAGAAATAAGTGCATGACCTAAAAATTAACGTCCCAGTAGTACTTTTTCTATCTATCTTACATCCTCCAAAATCGGCATCCGCATAAGCAAGTAAATCAAAGTTTTTACATTTTGGATACCATAATCCTAAGTTAGAATTTCCTTTTAAATATCAAAATATTCTTTTAACTGCTTTAAGGTGAGAAAGCTTAGGGTTAGATTGAAATCTTACACATAATCTAACACTAAACATGATATTCGGTTTAGTAGCAGTTAAGTATAACAAACTACCTATCATTCCTCTATAAGTTTTTTGATCAAAATTTTCTCCTTCATTATCTAAGTCTAACTTTGTAGATATGCTCATGGGAGTGTTTATAGCTTTAGCATTTTTCATACCAAAATATTTTATCAAGTCCAAGGTGTATTTTATTTGACTAATAAATATGCTATCATTTAGTTGTTTTATTTGTAATCCTAAGAAAAATGTTAACTCACCCATTAAACTCATTTCAAATTCTTGGCTCATACTTTTGGCAAAAGATTCACACAAGGATTCATTTGTAGAACCAAAAATGATATTATCAATATAAATTTGAACAACAAGAAAATTATTTTTGAAATGCTTAAAAAATAATGTAGTATCAATCTTGTCTTTCAAAAAATTATTTGAAATAAGAAAAGAATTAAGTCTTTCATACTAAGCCCAAGGGGCTTGTTTTAATCTATAAAGAGCTTTAGAAAGTTTGATAATATGATTAGGAAGAAGACTATTTTCAAAATGAGGGGGTTGTTCAACAAACACTTCTTTGGAAATAAAGCCATTAAAAAAAGTACTTTTAACATCCATTTGAAACAACTTAACATCTTTAAAAGATACAAAGGCAAGGAGCATATTTATGGCTTCAAGTCTAGCCAAAGGAGTGAATGTTTCTTCATAATCGATTCCTTCTTTTTGGTTAAAACTTTTGACTACTAATCTAGCATTGTTTCTAACCATGATACCATTTTTTATCTTGCTTGTTTCTAAAGACCCATTTAATATCAATCACTAAACAGTCATTAGGTCTAGGAACAAGCTCCCATATCTCATTTGTCTCAAATTGATTAAGTTCTTCATGTATTGCATTAACCCAAGAATAATCTCTTAGGGTCTCATCAATGCACTTTGGTTTGATTTGAGAGAGAAATACAATATTTGCACAAAAATTCTTAAAAGAAGATTTAGTTTGAACTCTTTTTGATGTATCTCCTATTATAAGCTCCTTAGGATGATCATTTATATACTTCCATTCCTTGGGTAAGGATTTATATATAGATTCATGTAAGTTGCTTTTAGGAGTATTGTTATTTAAATTCAAAGTACCAAGATCAAATTCATCATCAAAATTAATTTTCTTAAATTTAAAAAACTCATTAAAAACATCATGAATATATTCTTCAATTACTAAAGTTCTTTTTATTAAAAACATGATAGGCTTTTGAAATCAAAGAATAACTAAGAAAAATGCCCTCATCAAATTTTGCATCAAATTTTTGTAAGACATCTTTTTTCTTTAAAATAAAACATTTACAACCAAAAACTTTAAAATATAAAATATTAGGTTTCTTACCATTCCATAATTCATATGGAGTTTTATAAAGTAATGGTCTTAAAAGAACCCTTTTTGAAACATAACATACCGTGTTAATAGCTTCGGCCAAAAAATATTTGGGTAGGCTATGTTCATTTAACATGTTTTTAGCCATTTCTTGTAAACTCCTATTTTTTCTTTTTACTACTCCATTTTGTTATGGATTTCTTGGAGTAGAGAAATTATGGATATACCCATTTGATTCACAAAAAATTAAAATTTATTATTTTAAAATTCAACACCATGATCACTATGTATTGATGAAATCATAAATCCTTTTTAATTTTGAATAATTTTACAAAATATTTAAATATATCACTTTTGTGTGCCAAGAAATAAGTCCAAGTATATATACTATAACAAATGCATATTTGATTCCACCTAAACTTGTAATGTTAATTAGTCCAAATAAATCCATATGAATCAATTGAAGTGGCCTAGAGGTGCTAATTTGATTTTTTAGCTTGAAGCGACTCTTTGTTTGTTTTTTCTAATTGACAAGTATCACATACTTTATCTTTGATAAATTTTAGGCTAGGTAATCCTCTTACTAAGTCTTTAGTTGAAATTTGGTTTAGAAGTTTCATGCTAGCATGACCTAGTCTTTTATGCCAAATCCAAGCCTCATTATTCATGGCAGAAAAGCAAGTTTCATCAAATTTTTTTTCAATATCTATGGTATACACATTGTTATTTCTTAATACAATCAAAGATATATTTTTGTGTGCAATTCAATAATACATGCATTAGGTTGAAATTTAACAATATAACCTTTATCACATAATTGGCTAATGCCAAGCAAATTGTGTTTCAAGCCTTCAACCAACAACACATCTTCAATCAAAAGGTTTGATGTGTTATCTATAGTCCCTTTCCCAATGATTTTTCCTTTGTTGTTGTCTTCGAAGGTGACAACTCCTTCACTTAAGCTACAGATCTTAGAAAAATAAGTTGGATCTCTGGTCATGTGCATTGAGCATCCATTATCAAGATACCATTTGGTGCTTCTGGCTTTAGTTTGGAGACAAACCTACAAAAAGGATATTTTTGATTTAGATACCCAGTTTACATTGGGTCCTTTATAAAGAACTGTATCTTTCTTTTCTAATCATTTTTTGTTGTATGAAGTTCTCTTGGGAACCCAAACTAATTGGTGTGGACTATATTTTCTAAATAGATATTTGTTTATTGTATGTCCTAATTTTTCACAAAAATTATATTTGATTTTCGATGGTAAATTTAAGATATGTCCTTTAACAAAAATGATTGGCTTTTGTTGAATACTACCAACAAACCCTATGCTATTTCTTCTATTAATATGACCCTTATTGATAAGGATCATATTTAGGGATTTGTTCCTAATTTCAAAGTTTCTAAAGTTATCTTAAACAAGATATTTTCTTCTTTAATATTATCTAGCATTTCACATTTAGAATAAGAGTTATGTGATACTAATGAATAATGCATTTTATTAAATCTACCAACTAACAAATCATGTTCATTTTTAAGTAACTTATAAGATTTGTTAATTATTCTAAACTCATCAAACAATTCATGGAACATATTTACTCCAAAAAAGAAATGCTTAATGAATCACTAACCTTATCTTGTATCGCCATTAGAGCATAGTTAGTAATTTCTTCCTTGGATTGGTCTTCTTCATCCGATGAGCTTGAGTCATCCCAAGTTGCCGGAAGTGCTTTCTACTTGTGTGACACCTTCTTCTTCAATTGAGGACATTCATTTTTGAAATATCCCGGTTATTTGCATTCATAGCATATAACATTATCCTTCTTCGGTTCATTTTTGTTTTTATAGTTCTTGTTCTTTTTCATAAAGTTTTTGAACTTTCTAGACAATAGTGCAATATCATAGTCTTCATCACTCGAGGTTTTACTCGAGGAGTCATTTGTCATTCGAAGTGCTACATCCTTCCTGTTCTTTGGAAGGGGTTTATCAAGCTCATCAAGAGCTTTACAATTTAATTAATATGTCATTAATGGTCCAATGAGTTCTTCAAGAGGTAAGTTATTTAAATATTTGGCCACTTGTATAGCGGTTACTTTAGGATCCCAACTTTTAGGAAGAGATCTTAAAATTTTACTAACAAGTTTAAATCAAAAAAATATTTTCCAAGAGCTCTAAGTCCATTGACGATATTCGTGAAACGGGTGTACATGTCTCCAATAGACTCACTTGGTTTCATTCAAAACAACTCATAATTATGAACTAAAATATTAATATTAGATTCTTTTACTCTACTAGTCCCCTCGTGTATGATTTCTAGTGTGTGCCAAATATCAAAAGCTGATTCACAAACGGAAATATAATTAAATTCATTTTTATCAAGAGCATAAAATAAGACATTTATAGCCTTTGCATTCAAAGAAAAATTCTTCCTTTCCAAATCATTCCACTCATTCATTTGTTTGGAAGATTTTTCAAATTCATTCTTTACAATGTTCCATAAATCAAAATTCATAGAAATGAGAAAAATATACATCATTATTTTCCAATACGTGTAATCCGTCCCATGGGAGGACGTGAAATAGAATGTCCCTCATTCATTCCAAATAAAACCATTTACTCAAGTGGGTATTTAGTCAAAAAGAGTAAGACCTTGCTTTGATACCAATTGTTAAGATCAATTAACACTAAGAGGGGGGGCGCGGGTGTGTGAATTAGTGCAAGTGTAAAATCACATTTTAATGAGAACTTTTTATTTAACAAAAAATAAAATTGAAAGAACTTGTAACTACTACCGCGTCAGTAGTGATGCGGCTAGTTAGTTGTTGCTTGGCGCTTGTCGGCGCTTGTCGTACTTTATCTACGAGCACAGTATCGAGCAGGGGCAAACAGTTAAAATCATAATCGAAAGATGATATTTTTGCTTTTCTAATTAAGAATAATTAAAGGTAGAGAATAAGCCAAATAGAGAACACTTACAATTTTATAATGGTTCAACACTAATCTTGGCCTACGTCCACTTCCGAGTTCTCTTCATCGAGGCCCACCGGTATCCACTACTGATCTTCTTTAGGTGAAGACCAAACCCTTACAAACTTAAGCTTACAAGGGAGACTCTTTACAAGAATTTTACAACTCTTAGCTCACTCTCTTCCCCTTTCCTTTTTTTTACAATTCACACAAGTTTTTCATAGATTTCGGGAGCACTTCAATATTTGACACGTATCACAACTCTTTGATCGATTAAGTAGGGTCTCCACTTGGTGTAAGAAATGGGGTCTTCTTGTGCAACTGCCATTATAGTCTTATGAAAAACCCTTTTCATCTGATGGCTAGTGGTGGTACCATGTATTCTTTTGAGGATCGCCACTTCGAAGTCTTCCTGGGGTATCAAAAATAAATTGACAAGTAGTTGTTTTACCTTTGAGCACCTATTGTCACAAATTAGGATTCACTCATTAGGAATCTTATCTTCAAATTTAGCACAACCTTCATGATCTGACTCTACATTGTCAATTTTTTATTCCTCAGTTGATTCAATCGTCAGAAGTTTGTCACAACTTTCATGATCGGACTCTACACTATCAGTTTTTTATTCCTCTTTAGTTGGCTTGATCGTCAGAAGCTGCTCTTGTTTGTAATCATCTACGTTGACCACTTTGAAGTCATCTTTTATTGATTTTTCCTGTCCAAAGAAGCTTCTGTTTCTATGAGTGTCCGCATTGATTTTTTTCTTCATGCACCCTAGCGAATGATATGGCTGCTATCATGCTGCGGGGATGGTGAGCTTTAACTTCACACCGAATCTCAGGATTAAGTCTCTCAATAAATTTTCTCACTAGTTGTATCTTGGACGAATCTCGGGTTTGGTTCCACAGGTGCTTAAATATGTTCTGGTACTCCTGTATTGTGGAACTCTAACGGATTTTGATGAGCTGTCCATTAATGTTTTTGTACTCTAACAATCTGAAGTGAATTATGAGATCTCTCTTAAATTGTCCCTACGAAGGGAATCCGTGATAGGTCTCATACAAATCATACCACTAGGTCGCATTATCTTGGAGTTGAGTGGAAGCTATCTCTACCATAGATTCCTCCGAAATCTTATGAAAATGAAAAAATATTTCAACATGTGAGACCAGCCGTTTGGGTCTCCATATTCCTATTTTGGAAACTCCTCCCTCTTGCGTGGGTATCCTGTGTCTTGCCCATGATCATACATTTCAAATCAACTTCTTCGGAATTCATGGAGTTCTTGCAATCTGTCTTCTATGCGAGCCTTGGAGGCTTTAAACCTTACGTCTAGTATATCATCCATAACCATCACATTAGTAATGTCATATTTGGTGTGGCTGTAAAGGAAGTGAGCGCCTGTGGGAGCGAGGGATGGCTAAAAAGGAAGATGATCGTAATGACAGAAGCGGCTGTGGAATCGTAGCGGGAAGCAGCGTGATAGGGAAAGAAAGGGACGGTGGCGGTCGGTGACTGCGGGGCTACAGGAGGCGGCATCGGCAACCATGATAACATGGCTGGCAGAGGAAGAAGAGGGCAGTAGCGGCAACGCTGCAGCAAAGGAGGGCACTCCTGGGTGGGGCTGTAGGTGGCAGATGGGGGCGACGATAGCAACAGCAAGGGACGAAGCAAGGTGTAGTTGTGGTTGATGCAGGGGTGGGTGGTAGCGATGAGGGTTGCGACGAGGGCTGCAAGCAGAGTGCAGTAGTAGTGTGGGGAGGAAGAAGGAGGCTGGGCAGTGGGGGGTGGTAGATGGGCGGAGGGAGCAATAATAGCAGTGAGGGTTGCGGCAGGGTAGATGGGGAAGAATTGCAGAGGCGGCACAGCTGGGAGCGATGGGCCACAGATGGGTGCTGAAGAGGATGAAAGGAAAAGAGGTGGCCGAGGAAGAGGAGGGCATAGGAGGAGGCCGAGGGCAGCGGTAGTAGGGGTATGGCTGGTTGGTTGTGGTAGGGGAGAAAGGGGAGGAGGCAGCAGACGACAAGCGGTGGCAAGGAGAGGAAGAAGGGGTGATAGTGACAGAGGAGGGCACAACCGAGAAGGAAGCAGCTTGCGGCAGGGGAGAAAGGGGAGGAGGCAGTAAACGGCAAGCGGTGGGGAGGAGAGGAAGAAGGGGTGACAGTGACAGAGGAGGGCACGACCGAGGAGGAAGCAATTGGTGGCAGGGGAGAAAGGGGAGGAGGCAACAAGCGACAAGCAGTGGGGAGGAGAGGAAGAAGGGGTGATGGTGATAGAGGAGGGCGCGGCCGAGGAGGAAGCGACTGGCGGTAGGGGAAGGCAATGGTGCGACTGGGCAATGACAGGGTAGCGGAGGAAGAAGGTGGCTGGCGGAGACGTGACTGCGTGGCTGCACAGAGGAGGGTCTGGCTGGGAGGTGGCTGTGGTAGGGGGTTGAGGAGGAGAGGGAGATGGTGGCCAACGACTGGGAAGAGGAGGTAGCAGCCAGCGATGGCTGATAGGTATGGCCGGCGGTTGGTTGTGGTTGTGGACAGACTGCGGTAGTGGGAAATAGAGGAAGAGGGCTGGGCGACTGTTGCGGAGGGAACAAAAGTGCTGGCTGTATGTTGCTGTGGGCTGGCCAGCAGATAGCAGCAAGATTAGGAGGGTTGGCCGGTGACATATAAGGAGAAAGGAGGGGGCACGACTGCCATTTCTTTTTCTTCTATCCTTTTTTTAATGATTGCTGCAGCAAGGTGGTTATGGCAGCGAGGGATGAAGATGGCTGCTGCGGCATGAGAAGATGGTAGCAGCAAGAGAGCGATGACAGTGCCGGTGTGGATGATGAACGATAGTGGAAGTACGCAAGAACGTTGCTCTGATACCAATTGATAGAACCCTATTGGATTCTATCGTGGATGAAGATGGAAAAGGGGAGATAAATGATCACTTCGAGGGGATCGTGCCTCCTTGATCACTTCGAGGGGATCTGCCTCCTTGATCTATATAGGGGATTAGCCCTGCTAGGGTTTCTACCTATTAGCCAAAATAATTCTTCATTAATTGATTCCTCATAAGAGACTTTACAATATTATTTATAGGGCTCTATGAAGAGTCCCTCTAGGCTTGAACTAAGAGTCCCACTAAACTTGGACTCCTAACTAACCGATAAAAATCTTCTAACTAAAAATAATAACCGACTTCATCCTATTTGAAGATAAAAACCAAGTCTAATCAACTAATAATTGACTCGATTGGGCTCAACCGTCCCATAACTGACTTCGACTGAATATAGCAACATGACTCAGCTCAAATTAATTATAAAAGATGGACCCGACTTGGCCAAGGTCCTACCACAGGTCCAATGGATAAGATCCTCTAAACCGTATGGGGACTATGGCGTAGTGGTCAAGTACGTCCATAGTCGATGAGTCGAGTAAATTATTATGAGATAATAATAGAAGATTGGATATGAGTTATCCAATTAGTCCCTATTCTCATTAGATGAGACCCTACATTGATGGGCTCCTTGCATGAGACCCAATTAGAGGCCAAAGGAGATTATTAGATTAAGATCCAATAATTCAAGGTTAGTGGGTAATTGGATGGAGATTCAATACCCACTAAGGTAGGACCCTTAGAGTTTTTGGTGGCTCTCTATAAATAGGGGGCAGGGGCGATACATAGATGATATGTTGCATATTTGGTTGCCCCCTCCTATTCTCCTTCATCCCTCTGCGTAAGAGTTGCAAGATTTATGGATGTGATTGGAGAAGTATCGCTGTAGTGATCCATCGTATGGATATCGCTAGAGAGGAGGACGTTTGACATCCTTCATCCTCTCTATCTGGATGTGAAAAAAATAGGGATATTGTTATGATCAATTAGCACTTAGAGGGGGATAAATTAGTGTAAAAGTGGAAGTGTTCGATTCGAAAACTTTTTTTTCAAAAAGTAAAGAAATAAAATCAGAATCATCTTTTCTATTTTGTTGGAAATGATTAAGAACCCGATTTAAGAGAAAAAGTCATGAGAATGATGATCGTATCTTTTTATGAACTAATTAAGATCAATAGAGAGTAGTAAACAAGACAAGTAAAGAGCACTCACAATTTATAGTGGTTCGGCCCCAATCTTGGCCTACGTCCAGTTTTGAGTCCTCTTAGTCGAGGCCCACCAGTGTCTATTACCGATCTTCTTTGGGTAAAGACCAAACCCTTACAAAATTTAAACTTATAAGGGAGACTCTTTACAATAAGATAACACTTAGCTCACTCCCTTCTCCATTTTCTTTTTCTTACACGCTTTTAGCACACACTTTTTTCATAGATTTTTGCCCAATGACTTGTGTGAATTCTTGTACTAAATGCAAGAAAACTTGAGGTATTTATAGACCCTATTTGGCTTCAGAAGAATGGAGCCAAAATTTAAACGCACTCAGAAAAAATAGGACGGGCGGTACAACCGCTAACGCTGATGGTACAACCACCGAAAGCTACCCTAAAAATATGGTACTGGTGGTACAACCATCGGCCTGGGCGGTCCAACCATTGCCTGTTGCCTAGATTCCTAGGCGATAATAGTATAATTGCCGCTCACTAGCGGTACAACCGTCACTCACCGGTGGTACAACCGTCGCACATCGACGGTATAACCGCTAGGATTTCTAAAAAAGTGATTCCCTTCACTTTTACAATCCTGACTTCTACCTCCTGTTAACCAATTTTCAGGTCAACCAATTGAGCTCAACTTGAGCTTAATCCATCCCCTTAGTGGACCCGATTACCTTATATTGATTTGATTTGGATTCCTTCTAAATTAAACTCAATTAAGATTCAATCTGTACTACGACTTACTATTACAATCATAAGGACCATCAAGCTAAACAATGACCTAACTCCCACCAATCCGATAGCCTCCGACATTCTTATGGTGAATCTTACGGTCTACCTCCTGTGATCTCCCGTCATGTTCCCAATGAGCTTTCCGATTCCTTCGGCGTGTTAGGATCAAAGCGACACTAAGAGAGAGAGAGGGGGGGGGGGGGGTGTGAATTAGTGCTTATAAAAAATTTACATTGATTTAAATATTCGCTTAATAAAAATTGTATCAAAAATATGTTTAAGCCTAGAGATGTTTTTAAGAGTTCAAGCAAAGGAAGTAGACAGTTAAATAAGAAAGTAATGAAGATAAAGAGCAAAGAAGAGGAAGCAAAAAGATTTTATATCGGTTCGATCTCGTGACCTACGTCCACTCTCGATTCCTCCTCCGTTGAGGTCACCGGCTTCCACTATTAATCTTCCTTCAATGGGTGAAGATCAACTACTGATAGGACTCTAGCAAGGTTGAGACCTAATCACTCTAGAAGTAGTTAATAAAAACCTTACGAGATTGTAATAAAACCCCACCTGACCACTTCTGTCCTATAAAGATGTGTGGCTAGGGTTTTGATTGGGGCCTTAAAGCTTAGTGGTCATCACTCCCTTTACTGGGCTGGTCGGCCAGGGTTTCCACTTGCTTAGATCGACTATAGAGCCAACCAAGTCGCCGCCTACACCTACTAAGGCAGGTCGGCTATAGGAGGGGCAAAAGGGAGAATTCACTTAGGAAGCACCCCATAGGGTCAGGGTTTTGAGCCCTATATAAGCTTGTAGCCTCCAGCTCTTTTCATCAAGCAAGATTAATCTTTTCTCCAGCCTTTGTGCCGAGTTCTAGGAGGGAGGAACCCCTATAGCGTTCCAAGGGTTGATCCCCCTCAGAGATCAAAATATATAGGGCTCCTTCTGGGGTTCTATCATCTAGTATCAGAGTAGCGTTCCTGCTACCCTTGTAGACATCTCAGCCGCCCTCACCTTCCCAAGCAATTCCCATAATCACTACGACACGCGCCTCCACCTTCCACCCCGGTCGTAGATCAAATCAGTCTGCCGTTGCCCCTTGCGTTTGATATGGAGATCTAGTATATTTTCATCACCCACGCCTCTTCAGTACTACAAGATCCTTTACCTTACATGTTGAAGAGATTTTTCATATTTTATCCATGGCAAATTTCAACCGTCGGAAACATTATCATTGTTGGAAGGCGAAACACTACAGAAATTTTCAGCTGCTTACTTGCCTATGGAAACCAGTTTATTGCTTCTCCATTTTGGCTGAAATTTTTATACAATTCCATATATCAACTTAGCTTTCATATGAAAATGATCTCTGAAAAAATTCCTTTTAGAACCGGTTTTATTGTGCCTTCATCTATCATCACACAGTGTTGGAATTTTACGATGAAGGATCTGCCTTCCGTCTTTTGCCCTATTTTATGACCATTACTCTGCTGAAATTTTGTCAAACTTTTTACTGACATTGACCACATCTGAACCAAGGGTTTTTGCATATTGTCTTTGAATTTTTCTCTAGTATTTACACTAAGAATTCATCATTTCTCTGATATAAAATCTGTTCGGCAAGACATCACATTGCAGCACCTTTCTCCGTCGAATTCCATTGGATTTGAGTGCTGTCTTTTGCGGGTTTTTGGACTCTCTTTCTTTAATTTGAAAACCCTACCATCCTCACCAAGAATCCCTCTAAACCATACCCTAAACCGATCCCAAATAGCCATCCAAATCAGCCCTAAACCACAGCCTACTTCCATCTACCCGATCCACTCATCCAACTGGCCATCCCCTCTCCAAAAATTCTCATGCCACTAACCTAACAATAGAAAAAAATCTTAATATTATAGATCTAGAGGCATACACCATGGCATTAGAGGAGGCCATCAACTCCAAGTTCGAAGCCTTTGAAAGCCACATAGAGGAGAAGATACGATCCCTTTTCATCGAATTTAGCATGGGTAGACCAACTAGCCCGAAGAAATTACAGCAAGGAGAAACTTCAGATCGATGAGACAATCCTCAAGAGCATGGCCACATCATCCCTGATCCAAACACTTCACGTATGAAGGTTGACTTCCCAAGATGGAAAGAAGGAGACCCAATCAGACGGATCGCACGCGCGGAATGGTATTTTTGGTTCTACCGAACCGCCGATGCTACAAGGGTGGAGATTGCTACCATCCACCTTGAGGGAGACGCTATTCAGTGGTTTAATTGGTATGAGCAAACCGATGAAGGTCTCTCTTAGCAACGATTCAAGGAAAGACTACTTAATCACTTCGGACCAACCGATTTCGACAACATCGACAGACAATTAGTGAAGATTCCGCAAACCTTGAAAATACATGAATACCAAACAAGGTTTGAATGTTTATATAATTAAACTGTGGATTGATGTGAAAAGCAACTTTTATGGACTTTTATTGAGGTCCTAAAGCTAGAGATTCGAGGAGAAGTAAAAAGGCACGACAACAGTACACTCTTACGGTGGCAATTTCCTTTGCGAGAATCCAAGAAGAATGATTGAACCACGAAATACGAAGGACAAAGTGTTGGGAAACCTCAGCGGGTGCATTACATACGCAGCGAAAATCAAAACAAAAATCAGTTTTCCACGTAGATCAAATCATCGTGCAAAAGATTGGGGTCGCGAGAAAAACCACAAAAATCGAAAAAACTACAATGTGTGAGAGATTGATTTTACCTAGGGAGATCATATATTCTTGTATTCCAGATCCGGATTGAGAAGATGAAGGAGGTCAAGCGTCCTCCTCTCTAGCGGTATCCACACGATGAATCTTTGCAGCGAAACTCCTCCAATTTGATCTTGCAACTCTTGCTCAGAGGGAGGGAGGAGAATAGGAGGTGGTGGCTAAAGCAGCAGCCTATCAACCATGAGTCTCCCTCCTATTTATAAAGAGCCACCTAAACCCTAGGGCTCCTTCCTTAGTGGGTATTGGATCTCTATCCAATAACCTACTAACCTTGCATTATTGGATCTCTATCCAATAATCTCCTTAGGCTTATAATTGGGCCTTAATCAAGGAGTCCATCAACGTAGGGTCTCATCTAATGAGAATAGGGGCTAATTGGATCTTCATCCAATCCTTTATTCGCTGAAGCATCCACCATATGTATGTGACTCTAGGCCCGATACCGAGCTAGCCGTGAGTCACTCCCATCAGAACTCCTTCTGATATAGTGAATTATTATCCTCATAATAATTGACTCGACTCATCAACTATGGATGTACTAGGCCACTATGCCATAGTCCCCAAACGGTACAGGGGGGATCAAATCCATCGGACCTATCTGTCCACAGTTATCATGTATCTATAATCCCTCATCCAAATAATATCCCAGAGACCGTATATTGGACATGGTACTGTCAGGTCACATACGAAATCAATTTATCTTGCTCTATTTGGATTCTACCGGAGAATTCCTTCTCTCTCAATCCGAATAACCTTGGCTAGGGATTTATCTGAGCAAGCACATATGAGATATTCCTCTCGTGATACCGAGAGTGGATGATCATCTATTGACACTTAATTACCTTCGTAAGGTTGGCTACCAATCCCGATAACCAATTGTACCAGATCTGGAACTTTCCAAACCTGTAAGTCTGGCGTCAAAGAAAGGAGTACTCATACAAGGCATTCTTGGTGTCTCAAGTCTAAGGACCCGATACACAACTGAGACTATGGAATCACTATCTGACATTAGGTATCATTAACCATACAACATTCCATAAGCGGATCAATCAGTGAACTCATTCTCTAATGAACACCTGTACTATATTCTTAGTGTCTCCACACAAGTGGCTATGAGACCAGCCGCCTCCATCATATGGACGGGTATATAGTACACCGATCTATCCAGTTATCTCAATGTCCCTCTTGGGTAACCTATGATCGGGATTATTTAGGATCTGTGTTTAAAGGTGAATCGATCTCATTATCGTGATCTCATCACGATCTGATTCTCATTGCAGAGAACCAAGGACATCGCAATATATATATAACAAATAATATAATGTGAGAATATGTCAATATTAATCATAAGCAAAAAGATCATACAGCGTGTCACACGTGTCATCACTCACGTGATTGGCTTGCAGGGCACTTGTAACCAGCACAAAGGTCGATCCCCGACCAGCCACGCCAAAGCCTTCAACCCCCTCTACTGCCATCCGAGCCCCTACACCAAAAAAATTAACAAGAGATGAGCTTCGTGAATGATCGGCCAAGGGGTTGTGTTGGCACTGTGATGAACCGTGGAGCCAAGAACATCACTGCAAAAAGGGTCGGCTTCTCGTGATTAAACCAGTAGAGGATGAGGACAGTGACCCATCTGAAGAAAGCCTCAAACCCGAAGATGAAGCCATGGAGGAAGAGCCCCAACTGGCAGACTACGCAGTGCATGCGTTGGCCGGCTACTCCAACCTGCAGAAGATGAAAGTTGGAGGACTTCTTAAACAACAACCCATCACCATTCTCATCGATATGGGCAGCACAAATAACTTCCTCAACAATAAGGTCACTACACGTATGACACTTTATTTGAAGGTTGCAACAAGTTTGACATAAAGGTCGCTGACAGTCGAATTCTCAATTGCAACCAATGGTGCCCGTGGGTAAAATTACTCCTACAAGACCAAGAAGTGGTAGCCAATTTCTTCCTCCTACCTATCGATGATTATGAAGCCACGCTCGGGATTGAATGACTCACAACATTAGGTGACATCTCCTGAACTTTCTCTAAACTAATCATGAAGTTTTATTGTAAAGGGAGATAGGTCACATTGCGAGGCAAGCACGAGAGCCATATTTCCACCGTCTCAACGCAGTGAATGGAGAAGGTGCCACATAAAACAAATGCTAGATTTTTATGTATATCCAGTAGCCATCCAAGGAGGAGAACATGTAAAATTCAGATCCTAACCTTGCTCTCTTGCTGGATGAATTCGTGGATGTTTTCACGGAGCCGCGAGGGCCTCCCCCTAACCGATCGCATGACCACCGCATACCTATTTTGCCGGGCAAACCTCCAACAAATTTGAGACTGTACCACTATCCTCACTTGCAGAATGATGAGATTGAGAACATTGTCAAGGAGAGAGATGCTAAACACCAGAGTAATTCGACCAAGCTGCAGCCCTTACTCCTCGTCGGTGTTGCTAGTACGTAAGAAGGATGGTACATGGCGAGTGTGCATTGATTATCGGGCTTTGAACGCCATCACCATCAAAGATAAATATCCTATACCAGTTGTAGATGAGCTCTTGGATAAACTAAAGGGAGCCCAAGTCTTCACTAAATTGGATCTCCATTCCGGTTATCATTAGATTCGGGTATGCACTGAAGATGTTCCAAAAATGCCATTCAGCACACATAACGACTACTATGAGTTTTTGGTAATGCCTTTCGGACTTACAAATGCTTCTTCTACTTTTCAAAGCTTGAATGACATCTTCCGGAGGTTTCTACGCAAGTTCGTGTTGGTATTTTTTGACGATATCCTCATTTATAGCCCTACACTTGATATGCATTTTCAGCACTTATGAACTGTTCTAACGATTCTTCAGGAGAACACCCTTTATGTTCAATAGTCAACGTGTAACTTTTTATAGCATAAAGTGGAGTATCTAGGGCACATTATATCAGAGAATGGAGTGACGGTAGGCCTGACAAATATCGAAGCAATGCAAGGATGGCCGAGACCTACGAACATAAAATTGCTCTATGGCTTCCTTGGACTCACGGGTTATTACCAAAAATTCATGAAAGACTATGGCAAGATCAGTGCCCCACTCATGTCCCTACTCAAGAAAGACTCCTTCTTGTGGTTGGATAAAGCCTCTGCAGCCTTCGAATGACTTAAGACATCCATGACAACGACGCCGATCCTAGTGCTACCCGATTTCAGCTGCACCTTCGTGATTGAGGCCGACGCGTCTAGAGTTGGAATTAGGGCTATTCTAATGCAAGATGGCTGATCCCTTGCTTACACCAGCAAAGCTTTATCTCCCTCACATCTTAAAATGTCCGTGTATGATAAGGAAACGCTTGCCATCGTACATGCCTCATGAAGTGGAGACCCTACCTGATCGGCCGATGCTTCTAGATTAAGACTGACCACCGAAGTTTAAATATTTTTTGGAGCATAAAATATCTTCTTCGGAGCAGTGATGGGTAGCTAAACTTCTTGGCTTTGATTATGAAATTATTTATCGAAAGGGAAAAGAGAATGTCATTGTAGATGCTCTATCATGGCTATCGGGACAAGCCGAAATTTTAGCCATCTTCCTTCCCTCTACCGACTTCCTCAAAGACATTAGGGAGGAATGAAAGAATGACCTAGAGACCCGAGACATCATAGAAAAATTGGAGAAGGATCCGGGTTCCATGGGCCACTACACTTGGGATTCAAATGACCTGCACTACAAAAGCCGAATTGTGATTGTTCCTTCCTCCCCTTGCATTCATATTATTTTACATGAGATGCACTCTTCACCTTTAGTATGACACTTTGGATTTATGAGAATATACAAGAGGGTGAAGCAAAACTTCTTTTGGAAGGGCATGAAAAAATTGATTTATGATTATGTATCCAAATGTGATGTATGCCAGCAGCAGAAAGGTGAAACAGTGGCAAATCCGAGAAAACTACAGCCACTACATATACCAGACACAACATTGACTGATATCTCCATGAATTTTATCGAAGGGCTGCCATCATCTCAAGGTAAAAGCATGATTTTTGTGGTGGTAGATCGTCTAACTAAATATGCTCATTTTTTGCTGTGAGACATCCTTATACTGCTGCCAGCATTGCTCAACTTTTTGTGAAAAATATTATAAAACTGTATGGGATGCCAAAATCGATTGTGAGCGATTGTGACAAGGTGTTTACAAGTAAATTTTGGACTGAGCTCTTCCAACTACAAGGCACCCAACTGAAGATGAGCACAACCTACCATCCATAGACGGATGACCAAACAAAAGAAGTGATCAGATGCCTCGAGACTTACTTATGGTGCTTCACCAGTGACTAGCCCAAAGAATGGACAAGGTGGCTTCCATGGGCCAAATGGTGGTACAACATAACTTATCATTCATTAGCCAAATATATCCCTTATGAGGTATTGTATGGCTGATCACCCCCTATAATACTGAAATATGTAATTGGTACAATCAAAGTAGATCAGGTTGATCAAAACTTAATTGATAGGGACAAACTTCTGCAGCTACTGAAAGACAACCTAACTGTCGTGCAAGCCTGCATGAAGCAACAAGCAGGCACTTACCGGAGTGAGTGAAAATTTTCAATAGGAGATTGGGTCTACCTTTGCCTACAACCATATAAGCAGCTGTCAATCAACACCAGAGCATCGATGAAGCTATCTCCATAATTCTATGGACCATATTAGATTTTGGAGCGTATTGGGGCCATGGCATACAAATTAAAGCTTCCAGATGACGCTAAGATCCAATCCATCTTCCATATATCCTTGCTAAAGCCGAAATTGGGAAAACGCAAGTTGGCACAGACTCAGCTACCGAACACTACAAATGATGGTGAGATTGAAGCTCAACCTGAAGCTATACTTGATCGGAGGATTGTGATGCATCGTCGATGCCCTTCAACTAAAGTGCTCGTAAAGTTGAATAATTTACCATCCAAAGATGCAACATGAGAGTCTTATGAGGAGCTGAAGACCCAGCTCCCAGAGTTTATGGACCTTCAGCCTTGAGGACAAGGCTGATTTCAAGACGACAGACTTGATAGGAATCCAGCAGCGTTGAGTCATAATCACCCTAGAAGTAGTTAATATAAATCTTGTGAGATTGTAATAAAACCCCATTTAGCCACTTCTATCCTATAAAGAAGTGTCAGTAGGGTTTTGATTGGGGTCTTAGGGCTTAGTGGCCGCCGCCCCCTTTACTAGGCTGGTCGGCTAGGGTTTGCACCTGCTTAGGTCAGCTATAGAGCCAACCTAGCTGCCGTCTACACCTACTAAGGTAGGTCGGATATAGGAGGGGCAAACGGGAGAATTCACTTAGGAAGCACCCCCCTAGGACTAGGGTTTTGAGCCCTATATAAGCTTGTAGCCTCCACCTCTTTTGATCAAGTAAGATTAATCTTTTCTTCAGCCTTTGTGCCGAGTTCTAGGAGGGAGGAACCTCTATAGCGTTCCAAGAGTTGATCCCACTTAGAGATCAAAATATATAGGGCTCCTTATGGGGTTCTATCAATTACACTCTTACAACTCTATTCTCCTTTTACAGGTTTAGGAGATAACCTTTACAAGTCTCGAATCTCTCTCTTAAAGAAAAAACTACACAAGACGAAATGAGGAGAAGCTCTCAAAAAATTACAATAGCATTTTCATATGGTTTTTGCTCTTAATGCTTGCATACCTTAAGTAAGGATGGGGGGTGGGGTGTGGCATATATTTATAGGTCCCAAATTGCTTCAATATTAGAGCCAAAAATTAATTTTAAGAGTTCTCGAGGTGTTGGTCTTGAATACTATGTTCTGGGTAGTTCAACTACTTGACACACCTTCAAAGACTATGTCATCTTGGAGATCGTATCTTTGAAGACCGTGTCTTTTCAAACACTAGGTTACTGAAATGACTTTTATAATAAGTCTAAATCAGACCCAATTAAAGCCTAATGACCTCTTAATTGAGTTAGTAAAACTAACTCTCATTAAAATTCAGATCCAATTAAGTCCAAATCAGACCCAATTAAAGCCTAATGACACCTTCGAAGACTATATCATCTTGGAGATTGTATCTTCGAAGATCTTGTCTTTTCAAACACTGGGTTACTGAAATGACTTTTATAATAAGTCTAAATCAGACCCAATTATAGCCTAATGACCTTTTAATTGAGTTAGTAAAACTAGCTCTCATTAAAATTCTAACTATGACACTTAAAATATAATCTTCATTGCCCGACCGTTAATTGATCTCTTAGCGAACTTCTAGTGAACTCCCCCTTTTTGATGATGACAACCAATTGATGACGGGAGTTAAGCGTAACTCCCCCTATGTATATGCCATAGGATAAATAAAACAAACTTGAATTCAAAAGCACCATCACTTTTGAATTCAAAATTTTTTATAATTTAACCATACATGAAATTTTTTTAAAGATTCATTTTCTTGATATCGCATAAATTTTTTAATCATTATGTGCACAAAATAACAATGTCATCAATCATATATCAACATTAATCATTATGTTCACAAGATAACTATGTCATCAATTATGATGCAACATTCATTTCAACCATTTGAAAGATCTTAAAACAAATATCTTACTTATGTCATCAATTATGTTATTTCTCCCCCTTTGTCATCAACAAAAAGAAGAAATGTTCAATTATATTTGAATAATTTTTTAAAATATTTATCACAACATTTAGCACATAAAGAGAGGAAGTTAGTCTATTGCTCCCCCTTAGTAAAATAAGAAGAAGACTAAAGTTAGAATTTACTTCATTTTTTTGTAAAATAAAAAAAAGATAAAGATAGAATTTTATGCATCACAAATGCCACATCAAATTTTTTTCACCATCTTTATAAATATCAATTACAAATATAATCATTTCGAAAGAGAGCTCAAAAAGCCGAGAAGTCCAAGAAGACTATATGAGCTACTAATATATTCAAAATCATCTTATGTAAATTTCAAGCAAATGCTCAAGAAATCTTAAAAATAGCAAATCATGCATTTGGATGGTTTAACATTCCTAACTCTCTTCTAATAAAGTCAAATTTGTTCTTTATTTAATGGCTTGGTGAAGATATCAGCTAATTAATGGTTAGCATCAATAAATTCCAAAGATATATCATGATTATTTATATGATTTCTTATAAAGTGATGCCTAATGTCAATATGTTTAGTTCTTGAGTGTTGAATGAGATTTTTAGTTAAATATATTGCACTAGTGTTATCGCATTTGATAGAAATATTTTTCAAGTGAATTCTATAATCTTCTAAAGTGTTTTTCATTCAAATGACTTGTGCACAACATACACCAACTGCTATGTACTCAACCTCGGCTATGGATAATACAACCGAATTTTGTTTCTTGGAAGACTAAGAAACAAGAGCATGTCCTAAGAATTGGCATGTTCCGATTGTACTTTTTTTTATCTATTCTACAACCTCCAAAATCGGCATCCATATAGGCAAGTAAATCAAAGTTTTTAGACAGGATACCATAATCCTAAACTAGAAGTTCTTTTTAAATATCTAAATATTCATTTAACTGCCATAAAATAAGAATATTTAGGATTGGATTAAAACCTTGCACATAATCTAATACTAAACATTATGTCCGGTCTAGTAGTAGTTAAATATATCATTCCTTTATATATTTTTTGATCAAAATTTTCACATTCATTATCCAAGTCTAATTTTGTAGAAGTGCTCATAGGCGAGTTTATGGCCTTAGCATTGTCCATACTAAAACGTTTTAATAAATCTAAGGTATACTTAGTTTGACTTATAAATATACCATCATTTAATTATTTTATTTGTAATCCTAAGAAAAAATTTAATTCGCCCATTAGGTTCATTTCAAATTCTTGGCTCAAACTCTTGGCAAAAGATTCACATAAGGATTTATTTGTTGAACCAAAAATAATATCATCAACATAAATTTGAATAAATAGAAAATTATTTTTAAAATACTTAAAAAATAATGTGGTATCAACCTTGCCTTTCAAAAAATTATTTGAAATAAGGAAAGAGCCAAGTCTTTCATACCAAGCCCTAGGGGTTTGTTTCAATCCATAAAGAGCTTTAGATAATTTGAAAACATAATTCAGAAAAAGATCATTTTCAAAACCGGGGAGTTGTTCAACATAAACTTTTTTGAAAATGAAACCATTGAGAAAAATACTTTTGACATCCATTTAAAATAACTTAAAATTCTTAAATGAGGCAAAGGCAAGGAGCATCCTTATAGCTACAAGTCTAGCCATAGGAGAGAAGGTCTCTTCATAATCGATCCCTTCTTCTTGATTGAAACCCTTGTCCACTAATCTAGTCTTATTTCTAACTATGATACTATTTTCATTTTGCTTGTTTCTAAACACCCATTTAGTAACAATCATTAAACGGTCACTAGGTCTAGGAACAAGCTCCAAACCTCATTTCTCTCAAATTGGTTTAACTCTTCATGCATTGAAATAGCACAAGAATCATCTTTTATGGCTTCCTCAATACATTTTGGTTCAATTTGAGATAAAAATATGGCATTAGCACAAAAATTCTTAAATGATAAATGAGTTTGAACACCTTTTGATGTATTTCCTATTATTAACTCCTTAGGATGAGCATCTATATACTTCCATTCCTTGGGTAAGGATTCCTTGGAAGTTAATGTATCCAAATTATTTTGGAGATGAGGTTTATCACTCAAATTTAAAATATCAAAATTAAAATCATTATCAAAATCAATTTTCCTTAATTTGGGAACCTCACTAAAAACAATATGGATGGATTCCTCAATTACTAGAGTTCTTTTATTAAAGACACGATAAACTTTTAAAATTAAGGAATAACCAAGAAATATGCCTTCATCGGATTTTGCATCAAACTTTCCTAAGACATCTTTTTCATTCAAAACAAAACATTTACAACCAAATATTTTAAAATATAAAATATTAGGTTTTTTATTATTCCATAATTCATAAGGAGTTTTGGAGAGTAATGGTCTTATGAGAATCCTATTTATGACATAGCATGCCAGGTTAACGACTTCAGCCCAAAAATATTTAGATAGGCTATGTTCGTTTAACATGATTGTAGTCATTTCTTGTAAGCTCCTATTTTTCCTGTCCACTACTCTATTTTGTTATGGATTTATAGGAGTAGAGAAATTATGATTATACCCATTTGACTCACAAAAATTTTAAAAATTATGATTTTAAAACTCACCATCATGATCACTACGTGTAGATGAAATCATAAAACCCTTTTCATTTTGAACAGGTTTATAAAATTTTGAAAAATATTTAAAAAATCACTTTTGTGTGCCAAGAAACAGGTCCAAGTGTATCTACTATAATCGTCTACAATAACAAACACATATTTGCTGCCTCCTAAGCTTGTAATATCAATTAGTCCAAATAAATCCATATGGATCAATTGTAGTGGCCTAGAGGTGCTTATATGATTTTTTGATTTGAAACTATTTTTTATTTATTTTCCTAGTTGGCATGCATCACAAACTTTGTCTTTACAAACTTGATGTTAGACATTCATCTTACTAGATTTTTAGTAGAGATTTGGTTTAATAGTTTTATACTAGCATGTCCTAGTCTCCTATTTCAAATCCATGCATCATCATTTAAGGTCGAAAAATAAATTTCATTACAAAAATTATCAATGTTAATAGTATACACATTATTACTTCTTAAGGCAATCATAGAACTTTTTTTATGTGGTATTTTAATTATACAAGCATTAGATTCAAATTTGACAATATATCCTTTACATACAATTGGTTAATGCTTAGTAAATTATGTTACAAAATATCAACTAACAACACATCTTCAATCAAGAGATTTGATTTGTCATCTATGGTTCCTTTCCTAATGATTTTTTCCTTATTGTTGTCTCTGAAGCTGACAAATCCTTCATTTAGGCTAGTAAGCTTATAGAAATGAGTTGGATTTCTGGTCATCCACTATCAAGGTACCATTTTATGCTTCTAGCCTTTGTTTGGAGACATACCTATAAGAAAGAGGGTTTTGGTTTAGGTACAAATTTGCCTTTGGGTTCCTTATAAAAAATTCTACCTAATTTTACTAATGGCATCGAGTTATTTATGGTTCCTTTAGGAACCTAAATTAACTTGTGTAGACTATGCCTTTTAAATGAACATTTATAGGCATAGTGTCCAATTCTTCCATAAAAATTATATTTGTTTCTGGGTGAAACATATAATATAGGTCTTTTGACTAAGATGGTTGGCTTTTATCGAGTGTTACTCACAAAACCAATTCCTTCCTTTCTATGAACATGATTGTTATTAGTAAAGATCATGTTTAAGGATTTGTTGCCTCTTTTAAATTTTCTAATGTTTCTTGTAATGAAACATTTTCTTTCTTAAGCATATCTAATTCTTCACACTTAGTGTAAGGAGCTATCTTATGTTCATCATACACCTTTTTAAAATCTTTAAATTCACTAGTAAGTGAAGCATGATCTTTCTTTAACAATCTACACTTTTTACTAATTAATTTAAAATTATTAAACAAGTTATTAAATATATTAAATAATTTATTATAAGATAAAGAAGACTCGTTTAGGTTACTTACCTCATTGCCAAATGCCATTAAAGTGTAATTTGCAACTTCTTCCTTGTTGGTTGGCTCCTCGTCTTCGGATCAACTTGAGTCGTCACAAGTAGCTTTGAGTGTCTTCTTCTTCTTTGGTTGCTTCTTCACTCGGGGACATTCATTTTTGAAGTGTCCCGGCTTCTTACATTCGTAACATATTATTGAGTCATTTTTTAGTTCATTTTTATTCTTAGCATCTTGTTTTGTTTTAGTCTTTTTTAAGAATTTCTTAAATTTTCTTGTAAGTGCGAAGTCCCCATCATCATCATTGTCACTTGAGTTTTCTCCCAAGTGGTCTTCCTTGGTACTAAGTGCTATGTCCTTCCTGTTCTTTGGAAGGTTGTTCTCGAGTTCATCATGTGCTATACATGTCATTTTGTAAGTCATCAAAGACTCGATTAGTTCTTCAAGCAGAAAATTATATAGGTCATTTGCTTCTTGTATTGCTATTGCTTTAAGATCCCAACTTTTTGGAAGGGATCTTAATATTTTGTTAACAAGTTTAAAATTATAAAAACTTTTACTAAGTGATTTTTGACCATTGATGACATCTGTAAAACGGGTGTACATGTCTCTTATGGTCTCACTTGGTTTCATACGAAACAACTTATAGCTATGCACTAAAAGATTAATTTTTGACTCTTTGACTCGACTAGTGCCTTCGTGTATGACTTCGGGTGTGTGCCAATCTAGTGTGCAGTTTTGCATATAGAAACCCGATTAAATTTATTTTTATCAAGAGCACAAAATAAAATGTTCATCGCTTTAGCATTCAAAGAGAAAGTCTTCTTTCCAAATTATTCCATTCGTTTATCGGTTTGGAAGACTTTTCAAAACCACTTTCAACAATATGCTATAATTCAAAATCCATAGAAAGTAGAAAAATTCTTATTCGAGTTTTCCAATACGTGTAATCCGTCCTAATTTGAACATGGGAGGATGAGTGATAGAAATTCCCTCTTGATTGCCAACAAAAACCATCTCTCTTAGATTTTAAGCCATATAGAGAGAAACATGGCTCTGATACCAATTGTTAAGATCAAAGCGGCACTAAGAGGGCGAGGGTATTAGTGCTTATGAAAAATTTACATCGATTTAAATATTCACTTAATAAAAATTATATCAGAAATTCATTTAGGCATAGAGATATTTGTAAGAGTGTAAGCAAAGGTAGTAAATAGTTAAATAAGAAAGCAATGAAGATAAAGAGCAAAGAAGAGGAAGCAAACCGATTTTACAGTAGTTTGGTCTCGTGATCTACGTCCACTCCCGATTCCTCCTCCGTTGAGGTCACTAGCTTCCACTATTGATCTTCCTTCAATGGGTGAAGATCAACTACCCTCTTACAACTCTATTATCCTTTTACAAGTTTAGGAGATAACTTTTATAAGTCTCTAAGCTCTCCCTTAAATAAAAAACTATACAAGACGAAATGAGGAGAAGCTCTCAAAGAATTACAATAGCATTTTCATAAGGTTTTTGCTCTTAATGCTTGCATACCTCAAGCAAGGATAGGGGGGTATTTATAGGCCCCAAATGACTTCAATATTAGAGCCAAAATTTTAATTTTAAGAGTTCCCGAGGTGCTAGTCTCGAAGACTATGTTCTGGGCGGTTCAACCGCCTAGCACAATCTGGGAGACTGTGTCTAGGCGGTTCAACCGTCTGAAAGTCTGGGAGACTGTGTTTGTGCAGTTCAATCACTTGACAAACCTTCGAAGACTATGTCATCTTGGAGACCGTATCTTCGAAGACCATGTCTTTTTAAACGCTGGGTTAATGAAATGATTTTTATAATAAGTCCAAATCAACTTCAATTAAAGCGTAAAGACCTCATAATTGAGTTAGTAAAACTAACTCTCATTATGATACTAACTATGACACTTAAAACATAATCTTCATTGTCTGACCATCAACTAATCTCTCGGCGAACTTCCTTTCGGTGAACCCTCGGCGTGCTTTCGATTTCTTCCGGCGAACACCCAGCATTCTTCAGTGAACTCTCGGCGAGCTCCCGACAACCTGTCGGTGAACTCCTGACGAACTTCCCGATAAACCTTTGATGAGTTCTCAGCGAGTTCCCAACAACATCGTCCGAACCTCGATCGACCTCCAGCGAGCTCCCATTGCATCGTTCGAACCTTGGCCCCGATGCTCGAACTTGACTCCGGCCCAACATCTGATTGTAATGCACTTTACTGTCGCATTTAATCCTGCATCACTTTGTTTAACACACAAGTTAGATAATAAAACCCATTAATTGATTTCATTATCAAAATCTGAGATTCAACACGGCGAACTCCCAGCGAGCTCCCACAGCATCGTACGAACCTTGGCCCGATGCCCAAACTTGATTCTGGCCCATCATTTGGTTGTAACTCAATTCCTTCATCGTAGTTAGACCTACATTACTTCCTCTAACACATAAGTTAGATTAAACACTCATCAATTGATTTCATCATCAAAATATGAGATTCAACAATCTCCCCCTTTTTATGATAATAATCAATTGATGACGGGAGTTAAACCTTAGTCCCCCTAAATCCATACCATAATTTAAGGAAGACTTAAATTCAAGAGAACCACACATTGTTAAATTCAAGTATCATGAATCAATTAATATTTTAAGTAAATAATATTTTAAGGATGCAAAGAGACACTCATACATCAATTTGAATAAAAAATTACTAAGTTATCAAGTAATCAACTTATTAAAGATTTTTATAAATTTTAAAAATTATGCATCAATTTTACATAAGTCATCAATATCTCCATTTCTCTCTCTTTGTCATCAACAAAAATGTGAAATGTAGGGCTAAAGATTTCAAGGCACATGAATCTCTGCTCCCCCTTTGTAAAATAGGATATGAGTCACAAAGAATTTTCTTTCTATTGTGAAAAAGATGGAAAGAAAACAAGGGAGAAGTTGTAAAACATCATTAAGAAGAGCTCTCAATCTTAAAGAAGTAAATTTTGAAAAGAATATTTCGAAGGTAAGCTAAAAAATCTAAGAAATCTAGGAGTATTCAAAAACTTAAGAGCTACTAATGCATTTAAAATCATCTCATGTAAATTTCAAGCAAATATAGCAAATAAATCCAAAAATAATAAATCATCATCTTTATATAAATTTTCTTCCCTTTTTGTAAACAAGAAGATAGAAATAAGGAAGGAAAATAAAAAACATCATATCGCCAAATACTCAATTTTATAGATGTAAATTTTGAAATCCAAGAAAAATAAAAAGTTACTAATGTAATTTAATTCATCTTATGCAAATTTCAAGCAAGGTAGTAAATCATGCATTTTTATATTTAGCATTCCTAGCTCTCTTCTAATAAAATCAATTGCTCTTCATTTAATAGTTTTGTGAAAATATACGCTAATTGATGCTTAGTGTCAATAACTTCAAAAGAAATGTCTTGATTATTTACATGATCTTTAATAAAGTGATGTCTAATATCAATATGCTTAGTTTTTTTAGTGTGAATGAGATTTTTGGTTAAGTATATGTTAGGATCAATTAGCACTAAGAGGGGTGGGGGGGGGGGGGGGGGTGAATGAGTGCAAATGTAAGTTTTTTGTTTTAAAGAAAAGCTTTTCGCTTAAAGCAAGATAGGAAATCTGAAGCTTTTTGTTCAAGTAAAACAAATGAGAAAATTGCTAAGTTAATAAGCAAACCCGAAATATTAGCAACATTGAAGGGAAGTGCTTGATATGAAAATTTTATTTTCAAAGAGTGAATTCAATCAGAAGCATCAATATAAAATTCGTCAGCAATGAAAGCATGGAAAAAACTCATAAGTTTTATAGTTGTTCGGCACCAACGACCTACATCCACTCCCGAGTCCTCCTTCTTGAGGCACACCAACGTCCACTACCGATCTTCTTTGAGTGAAGACCAAACCCTTACACTTGAGCTTATAAGGGAGACTTGAGAATTTTCTAACTCTAAGCTCTCTCCCTTCTCCTTTTCTTTTTCTTACAAAGCACACATAATTTTATCACAGAATATAATCCTCAAAATTGTTATGTATGGAGTGTAAGAAAACTTGGGGTATTTATAGGCCCTAAGTGGCTTTAGATTTTTGGAGCCAAAAATCAAACATACTCGGAAAAATAGGGTACGAGCGATTTACCCACTGACCTGGCCAGTTTACTCGTCGTCAATCGCTCAGAAACCAGGTACGGGTGGTTTACCCACCTATCCTGGGTGGTTCAGTCGCCCAGTTTCCAGGGTATGAGCGGTTAACCCACCGACAGCTGCTGGCCACCACCCTATTTCTAGGGTACGGGCGGTCCAACCACCGCTCACCGACAGTTTACCCACCGGAATCTCTAGAAAAGTTGTTCCCTCCACTTTTCTAATTCCGACTTGAACCTGATGTTGACCAACTCTTTGGTCAACTGATTGGGCTTAACCTGAGCTCAATCAAACCCCACAGTGGATCCAATTGTCTCATTGAGTTGATTTGGATTCATTCTAAATCCAACTCAATTAAGACTCAAACCCTAACTACGACTCAATGATTACAACACTTAATGACCAATAAGCTTAAACAAGACATAACTCCCGTCTAATCCGGTAGCCTCCGACATTCTTGCGACGAGTCCTATGGCCTTCTTCTGACGATCTCCCGACATGTTCCCAGCGAGCTTCCTGATCCATTCGATGAATCTCTTAGTGAACTCTCGGCGATGTTCCACCGCATCGTCCGAACCCGGCCCGAGGCCCAAGCTTGATCTTGATCCATCATCTGGTTGTAACTCCATTGCTCCTTTCATAGTTAGACCAGTAATTTTTCCTCTAACACACATGTTAGATAAAACTCATCTATTGATTGTATTATCAAAATATGAGATTCAACAATCTCCCCCTTTTTGATGATGACAATCAATTGATGACGAGAGTTAATCCTAACTCCCCCTAAATTCATGCCATAATAAATAGGACTTAAATTCAAGAGAATCACTCACTCATGAATTCAAGTGAATCAAGGTAATCAATAAATTATATTTTAATGATTACAATTAGACATGTATATATCAATAATAATTTGCTTTTAAAGTATCAACACATCAAGGATTTTCATGAATTTCAAATATTTAAAAATTTTCCCTTAAGTTATTACATAAGTCATCAACATCCATTTAATTACATAAGTCATCAACATTCATTTCTCCCCCTTTGTCATCAACAAAAAGATGAAATATTGGGCTAAATATTTTAAGCGTATGAGTTTTCGCTCTCCCTTTTTAAAATACGATATGAGTCATAAAGAATTATCTTCCTCTTGTGAAAAAAAAAGGAAAGAAAACAAGGGAGGAGAGTAGTAAATCATTATTAAATATAGCTCTCAATTTTGTAGAGGTAAAATTTTGAAAATAAGTTCAAAAATCCAAGATATTCAAAGAGATTCAAAGATTTAAGAGCTACTCATGCATTTAAAATTATCTCATGTAATTTCAAGCAAACGTAGCAAATAAATCTGTAAAATAACAAAATCATCATCATGCAAATTTTGTCTCCTTTTTTGTGAATAATAAGATAAACTCATGGAGAATGTTTTCAAAAATGTTATCATAAAATGCTTAATCTTATGAAATATAGATTAGCAATTTATATATTTTCATGATTTAGCATTCTTAACTCTCAACCTCAATCTTATAGATTTGAAATTTTAAAATAATATTTTTAGAATATGAGCTCAACAAATTCATCTTATATAAATTTCAAGAAAACATAGCAAATGAAGTTAGTAAGTTCTTTCTTCTCTTTTGAGAAGTGCAAGCTAGCAAATGTTTGCTTCCTTTGCAATGTTTAATTGGTAACAATTTTACATTATGCAAGCTAACAAGTTTTGCTCCCCCTTAATAGGATGCAAACATAATTTTTTTGAAAAATTTTCTTCCCTTTTTTTGAATAATGAAGAAGAAACAAGGGAGGGGAGTGTAAGACAATGTATTACAAAAATAGGGCTCAATCTTTTAGATGTAAATTCAAAAATCCAAGAATTGATATATACCCATGCAATTTAATTCATTTAAATCAAGAGTAGCGCATCAAGTGATTCATCAAAGATTTAATGTCAAACACTTATATCAAGCATCATAGAAATTTATGTTATATATCTGTTTCCCTTTGTAAACATTCATCAAGATTCACGAAACAAGAATAATCTTTAAAACTATGTCATCACAAAAATTTGAATCCTTTTCTTATGTTCATTTTAACTAGAATGATTCCAAAAGTAAGCTAAAAAATCTAAGAAATCCAAGAAGAATTAAGAGCCACTCATGCATTTAAATTGTGTGATTTTCTAACATAAATAGCAAATAATGTATTTTTGTAGATCACCTTTCATTTATATTTTCTTTTATTTTTGTAAACAAGAAGATAGAAACAAGAAAGAAAAAGTGAAAAACATCATATCATAAAAATGCTCAATTTTATAGATATAAATTTTATAGGTGTAGATTCCAAAATTCAAGAAAAAGATCAAGAGCTACCTATGCAATTTAATTTATCTTATGCAAATTTTAAGCAAGGTAGCAAATCAATTAAATCATGCATTTTACATATATTTAGAAAATTTAAAAGTCTAATTTTCTTCTATGCAAATTATTTTTCATTCAATGTTATCATATCCAATTTGCTTCCAATTATATTGATAATTTTATTTCCCCATTTGTTAATGTCAAAAAGAAATATGATGGTTTAATTTTTCTTTCGCATTCATGTTCTAATGACACCCAATAGTATAAGGGGAATATGTCATTATAAATCAAATTCAAAAGACATGATTGAATAATTCTCCGAACAATCTTGATTAAAAATTTTATGAGATCTAAACAATCTTGATCTTAGATTATAATCATCAAAATCATATATCTCATTTTTATCAAAATAAATAAATCATAGATGTTTGAAAAATTGATTTCCATTGAGGATATGACAAGTTTAGAAATCAAGGAAATGTTCATGATAAAATAAATCTCATTAAATTCTTAACTTATCACAAATTCAAGAAATAATAATTTTGGTGATAAGTTATACTAAGAAGAAAGTCTTAAGTAATCATGTCAGGAAGAATATTATTATCAAATAATAAATGTCAAGAACATGATTTATTTTGACACATTTCATCCTATATGAAATTTCAAAGCTTTTGAAATCTTAGGAGATCAAATAAGAAGGATCTTGATTCTTATAGAAATATTAAGTTATAAATATTGAAAAGTCAAGATCATAATTAAGATGAAGGCTTTTCTTTAATAAAGGGAAGGAATCTTAGTAAACAATCTTGGTTTATATAAAGATCTCAAATTTTAATTTTTAAGATTTCATGGTCATGATTTAAGTTATTAAAATTTCAATAATGTTAGATTGATTCAAACATATCCATTCTGTAAAATAAAATCATTTGAAAACATATCCAAAATCATCATAAAAACTCATTTTTTTAAAAAATTCAATAAAGTAATCATAGATTGTTTTCCAAAAGAAAATAGCTAAAGTTTTCTAATTCATTTTTGTAGTTAAAGAGATTCATAAAAACAAAGAACGTAATCGATTCATTAATCTCTTTTTAAAAAATTTATAAGATATAGAAATTTTTAAGAAAAATATATTCTCTTTTTATTTCATATAAGCATGTCTTGTCTTTTGAGTCAAATTAAAACATGTATTTTCATTTAAAACCGAAAAAGAGCTTTCATTATGGCAAAGATCAATAAGCCATAAATCACAAATATCATTATGCACAATTTTAAAATATAAACTCATTAAGCATGGTTACAATCCATCATTTATTAATCAAGCATGGTTTTATAAAACATCTTCAATCAAAATTCAACCTATCTCATTTTCAACTTTAGTCTAACTCTTTACATATAGTGCAACGAGTTGACAACTCATTTCCAAATTTTTATTTATTTTATATTCAAATTCAAAAGTAATATATCATTTAACAACACACATTCAACCTTAACATACAACTATTCAATCATTTAAATCAATCATTCAATAACCATATCATTTAAATCATTCAACATAACATTCAATCATAGCATTTCAATCAATGTAACATTTAAATCAATTATTCCATAGACTTTGTCAATTAATGATAACCTTTGCATTTAAATCAATAAATATTCAAGCCAATGATTTTGAACCTATCATTTAATCATCATCAAAATCTCATCTATGTTGATTTCAACATACTTTTCAATAAATAAGGTTCTTTTGGTTCTAGTTCATTTTCATACTTGTATGCCCTAACTTTACATTATCAATATTAATTATATAATGATGAACCATCAAAAGATTCATTGTCAATAATTTTAATTCCAGTAATTTTTTGTTATTATTTCTTAGGCTAGTGAGCTTTGAAAGAGTCTTAGATCTCAAGTCTTGAGCATCTACTTTCAAAACATTACTTGCTGCTCCTAGCCTTAATTTTGAAACAAACCTACAAGAAAGATATATTTGATTTAGGCACTCATTTTACATTGGGTCATTCGTAAAGAACTTTGTCTTTATTTTCTAACCATTTTTTGTTGTATAAAGTTCCCTTGGGAACCCATACAAGTTGATGTGGACTACATTTTCTAAATAGGCATTTGTTTGCCTTATGTCCTAATTTTTCACAAAAGTTACACTTGATTCATGGTGGCACATTTAAGGTTGGTCCTTTAACAAATATGGTTATTTTTGTTGAAAGTTACCAACAAAGCCTATGTCATTTCTATTATTAATATGACTATTATTGGCAATGATTATATTTAAAGATTTGTTCCCAATTTTAAAATTTTCTAGTATTGATTTAAGCATGCAATTCTCTTCTTTAACACTATCTAGCATATCACATTTAGAACATGATTTATATGATACTAATGAATCATGCATTTCATCAAGTCTTTTAACTAATAAATCATGATCAATTTTAAGCAACTTAAAAGACTTGTTAAGTTTTCTAAACTCATTAAACAAATCATGAAACATATTTAATAATTTTAAAAAATATTTAAAGACTCATTAACCCCATCTTTGATCGCCATTAAAGCATAGTTAACCACTTTTTCTTTGGAGTTGTCTTCCTTATCCGAAAAGCTCGAATCATTTCAAGTAGCCGAAAGTGCTTTCTTATTGTGTGTTGGCTTCTTCTTCAAATGAGGACATTTATTTTTTAAATATCCCGATTTTTTACATTCATAGCATATGACATTGTCCTTCTTTAGTTCTTTTTTGTTTTTATAGTTTTAGTTCCTTTTTATGAATTTTTAAATTTTCTTGATAACAAAGCAATTTCATGGTCCTCATCACTCGAGGTTTCACTCGAGGAGTCATTTGTTGTCCGAAGTGCTAAATCCTTCCTGTTCTTTGGAAGGGGTTCATTAAGCTCATCATAAGCTTTATAATTCAGTTCATATGTCATAAATGAGCCAATCATTTCTTCAAGAGGCAAGTTATTTAAGTATTTGGCCTCTTGTATAGCGGTTACTTTAGGATCCCAATTTTTAGGTAAAGATCTCAAAATTTAACTAACTAATTCAAAACTCGAAAAATATTTTCCAAGTGCTTTTAGGCCATCGACGACATCCATGAAACGAGTGTACATGTCTCTAATGTACTCACTGTTAGGATCAAAGCGACACTGAGAGGAGGGAGGGGGAGGGGGGCGTTTGGGGGGATGAATTAGTACTTATAAAAATTTCACTTCGATTTAAATACTCACTCAATAAAAACCGTATCGAAAATACGTTTACCCGTAAAGATGCGTTTAAGTGTAGAGATGCGCTTAAGCGTAGAGATACGTTTAAGCATAGAGATATTTGTAAGAGTGCAAGCAAATGTAGTAGATAATTAAGCAATGAACATCAAGAGCAAAGAAGAGGAAGCAAACCGATTTTATAGTGGTTCGGTCCCCTTGACCTACGTCCACTCCCGATTCCTCTTCACTTGAGGCCACCGGCTTCCATTCTTGATCTTTTTCAATAGGCAAAGATCAAACACCCCTCTTACAACTCTATTCTCCTTTTACATGTTCAGGAGATAACCTTTACAATTCTCTTAGGTCTCCCTAAACAAAAACTACACAAGAAGAAATGAGGGAGCTCTCAAGGGATTACAATAGCGTTTTCATAAGTTTTTCACTCTCGATTCTTACACATTCACCAGCAAAAAAGGTTAGGGTATTTGTAGGCCCCAAATGGCTTCAAAAGTGGACCCAAAAATTAATTTTTAAGTGTTCCCGAGTTACTAGTCTCGAAGACTACGTTTTGGGTGGTTCAATCACCTGATAGTCTGAGAGACCATGTTTGGGCGGTTCAATCGCTTGACACACCTTCAAAGATTGTGTCATCATGTCTGACCTTGGGTTACTAAAATGACTTTTATAATAAGTCCAAATCAACCCCAATTAAGGCCAATGGCCTCTTAATTGAGTTAGTAAAAACTAACTCTCATTATGATGCTAACTACGACTCTCAACAGACAATCTTCGTTGTCCGATCGTCTCTCGGTGAACTCCTGGCATCATTTCGATGAACCCCCGGCAAGCTCTCGATTTCCTTCGGCGAACTCCTAGCATTCTTCCGGCAAACTCCCAATGAGCTCCTGACAACCTGTCGACGAACTCCCGATGAACTTCCTGGTAAACTTCTGGTGAGTTCTCGACGGGCTCCCGATTTCCTTCGACGAACTCCCAACGAACTTCCAGCATTCTTCCAACGAACACCCGGCAAGCTCCCGACAATCTGTCGGCAAACTTCCGACGAACTTCCCGATAAACTTCTTGTGAGTTCTCGACGAGCTCCCGATAACATCGTCTGAACCTCAGCCAACCTCTGGTGAACTCTCGGCGAGCTCCCATTGCGTCATCCGAACCTCAACCCGATGCTCAAACTTGACTCCGACCCAACTTCTGATTGTACTACCCTTTACTGTCACAGTTAATCCTGCATCATTTTCTTGAACACACCAGTTAGATCATAAAACCCATTAATTGATTTCATCATCAAAATCCAAGATTCAACAATCTCCACCTTTTTGATGATGACAACCAATGATGACAGAGTTAACCTTAACTCCCCCTATGTATATGTCATAGGATAAATACAACAAACTTGAATTCAAAAGAACCCATCACTTTTGAATTCAAGTATAGTATTTTTATACTTGAACCATTCATGATACCATACATTATAAAATTTTCAAATCATTCATTTTCTTGGTATCGCTTAAAATTTCAATAATTATATTTACAATATAACTATGTCATCAATTATGATATAGCATTTATTTCAACTATTTCAAGGATGTCAAAATATCTCTCTTATGTCATCAATTATGTTATTTCTCTCCCTTTGTCATCAACAAAAAGGAAAAATGCTCAATTTATATTTGAACATTTATCACAAATATCTATCATTTAAACATTTATCACTTTCGAATATTTATAAAAAATATTCAAACATACCATTTATCATTTGTTATCAATATACTATCTCTCCTCCCTTTGTCATAAAAAAGGAGAAATGTTCAACATAACTTTTCTAAACAATTGTTCAAAATAAATGTTCATTATATGATAAAATTTCAAACACAACATTTATCATATGCCATCAATCATGCCGTTTCTCCTTGTTATCAAAAATGAGAAATATTCACCACACATTTGAATACTAAGTGTTCAATAAATATGTCAACACATTTTATCATAAAAATTTATTACATAAAGAAAGAAATCTAGTCCATTCTCCCCCTTAGTAAAAAAAAAAAATAGATTTTAATCCATTTCGTATCAAATTGTTTTCTTCCCCTTTGTAAATAAAATAGAAGAAGAAGAAAGGGAGGGGGTTTCAAAGATCCAAAAATCAAGTATCCCAAAACAAAATAAATTATTAAGAGAGGGGGATACATTTGAAAGTATTCATGAATCCAAGAATCAAAATATTGAAAGAGACCTCATGAGTCCTATCATAAGAGAATTTTAACTTGCATTATTTTTTTGTAAATGTCAAGAAGAAAGAATCAAGTGAAACCATTTCATAGGATAGCTCAAAAAGTTGAGAAATCTGAGGAAAATATAAGAGCTACTCATATCATCTCATGTAAATATCAAGAAATCCTCAAAGTCATGATAGCAAATCATGCATTTAGAAGGTTTTTCATATCTAATTTTCTTCAAGCAAATTGTTCCTCATTTAATAATCTTATTGCAAGATAGCAATTTTATCTCCCCCTTGGTCATTGTAAATAATGAAAATGAGTCTTAGGAGAGTAAATAATCTTGATTTATTCAAGGTAAATCTTAATACATATAATTTACTCAAATAATTCTTCTTAATAAAATGAAAGAATGATCTTGATTAAAAATATCAAATTATAATTGTTAAGATCATAAATCTCTTTTTTTATTAAAAAGAAGAAATCATAGAGGTTAAAAATAATTTTCATAAAGGATAAATCAAGTGAAGAAGTCAATGAGAAGTTTAAAGAAAATCATTCAATTTTCAACTCATCATAAATTTAAGAAGTATTAATTTGGTGATATACCATACATGAATATAAGGAAGTAATAAATAAATCATATTATGAAGGATATTAATATCAAATCATAAATACCAAAAGATAAAATTTAATTTCTTCAGATTTTCTTTTAGGTTAAAAAGAAATTTTATGAGATCAAATAGTAAGAAGGATCTTGTTTCAAGATGTCAAGATCATAATAAGACCCTTTTTATGGTACGTTGCATAGGAGAAAAGAAAACACATTTTGATTTATATATAGAAAATTTCAAGTTACCAAGATCATAGTTCTTAATGAAAATATCAAGTTATAAGATCATAAGTCTCCTCTTTGGTAAAAAAAAAATTATAGAAGTAAAAAAAAAATGTTTCCCATATAAGATGCCTTAAGTAAAAAATCATGAGAAAGTTCATGATTTGGCCGAAAAAAAAATCTCATTCAAATTTTAATTATCAAAATCACTTTTGTAGTTCAATAGATTCAACAATAATCATAACACTTTATCTCTTACTAAAAACTTGATTGATAAATTTTCAAAGAAAAACTTTTCCTCTTTTTAGTTATTTCGATTCATGTGATTTGTTTCATACAAAAATTCCTTCACCTTTTATGTCAAATCCATGCATGGATTGTTATTTAAATTCTAGTTTCATCTAAAAAGAAATCATCAACATCATTAAAATAAGTAAAACATTTTTAACCTTTTAAAACTGAAAATCAAGTATCATTTCCAAAAGAAATAATAAAACATTTTCAAACAAAAGCTTTAATTTATTCCAATTCTAATGATTTTTAGAGTGACTTTCCATGCTCATTTTATTCTCATTAAATATATTTTTAATTTAAAAAAATACTAGTCAATAAAGCATGATTTGTTTTTTCTTTTTTATAATATTCTATGCTCAAATTCTATCATTCAATAATATCCATTTAATCATACAACCCATATTTCAAGTTACTTCTTCAACATTATCAAGGCCATTACAATAACACATCAAAATGATAAAACATTTTCAAAGTAAAAATTCAACCAATCTCAATTCTAATATATAAATGAGTCTAACTCTTTACACATAGTGCAAGGAGTTGACAAACTCATTTCAAAATTTTTTATTTATCTCAAGTCTATCTAATATAACATTCAAATCATGCAACTATTCAACTATCAATCATTCATAACATTTAGGTCATTCAACAATAGTCTTTCCAAATACTCAAACCAATGATTTTGAACTTATTATTCAATTATCATCAAAATCTCATTTATGTAAATTTCAATATATTTTTCAATAACTATGGCTCTTTGGTTTTAGTTCGTTTTCATATTTATATGTTATAGCTATGCATCATCAAGATTAATTGTATAATGATAACTATTTTTAATAAATTGATTTGTTATAATAGAAACAAGGATTATTAAACTTCAAACATCTTAATTCAAATAATTTTCCTTATTTTTTATATTTTAGCTAGGAAGCTTGATAAGTAAGTTAGATCTCAAGTCAAATGACTTAAGCATCCACAAGATATCATTACATTTTGCTTCTAGCCTTAGTTTGGTGACAAACCTATAAGAAAGATTTAGGTACCCATTTTACATTGGGACCTATATGAAGAAATTTATCTTTCTTATCTAATGTTTTTGATTATTTGTTATTCCTTTATGAACCCAAACTAATTTGTGAGGACTATAGTTTTTGAATGGACATTTGTAAGCCATATGTTGTAATCTATCACAAAAATTACATTTAATTTTCGGTGGCAAATTTAAGGTAGGTCCTTTAACAAAAATAGTTGGCTTTTGTTGAATGTTACCAACAAAGTCTATGTCATTTCTTCTATTAATATTACCCTTATTAACAAGGATCATATTTAGGGATTTATTCATAATTTTAAATTTTTTTAATATAGTCTTAAGCATAATATTTTCTTCTTTAACACTATCTAGTATTTCATATTTAGAGCAAAAATTGTGTAATGATAAAGTATCATGCAAGGTTTCATATTTGGTGCATGTATTATGTGATGGTGCTACTTCATGCATTTCATCAAGTTTACTAACTAATAATGTATGCTCTACCTCAAGTAATTTATAGGATTTGCTAATATTTCTAAATTCATCAAAAAGCTCATGAAAATAAAATAATAACTCATTAAAAGTAAAAGAGCTTTTGAGTGGGTTACTTACCTCATCGTGGTTGGCTACGAGCGCGAGATTTTTCGCTTCTTCCTGATTATGTTCATCTTTGGAGCACCTCAGCTTCTTGCGTTCATAGCAAGAAGTTTTGTCCATCTTGAAATCATTTTTATAGTTCATGTTGATTAATTTATCCGGTTCATTTGTTAAATATTCAAAGTTCATATTACTTGAGATTTCACTCGAGGAGTCATGTGTTCTCTTTAGTTTCAATTCTTTCCTGTCATTTGGAAGGTGTTCTTGGGTTCTCAATGTAAAATTTTTCTTGCTCTTAGGAAGGTATTCTTCTTGTTTATTTTTGTAAGATATTTTGTTTAATGATTCATTTAAAATAGTATGCTTTCATGTGTTAATTCTAATGTATACCAAATCTCAAAAGTTGAATCACAAGGGGAAATCCGATCAAATTCATTTTTGTTGAGAGCACAGTATAAGACATTCATAGCCTTGGCATTTAAAGAAAATATTTATTTTTTATAATCATTCTAATCATTTATTAGATTCAATGACTTTTGAAAACTTTTTTAACAATACACACAAATCAAAATATATCGAAATAAAAAAGATGTGCATTCAAATTTTTCAAGATGTGTAGTCCGTCCCATTAAACATATGAGAATATGTGATAGAAAGTCCCTCTTGATTGTCAACAAAAGCCATCTCTTTTGGATTTTAAGCCAATTAGAGAGAAACGATACTCTGATACCAATTGTTAAGATAAAAGCGACACTAAGAAGGGGGGGGGGGTGAATTAGTGCTTATAAAAATTTCACTTCAATTTAAACACTCAATCAATAAAAATCGTATCGAAAATGCATTTAAGCATAAAGATGCGTTTAAGCGTAGAGATGCGTTTAAGCATAGTGATACATTTAAGCATAGAGGTATTTGTAAGAGTGTAAGCAAAGGTAGTAGACAATTAAGCAATGAACATAAACTACACAAGAAGAAATGAGGGGAGCTCTCAAGGGATTACAACAGCGTTTTCACAAGTTTTTCACTCTTGATTCTTGCATATTCAATAGCAAGAAAGGGTGAGGTATTTATAGGCTCCAAATGGATTCAAAAGTGGAGCCAAAAATTAATTTTTAAGTATTTCCGAGGTGCTAGTCTTGAAGACTGCGCTCTGGGTGGTTTAGCCGCCTAACACAGTTTAATACACTGTGTCTGGGCGGTTCAGTTGCCTGATAATCTAGGAGACTATGTCTGGACGGTTCAACCGCCTAACACACCTTCAAAGATTGTGTCATCTTGGAGACCGTGTTTCATCTGACCTTGGGTTACTAAAATGACTTTTATAATAAATCCAAATCAGCCCAAATTAAGGCCTAATTGACTGTTAATTGAGTTAGTAAGAACTTACTCTCATTATGATACTAACTATGACTCTCAGCATCCTTTCGATGAACCCCCGACAAGCTCCCAATTTCCTTCGGCGAACTCCCAGCATTTTTCCAGTGAACTCCCGGTGTGCTCCCAGCGAGCTCCCGACAACCTATCGGCGAACTCTCGATAAACTTCCTGGCAAACTTCTGGTGAGTTCTCGACGAGCTCCTGATTTCCTTCGATGAACTCCCAACGAACTTTAAGCATTCTTTCGATGAACACCCGATGAGCTCCTGACAACTTGTCGGTGAACTCCCAATGAACTTCCCAGCAAACTTCTGGTGAGTTCTCGACGAGCTCCCAATAACATCGTCTGAACCTTGGCCAACCTCTAGCGAATGCTCGACAAGTTCCCATTGCGTTGTCCGAACCTCAGCCCGATGCTCAAACTTAACTCCGGCCTAACATCTGATTGTACTGCTCTTTACTGTCACAGTTAATCCTGCATCATTTTCTTTACACACAAGTTAGATCATAAAACCCATCAATTGATTTCATTATTAAAATTCAAGATTCAACACTCACTTGGTTTCATTCGAAACAACTCATAGTAATGAACTAAAATATTTATCTTGGATTCTTCTACTGGTCCCCTCTGTGTGATTTATAGAGTATGTCAAATATCATAAGTCGATTCGCAAATGGAAACACGATTAAACTCATTCTTATCAAGAGCACAAAACAAGGCATTCAAAGCTTTTGCATTTAAAGAAAAATTCTTCCTTTCCAAATCATTTAGCTCACTCATTAGCTTGAAAGATTTTTTAAATTCATTCTTAACAATACTCCATAGATCAAGGTCCAAAGAGATAAAAAAAATACACATCCTTGTCTTCCAATACGTGTAATCCATCCTATTGAATTTGGGAGGACGTGGATGGAATATCCCTCATTCATGCCAAAACAAGCTATATACTCAAGTGGGTGTTAATCCAAAGAGTAAGTACCTTGCTTTGATACCAATTCTTAGTATCAATTGGCACTAAGAGGGGAGGGGGTGAATTAGTGCAAGTGTAAGTTTTTCGTTTTAAACAAAAGCTTTTCGCTTAAAGTAAAATTAGAAATCCGATGCTTTTCGTTCAAGTAAAAAAAGTGAGAAAATTGCTAAGTTAATAAGCAAACCCGAAAGATTAGTAATGTTGAAGGGAAGTGCTTGATGTGAAAACTTTACTTTTAAAGAGTGAATTCAATCGGAAGCGTCAATACAAAATTCGTAAGCAATGAAAGCAAGGAAAGAACTCATAAGTTTTATAGTGGTTCAGCACCAACGGCCTACGTCCACTCCCGAGTCCTCCTTCTTGAGGCACACCAGCGTCCACTACCAATCTTCTTTGGGTGAAGACCAAACCCTTACACTTGAGCTTACAAGGGAAACTTGAGAATTTTCTAACTCTAAGCTCTCTCCCTTCCCCTTTTCTTTTTCTTATAAGTCACATACAATATTATCATAGAATTTAATTCCCAAAATTATTGTGTATAGAATGCAAGAAAACTTGGGGTATTCATAGGCCCCAAGTGGCTTCAGATTTTTGGAGCCAAAAATTAAACTTATCTGAAAAAATCTGGTATGGGCGATTTACCCTCTATTAGCCGCCCAGAAACCAAGTACAGGCGGTTTACTCGCCTGTCCTAGGCAGTTCAACCGCCCAATTTCCAGGCTACGGGTAGTTTACCCGTCAGCTCTGGGTGGTTTACCTGCTGGCAGCTACTGGCTGCCACCCTATTTCCAGGGTATGGGTGGTCCAACTGCTACTCATAGACTGTTTACCCGTCGGAATCTCCGAAAAAGTGCTTCCCTCCACTTTTTTAATTCTGGCTTGAACCTGATGTTGACCAACTCTTTGGTCAACTGATTAGACTCAACTTAAGCTCAATCAAACCCCATAGTGGACCCGGTTGCCTCATTATGTTGATTTGGAGTCCTTCCAAATCTAACTTAATTATGACTCAAACCCTAACTAAGACTTAATGATTACAACACGTGTTGACTAATAAGCTTAAACAAGACCTAACTCCCACATAATATGGTAGCCTCCGACATTCTTGCGACGTGTCCTATGGTCTTCTTTTGTCGATCTCCCGACGTGTTCCAAACGAGCTTCCCGATCCCTTTGGCGAATCTCCTAGTGAACTCCCGGCGAGGTTCCACTGCATCATCCGAACCCGGCCCGATGCCCTAGCTTGATCTTGGCCCATCATCTGGTTGTAACTTCATTGCTCCTGTCATAGTTAGACTTGTAATTTTTCCTTTAACACACATGTTAGATAAACACTCATCAATTGATCTCATCATCAAAATTCGAGATTCAATAGCATATTACACTTGTATTGTCACATTTTATAGAGATATTTTTTTAGATAAATTTTGTAATCTTCTAATGTGTTTTTCATCTAAATAACTTGAGTACAACAAGCAATATTCACCTTCAGTAATAGAAAAAGCAACCGAATTTTGTTTCTTGGAAGACCAAGAAATAAGTGCATGCCCTAAAAATTGACATGTCCCGATAGTACTTTTTCTATCTATTCTACAACCACAAAAATCAACATCAGCATAAGCAAGTAAATAAAACTTTTTAGATTTTGGATACCATAATCCTAAGTTAGAAATTCTTTTTAAATATCTAAATATTCTTTTAACTGCTTTAAATGAGAAAGCTTATGATTGGATTGAAATCTTGCACACAATCCAAGACTAAACATAATATCTGGTCTAGTAGCAGTTAAGTATAACAAACTACCTATCATTCCTCTATAGGTTTCTTGATCAAAATTTTTCCCTTCATTGTCTAAGTCTAACTTTATAGATGTGCTCATGGGAGTATTTATGGCCTTAGCATTTTTCCATACCAAAATGGTTTAGCACGTCCAAGGTATATTTAGTTTGACTAATAAAGATACCATCATCTAGTTATCTTATTTGTAATCCTAAGAAAAATGTTAACTCACCCATTAAACTCATTTCAAATTCTTGGCTCAGACACTTGACAAAAGATTCACACAAGGAGTCTCTTTTAGAACCAAAAATGATATCATCAACATAAATTTGATTAACAAGAAAATTATTTTTAAAATACTTAAAAAATAATGTAGTATCAACCTTGTCTTTCAAAAAATTATTTGAAATAAAGAAAGAACCAAGTCTTTCATACCAAGCCCTGGGGGCTTGTTTTAATCCATAAAGAACTTTAGAAAGTTTAAAAACATGATTAGGAAGACTATTTTTAAAACCAGGTGATTGTTCAACATACACTTCTTCGGAAATGAAACCATTAAGAAAAACACTTTTAACATCCATTTGAAATAATTTAAAATCTTTAAAAGATGCAAAGGCAAGGAGCATCCTTATGGTTTCAAGTCTAGCCATAGGAGCAAAGGTTTCTTCATAATCGATTTCGTCTTCTTGGTTGAAACCCTTGACCACTAATCGAGCCTTGTTTCTAACTATAATACCAATTTTATCTTGCTTGTTTCAAAAGACCCATTTAGTACCAATCGCTATATAGTCATTAGGTCTAGGAACAAGCTCTCATACCTTATTTTTTTTAAATTGATTAAGCTTTTTATGCATTGGATTAACCCAAGAATCATCTCTTAGGGCCTCATCAATGTACTTTAGTTCGATTTGAGAGAGAAATACGACATTTACACAAAAATTCTTAAAAGAAGATCGAGTTTGAACTCCTTTTGATGTCTCTCCTATTATAAGCTCCTTAGAATGTTCATTCATAAACTTCCATTCTTTGGGTAAGGATTTAGAAGTAGATTCATCTAAGTTGCTTTTAGGAGTATTGTCATTTAAATTCAAAGTACCAAAACCAAATTCATTATCAAAATCAATTTTCTTAAGTTTAAAAAACTCATTAAAAATAACATGAATAGATTCTTCAATTACTAAAGTTCTTTTATTAAAAATACGATAGGCTTTTAAAATTAAGGAATAACCAAGAAAAATGCCCTCATCAGATTTTACATCAAATTTTCCTAAGGCATCTTTTTTATTTAAAATAAAACATTTGCAACCAAAAACTTTAAAATATGAAATATTAGATTTCTTACCATTCCATAATTCATACGGAGTTTTGGAGAGTAATGGTCTTACAAGAACCCTATTTGAAATATAACATGTCGTGTTAACGGCTTCAGCCCAAAAATATTTGATTAGACTATGTTCATTTTACATGGTTTTAGCCATTTCTTGTAAACTCCTATTTTTTCTTTCTACTGCTCTATTTTATTATGGATTTCTTGGAGTAAAGAAATTATGAATGTACCCATTTGATTCACAAAAATTTTGAAAGTCATTGTTTTGAAATTCACCACCATGATCACTACGTATTGATGAAATCATAAATTCTTTTTTTATTTTGAATAATTTTATAAAATATTTAAATGTATCACTTTTGTGTGTCAAGAAATAAGTCCAAGTATATCTACTATAATCATCTACTATAACAAATGCATATTTGATTCCACCTAAACTTGTAATGTCAATCGGTCTAAATAAATTCATATAGATCAATTGAAGTGGCCTAGAGGTGCTTATTTGATTTTTTTGCTTGAAGCTGCACTTTATCTATTTTCCTAATTGATAAGTATCACATACTTTAGCATTGATAAATTTTAGGCTAGGTAATCCTCTTACTAGGTCTTTATTTGAAATTTGATTTAGAAGTTTCATGCTAGTATGACCTAGTCTTCTATGTCAAATCCAAGCATTATCATTCAAAGTCGAAAAGCAAGTTTCATCATAAAACTTTTCAATATCTATAGTATACACATTGTTGTTTCTTAAGGTAATCAAAGATTTATTTTTATGTGGCAATTCAATTATGCATGCATTAAGTTAAAATTTAACTACATAACCTTTATCACATAATTGGCTAATACTAAGCAAATTATGTTTCAAGCCATCAACTAACAATACATCTTCAATCAAAAGGTTTTATGTGTTACTTATGGTTCCTTTTCCAATAATTTTATCCTTGTTGTTGTCTTCGAATGTGACAACTCCTGCACTTAAGCTAGCGAGCTTAGAAAAACAAGTTGGATCTCCGATCATGTGCCTTGAGCATCCACTATCAAGATACCATTTGGTGCTCCTGGCTTTAATTTGGAGACAGACCTACAAGAAAGATGGTTTTAATTTAGGTGCTTATTTTACATTTTGTCCTTCATGAAAAACTTTATCTTTCTTTTTTAATGGTTTTTGGTTGTTTATAGTTCCTTTAGGAACCCAAATTAATTTACGTGGATTATACTTCTTAAATGAATATTTGTAAGCCATATGCCATAATCTACTATAAAAGTTACATTTTATTTTTTATGGCAAGTTTAGAGTAGGTCCTTTAACAAAGGTAGTTGGCTTTTGTTAGGTATTACCCACAAAGCCTATAACATTTCTTCTATTAATATGACCCTTATTAGCAAGAATCATGTTAAGGGATTTATTCAATATTTTAAATTTTTCTAAGGTTTGCTTTAGCATAATGTTTTCATCTTTCACATTTAGAACAAGGATTGTGTGATACTAATGAATCATGTATTTTGTCAAGTCTACTAACTAACAAATCATGTTCATTCCTAAGAAACTTATAAGATTTACTAATTTTTCTAAATTCATCAAACAATTCATAAAACATATTTAATAACTCGTTAAAGGAAATGCTTAAAGAATCACTAACATCGTTTTGGATTGTCATTAGAGCATAGCTAGCAACTTCTTCTTTGGAGTGGCCTTCTTCATCCGAAGAGCTTGAGTCATCCCAAGTTGTCGAAAGAGTTTTCTTCTTGTGGGATACCTTCTTCTTCAATTGCGGATATTCATTTTTTAAATGTCCCAGTTTTTTACATTCAAAGCATATGGCCTTATCCTTTTTCGATTCATTTTTATTTTTATAATTTTTATTCTTTTAATAAACTTTTTAAACTTTCTTGATAATAGTGCAATATCATGGTCCTCATCACTCGAGGTTTCACTCGAGGAGTCATTTGCAGTTCTTAGTGCTACATCCTTCCTATTCTTTGGAAGGGGTTCATCAAGCTCATCATGAGCTTAACAGTTCAGTTCAGTTCATATGTCATGAGTGAGCCAATAAGTTCTTTAAGAGGCAAGTTATTTAAATCTTTGGCTTCTTATATAACAATTACTTTAGGATCTCAAGTTTTAGGTAGAGATCTTAAAATTTTACTCACAAGTTCAAAATTTGAAAAATATTTTTCAAGCGTTTTAAGGCCATTGATGACATCTGTGAAATGGGTGTACATATCTCTAATGGACTCACTTGGTTTTATTCTAAACAATTTATGACTATGAACTAAAATGTTAATCTTAGATTCTTTAACTCTACTAGTACCTTCATGTGTGATTTCTAGTGTATGTCAAATATCATAAGCGGATTCACAAACCGAAAAACGATTAAATTAGTTTTTGTCAAGATCACAAAATAAGGTATTCATAGCCTTTGAATTAAAAAAAAATTCTTCATTTCTAAATCATTCCATCATTTATGGATTTGGAAGATTTTTCAAATTCATTTGCTAAAATATGCTATAAATCAAAATCCATAGAAATGAGAAAAATACGCATCCTTGTTTTCCAATACGTGTAATCCATTCTATTGAACATGAGAGGATGTGAAATGGAATGTCCCTCATTCATGCCAAATAAAGCCATTTACTCCAATGGGTATCAATCTAATGTGCAAGTACCTTGCTCTGATACCAATTGTTAGGATCAATTGGCACTAACAGGGAGGGGTGAATTGGTGCAAAAGTGGAAGTGCTCGTTCAAAAATCTTGCTTTCCAAAAGTAAAGAAATAAAATTGGAATCATCTTTTGTATTTTGTTGGAAACGATTAAGAACCCGATTTAAGAGAAAAAGTCATGAGAATGATCATCATATCTTTCTATAAACTAATTAAGATCAATAGCAAGTAGTAAATAAGACAAGTAAAGAGCACTCACAATTTATAGTGGTTCGGCCCCAATCTTGTCCTACGTCCACTTCCGGGTCCTCTTCGTCGAGGCCCACCAGTGTCCACTACCGATCTTCTTTAGGTAAAAATGAAACCCTTACAAACTTTTAACTTACAAGGGAGACTCTTTACAAGAATACAACACTTAGCTCACTCCCTTCCCCCTTTTCTTTTTCTTACACACTTTAGTACATACATTTTTCACAGATTTTTACCCAATGACTTATGTGAATTCTTGTGCAAAATGCAAGAAAACTTAGGATATTTATAGACCCCAATTATCTTCAGAAGAATGGAGCCAAAATTTAAACGAACCTAGAAAAATCAGGTACCGGCGGTACAACCGCTGATGCCAATGGTACAACCACCGAAAGCAAATATGAAAATAGGGTATGAGCGGTACAACCATCGGCCTGGGTACTCCAACGCCGCCTGCTACCCGGATTCCTGGGTGTCGATGGTACAATCGCTGCTCACTGGCGGTACAACCGCTAGGATTTCTAGAAAAGTGATTCCCTTCACTTTTCCAATCCCGACTTGTACCTCTTGTTGACCAATTTTTAGGTCAACAAATTAAGCTAAACTTGAGCTCAATCTATCCCCTTAGTGGACCCGGTTGCCTTATATTGAGTTGATTTGGATTCCTTCTAAATCAAACTCAATCAGGACTCAATCCGTAACTACGACTCACTGATTACAACCATAAGGACCATCAAGCTAAACAATGACCTAACTCCCCCCAATCTGGCAGCCTCCAATATTCTTGTGGTGAGTCTTACAGTCTTCCTCCGGTGATCTCTCGACGTGTTCCCAGCGAGGTTCCCGATTCCTTTGGCGAACTCCTAACGAACTCCCGGCGAGCTCCTATAGCATCGTCCGAACCTTGGCCTGATGCCCAAACTTGATTCTAGCCTATCATCTGGTTGTAACTCAATTCCTCCACCGTAGTTAGACCTGCATTACTTCCTTTGACACACAAGTTAGATTAAACACTCATTAATTGATTTCATTATCAAAATATGAGATTCAACAAATATACCATCTCCCTAGGTAAACAATCTCTCACCGGATGCGATTTTTGATTTTGTGGCTTTTTCTCGAACCAATCTTTGCATGACGATTTTGATCTACGTGGAAAACTAGTTTATTTTGATCTTTCGCTACGTATATGATGCTCCCACTGAGGTTTCCCAACAATGGTATAAGAGCCAAGGTTGTTCGTACAACATATTGGTTTCTTAACTGCGTGTGATGAGATTGAATAGCATAGAAAGGCAGTTAATAACGTGATCAGGCTTGAGGAGGGGGGCAGCCACTTGCGGGTAGGCTGCCTGGAGGGGCAGCCACCAATGGCCACGCCATCTGCAAGGGCTGCCCCACTAGCTTGGGCCTGATCAGGTTAGGTGACAGTTCATGATTATCTGATGTGGTATACATATATGATATGTGATGATACACCTACTATATATATATATATATATATATATATATATATATATATATATATCTTTGTATGCGATGTTGATATATATTAAATATGTATGTGTGTAACACGATATATTAAGGATCGAAATAAAACCCCATCCTACAATAATATTAAGTCAGAAAGCATAAGGTAATAAGATTGACCCACGTGCCCTTCCAACATTATATGAAAAAAATTGAATCTCGACATAGGTTGAACTAGTCGAGTCCCTCGAGGCTCACTTATCTTCGTGATTCGAGATCTTGCCTATGACATAGAGATGTCACTAGTGACTTGAGGATGTGTTATGCTTGGTTGAGTCTCTCAAGGGCATATCATCAAATCAGACTCATCTTATAATGATGGTGATGACTTAACTGAACATTGTAGTTGGTCAAGTTCCTCGAGACCATGATGGTTCGGAGGTCAAACAAGACAGGAATCACAAAGAGTTGTGATTGGCAAGAGTAGTCTACCTTTTGTGCTTAGTATAATTGGTTGAGTCCCTCGAGGTTGCACTAAGACGCCAATTGGATCTTGATCCCCACTAGAAGTCTATCGGAGACTTCCTTTTTACGTGCCGAGGGTGTCACGTGATTCACTAGAAAAATTAGTGGGAGTAAATTAAAATAGAAGTCCACATCTTAATTAGATTTTTTATAAAATCTACATGTTTTTTATTTATGCTATATTTTGTTTGTCAGAAATATATCGCTCGCAAACCCCCTACGTGGCATACTTGATGCCAACCGCCTCACTCCAAACTATATGGATTGGCTCTGCAATTTGAGAATTATTTTCATGACAGAGAAAATCGTATATGTTCTTGATACGATTGTGCCCACGCTGGATGAAGGGACAAGCGAGGATGAGATTGCTTGCTATGTGAAGTATATAGATTATTCCACTTTGGCAAAATACTATATGTTAGCCTCCATGACTCCTGAGTTACAGAGGCAACATAAGAGCATGGATGTCAATTTCACCCTTCTTCATCTTCGTCAACTATTTGAGGAATAAGGTAGAACTCAAAGATATGAGATATCTAAGAGTCTCTTATAAGTTAGGATGACAAAAGGGACATCAGTTCAAAACCATGTCCTAAAGATAATAGAGTGGATCGAGAAACTCACAAGTCTAAGAATAGTCCTAAATGATAACCTATGTGTTAATCATATACTTCAATCACTGCTAGATTCCTTTTCTCACTTCATCATGAATATTAACATGAGCAAGTTTGAGGTGACTCTTTCTGAGCTCCTCAATATGTTGAGGGAAGCTGGGGGTGCCATTAAGAAAGAGAAGCTAGTTCTCTATATTGGTGAGATCAAAAAGAAAAGGAAGACCAGTAAGACCCTTAAGAAAGGCAAGGGCAACGAAAGACCGGGTAAGGCAAAGGTTGCTAAGAAAGACCCAGCAAAGGACAAAGGACAATGCTTCCACTATGGTAAAGATGAGCACTAAAAGAGGAACTGTAAGGATTACCTTGTAAATAAGGCGAACAGAAGCATGGAGAAGCTTCAGGTACATTCATTTCTTGTTACTAAGAGGACTGTATTTCTTGAGAAGGAACACATTCTTGGTGGAAATAGTGGGATTGAGATAGATTTAAGTGAGATTGAAGAACCTAGCTCAAGCACCATTCCAAAGTCTGAGTTTGTTCAGGTACCCAACACATAAGTTCCAACGTTATGCAGGTCTAATAGAGTCTCTCACCATCCTGAAAGATATGTGAGACATATCAATGGAGAGGACTCTTAGGATGTTTATCCTTAGACCTACGAGGAGATTATTATAAGTATAGACTCCTGGAATGACAGAAGCCGTGAATTCTGATATAGATTTCATGTACTCCAATGAGGTTTTGAACTTTATAGATACAACTGAGGTATTATACTCATCAATTGCAAATGGATCTTCAAGAAGAAGATCAGAGTAGATGGAAAGGTGGAGACCTATAAGGCAAGGCTCGTGGCTAAAGGATATCGTCAAAGGCAACGAGTTTACAATGACGAAACCTTTTCACCCATAGCCATACTTAAATCCATCAGAATTCTTTTAGCTATTGTAGTGCACTATGACTATGAGATCTAATAGATGGGTGTGAAAACTGTATTCCTCAATTACAACCTCGAGGAGGAAGTGTATATGATACAACCAAAAGGATTCGTATCCAGAAAGAGTCCAGATAAAGTGTGCAGGTTGCTCAGGTCCATCTATAGACTAAAGTAAGCCTCCCGAAGTTAGAACATAAGATTTGATGAGGTGATCAGATCTTATGACTTTGTTAAAAATGAAGATGAGCCTTGTGTGTATAGGAAGGTAAATGGGAAAGCAATCACCTTCTTGGTGTTGTATTTGGATGACATCCTAATCATTGGAAATGATGTAGGAATGCTTTCCATAGTAAAAGCTTGGCTATCCAAAAACTTCTTTATGAAAGACTTAAGGGAAGCATCCTATATTTTGGGGATCCTAATCTATAGAGATAGATCCAAGAGGATACTTGGCTTGTCCCAAGTCTAGGTACATAGACTCTATTGTCAAAAGATTGGACATGGAGAATTCCGAGAGAGGTCTCATACTAATGAGACATGAAATATTACTTTCTAGGAGTATGTCCCTACATACTCCTTAAGAAAGGGCATTCATGGATAGGATACCATATGCCTCAGCGTTAAGGTCTATCATGTATGTTATGCTATATACCAGGCCTAATATAGCACATGCTCTGAGTGTCATGAGCAGGTATCAGACGAATCCAGACTTGGAACACTAGAAGGCAGTAAAGTGTATCATTAAGTACTTAAGAAGGACTAAGGATCTTTTACTAGTATATGGAGAAGGTAGCCTCCAGATTAAGGGCTACACGGGGTCGAGTTTCCAGTCTGACATTAATGATAGCAAATCGAGCTCATTGTATGTTTTCTCCTTGAATAGAGGAGTAGTAAGCTGAAAGAGTTCCAAGTAAAATACTGCTTTTGACTCAACCACAAAGGCAGAATACATTGCTGTAGTAGAAGCAGCAAAGGAATGGGTGTGGATGAAGAAGTTCATTAGGAATTTCGGAGTCATACCGAGTAGCATAGAGTCGATTCTCATATACTATGACACCAACGGGCGATAGCTCTAGCAAGGGAACCCAGGTCTCATCAGAATTTTTCTGAGAAGGTTCCATATGATTAGAGAGATCATAGCCCATAAAGATATAGCAATTGAAACAGTTCCATCCGAAGATAACATTGCAGATCCACTAACAAAGCCCTTGGCTCAAATTGTTTTAAGTGTCACAAGGGTCTGATGGGGATCAAACATAAAGGTGAATGACTTTAGGTTAAGTGGGACATTACTGGTTACAGGTGCCCTGCAAGCCAATCACGGGAGTGATGGCATGTGTGACACATTGCATAGACCTTTTATATTATTATTATTGGTCTATTCTCACATTATATTATCAGTTGAATATATATATCATGATGCCCTTGGTTCTGTGCAATAGGAATTGAATTGTGATAAGATCACAATAATGAGATCGATTCATCTTTAAACACAGATCCTAAATAATCTGATCATAGGTTGCTGGAGAGGGACATCGAGAAAACTGGACATATTGGTGTACTATATACATATTCATATGATGCAAGCAGCTGATCTCATAGCCACTTATATGGAGACACTAAGGATACAATACATGTGTTCATTGAAGAATAAGTTCACTGATTAATTCGCTTACAGAATGATGTATTGTTAATGATACCTGAAGTCATACAACGATTTCATAGTCTTAATTGTGTATCTGGTCCTTAGACTTAAGATACCAAGGATGTCTTATTTAAATATTTATTTCTTTGACGTCAAACTTATAAATCTAGAAATTTCCAGATCTGGCACAACTAGTTATTAGGATTAGTAGGCAATCTTACGAAGGCTATTGAGTATTAATAGAGGATCATCCACTCTCGGTATCATGACAGAAATATCTCGTATGCTCTCTCTCAGGTAAATCCTTGATCAGGTTGGTCAGATTGAAAGAGAAGTGTTGAATCTCAGATTTTGATGATGAGATCAATTGATGTGTTTATCTAATATGTGTATTAGAGGAAGATTTGCTGGTCTAACTATAACAGGAGCAATGAAGTTACAATAAGATAATGGGCCAAGATCAAGCTTAGGAATCAGGCCGGATTTGGATGATAAAGTGAGACCTCACCGAGAGTTCGCTAGGAGATTCACCGAAGGGATCGGGAAGCTCGCTGGGAACATGTCGGGAGATCACTGGAAGAAGACCGGATGACTTACCACAAGAATGTCGGAGGTTACCGAATTAGTAGAAGTTGGGTCTTAGTTTAAGCTTGTGGTCCTTAAGCGTTATAATCATTGAGTCATAGTTAGAAGTGAGTCATAATTAAGTTGGATTTGGATGAAATTCAAATAAACTCAATAAGACAATCGGGTCCACTATTGGGGTTTGATTAAGCTCAAATTAAGCCCAATTGGTTGACCAGAGGGTTGGTCAATATTAGGTTCAAGCCGGAATTCGAAAAGTGGAGGAAACCACTTTTGTGGAAATTCTGGTGGGTAAACCACCGGTGAGCGATGGGTGTACTACCACCGCCTAGGCTTTCGGGCAGCTGACGACGACTGACCCGCCCAGTTTGGGTGATTGAACCGCTTGTACCCAGGAATCTAGTACTTTCGATGGTTGACCCGCCTAGGACCGATGGGTAAACCGCCCGTACCCTGGTGTTCGAGCGGCTGAGCCACCCAGGTCGGCGGGCCCATACTTGATTTTTCCGGGTATGTTTGATTTTTGGCTCCAATTTTTGAAGCCACTTGGGGTCTATAAATACCCCAAGTATTCTTACATTCACAATAACTCTTTTTGGGCAATTAAACTCTGTAAAAAAGAAATTGGATGTGATTTGTAAGAAAAAAAAAGGGAAGGGAGAGAGCTTAGAGTTAGAAATTTTCTCAAAGTCTCCCTTGTAAGCAAAGTGTAAGGGTTTGGTCTTCACCCAAAGAAGATCGACAGTGGACGTCGGTGTGCCTCAAGAAAGAGGACTCGGGAGTGGACGTAGGCCTTTGGTGCCAAACCACTATAAAAATTGTGAGTTCATCTTTTGCTTTCCTTATTAACGCTTCTAATCTTGTTTACTCTTTGAAAGCAAACATTTCACTTATGATGTTTATTATCTTTCGGATTTTCTTGCTCTTTCTTAAGTAATTAGTAAGCAAGTAACTTAGCAATCTTCTTATCATTCACTTGCGTTATTTGAACAACAAGATTTAGATCTTCCTATCATGCTTAAACCGAAAGATTTTTGTTTAAAACGAAAAATTTACACTTGCACTAATTCACCCCCCCTCTTAGTGCCAATTGATTATAACAATTGGTATCAGAGCAAGGTACTTCCTCTTTAGATTAACACCCACTTGAGCAAATGATTTGTTTTGACATGAATGAGGGGCATTCCATCTTATGTCCTCCCATGTTCAGTGGGACAGATTACATGTATTAAGGAAGACAAGGATGTGTATTTTTCTTATCTCCTTGGACATTGATCTGTGGAGTATTGTTGAGAATGGATTTGAAAAATCTTCCAGGCCAATGAATAAACTAATTGATTTGGAAAGGAAGAATTTTTCTTTAAATGCCAAGGCTATGAATGTCTTATTTTGTGCTCTTGATAAAATTGAGTTTAATTATGTTTCCGTTTACGAATCGGCCTTTGATATTTGGCACACTCTAGAAATCATACACGAGGGGACTAATAAAGTAAAAGAATCCAAGATAAATATTTTAGTTAATAACTATGAGTTGTTACGAATGAAACCAAGTGAGTCTATTGGAGACATGTACACCCGTTTCACAGATGTCGTCAATGGCCTAAAAGCACTTGAAAAATATTTTTCAAATTTTGAATTAGTTAGTAAGATTTTAAGATCTTTACCTAAAAATTGGGATCCTAAAGTAACCGCTATTCAAGAGGCCAAAGACTTAAATAACTTGCCTCTTGAAGAATTGATTGGCTCTCTAATGATATATGAACTAAATTATAAAACCCATGATGAGCTTGATGAATCTCTTCCTAAGAACAGGAAGGATGTATCACTTCGGACAATAAATGACTCCTCGAGTGAAACCTTGAGTGATGAGGATCATGATATTGCTTTGTTATCAAGAAAATTTAAAAACATTATAAAAAAAAACAAGAACTATAAAAATAAAAAAAGAACCGAAGAAGGACAATGTCATTTGCTATGAATATAAAAAATTAGGACATTTCAAGAATGAATGTCCTCATTTGAAGAAGAAACCAACACTAAAAAAGAAATCACTTTCGGCTACTTGGGATGAATCAAGCTCTCTAGATGAGGAAGACAACACCAAACAAGAAGTGACTAATTATTCCTTAATGGCGATCGAGGATGAGGCTAGTGAGCCTTTAAATATTTCCTTTTCAGAATTATTAAATATATGTCATGATTTATTCAATGAGTTTAGAAAACTTAGCAAGTCTTTTAAATTGCTGAAAGTTGATCATGATTTGTTAGTTAAACGACTTGACGAAATGCATGATTCATTAGTTTCACATAAACCATGTTCTAAATATGATTTGCTAGATAATATTAAAGAAGAGAATATCATGCTTGAAACCACACTAGAAAATTTTAAATTAGGAAACAAATCCCAAAATATGATCCTTACAAATAAGGGTCATATTAATAGAAAAAATGGCATAAGCTTTATTGGTAATGTCCAACGAAAGCCAACCATATTTATAAGAGGACCTACATTAAACATGCCACCAAGAATCATTTATAATTTTTATGGTAAATTAGGACATAAGACAAACAAATACCTATTTAGAAAATGTGGTCCACATCAACTAGTATGGGTTCCAAAGAAAATCTTATACAATAAAAATCAATTAGAAAAGAAAGAAAGAGTTCTTTGTAGAGGATCCAATGTAAAATGGGTGCCTAAATCAAATATATCCTTCTTGTAGGTTTATCTCCAAACTAAAGCTAGGAGCACCAAATGGTATCTTGATAGTGGATGCTCAAGGCATATGACCGGAGATCATTCTTATTTTTCTAAGCTCACTAGCTTAAGTGAAGGAGTTGTTACATTCGGAGACAATAACAAGTGTAAAATTATTGAAAAATGAACAATATATAACACATCAAACCTCTTGATTGAAGATGTGTTGTTAGTTGATGGCTTGAAATATAACTTGCTTAGCATTAGTCAATTATGTGATAAAGTATATGTGATTAAATTTTAACCTAATGCTTGCATAATTGAATTGTCACACAAAAACAAATCCTTGATTGCCTTGAGAAACAACAATGTATACACCATAGATATTGAAAAATTTTGTGATTTAAATGATGATGCTTGGATTTGGCATAAAAGACTAGGTCATGCTAGCATGAAACTTTTAAACCAAATTTCTACCAAAGAACTAGTAAGAGATTTATCTAATATTAAGTTTATCAAATACAAAGTATATGACACTTATCAATTAGAAAAACAAATAAAGAGTAGCTTTAAGTTGAAAAATCAAATTAGCAGCTCTAGATCACTTCAATTGATCCATATGGATTTATTTGGATCAATTGACATTACAAGTTTAGGTGGTAGCAAATATGTATTTGTTTTAGTGGATGACTTTAATAGATATACTTGGACCTATTTCTTAGCACATAAAAGTGATACATTTAAATATTTTATAAAATTTTGTAAAGTTGTTCAAAATGAAAAAAGATACATGATTTCTTCAATACGAAGTGATTATGGTGGAGAATTTCAAAATAATAATTTTTAAAAATTTTGTGATTCAAATGGATATATCCATAACTTCTCTACTCCACGAAATCCACAACGAAATAGAGTAGTAGAAAGAAAAAATATGAGCTTATAAGAAATGGCTCGAATAATGTTGAATGAACATAGTCTTCCCAAATATTTTTGGGCCGAAGCCGTTAATACGGCATGTTATGTTTTAAATAGGGTTCTAGTAAGACCATTACTCACTAAAACTCCTTATGAATTATGAAATGGTAAAAAGCCCAATATTTCTTATTTTAAAATATTTAGTTGCAAATATTATATTTTGAATGAAAATGATGCTTTAGGTAAATTTGATGCAAAATCCGATGAAGGTATTTTTCTAGGTTATTCTTCTATTTCAAAAGCTTATCGTGTTTTTAATAAAATAACATTAGTAATAGAAGAGCATTATGAATTGTGGAATGGTAAAAAGCCCAATATTTTTTATTTTAAAATATTTAGTTGTAAATATTTTATTTTGAATAAAAATGATGCTTTAGGTAAATTTGATGCAAAATCCAATGAAGGCATTTTTCTAGGTTATTCTTCTATTTCAAAAGCTAATCATATTTTTAATAAAAGAAAATTAGTAATAGAAGAATACATTCATGTTATTTTCAATGAGCTTTCTGAATTTAAGAAGATTGATTTTGAAGATGAAATTAATTTTGATACTTTGAATTTAAAAGATAACACTCCTAAAAGTAACTTGGATATATCTACTTCCAATAACTTACCTAAGGAATGAAAGTATGTGAATGATCATCCTAAGGAGCTTATTATAGGAGAAACATCAAAAGGAATTCAAACTCGATTTTCTTTTAGAAATTTTTGTGTAAATACTGCATTTCTTTCTCAAATCAAGCCAAAGTGTATTGATGAGGCCCTAAGAGATTATTCTTGGGTTAATGCTATGCATGAAGAGCTTAATCGATTTGAGAGAAATGAGGTATGAGAGCTTATTCCTAGACCTAATGACCAGTTAGTGATTTATACTAAATGAGTATTTAGAAACAAGCAAGATGAAAATGGTATCATGGTTAGAAACAATGTTAGATTAGTGGCCAAATGTTTCAACCAAGAAGATGGAATCGATTATGATGAAACCTTCACTCCCGTGGCTAGACTTGAAGCCATAAGGATGCTCATTGCCTTTGCTTCTTTTAAAAATTTTAAGTTGTTTCAAATGGATGTTAAAAGTGATTTTCTAAATAGTTTTATTTTCGAAGAAGTGTATGTTGAACAACTACCCGACTTTAAAAATAATCTTCATAATCATATTTTTAAACTTACAAAAACTCTCTATGGATTAAAACAAGCCCCTCGGGCTTGGTATGAAAGACTTAGTTCTTTTATCATTTTAAATAAATTTTCAAAAGGTAAGGTTGATACCACATTGTCTTTTAAGCATTTTGAAAATAATTTACTTGTTATTTAAATTTATGTTGATGATATCATTTTTGGATTTACAAATGAATCTTTATGTGAGTCTTTTGCTAAAAAAATGAGTCAAGAATTTGAAATAAGTCTAATGGGTGAGTTAATATTCTTTTTAGGATTACAAATAAAACAACTTGATGATGGTATTTTTATTAATCAAAATAAGTACACATTAAACTTGATAAAACAATTTGGGATGGAAAATGCTAAAGCATTAAACACTCGCATGAGCACATCTACAAAGTTAGACTTAGATAGTGAAGGAGAAAACTTTGATAAAAAAACTTATAGAGGTATGATAGGAAGTTTATTATACTTAACTGCTACAAGACCGAATATCATGTTTAGTGTTGGATTGTGTGAAAGGTATCAATCTAACCCAAAACTCTCTTATTTGAAAGCAGTTAAATAAATTTTTAGATACTTGAAAGGAACATCTAAACTAGGATTATGGTATCCTAAATTAAAGAACTTGACTTGATTACCTATTTTGATGTTGATTTTGGTGAATGTAGAATAGATAGAAAAAGCACTAGCGGAACATATCAATTTTTGGGGCATACACTTGTTTCTTGGATTTCCAAGAAATAAAATTCAATAGCTTTATCTACTGTGGAAGCAGAATACATTGCAGCTAGTGCATGTTGTGCCCAAGTCATTTGGATGAAAAACACACTAGAAGACTATGGAATAAAAATAAAAAATATTCCTATAAAGTGTGATAATACAAGTGCTATATGTCTATCCAAAAATCCTATTCAACATTCAAGAACCAAACATATTTATATTAGACATCATTTTATAAGGGATCATGTAAATTGTCAAGATATCTCTTTAGAATTTATTGACAATAAGCATCAATTAGCGGATATTTTTATAAAAACCTTAAATGAAGAATAATTTGATTTTCTTAGAAGAAAACTTGGAATGTTAAATCATGAAAATATGTGATTTGCTAATCTCGATTTTATAATGATAATAATGTTTAAAAAATTATCTTGTTATGAAACTATCTTATTATTGACATGAATTATTCATCTCATTATTTACAAAAAAATTACTAAATTACATGAGATGATTTCAAAATGCATGAGTAGCTCTTAAACTCCTGAATCTTCTTGGATTTCTTGGATTTTTGAGCTTATCTTTAAAATTTTCTTTTTGAAATTCATCTCTACAAAATTGAAAGCTCTTTTAATAATATTTTTGCAACTACTCCCTTGTTTTCTTTCCTTCTTTTTCACAAGAGGAAGAAAGTTCTTTATGAATCATATTGTATTTTAAAAAGGGGGAGCAAAAACTTATAAGCCTAAAATCCTTAGTCCCACTTCTTACTTTTTTGTTGATGACAAAGGGGGAGAAATGGATGTTGATGACTTATGTAATTGAATGGAGGTTGGTGACTTATGTAATTAAATGGGTGTTGATGACTTATGTAATAACATAAGAAATTTTTTTAAATATTTGAAATTCGTGATAATCCTTGATGCATTGATGACTTGATACTTTAAAAGCAAATTATTATTGATATATACAAGTCTTATTGCTATCCTTGAAATATGATTTGCTTGAAGTATTGATTGCCTTAATTCACTTGAATTCAAGAGTAAGTGATTCTCTTGAATTTAAGTCCTTTTTATCATGGCATAAATTTAGGGGGAGGTAGAATTAACTCCCGTCATCAATTGATTGTCATTATAAAAAAAGGAGAGATTGTTGAATCTCGGATTTTGATGATGAGATCAATTGATGAGTGTTTGTCTAACATATGTATTAGAGGAAGATTTGTAGGTCTAACTATACAGGAGCAATGAAGTTACAACAAGATAATGGGCCAAGATCAAGTTTAGGCATCAGGTCGGGTTTGGATGATGTAGTGGGACCTCGCTGAGAGTTTGCTAGGAGATTCGCCGAAAGGACCGGGAAGCTCGCTAGGAGCACGCCGGGAGATCATAGGAAGAAGACCGTATGACTTACCGCAAGAATGCCGGAGGTTACCAGATTGATGGAAGTTGGTTCTTAGTTTAAGCTTGTGGTCTTTAAGTGTTACAATCGTTGAGACGTAGTTAGAAGTGAGTCCTAATTGAGTTGAATTTGGATGAAATCCAAATAAACTCAATATGGCAACTAGGTCTACTATTGGCGTTTGATTGAGCTCAAGTTGAGCTCAATTGGTTGACCAGAGGGTTGGTCAACATCAGGTTCAAGCCGAAATTCGAAAAGTGGAGGGAACCACTTCTGTGGAAATTCCGACGGGTAAACCACCGTCGCCCAGGCTTTCGGGTGACTAACGGTGACTGACCCACCCAGGCTGGGCGGTTGAACCGCCCATACCTAGGAATCTGGGTACTTTCGACGGTTGACCCGCCCAGGACCGACGGGTAAACCGCTCGTACCCTGGTGTTCAGGCGGCTGAGCCACCCAGGTTAGCGGGTAATCGCCCGTACCAAATTTTTTTCGAGTATATTTGATTTTTAGCTCCAATTTCGGAAGCCACTTGAGGTCTATAAATACCCAAAGTATTCTTGCATTCACTACAACTCTTTTTGGGCAATTAAACTCTGTGAAAAAGAAATTGGGTGTGACTTATAAGAAAAAGAAAAGGGAAGGGAGAGAGCTTAAAGTTAGAAACTTTCTCAAAGTCTCCCTTGTAAGCAAAGTGTAAGGGTTTGGTCTTCACCCAAAGGAGATCGATAGTGGACGTCGGTGTGCCTCAAGAGGGAGGACTTGGGAGTGGACGTAGGCCTTTGGTGCCGAACCACTATAAAAATTATGAGTTCATCTTTTGCTTTCCTTATTAACGCTTCCGATCTTGTTTACTCTTTGAAAGCAAACATTTCACTTATGACGTTTCTTATCTTTCGGATTTCCTTGCTCTTTCTTAAGTAATTAGTAAGCAAGTAACTTAGCAATCTTCTTATCATTCACTTGCTTTATTTGAACAACAAGCTTTGGATCTTCCTATCGTGCTTAAACCGAAAAGTTTTTGTTTAAAACAAAAAATTTACACTTGCACTAATTCACCCCCCCTCCCCCCTTCTTAGTGCCAATTGATCATAACAAGGAGTTCTCTGGGAGAATCCGATTAGAGCAAGACTTAGATAGATTCTATATGTGGCTTGATAGTATTATACCCGATATATGGTCTTTGGGATATTAGATAGATGAGGGATTATAGACACATGGTAACTGAGGACAAATAGGTCCAATAGATAAGATCCCCTATACCAGCTGGGGATCAAGATCCAATACCCACTAAGGTAGGACTCCTAGGGCTTTTGATGTCTCTCTATATATATGAGGTAAGGGTAGTCATAGATGATAGGTTGTATCTTTGGCCGCCCCCTCCTATTCTCCTCTCTCCCTCTATGCAAGAGTTACAAGATTTGTGGTTGTCATTGGAGGAGTATCACTACAGCGATCCATCGTGTGGATATCGCTAGAGAGGATGACGTTTGACCTCCTAAATCCTCTCTATCTAGATCTAAAAAAATAGAGATATACGATCTCCCTAGGTAAAAAATCTCTTGCACGATACAATTTTTGATTTTATGATTTTTTTTCTCACACCAATCTTTGCATGACGATTTTGATCTATGTGGGAAACCAGTTTTGTTTTGATCTTTCACTGTGCATATGATACTCCCGCTAAGGTTTTCCAACGTGGATGAGTAGCCTCCAGGTTGAGGGCTACATGGATTCGAGTTCTCAATCTGATGTCGATGATAGCAAGATAGCAAGTTAAACTCAGGGTATATGTTCACCTTAAATGGAGGAGTAGTAAGCTGGAAGAGTTCCAAACAAGATATTACTGTTGACTCTATCACAAAGGTGGAATACATTACTGCGGTTGAAGTGGCAAAGGAGGAGTTCTAATGAAGAAGTTCATCACGGATTTGGGAGTCGTATCGAGCAACGAGGAGCTAATTCTCATAAATTGCAACAACTAGGCGATTGCTCAAGCAAAGGAACAGACCAATGTGCTATATACCCACCCATATGATGGAAGTTACTACTTCATACCTGCTTGTGTGGGAACACTAGGGGTATAGTGCAGGTGCTTATTGGAGAGTGAGTTTACTGATTAATCCGCTTACAAAATACTAGATAGTTAATGATACATGATGTCATACAATGATTCCATAGTCTCAGTTGTTTGTCTAGTCCTTAAACTTGAGACACTAATGGTTCCTTATTTGAGTACTTCATTCTTTGATATTATATTTATGGGTATGGAAGTTATAGATCTAATATAGCTGGTTATTAGGAATGACATTCAATCTTACAAATTATGTGTCAGTCGAGGATTATCGACTCATGGTATCACGAGAGTAATATCCCGTGTATTCTTGCTAAGGCAAATCCCTAGCTAGTGTCATTCGGATTGAGAGAAAAGGAGTTCTTTAGGAGAATCTTATTAGAGCGAGACTTGGATAGATTCCTTTTAAGGCCTGATAGTATCTTGCCCGATATATGAACTCTAGGATATTAGATGGATGAGGGATTATAGATACATGGTAATTGAGAATAAACTGATTCAATGGATTAGATCTTATGTACTGTCTAGGGACTATGGCATAGTGGTCTAGTGCGTCTAAAATAGTGGTGGGTACATGAGTTTATATAGGGACTCGAAACCCTAACTCTTAATAGGATTCCTTCTTTAATTAAATCAAGACTCATACTAAACCAAGACTCCTCTTCCCTCAACTCCTAACCCCTAGCCAACTAGGTGGTCAGCGGCTATAGAGGACTCCTATTCAATTAAGGGGAGTCCTAGCTAAATTGAACTCTCCCCCTCTACCCTAGTTGGTCTCTCTAAACAGGAGGGGGCGGCTAGAAGACTCCCTCTTTATATGGACTCTTCCCTAATGGAAGACTCCAACAACTAATCAAAGTGAAACACTCCATCTCAAAACCTAGCCACCTCTTGACCCTAGTCATCTTCCTCTAATTAAGGTGGGCGGCCAATTGGGTTGATTACAAGCTTGACTTGGTTGACTCCAACCCAAATCCAACTCCAACTCCTAACCCGACTCCAGTTCAACCGAATCATAACCCTACTAGAATTTAAGTTGATTTATTACAATAGACTCAAATCTCCTCCTAGCTGACCTAATGTCAGGTCTAGGTTGACCAACAAGGCCCAATCTAATGACTCGAACCAATTGACTAGGACCTGACTCAGCTAGTGTCCTAATAAACCCACCCTCTTCAAATCAGCCTTGTCCTCAAGGTTGAGGCTCCATGAACTTTAGGTCATGGTCTGTAATTCTTCTTGAAGTTTCCTCGTGATATCTACGATAGGCGCACCATGGTCATGTCGTCCAACATTATCTTGTATCTCTCCATCAGTAGTAGTAGCATATTTTTAGGACTTCAGCTAATAAAGTCCTAATTTTAGATTTATTGAGGGAGCATACATGTAAAACCCTATCTAGCGCCCCTATTAATAGATGAATGGGTCAGCTATATTGGGGTCTTGGGTTAGGCATTGGGCTTATGTAAACCCTAGCTAGCCACCCCTTACTATGGTTAACGGTGTCGGCTAGGGTTCAGGTTAAAGTAGAGGAGGATTAGGGCCAAAGTAGAGGAGGATTAAGAGTCCTTAGCCGCCTACCACCCCTAGTCGTGGTCGGCTAAGGAGTTGTTTCTTAGAGTTGGAGTTGGAGTTGTTAGGAGTAGGAGTATTGAATATGAATCTTATAGGAGTTAGGGTTTAGAAGCCCTATAAATAACCATGTATTCAGCCACTTTTAATCATTAATAGATCAATTTCTTTTAAGCCTTTTGTGTAGAAAACCAAGGAGAGAGGAACCCTTATAGAGTTCTAAGGAGGTCGATCCCTTTAGAGATCATCCCAAGCTTAGAATTTGTAAGGGTTATAACACTTGGTATCAGAGTAGCTATCTTGGTGTCTCGTCCCTTTCACAGCCATCCATCTCCCCTCCGCAGCCGCCTAAGCAATTCCCATAATTGCTTAAGATCGTCATCGAATTCCACTATCATCTCCACTACCACATATTATCCTTTGATCTCCTCGTGAATTACAATAGGTTTTGATTTCCTACCATATTACTATTGTAATTTAGTTATCCTTATTCCAAAAACCTAAAATAATTGTTCCTATCTCACTGCATAAACTTTTTATCACAAAGCCTCCATCTTTACGACGAAAGTTGCACTGCAGAATTCAACTACATAACACTACCTATTTTGATCTTGCTATTGCGATTTTTTTATCCAATCTTCCACAAGTTTTTTACATTGGCTTTGGCACTCATTAACATCAGATTTTCTTTTGGTTTCATCAAAAAGTTGTCAATATAAACTACTGATCTTTTACGTCAAAACTGTTGCACTTTAGACGTAAAAATCTGCTGTAGTACCTTTCGGTGATCTTTGATCTTGCCAAATCTTTTGCTACTGTTTTCTTCTACAAATTTTTGACGATATTACCTCTCCCTTACTAGTGGATTCCCCTTGAGTTTTACTTGAATCCTTATTGCAAGTTGCTGGAAAAAATTGCATCTATACTGCTGAAATTTTTTTGATGAAAAAAATCTGTTGTTATACCTTTGTCTATCTCCTTCTCTTAACCCACCAAACCCTAACCACCTTGCTGCCACCAACTGTGATGTCTTTAGGGCACCCTTCTAGCCTTAAGATGCAGCTATTGTAATCTATTTTCATAACCCTAATAGCACCCAAAACTACAACCCAAGACGGTAAACCCTTGCAGCCACAACCTTCCATCACCAATCTTATCTTCTGAAACTTCCACCACCCATGCCCTTGACCCGTCAACATAAAAAAGATAAAGACATCTCAGATCTAGAGGCATACACAATGGCATCTCAAGATCCAATTGATGCCAAATTTGAGATGTTGGAATCATGGCTGGAATCACACTTGGAGGACAAATTACGTGCTTTATTTGCATAATTCAAAATTGGACAACCACCATGTCCAACAAAATTCCAGCAAGGAGAGAGTTCAGAGAGGCCTCCAGAGAAGGAAGGACAGCCCTAGAACATGCTTCAGCGATACATGAGGGTGGACTTCCCTCGATGGGAAGAATGAGACCCGACGGGGTGGATTTTGCGTGTCGAACATTACTTCCGCTACTACCGAACGTCGGATGATTCTATGGTGAATATCACCATCATCCACCTTGAAGGAGATGGTATTCAGTGGTACAATTGACTTGAGTACAACCATGGGGCCCCAACGTGGATATAATTCAAGAATGCGCTACTGAACCGCTTTGGACCGATAAAGTATGAAAATATCGACGGCCAACTCACAAAGATCCGACAAACCTCCACAATCCAAGAGTACCAAACCAAGTTTGAGAAGTTATGCTTCCTCGCCCATGATTGGATTGATAGGTAATTATTAGGGACGTTCATCGAAGGACTCAAGCCGGAGATTAAAGGAGAGGTTAAGGCGCGGCAGCCCCACAGCATAACGATCGTAATTTCTTTCGTCCGAATCTAAGAGCAATGACTCAACCAAGATGTTGTTAGAACCCTTGTGGATTCTAAGCTTGGGGTGATCTCTATAGGGCATCAGCCTCCTTGGAACTTTATAGGGGTTCCTCCCTCCTTGGTACTCAAGCCATTGGCTAAAGAAAGATTGATCTATTCATGATAAAAAGTGGATGATTATAATGCTATTTATAGGGCTTCTAAACCCCAACTGTTAAAAGGATTCCTACTTAAGACTCCTACTCCTAACAACCCATAACAACTCCAACTCCAACTCTAAGAAGCAACCTCCAAACTAATCCTAATCCTATTCTAACTTAATCCCTCCTCAACCAATCCCTCTTTAACTAGGATAAGGGGTGATTAATTAAGGTAACAGGCATCTTACTCTCATCTCAAATATCTTCCTCAACTAATCCTAACCTAGTCGACCTCCTTACTTTCCTTAATAAGGGTCGGCTAGATAGGATTTACATTAATGCCCCTTAGATTTTACATGATTGCCCTCTTCCATGAAACTAAATTAGGACTCGCCTAGCTAGAGTCCTAACATACCCGTCCTCTTCAAATCAGCCTTGTCCTCAAGGCTAAGGCTCCATGAACTTTGGGTCTCAATCTGTAATTCTCCTTGAAGCTTCCTTGTGGTATCTACGGTAGGAGCACTATGGTCCGACGGTCCAGCGTTATCTTGTATCTCTCCATCGGGGGTAGTAGTATTTGGACGGTGGTGCATCACGATCATATGATCCCATGCAATCATTAGCTAAACTTAAACCTCCTCATCAGTTGGGATGTCAAATGGATGGATATGGGTTGAGTCGTCCTTTCTAAACTTCCATTTGCGCTGAGATACTTGGAGGATCAATTATATTTTTAAATTGATGTACTGATCTGATCCATAAGTCATGATTCCATTATGATCCCTAATTTTGCAAGTGCCAAAGCAGCAGGGGGACCACTTCCTTGAGGCTCAAATTTTCTGTTGGTAGGGCTGGAGATGAAGGGAAACTCGATATTCAACAACAAACTTTCTTCTGGTCCGGTATTTATCGGGTGGCTATTTCTTTCTTGTATTGGCTGCCACTTAATTGTTCTTTAATTGTTGCCTTTTGACAAGGTCCCTGGTGGTGTGAGCCCATTCTGAGTCCGAGGAGGTTAAGAGCTGTAATTTTACCGAGCCTATTTTCATCTCACTTTTGTGTTGTTGACCTGTATCATGCCAGATTTCAAATTTAGTAATAATTAGTATCCCTTTATAGATCAGAAGCATCATGTGAAATGTACGGAGAGCCTTAGTGCAGATTAGGTGTTGGCCAGCTTGCAAGAGGGTGGTGTCGATCTCAACACCTATCTTGTCTACTCCAATATCAAACACCTCATTTTGATCTGGTAATGCTAAGACGGATATAAATGGCATTATGGCTGTGAAAGCCCTATAGATGGTGGACATGTGGATGCCTTCCTCATGTTCCTTTAGAATTTTGATCTCCATCCCATCATAGATTCCATGCTGGTACTGTTGCTAGAGGGACTTGATCTTCTTACGATCGTCAATAGGGAAGACTTCGAACAGCATAGTCTGCTCTTGAGAGAGGTAGTGGAAGTAGCCCAAGATATGTGATTGCTGCATCAAAAGCCATAGCTGGTTTAGCTAGATGTGGAACCTCAGGAAGAGCTTATCCCTGCAGACATAGAGGCAAAGCTTTTGGAGATAAAGTGTCGTAGCAAGGGAAGGTCGTGGTCGAATGATCTGTGTCTTCTGTGTCTCCTGGATAATCTTTTTAGCTTCGACCCTCTGAGGATGTGGATAGCAATAGAGCCGAATATGTGCTAGTGGTTCCTCTTGTAAGATCAGCATACGGAGGTCGTGCAGTCTGGTAGGATGAAATCGGCTCGGTTCGGTGGAGGTAGCAAACTTCTCCAAGCGTTGTGTCATTTCTTCACTCCCTTGTTTCCCGTATAAGGTCACCTGCTTTACTTTGCCATTCATAGGGTCATTGGGGCTCCTGGTCTTGATAAGGATGGTGACCAACTGCTGCTTAAGAGATTCTTCATCTTTCATCGCTTGCGGGTTTACATGGCCGGCTAGAGTGTGAGTCATGCAATCGGCCGGCTGTGGGTCCTCCTTCGTGTTCTCTTCCTCAGGTTCAAGGTCGTCTTCTTCAGATTCTTCTATATGTTCTATCATGGAAAGCTTCCCTTTTTTTGTAATGATGGTTGCGGCTCCAAAGTTTATTGCAATGCCAACAAAGGCCCTTTGCCGATATATTGCGAAGTTTTTCTCTCGTCAATTTCTTTGGTAGCAAAGCACGACTTGGAGCAGGGGGTGCTGAAGGTTTATATGTTGCTGGTCTAGGAGTAGTTCTCATCCTTCGAGCATCTTGGTTCAGCCATTCCTCTTGGATTCGGGCAAAAGAGATTGCAGCCTTTACGATGGGGGGCTGTTGTACTTTAACCTCTCCTCGCTTGAGTCCTTCGATGAACATCCCTAATAATTGTCTATCAGACCAATCACAAGCAAAGTAAGATAATTTCTCAAACCTGGTTTGGTATTCTTGGATCGTAGAGGTTTATCGGATCTTGTCAAGTTATCCGTTTATATTCTCATACTTGGTTGGCACAAAGCGGTTCAATAGTGCTTGTATTCAAGCCAATTGTACCATTGTATAGCATCTCCTTCAAGGTGAATGACAGAGGTGTCCACCATGGAATCCTCCGGTGTTTGGTGATAATGGAAGTAACGTTCGGCGCGCGAAATCCATCCTGTCGGGTCTCCTTCTGCCCATCGAGGGAAGTCCTCCCTCCTGCGTGGTTGCCTCATATCAGTGGCTCATTCTTTCTTTTTGAGAGGCCTCTCTAAACTTGCACTTTGCTAAAATGTTGTTGGGCTCGGATATCGGCCCAATCCAAATTCGATGAATAAGGCGCGCAATCTGTCATCCACGCGTGATTCAAACGCCTCCAACATGGCATCGATTGAACCTTGAGATGCCATTGTGTGTGCCTCCAAATATGATATGTTAAGGTCATTCTCTTGCTATTGGATTAGTGGTATTAACTGGTTCGGTGGATTGATGGCCGAAAGAGGTGGTGGATCAAGGGTAGATGACTACGATTTAGGGTTGAAAATTTACTATTTTTGGTTGCTGTTGGGGCTGTGATTTAGGGCTGCTGTAGGGGTCGTATAGGAGGTATAATGGCTGAAGTTTAAGGTTAAAGGAATGGGTTAGGGTTGCTGTTGATGACAGCAATGGATTTGGTAGGAATTGGGTGTGGATGTAGCAAGTAGTACCGAAGGTAGTGCAGTAAAATTTTTCGGTAAAGAGGGTGCTGTTGATGCTACTGTTTGGGGATGTTGTAGGGGCTGTAAGGGGGGATCAATGACAGAAGTTTAGGGTTAGAAGGGTGGCTTAGGGTTGCTTTTGATGGCAGCAATCGGTTTGGCAAGGTTTGGTGGCTGCGGAAGATAAGGATTGGTGGAAGGTTTGGTGGTTGTGGAAGACCGTTGTTTGGGCTGCGGTTTAGGTTGGCTATGGAAATCAAAAAAAGGATATGATGGTTGCGTCTTAAGGCTATAGGGGTGCCCTAAAGATGACTTGGGTGGCAGCAACAATTTCGGTAATGATCAGATATGGGCGTAGCAAAAAACACCGAAAGGTAGTGCTGCAGAATTCAGCATCGATAGGCTGCGATAGTCGCTGTTTTGGGCAACGGTTTTGGGTGCTGTTAGGATAAGGAAAAATAGGTTATGAGGGTTGCATCTTACTAAAGGGATGCCCTAAAGATGTCTTGGGTGGTGGCAGCTAGTTAATTGGGTTTCGGTGGGTTTAGGAGAAGAAGAAAGACAAAGGTGCAGCAGCAGATTTTTCGAAAAAAATTCAGCAGTGAAGTCGTAATTGTTTCCAGAAATTCTCAATGAAAATTTAAGTGAAACTCAAAGGTAATCTACTTGCAAGGAAGAGGTAATGTCATCAAAAATTTCATGGAAGGAAACGACAGCAAAAGGTTCGGCAAAATCAAAGATTACGACAAGGTGTTGCTACAGAATTTTTTCTGCGGAAGATTTCAGCAGTATGGTCGAAATTTTTTGCAGCAGTGCATAACAAGGAATCAAGTAAAACTTAATGGGAATCCACTAGCAAGGGAAAGATAATGGTGTCAAAAAATTTGTGGAAGAAGTCGACAGAAAAAGTTTTGGCAAGATCAAGGAATACGAGAAGGTACTACAGTAGAATTTTTTCGTCGAAAGATTTCAGCAGTATTGACGATATTTTTTCCAGTAGTTCAAAATAAGGATTTGAGTAAAACTCAAAGAGAATCTTCTGGTAATGGAAAATATAATGCTGATAAAAAATTCATGGAAGAAAATGGTAGCAAAAGGTTTGGCAAAATCGAAGATCACGGGAAGGTACTGTAGCAGATTTTTACGTCTAAACTGCAGCAGCTTGGACGTAAAAGATGAGCAGGTTATCTTGATGATTTTTGATGAAATTAAATGGAGATCTGAGGATATGAAGTTATAAAGTCATGGTAGAAATTTCATAGAAATTTGATCAGTAAAAACACAGCAACAAATCAAACAGTAAGGGGTGTGCAGCTGGAATTCTGCGGTGTAACTTTCATCGTAAAGATGGAAAGTTTGTGACGAAAAGTTTATGCAGCAATATGGGAATAATTTTTTTGGGTTTTTGGATTTAGGATAACTAAATTGCAGTAGCAGTAAGGTAGAAAACCATAACCTGTTGCAATTCACGAGGAGATCGAATGATAATATGCAATAGTGGAGATGACGATGGAGTTTGGTGACGATCTTCTAGCAATTGTGGGAATTGCTTTGGACGGCTGTGGGGGGCTGATGGATGGCTGTGGAAGGGCAGCGAGACACCAAGACCCCAATATGGATATAATTTAAGAACGCGCTACTGAACCGCTTTGGACTGATGAAGTATGAAAATATCGACGGGCAACTCGCAAAGATCCGACAAACCTCCACAATCCAAGAGTACCAAACCAAGTTTGAGAAGTTACGCTTCCTCGCCCATGATTGGACTGATAGGCAATTATTAGGGACATTCATCGAAGGACTCAAGCCGGAGATTAAAGGAGAGGTTAAGGCACGACAGCCCCACACCGTAACGATCACAATTTCTTTCATCTGAATCTAAGAGCAACGGCTCAACCAAGATGTTGTTAGAACCCTTGTGGATTCTAAGCTTGGGATGATCTCTATAGGGGATCGGCCTCCTTGGAACTCTATAGGGGTTCCTCCCTCCTTGGTACTCAAGCCATTGGCTGAAGAAAGATTGATCTATTCATGATAAAAAGTGGATGATTACAATGCTATTTATAGAGCTTCTAAATCCCAACTCCTAAAAGGATTCCTACTTAAGACTCCTACTCCTAACAACCCCTAACATCTCCAACTCCAACTCTAAGAAGCAACCTCCAAACTAATCCTAATCCTATTCTAACTTAACCCCTCCTCAACCAACCCCTCTTTAACTAGGATAAGGGGTCGTTAATTAAGGTAACTTGCATCTTAGTCTCCCCTCAAATATCTTCCTCAACTAATCCTAACCTAGTCGGCCTCCTTACTTTCCTTAATAGGGGTCGGGTAGATAGGATTTACATGAATTCCCCTTAGATTTTACATGATTTCCCTCTTCCATGAAACTAAATTAGGATTCCCCTAGCTAGAGTCCTAACAGATGCTCGAAGGATGAGAACCACTCTTAAACTCAGCATATAATCCTTCTTCTACCCCCAGTCGTCCTTCGTTGCCAAAAAAAATTGACGAGAGAAGACAGATCAGCAAAGGGTCTTTGTTGGCATTGCGACGAACCGTGGAGCCACGATCATTGCTGCAAAAGGGGGCGCCTCCTACTAATTAAACCCATTGAAGATATGAAGGAGGAGGTCTAGGAGCATGAGGAAGGGGTCACGGAGGAAGAATAGCAGCCGGCTGATTTTACAATGCATGCTCTTACCGGCTACGCGAACCCGTAGTGATGAAAGTGGGAGGACTTCTAAAACAGTAACCAATCACTATTCTTATTGACATCGGGAGCACTAATAATTTCATGAATAGCAAGGTTGTTGTTCGGATGGCCTTACCTATTGAGGATTGCAGCATGTTCGATGTTAAGGTTACCAACGGACGAATTTTAAAGAGTGACCGCAGGTGCCCGCCGGTGAAACTGTTGCTACAGGACCAGGAGATAATTGCATATTTCTTCCTCCTCCCTCTTGATGATTATGAGGTGGTGCTTAGCATCGAATGGTTGATGACATTAGGTGATGTTTCTTGGAATTTCTCAAAATTAGTTATGATTTTACAGTAAAGGGAAACATGTGCTTGATTCTGCGCAGGAAATGCGAGAGCGACATAAAGACGATTTGCACGCAGCGAATGGAGAAAGTTTTGCATAAAGCAAAGAATGGCTTCTTGATGCAACTTGAGCAGCCATCTTGCTTGCTGCAACTTGGGGAGCCAACAAAATTTGAAGACCCAATCCTACACCACTTGCTTGCTGAATTTTCAGATGTATTCGTTGAACCGAGCAGCCTATTTCATACCCGCCGGCATGATTATCATATTCTAATTCTTTCGGGCAAACCACCAACAAACACTCGGCTATATGACTATCTACACCTCCAAAAAGTTGAAATAGAGAAAATTATAAAGGAGTTGCTTGAAACATGAGTCGTTCGTTCAAGTTGCAGCCCCTACTCTTCGCCGGTACTCGTACGAAAGAAGGATGGAATGTGGCGAATGTGTATCAACTACCAAGCTCACAACGGCATAATTGTCAAAGACAAATACCCTATTCTAGTAGTGGATGAGTTAATTGATGAATTAAGGGGAGCATGAATCTTCACGAAGCTGGACCTTTGATCCGGATATCATCATATATGGGTGTGCAAAGAAGACATATCAAAAATGAACTTTTGGACACACAACGACCACTACAAATTTTTGATAATGCCCTTGGGTCTCACTAATGCTCCCTCCACCTTCCAAAGCCTTATGAATGATATTTTCTAGAGTTATCTTCATAAGTTCGTATTGGTTTTCTTCGATGACATCCTTATTTACAACCCTTCTCTTAAAAGTCATTTTCAGCACTTACTACTTATTTTGACGATTCTTCGAGAGCATGTTTTTTTTGTCAAAATGTTGAAGTGTGACTTTCTTCAATAGAGGGTAGAATATCTTGGGCACATCATATTAGAGGAAGGTGTGGTGATGGACCCTTCCAAAATAGAGGTAATGCAAAGTTGGCCGACCCCAAAAAACATAAAGTCACTGCGCGGTTTCCTTGGTTTAATGAGCTACTCCCACAAATTCATCAAAGACTGGAAAGATAAGTGCACCCCTCATATCCTTGCTAAAAAAAGATGCTTTCCAGTGGTCAGACAAAGCTTCTGCTGCCTTCAACGATCTTAAGGCAGCCATGACAACAACGCTAGTACTAGCTACCCGACTTCAACAAAACTTTTGTCATTGAAGCTTATGCCTCCGACGTTAGGATTGGCGTTGTTCTCATGTAAGATGGTCACCCCCTTGCTTACACCAATAAGGGTTGTCTCCTTCCCATCTAAAGATGACTACTTACAATAAGGAAATGCTCACGATTGTGCATGTGGTGGCAAAGTGGAGACCATACTTGATCGGGCGACGCTTTCGAATCAAGACCGATCATAAGAGTCTCAAATATTTTTTGGAGCAAAATCTATCCTCCCCCGAATAGCAAAAATGGGTAACAAAGCTTCTTGGGTATGATTACAAAATAACTTACAAAAAGGGGAAAGAAAATGTTGTTATAGATGCACTTTCGCGGTTACCCGAGCAAACTGAATTTTTGACCATCTCCCTTTCGACCAGCGACTTTCTCAAGGACATTAGGAGGGAATGGAGAGATGATCCATAGACTAGTAAGGTCATAAAAAAATTGGAGGAAGAACCAAGCTCCGTGGCTCATTATAGTTGGGATTTAAAAGACTTACACTATAAAGGACGCATTGTGCTTGTGCCGAATTCTACTTGCATAAAGACTATCCTTCAAGAGATGCATTCCACACTAGCAGCGAGGCACTCAGAATTCCTTAGAACCAATAAGAGAATTAAGCAAAAATTTTATTGGGTAGGGATGAAAAATATTATTGCTGAATTTGTAGCGCAATGTGATGTATGCCAACGACATAAGGCGAGACAGTGGCAAGCCTCGGAAAGCTGCAACCTCTACCCATCCCGGACTTGATATGGACCGATATATCAATGAACTTCATCGAAGGGCTGCCCTCATCATAAGAAAAAGGTACAATTCTTGTTGTGGTTGACCACCTTATGAAGTATGCCCACTTTTGTGTTGTCCGCAACCCCTACGGCGCTTCTAGCATTGCTCGAATCTTTATGGAGAATATTATAAAATTACATGCGATACCAAGATCTATTGTAAGTGATCATGATAAGGTATTCATCAGTAAATTTTAGACATAATTATTCTAGTTGCAAGGTATTAAATTGAAGATAAGCACGACGCCATCCACAAACCAACGACCAAACTGAAGTGGTGAACAGGTGTTTGGAGACATACCTCAGATGCTCTACCAGTGACCAACCAAAAGAGTGGATAAAGTGGCTTCCCTGGGCCGAGTGGTGGTATAACATGACTTATCATTCGTCGATAAAATGTACTCCTTATGCGGCTTTGTATGGCCAACCACCCCCTGTAATCCCAAAATATGTGTTGGGCACATCTAAAGTAGAACAGGTAGACAGGGAGCTCAAGGACAGGGATGAAATTCTAAAATTACTAAATGATAATCTCTCTGCTGCCCAGGCAAGGATGAAACAATAGTATGATCAACACAAAAGTGAGAGAGAATTTTCAGTGGGAGATTGGGTTTTTCTTTGGCTCCAACTATACAAGCAAACATCGGTCCAGACTAGAGTATCCATGAAGCTTTCACCATGGTTCTATGGACCCTACCAGATCATGGAGCATTGGAGCAGTGGCATACAGATTGGACTTACCCGTTAGTTCTCAGATTCATCCAGTTTTCCATGTATCGTTCTTGAAGCCCAAGATGAGGCAAAATGAGACGGCCCAAAATCACATGCCAGATATTACAATCCAAGGAGAACTCCAGATCCAACCGAGTGCCATCATTGATCGATGAATCCTATCTCGATGACGGTGACCCACTACTAAGGTGCTAGTACAGTGGGCAAATCTACCAGCAGAAGATGCCAACTGGGAGGATTATGACGATTTGAAGATCAAATTCCCAAAGTTCATGGAGCGTCAGCCTTAAGGACAAGGCTGATTTGAAAAGGACGGGTATGTTAGGACTTAAGCTAACAAAGTCCTAATTTTAGATTTATTGAGGGAGCACACATGTAAAACCCTATCTAGTTGCCCCTATTAATAGATGAAGGGGTTGGTTATGTTGGGGTCTTGGGTTAGGCATTAGGCTTATGTAAACCCTAGATAGCCGCCCCCTACTATGGTTAAAGGGGCCAACTAGGGTTAGGGTTAAAGTAGAGGAGGATTAGGGCCAAAGTAGAGGAGGATTATGAGTCCTTAGCCACAGGCCACCCCTTTGGGGTCGACTAGAAGTTGCTTCTTAGAGTTGAAGTTAGAGTTGTTAGGAGTATGAGTCTTGAGTAGGAATCCTATTAGGAGTTAGGATTTAGAAGCCATATAAATAGCCATGTATTCAGCCACTTTTAATCATCAATAGATTAATTTCTTTTCAGCCTTTGTGTAAAAAACCAAGGAGGGAGGAACCCCTATAGAGTTCCAATGAGGCTGATCCCCTATAGAGATCACCCCAAGCTTAGAATATGTAAGGGTTCTAACACGTATGAACGGTGGTGCATCACGATCCTATGATCCCATGCGATCATCAGTTGAACTTAGACCTTCTCATCTGACAAGATATTTGGTGAGTAGATCTGGGTTGAGTCATCCTCTCTAAACTTCTATTTGAGTTGGGATATTTGGAGGATCAATTGTATTTCTGAATTGGCAGATCTGATCCATAAGTCATGGCTCCAACGTGATCTCCAATTTTATATGGTCCAACGAAATAGGGAGACCACTTCCTTGAGACTCGAGTCTTCATAAATACCTACTAGTAGCGCTAAAGACAAAGGAAGGCTCAATCTTCAATAGTGAACTTTCTTCTACTCCGACGTTTGTCGGGCGATTGTTTCTTTCTTGTGTGAGCTGACATATGATTATTCTTTAATGGTAGTCAGGCTTTCCTCTGAGATGGTGGCTGCCCTCGAGTAGAGTCCATGGTAATGTGAGCCCGATCTAAGTTTGAAGTGAGTGGAAGCAGTAATTTTTCAGGGCTTATTTTCATCTCTCCTTTGTATCATTGACCTGTATCATGCCAAGTTATAAATTCAGTAATGGTCAGCATTTCCTCATCAAAGATTGATAGCTTCAGGTGATATGGAGAGAGGACTTTAGTGATGTAGGCTAGGGGTTGGCCATCTTGCATGAGAACAGCACCAATTTTGACTCTCGATGCGTCAGATTTGATCACGAGCATTTTGTCGGAGTCAGGTAAGGCTAGCACTAGTGTAGATGGAATCGCAGTCATGAGGGCATCAAAGGCTACTGTAGCTTCATCAAGCCAGAGAAAGACATTTTTTTCAATAATGTCATGAGGGGAGCGCTAATCTTGCCATCGTCCTCCATGAACTTGCAACGGTCATGTGGCCTAGTAGGGGTAGTTTTGTCGATTCATCAAATGCATCCGAAAATTCAGCAAGCAATGAGGGGAGGTTTGGATCTTAAATTTTCATTAGCTTCTTTATATGTAGCTGCTGAAGTTGTATTAAGAAGCTGTTGTGCATTTTCTATAGGACTTTCTTCATACGCTACGTCGAAACCATCGTTACATATTTCTCACGTAGGATCACCTATTACCTTTTGTTGAAAATTTTCATAATTAATTTCAAAAAAATTTAGGAAACATCACCTAGCATTGACAATCATTCAATGCTAAGCATGGCTTCGTAATCATCAAGTGAGAGGAGGAAGAAGTCCACAGTGATTTCTTGGCCTTGCAAAACTAGTTTCACCCGTAGGCAATTTGGGTTACAGTTAAGGATTCAGCCATATGCTATTTTTACATCGAATATGCTACAATCTTCAATTCGAAGAGTTAATCGGGTAGTAACATTATTGTCCATGAAATTATTGGTGCTTCTGGTATCAATGAGGATAGTGATTGGCTGTTGTTTGAGTAGTCCTCCCACTTTCATTGTCTGCGGGTTCGCGTAGCCGGCAAGAGCATGCATCATACAATTGACAGGTTGTGGTTCTTCCTCCATGACCTCCTCCTCGTGCTCATAGATCTCCTCCTCTGAATCATTGAGAGTTCAATCAGAAGAAGGCGTCCCCTCTTGCAGTGATGGTCGCGGCTCCACATATTATCGTAATACCAACATAGGCCTTTCGTCGATCTTTCTCGGAGTTCTTCTCGGGTAAATTCCTTGGGTTGAGAAGTTCGGTTGGCAGCAGGGGAGGCTAAAGGCTTGATGATTGTTGGTCAATCCATGATCTTGGTCCTTCAAGCATCGTTGTTCAATCATTGCTCATAGATGTGGGCGAAGGAGATGACAACCCTCAATGTATATGGTTGTCTCACCTTGACTTCACATATGATCTCTAGAATTAATCCTTTGATGAATATCCCTAACAATTACTTTTTAGACCAATCTTGAGTTTGATTTGAGAGATGGTCAAACCTGGTTTGATATTCTTGCACGATTAAGGTTTGGTAAATCTTTATGAGTTGGTCGTTCGCATTCTTATATTCCGTTGGTCTAAAGCACATCAGCAGCCCGCTTTTGAATTGCCTCCATATGGGAACTCCATGAATATCCTTGAACCATTTATACCAATGGATCGCATCTCCTTCAAGATGTGTTGCAGTGATGTTGACCATGGATGCATCTGGAGTCTTGTGATAGCATTAATACCATTCCGTGCACATAAGCCATCTCGTCGGGTCTCCCTCTTCCCATTGAGGGAAGTCCACCCTCATGCGTGGTTGCACTAAATCCATGGCTTGTTATTCCTTCTCAGGAAGCCTCTCTTTATGATCTGAACTTTCACCCTGCTACGATTTTGTCGGACTTGTAGCTCAGCCAATTCTGAATTTTATGAATAAGGCACGCAGTTTGTCCTCCATGTGCATCTTGATGGCTTTAAGCTTTGCGTCGATTATGTCATTTGATGCCATGGCATAGGATTACAGATATGTGATATTGATATTCTTCTTATATTACCAAGTCAAGGGCATAGATCGATAGATGATTTGTCGGCAATAGGAAGAGGCAACAATCTTAGAAAGAAGGTTGTGGTTGGCTACTGTTTGGCTAGAAGATAGTGCAGTGCGCATAATCCTATATAATGAGTTACCGAACTAGGTCTAAAGAAATCAATTTCATGGAATATGCACGACAAACCTATGTAATTAATGTAAGTTACTGTAGTGACGTGAGTTATCCGAAATAAGTGCTTTCTTCGGCGTTAGCGACAAGTAAGGAGTTAGTTAAATACAAGTTCTTAGTACAATTCCTGCTTTTAGCATGTGCTGTTGTTTGGGCCGGTTGTAGCAGGGGTTGAGGTGGCGACGAAGGCAGTAATCTAGGGTTAGATGGCTGCCCTAAGAATGCAAGTTGCGACAACAACACTAGGTGATGGCAGCAGTTGCAACAGGGAGATGGCAGTGGTAACGATCGAGGAAGACAACAGCTGCAGCAACCGAAGAAGATGGCAGCGACAGCAATCAAGAAGATGGCAGTGGCAACAATCAAGGAAGATGGCAGCAACATCAACTGAAGAAGATGGCAGTGACAACAACCAAAGAAGATGGCAATAGTAGCAACCGAAGAAGATGGTGGTGGCAGCAAGAGAGGGTAGTAGCGGCAGTGATCTAGGAGTAGAAGGCGGTGCTATGTGCTGCTATTAGGGTTGATTGCATGGCGTAAAAGAGTAGTACAATGGCTGCATCTTAGGGTTAGAAGAGGGCCTTAAGGGTGATATGGGTGGCAGTAACCGGTAGTAACAAATTTGGTAGCACTTGATGGTGTATGCAGGAAAGAATGACAAAAGGTATAGCGGTAGAATTTTTCATCAAAAATTTCAGCAGCTTAACAACAAAAATTCCAGTGACATTTTGGAGTTTTATGTTAGCACAAAACCCATAAGGATAGTATCAAGATAGATAAGAGTAGTGGTAGTAACAAATTTGGTAGAGATCAATTGAGTATATAGCAAAAAAACATCGAAAAGATGCAACGGAACTTTTTACCGAAAGACAACGGTTTGATGAAAAGTTTTTAGCGTTTATGTCTAGTATTTAAAGGAGAATTCAAAGAGAAACCACTAATAAATAAATCCAGGCTGATGCAAAATATGGAGAAGAATTTGATAGCAAAATATTGGCAGAAAGATTGATGATATGGCAACAACTATGCGATTGAAATCTTACAGCTCAACTTTCATCATAAAGATGATAACTTTACATTGATAAGTTTTTATAGTGAGATTGCAAAAGTTTATAGCAAGGAATAGATGATGATGAAGGCTAGATCATGCAAAGTGTTGAAGAAAATATGGCAGCGGACTTTTGGCGAGAAACACAGTAGCAAAGTGGTATGCTGCTAAAAACTACGTCAACAATGGAGATCATTACAGCAGTTTGTATTAGAAATTTTCATACAAAACCCAAAGGACATCTGCTGATAAGAAGTGCCAAAGCCATCATAAAAAACTTGTGGAAGATAGGGCAACAAAATAGTGGCAGCAAGATCAAAACAAGGTAGTAGTATGCAGTTGAAATCTGTCATGTAACTTTCGTCATAAAGATGGAAACTTTATAATAACAAGTTTGTGCAGTGAAATAGGGGAACACTTTTTTTTATTTTTGGGTTTAGGATAACTAAATTATAGCAGTAGTAAGGTAGAATACCAGAACCTGATGTAATTCTTGTGGAGATTGAAGGGGTAATTTGCGATAGTGGTGATGACGACGGAGTTAGCGACGATCTTAGCAATTGTGAGAATTGCTTGGGTGATGGATGAAGATGATGGGCAGCTGTGGAGAGCGGCAAAGCACCAAGAATGCTGCTCTAATACCAAGTATTAGAATCCTTGCAGATTCTAAGCTTGGGGTTGATCTCTATAGGGGATCGGCCTCTTGGAACTCTATAGGGGTTCCCTCCTCCAAGGTATTCGGCACAATGGCTGAAAAAAGATGATCTTATTCATGATAAAATAGTGGTGGCTACATGAGTTTATTTAGGGACTCCAAACCCTAACTCCTAATATGATTCCTTCTTTAATTAAACCAAGACTCCTACTAAACCAAGGCTCATCTTCCTCTCAACTCCTAACCCCTAGCTAACTAGGTGGCTAGCGGATATAGGAGACTCCTATTCAATCAAGGAGAGAGAGTCCTAGCTAAATGGAATTCTCCCCCTCTACCCTAGTCGGCCTCTCCAAAGAGGAGGGGGCGGCTAGAAGACTCCCTCTTCATATGGACTCTTCCCTAATAGAAGACTCCAACTCCTAATCAAACTCCTAATTAAAGTGAAACACTCCCATCTCAAAACCTAGCAGCCTCCTCTCAACCCTAGCGAACTTCCCCTCATCAAGGTGGGCAGCCAATTGGGTTGATTACAAGCTTGACTTGGTTGAATCCAACCCGAATCCAACTCTGACTCCTAACCTGACTCTAGTTCAGCCAAATCCAAACCCTACTAGGATTTAGGCTGATGTATTACAATGGACTCAAATCTCCTCCTAGATAATCTGATGTCAGTTTTAGGTTTACAAACAACACCCAATCTAAAGACTCGACTCAATCGACTAGGACCCGACTCAGCTATGGTCCTAACAAGCAGCCATGCTACTCTTGACCAAGCAGTAAGGTCCCAGCGTCCAAGAAGTCCTTGCGGCATGGGAAACCTGTGGCAGCTAGGTTTTCCTAGCTATATGTGGTAACCCTACGACCAGGGATTCCTGGTTGTAAGGGGCAACTTGGCGGCTAGGGTTCCTTGGCCACCTATGGCAGCTTGCAGCCAAGACTTTAAGTCATAAGGAACACCTCGGGGGCTAGGGTTTACTGGCCACCCAAGGCTACCTTATAGCCAGGGACTCCTGGCTGCAGAGGTGTCTCTAACGACAAGGGTTTCTTAGCCACATAGGGGTTTTTCCTCCCATGTAGGGCACCCTTATGGTAGGGTATCCAAAAATCTAGTAAAATAATTAATTAAATAGTTTAATAAATTATAATTTATCTAGTAGTCCTACATGATGTGTATATATAATGTATGATATAGACGGATGATCATGGACTATATGATGTATATATGTGTGATTATTATTATTGGGGTCTGCGAGCCTCCAATTTTTCTCATTTATTATCGTGAAGGCATGCCTGTGATTATGTTGTAATTATACAAGGAGATGCGGGGTGAGCATGGAGGTGCCAACGGGATCCACGAGGTCGATTCGGACGATCGCGATGCATGGAGATGCGCCATGGTGCCGATAGAACCGATGATGATGAGATTGATTATCATAAGGCATGGAGATGCGTCGATGCACACATAGATCATGATGTGAGTGATTGGACTACTAGCTCGGGCCTGATCACATTAGGTTATGGTACATGATCATCTGGTGTGATTGTACATACATTATATGTGATTGATTATACACCTACTAGATACATATATAAATTTACAAGTGATATAGATATATATATGTGTGACATGTCATATTAGGAGACCAAATAAAAAATCCTCTCCTATGATAATATTAAGTCAATAAGCATGAGGCAATTAGATTGGTCCACGTTGCCTTCCATCATTATAGGGAGAAATTGAATCCCGATGTAGGTTGAGTTGGTCGAGTCCCTCGAGGCTCACCTATATTGTGATTTGAGATCTTACCTATGATATAGTGATGTTACTAGTGACCTGAGGACATAGTATGCTTGGTCGAGTCCCTCAAGAGCATATCATCAAATCAGACTCATCTTGTAATGATGGTGATGACTTAACTTAACATCATGGTTGGTCAAGTCCCTCGAGGCCATAATGGTTCAAAGGTCGAACATGACGGGAATCACAAGGAGTTGTGATTGACAAGAGTTACCTACCTTTTTGGGCTTAGTGTGATTGTTTGAGTACATTGAGATTACACTAAGATGCTGATTGGATCTTGATCCCCACTAGAACTTTATCAAAGATTTTTGTTTCACGCATCAAGGGTGTCATGTGATTCACTAGAAAAAAAAGTAGGAGTAGATTAAGATAGAAGTTTGTATATTAATAGTTTATTTTTTATAAAATCAGCATGTTATTTATTTGTGCTACATCTTTGTTTGTCAAAAAAATATTGCATGCAAATCCCTTGTGTGGCATACTTGATGCCAACTGTCTCACTGGTCCAAACTACATGGATTACCTCACTGGTTCTCATAATGGAGAAAATTGTATATGTCCTTGACACAAAATTGCCTATGCTAGAGGAAGGGGCAAGCGAAGATGAGATTACTTGCTACATAAAGTACATAGATGATTCCCTTAAGAAAGGCAAGGGCAAGGGCAAATCGGGTAAGGCAAAGGTTGCCAAGAAAGATCTGACAAAGGACAAAGGTTAGTGCTTCCATTGTAGCAAAGATGGACATTGGAAGAGAAACTACAAAGAGTACCTTACAAAGAAGGTGAAACAGAAGCTTGGAGAAGTTTTAGATACATTCATGATCAGTCTCCATTTGTCATATTCTTATGATAACACATGGATATTAGATACCAGCAATGTTTATCACATCTACAATTCATTGCAGATTTGGCAAGGCCTAGGAGATTGGTGAGAGGCACGATAGACCTTAAGATGACCAATGAAGCAAGAGTTGCTATAGTGTCTATTGGCGAGGTCATCATATATCTGCTTGGTGGAGCTACTATTGCATTAGATGCATGTTATTACATTCCTTCTATTATCAAAAATAGTATTTCCATTTTATGTTTGATAGTTAGTGAATTAAAATTAGTTTTTAAGAATAATAGTTATTTATTAATCTTAGATGATAAAATCATCACTAGAAGAACGTTGCATAATAGTCTATTTGTGCTAAACATTGCTCCATAAGTCATGAATGTAAATGTGCCTAAGAGAAAATGACATGAGGTGAATAATGTATACCTATGACATTGTATGTTAGGTTAAATCCATGAGGGAAGAATTCAAAAGTTATTGAAGGATGGATACTTAGATCCATTTGACTATGAGTCATATTTAACTTTCAAACCTTGCCTTAGTGGAAAGTTGACCAACTCTTTATTTAGTAGAACTAGAGAGAGAGCCAATGAGTTATTGGATCTCATATATATAGCGATGTGTGTGATCTCATGATGACACAGGTCATATGTGGTTACTCCTACTTTATTACTTTCATTAACAATTTATCTAAGTATGGACACATATACTTAATGAAGTACAAGTCCAAAGCCTTCGAAAAATTTAGAAAATATAAAAATAAAGTAGAGTACTAGATAAAAAAGACTATTAAGACTCTCAGATCAGATCGATGAGGAGAGTAATTGAGTACATAATTCACCTATTTCCTTAGGATCGTGGAGGATTTATACATTTTTAGACATGGTACAATCTATAATAAGTTTCGTTGATCTACCCATCTCATTCTAGGGATATGCCTTGCAAACTGTAACTTACCTCATGAACAAAGTTTCATCTAAGTGGGTACACTATATGAGATATAGAAAGGGAAGAAGCTCGATCTTAAGGTGTTAATATTTGGGGCTATCATGTGCTGGTTACATATGCCCTACAGGCCAATCACATAAGTGATGGCATGTGTGACATGCTACAAATCCTTTTTATATTATTATTTATTAATATATTCTCATATTGTATTATATGTTGAATAAATATATTATGATGTCCTTGGTACTATGCAATGAGAATCGGATCGTAATGAGATCATGATATTGAGACTGATTCACTTTTAAATACAGATCCTAAATAATCCTAGTCATAGGTTGCTAGAGAGCGGTATCGAGACAACTGGATAAAATAGTGTTTATATACCCGTCCATATGATAGAGGAGGCTAGTCTCATAGCCACTTATATGGTAACACTAAGGATACAGAATAGGTGCTTATTGAAGAATGAGTTTATTGATTGATCTGCTTACGGAATATTGTGTGGTTAATGATAGCTAATGTCAAACAACGATTCTATAGTCCCAGTTATGTATCTGGTCCTTAGACTTGAGACCTCAATGATGTCTTCTTTTAGTACTCTTTTCTTTGACACCGAACTTACATATCTGGAAAGTTTCAGATCTAGTATAGTCGATTATTGAGATCGGTAGCCAACCTTATGAAGGCTATTAAGTGTCAATAGAGAATCATATACTGTCAGTATCATGAGAGAAATATCTCGTATACTCTCGCTCGGGTGAATCTCTGATCAAGTTGGTTGGATTGAAAGAGGAATTCTCCGGGAGAATCCGATTAAAGTGAGACGTAGATAGCTTTTGTATGTGACCTGACAGTACTATGCCCGGTTTACGGTCTCCGAGATAATAGATAGATGAGGGATTATAGATACATGATAACTGAGGACATACAGGTCCAATGGATAAGATCTTATGTACTGTTTGGGGACTATGGCACAGTGGCCTAGTACGCCCATAGTCGATGAGTCGAGTGAATTATTATGAGATAATACTTCACTAAATCAGAAAGAGTTCTAACAAGTAAGACTTACGACTAATTTGGTATTGGGCCTAGAGGGTCACACACCTATGGTGGACGCTTTAGCGAATAGAGGATTAGATATGAGTTATCTAACTAACCCCTGTTCTCATTAGATGAGACCCTACATTGATGGGCTCCTTGCATAAGGCCCAATTAGAGGCCAAAGGAGATTATTGGATAGAGATTCAATAATTCAATGTTAGTGGATAATTGGATGGAGATCCAATACCCACTAAGGTAGGATCCTTATGATTTTTTGTGACTCTCTATAAATAGGAGGCAGGGGCGATACATTGATGATAGGCTATACATTTGGTCGCCCCCTCCTATTCTCATCTCTCCCTCTATGCAAGAGTTGTGATATCTGTGGTTGTGATTGGAGGAGTATCGCTGCAGCAATCCATCATCTGGATAGAGATGAGAACATTTGACCTCCTTCATCCTCTCCATTCAGATCTTGAAAAATAGGGATATATCATCTCCCTAGGTAAATAATCACTCACACGATGTGATTTTCGATTTTGTAGCTTTTCTTGTATTAATCTTTTGCACGATGATTTTGATCCATATGGAAAACTAGTTTTATTTTAATCATCTGTTGTGCATGTGATGCTCCTACTGAAGTTTCCCAACACCCTGCCCATGTTAGAAGACATAATTCTGATAAGTTGGAATTAAGGATGGAACACTATAAGTTTGTGGGATACCCCAAGGAAACATTGTTGGGAAACCTAAACGGGTGCATCACATGCGTAGCGAAAATCAAAATAAAAATTGATTTCCCACGTAGATCAAATCATCGTGCAAAAGATTGGGGTCACGAGAAAAACCACAAAAACTGAAAAACCACGATGTGTGAGAGATTAATTTTACCTAGGGAGATCATATATCCCTGTATTCTAGATCCAGATGAAGAAGATGAAGGAGGTCAAGTGTCCTCCTCTCTAGCGGTATCCACACGATGGATCTCTGCAGCGAAACTCCTTCAATCTGATCTCATAACTCTTGCACAGAGGGAGGAAGGAGAATAGGAGGTGGTGGCTAAAGTTGCAGTCTATCAACCATGAGTCTCTCCTCCTATTTATAGAGAGCCACCAAAACCCTAGGGCTCCTTCCTTAGTGGGTATTGGATCTTCATCCAATAACCCACTAACCTTGCATTATTGGATCTCTATCCAATAATCTCCTTAGGCCTCTAATTTGGCCTTAATCAAGGAGCCCATCAACATAGGGTCTCATCTAATGAGAATAGGGGCTCATTGGTTCTTCATCCAATCCTCTATTCGCTGAAGCATCCACCATATGTGTGTGACCCTTTAGGCCCGATACCGAGCTGGCCGTGAGTCACTCCCATCAGAACTCCTTCTGATATAGTGAATTATTATCCCCATAATAATTTACTCGACTCATCGACTATGGACGTACTAGGTCACTATGTCATAATCCACAGATGGTACAGGGGGGATCAAATCCATCGGACCTATCTGTCCACAGTTACCAAGTATCTATAATCCTTCATCCAACTAATATCCTAGAGACTGTATATTGGACATGAATATACGGAATTCGTCATAGTCTCGCTCTAATCGGATTCTCCCGGAGAACCTTTCTCTCTCAATCCGAATGACCTTGGCCAGGGATTTGTCTGAGCAAGCACATATGAGATTCCTCTCGTGATACTAAGAATGGATGATCCTCTATTGACACTCAATTGCATATGTAAAGTTGGCTATTAATCTCGATAACCAGCTGTACCAGATCTGGAACTTTCCAAACCCGTAAGTCTGGCGTCAAAGAAAGGAGTACTCATACAAGGCACCCTTGGTGTCTCAAGTCTAAGGACCAGATACACAATTGGGACTATGGAATCACTATCTGACATTAGGTATCATTAACCATACAGCATTCCATAAGCAGATCAATCAGTAAACTCATTCTCCAATGAGCACCTGTACTATATCCTTAGTGTCTCCACACAAGTGGCTATGAGACCAGTTGCCTCCATCATATGGACGGGTATATAGTACACCGATCTGTCCGGTTATCTCAATGTCCCTCTCGAGTAACTATGATCGGGATTATTTAGGATCTGTGTTTAAAAGTGAATCGATCTCATTATCGTGATTTCATCACGATCCGATTCCCATTGCATAGAACCAAGGATATCACAATATATATGCAACAAATAATATAATGTGAGAATATGCCAATATTAATCATAAGCAAAAAAGATCCCACAGCGTGTCACACGTGCCATCACTCACATGATTAGCTTGTAGGGCACCTATAACCAGCAATCTCCCACTTGACCTAAAGTCAATCACCTATGTGTCTGATCCCTATCAGACCCCTATCACACTCAAATACAATTTGAGCTAGCGGTTTCATTTGTGGATCTGCAATGTTCTCTGAGCTTCTGTTTTGCCTTATCTGCAAGGTAGTCCTTATAGTTCCTCTTCCAATGCCTGTCTTGGCCGTAGTCGAAGCATTGTCCTTTCTCCTTTGACAGGTCTTTCTTAGCAACCTTTGCCTTACCTGGTCTTTCTTTGTCCTTGCCCTTCTTAAGGGTCTTGCTAGTCTTCCTTTTCCTTTTGGTCTCACCAATATAGAGAACTGGCTTCTCCTTCTTGACGGCACTCTCAACTTCCCTCAACATATTTAGGAGCTCAGAGAGAGTCATCTCAAACATGCTCATGTTAAAATTTATGATGAAGTGAGAAAAGGAATTTGGTAGGGACTGAAGTATAAGATCAACGCACAAGTTATCCTCTAGGACTATCCCTAGACCTGTGAGTTTCTCGATCCACTCTATCATCTTTAGGACATGGTTCTCAATTGATGTCTCTTCTGTCATCCTGGCTTAGAAGAGTCTCTTAGATATCTCATATCTTTGAGTTCTTTCTTTTTTCTCAAATAGCTGGCGGAGATGAAGAAGGATAGAATCAGCATCCATGCTATTATGTTGCCTTTGTAACTCAGGAGTCATGGAGGCCAACATATAATATTTTGCCAATGTGGAATCATCTATATACTTCACATAGCGAGTCTCATCCTCGCTTGCCCCTTCTTCCGGCATGGGCACAATTATATCAAGGACGTATGTGATTTTCTCAATCGTGAGAATAATTTTAAATTACGAAGCCAATCTGTATAGTTTGGACTAGTGAGGTGGTTGGCATCAAGTATGGCACGTAGGGGGTTTGTGAGCGACATGTTTCTGAAAAATAAGATATAGTAAAAAATAAACAACATACAGACTTTATAGAAAATACTAATTAAGATAAGGACTTCTATCTTAATATACTCCCTCTATTTTCCTAGTGAATCACGCAACACACTCGACGCGTGAGACAAAAGTCTCCGGTAGACTCCTGGTGCTGATCGGGATCCAATTGGCATTTTAGTGCAATCTCGAGGGACTCGACCAACTACACTAAGCCCAAAAGGTAGACAACTCTTGTCGATCATAACTCCTTGTGATTCCCATCATGTTCGGCCTCTGAATCATCATGGTCTCGACTGCTCGACTAATCATGAAGTTCAGTTAAGTCATCACCATCGTTACAAGATGAGTCTGATTCGATGGATATGCTCTCGACTGCTCGACCAAGTCATACCATGTCCTCAGGTCACCGGTAATATATATATGTCGTAGGCAAGAACTCGATCACGTAGATAGGTATGCCTCGAGTGACTCGACCAACTCAACCTATGTCGGGATTCAATTTCTTCCTATAACGATGGAAGGCCACATGGGTCAATCTTATTGCCTCACGCTTATCTACTTAATATTATTATAGGAGGGGATTTTGTTTTCTATCAGTCTCCTAATATGTCATGTCACACACATACATATTTAATATATATCTACATCGCATGCGAATATATATATACATATATCTAGTAGGTGTATAGCACATCATACATGTAAGCCACACCTGATGATCATGAGCCATCACATAATATGATTAAGTCTGAGTCAATGGGCCTAATCACACATAATAGGATATATGTGTGCATCGGCGCATCTTCATGCCCTGTGATTGTTGATCTCGTCATCATCGGTTCCGTCGGATTGTCGCATCACCATGCATCGTAATCTCTTGCCACGGCATCGTGGGTCCCGCTGTCATCTCCATGCTCACAACGCGTCTCTCCATGTAATTACAAATAATCACAGGCATGCAGGCCCGATAATTCATGGCTCATGATCATCCATCCACATTATACATCACATCATATATATGATTACTAGATATATATAATAATTAATTAAACTATTTAATTAATTATTTTTTTAGAAATTAAGACATGCTCAGAATTTTTAGAATTATCAAGGGCATTTTTGTAATTCTGGATGAGAGGATAGTCCTCGAAAATTTTAGAATTATTGAGGGTATTATGAGAATTATGTACACGAGGATAGTCCTCAAAATTTTCTGAATTCATAGGGGCAGGATCATCCTTTTCTCCAGAGGATGCCCTAACCCCTCTTTCCCCCTCTCCGTCGTCACCGTTGTCGTCGCCGCTGTCGCTTCGCAAGCGGCGGCTGCCCTTGCCCATTGGCAACCGTCCTGCCAAGGGGCGGCCACCCCTGTGGTTGGCGCCGTCGCCCCTATTGGCGGCAGGGCTGGCCGCGGGCGGTAGCCCCTTGTGAGCACCCTGCAGTCGGCCCCCTTTGCGAGCGCCACGCTACAAGTGGTTGTCGCCCTTGCGGGCTAGACGCAGCCGGCCGTGCCCACAGCCGTCGCCCCTTACGGGCACCGTTGGCCTCCCTTTCGGGCTGTCCCTAGCCGCTGTGGGCCTTGGCCGCGGCCTGGCCGTGGGTGGTCGGCCTTACATGGGGTTGGCCGGCCGTGGCTGGCCGCCCCTCCTCCTTGCTACCTTCGTTGCGAAAATACAATAAGAACACGTAGAACGATTCTACGTGATACAATCTCATCACACGCAGTTTAATAACAATCTTTCGCACGAAAACCTCAGCTCTGTTACCATTGTTGGGAAACCTCAACGGGTGCATCACATGCGCAGCAGAAATCAAAACAAAAACTGATTTCCCACGCAGATCAAATCGTCGTGCAAAAGATTGGGGTCATGAGAAAAATTGAAAAATCACAATGTGTGAGAGATTAATTTTACCTAGAGAGATCGTATATCCCTGTATTCCAAATCTGGATGGAGAAGATGAAGGAGGTTAAGCATCCTCCTCTCCAGTGGTATCCACACGATGGATCTCTGCAGCGAAACTCCTCCAATCTGATCTCGCAACTCTTGCGCAGAGGGAGGGAGGTTAATAGGAGGTGGTAGCTAAAGTTGCAGCCTATCAACCATGAGTCTCCCCTCCTATTTATAGAGAGCCACCAAAGCCCTATGGCTCCTTCCTTAGTGGGTATTGGATCTCCATCCAATAACCCACTAACCTTGCATTATTGGATCTCTATCCGATAATCTCCTTAGGCCTCTAATTGGGTCTTAATCAAGGAGCTCATCAACATAAGGTCTCATCTAATGAGAATAGGGGCTCATTGGATCTTCATCTAATCCTCTATTCGCGGAAGCATCCATCATATGTGTGCGACCCTCCAGGCCTGATACCGAGCTGACCGTGAGTCACTCCCATCAGAACTCCTTCTGATATAGTGAATTATTATCCCCATAATAATTTACTCGACTCATCGACTATGGACGTACTAGGCCATTACGGCATAGTCCCTAGACGGTACAGGGGATCAAATCCATCAGACTTGTCTCTCCACAGTTACCATGTATCTATAATCCATCATCCAACTAATATCCCACAAACCGTATATTGGACATTGTACTGTCATGTCATATACGGAATCTGTAATAGTCTTACTCTAATCGGATTCTCCCAGAGAACTATTTCTCTTTCAATCCGAATGACCCTGGCTAGGGATTTGTCTGAGCAAGCACATATGAGATATTCTTCAATTGACACTCAATTACCTTCGTAAGGTTGGCTATCAATCCCGATACCAACTGTATCAGATCTGAAACTTTCCAAACCTGTAAGTCTGGCGTCAAAGAAAGGAGTACTCATACATGGTATTCTTGGTGTCAAGTCTAAGGACCAGATACACAACTGGGACTATGGAATTATTATTTGACATTAGGTATCATTAACCATACAATATTTAATAAGCGGATCAATCAGTAAACTCATTCTCCAATGAGCACATGTACTATATCTTTAGTGTCTCCACACAAGTGGCTATGAGACCAGCTGCCTCCATCATATGGACGGGTATATAGTACACCGATCTGTCTGGTTATCTCAATGTCCCTCTCGAGTAACCTATGACCGGGATTATTTTGGATCTGTGTTTAAAGGTGAATCGATCTCATTATCTTGATCTCATCACGATCTGATTCCCATTGCATAGAACCAAGAATATCACAATATATATGCAATAAATAATATAATGTGAGAATATACCAATATTAATCATAAGCAAAAAGATCACACACCATGTCACACGTGCCATCACTTACGTGATTGGCTTATAGGGCACCTGTAACCACAAACTTGTGGGTATTATTTTTATCATCTCGAGGACCAAAAGGTTTTTACTACCAAGAGGACAGTGTTCCTTTAAAAGGAGCACATTCTTGGTGGAAACAATAGGAGCGTGATAGAGTTGAGCGAGGTTGGAGTACCTAACTCAAGCACATTTTTGAAGGCTGAGTCTATTCAGATATATAACACACAAGTTCTAACTTTATGCAGATTTGGTAGTGTATCTCACCCTCTTGAAAGATATGTAAGACATATTAATGAAGAGGACACTCATGATATTGATCCTCTGACATAAGAGAAGGCTATTATAAGTATAGACTCTCGGAAGTGGCAAGAAGCCATGAATTCTGAGATGGATTTCATATACTCCAACAAGGTTTGGAACCTTATTGATACACCTGAGGGTATCATACTCATTAGCTATAAATGGATCTTCAAGAAGAAAATCAGAGTAGATGGAAAGGAGGAGACTTATAAACCAAGGCTAATGGCTAAGGGGTATCGTCAAAAGCAAGGTGTTGACTATAATAAAACCTTCTCACCCGTAGCTATGCTAAAATCCATCAAATTCTCTTGGTCATTGCAACACATTATCACCATAAGATCTAGTGGATAAAAGTGAAAACTATGTTCCTCGATGAGGAGGTGTATATAATATAGCATAAGGGATTAGTGTCCAAGGAAATTCTAGATAAGGTGTGTATGTTGTTCAGGTCCATCTATGGACTGTAACAAGATTTACGAAGTTAGAACATAAGATTTAATGAGGCGGTTAGATCTTATAACTTCATTAAGCATGAAGATGAGATTATGTGTACAAGAAGGTAAGTGAGAGCGTTATTACCTTCTTGGTGCTATATGTGGATGATATTCTGATCATTGGGAATGATATAGAAATGCTCTCCATAATTAAGGCTTGGCTATCTAGACACTTCTCCATAAAGGACTTAAGGGAAGCATCCTAAATCTTGAAGATTCGGATCTATATAGATAAATCCAAGAGGATGCTCGACTTATCCCAGTCTAGGTACATAAACACCATTATCAAAAGATTTAGCATGAAAATTTTTAAGAGATGTATTATATCGATGAGACATGGAATATTTCTAGGAGTATATCTCCAAAGACTCCTAAAGAAAGGGCACGCATGGATAGGACACCCTAGGGTCTATCATGTATGTTATGTTGTGTATCAGGCTTGATATAATGCATGCTCTGAATATCACGAGCAGGTATCAGGTGGATCTAGGTTTGGAACACTAGAAAGCAGTAAGGTGCATCCTTAAGTACTTAAAGAGGACTAAGGATCTTTTACTGATATACGGAGGAGGTAGCCTCCAGGTTGAGGGCCACACAAACTCGAGTTTTCAGTCCAATGTCGATGATAGCAAGTCAAACATAGGGTATGTGTTCACCCTAAATAGAGGAGTAGTACAAGCAAGATACTACTATTGACTCAACCACAAATGTGGAATACATTATTGTGTTGAAGTGGCAAAAGAGAGTCTCTGGATGAAGCAATTCACCATGGATTTGGGAGTCGTACTGAGCAATGAGGAGCTAATTCTCATATATTACAATAACAATTATGCAACTGCTCAAGCAAAGGAACCTAGGTCTCATTATAAGTTCAAGCACATTTTGAGGAGGTTCCACCTAATTAGAGAGATTGTGGCCCATGGAAATGTAACAATGAAAAGAGTTTCATTCAAAGATAACATTGTAGATCCACTGACAAAACTATTGTTCAAGTTATCTTTGAGCGTCATAGGGGTCTGATGGGGATGAGACACGTAGATGATTGGCTTTATATCAAGTGGAAGATTGTTGGTTACAAGTGCCCGGAAGTCAATCACATGAGTGATGACATGTGTGACACACTACATAGTCTTTATTATTATTATTATTATTATTATTATTATTATTGGTATTTAATACACTTTATGTTGCTTGTTTTGTGATATCCTTGGATCTGTGCAATGGGAATTGGTTCATGATGAGATCATGATAGTGAGATCAATTCAGCTTTAAATATAGACCCTAAATAATCCTTGTCATAGTTTATTCGAGAGGGGTATCGAGATAACCAAATATACCAGTTTGTTGTATACCCATCCATATTATGGCAGCTGGTCTCATAGTTACTTGTGTGGGGACACTATGGGTATAGTGCAAGTGCTCATTGGAGAATGAGTTTTGCTAATTGATCCACTTACAGAATGTTAGATAGTTGATGATACCTGACTTAGATAGTAATTCTATAATCCCAATTGTGTGTTTGATCCTTAGACTTGAGACACCAAGGATGTCTTATTTGAGTACTCCATTCTATGACTTTAGACTTATATAATTGGAAGTTTCAAATCTAGTATAGCCGATTATTGGAAATGGTACCAAATGTTAGTATCATAATGGCACTAAGACGGGGGGTGAATTAGTGCTTATTAAAAAAAATCTGATTTAAAATTGTTCGAACGAGAATACGAATCTAAAATCCATTTAGCTTAAAAGTATGAGTAAAGTAGTAAGGTAAATAAGTAAGCAAAGGACAAGTAAAAGCAAGAAGAAAATACATATCGATTTATAGTGTTTTGATCGTTCTAACCTACGTCTACTCCTGATTCCTCTTCACTCGAGGCCACCAGCTTTCACTACCAATCTTCTTTCCAACAAGTGAAGATTAACTACCCTTACAACACTTCTTCTTTTACTAGGCTCAAGAGAGAACCTTTCCAAACTCTTTCTCACAAGACTTCAACTCTCCTTAGAATGGTCACTAAACTTAAGGAGGAAGAGACTCAAATACTAAGAGTTTATAATATATTTTCCTTGAGAATTCTTTCTCTTTTCACTCCTATTCATTGCTCAACAAGTAAAAATGAGTGGGGTAATTATAGATCATCAATGGTTTCAAAATTGGAGCCAAAATTTTAAATCCCAGGTTTTCGGGGCACTAGCAATACCATTACTTGTATTGGGCAGTACTACCACTGAATAAAGCTCAGAATTCTAGGCTCTAGTGGTACCATCATCGGACTAAGTGGTATCACCATCGAACTAGGTGATACCACCACCGGACTAGGTGGTACCATCATCAGACTAGGCGGTACCACCGTTGGCTAGTGGTGGTACCATCATCAAAAACTATGGAAAAGCACAAAATTATGCTTTCCATAGCCTAGGCGATACCACCACCCAGGTCATTTCTAGGATGTTGATTTGGTCTTTCATCAAGCCCAACTCAACCTTGGTTTAGGCCCAATGGGCCTTGAATCAAGTTGACATAGTTACGACCCAATACCAGCTTAATTCGACTCTAAATGACCACGATCAAGACTCAATCACTCAATCATATATCCAGCACAATTGCGAACCAATCAACACGTTGTCCAGCATTCTGACATGACAGCTGATCATCCGACACTTCGTTCGAACCTTCGATGCATTGTCCTTTCTTTCAGTGTATCACCTGATCTATTTGCATGTTGACTTCTCACAACATCTGATCTTTTGGCTCAATACCCGATCCTTCTGATCCGATGCCCGAACTCATGGCATAAAGTTCATTCTTTCGCATGTCGGCCAATCCTCCGACTCGACGTCCAATCTCTAACATAATACACCACTGGCTCAACGTCTGATTCTCCTACTTCAATAATTTACTTATGATGGTTCGTGTCCATAATCAAAATATTTCCTACATCACTTAAACTCAAATCCAAAAAGATTGATCTTTGAATTCAAGTCAACAATGACTTTCACATCATAGCATGCATCATAAAATCATCATATATTGATCTTTGAATTCAAGTCAACAATGACTTTCACTTCATTCAAGAGAGGGGGCGGCTACATCATTATATAGGGATCAAACCCTAGCCTAAGGGGGTGCTTGCCTAAGTAAAATTATCCCTTTGCCCCTCCTATAGCCAACTTGCCTTAATAGGAACAGGGGGCGACTTGGTTGGCTCTATAGCCGACCTAAGCAGGAGGAAACCCTGACCAACCATCCCAGTAAGGGGGCGATGGCCACTAAGCCCTAAGGGCTAATCTAAACTCTATCCATACTCCTTTATAAGATATGAGTGACTTTATTACAATCTAGTAGGGTTTTATTGACTACTTCTAGGGAGATTAGGACTCAACCCTGTTGGAGTCCTATCATCCATCAGCTCTTACCTGAGGTTCAGTACCTCGGCCAGCCCATCAGCTTTTGCTTAAGTTTAAAATTTCAACTATTCCATCAGTTTTGCCCGAGTTCAGTATCTCAGCCAGTCCGTCAACCTTACCCAAGTTCAGCATCTCAGCCAGTCTACGCCGGCTACAATCTGACCAGGCCACCCGACTTCAACAATTCGGTTACACCAGCTTCACTTCAATTCCAACACACACCTGGAAACACCAAAGCGACCCGGCTCCAAAGAGAGACTGATACCAGGACAACGACGAAGCTCTTCCCATGACCCCTTCCTGAGAAACCCTGTGAAGATCTCTAGGGGGGGTTGGGGGGAATGATAGGATATGATGGGCCGACCCGGTCACCATGAGCCATGCTAGCCCCAGAGTGGAAGGAAGTTTGCTATTAAAGATCAAGTCTTCTTTCATCTTCAGTCCTACCACCAAGAATCTATGAAGACTCGAGCCTCACGAAAATGGTCCCATAGTTTCTTTGGACCCTACAAAAATTGGAGATCACATTCGAGCCATAACTTGTGAATCAGATATGCGTACTAATTTTAAATTACAACTGATCCTTCTGGAATTTCACTGCAAATGAAAGTTTATAAAGGATGACTCAGCCCAAATCTATCCACCTGACACCCAAGTCGATGAGGAGGCCTAAGTTCAACTGATGATTATATGGGATCACAGGATTGTGACACATCATCATCCAGCCACTACTACTGATGCTGGACCGTAGGAGCAAGATATACTTATTATAGGGCCACAAGGGAGCCTCGTGAGGAGTTGCAGATCAGGACCCAAAGACATAGATCTCAGCCTTAAGGACAAGACTAATTTAAAGAGGGCGAGTTTGTTAGGACCCTAGTTGAGTCGGGTCTTAGTCGATTGAGTTGAGTCCTTAGATTGAGCCTTGTTGGCCAACCGAGACATGACATTAGGTCGGCTAGGAGGAGATTCGAGTCCATTGTAATAAATCTGCCCAAATCCTAGTAGGGTCAGGATTCGGCTGAACTGGAGTTTGGTTAGAAGTTGGAGTTGGATACGGGTTAGAATTGAGTCATAAAGGTAATAAACCCTAATCTAGCCACTACCCCCTGGTAAAGAAGTGGTTGGCTAGGGTTAGGGAGGAGTCCTTATGGGATGAGAGTCTCATAGCCGCCTCCTCCTCTTAAGAGAGGCTGGCTAGGGCAAGAGGGAGAGAGTTCCACTTAGCCTGGACTCTCCCTCTAGGGTGGAATAAGAATAAAATCAGGAGTTGGAAACCCCTATAGCAATCGACCACATCAAAGTTAGGAGTTGGCTATGGGTTAGGAGTTGAGGAGAAGAGGAGTCTTAGTTAGAGTCGAAGATTCACTAGGAGTTGGAGTCTTCCATTAGGGTGGAGTCTTCATAAAGTATGAGCCTTATTAGGAGTTAGGGTTTAGAAGCCCTATAAATGGCATGTATTCAGCCCTCTTTTCATCATCAATAGATCAATTTGCTTTTAGCCTTTGTGTAGAAAACTAAGGAGGGAGGAACCCCTATAGAGTTCCAAGGAGATCCCCTATAGAGATCACCCAAGCTTAGAATCTGTAAGGGTTCTAACACTGGTTCAGTTTCTTGGCCAGTCCAGCAGTCCTTGCCCGAGTTCAGTATCTTGGACAATCCATCAGTCTTTGCCTGAGTTCGATATCTTGGCCAGTCCATCAGTCTTTGCCCGAATTCAGTTTCTCAGCTGGTCTAACAGTCCCTACCCGAGTTTAGTATCTCGGCCAGTCCAACAATCCTTACCAGAGTTCAGTTTCTCAGCTAGTCCATCCTAATTTCTCAACCAATCTAATAGTCTTTGCCCGAGTTGGGTATCTTGGCCAGTTCTCTAGTCCTTGCCTGAGTTCAGTATCTCGGCTAGTTCATTAGTCTTTGCCCAAGTCCAGTAACTTGATGAGTCCATCAATTTTTGCTCGAGTCTGGTATCTCAGCTATGCTAGTTACAAGTGCCCTACAAGCCAATCATGTTAGTAATGGCATTTGTGACACGCTGTGCGCTCTTTTTTGTTATGATTAATATTGACATATTCTCATATTATCTTATATATTGCATATATATATTGTAATGTCTTAGGTTTTGCGCAATGGGAATCAGATCATGATGAGTTCATGATAATGAGATCGATTCACCTTTAAATACAAATCCTGAATAATCCCGATCATAGGTTATTCGAGAGGGATATCGAGATAATCGGATAGACCGGTGTACTATATACCCATCCATATGATGGAGGCGGTTGGTCTTCTAGCCACTTGTGTGGAGACATTAAGGATATAGTATAGGTGCTCATTAGAGAATGAGTTCACCGATTAATCCACTTATGGAATGTTGTATGGTTGATGATACCTAATGTCAGACAGTGATTCCATAGTCATAGTTGTGTATCTGGTCCTTTGACTTGACACACCAAGGATGCATTGTATAAGTACTCCTTTCTTTGATGCCAAACTTATGGATTTAGAAAGTTCTAGATATGGTACAATTGGTTATCGGGATTGGTAGCCAACCTTACGAAGGTAATTAAGTGTCAATAAAAGATCATCTCCTCTCGATATCACGAGAGGAATATCCAGTATATGCTTGCTCAGACAATTCCCTAGCCAAGGTTATTCGGATTGAGAGAAAAGAGTTCTCCGCTAGAATTCAATTAGAGCAAGACAAACTGATTCCGTATGTGACCTGATAGTACCATGTCCAATATATGGTCTCTGAGATATTAGTTGGATAAGGGATTATAGATACACGGTAATTATAGACAGACAGGTTTGATAGATCTGATTCTCCTATACCGTCTGGGGACTATGGCGTAGTGGCCTAGTACGTCCATAGTCGATGAGTCGAGTGAATTATTATGGGGATAATAATTCACTATATTAGAAGGAGTTCTGATGGGAGTGACTCACGGCCAGCTCGGTATCGGGTCTAGAGGATCACACACATATGGTGGATGCTTCAACGAATAGAGGATTGGATGGAGATCCAATTAGCCCCTGCTGATGGGCTCCTTGATTGAGGCCCAATTAGAGGCCTAAGGAGGTTATTGGATAGAGATCCAATAATGCAAGGTTAGTGGGTAATTGGATGGAGATCCAATACTCACTAAGGTAGGAGCCCTAGGGTTTTTTAGTGGCTCTTTATAAATAGGAGGGGAGACTCATGGTTAAGAGGTTGCAGCTTTGGCCTCCCCCTCCTATTCTCCTCTCTCCCTCTGCGCAAGAGTTGCAAGTTCAGATTGGAGGAGTTTTGCTGTAAAGATACATCGTGTGGATACCGCTAGAGAGGAATACACTTGACTTCCTTCGTCCTCTCCATCTGGATCTATAATACAGGGATATGCGATCTCCCTAGGGAAAATTAACCTCTCACACATAATGGTTTTTCAGTTTTTTCAATTTTTTCTCACAACCCCAATCTTTTGCACGATGATTTGATCTACGTGGCAAACTAGTTTTTGTTTTGATTTCCACTGCACATGTGATGCACCCGTTGAGGTTTCTCAATGGGCTAGTCCATCTGTCTTTGCTTGAGTTTAACATCTCGGCTAGTCCTCCAGTTCTCGCCCGAGTTCGAAATTTTGACCAATCCATCAGCTCTTACCCGAGGTTCAGTATCTCAGCCAACCCATCAGCTTTTGCTTGAGTTCGGAATCTCGCTATTTCGTTAGTTTTGCCCGAGTTTTGTATCTCGACTAGTCCATCAGCCTGACCCAAGTTTAGCATCTCAACCAATCTACACCGGCTACAATCCGACCAAGCCTCCCGACTTTAACCAATCTGGTTACACCAGCTTCACTTCAATTCCAACACACACCTAGGAATGCTAAAGAGACCCGACTCTAAAGAGAAAATGATACCACGACAGCAATGAAGCTTTTCCCATTACCTCTCCCCAAGAAACCCTGCGAAGACCTTTAGGGGGAGGGGTGGGGGAATGGTAGGGCAGGTAATGGGCGGACTCGGTCACCATGGGCCACGCTAGTCCTAGAGCCAGCTCGCCAAACCGCATCACTTGATGGCCCAAGATAGATGACACAGCTTGGCTGACCTGGCATAGTGCTGATTGAGCTACCATAGTGTCATCCGACCTGACACAGTGCCATCCGACCTGACACAGTTCCGGTCGACCTATCACAATAGTAGGCTCGAGAGCCGGAAGGCGATATCGTCTGACACCAATCCACAGACCGAGGCCTCGGGACTCAACAGTACCATATTGATAGAACCCCAGAACGAGCCTGATAGAACCCCAGAAGGAGCTGTATAGATTTTGATCCTTGAGGGGGATCAATCCTTGGAACGTTGTAGGGGTTCCTCCCTCCTAGATTCGGCACAAGGCTGAAATAAAATTGATAATTGCTTTATTCAAGAGAGGGGACGGCTACATCATTATATAGGGATTGAAACCCTAGCCTAAGGGGGTGCTTGCCTAAGTAAAATTATCCCTTTGCCCCTCCTAAAGCCAACCTACCTTAATAGGAATAGGGGGCAACTAGGTTGGCTCTATAGCCGACCTAAGCAGGGGAAAACCCTGGCCAACCAACCCAGTAAGGGGGCAACGGCCACTAAGACCTAAGGGCTAATCTAAACCCTAGCCATACTCCTTTATAAGATAGGAGTGGCTTTATTACAATCTAGTAGGGTTTTATTGACTACTTCTAGGAAGATTAGGACTCAACCTTGCTGGAGTCCTATCAAACCCGCCCTCTTAAAATCAGCCTTGTCCTCAAGGCTGAAGTTCCATGAACTCAGGAAACTGGGTCTTCAGCTCCTCATCAGCTTGGGTGTCAGTTGGAAGAACTTAAGCTAAGTCATCATCTTTAAATTTTCATTTGAGGTGGGATACTTGGATGATCAATTGTAATTTTGATCTGATGCACGGATCTGATCTCCAGGTTATAGCCCCAATGTAATCCCCAATTTTACAAGGCCCAAAGAAATAGGGAGACCACTTTCTTGAGATTGGAATTTCATGCTGGTGGAGCTGGAGATGAAGGGGGACTTGATCTTTCTCAGGAAACTTTCTTCTGCTCCGGCATTTATCAGGGGGAAGTTTCTTTCTTACATGGGCTACCACGTGGTTGCTCTATAATAGTAGTCGTGCCTTCTTTTGGAGTGAGGGATTTCCTATGATAAAATCTCTAGTGGTCTGAGCCCGATCTGAGTCCGAGGTGGGTAGAAGTGGTGATTTTTCAGGGCCCATTTTCACTTCTTCATGCTATTGACCATCTTGGATGAGGATGGTGCTGACCCCCACTCTGGATGTGTCTACACTAATAATAAACATCTAGCCATAATTTGGTGTGGACAACATCGTGGCCATGAGGGTTATAGTTCCACTCGGCAAAGGTGGTGCATCTTTCTTTATAATGAGAGGGATGATGTTCATGCTTCATTGAGTCCTACAAATGATTATTCCCCTTTCCTGATTTTGCCACTGGAGGGGCTCAATTTTCTCGCGATCTTGGGCCATAGATCGGAGGTCATCATTAAGGAAGTCTTTAAGCATCACGATCCAATCCTGGGGAAAGTCGTGGAAGTCACCTGAGATCTGGAAGTGCTGCATCAACAACCATGGTGAGTTCAACAGGATGTAACACTTTAGAAGTAGATTATCTCCGGGGAAAAGGATGCAGGGACATGTCGTAGTGGGAAATAAGCATGGCCGAACAATCCGTGTCTCTGTCATCTCTTGGATGACCCTTTTATCTTCGACCTTCTGAGGTTGTATGAAGTAATCTGGTTGAGCAACAACTTATAGAAGTTTCAACCTGTTCAGCATAGGGGGGGTCAGCTAGCTTCAGAGGAGGTAGTCGGCTCGGTTGGGTGGAGATGCCCAAAGATTCAACAAGCTGTGGGAGGGGTTTTTTATCTTCTATCTTATGAAACTCTTGAATTTGAATTGGGAAACCATTGGATTCTTCTTTTGGTACCCCCTCGAAGTGTGGTGTTGTGGTTGTAGTTGTTGGGCTTCCTCGTAGAATCACCTGCTTTCCTTTTCTAAAAAATTTCATGGTTAGCTTCAAAAAATTTCAGAAAATATCTCCAATCGTGGACAACCAATCAATGCCAAGCACTATATCAAAACCATCAAGAGGGAGGAGGAAAAAATCAGTAACTACTTCTTGCTCCTGTAGAATCAGTTTTACCCACGGGCACTTCTAGTTGCACTTCAGAATTTAGCCGTTAGCTATATTGACTTCGAACCCGTTGTAATATTCTTTTTGGAGCATTAAGTGGGCAGTAACCTTACTGCTCATGAAGTTGTGTGTGCTCCCAGCATCGATGAGGATGATGACAGACTACTGCCCGAGAAACCCTTCGATCTTCAATTTTTGTAGGTTGGTATAGCCGACTAAGGTAGGGACCGTGTAGGTGGTCGGTTGTGGTGTATCCTTCTCCTTGGGCTCGAGAGTCGTATCTTCAAGTTTGGGTTCTTCAATGGGCGCAATTATCAGTGGTGTCTCCTTTTTACATTTGTGGTCTAGGCTCCACAGTTTATTACAACACCCACATAGGCCCTTTGTCGATCCGTCATGAAGGTCTTCTTCTCTTATTAATTTCTATGGCTGAGGGGGTCGGCTGATAGTAGGAGGAGGTGAAAGCTTTAGTGCCGCTGGTCGGGGAACAACTCTAGTCTTCCGAGCTTCATAGTTCAATCACTCCTCTTGATGTCGTGCAAAGGAGATGGTTGCCTTAATTGTGTACGGTTGTCACGCTTTAACTTCTTCCTGAATCTCTAGCTTCAAGCTCTCAATAAAAGTCCTTAATATCTATTTTTTATACCAATCATAAGTTTGATTAGATAACCTTTCAAACCTGGTTTGGTACTCTTGGATGGTGGAGGTTTGACGGATCATCGCTAGTTCTTCGCTAAGGTTTTTTTTATAATCCAAATTTGCACCGTGTTGTGATCTTATTAGGCTCGGTGATTGGCCTAATCTAAACTCCTTAAAGAGAACATGTAATTTAACATCCATATGCGTCTCAAGAGTCTCCAATTTGGCTTCGAATAAGCCCACTGATGTCATGACGTAAGGATCTCCAACCTATCAAATCAAACTGATTAAAGAGTGTAGCTACAATCTTTAGGTTAAAGGCAGTAATGGCAGCGATGTTGGGGCTACGGTGGTCAAGTCTCTAAGTGGAGGATGGCAACCAAGGGTAGCAGCAACGATGGAGGAAGAAAATGGCAGCAGTAACATCGGCTGTGGTCCTTCGGTGATGCTGTAATGTTGACGTTGCAATGTCATTGAGGCTATGATTTTTTTGGTGGCTAATATTTGTTGGAAGATGGCAGCCAAGAGATCTGAGTGGGAAGGCAGCAGCGACGATGGAGGAAGAAGAGGGTAGCAACAATGTTGGTTGCGGCTGCGATGTGACTTTGTGGCTGCAGGTGGCGTCGGTTATAGCAAGGGTACGGCTGCAATAGGAGGAAGATAGGGCAGTGATGTACATGGCTATTGTAGAGGAGGGCAGCAGCAGTATGGAGCGAGAGACGATTGCGGTTGTGTGCAATTTGTTGCTGGCGGCGATCAAGATAGTTGACAGCGAACGATTGTTGGTAGCTTTTTGCCGCAATGATTGTTGTTGGCTACGATCAAGGAGGATGGTAGCAAGAGATTGTTGTTGGCAGTGTTGGGCAGAAAAAGATGCATGCTGCAATTGAAGGGATAAGGGAGATTGGGTGGCTGAAAGGTTGGTGGACCGAAGGCTTCGATTTTTTTGTACGGTTTATGGCTATTTTTGGTACGATTTGGGGCTACGGTTTTATGGAGTTTAGGCTACAAATTGGTGTGGTTTTAGGGCTGTGATAGCAGTAGATGAAGGCTATGGAAATAGATTTTAGATCTAGGATAGATGGCAGCAAAGGTAGGTGTCTCAGTAAGGAAAGTTGGCTAAAAAGGTAAGTGGGTCGATAAGGAAGTAGGATGATTTGGGTGGCCGATTTGGGGGGCTGTTTGGATTCGGTTTAGGGTAATATTTGGAAGAGTTTTTGGTGAGAATGGTAGGGTTTGGAGATGAGAAAAAGAGAGTCTAAAATCCCACAAAAAACAACACTCAAATCTGATAGAATCCGGTGAAAAAAAGTGCTATGATGTACTGTCCTACTGAACCAGTTTTTACGTCGGAGAAACGATGACTTCTCAACGTAAATTCCAGAGGAAAGTTTAAGAAAATAATATAGAAACCCTTGGTGTAGATGTCGTCAATACCAATAGAAACTTTGACAAAATTTTGGCAGCATAACAGTAGGGAAATAGGGCAAAAGATGCAAGGCAGATTCCTTCATCGTAAAATTCTAGAACTGCGTAATGGTGAAAGATCGTACAAGAAAACTGGTTCCAGAAGGAGGTTTTTCATGAAATCAAATCCAGATGAAAGCCGACTTGATCTTGAGAATTGTATAAAAATTTCGGCCAGAAAGGATGAACAAGTAGCAACAATCAGCTAAAAATTTCTGTAGTGTTTTGCCTTCACAACGATGATAACGTTTGCGACGGTAAAAAATTGCAGCAAGGAAACTTTGGAAAACTTCTCCCATATATAATATGAAGGATCTTGCAGTATTTAAGAGGCATGGGTTATAAAAATATACCAGAATTCCAGATCAAATGCAGGGGGCAATGACAGACTGATTTGATCTACTATTGGGGTGGAAGGTGGAGGCGCGTGTCATAGCAATTGTGGGAATTGCTTGGGAAGGTGGAGGCGACTGAGATGGCTATAGGGTAGCAGAAACATGGCTCTGATACCAGATGATAGAACCCTAGAAAGAGCTCTATAGATTTTGATCCTTGAGGGGGATCAACCCTTGGAACGCTATAGGGGTTCCTCCCTCCTAGATTCGGCACAAGGCTGAAATAAAATTGATAATTATTTGATTCAAGAGAGGGGCAACTACATCATTATATAAGGATCAAAACCCTAGCTTAAGGGGGCGCTTGCCTAAGTAAAATTACCCCTTTGTCCCTCCTATAGCCAACCTGCCTTAATAGGAACAGGGCGACTAGGTTGGCTCTATAGCCAACCTAAGCAGGGGGAAACCCTGGCCAACCAACTCAGTAAGGGGGCAGTGGCCACTAAGCCCTAATGGCTAATCTAAACCCTAGCCATACTCCTTTATAAGATAGGAGTGACTTTATTATAATCTAGCAGAGTTTTATTGACTACTTCTAGGGTGATTAGGACTCAACCCTACTAGAGTCCTATCAGAGCCCTATATATTTTGATCGTTGAGGGGGATCAACCCTTGGAACGCTATAGGGGTTCCTCCCTCCTAGACTCAACCCAAAGGGTGAAATAAAATTGATAATTGCTTGATTAAAAGTGGGGGGCGGCTACATCTTAAATAGGGATCAAAACCCTAGCCTAAGGGGCGCTTACCTAAGTGAAATTATCCTTTTGCCCCTCCTATAGCCATCCTACCTTAATATGAATAAGGGGCGGCTAGGTTGGCTCTATAGCCGACCTAAGTAGGGGGAAACTCTAGCCGACTTGCCCAGTAAGAGGGGCAGCGGCTACTAAGCCCTAAGGGCTAATCCAAACCCTAGCCTTACTCCTTTATAAGATAGGAGAGGCTTTATTACAATCTAGTAGAGTTTTTATTGACTTCTACTAAAATGATTAGGACTCAACCCTGCTGGAGTCCTATCAAGTCCGCCCTCTCAAAATCAGCCTTGTCATCAAGGCTAAGGATCCATAAACTCTAAGTACTGGGTCTTCAGCTCCTCGTGTGAGTCCCATGTTGCATCTTCAGATGGTAAGTTATTCAACTTCACAAGTACTTCAGTTGAGGGGTGTTGTCGGCACATCATAATTCTTCGATCAAGTATAGTTTCAGGTTGGGTTTAGATTTCACCTTCAATTATAGTGCTCGACAACTGAGTCTGAGCCAGTTCATGTTCACCCAATTTCGACTTCAGTAGGGATACGTGGAAGACGAGATGAATTTTGGCGTCATCTAGAAGTTTAAGTCGGTATGTCACGGCCCCAATGCGTTCCAAAATCTGATATGGTCCATAAAATCGTGGAGATAGTTTCATCGATGCTCTGGTGTCGATGGATAGTTGTTTGTATGGTTGTAGGCGAAGGTAGACCCAATCCCCTACTAAAAATTCTCGCTCACTCCGGTGATTGTCAGCTTGTTGCTTCATGAGGGCTTGAGTGGCAGTTAGGTTATCCTTTAGCAACTGTAGTAGTTTATCCATGTTAATTAGGTCTTGGTCGACCTGATCCACTTTGGTCGAACCAAGTACATAACTGGGAATTATATGGGGCGGTCGACCATATAGTGCCTCATAAGGGGTACATTTAGTCGAAGAATAAAAAGTTGTGTTGTACCACCATTCGGCCCAGGGAAGCCATCTTGTCCACTCTTTGGGCCAGTCGCTGGTGAAGCATCGTAAGTAAGTCTCGAGGCATCTGTTCACCACTTCTGTTTGGTCGTCTATTTGTGGATGATAGGCTGTGCTCATCTTCAATTGGGTGCCCTGTAGATGGAAGAGCTCAATCCAAAATTTACTTGAAACACCCTGCCACGGTCGCTCACTATCAACCTTGGCGTCCCATGTAATTTCACAATATTTTTCAAAAAAATCTGAGCAATAGTGGCAACAGTATAGGGATGTCTCACAGCACAAAAATGAGCATATTTAGTTAGGTGATCTACCACCACAAAGATCATGCTTTTACTTTGAGATAGTGGTAGTCCTTCGACAAAATCCATGGAGATGTTCATCCAAGTTGAATCTGGTATAGGTAGCGGCTGTAGTTTACCGGGACTTGCCACTATTTCACCTTTTTGCCACTGACATTCATCACATTTGGATACATAGTCATAAATTAATTTTTTTATGCCCTTCCAGAAGAAGTTTTGCTTCACCCTTTTATAAGTCCTCAGAAATCCAGAGTGCCTCGCCGAAGGTGAAGAGTGCATTTCATGCAAAATAACTTGGATGTGAGGAGAAGAAGGAACAACAATAATTCGGTCTTTATAGCGTAAGTCTTTCGAGTCCCACGTGTAGTGCCCTACGGAATCCGGATCCTTCTCCAATTTTTCTATGATGCTTCGGACTTCCGGATCATTCTTCCACTCCTCCCTAATGTGTTCGAGGAAGTCGGTGGTGGGAAGGGAGATGGCTGAAATTTCGGCTTGCCCCGAGAGCCGAGATAGAGCATCTGCAACAACATTCTCTTTTCCTTTTCGATAAGTAATTTCATAATTAAAGCCGAGAAGTTTAGTTACCCAACGTTGCTACTCCAGGGAATATATTTTCTGCTCCAAGAAATACTTAAGACTTCGGTGGTCAGTCTTAATCTAGAAGCGCCGGCCGATCAGGTAGGGTCTCCACTTTATGATGGCGTGTACAATGGCAAACATTTCTTTATCATATACCGACATTTTCAAGTGGAAGGGAGATAAAGCCTTGCTAGTGTAAGCGAGAGGTCGACCATCTTGCATTAGAACAGCTCCAATCCCAACTTCGGACACGTTGGCCTCGATCACGAAGGTGCGGCTGAAATCAGGCAGCGCTAGGACCGGTGTCATAGTCATGGCAACCTTGAGTCATTCAAAGGCTGTAGAAGCTTGTTCCGACCATAAGAAAGAGTCTTTCTTCAGTAGGGATGTGAGTGTCGTAATCTTTCATAAATTTCCGGTAGTAGCCTATGAGTCCAAGGAAGCCGCGAAGCGATTTTACGTTTGTAGGTTTTGGCCATATCTCTTTGATGATATTCTCGATCTCATCCTTTTGCAAGTGAGGGTAGTGATACGGATGCAAGTTTGCTGGAGATTTGCCTGACAAAATAGGAATACAGTGGTCATGCGGCTGGTTAGGGGGAAGCTCGCGCGACTCCGTGAAAACGTCCGTGAATTCGTCCAGCAAGAGGGCAAGCTTAGGATCTGAAATTTATATATTCTCCCCTTAGATGGCTACTAGTTATGCATAAAAAATCCTCCATATGCTTTGTGCAAAACTTTCTCCATCCATTGCGTCAAAACGGTGGAGATATGGCTCCCGCGCTTATCTCGCAATGTGACATGTCTCCCTTTGCAATAAAATTTCACAATTAATTTAGAAAAATTCCAGGAGATATCACCTAGTGTTGTGAGCCATTCGATCCCAAGCATGGCTTCATAATCATCAACGGGTGGGAGGAAGAAATCGGCTACCACTTCTTGGTCTTGAAGGAGTAGCTTCACCCACGAGCATCGTTGATCGCAATTGAGGATTCGACCGTCGATGACCTTTACGTCAAACTTGTTGTAACCTTCAATTTAAAGTGCTAAACATGCAGCAACCTTATTATTGAGGAAGTTATTTGTGCTACCCGTGTCGATGAGAACGGTGATGGGTTACTGGTTTAGAAGTCCTCCAACTTTCATCGTCTACGGGTTGGAATAGCCGGCTAACGCATGCACTGCGTAGTCGGTCGGTTGGGGCTCTTCCTCCATGGCTTCCTCTTCAGGTTCAAGGTCTTCTTCAAATGGTTCATTGTCCTCATCATCCACTGGTTCAATCATGAGGAGCCAGCCCTTTTTGCAGTGATGTTTGTGGTTCCACGGTTTGTCGCAATGCCAACACAATCCTTTGGCCAATCATTTGCGAAGCTCGTTTCTTGTCAATTTTTTTGGTGCAGGGGCTTGGATGGGAGTAGAGGGGGCAGTAGGCCTTGGCATGACTAGTCAGGGAGCAACCCTTGTCCTTCGTGCATCATGGTTCAATCGTTCTTCCTGGATACGCGTGAAAAAAATTACCACCATAAAAGTGTACGGTTGTCGTGCTTTTACTTCTCCTCGGATTTCTGGCTTTAGGCCCTCAATGAAAGTATCTAAAAGTTGTTTCTCAGATCAATCTTCAGTTTGGTTAGATAAACGCTCAAGCCTTGTTTGGTAATCTTGTATTTTTGAGGTTTGACGAATCTTTGCCAATTGTCCGTCGATGTTGTCGAAATCGGTCGGACTGAAGCGGTTTAGAAGCCCTTCCTTGAACCGTTGCCAAGAGAGTCCTCCATGGGTGTGTTCAAACCAATTGAACCATCAAATAGCATCTCCCTTGAGGTGTATGGCAGCGATCTCCACCCGTGTAGCATTGGCGGTTCGGTAGAAACCGAAAATAGCGCTCCGCGCGCGAGATCCATCCGATCGGGTCTCCTTCTTCCCATCTTGGGAAGTCAACCTTCATGCATGGATTGTTGGGATCAGAGGTGATGTGTCCATGCTCTTGAGGATCATCTCGTTGATCTAAAGTCTCTCCATGGTGTTACTTCCTCGGGCTTGATGGTCGGCCTATGCTGAATTCAGCGAATAAGGATCACGTCTTCTCCTCCATGCGGCTTTCAAAGGCTTCAAACTTGGCATTGATGGCCTCCTCTGATGCCATGGTGTATGCCTCTAGATCTGTAATATTAAGACTTTCTTTTGTTGTCGGGTTAGTGGCATGAGAGTTTTGGAAAAGGGGGTGGCCGATTGGAAGGTGAATTGGTTTGGATAGGAATAGGCTGATTTGGGTGGCTGATTTGGGGGCTGTTTGGATTCAGTTTAGGGTAATATTTGGAATGATTTTTGATGAGTATGGTAGGGTTTGGAGATGAGGAAAAGAGACTCTAAAATCCTACAAAAAATAGCACTCAAATCTGATAGAATTCGGTGAAAAGAAGTGTTGCGATGTGCTGTCCTGCTGAACTGATTTTTACGTCGGAGAAACAATGACTTCTCAACATAAATTCCAGAGGAAAGTTTAAGAAAATTATGCAGAAACCCTTGGTTTAGATATTTTCAATACCAGTAGAGACTTTGACGAAATTTTGGCAGAATAACAATAGGGAAATAGGGTAAAAGATGCAAGGCAGATTCCTTCATCGTAAAATTCCAGAACTACGTGATGGTGAAAGATCGTACAAGAAAATTGGTTCTATGAGTTTTTTTAGTGGAATCAAATAAAGATGAAAGCCAACTTGATCTTGAGAATTGTATAAAAATTTCCCCAGAAAGGATGAACAAAAGTTCAGTTTCAAATAGCAACAATCGGTTGAAAATTTCTACAGCGTTTCACCTTCGCAATGATGATAACGTTTGCGATGGTAAAAATTTGCAGCAAGAAAACTTTAAAAAATTTCTCTCACATATAATATGAAGGATCTTGTAGTATTGAAGAGGTGTGGGTTATAAAAATATGCCAGAATTCTAGATCAAACGCAGGGGGCAGTGGCAGACTGATTTGATCTACTACTGGGGTGGAAGGTGGAGGCACGTGTCGTAGCAATTATGGGAATTGCTTGGGAAGGTGGAGGTGGCTGAGATGACTACATGGCAGCAAGAACGCGACTCTGATACTAGATGATAGAACCCCAGAAGGAACCCTATAGATTTTGATCGTTGAGGGGGATCAACCCTTGGAACGCTATAGGAGGGAGGAACCCCTATAGCACAAAGGCTGTGCTAAAATTAATAATTACTTGATTAAAAGAGGGGGGCGGCTACATCTTAAATAGTGATCAAAACCCTAGGTAAGAGGGCACTTGCTTAAGTTGAATTACCCTTTTGCCCCTCCTATAACCATCCTGGCTTAATAGGAACAGGGGCGGCTAGGTTGGCTCTATAGCCGACCTAAGCAGGGGGGAACCCTGGCCGACTTGCCCAGTAAGAGGGGTGGCGGCTACTAAGCCCTAAGGGCTAATCCAAACCCTAGTCATACTCCTTTATAAGATAGGAGAGGCTTTATTATAATCTAGTAGAGTTTTTATTGATTTCCATTGAAATAATTATGACTCAACCCTGCTGGAGTCCTATCACGTACCCCCCATCCAGCCCAGGACATCACCGACATTAAGGACCAAGGTACGACTATCTCCTGCTCGATGAGTATAAAAGCTACCCTAGAGAACGGCTTAGGGGATCTCTCTTGAACTCTCTAACGCAATATATTGTACTCTTCAGACTATCTCAGTCGAGGCACTAACTTGATCGTCGGAAGGAGCCACGTCGAACCCACCCCCCCCCCCCCCTGACGAGGTCTTTGTGTATGATTCCTTGATAGACCCCGAAAGAGGACGAACCCGAGGTGCACCCCAGAACAGACGCAACCGACCCTCTTCCGATCTCCACACCTCTTCCTGACCAACGCGGAGGAACTTATGCATGCAGGCCAAACCAAGCCGTGTGGACTCCTCGACCACATCATAAAGTCTAGCAACACCTGTCAAAAACTTTTTTCCCATTATTTTTGTCATTGTTACCGTATATTTTATTTGACTCGTTTATAGTATTTTTAGTAGCAATTTATAATGTTTTTATTAGGATACTAAAAAGACTATTTTAGAGTATCATAAATGATATCATTTTGTGTTTGCTTGGTTATCTGTACTTGTAGAATATTATGATATTATATTTTTAAATATGTAGTTTTTTTGGTTGGGTTTATTCATATTATTTACTGTGTTTTCTGATAATATTTCTTTGTAGCGGCTAAACCAACATGATAAATAAATTTTTAAATTTTATTTTGGTAATATTATTTTTAAATTATCATAAATACATCTTAATATAATATATCAAATGATTTGTAATGTATTTTGATTCCATGTGATTCATCTATAACGTTTTTAAATTAAGATATTTTTATTTAAATTATGGATACTATTATAGGTCAAAACACTATAATAGACTAAATACTTTTTGAAGGATAATTTAGATAATTTTCAAATTAAGGATATTATTTGTAAACAGATACCGATTAAAAAAAATCAAAATGTAAATATTTTCTAGAAAAAAATTTCAAATAAGTATCCCTTGAATATATGGTTAGTGAAAATTAACAAATTTGTCTCGCACCAATCAAAACTGAATCTTATCATACGTATCTCGTGTGATCTTGTTTTCGCAGCCAATCCGACGCCACTGTTCGTCAACGGGGCCAAACGCATACTTCCCGCCATCTCCCCGCACCGTCTCGCCACTTTACTGGCGCCAACACGTTCCCGCCACTTCCCAATCCTTACTATTTAGACGCATAGACCCTCTCTCTCTCTCTCTTTGCGTGAGGGTGGTGATGGCTTTGGGTCCGGGGAGGTTCTACGGCAAAAGCCTCCCACGGCCTCGTTTCTATGCCGACGTGAAGATGAACGATGAAAGGGTGGACCCGCCGGTGCCCGTCATGGACCCTCTCCTTTCCTGGGCCAACGAGGCGCACTGGTCCATGGGCGGTAAAAGCTTCAAGCGCCACCGCCTCCAGGGCCGCATCGAAGGCTCCATCAAGAAGCTCCGCGATCAGCAGGAGAGAGCCCAACGGAGAGCCATAATTTCCTCCACTCCGTTGATCGCGAAGTCCAGTGTCTCCGGCCAGAAGCCACTCAACCTTGGGGCTCTCGACTCCGGCTCAGCCGATAGCGCCGAGGAGGAGGCGGAACAAAAGGGGAGTCAAGCTAGGATCTTTCCCTCTCCGAATGGATCTGTGGATAGAAAGAGGACGAAGGTTAGGAGGCTCAAGAAGGAATTCGACAGGAATGGGGCGGAGCAAATGAAGGGGCTGAGTGGGGAGATAGGCGGAGTGGCGTCAAGGACCCGGTGCCGCGGGCAAGTTGCAGAGGAACTCCAGATTGGTGAGGAGGATGCTATTCCTGCGGCTACTGATGGGAAAAGGAACACCGAGAAGAAGAAGAAGAAGAGGAAGGAGGTGGATAGTGCATTGCCGAGGAGGACTTCACCGAGGAAAAAGCGATCAATCTGATTCTCATGAGGCTTACATCTCAGTATTCTCGTAAGACTGCTGTGTTCTTGTCTTAATCGTTCAGGAGATGTGAAGATCGCCACCGAAAGGTCTCAACTTCTACATCATTTTGTTTGACTTTTCTTGATGGTGATGAGGAACAAGGGCAAATTCACAATGGCAGCGTTGTTGATCCAAGATCATCGAGTCACCTGCTCTGATTCTCTGACTCCGCAGTGAAGAGAACCGAGGAATGCAATGGGAGGACTTGGTCTCTCTGGATGCGATTAAACTCTGCTACTTGTTACCACAAGATTTTCAATTTCAAAACAAACTATATTGAATATTTTGTTTAGTTAATATGGACTTTCAGCTTCTTTAGCTAATGATTTTTTTATAGATTATTGTGTTTGAGTTTCTCTCTTTTCTTTTATTATTCGATTTATATTCTCACGGGGATTGTGGCAAAAGATGAGAGAGCGGAAGTGAGGACTATGAGAGATGTAAAACAAGTAAGCAACAGCTTTTTATCATAACGAGATGGTTGAAATGATGCACAAGTGCACGAATCTTTATTTATCTTGAAGATATGGTGATTGATTCCATTCTTGAAGGGTGTCATCGAATGTTGTGTTATTTTTCAAAAAGTCTTTTTTTCCTTTTTTTTCGTCTCGAAGCTATCTTTGTTTTTGTTGTTTTCGATTTTTCAAATGGTGTCTCCTGTTTTTAATATTGTCTAAAATACTTCTCATCAAGACAATAGATTTTTTTTGTTCGTTTTTATTAGTTTTGGGCTATTATAATATTTTTATTTGGTTCACTTATGCTATTTTATAATAATATTTATATTGTTTTTATTTATAAGTTAAAAATATTATTAGAATTAAAAGTATTGTAATTAATATCATATTATATATGTTTGATTGTTATATAATTTATAATATCATATTATATATGTAAATAATATCATATCATATTATATTATATAAGATTACTATTATGTTATCATATTAAATATTAAGAGTTCATTTGAGTCATTTATAATATTTTTGTTGTAGTGATCAAAATATTATAACAAATAAATTTTTGATCCTTATTTGGCTGATATTATTTTTAAATTATTATAAATATATATCTAAATCCTAGTATGATATATCCGATGGTTTCTAGTGCATTTTGATTCAATTTAACTTACGTATAGTGTTTTCCAATAGCATTATATTATTTTTATTAAGGTGTTAATAATATTATCAAATTATTAAAAAATATTCTAATTGATGTTATATCATGTCTCTTTAGTTCTCATTACCCTTAAATCATTATGATATTAATTTTTTTTTTAGACTTCAAGTTGGTTAGGTTGAGGTTATGGGTCCATTTCTATCATTTATAGTTTTTATTTGTGATTGTCAAAACATAGTAAACGGAAGAAAAAATACCATTGGAGTTGATAAACTATTTTGAAATAAATAAGAAATTTTTTTCAAGAAAGTCACCTTTGAATGTGCCCTTTTTGATTTTTTTGTTGTAATAAGTGATGATGATACGATTTGCTATGATGGATTTAAAACTAATAAATATAATTTTAGTCTCGAGTTTTCAAAAGTAAAATTTGATATAGGATAAAGTTTTCGACACTAAAGCGTATCAAATTGAACGCCAACAGTACTTATCCAACAAAAATCATAATATTTTATTATTTTGAATTATTTAAACTAAGAAATATTAAATCAAAAGACTTTAAAATTCAAGCCTCTAATCACTCACCTCTCTCTATCTCTTTTGACCATCTTCTCAAATCTAGACACAAGACCTACATCTTCAAATTCAAGCTCTATAGATTCGAACCATAATCTCTCTTCCTTGCAACATGATCTTCAAAAGTGGAGCGGGTCTCAAATTGGTAGCATTGAGCAAAACCTTCATGCTACCACGGATGAGATCTCGTCTCTTGAACATGAAGAGAATCTTGTTTTTAAGAGAGTCCCGAGGACTCTCTTAAGCTTAGATGCCTCTACAACCAAGCCATTGTCCTCAATTGCCAAATTCATCTCAAATGCTCGACCTTTGTGTAAATCTAAGTGGATTGAATAGGGGATAGGAACACCCAATTTTTTTTCATAACTTTGCTCATATGAGATGTCTTCACACTATCAGCCTCGTCGAGCTTCAAGATGGCCAAATCCTTAGCAACACAGCCTCATTAGAACCTACTTCTTCTTTTAGTACACTAAGTTATGGAGTTTGCATAGTGCCCTGGGCTCTGACCATTGGCACAAATGTTCCCCTCCCTTCTTTGTATCCAAATTAACTTTTTTGGGGAGCTCCGGTCAATGACTTGTCTCTTATAAAAATCTCTTAGTTGGATTTATCATGACATTATTTTTCTTATCGTGGCTTATTCTTAGACTACTATTGGAAATATATTATTGGGAAACCCAATTCAAGCATCATCGTACTAGTAAAATATAAATAAAATAAAACAAATTTTTTATGTCTTATCAAATCATCGTACGGTGATTGGTATATAAAATTTATAAAATCAAATACTGTGTATCATGTATTAGATGTTTTGCCTAGGAATATTATATGTCCTTAAAAAATCAGATCTATAGGAGAGGATGAAGCAGATATTTTCCTCTCTAGCGATAATCCACACTGTAGACATGGTGACAATCAATGCTCATCAAATCGCTGCACGATCTTCCTCTTCATGTCCACCACAAGGTTATGATATCTTCAAGAAGGGGTCAGCCCTTCTTGCAATCCCCACACTCCCAACAAGGATTGTCGGCCGAAGAGTAGAGAGGGCCGAGGAGAATAGGAGGGGCGGCCACACAGAGCTCTAGCCTATAAGCCTTAAGGCCCTTCCTATTTATAGAGGTGTATGCAGCTTAACCCTAATGGATCCTGCCCCATTGGGTATTAGATTTCTATCCAACTACCCAAGCCTCTTAGGTCAGTAGATCTTTATCCAATATCTCTTATTAGCTCTTATTCAATCATATCCATAGGATCTAATAATACAAGAGCTTATTGGATATCCAATAAAATAGGATCTCCTCAGATATCTCATATCCGCACCTCTACTCATCGCAACATCTACCATATGTGTGTAACCCTATAAGCTCAATATTGAGCTAGTCAAGAGTTGCACCTAAACTCCTTCTGACTCAGAACTCATTCTAACTTATTGAATTATTATCCCATAACAATTCACTCAACCTATTGACTATGAATGTACTAGGCCACTACGCTATAGTCATAAGACGAAATAGGAGGATAATCTATTGGGCCTATTTATCCTTAATTACCATGTATCTATAGTCTCTTATCCTTCTGATATCCCAATGACTATGTATTGATCATGGTACTGTCATGTCTCATACAGAATATATTCGAGTCTCGCTCTAATCCGATTGTTCTAGAGAAATAATTCTCTATCAATCCGAATGACCATAGTCAGAGATTTACCTAGGTGAGAACACACGAGATATTCCTCTCGTGATACTAAGAGTGGATGATTTTCTATTGAAATTCAATCATCTTCATAAGGTTGGTTGTCGAATCTCAGATTTTGATGATAAAATAAATTGATGAAGTTATGATCAAATGAGCATTTAAATGACTCAGGAAAGACTTCGATCATAGATACGAATCATCACATACAAATTATCGAAGTAGGAGAATCAAACGCTGGGCCTATGGTATATCATGTTAGAGTTTGGATGTCAAGCCGGAGGATTGGTTGATGTGCCGAAAGATGGACTTCATATAATGAGTTCGAGCATCGGGCTGGAAGGATTGAGTATTGTACCAACAAATCAAATATTGCGGGAAGTCAACATGCCAATAGATTGAGCGATCCATTAAAGGAAAAGACAATGTGTCGAAGGTTCCGACAAAGTGCTGGATGATTATATGATATGCCGGAATGTTGGACAATGTGTTGACTGCTTCGCGATTGTGTTGGATATATGATTGAGTAGTTAGATCTTGATCATTAATCGTTTAGAGTCGAATTAGGTTGGTATTGGGTCGTAACCATGCCAACTTGATTCGGAGCCCATTAGGCCTAAACCAAGGCTGAGTTTGGCTTAATGAAAGGCCAAATCAGCATCCTAGAAATGACCTGGGTAGTGGTACCACTAGGTCCAACTGACACCCAAGCTGATGAGGAGTTGAAGACCCAGTTTCCTGAGTTCATGGAACTTCACCTTGGGGACAAGGCTGATTTTAAGAGGGCGGGTTTGATAGGACTCCAGCAGGGTTGAGTCCTAATCTCCCTAGAAGTAGTCAATAAAACCCTACTAGATTGTAATAAAGCCACTCCTATCTTATAAAGGAGTATGGCTAGGGTTTAGATTAGCCCTTAGGTCTTAGTGGCCGCTGCCCCCTTACTGGGTTGGTTGGCCAGGGTTTTCCCTTGTTTAGGTCGGCTATAGAGCCAACCTAGTCGCCCCCTGTTCCTATTAAGGTAGGTTGGCTATAGGAGGGGCAAAGGGATAATTTTACTTAGGCAAGCACCCCCTTAGGCTAGGGTTTCAATCCCTATATAATGATGTAGCCGTCCCCTCTCTTGAATCAAGCAATTATCAATTTTATTTCAGCCTTGTGCCGAATCTAGGAGGGAGGAACCCCTACAATGTTCCAAGGATTGATCTCCCTCAAGGATCAAAATCTATACAGCTCCTTCTGGGGTTCTATCAGGCTCGTTCTAGGGTTCTATCAATATGGTACTATTGAGTCCCGAGGCCTCGGTCTGTGGATTGGTGTCAGACGATATCGCCTTTCGACTCTCGAGCCTACTGTTGTGATAGGTCGACCGGCGCTGTGCCAGATTGGATGGCACTGTGTCAGGTCGGATGACACTATGGTAGCTCAGTCAGCACTATGCCAGGTCAGCCAAGCTGTGTCATCTATCTTGGGCCGTCAAGTGATGCGGTTTGGCGAGCTGGCTCTAGGACTAGCGTGGCCCATGGTGACCGGGTCCGCCCATTACCTGCCCTACCATTCCCCCCACCCCTCCCCCTAAAGGTCTTCGCAGGGTTTCTTGGGGACGGGTAATGGGAAAAGCTTCGTTGCTGTCCTGGTATCATTGTCTCTTTAGAGTCGGGTCTCTTTAGGTGTGTGTTGGAATTGAAGTGAAGCTGGTGTAACCGGATTGGTTGAAGTCGGGAGGCTTGGTCGGATTGTAGCCGGTGTAGATTGGTTGAGATGCTAAACTTGGGTCAGGCTGATGGACTAGTCGAGATACAAAACTTGGGCAAAACTAACGAAATAGCGAGATTCCGAACTCAAGCAAAAGCTGATGGGTTGGCTGAGATACTGAACCTCAGGTAAGAGCTGATGGATTGGTCAAAATTTCAAACTCGGGCGAGAACTGGAGGACTAGCCGAGATGTTAAACTCAAGTAAAGACAGATGGACTAGCCCATTGAGAAACCTCAGCGGGTGCATCACATGTGCAATGGAAATCAAAACAAAAACTAGTTTGCCACGTAGATCAAATCATCGTGCAAAAGATTGGGGTTGTGAGAAAAAATTGAAAAAACTGAAAAACCATTATGTGTGAGAGGTTAATTTTCCCTAGGGAGATCGCATATCCCTGTATTCTAGATCCAGATGGAGAGGACGAAGGAAGTCAAGTGTCTTCCTCTCTAGCGGTATCCACACGATGAATCTTTGCAGCAAAACTCCTCCAATCTGAACTTGCAACTCTTGCGCAGAGGGAGAGAGGAGAATAGGAGGGGGAGGCCAAAGCTGCAACCTCTTAACCATGAGTCTCCTCTCCTATTTATAAAGAGCCACTAAAAAATCCTAGGGCTCCTACCTTAGTGAGTATTGGATCTCCATCCAATTACCCACTAACCTTGCATTATTGGATCTCTATCCAATAACCTCCTTAGGCCTCTAATTGGGCCTCAATCAAGGAGCCCATCAGCAGGGGCTAATTGGATCTCCATCCAATCCTCTATTCGTTGAAGCATCCACCATATGTGTGTGATCTTCTAGACCCGATACAGAGCTGGTCGTGAGTCACTCTCATCAGAACTCCTTCTGATATAGTGAATTATTATCCCCATAATAATTCACTCGACTCATCGACTATGGACGTACTAGGCCACTACGCCATAGTCCCCAGACGGTATAGGAGAATCAGATCTATCAGACCTGTCTGTCTATAATTACCGTGTATCTATAATCCCTTATCCAACTAATATCTCAGAGACCATATATTGGACATGGTACTATCAGGTCACATACGGAATCAGTTTGTCTTGCTCTAATTGAGTTATAGCAGAGAACTCTTTTCTCTCAATCCGAATAACCTTGGCTAAGGAATTGTATGAGCAAGCATATACTGGATATTCCTCTCATGATATCGAGAGGAGATGATCTTTTATTGACACTTAATTACCTTCGTAAGGTTGACTATCAATCCCGATAACCAATTGTACCATATCTAGAACTTTCTAAATCTATAAGTTTGGCATCAAAAAAAGGAGTACTCATACAATGCATCATTGGTGTGTCAAGTCAAAGGACCAGATACACAACTAGGACTATGGAATCACTGTCTGACATTAGGTATCATCAACCATACAACATTTCATAAGTAGATTAATCGGTGAACTCATTCTCTAATGAGCACCTATACTATATCCTTAATGTTTCACACAAGTGGCTAGAAGACCAACCACCTTCATCATATGGATGGGTATATAGTACATTGGTCTATCCGATTATCTCGATATCCCTCTCGAATAACTTATGATCGGGATTATTCAAGATTTGTATTTAAAGGTGAATCGATCTCATTATCATGAACTCATCATGATCTGATTCCCATTGCACAAAACCTAAGACATCACAATATATATATACAATATATAAGATAATATGAGAATATGTCAATATTAATCATAACCAAAAAGAGTGCACAGCGTGTCACAAATGCCATCACTAACATGATTGGCTTGCAGGGCACTTGTAACTAGCATAGCTGAGATACCAGACTCGAGCAAAAACTGATGGACTCATCAAGTTACTGGACTTGGGCCAAGACTAATGAACTAGCCGAGATACTGAACTCAGGCAAGGACTAGAGAACTGGCCAAGATACCCAACTCGGGCAAAGACTATTAGATTGGTCGAGAAATTAGGCTCGGGCAGGGACAGATGGACTAGCTGAGAAACTGAACTCTGGTAAAGATTGCTGGACTGGCCGAGATACTAAACTCGGGTAGGGACTATTAGACCAGCTGAGAAACTGAATTCGGGCAAAGACTGATGGACTGGCCAAGATATCGAACTCAGGCAAAGACTGATGGATTGTCCAAGATACTGAACTCGGGCAAGGACTGCTGGACTGGCCAAGAAACTGAACCAGTGTTAGAACCCTTACAAATTCTAAGCTTGGGTGATCTCTATAGGGGATCTCCTTGGAACTCTATAGGGGTTCGTCCCTCCTTAGTTTTCTACACAAAGGCTAAAAGCAAATTGATCTATTGATGATGAAAAGAGGGCTGAATACATGCCATTTATAGGGCTTCTAAACCCTAACTCCTAATAGGGCTCATACTTCATGAAGACTCCACCCTAATGGAAGACTCCAACTCCTAGTGAATCTTCGACTCTAACTAAGACTCCTCTTCTCCTCAACTCCTAACCCCTAGCCAACTCCTAACTTTGATGTGGTCGATCGCTATAGGGGTTTCCAACTCCCAATTTTATTCTTATTCCACCCTAGATGGAGAGTCCAGGCTAAGTGGAACTCTCTCCCTCTTGCCCTAGCCAGCCTCTCTTAAGAGGAGGAGGCGGCTATGAGACTCTCATCCCATAAGGACTCCTCCCTAACCCTAGCCAACCACTTCTTTACCAAGGAGTAGTGGCTAGATTAGGGTTTATTACCTTTATGACTCAATTCTAACCCGTATCCAACTCTAACTTCTAACCAAACTCCAGTTCAGCCGAATCCTGACCCTACTAGGATTTGGGCAGATTTATTACAATGGACTCGAATCTCCTCCTAGCCGACCTAATGTCATGTCTCGGTTGGCCAATAAGGCTCAATCTAAGGACTCGACTCAATCGACTAAGACCCGACTCAACTAGGGTCATAACAAACTCGCCCTCTTTAAATCAGTCTTGTCCTTAAGGCTGAGATCTATGTCTTTGGGTCCTGATCTGCAACTCCTCACGAGGCTCCCTTGTGGCCCTATAATAAGTGTATCCTGCTCCTACGGTCCAGCATCAGTAGTAGTGGCTGGATGATGATGTGTCACAATCCTGTGATCCCATATAATCATCAGTTGAACTTAGGCCTCCTCATCGACTTGGGTGTCAGGTGGATAGATTTGGGCTGAGTCATCCTTTATAAACTTTCATTTGCAGTGAAATTCCGGAAGGATCAGTTGTAATTTAAAATTAGTACGCATATTTGATTCACAAGTTATGGCTTGAATGTGATCTACAATTTTTGTAGGGTCCAAAGAAACTAGGGGACCACTTTCGTGAGGCTCGAGTCTTCATAGATTCTTGGTGGTAGGACTGAAGACGAAAGAAGACTTGATCTTCAATAGCAAACTTCCTTCCACTCTGGGGCTAGCATGGCTCATGTTGACCGGGTCGACCCATCCTATCCTATCATTCCCCCCAACCCCCCCCAAGAGATCTTCACAGGGTTTCTCAGGAAGGGGTCATGGGAAGAGCTTCGTCGTTGTCCTGGTATCAGTCTCTCTTTGGAGCCGGGTCACTTTGGTGTTTCCAGGTGTGTGTTGGAATTGAAGTGAAGCTGGTGTAACTGAATTGTTGAAGTCGGGTGGCCTGGTCAGATTGTAGCCAGCGTAGACTGGCTGAGATGCTGAACTTGGGTAAGGCTGACGGACTGGCTGAGATACTGAACTCGGGCAAAACTGATGGAATAGCTGAAATTTCAAACTTAAGCAAAAGCTGATGGGCTGGCCGAGGTACTGAACCTCAGGTAAGAGCTGATGGATGATAGGACTCCAACAGGGTTGAGTCCTAATCTCCCTAGAAGTAGTCAATAAAACCCTACTAGATTATAATAAAGTCACTCATATCTTATAAAGGAGTATGGATAGAGTTTAGATTAGCCCTTAGGGCTTAGTGGCCATCGCCCCCTTACTGGGATGGTTGGTCAGGGTTTCCTCCTGCTTAGGTCGGCTATAGAGCCAACCAAGTCGCCCCCTGTTCCTATTAAGGCAAGTTGGCTATAGGAGGGGCAAAGGGATAATTTTACTTAGGCAAGCACCCCCTTAGGCTAGGGTTTGATCCCTATATAATGATGTAGCCGCCCCCTCTCTTGAATGAAGCAATTATCAATTTTATTTCAGCTTGTGCCGAATCTAGGAGGGAGGAACCCCTAGAGCGTTCCAAGGGTTGAACCCCCTCAAGAATCAAAATCTATAGAGCTCCATCTGGGGTTCTATCATCTAGTATCATAGTAGTAATCTTACTACCCCTGTAGCCATCTCAACCGCCTCCACCTTCCCAAGCAATTCCCATAATTGCTACGACACGCGCCTCCACCTTCCACCCTAGTAGCAGATCAAATCAGTTTGCCGCTGCCCCCTGAGTTTGATCTAGAATTCTAGTATATTTTTATCATCCACGCCTCTTCAATACTACAAGATTCCTTACTTTACACGTCAAAGATTTTTTCTAAATTTTATCCACTGCAAATTTTGTTCGTCGCAAATGTTATCACCATTGCAAAGGCAAAATGGTATAGAAATTTTCAGCCGATTGTTGCTTCTTGAAACTAAACTTTTAATTATCCTTTTTGGCTGAAACTTTTATAGAATTTTATTGATCATCTTAGCTTTTATCTAAAACTATTTTTGTGAAAAAACTATTTCTGGATCTAGACTTATAGCACTACAATTCTTCATTACACAGTACTAAAATTTAACAATGCAAAATCTGCCTTCCGTTTATTGGCCTCTTGAAACCAAACTTTTGTTCATTCTTTTTGGCTGAAATTTATATACAATTCTCAAGATCAAGTTGGCTTTCATCTGGATTGAATTTCATGAAAAAATTCCTTCTGGAACTGGTTTTTTTGTGTAATCTTTTACCATCACGTAGTTCTAGAATTTTACGACAAAGGAATCTGTCTTTTATCTTTTGCCCTATTTCCCTACTGTTATGCTGCCAAAATTTTGTCAAACTTTTTACTGATATTAACAACATCTAAACCAAGGGTTTCTATATAATTTTCTTGAACTTTCCTCTGGAATTTACATCGAGAATCATCGTTTCTCCGACGTAAAACCGGTTCAGCAGGACAACACATCACAACACTTCTTTTCACTGAATTCTATCAAATTTGAGTGCTATTTTTCGTGGGATTTCAGTCTTTCTTTTCCTCATCTCTAAACCCTACCACCCTCACCAAAAACCCTTCCAAATATTACCCTAAACCGAATCCAAACAGCCCCCAAATCAGTCACCCAAATCAGCTTACTTCCTTATCGATCCACTTACCTTTTTAGCCAACTTTCCTTACCGAGACACCTACCTTTGCTGTCATCTATCCCAGATCTAAAATCTATTTTCCTAACCTTCATCTACTATTATCACAGCCCTAAAACCATACTAATTCGTAGCCTAAACTCCACAAAACCGCAGCCCCAAATCTGCCCTAAAACGCAGCCTACTTCCATCCAAACCGATTCACCTTCCAACCGGCCACCCCCTTCTCCAAAATTCCCATGCCACTAACCCGATAACAAAAAAAAGATCTCAATATTATAGATCTAGAGGTGTATACTATAGCATCAGAGGAGGCTATCGATGCAAAGCTTGAAGCCTTTGGAAACCGTATGGAAGAGAAGATGCGATCCCTTTTTGCCGAATTCAGCATTGGCCGACTGTCGAACCCGAGGAAATCACAACACTGAGAAACTTCAGATCGGTGAGACGATCCTCAAGAACATGGCCACATCACCTCTGATCTCAATAATCCATGCATGAAGGTTGACTTCCCTAGATGAGAAGAAGGAGACTCGATCGGGCGGATCTCGTGCGCGGAGCACTATTTTCGGTTCGACCGAACCGCCGATGCCACACGGGTGGAGATTGCTGCCATCTACCTTGCGGGAGATGATATTCAGTGGTTTAATTGGTTTAAGCATACCCATGGAGGACTCTCTTGGCAGCGATTCAAGGAAGGACTACTAGACCGCTTTGGACCAATCGATTTCAACAACATCGATGGACAATTGGCAAAGATTCATCAAACCTCTACAATACAAGAATACCAAACAAGATTTGAGCGTTTATCTAACCAAACTGAGAATTGGTCTGAGAAACAACTTTTAGGTACTTTTATCGAGGGCCTAAAGCCGGAGATCTGAGGAGGGCGCGGCAACTGCACACTCTTATGGCGACGATTTTCTTTGCGCGTATCCAAGAAGAACAATTGAACCATGAGGTACGAAGGACAAGGGTCACTCCCCAACCAGCCATGTCGAGGCCTACTGCCCCCTCTACTGCCATCCAAGCCCCTGCACCAAAAAAGTTGACAAGAGACGAGCTTCGCGAACGATCGGCCAAGGAGTTGTGTTGGCATTATGACGAATCGTAGAGCTGCGAACATCACTGCAAAAACGGCCGGCTCCTCATGATTGAACTAGCAGAGGATGAGGACAATGAAACATCTGAAGAAGCCCTTGAACCTAATGAAGAAGCCATGGAGGAAGAGGCCCAACCGGCCAACTACGCAGTGCACGCATTGGCTGGCTATTCCAACCTGCAGATGATGAAAGTTGGAGGACTTCTAAAACAGTAACTCATCATTGTTCTCATCAACACGAGCAGCACCAATAACTTCCTCAATAGTAAGATTGTTGCACATTTGGCGCTTTAAATCAAAGGTTGCAACATGTTTGACGTAAAGGTCACCGACGGTTGAATCTTTAATTGCGACCAACGGTGCCCGCAGGTGAAACTACTCCTCCAAGACCAAGAAGTGGTAGCTGATTTCTTCCTCCTACCTATCGATGATTATAAAGCCGTACTCGGGATCAAATGGCTCAGAATAGAGGCCCAACCGACCAACTACACAGTGCACGCATTGGCTGGCTATTCCAACCTGCAGATGATGAAAGTTGGAGGACTTCTAAAATAGTAACTCATCACTGTTCTCATCGACACGGGCAGCACCAATAACTTCCTCAATAGTAAGGTTGTTGCACATTTGGCGCTTCAAATCAAAGGTTGCAACATGTCTGCCGTAAAGGTCACCGACGGTCGAATCTTTAATTGCGACCAACGGTGCCCGCGGGTGAAACTACTCCTCCAAGACCAAGAAGTGGTAGCTAATTTCTTCCTCCTACCTATCGATGATTATAAAGTCGTACTCGGGATCAAATGGCTCAGAATAGGTGACATCTCCTCGAATTTTTCTAAATTAATCATGAAATTTTATTGCAAAGGGAGACAGGTCACGTTACGAGACAAGCGCGGGAGCCAAATTTCCACCGTTTCGTCGCAACAAATGGAGAAAGTTTTGCATAAAGCACATGGTAGATTCGTTATGCATATTCAGTAGCCATCTATGGGGGAGAACGTACAAAACTCAGATCCTAAGCTTGCCCTTTGCCTCGCGGATGTTTTCTTGGAGTCGCACGGGCTGCCCCCTAACCGGCCGCATGACCACTGCATTCCTATTTTGCCAGGCAAACCTCTAGCAAATTTACAACCGTACCACTATTCTTACTTGCAGAAGGATGAGATCGAGAACATTGTTAAAGAGATGCTTGACACCGGGGTGATTTGACCGAGCTGCAGCCCTTACTCCTCACCGGTATCCCATTCGTAGATGAACTCTTGGACGAATTAAAAGGAGCCTAAGTCCTCACTAAATTAGATCTCTGATCCGAATACCATCAGATTCAAGTATGCACTGAAGATATTATGAAAACTGCATTCTGTATGCATAACGGCCACTACGAGTTTTTGGTAATGCCTTTCGGACTTATGAATGCTCCTTCTAATTTCCAAAGCCTGATGAATGACATATTCCGGAGTTTTCTATGCAAGTTTGTATTGGTATTCTTTGATGATATTCTCATTTATAGCCCTACGCTTGATATACATTTTCAGCACTTACGAACTATTCTAACGATTCTTCGGGAGAATACTCCTTATGTTAAACAGTCAAAGTGCAGCTTCTTACAACATAAATTGGAGTATCTTGGGCACATTATATTAGAGGATGGAGTGGCGATGGACCTGACAAAGATCGAGGCAATGCAAGGATGGCCAAGACCTACAAACATACAATCATTACGCGGTTTCCTTGGACTCACGGGCTACTACCAAAATTTTATGAAAGATTATGGCAAGATCAGTGCCCCGCTCACGTCCTTACTAAAGAAAGACTCCTTCTTGTGGTCGGATAAAGCCTCTGCAACGTTCGAACGACTCAAGGCAGCCATAACGATGACGTCGGTCCTAGCGCTGCCCGATTTCGGTCGCACTTTGGTCATTGAGGTCGATGCGTCAGGAGTCAGAATTTGGGCTATTCTTATGCAAGATGGTCGACTCCTAATTTACACCGAGGCTTCCCCCACACTTCATACGAGGTTTTTATAAGAGAAAACTAATTACTATCAAATTTAAAATATGATTAGATACAGGTCCATGGCATGAAAGAGGAGTTAAACTAGAAGAATTACAATCCATGCTCACGCCAGATTAGGCTGCATCATCCTGAACCATACCAGAGGGCAGTCACCATTCCAAAAGAAAGATTAGCTATCACTAAAGACTAACAATGTGGGAGCCCATGCAAGGAAGAAACTTCTCCCTGACAAACGCCGGAGCAGAAGAAAGTTTCTTGAGAAAGATCAAGTCCCCCTTCATCTCCAGCTCCACCAGCATGATATTCAAGCCTTAAGAAAGTGGTCTCCCTATTTCTTTGGGCCTTACAAAATTGGGGATCATATTGGCACCCCAACCTGGAGATCAGATCCGTGCACCGGATCAAAATTACAGTTGATCCTCCAAGTATCTCACCTCAAATGGAAATTTAAAGACGACGACTCAGCTCAGGTTCTTCCAACTGACACCCAAGCTGATGAGGAGCTGAAGACCCAATTCCAAAAGAAAGATTGGCTATCACTAAAGACTAACCTTGTGGGAGCCCATGCAAGGAAGAAACTTCTCCCTAACAAACGTCGGAGCAGAAGAAAGTTTCTTGAGAAAGATCAAGTCCCCCTTCATATCCAACTCCACCAGCATGAAATTCAAGCCTTAAGAAAGTGGTCTCCCTATTTCTTTGGGCCTTGCAAAATTAGGGATCATATTGGGGCCCCAACCTGGAGATCAGATCTGTGCACTAGATCAAAAATTACAAATGATCCTCCAAGTATCCCACCTCAAATGGAAATTTAAAGATGACGACTCAGCTCAAGTTCTTCCAACTGACACCCAAGCTGATGAGGAGCTGAAGACCCAGTTCCTTAAGTTCATGGAACTTCAGCCTTGAGGACAAGGCTGATTTTAAGAGGGCGGGTTTGATAGGACTCCAGCAGTATTGAGTCTTAATCTCCCTAGAAGTAGTCAATAAAACCCTACTAGATTGTAATAAAGTCACTCCTATCTTATAAAGGAGTATAGATAGGGTTTAGATTAACCCTTAGGGCTTAATGGCCATCTCCCCCTTACTGGGTTGGTTGGCCAGGGTTTCCCCCTGCTTAGGTCGGCTATAGAGCCAACCAAGTCGCCCCCTATTTCTATTAAGGCAGGTTAGTCATAGGAGGGGTAAAAGGGTAATTTACTTAAGCAAGCACCCCCTTAGGCTAGGGTTTTGATCCCTATATAATGAGGTAGCCGCCCCCTCTCTTGAATGAAGCAATTATCAATTTTATTTCAGTCTTGTGCCGAATCTAGGAGGGAGGAACCCCTACAGCGTTCTAAGGGTTGATCCCCCTCAAGGATCAAAATCTATAGAGCTCCATCTGGGATTCTATCAATGGATTGGTTGAAATTTTGAACTCAGGCAAGAACTGGAGGACTAGCCAAGATGTTAAATTCAAGCAAAGATAGATGGACTGGCTGAGATACCAGACTCGAGCAAAAACTGATGAACTCGTCGAGTTACTAGACTTGGGCAAAGACTGATGAACTAGCTAAGATACTGAACTCGGGCAAGGACTAGAGAACTGGCCGAGATACCCAACTCGGGCAAAGACTATCAGATTGGCCGAGAAATTGGGCTCGGGCAGGGGCTGATGGACTAGCTGAGAAACTGAACTTGGGCAAGGACCGGTGAACTGGCCAATATACTAAACTCGAGTAAGGACTGCTGGACTAGCCAAGATACTAAACTCGGGCAAGGACTATTGGACTAGCTGAGAAATTGAACTTGGGCAAAGACTGATGGATTGGTTGAGATATCGAACTTAGGCAAAGATTGATGGATTCTCCAAGATACTGAACTTAGGCAAGGACTACTGGATTGACTAAGAAACTGAACCAGAGTTAGAACCCTTTCATATTCTTAGCTTGGGGTGATCTCTATAGGGGATCCGCCTCCTTGGAACTCTATAGGGGTTCCTCCCTCATTAGTTTTCTACACAAAGGCTGAAAGCAAATTATCTATTGATGATGAAAAGAGGGATGAATACATACCATTTATAGGGCTTCTAAACCCTAACTCCTAATATGACTCATACTTCATGAAGACTCCATAATGGAAGATTTCAACTCCTAGTGAATCTCCTACTTTAACTAAGACTCCTCTTCCCCTCAACTCCTAACCCCTAGCCAACTCCTAACCTTGATATGGCCGGTGGCTATAGGGGTCTCCAACTCTTAATTTTATTCTTATTCCACCCTAAAGAGAGAGTTCATGCTAAGTGAAACTCTCCCCCTCTTGCCCTAGCCAGCCTCTCTTAAGAGGAGGAGGCAACTATGAGACTCCCATCCCATAAGGACTCCTCCCTAACCGTAGCTAACCATTTATTTACTAGGGGGTCTAGATTAGAGTTTATTATATTTATGACTCTAACCCGTATCCAAATCTGACTCCTAACCAGACTCTACTTCAACCGAATCCTATCTCTACTAGGGTTTGGGCTGATTTATTACAATGGACTCAAATCTCCTCCTATTCGACCTAATGTCAGGTGTAGATTGGCCAACAAGGCTCAATCTAAGGGCTCGACTCAATCGATTAGGACCCGACTCAACTAGAGTCCTAACAGACCCGCCCTCTTCAAATCAGTCTTGTCCTCAAGGCTGAGCTTTAAGTCTCTAGGTCGTAATCTGTAACTCCTCATGAGGTTCCCTCGTGGCCCCTATAGTAGACGCATCCTACTCCTACAATCCAGCATCAGTAGTAGTGGCTGGACGATGATATGTCACGATCCTGTGATCTCATACGATCATCAGTTGAACTTAGGCCTCCTCATCAACTTGGGTGTCATGTGGATAGATTTGGGCTGAGTCATCCTTTCTAAACTTCCATTTGCAGTGAAATTATTGGAGGATCAGTTATAATTTTAAATTAGTGCGCAAATCCGATTCACAAATTATGGCTCCAATGTGATCTCCAATTTTGTATGGTCCAAAGAAACTGGGAGACCACTTTCGTGAGGCTCAAGTCTTCATAGATTCCTGTTGGTAGGGCTGAAGATGAAGGAAGACTCGATCTTCAATAGCAAACTTCCTTCTCCTCTGGTATTTGTCAAAGAGCTATTTCTTTCTTGCATAAGCTGCCACTTGGTTTTTCTTTAATAGTAACCGAGCCTTCTTTTGGAATAATGGTTGTCCTTTGATAAGGTCCCTGGTAGTGTGAGCCCGTTCTGAGTCTGAGGTGGATAGGAGCTGCAATTTTACCTAGCCTGTTTTAATCTTTCCTTCATGCTGTTGACTTATATCATGCCAAACTTCAAATTTAGTGGCAATTAGTACCTCTTTACAGATCAGAAGCATCATGTGAAGTGTAAAGAGAGCCTCGATGCATATTATGGGTCAGTCATCTTGTATGTGGATAACACAAGTTCTAGCTCCCGATGCATCACTCACAAACACTTTGTTAAGGTTGAGTAGCGCTCGCACCAGCGAAGAGTAGGCACTGAAACTTAGCCAGATGACCCTGTTTCAAGCATCTCATCTTCAATCCTCTCTATTTCAACTTTCTGGAGGTGAGGATAATGATATTGCCAAGTGTTTGCTGCTAATTTGCTTGGGAGAATTAGCATTCGATGGTCATGCCATCGTGTAGGAGGTAGGCTGCGCGGTTCGGCAAAGACGTTTGAAAATTCAGCAAGCAATTAAAAAAAGTTTAGGTCTTCAATTTTTGTCGGCTCCCTCATATGCTGCTACTAGAGTTGCATTAGAAAACCATTGTTCACTTTGTGCAATATGTTGTCCATTCGTTGTGTTGAAACCGTTATCACATTGCTCCTGCATTTCCCGCATAGGATTGCCTGTTTCTCATGGCTGAAAAATTTCATGATAAATTTGAAAAAATTTCAGAAAACATCACCTAACATAGTCAGCCATTTGGTGTCAAGCACTACCTCATAATCATCAAGAGGGAGGAGGGAAAAAAACAGTAATGATCCTTTGGCCTTATAGAAACAATTTCACCTACAAGTACTTCAAAATTTGGTCGTCGGCGATCTCAACATCAAACCTACTGCAATCTTTATTTTGGAGCATCAATTGGGGAGCAATCTTACTGTTCATAAAGTTATTAGTGCTCCTGGTGTTGATGAGGATGGTTACGGGTTGTTGCTTAAGAGATTATTTAATTGCTTGCGGGTTCGTATGGCCGGCTAGAGTGTGAGTCGTACAATCGGTCGGCTGCGGGTCCTCATTCGTGTTCTCCTCCTCAAGTTCAAGGTTCTTTTTTTCAGATTCTTCAATAGGTTCTATCATGGAAAACTTCCCTTTTTTGCAACGATGGTTGCGGCTCCAAAGTTTATTGCAATGCCAACAAAGGCCCTTCACCGATCTATCATAAAATTCTTCTCTCATCAATTTCTTTGGCAGCGAAGGACAGTTGGGAGAAGGGGGTACTGAAGGTTTATATGTTGCTAGTCTAGAGTGGTTCTCATCCTTCGAGCATCTTGGTTGAGCCGCTCCTCTTGGATTCGAGCGAAGGAAACTACGGCTATCACGGTGTTGGGCTGCCACGCTTTAAGTTCTCCTTCTATTTCCAGCTTGAGTCCTTCAATGAATGTCCCTAAAAATTATTTGTCAGACCAATCATGAGCGAGGTAAGATAATTTTTTGAACATAATATGGTATTCTTTGATCGTGGAGGTTTGTCGGATCTTTGCGAGTTGTTCATCAATATTTTTGTACTTGGTTGGTCCAAAGTGGTTCAGCAGCCCGCTTTTGAATTGTATCTACATTGAGACTCCTTGGGTGTATTCAAGCCAATTGTCCCATTGAATTACATCTCCTTCGAGGTGGATGATAGTAGTGTCCACCAAGGAAGCCTCCGGTGTCTGGTGATAACAAAAGTAGCGTTCTACACGCAAAAGCCATCTTGTTGAGTCTCCCTCTTTCTATCGGCGAAAGTCTATCCTCATGCATGGCTACATTAAATCAGTGGCTTGTTCTTCCTTTTTGGGAGGCCTCTTTGAACTTTCACCTTGCTACAATTTTGTCGGGCTTGGAGATCGTCCAATTCTGAATTCTGCGAATAAAGCGTATAATTTGTCCTCTATGCGTGATTCAAGTCGTGATTCAAATGTCTCAAACTTGGCATCGGTTGAATCTTGAGATGCCATTATGTATGCCTCCAGATCTGAGATGTTTCTATCTTTTTTTTGTTGATGGGTCAAGGGCATAGGGTGGTGGAAAGTTTGGTGGCAGCGGAAGATAAGATCGGTGGTGGAGGGTTGTGGCTGCGATAGGTCGCTATCTTAGGCTACGATTTTGGTGTTGTTAGGGTTATGGAAATAGGTTATGATGGTTGTGTCTTAAGACTAGAAGGGTGCCTTAAGGGTGATGTGGGTGGTAGCAACAATTTCAGTAAGGATCGGATATGGGTGCAACAAAAAACACCGAAAGATAGTGCTGCAGAATTCTACGTCGATAGGCTGCTGTCGTAGGTGTAGTTGATGCTACAGTTTGAGGCTATAGTGGTGGTTGTAAGGGGGGCTTGGGGATAGTGGTCTAAGGTCAAGAAGATGGTTTAAGGTTGCTGTGGGTGGCAGCAACCAGTCTGGTAGGGCCGCGGAAAGAAGTGCCAAAGATGTTGCTGCAGAATTTTTTATCGAGAACAACAGTTTTGCGACAAAAGATCCAGCAATGATTTAGAGGATTACTACAGCAAAAAACCCATGAGGATAGTAGCGAGATGGATAAGCATAATGGCAGCAACAAGTTGGGTCAAGATCAGGCGTGTATGCAGTAAGAAACACTGAAAAGTATGGTAGCAGCAGAATTTTATGTCAGAGAATTTCGGCAAGATAGATGTAATTTTTTCCAGCAATTCATGACAAGGATTTCAGTAAAACTCAAGGGAGATCTACTGGTAAGGGAAAGGTAATATCAATAAAAAAAATTCATGAAAGAATACAATAGCAAGGAATTCAGCAATATTAAAGATTACGAGAAGGTGATGCTGTAGATTTTTACGTCAAAAGTTCAGCAGTTTTGACATAAAAGATTAGTGGTTTATATTGATAATTTTTGTACAAAAAGGGAATCTACTATTAAGGAGTGCTAAAGCCATCGTAAAAAACTCATAGAAGATTGGTTAGAAAAATTGCAGCAGCAAGATAAAAAAACAAGCAGTGGTATGCAGTTGAATTCTACAGCGCAACTTTCATCGTAAAGATGGAAACTTTGGGATGAAGAGTTTATGAAGCGAGATAGGAACAATTTTTTTTATTTTTTTCTCAGTTAAGGATAACTCAATTACAGCAGCAGTAAGGTAGAAAATCATAACCTGATGTAATTCTCGGGGAGATCAAAACATGATCTGATATGGTGGAGATGATGGCAAAATTCGGTGACGATCTAAGCAATTATGGGAATTGCTTGGGCGGCTATAGAAGGATGATGGGCGGCTAATGAAGGGCAATGAGACACTAAAAACACTGCTATGATTCCAAGTGTTAGAACCCTTGTAGATTCTAAGCTTAGGGTGATCTCTATAGGGGATCCACCTCCTTGAAACTCTATAGGGGTTCACAAAGGCTGAAAGTAAATTGATCTATTGATGATAGAAAGAGGGCTGAATACATGCTATTTATAGGGCTTCTAAACTCTAACTCATAATATGACTCATCATAAAGACTCCTCCCTAATGGAAGACTCCAACTCCTAGTTAATCTCCTACTCCAACTAAGGCTCCTCTTCCCCTCAACTCCTAACCCCTAACCAACTCCTAACCTTGATGTGGCCGACGGCTATAGGGGTCTCCAACTCTGAACTTTATTCTTTTTCCAACCTAGAGAGAGTCCAAGCTAAGTGGAACTCTCCCCCTCTTTCTCTAGTCGGCCTCTCTTAAGAGGAGGAGGCGGCTAGGAGACTCCCATCCCATAAGGACTCCTCCCTAACTTTAGCCAACCACTTCTTTACTATGGGTGCCGACTATATTAGAGTTTATTACATTCATGACTCAATTGACTTTGACCCGTATCCAACTTCGACTCCTAACCAGACTCCAGTTCGGTCGAATCCTAACTCTACTAGGATTTTGGCTGATTTATTATAATAGACTCAAATCTCCTTCTAGAAGACCTAATGTCAGGTCTAGGTTGGCCAACAATGCCCAATTTAAGGACTCAACTCAATCGATTAGGACCCGACTCAGCTAGGGTCCTAACAACTAGGGTAAAGTTGATGGACTAGCTGAGATACCGAACTTGAGCAAAGACTGATCAACTGGATGATATATTTGAACTCGAGTAAGGACTAGTGGACTAGCCAAAATATCCAACTCGGGCAAAGACACTCAGACTAGCTGAGAAACTGGGCTCGGGCAAGGACTGATGAACTGGCCGAGATACTGAACTCAAGTAGAGACTGTTGGACTGGCCGAGAAACTGAACTCAAGCAAAGACTAATGGACATGCCAAGACCAAAATCGGATAATGACTTATGTACTAGTCGAGATACTAAACTCGAGCAAGGACTGCTGGACTAGTTGAGATACCCAACTCGGGCAAAGACTGTCAGACTGGCTAAGAAATTGGGCTCAGGCAGGGACTGATGGACTGGCCGAGAAACTAAACTCGGGCAAGGACTGGTGAACTGGCTGACATACTGAACTCGGGCAAGGACTGGTGAACTGGCTGACATACTGAACTCGGGCAAGGACTGTTGGACTAGCTGAGATACTGAACTCAGGTCGGGACTACTAGACTGGCCGAGAAACTGAACCCGGTCAAAGACTAATGGATTGGCCAAGATATCGAACTTGGGCAAAGATTGATCGACTGGCCGAGATACTGAACTCGGGCAAGGACTGCTGGACTGGTCGAGAAACTGAACTTGGGCAAAGACTGATGGACTAACCAAGATACCAAACTCGGGCAAAGACTGATGGACTGGTCGAGATACTATACTCGAGCAAGGACTATTGGACTATCTGAGATAGACTGTCAGATTGGCTGAGAAACTAGGCTCGGGCAGGGATTGATGGATTGGTCGAGATACTGAACTCGAGCGGGGATTGCTAGACTAGCCGAGAAACTGAACTCAGGCAAAGACTAATGCACTACTCGAGATATCGAACTCAAGCAAAAACTGTTGGACTGGCCGAGATATGCCTTAGGTGCTTTGTGTCGCTTGTACGTGAGGTTTTGTCATGATGTCAATTTTGTCATATACGTTGCATCGACCAGTCACATTGGTTAACAGTGGGTGTCAGGTGCGATCTTGTACTTGATGCCGAGATTGCCTCGGCGTCACCCAAGATTTTGTATCTGACATTGTGATTTCCTTGGCCACTTGGCGCATAGTTCATATGCAACGTGTCCCCCCCCCCCCCCCCCCCCCTCCTTTTTTAGTGCATTTAATGTGACTCTTGGGTTCCCTAAGCGAAGTCATTTCACTACCTCGGGGAGACGAAACATCACTTTATGTATGAGTCCTCACTTTTAAGACTTGCGCCACCTATTGGAGAGGTCTTACTTTATCTCCGCTCCTATCTCTACTTTGCTCCTTAGTCTTTGACCTCTCGGCCCCTGTCTTTGCCCGACCCTTTAGTTGTCTTTTACTAGATCAGGTTAGAATGACCTCTTCAATGTCCTCCTCTTCTTCTTCTTTGTCTTGGTCAAGTTCTTCCTCAATTTCCTCGCCGAAGGTGAGGGGTGGGCGACCTGACAGCCCCAAGGTCAAGACATCGGGTTCATCCTCGAGTGTGATGACCCTAATGAATGTAAAGACCTTGAAGGCCTTGGGGATAATGAAGTCGTGCCATGACTTCAACTCGACCGTGGTCGCGTCCCTCGTCGTCATCTGGGAGCACTATAGCATCCCGGATAAGTATGTTCTCAATGCTCCATTGCCTGGGCAACATCCTTACGACCCATACCCGAATGAATTCAATGTGTTTATCGATGCCCTCGAGGCGGGGTTACAATTCATGTTCCATCTATGATCGAGGAGTGTCTCGAATGGTGGCAAACTTCGTCGAGCCAAGTAGCGCCCAACTCGTGGCACTACATGATTGTATTCCTCGGGGAATACCGAGGGGTGGATATTATCTCGTCCGGTGACATGTTCATGGCGTGCTTTTGCCTATACAAGAGTCAGGGTAGCTACTATCTGACCAATCGGACTGGTTTCAAGGTTGGAGGGGCTCCTTCCAACAACAAAGGTTGGAAGGCCTGATATCTATTTATCAGTGGTTGGGGGTGGAGCTTTCACCTTGGATGGTCGACTAATCCGGTGAGCAATGTCCCTCCTTATCTCTCTGATGAGGAGTCTGTCCTGGTCGGGAGGTTGAAGGGGATTCTTTTCTCCTCTCGGACAATTAAGTATATGACCGAGCGGTGGCTGGTCGAGGTGGGTCTGAGCCCGACCCCTCGGAGTACACTATTTTCCCCTATGTCTTCCTGACATCTCTACATGCTATCCTTGTGAATTCTAACCTATTTTACTGGGATGCATATATGGTGAACCTTGACGCACTGAGGGGCATTCTGAGGGTTGGCTCCAGGAGTCTAGGACCACCGTGCGGACCTCTACACCTTGGGAAACACCAGGGCTCCATTGTCTCCTCTCGAAGTCCAAGAGGTTCCTACCGAGGCCATGACAAAGCGGTCGTCGAAGTAGTAGCTAAGCGACCAGGCAAAGAGGTCGCTCGACCTCACAAGCATGTGAAGGTGCTGACCAGTCGGCGCAAATCCTGCCGTGAGGAAAGAAGCCTGAATTCCCATCCGCTAAAGGGAAGGAGCCAATCGAGCCGACCAAAGAAGCGACGGTAGCTACGACTCAATGGCTGAAGTCGATGAGGAAGTTATGCCATACTCCCATTATAGATAAGGATGAGGGCTACCATGCCCTTCGCATGACTGACCTACCATCGCTGGACCCCGATGCCCCCATGGCGCCGCACTGGTCAATGCTGAAGAACTGGTCCAAAGTTTGGTTGGACAGGGCCTCATTGACAGAATATGAGAGGGGGATCTTGCTTCCCCACCTAGCATCCGACCTGTATGCCTTGTCATCTGAGGTCTTGATTGCACGGTAGCGAAGTCGCTAGTGTTGGTAAATATATCCTCGGTTTCATTTCAACTTCTGCACTTTGATGGCGGATCGCAACTTGACTTCTCTTCCATATAGCATCAACACTACTCGATGGCCTTGTTCAACCGCGTGCATGACTCGGGTCAGGTCATCTCCATGATGGATAATAAGATGGTCGGGATCCGCAAGAAAATCGAAGAGTTGAAGGTGGGGTCTAAACCTGAGGTGATTATGGCGGCTAAGCAATGCATCACTGACTTCCAGGCTAAAGCCAAGCAGTTGAGCTCTGAACTTGAAGAGGCTACTCGGCAACAAGAAGCATCAGAGATGGAGCTCAATGAGTCATGCTTCCTTCTCGGCGACGCCCAATAGCAACTCAAGGAAATCTAAGCCCAAGGTCGAGTAATGGAGGATGACTTGCTGAAGTTGGCTCTTGACATGGAAGCCCTGAAGATTGAATTGCCCCCAAAAGTCATCAATGAGTACAAGGAGTCATATGGCTTCCAAATGGGCTTGCAGTGGGTTGGGCAAGTGTCATATAAATATGGATACCGGGTCGCTCTGGCCCAGTTTCGATCTTGGTATCCTGACTTAGAAGTCGAGGATAATCCATTCATGATCTTGCCTGAGGATTCAAACATTTCGATGGAGGCGGAGCAACCGTTTGATGACTCCCTGCCTCCCAAAGACTAGGATGCACCTTTTCTTCTTATCTTTTAGTCCGTCAGTTATCATTTTGTGTTCTAGTCGCCCGACCTCATTTTGTAACTTTTTGCTCGTTGGGAGTTATTTTGGTCTTATCGCCTGACTAATCATGTAATGCTCTTTCGATGAATGCAAACCCATTTCCGTCAATTAATAATTATGAGTTACATGTACAACTTTTTTAAATTTGATATGTGCAAAATTCTCGGCAATGGCTTCCCTTCCATCATGGCTAAGGTGTAAGTCCCATCTTGGATAGTGCTAATAATACAGTACTGTCCTTCCCACTTCAGGGCCAACTTAACCCAGGTGTGTGTCGGGTCACTGGCCTCAGCTCTACTCAGGACCAGATGGCCCGTCATAATCTTCCAAGGACATACTCTATGGTTGTACAGCTTCGCGACAACTTTCTTGTATGCGAGAGCTCTTAGGTGCACCTTGGCTCGTCGTTCTTCCAGTAGATCAAGGTTCTCCCATAATTGCTTGTCTGAGGCTTGTTCCTCATAGAATTTGACCGGATAGGTGGGGTGAACCACCTCGGATGGAAGGACCTCCTCGACGCCGAAAGCGAGGTTGAAAGGCGACTCCCGTGTCGAGGTCTTCAAGGTCATCCGAGAAGCCCATAGAATGCTTGGAAGCTCGTCCACCCAGGCGCCTTGCGACTCGGTGACTCTTCTCCTTAAGCCCTCGAGTATTGCTCGGTTCGTTACCTCGACGACTCCGTTAGCATGGGGTGCATGACTAAGCTAAACTTTAACTGGATTTTGTAGCTCTAGCAGAAGGACTTGAATTTGAGATTATTGAACAAAGTCTCGTTGTCGGTGATGATAGTCTTTAGGATGCCGAACTTGGTGATGATGTTTCTCCAAACAAACCCCTTGACTTGCTTCTCGGTTATGGATGCTAAGGGCTCGGCCTTGACCCATTTGGTAAAGTAATCAACTCCGACTATCAAAAATCTCTACTGCCCTAAGGCGGGGGCATACGGGCCGAGGAGGTTTATTCCCCATTGCACGAAGGGCCATGTGCAGTTGGTGGTGGTGAGGGGCATTGTCGGCTAATGCTAGATCCGGACGTGCTTCTGGCATTGCTCACACTTTTGAACATAGGCTTGAGCATCTTGGTGCATAGTCAACCAGTAATCTCTCTGTCACATAATTTTGAATGCTAGTGTTCGAGCGCCGATATGCTCTCTACATATTCCCTCATGGACCTCGGCTAGGGCAGTTTAGGCCTCGGTCAGGGACAAGCAGCATAGTAAAGGTTGGCTGAAGGCCTTCGATATAGCTGTCCGTTAACCACGCAGTACCAAGCCTTGGCTCGCTTGATCTGTCGTGTTGTCACGGACAAAAATATAAAGAGGATGCTCAATGTAATGTTCATGTATATCCGTGTTCTTTTGGGTTTTTGTTCATACTTTGTATAGCAAGTAACGAGCTAGCAGTAAGCTAGACAGCCCTAGTTTGGTTACCTTTCGTGACCGATTTTGGCTTGTACATAAGAGTTGTGTCATGTGGACACTTGTGGGGACTTCGGTCTGTAATGGACATTGATCCTTTGTGTGCGACTGTTCAGAGTTTGTAAAGTCCATAGTTGTAATTTGCACTAGATATATACAGTGTTTGTTGAAGGGGTTGCTAGTGGATCCCATGAAAAATATTTTCTCTAACATGTTTTCTCTTTTGTAGGTCCTAAGGGACCATAGGAGGTTTCAGGAAGGTTGACCTTTGCGGATGGATAAGCGATGGTGCCACACAACTTAGGCAAAGTCAGCTAAGTTTGTAACATCTAGTACCAGAGTGGGATAAGCACATATAGAAATACTTGTCATGCAAACGTGGGGGACCTAGCTGGGTTGCATGGAGGGTAGCTAGCACGTGCGACCGTTTGAGGGGGGGGGGGGGGGGGGGGGGGGGAGGGGGGGGGAAATGAACATTAAAATGTAGGGAAAGGAGTCGCTCAGAGGAGTGGGCATCCAAAGAATGCATAGCGCATAAAGGTTGGGATGGTTGAGTTCGAGCTACGGCTCAATGTTGATAACCAAACTTGACGATGCTCAAGGTGAGCGGGGAACTTGGTAAAAGATGAAATCGTATAAAGTGAGATGTGTTGCACAACGATCGAAAGAGTTATGTAAAGCTCACAGAGGTGTTGAGAATTGCTAACTTGAAGAATTTGGTACTAATGCAAGGGCTTGTATACGGATGATGGAGTGTTCATGGCCATCCCAAGGTGACTGAAATGTGACGCCATAGAGCATTAAAACTTTTTCTTCGGCATGGAAAGAATACATTGATAGCACCCCAGAAGGAGCTCTATAGATTTTGATCCTTGAGGGGGATCAACCATTGGAATGCTATAGGGGTTTCTCCCAACTAGACTCGGCACAAGGCTGAATTAAAATTATAGATTGCTTGATTTAAGAGGGGGGGGGAGGGGCTACATCTTTAAATAGAGATCAAAACCCTAGCCTAAGAGGGTGCTTGCCTAAGTAGAATTACCCCTTTGTCCCTCCTATAGCTAACATGCCTTAATAGGAACAGGAGGCGGCTAAGTGGCTCTATAGTGGACCTAAGCAGGGGGAAACCCTAGCCGACCAACCCAGTAAGGGGTGTGGCGGCTACTAAGCCCTAAGGGCTAACATAGACCCTAGCCATACTCCTTTATAAGATAGGGGTAGCTTTGTTACAATCTAACAAGATGATTAGGACTCAACCTTGCTAGAGTCCTATCATACATCCGTAGGAGGCTGAAGTGTGCAATAAGTTCAGCACGCTACTAGGCCTTGAAAGGTGCAACGGGGGCTATATTAGCGAAGAGTCATAATTTAACAAGCGCATTTGCGGGGGCAGAACAATGCACAAGTTGTTCAGGAAGACAGAGTAGTCCAAGGGGATGGTGGTCTCTGAAACTTTCAGAGGGAAGAATGCAAAGAGGAAAGTTACTCCAATAGGACAGATATCCAGGAGGGATAGGTCATGTTTCTCCAAAGGGAGAATCATGTGTAACGGACCACATATATTGAGGAAGAGTACCTCAAGATAATATTCTCACAAAGCTCAACGGACCAATGAGCGACGAGGAGTCATCGCATGATCTCGAATGGGGTAATGCATTGGTGGATGCATTACGATATCAAGTGGGGGAGTAATCTATGGCAACATCAAACAAATGCACACTTAGAGCTAATGTAGAAATCAAACTCAACAAAGAGTTGACCCATGGAATAGTGGGTGCGAGGGCCACCATCAACTCAATGTAAATCAAGGGACGGAGCAACTTGAGTGGAACTTGGTGAAGTATCAAAGCCGCATGAAGGGAGACGACATAAAAGATAGAACATGGAGCGATGGCACAAAGCTTTCCTTGGACAGAGGTCAAGGATATGAACTATTATAGAGGCAAGAGTAGGATCATATCATTCCATAAGTTCTTTATTTTGATAGGGCAGACTCATCTTTCATGGTGCCAAAGATTAAGGGAGCTTCGAGGCACATGCAACTTGTCTCAGAGATGTATTTCACGAAGGAACTAAGGTGATTTAACTTATGGAGGCGAAGTTGGGATCATAAGGCCTTAGCACGGGACAAGAGGACTCAGAGGTGGGTACTCTTGAAGAATATGCAATAGGGTTATTATTCAAGTTGTCATGAAGAAAGCGATGCGCAGTAGAGATTGTGCCAGTGGGGGATAGAGGCCTAGGATCTAGACAATGGTGCACCAATTTTAGTGAAGTCTAGGGACTTCGAGAGCTACTAGGCGATAGACTATCCTAGAGTGATGCTTCATCTAAGTGTGACCCGAGAATAGGTGGAAGAAAATGAATGTCAAAGGAGCGAACACAATCGGAGAGTAGCAGAGGCCCTACGATGTGTTGGCAGAGGCCACACATGGAGAGATTGTAGTTCATGTTTATCCCACAAGAATCTGAATGCAATTGAGATGTCACCAGGAGGTGACATGGTGCAACAGATCGTGGTGGAATAGTTCGAGGCAATACAACACATGCGAAAGAAGTCCCGTGAGGGACATTATCATGTGGAGGTATGATCATGAGCTACTAGGAGCTCCACTTCAGTGTAAAATACAATGACAAGAATGGCTATGGATTCAAGGAGTGAATGTCATGGTACCATAGAGGCGGGTCTTTCGTATGTGCATCGAATCTTATATTGGATGAAGGTCTTGGTCATCAGCATATGGGGGCTTTATACCACTGAGCGAGAATTTTGAGTGCAAGTACTAGTGAGTCCCATAGGGGGACTTGATTATATAGAGGTATGATCATAGCGGTTGGAGAGTTGGGTTGCTCCATTGCTTATGTTCGCTTAAGGGAGCTCGACAAGTTAGAGGACAAGACTGAGTGAGCGAAAGTTGCTACCAAGGATGCTAAGGAGAACAGAGTCGGCACGAGCCCTGCAATAGGATGGCGGAGGCCATGCATGAGAGTTACAATCTATTTTTCCATCGACTAAGGGAAATTGCTCGAAGAACATAAAGGTGTTGAAGCAATGAGTCCAAAGGCTCAGCTACCCAAAAGCATAGATTAGTCAAAATGGAGGTGGACTCGGAGGAGTGCCATAGTGCCATAGAGGAGTGCCATAGTGCGATGGGCTTGGTAGCACCATAGTACCGCAGAAGCGGGACTTCTATGGAGTCATCGATCCCTTGCTCTCATTGAGGGAGAGCGTTGGTCGTGAAAGGGGCTGAGGAGGTGGAGAATGCAGAGGTAAACTCCAAGTACCAGGACAAGACTGAAGGGTAGAGGCCAGAGAACTTCATAAGACCAGTGTCAATGGGCTTCTCATCAAGACAGCTAAAAGTAGGGGACTTCAGGTTAATGCAGGAGTGCTCGACCAAGGAACAAAGTAGGCAGTACATGGTGTTGTACTTTTCTACTCAGAGGAGTAGGTGACAAAGATGATGGAGACGATTGTATAATCTCAAAGGCAACTAAAACTATTAAAGACTTGCTCCAAGTTGGAGTGAAATTTACTCTTTTCAAGCAAAACTTCTTGCATTTCGGAAGTTTGTTAATAGAGAGAAGCTAAATTATAGTAGCTAACTCAATACAAGGAGTATAAACACTTCGGGTGCTTTAGAATTGTGAGCAAAGAGCGAGTGAAAGCTAGTAACCAGCTCGATGCATGAAGTACAACCCCGAGGAGGCAGGCGAAATCAAGTAACGTTTGTCTTATCAACTCAAGAGAATTGGTGAAACTGAGTACCCTAGTTCTTTTATCTCGATGAGGCAGGCGAAATCAAGTAACATTTACCTTTTCAACTTAAGGGAATGAGTGAAACTAAGTATTACAATTCTCTTATTTATCTAACAGTGGAGCTTCGAAGAAATCTAATGGAAGATGAGTTGCCAAATCCTCACCAATAGTGATCAGTGCTACTAAAATGTCTGCTTCATTTTCCAACAGAATGTCAATCGAAAGCGGAAGTGATGCAAACCTAATTGGAAGTGACAACTAAGTTGAAGAACAATTTATGGGTAAATTTTATGGAGGAATGACCTCAAAACCTTCAAAGTCTATGAGGTGATGCTCGTTAAAGCTCCAACAAGTATCCATCCAGTTTAAGCAACATGAGACCATTGCGATACTAGCACATAACAATGAATGTTTTTTCCTTCATTAGAAGGGTCCACATAAATCAACAAGGTTAACATAGCTCAGCCAACCCCACACCAAAGTTAGTCATTGGGGAGTTGAAGCAGCATGACGGATCAGAGTTTGACACTCAACAACAACAGCGGAGAGCAGTTGGGAGTTAAGAGGCGTGTTGCAGCTAGAGCAAAAGATTAAAGATTCAGCAAAAGACAAGGAGATATAGTGTTTACAGTGGCTTCGTCGAAGACATCGAAGGAATAAGTGGGGGAGAATGTCACGGACAAAAATATAAAGAGGGTGCTCAATTTAATATTCATGTATGTCCCTGTCTTTCAGGTTTTTGTTCATACTTTGTACAGCAAGTAACAAGCTAGCAATAAGCTTGGTAGTCCTAGTTTGGCTATCTTTCGTGGTCGATTTCAGCTTATAAATGAGAGTTGTGTCATGTGGACACTTGTGGGGATTTAAATCTGTAATGGACATTATTCCTTTATGTTAATAGTTTCTTGTGAGAGTTTGGCTATCACTCGTTGAGAGTTTGGCTATCACTCATTGAGAGTTTATAAAGTCCATAGTTATAGTTTGTATTGGCTATATAAAGTGCTTACTGAAGGGGTTGCTTGTGGATCCTGTGGAAAATACTTTCTCTAACATGTTTTCTCTTTTATAGGTCCTAAGGGACCATAGGAGGTTTCGGGGAGGCTGACCTTTACGGATGGATATGCGATGGTGCCACATGAGTTAGGCAAAACTAGCTAAGTTCGTGACAGTGTGGCTACTTTATCTTCGGGCAAAGAGTCATCTTTCTTGTAGCTGAGTATCTCGTCGATCCAACATTCAACCTCGATTGTGGCCACCTCGGGGGTGCTAATGGTCAATCTAGAGTTTTGCCATCCCGGGCTCCTTCTTGGAGCTACGTGTAGAAGCCAACCTTGCCAGCGCATCGGCTTGTGTGTTATCAGTCAACGACACCTTTGAAATGGTGAAATGCCTGAAGGCATCGATGAGCCGACGTGCCTCGGTGAGGTACTTGATCATGGACTCTTCTCGAGCCTCGTACTCCTTGTTGACTTATCCCTCGACTAGCTACGAGCCGATGAAGACCTCGATTTCCTCCACATGCAGCTCGACGGCCAACCTCGGCCTGAACATCAATGCTTCATACTTTGCTTCGTTGTTAGTGAATTTAAACTCAAGCAGAAGTGCATGCTCATATAGTTGGTCGGGGGGACCTTTTAGAACAAGTCCGACTCCACCCCTCTCAACGTTGGTCGATCCATCAACGTGCAGCGTCCACATTGACCTGCACTGATACAGGCATCTGGGAGATGCCAGCTCCGAGATGAGGTCGGCGACTACTTGGGCCTTGATCCTGTCCTTGGGGTGTATTGAAGGTCGAACTCCCCAAGCTTGACTTACCAATTAAGCATCCAACCTGCCAAATCGAATTTAGAGAAACTTGACGGAGAGGTTGGTCAGTGATCACCTTGATGGGATATGCTTGGAAGTAGGGTCTCAGCTTCCTTGCCATGAGGACCAGTGCTAGGGCCAACTTCTCGATCGGAGAGTAGCATACCTTGAGATTGTTCAAAATATGACTAAAGCAGTACACTGGTTGTTGCTTTTCCCCATCAAGCTTGACCAAAACCAGACTGACAGCAAATTTGAATACTGTGAGATATAGTCTGAGGGTCTCCCTCGGAATGAGCGAGGCAAGCTGTGGGAGCTATGCGAGATGGGACTTCAGTTGATGGAAAGCTTCCTCCCACTCAGGAGTCTAGCTGAAATATCCGAGAGGTGGGTGCTGCCGAGCCTACTTTTGACAATCATGCCATCGACATAGACCTCCATGTTTCTCCTGATTTGGTCCTTAAACATATGATTCACCATTCGCTGGTAGGTGGCTCTAGCATTTTTTAGTCTGAACGACATTGCTTTGTAGCAATAAGTGCCTCGGTGGGTGATGAAAGCACTGGTTTCCCGATCTCCCAATGCCATTTGGATTTGGTTGTAGCCTGATAATGCGTCCATGAATGAAAGTAACTCGTGGCCTGAGGTGGCATCCACTAACTAATCAATCCTTGGGAGTGGATAACAGTCTTTCGGGTATGCTCGATTGAGATTGGTATAATTAATACACATGCGCCAACTTTCATTAGTCTTCTTAACTAGTACAATGTTGGACAACCAAGTCTAGTATTTGACCTCTGTAATGAAACATGCGTCCAGCAACTAACCCACTTCATCTTCAATGGCTTCAATCGAGAGTGAACCTCCATGGTTTCTGTTTCACCGGTCGCACCCCGGATGCTCTGTTGAGATAGTGTTATGCCACTTCTAGGCCGATTATAGGCATATCCCTCGGGGACCAAGCAAAGATATCAGAGTTCTGTATGAGGAATTCCATAAGTTGGATTCACTGACTTTCAAGGAGCTCTGACATGACTTTCACAACCTTGTCTGGGCATTTTGGGTCGAGGGGGACCTCCAACACCTGCTCCGTGGGCTCAGGGCTCGGGACGTGATGTTGGAATGATTCTAAGCTTGGGGTTTGATCTCTATAGGGGATCACCTCCTGGAACTCTATAGGGGTTCCCTCCTCCAAGGTATTTGGCTACATGAGCTGAAGAAAGATTGATTTATTCATCATGAGAAAAGGGGTGCCTACATGATATATAGGGACTCGAAACCCTAAATCCTAATAGGACTCCTACTCTTGGAAGACTCCCTCTCCTCTCCAACTCCTAACCCATGATGTGGCCGGCAGCTATAGAGGTCTTCAACTCTTAATTTGCTTCTTATTCAACCCTAGAGAGAGAGTCCTAGCTAAATGAATCTCTCCTCTCCTAACCCTAGTCGGCCTCTCCTAAGCAGCTAAAAGACCCCCTCCCCTATTCATGAGGACTCTTCGCTTAACCCTAGCCGACCACTTCTTCAATTGGAGTGGTGGCTAGTTTAGGATTTATTATATGCATGACTTGGTTGACTCTAACCTGAATCCAACTCCGACTCATAATCTGACTCTAGTTCAGTCGAATCCTAACGCTACTAGGACTTGGGCTGATTTTTTACAATAGACTCAAATCTCCTCCTAGCTGACCTAATGTCAGGTCTAGGTTGTCCAACAAGGCCCAATCTAAGGACACAACTCAATCGACTAGGACCCGACTTAGCTAGGGTCCTAACACATGGGGTGGTCTTAATGGGTTCTCGAGGATCGGTCATCGGTGCTTCTGACCTTCCTCTTTGCGCAGGGTTATCGATGTTAAGTAGCATTGTCTGGACTCTCGGGGGTTGCTCCTTGCTTTACCGATCCTGGACTTGGTTGGGAAGATTCGATAGTATGTTGAAACAACTGCTCTCAGCTCGTTGAGGGTCGAGCAGCCAGTGATCGCGTGGTATGTGGAGGGTAACCCAACCACCATGAATGGGACCATCAGGGTCTTCGACCTCGGCTCTTCTTCGATTGTCACCGGGATGGTGGTGGTGCCGAGTGGGGAGGCGGAGTCCCCAGTGATCCTATCAAAGTAGATAGGGATAACATCCTTATTAGTTAACCCCTATTTTTGGAAAGCATCGAGGTACAGGATGTTGGTCGAACTCCCTATGTTGACCATGATCCTCTTAATCTTGGCGTTTGCGATTCATGCCGAGATCACCAAAGCGTTATCGTGGTTAGGGTATTCTATTGAATCCCAGATTTTGATGATAAAATCAATTGATGAGTGTTTAATCTAACATGTGTGTTAGAGGAAGTAATGCAGGTTTAACTATGACGGAGAAAAGTAGTTACAACCAGATGTTGGGCCAGGATCAAGTTTGGGCATCGGGTCAAGGTTCAGATGATGCAGTGGGAGCTCGTCGGGAGTTCGCTAGGAGTTCGCCGAAGGAATCGAAAGCTCGCTGGGAACACGCCGAGAGATCACCAGAGGAAGACCATAAGACTTGCTGCAAGAATGCCAGAGGTTGTCAGATTGCCGGGGGTTAGGTCATTTATTAAGCTTGATCGTCCTGTATGATTATAATCAGTGAGTCATAATTAGGTTCGAGTCCTAATTGAGTTTGAATTGGAAGGAATCCAAATCAACTTACTGTGAGGCAACCTGGTTCACTAAGGGAATGAATTAAGCTCAGGTTGAGCAAAATTGGTTGACTTAAGCATTGGTCAACATAAGGTAAAAGTCACGATTGGAAAAGTGAAAGGAATCAGTTTTTCAGAATTCCCAATGGTTATACCGTCGATGAGCAGCGATCGTACCACCCAAGCCGGCGGTTGTCCCACCACCACCCAGGTTTTCTGGCAGCTTTCGACAGTTGTACCATCGATGTCGACGGTTGTACCGTCGACGCTGATGGTTGTACCACCCGTACCCGGATTTTCCAAAGACGTTTAAATTTTGGCTTCATTCTTCTGAAGACAATTGGGGTCTATAAATATCCCAAGTTTTCTTATATTTAGCATAAGTATTCACATAAGTCATTGGGTAAAAATCTGTGAAAGAAAGTGTGTGCTAAAAGTGTGCAAGAAAAAGAAAAGGGGGAAGGGAGTGAGCTAAGTGTTATAATTCTTGTATAAAGTCTCCCTTATAAGTTGAAAGTCTGTAAAGGTTTGGTCTTCACCGAAAGAAGATCGGTAGTGGATACTGGTGGATCTCGACGAAGAGGAATCAGAAAGTGGACGTAGGCCAAGATTGCGATCGAACCACTGTAAATTGTGAGTGTTCTTTACTTATCTTATTTACTACTTTCTATTGCTCTTAATTAGTTTATAGAAAGATATGAGCATCAGTCTCATAACTTCTCTTAAATCAGTTTCTTAATCGTTTCCAACGAAATACAAAAGACACTTTCGATTTTCTTTCTTTACTTTTTGTAAGCAAGATTTTCGAATCGAGCACTTCCACTTTTGCACTAATTCACCCCCCCCCCCCCCCCCCCCCCCCCTCTTAGTGCCAATTAATCCTAACAATTGGTATCAGAGCAAGGTTCTTACTCATTGGACTAACACCCACTTGAGTAAATGACTTTGTTTGACATAAATGAGAGACATTCCATTTCACATCCTCTCATGTTCAATAGGACGGATTACACATATTAGAAAACAAGGATGCGTATTTTTCTCATTTCTATAGATTTTGATTTATGGCACATTGTAGAGAATGGTTTTGAGAAATCTTTCAAACTAATGAATGAATGGAATGATTTGGAAAGGAAGAGTTTTTCTTTGAATGCAAAGGCTATGAATGCCTTATTTTGTGCTCCCAACAAAAATAAATTTAGTCGAGTTTCTGTTTGTGAAACTACTTATGATATTTGGCATACACTAGAAATCACACAGAAGACATTAGTAGAGTTAAAAAATCTAATATCAATATTTTAGTTCATAGTTATGTATTGTTTATAATAAAACTAAGTGAGTCCATCAGAGATATGTACACTCGGTTCACAGATGTCGTCAATGGTCTAAAAGCACTTGGAAATTTTTTTTTCTAATTTTAAACTTATTAGTAAAATTTTAAGACCCCTTCCTAAAAGTTGGGATCCCAAAGTAACTACTATACAAGGGCCAAAGATCTTAATAACTTGCTTCTTGAATAACTGATTGGATCAATTATGACATATGAACTGAATTGTAAGACTCATGATGAGCTTAATGAACCCCTTCGAAAGAACAAAAATGATTTAGCACTAAGAACTACTGATGACTCCTCGAGTGAAACCTTGAGTGATGAGAACAATGACATTGTACTATTAATAAGAAAAATCAAAAAAATTATTAAAAGAAAAAAAATTATAAAAATAAAAAAGAACCAAAACGGGACAAAATTATATGCTTTAAATGCAAAAAGTAGACATTTTGGCAATTTGGGATGACTCAATTAATGAAGAATACGCCGCACAAGAAGAATGCTCTTTTGGCAACTTGGGATGACTTAAGCTCATCGGATGAAGAAGACAACTCCAAGAAAGAAGTTACTAACTATGCTCTCATGGCCATCCATGATGAGGTAATTGAGTCGTCTAATATTTCTTTTACTAAATTATTAAATATTTTCATAAGCTTTATGATGAGTTTAGAAAAATTAGCAAGTCTTATAAATTACTTAAGAAATATCATGATTCATTAGTTAGTAAATTTGAACAAATACATGTAGCATCATCATCACATAGTTCATGCACCAAATGTGAAAGTTTAGAAGAATTTAAATGGAAAATATTGTTGCAATCAACATTAGAAAATTTTAAAATAGGGAATAACTCCCTAAATATGGTCCTTGCTAATAAGGGTCATGCTCATAGGAAAGAAGGTATAGGCTTTGTAGGTAAAATCCAACAAAAACCAACTAACTTTGTTAAAGGACCTACTCTAAACTTGTCACAAAAAATAAAATATAATTTTTATGGTAGATTAGGATATATGGCTTACAAATGTTTATTTAAGAAGTATAGTCCATTTAAATTAATTTGAGTTCTTAAAGGAACCATAAACAACCAAAAATCTTTAGTCAAAACTCTTCATGAAACACCCCATGTAAAACGGTACCTAAATTAAAACCATTTTTCTTGTAGATTTATCTCCAAACTAAGGCTTGGAGCATCAAATGATACCTTGATAGTGGATGTTCAAGTCACATCCGAAGATTCTAAGCTCACTAGCCTAAATGATGGAGTTATCACCTTCGGAGATAACAACAAAAGAAAATTCATTTGAAAAGGAACTATAGGTAACAAATCAAACCTTTTGATTGAAGATGTGCTATTGGTTGATGGTTTAAAACATAATCTACTTAGTATTAATCAATTATGTGATAAAAGATATATTGTTAAATTTGAATCTAATACTTATATAATTGGAATAACACACAAAAATAAATCTTTAATTGCCTTAAGAAACAATAATGTGTATACTATTGATATTAAATTTTTTTGTGATGAAACATGTTTTTCGGCTTTAAATGATGATGCTTGGATTTGGCATAGGAGACTAGGTCATGCTAGCATAAAATTACTCAACCAAATCTCAACTAAAGACTTCGTAAGAGGATTACCTAGCCTTAAGTTCATTAAGGATAAAATATGTGATACTTGCCAATTATGAAAGCAAATAAAAAGTAGCTTTAAGTCAAAAAATCAAATAATCACCTCTAGGTCACTACAATTGATCCATATGGATTTATTTGGACTAATTGATACTATAAGTTAAGAAGGTAGCAAATATGCATTTGTCTTAGTATATGATTATAGTAGATATACTTGGACTTATTTCTTAGCACACAAAAAGTGATTCCTTTAAATGTTTTTCAAAATTTTATAAAATTGTTCAAAATGAAAAAGATTTTATGATTTCATCAATACGTAATGATCATGGTGGTGAATTTCAAAATAATGAGTTTCAAAATTTTTGTGAGTCAAATGGGTATATCCACAACTTCTCTACTCCTAGAAATCCACAACAAAATGAATTAGTAGAAAAAAAGTAGGATCTTATAAGAAATGGCTAGAACTATGTTAAACATAGCCTACCCAAATATTATTGGGTCGAAGCCGTTAATACGGCATGCTATATTTTAAATATGATTCTTGTAAGACCATTACTTACTAAAACTCTTTATGAATTATGGAATGGTAAAACACATAATATTTCTTATTTGAAAGTATTTTGTTACAAATATTTTATTTTGAATAAAAAAGGATACCTTAGGAAAATTTGATATAAAATCTTATAAAGATATTTTTCTAGGTTATTCTTCTATTTCAAAAGCTTATCGTGTATTCAATAAAAGAACTTTAGTAATTGAAGAATCTATTTATGTTATTTTCAATGAAATTTATGATCCTAAGAAATTGATTTTAATGATGAATTTGATTTTGGCATTTTGAATTTAAATGATAACTCTCCTAAAATCAACTTGGATGAATCTACTTCTAAATCCTTACCCAAGGAATGGAAGTATGCAAATGCTTATTCTAAGGAGCTTATAATAGGAGATACATCAAGAGGTGTTCAAACTCATTCTTCTTCTAAAAATTTTTGTGCTAATACTATATTTTTTTCTCAAGTTGAATAAAAATGCATTGATGAAGCCCTAAGAGATGACTCTTGGGTTATTGCAATGCATGAAGAATTAAATCAATTTGAGAGAAATAAAGTATAGAGCTTGTTCCAAGATCTAATGATCATTTAGTGATTGATACTAAATGGGTCTTTAGAAACAAACAATATAAAAATGGTATCATGGTTAGAAACAAGGCTAGATTAGTGGCCAAAGGTTTCAACCAAAAAGAATGAATGAAACATTCGCTCCTATGGCAAGACTTGAAGCCATAAGGATGCTCCTTGCCTTTGCATCTTTTAAAGTATTTAAGTTATTTTAAATGGATGTTAAAAGTATTTTTGTTAATAGTTAAACAACCCTCTAGTTTTGAAAATAGTCTTCTTCTTAATCATGTTTTCAAACTTTCTAAAGCTCTTTATGGATTTAAAAAAATCCCTCGGGCTTGGTATAAAAGACTTAGTTATTTTCTTATTTCAAATAATTTTTTGAAATGCAAGGTTTATATCGTATTATTTTTGAAGTATTTTAAAAATAATTTTCTTATTATTTAAATTTATGTTGATGATATCATTTTGGTTCAATAAATGAATCCTTGTGTGAATCTTTTGCTAAGAGTATGAGCCAAGAATTTGAGATGAGTCTAATATGTGAGTTAACATTTTTCCTAGGATTACAAATAAAATAATTAAATGATGGTATCTATATTAGTTAAACTAAGTATACCTTAGACTTGTTAAAATGATTTGGTATGAAAAATGCTAAGGCTACAAACACACCCATGAGTACTTCTACAAAATTAGACTTAGATAATGAAGGAGAAAATTTTGATCAAAGAACTTATAGAGGAATGATAGGTAGCTTGTTATATGTAACTACTACTAGATTGGATATTATGTTTAGTGTTGGATTATGTGCAAGATTTCAATCTGATCCTAAACTTTCTCACCTTAAAGCAGTTAAACGAATATTTAGATATTTAAAAGGAACTTCTAACTTAGGATTATGGTATCCAAAATCTAAAAACTTTGATTTACTTGCTTATGCTGATGCCGATTTTGGTGGTTATAGAATAGATAGATAAGTATTACCGGGATATGTCAATTTTCAGGGCATGCATTTGTTTCTTAGTCTTTCAAGAAATAAAATTTGGTTGCTTTATCTACTGCTGAAGCTGAATATATTGCAGCTAGTGCTTATTGTGCTCAAGTCATTTGGATGAAAAATATATTAGAATAGTACAAAATTTATCTGAAAAATATCCTTATAAAATGTGACAATACAAGTGTAATTAATATGCTTAACCAAAAATATCATTCAACACTCAAGAACTAAGCATATTGATATTAGACATTACTTTATTAGGGATCATTCGAATAATCAATAAATATCTATATTTTCACTAAGCCATTAAATGAAGAGTAATTTGACTTCATTAGAAGAGAGCTAGGAATGCTAAACCATCAAAATGTATGATTTGCTATTTTTCAAATTTATTTGCTACGTTTGCTTGAAATTTATATAAGATGATTTTAAATGCATGAGTAGCACTTAGATCTTTCAACCTTCCTAGATTTTGAAATATTCTTTTAAGCTCATCAAAATGCATGAGTTGCTACGTTTGCTTGGATTTTTAAGCTCATCTTTGAAATATTCTGTTTGAAATTTACTTCTATAAGATTGAGAGCTCCTCTTAATGATGTAATATTTTCACACTCCTCCCTTGTTTCTTTTCTTCTTATTCACAAAGATGCGGAAATTTTTATAGCTCATATCATATTTTACTAAAGGGGAGCAATTACACATGTGCCTTGAAATTATTAGCTCTACATTTCACATTTTTGTTGATGACAAAGGGGGAGAAATAGATATTGATGACATATGTAAGAAAAATTTTAAATGTGTATTTCTCTTTTTTATTAATAAACAAAGGGGGAGCAATAAATGTATAACTGATGCATGAATTCAAATGTATGTTGTATACTTGAAAAATTATTGATGATTTGATGATTAATGACCTAAGGTAAAAATATTTGAATTGATGTTATATCATCTCTAAATTGATGTTGTTTCTTTGAGGCATTGTTCAAAATTATTGAAATATCATATCATGATACTTGAATTCAAGAGTGTGTGGTTCTCTTAAATTTAAGTTTCTCTTATTTGAATCATGGCATGGATTTAGGGAGAGTATGATTTAAGTCTCATAATCAATTGATTGTCATCATCAAAACAAGGGAGATTATTGAATCTCAAATTTTGATGATGAAATCAATTAATGAGTTTTTAATCTAACATGTGTGTTAGAGGAAGTAATGCAAGTTTAACTACATCGGAGAAAAGGAGTTATAACTAGATATTGGGCTAGGATCAAGTTTAGGCATTGGGCCAAGGTTCGGATGATGCAGTGGGAGCTCACCAGAAGTTAGCTAGGAGTTCACCGAAGGAATCGAGAAGCTCGCTGGGAACACACTAGGAGATCACTAGAGGAAGACCATAAGACTTGCCGTAAGAATTCTGAAGGTTGCCGGATTCCCGGGGTTTAGGTCGTTTATTAAGCTTGATGGTACTGTATGGTTGTAATCAGTACGTCGTAGTTAGGTTCGAGTCCTACTTGAGTTTCATTTGGAAGGAATCCAAATCAACTCAATGTGAGACAACTGGGTCCACTAAGGGGATGGATTGAGCTAAAGTTGAGCATTGGTTGACCTAAGATTTGGTCAACATAAGGTATAAGTCGGGATTGGAAAAGTGAAGGGAATCACTTTTCCAGAATTCCCGATGGTCGTACCGCCCAGGTCGATGGTTGTACCACCCAAGCTGGCAGTTGTACCATCATCGCACAGATTTTTAGGCAGTTTTCAATGGTTGTACCGCTAGCACCGGTGGTTGTACAACTCATACCCAAATTTTCTGGATACGTTTGAATTTTGGCTCCATTCTTCTGAAGCCAATTGGGGTTTACAAATATCCCAAGTTTTCTTGCATTTAGCACAAGTATTCACACAAGTCATTGGGCAAAAATATGTGAAAAATTTGCTAAAAGTGTGCAAGAAAAAGAGAAGGGGGAAGGGAGTGAGCAAAATATTATAGTTCTTGTAAAAAGTCTTCATTGTAAGTTGAAAGTCTGTAAGGTTTTGGTCTTCACCCAAAGAAGATCGATAGTGGACACCGGTGGGTCTCGACAAAGAGGACTCGGGAAGTGGACGTAAGCCAAGATTATGGCTGAACCACTATAAATTATGAGTGTTCTTTACTTGTCTTATTTACTACTTTCTATTGCTCTTAGTTAGTTTATAGAAAGATATGAGCATCATTCTCATGACTTTACTTAAATCAGTTTCTTAATCATTTCAAATGAAATACAAAAGATACTTCTGATTTTCTTTCTTTACTTTTTGTAAGCAAGGTTTTTGAATCTAGCACTTCCACTTTTGTACTAATTCAAACCCCCCCCCCCCCCCCCCCCCCCCCCCCCCCTTATTCTTCTATTTTATTTATAAAGGGGGAGAGCTGAAATCTATGAAAAATATAAGAGCTACTCATTGCATTTAAAAGATCATCTAATATAAATATCAAGAGGAAAAACGTTAAGAAATCCGAAAAGTAACATGATAGCAAATCATGCATTTGGAAGATTTAAAATCATCTCATATAAATTTTAATAAAAAGCTCAATTTGCAAAAATTAAGAAATCCAAAAAATATGATAGCAAATCATGGTCAATTTATAAATTATGCATTTATCATGTATTTAGAAAATTTAAAATTTTTAATTTTTTTCTAAGCAAATTATTCCTCATTTAATGATTTTGTTGCAAGATAGCAACCTTATCATTTCTAATTCTCTTCTTTGTTTATTATATCTAATTTAATTATTTCTCATTCAATGTTAGAAGATTTATCATATTCAATTCTCTTTATTATTGTAAGATAGTAATTTTATCTCTCCCTTTGTTATTGTCAAAAAGAAGGAAAAAATCTTATAGTATAAAATTAATTTTTAAGTCATTGACAAATATATTAAAAGGGGTTATATAATGGCAATCATGTCATTATGAAAATAGTATGAAAGATCAATTCTCACGTACCAAATGACATAATTTATTTTAATAAATCTCCCTCATTTTTTTGTAAATAACGAAAATGAGTCTTAGGAAAGTAAGTAATCTTGATTCATTCAAGATAAATTAAAAATCTCAAAGTATAATTGTTAAGATCATAAATATCTTTTTTATTAAAAAGAAGAAATTATAGAGGTTAAAAATGATTTCCATAAAAGGATAAGTCAAGTGAAGAAGTCAACCAAAAGTTCATGAAAAAATCTCATTTAATTTTCAACCCATCACAAATTTAAGAAATATTAATTTGATGATAAAGTATATCATTCATGAATATAAGAAAGTTATAAATAAATCATGTTATGAAGGATATTAATATTAAATCATGAATACTAAAAGATATGCTTTAATTTGATAAATTTCCTTTTAGGTCAAAAAGAAATTTATGAGATCAAATAATAAGAAGTATCTTGTTTCATATAGATAATTTTCTTAAATACAATAAAAGAGTCCTAGTGAACGATCTTGATTTATATAAAGATCTCAAATTATGATTTTCAAGATGTCAAGATCATGATAAGACCTTTTCTATGGTAAGTTGCAAAGGAAAAAAGATAAAAGATCTTGATTCATATATAGAAAATTTCAAGTTATCACGATCATATTTCTTAATAAAAATCTCAAGTTATAAGATCATAAGTCTCCTCTTTGGTAAAAAGAAACTTATATAAGTAAAAAGTTGATTCCCATAAAAGATGCCTCAAGTCAAAAAATCATGAGAAAGTTGGGAAAAAAATCTCATTCAAATTCTATTTATCAAAATTATTTTTATAGTTTAAGAAATTCACCAATAATAGTATCACTTTATCTCTTATTGAAAACTTGATTTAGAAAATTCCAAAGAAAAACTTTTCCTCTTTTTAGTTGTTTCAATCCATGTGATTTATTTCATACAAAAATTCCTTCAACTTTTATGCCAAATCCATGATTGTCATTTAAAACCTAATTTCATTTAAAAAAGAAATTATCAAGATTATTATAATAAAATATTTTTAAACAAGTAAAATATTTTCAACTTTTTAGAACTAAAAACCAAGTATCATTTTCAAAATAAATCATAAAATATTTTCAAACAACAACTTTGATTTATTTTAATTTTAATAATTTTTCTTTTGTAAGTTAGTATAACTCTTTAGACTTAGTGAAATAAGTTATCATGCAAATTTCATTCTCATTTCAAAAATATTTTAAATTTTTCAAAAATACTAGAAAATGAAGCATGATTTTTCTCTCTTTTTTATTTTATTTTAAGCTCAAATTCAAGAATAATCTAACATTCAACAAGAAATAACCTATTTCAACATACAACCATCGTAACATTAAAATCAATCATCATTCAACCTTTACATCTCAATCATTTAACATTAGCATTTACAATTAAATCAACCAATATAATATCATCAAAGTTCATTTTTCAAAAAATTTCAATGTAGATAATTTTCCATTAACAATAAATAAGATTCTTTATTGTAGTTCATTTTTGTACTAGTATGCTCTAACTATGCATAAACCATGCATCATCGAAAAATAAACATGAACTATCAAAATATTTACTACTAATAATTTGAATTCTAATAATTTTTTTGTTGTAGTTGTTTAGGCTAGTGAGCTTGAAAAGTGTTTTAGATCTCAAGTCATGTGCCTTGAGCATCCATTATCAAGATATCATTTAGTACTCATAGCCTTTGTTAGGAGACAAACCTATAAAAGAGGGGGTTTTAGTTTAGGTACTCATTTGACTTGGGTCCCTCATAAAAAACTCTATCTAATTTAACTAAAGACATTTGGTTGTTAATGGTTCCTTTAGGAACCCAAATCAACTTATATGGATTATACTTTCTAAATAGGCAACTATAGGCAAAGTGTCCACATCTACCACAAAAATTATATTTATTCTCGGGTGAAGAATATAATGTGGGTCCTCTTATGAAGATAGTTGGCTTTTGTTGATTGTTACCCACAAAGCTAATACATTTTTTCCTATAAACATGACTCTTATTGGTAATGATCACGTTTAGATATTTTTTGTCTATTTCAAACTTTTCTAAAGTTTGTTGTAGTATAACATTTTCTTTTTTAATTGCCTCTAATGACTCACATTTAGAGCAAGAAATGTATGATATTGATGTTTCATGCATGTTTTCAATTTTACTAGCAAGTAATGCATGTTCCTTCTTAAGTAATTTATAACTTTTGCTAAGCTTCTTAAATTCTTCAAATAGTTTATGAAATTCATTTAACAATTCATCAAAAATAAAAGAAGACATCAGAAGAATCACTTATATCATCGTTGATAGCCATAAGCGCGAGATTCTCTACTTCTTCTTTGTTGTCTTCTTGATCTTCGGAATGCCTCGGCTTTTTACATTCATAGCAAGAAATGGTGTCCATTTTAAGTTTATTTTTATATTTTTTATTCATTTGCATGAATTTATTTGGTTCTTTGGTCATAAGTTTAAACTCATAGTCCTCATCGCTTGAGGTATTACTCGAGGAGTCATCTATTATTCTTTGTGCCAAGTCCTTCTTGTTCTTTAGAAGGTATTCATCTTTGGTTCTCAAGGCAATGTCCTTCCTATTCTTTGAAAGATATTCTTCAAGTTTATCATTGCAAGTTATTTTATTTATTTTTTATTCCTTTAATTTAGTTGTGCTTTCATGTATGTAAAGTATGTCATATATCAAAAGTCGAATCACAAGTAAAAACCTAATTAAATTTATTTTTATCTAAAATATAAAATAAAGCATGCATAACTTTAACATTTAATGAAAACATATGTCTTTCATGATTATTCCAATCATCTATAGGATTGGATGACTTCTAAAATTTATTTTCAACGATGTTCTACAAATCAAAATCTAATGAAATTAAAAAATATATATGTATTCTAGTTTTTCAAAAAGTATAATCTGTCCGATTAAATATAGGAGGACGTGTGATATATTGACCCTCATTAATGCCAAAAGAAGCCATTAATTTGTTTGGGTGTTAATCTAATTGAGTATAACGTGGCTCTAATACTAACTGTTAGGATCGAGTTGACACTAGGGGGAGGGGGGATGAATTAGTGTTAAGTGAGAAACTTCAGTTTAAAAAACTTTTTGCTCGAAGAAAACTGATATTGAAAGTGTCTAACTTGAAACTAGTTAATAATCAATTAAATCTAAGATCAATAGTAATGAAAGGCAAGAAAGAGATGCACACCATATTTTTATAGTGGTTTGGTCCCCTTGACCTACGTCCACTCCTAATTCCTCTTCACTTGAGGCCATCGACTTCAACTCCTGATTTTTTCAACGGACGAAGATCAAACACCCCTCTTACAACTCTATTCTTCTTTTACAGGTTCAGGAGATAACCTTTACAATTCTTTCAGCTCTCCCTTAAACAAAAACTACACAAGAAGAAATGAGGGGGAGCTCTCAAGGAATTATAATAGTGTTTTCATAAGTTTTTTGCTCTTGATTCGTGCATTTACTCAAGCAAGAATGGGTGAGGTATTTATAGGCCCAAACGACTTTAATATTGGAGCCAAAATTCAAATTTCTAGAGTTCTCGATGTGTTGGTCTCGGAGATTATGTTTTGATGGTAGTACTGCCAGTCTAGGTCGTATGACCGCTTAACACAGTCTAGGATTGACACACCTTCGAAGACTGTGTTATCTTGGAGACCGTGTCTTCGAAGATCGTGTCTTATCTAATCTTGGGTTACTGAAATGACTTTTATAATAAGTCTAAATCAACCCCAATTAAGGTCTAATGATCTCTTAATTGAGTTAGTAAAATAAACTCTCATTATGATGCTAACTACGATACTTAACACACAATCTTCATTGTCCAATCGTCAATTGATCTCTCAGCAAACTCCTAATGAACTCCCAGCATTCTTCTGACGAACTCTCGGCGAGCTCCCGACCACTTGTCGGCAAACTCCCGACGAACTTCCCGGTAAACCTCTGGTGAGCTCTCGGCGAGCTCCCGACAACATCATCCGAACCTTGGCCTATCTCCGGCGAACTCTCGGTGAGCTCCCACTGTGTCGTCCGAACCTTGGCCCAATGCTCTATCTTGACTCCGATCCAACATCTGATTGTAATGCCCTTTTACTGTCATAGTTAATCCTGCATCAATTTCTTTAACACATAAGTTAGATCATAAAACCCATCAATTGATTTCATCATCAAAATACGAGATTCAACACGGACCCTCCTTCTAGTGCAAAAATGTTGCTGGACTTTATGTTATGGTCGAGGAGTCAGCATGGCTTGGTTCGCCCCGCGTGCGCAAGCTCGTCCATGTCGGTCGGGAAGAGGTGTGGAGATTGGAAGGGGGTTGGTTGTGTTTGCTCTAGGGTGCGCCTTAGGCTCCTCTTTCGGGGTCTGCTAAGGAATTATGCACAAAGACGTCATCAGAGTGGGGGCACTCGATGTGACATCTCCAATGATCAAGTCAGTATCCCGATCGAGATAGTCTGAAGAGTATAATATATTGAGTTAGAGAGTCCGAGAGAGGTCCCATGAGTCGTTCTCTAGGGCAAGTTTTATACTCACCAAGTGGGAGACAGTCGTATCCCGACCCTTAATGCCGGCGACGTCCTAGGCTGGATCGGGGGTACGGGACTGTTGAGTTCTGAGGCTTCGGTCAATGGGTTGGTGCCAAATGACGCTGCCTTCCGGGTCTTGAGCCTATTGTTGTGATAGGTCGACTGATACTATGCCGGGTCGGATGATACTGTGATAACTCGATTGGCACTACGTTAGGTCGATCGAGCTGCGTCATTTGTCTTAGGCCGTCGGGTGACGTGGTCTGACGAGCTGGCTCCAAGGCTAGCGTGGATCATGGTGATCGGGCCGACCCATTAGCTGCTCTATCAACAGGTAAATTGGATATTTTAAATTAAAAATATTATGCGAGAAAAAGTAAAAGAGGAAGTACTGATGGAAAAATACTCAAAATTTTAATATTTTCTAAAAAAATAGCTGTACTTATTTCGTCACATTTATAATAACGATAGCATTAATGTGCACAAATATTACCGTTTTCGCTCACGAATCTAAGAAAAAAACAGCGACAATTTTCACTAAGAACGGCTAGAAAGAGAGGGGAAAAAAATAAAAAAATACGCAAAGTCTCCTGAAAAATTTGCCCTTTCAATACATATAAATTTCTTAATCAATTATCTTACAATTTTTTGTATATAAAAAAGGAAAAAATGAGTTGATTTATCAGTCAACTCAGTTTTTGCTTGTATTTGAGAGGCAGAGCAGCAAAATACGCCTTTCCAGTTGGTCTATACCAGTGTCAGATGTGGCGCCCATAGGTTCCACCCAATGACATGCGGCCATTTTCCTGTGCGGCAAAGGGCTCGAGTGAGCTGAGCCGGACCACCTGTCTTTCCTGCTCGTATGATACCAGGGTTTCCGTATCGCACACTGTATCTGCTGGCGTCCATTCAAATCTTTACGGTTTACAATCTTTCAAAACAACATTCTTTTTTCTTTTTATTTTGCTTGGGTAGAATCAAACACTCATCATGCCCATGTCTCATCCACTGACTAACATTTTCAATTTGAAGGATTATGTTAAAACAAATCACGATGACGAAGATTCTCTGTTAAAATCTTATGTGGTTGCATATTAGAATGAATGTATACATTAATTTAAGTTTCACGTTTGAACCAATTTGGTATTGCATTCAAATATCATATTTCATCTGTTCCGTTCGGACATGCTTCCACGAAAAACATGTCTAAACCGTTAACTAAAATATAAACATCTTTGGCCAATTTACCGAATTAAAAGCTTGGTAATTATTTTCTATCGTAGGGAATCCATCATAATCACTCTTACTAGGTACATTTTTCTTTAAATTCCAATCTTATCATCAATTTCCTAAAACCTTCTACGCCTCTTCTCCTGTCATCTCCTAAGCATCTACCTTTTTCACTTTCTATAAAATTAGTCTATATTTATGATAAAATATAAAAATTAGTATACTACTTTTCAGAATTATAAGAGTCTGAGATGGTTTAGTCAAAGTTTATCCCATTGTGCTAAAAGATAAACTAAAATATACTCTTTCAAAGAATACATCAAAACACATACTAATTTTGATTTAAAAAATATCACAATCCTTATTACAATCATATTTTAGTATAGTGTTATACTTGAAAATGAATAGAATTACACTTGTTCATCTAACCTACCTAAAAATATGCCAAGCTCGATAATTAATTATACAAAAATAACAAAAAGTTCGTTAGAATCCCAATTAGAATCATGTTTCAATTGAATATTAAAAATTTAGCATGTTAGGCGGAAGTTGACTTGTTATGCTGAAATATAAATTAAAATATATTTATTCACATAATCTATAAAAAACCAAATTAATGATTAGTTATCATAAAAATAAAAAAAATTAGCTATGTTAGATGTATTTTCTAAGATAATTATGAAAATTTGAGATGATTTGGTCAAAGTTGACCTATTACTGTTGAGAATAAATTGACCTACTCTCGTTCATGTAACTTATCTTAAAAACATATCAAAATCAATAGTTAATTTTTTTAAATCATAAAAATACAAGATATATTAATATATTATTTTAATAAAATTGTGAAAGTTTTGAGGTTGTTTGATGAAAGTTGAACCTGTCAAATTAAAATACATTGATTCACAAAACCTACCCAAAATATGTTCTGGTATTGTTATGAAATATTGAAATAATTGGATGGAAGTTAGCCTGTTACATTTGAAAATAAATATGATTATAGTCGTTCAGAGAACCTACCAAAAGCATACCAAATTCAAAAGTTAATTATTCTAAATTTACCATGAAATAAAAAACTAATGCAATCCTTGTCATAATTATATTCTAACACAATTATGAAAGTTTTAGGTGGCTTGGTCAAAGTTGATTACGCACATAAAACCTGCTTAAAAACATATCAAATTCGATAATTAATTATCCTAAATTATAAAAATTAAAATTAAAATATTTGTTAGAATCATGTTCTAAAAGTTTATGATCATTGGTTAAAGTTGATCAGTTACACTTGAAAATGAATTGAAAGACATTATAGAAACTATCTAATTGAGGATTATTAATCGAGTGTCTTTTCATTGAACATTATATAGATTACTTTAAACTTGTAAATCCAACTTACTTATTTTTTATAATTTTAATTTTTTCAATTTTAAAAGTATTTTTGGATAAGAAGGAGACGAAGGAGAGAGGGTGGAGGAGAAGACTGCAGAAGAGGGGGAGAAGGAGAAAGAGAAATAGATAAGGGGCAGGTGAAGGAGAGAATGCAAAAAAGAGCGGAGATCATAAGATACTCTGTAGTTTATCTTGATTTTCATATATTTGATAGAAAGAATGAGGATATTTTTATATAAATCGCAAAATCAGGATACCTAAGATAAAAGCGAGATCATAAGATACAATCTAGGACAAGGTAATAGTGAAAGGTATTTCTTTTTTTTCCTGTAAATTGCCCGACATCCTTCAAAACCTGGTGATCCACGTCAATAAATAGGCCGTGTTTTTAGTTCTGATGTCTTTAATGCACTCCATAATCCTATGATATTATGAGCAGTTAAACAGAGCCAACAGTTCCAGCAGACGTAATGATGGTCTTAATGGATTCAGCTCTACCTGTCCCAAAATTACATATATACCCCTTTTTTATTTGGTAATTGAGGTTGTGCATAATATCACTGTTTTTTATCTTTATGGTGTTAATCTTATTTATTACATATATAATATTATATATTAGCTAACGAGGGTACCATAGTTGTGATTAATCTGACATGGAGGGACATATATTTGTCATATCAAATCGTAAGGGCAATTATGTTATTTCATAACCGTGCAACTCTGTGCTTGATGTGACAACACCTACACGGCAGCATTCAAAGCGCTTCCTCTCACCCTCTCGCCCTCGCTCTCTCTGGAGGATCCATGGCTTCCCTCTTCTTCCTCTTCCTCCTCTTGCCTTTCGCCATCCTACTACTCGTTCTTGCTGCAATCGTCCGTCCACGGCCGGTCAGGATCCCCCTCAAGGGTCGCCACGTGCTTGTCACCGGTGGATCCAGCGGCATCGGACTCGCCCTGGCCCTCCGCGCCGCCGCCGAGGGTGCCCGCGTCACCATCTTCGCCCGCGACCCCTCTCGCCTCCAGGACGCTCGCCACGCCATCCGCCTTGCCACCGGTGTCGACGTCGCCGTCCTCGCCGCCGACGTTCGGGACTCTGAAGCCGTCGCCCGCGCCCTCGAGGCTGCCGACTACGTCGACGTCCTCATCTGCAACCACGGTGTGTTCCTGCCGCAGGAACTCGAGCGGCAGAGCCTGGAGGAGGTCCGGTTCATGGTCGAGGTCAACCTCATGGGTACGTTCCACCTCATCAAGGCCGCCCTCCCCGCCATGAAGCAGAGAGCGAAGGAGAGTGGCCTCCCGGCATCCATTGCCATCATGTCGTCCCAGGCCGGCCAGGTATCTGACATATTGCTTCTAGGAATTTGTACTGGATTTCTTCCCGATAATGCCATTTTGTTCATCCGGGACACGTTCTGACAACAATCTTGCTGCTGAGAACTAAGAAGAAGGGTGTTTTGCTTAACAGGTGGGAATTTATGGTTACACAGCATATTCGGCAAGTAAATTTGGGCTTCGGGGACTGGCAGAAGCTTTGCAGCATGAGGTTATTGCTGATAACATCCACATAACTCTCGTCTTTCCTCCAGATACAGACACACCAGGACTTGCTGAAGGTGAGGACCACTGCCTTACTCTAATCGCTGTCATAATTTTCCATTTCTTTTTCTGAATGCTTGTTAATTAAAATTCCATATACATAATTTAGATTCTCTGTGCAATGTCCAATAAGTTCTGCTATTTTGATCAGAACCTGATCTTCTGCTATTTAAGATCTGTACGATTACTCTCATGCATTTCATAATTTCTGCCTTACTCAGACCGCAGATTTTTGACTAAACTAACTTGATAAATATAATTTAGGGTCTATACGCAATTTCCAATAACTTTTATTATTTATATTAGGTACTTTATGTAGATCTAGCAATTAGCATTCATGTCGATGTTGACAATTAAGCTCTAAATCCAAATCATTCCTAGACTAGATTCTCTTTTTTTTTCCAAAGAGAAGAACTTGTATTACTTAAAAGCAGCAAATTCAACTAGTGCTCGAAGAATTAACACTCGAAAAGGAAATAAAAGGATCCAATCAGTGGCCTATCCACAAAAGGAACTTGACATAACCATCCAATCAATCAGCATAACAGTTCCCTTCCCTAAATATATGATGAACATTAACACACTTGAGGGATTCCATCGACCTTTAATATTTCTAACAATGTTTAAGCAGTTTCTAACACCCTCGAAGAACAATGGTTCTTTCACCATCTTAGATGAGTCAGTTTCAATATCCACAACCGCACATTCTTCTCCTCAGAGAGCTGCAACCCTCCAAGCACAGCAGCAAGCTCATTATAAAGACAGGTTTTGCCAGTAAAAATTTGCAACCTGCAGCCACACAACAGCCACCATTATTTCAACTAAAATAACTGAAACTTCCTTACCATTAGGCTTCACAATAGAACCCATCCATATTAAATTTAAACCATCTCACTTCAGTCCTTTGCCAGATCACAAGGATCGGAATTGGAGAAATAGAAATGCCCTCAGAACGAATTTGGCAAGGATCAACAGCCATGTAAGCGATCATGAACAAGATCCATGTTAATAAAAATTGGTTTAAAGCAAGGTTTTATGTGCCGGTCCATACCGGTGTACCAATATTTTGTCGGTACCAGTATGGTACCTATACCAGGCAGTATGCACAGTATGTACCGCCCGGTATAATAAATATTTTATAATATTTTTATAATATAATATAATATAATATTAAAATATTAAATATATTAAAAAATCAAATAAAGGGGCGACGTCGCCTCGATCTCTCTCCCCGTGCGGGAGACGTTCCGTCTCCCCGCGCGGGGAGAAAAGTTGCTCGCGGGCGGCGAGGGCTCGCGGGCGACCCACGGGCGGCGAGGGCGCGTGGGCTACCCGCGAGCAGCGAGGGCGCGTGGGCGAGGTATTTCTTCTTCTCCTCTTCTTCTTTTTTCTTCTTTTCCTCTTCTTCTTCTTCTTCCTCTTCCCTTTTTCTTCCTCAATCAACCGCCGACGGTCGATTTCTCCCTTAATCGACCGTTGACGGCCGATTCGATTTCTCCCTTAATCGACCGCCGACGGCCGATTTTATGGTGCCGCCCGGTAGTGGCCGGTCTGCGTACCGGTCAGCTGCCAGACCGGTACATATCGGGCGGTACGGGCCTTACCGCTCGGTAAGGAAAACCTTGGTTTAAAGGTTAAAGGCATATAAAAAATCGAGGTATAATAAAAACATCCATAGGAAGACTGTCACCAAGAACAAAGGAGAAACTGGACTTCAACTGGTGCATAGCTTTCAAAAAGAGCCTCTAGGACCAACTGGCATTAGCAGTAGAAGTGACCTACAAGGGAGAAACTAACTCAAATTTTGCACACACAACATTAAGCTAAATTCCGTCAGCATGAGAAAGTTAAAAATTCTTTTGGATTGAAGAGCCGTAGAGGTGAACTCAAGATTCTGCACACCAAGGTCACCCTAACATTTGGAGTCAGTGACTTTGCTCCAAGCAACAAGATGCAATCCTCTAACATTGTGGCCCTTTTGCCATAAAAAATTCTTAGAAATTCTTTTAAGATGTTTAAGCACCATTATGGGCATCTAAGAAACTGCAAGCAAATGAATAGGGGATGACAAAAGAATAGAGTTAATCAGCGTCACACGGTTGGCTTGAGATAAGTAATTGGCCTGCCAAGAATTAAGCTTCTATTGATAGACTACACATTAAAATCAAAAGCAAATGCAATCATACGACGAGAATTCATGGTTCCAAGATATTTAAAAGGGAACTATCCCTTTTTAATACCAAAAAAATCACAGATCAAGGCTTTAGTTTGCCTATTAGCATCAATCGAGAAGAAAATTTCAGATTTCCTAAGATTCATTCTTTGGTTAGTAAGACACTCATAAGTATGAAAGATTTCAGCAATCGTCCTACAAGATCTTTTAGTAGCCCTAAAACAAAGAAGTATGTCATCCACATACATCATCTGGGTAAGCTTATATCTATTCTTAAAATCAAACAGAGGAAGCTTTCCCTCCCTAGTGGCCTTAGGAAAAAGGTATATTAACAATTGAGCCATGATGACATAAAGGTAGGGGGACAAAGGATCACCTTGCCTGATACCCCTGACACCTATAAGGAATTTGGACGATTTTCCATTAACCAATCAAGTATACTTAGGAGAAGAGACAGATATGAATCCACGAAATGAAAGCTTCAGGGAAATTGAACGGATGAAGAGCCTTAGAGATAGCATCTCAAGACAATACGTCATGTCTCCTCTTGGTCGACTTTAATGATGATAATGGGATTTTGACATCTAGACTTATACAGGGAATGATCAACCTTCTGGGCCACTAAAATGTTATCCTGAATGCTCCTACCAAGAAGAAAGGCACTGTTCCATGGCAATCAAATTAGTCAAAAAAAGCTTAATCCTATTAGTAAGGAGTTGCCTAAAATATCTAACATTGCATAAAAAGATAGGTATTTAATCCTAATTAGTACAAGGATTGGGTCACTTTGGAATAAATGTAGTGAAGGACCCAAAAACTATGCAGGATAGTGTTAGAACCCTTGCGGATTCTAAGCTTGGGGTGATCTCTATAGGGGATCTGCCTCCTTGGAACTCTATAAGGGTTCCTCCCTCGATTTTCTGCACATAGGCTGAAAAATAATTGATCTATTGATGATGAAAAGTGGTTGATTACAAGGTTATTTATAGGGCCTCTAAACTCTAACTCCTAATAGGATTCCTACTCAAGATTCCGACTCCTAACAACTCCAACTCCAACTCCAACTCCAACTCTAAGAAGCAACTCCTACTTCCAACAATTCCAATCCCTTCTCTAAGAAGCAACCCATAGTCAGCCTAACTAGGGGTAGCCGGCTACCATTGACTCCTAATCCTCCTCCAACTTAACCCTAACCCTAGCCGACCCCTTTTACTAAAGTAGGGGGCGGCTAGCTAGGGTTTACATGCGCCCCAACTCCTAACTCAATCCCTCATCCTAGCCAGCCTCTCTTAAGAGGAGGAGGGGCTAGGAGACTCCCATCCCATAAGGACTCCTCCCTAACCTTAGCCAACCACTTCTTTACTAGGGGGTGGCGACTAGATTAGGGTTTATTACATTCATGACGCAATTGACTTTATCCCGTATCCATCTCCGACTCCTAACCCGACTTCAGATCAGTCGAATCGTAACCCTACTAGGATTTGGGCTGATTTATTACAATAAACTCAAATCTTCTCCTAGCTGACCTAATGTCAGCTCTAGGTTGGCCAACAAGGCATAATCTAAGGACTCGACTTAATCGACTAGGACTCGACTCAGCTAGGGTCCTAACAGACCCGCCCTTCAAATTTGCCTTGTCGTCAAGGCTGAGCTCCACATCTCCGGGTCCTGATCTGCAACTCCTCATGAGGCTCCCTCATGGCCCCTATAGTAGGCGCATTCTGCTCTTGCGGTCCAGCGCTAGCAGTAGTGACTGGACGATGATGTGCCATGATCCTGCGGTCCCATGCAATCATCAGCTGAACCTGGGCCTCATCAACTTGGGTGTTGGGTGGATGGATCTGGGCTGAGTCATCATCTTTAAACTTCCATTTGCGGTGAGATTCCTGGAGGATCAATTGCAATTTTGAATTAGTGTGCCGATCCGATCCATAAGTTATGGCTCCAATGTGACCTCCAATTTTGTAGGGTCCAAAGAAACTGGGAGACTACTTTCGTGAGGTTGGAGTTTGCATAAATTCCTGCTGGTAGGGATGAAGACTAAGGAAGACTCGATCTTTAATAGCAAAGTTCCTTGTACTCTGGCGTTTGTCAGGCGGCTGTTTCTTTCTTGTGCGGGCTGGCGTGTGGTTGTTCTTTAATGGTAGCCAAACTTTCCTTTGCGATGGTGGTTGCGCTCTAGTAGAGCCTATGGTAAGGTGAGCCTGATTTGAGTTTGGAGGGAGTAGAAGTTGCAATTTTTCAGGACTTAATTTTATCTTCTCTTTGTGCTGTTGTCCTGTATCATTCCAAGCCACAAATTCAGCATTAGTTAGCATTTCCTCGTCGTAGATTGATAGCTTCAGGTGGTATAGGGAGAGGGATTTGCTGATGTAGGCTAGGGGTCGACTATCTTGCATGTGGATAACACAAATTCTAGCTCCCGATGCATCAACCGTGAACACTTTGCCGAAGTCGGGTAAAGCTAGCATCGATAAAGAGTAGGGTCTGCAACTTGGTCGGATGACCCATGTTTCAAGCATCTCTTCTTTAATCCTCTCTATTTCAACTTTCTGGAGATGAGGATAACGACATGGCCGAGTGTTTGTTGTTGGTTTGCCCGGGAGAATTAGAATTCGGTGGTCATGTCGGCGGCTAGAAAGTAGGCTGCGCGGCTCGGCGAAAATGTCTGAAAATTCAGCAAGCGATTGGAGAAGGTTTGGGTCTTCAATTTTTGTTGGCTCCCCCATAGAATGCTGCTGAAGTTGCATCAGGAAGTCGTTGTTCACTTTGTTCAAAACTTTCTCCGTTTGTTACGTGCAAATTATCGTTACGTCGCTCTCGCGTTTCTCGCGTAGGATCTCCTTTTTCTCATGGTTGAAAAATTGTATGATAAATTTGGAAAAATTCTAGGAACATCACCTAGCGTACTCAACCATTTAATGTCGAGCACGACCTCATAATCATCAAGAGGAAGGAGGAAGAAATCAGTAAGTATCTCTTGGTCCTGTCGCAACAATTTCATCCGCGGGCTTCTTTGGTCGCACTTCAAAATTTGGCCGTCGGCGACCTCAACGTTAAACCTGCTGCAATCTTCATTTTGGAGCATTAATTGGGCAGCAACCTTGCTGTTCCTAAAGTTGTTGGTGCTCCTAGTCTTGATGAGGACGGTGACGGGTTGCGGCTTAAGAGATTCTTCAACTTTTGCTGCTTGTGGGTACGTATGGCCGGCTAAAGCGTGAGTCGTGCAATCGGCCGGCTGTGGTTCTTCCTTTGTGTTCTCCTCCTTAGTTTCCTGGACCTCTTGTTTAGATTCTTCAATAGGTTTGATTATGGAAAGCTTCCCTTTTTCACAGCGATGGTTGCGGCTCCAAAGTTTGTCGCAATACAAACAAAGTCCCTTCGCCGATATGTCATGTAGCTCTTCTAACTTCAACTTTTGCTGCTTGTGGGTACGTATGGCCGGCTAAAGCGTGAGTCGTGCAATCGGCCGGCTGTGGTTCTTCCTTTGTGTTCTCCTCCTTAGTTTCCTGGACCTCTTGTTTAGATTCTTCAATAGGTTTGATTATGGAAAGCTTCCCTTTTTCACAGCGATGGTTGCGGCTCCAAAGTTTGTCGCAATACAAACAAAGTCCCTTCGCCGATATGTCATGTAGCTCTTCTAACATCAATTTTTTTGGCAGCGAAGGACGACTGGGGGTAGAGGGAGGTTTATATGCTGCTGGTCTAGGAGTGGTTCTCATCCTTCGAGCATTTTGGTTGAGCCGTTCCTCTTGGATTCGGGTGAAAGAGATTGCGGGTGTCATGGTGCGAGGCTGCAACGCTACAAGAGGAAGGAGGAAGAAATCAGTAAGTATCTCTTGGTCCCGTCGCAACAATTTCACCCGCGGGCTTCTTTGGTCGCACTTCAAAATTTGGCCATCGGCGACCTCAACGTTAAACCTGCTGCAATCTTCATTTTGGAGCATTAATTGGGCAGCAACCTTGTTGTTCCTAAAGTTGTTGGTGCTCCTATTCTTGATGAGGACGGTGACGGGTTGCGGCTTAAGAGATTCTTCAACTTTTGCTGCTTGTGGGTTCGTATGGTCGGCTAAAGCGTGAGTCGTGCAATCGGCCGGTTGTGGTTCTTCCTTTGTGTTCTCCTCCTTTGGTTCTTGGACCTCTTGTTTAGATTCTTCAATAGGTTTGATTATGGAAAGCTTCCCTTTTTCGCAGCGATGGTTGCGGCTCCAAAGTTTGTCGCAATACAAACAAAGTCCCTTCGCCGATATGTCGTGTAGCTCTTCTAACATCAATTTTTTTTGCAGCGAAGGACGACTGGGGGTAGAGGGAGGTTTATATGCTGCTGGTCTAGGAGTGGTTCTCATCCTTCGACCATTTTGGTTGAGCCGTTCCTCTTGGATTCGGGTGAAAGAGATTGCGGCTGTCATGGTGCGAGTCTGCAACGCTTTAACCACTCTAATTTCCGGCTGTCATGGTGCGAGGCTGCAACACTACAAGAGGAAGGAGGAAGAAATCAGTAAGTATCTCTTGGTCATGTCGCAACAATTTCACCCGCGGGCTTCTTTGGTCGCACTTCAAAATTTGGCCGTCGGCGACCTCAACGTTAAACCTGCTGCAATCTTCATTTTGGAGCATTAATTGGGCAGCAACCTTGTTGTTCCTATAGTTGTTGGTGCTCCTAGTCTTGATGAGGACGGTGACGGGTTGCGGCTTAAGAGATTCTTCAACTTTTGCTGCTTGTGGGTTCGTATGGCCGGCTAAAGCGTGAGTCGTGTAATCGGCCGGCTATGGTTCTTCCTTTGTGTTCTCCTCAGTTTCCTGGACCTCTTGTTTAGATTCTTCAATAGGTTTGATTATGGAAAGCTTCCCTTTTTCGCAGCGATGGTTGCGGCTCCAAAGTTTGTTGCAATACAAACAAAGTCCCTTCGTCGATATGTCGTGTAGCTCTTCTAACATCAATTTTTTTGGCAGCGAAGGACGACTGAGGGTAGAGGGAGGTTTATATGTTGCTGGTCTAGGAGTGGTTCTCATCCTTCGAGCATTTTGGTTGAGCCATTCCTCTTGGACAGTCATGGTGTGAGGCTGCAACGCTTTAACCACTCTAATTTTCGGCTTGAGTCCTTCGATGAATGTCCCTAATAATTGTCTGTCAGACCAATCACGAGCAAGGTAAGATAATTCCTCAAACCTGGTCTGGTATTCTTGGATCGTGGAGGTTTGTCAAATCTTGGCAAATTGTTCGTTGATATTCTCGTATTTGGTCGGCCCAAAGCGGTTCAGTAGTGCTTTCTTGAATTGTATCAACGTCGGAGCCCCATGGGTGTATTCAAGCCGATTGTACCATTGAATTGCATCTCCTTCGAAGTGGATGACAACGGTGTCCACCATGGAATCCTCCGGTGTTCGGTAATAGCAGAAGTAATGTTCGGCGCGCGAAATCCATCCTGTCGTTCTCCTTCTTCCCATCGAGGGAAGTCCACCCTCATGCGTGACTGCATCATATTAGTGACTCATACTTCCTTTTTGGGAGGCCTCTCTGAACTTGCCTTGTTAGAATTTTGTTGGGCTCGGAGATCAGCCCAATCCGAATTCGACGAATAAGGCGCGCAATCTATCCTCCATGCATGATTCAAACATCTCAAACTTGGCATAGATTGAACCTTGAGATGCCATTGCATGTGCCTCCAAATCTGAGATGTCAATATCCTTCTCTTGCTGGGGTTAGTGGTATGAAACGGTTGGGTGGATTGGTGGTCGAAAGGGATGGTGGATCATGGGTAGATGGCTGCGGTTTGGGGTTGATAGGTGGTTGTTTTTTTGGTTGCTGTTGGGGTTGTGATTTAGGGCTGCTGGGGTATAATGGCCGAGGTTTAAGGTTAAAGGATTGGTTTAGAGTTGATGTTGATGACAACAATGGATTTGGTGGGGGTCGGGTGTGGATGCAGCAAGTAGTACCGAAGGTAGTGCAGCAATATTTTTCGGCAAGGAGGGTGCTGTTGGTGCTGCTATTTAGGGCTGTTGTAGAGGCTGTAAGGTGGGTTTGGTGACAGAGGTTTAGGGTTAGATGGGTGGCTTAGGGTTACTGTTGATGGCAGCAACTGGTTTGGTAGAGATGGGTGGCCGAAAGGGTGATAGATCAAGGTCGTGGTTTAGGGTTGATAGCTTACGGTTTAGGTTGCTGTTGGTGCTGCGGTTTAAGGGTGTTGTGGGGGCTAGAAAGGATTTCGGTGGCAGTGGTTTGAGGTTAGGAAGAAAGGTTTAGGGTTGCTGTTGGGGGCAGCAACCGGTTTGGGAAGGTTTGGGTGGTAGCGGAGGATCGGTGGTGGAAGGTTGTGGCTGCGAGGGTTCACTGTTTTGGGCTGCAGTATTGGGTGCTGTTAGGGTTATGAAAATAGGTATTGACGGCTGCCTCTTAAGGCTAGAGGGGTGTCCTAAAGGCGTCGCGGTTGGTGGCAGCAAGATGGTTAGGGTTTGGTGGGTCTAGAGAAGAAGAAAGACAAAGGTACAACAGCAGATTTTTTCATCGAAAAAATTTCAGCAGTATAGATGCAATTTTTTCAGCAATTCACAACAAGGATTCGAGTAAAACTTAAGGGGAATCCACTGGTAAGGGAGAGGTAATGCCGTCAAAAAATTCGTGGAAGAAAACAGCAGCAAAAGATTCGGCAAGATCAAAGATCACGGGAAGGTACTGCGGCAGATTTTTACGTCTAAAGTGCAGCAGTTTGGACGTAAAAGATCAGTGGCTTTTATCAACAATTTTTTGACGAAATCAAAAGGAAATCCGCTTTTAAAGAGTGCCAAAGACGTCGTAAAAAACTTGTGGAAAATTGGACAGAAAAATCGTAGTAGCAAGATCAAAATAGGCAGTGTTATGCGGCTAAATTCTGTAGTGCAACTTTCGTCATAAAGATGGAAGCTTTGCGACAAAGAGTTTATGCAGCGAGATAAGAACAATATTTTTGGGTTTTTGGATAAAGGATAACTAAATTGCAGCAGCAGTAAGGTAGGAATCCAGAACCTGTTGCAATTCGTGGGAAGATCAAAAGATGATCTATGGTAGTGGAGATGACGGCGGAATTCGACGACGATCTAAGCAATTGTGGGAATTGCTTGGACGGCTGTGGAAGGATGAGGGGTGGCTGTGGTAGGGCAATGAGACGCCAAGAACGCTGCTCTGATACCAAATGATAGAAACCTTGTGGATTCTAAGCTTGATGTGATCTCTATAGGAGATCGGCCTCCTTGGAACTCTATAGGGGTTCTTCCCTCCTTGGTTTTCTGCACATAGGCTGAAACATAATTGTTCTATTTATGATGAAAAGTGGCTGATTACAAGGTTATTTATAGGGCTTCTAAACCCTAACTTTTAATAGGATTCCTACTCAAGACTCCTGCTCCTAACAACTCCAACTCCAACTCTAAGAAGTAACTCCTACTTCCAACAACTCCAACTCCAACTCTAAGAAGCAACTCCTACTTCCAACAACTCTAATCTCTTCTCCAAGAAGCAACCCCTAGCCAGCCTAACTAGGGTGGTCGGCTACCATTGACTCCTAATCCTCCTCCAACTTAACCCTAACCCTAGCAGACCCTTTTTAGTAAAGTAGGGGGCAGCTAGCTAGGGTTTACATGTGCCCCAACTCCTAACTCAATCCCTCATCCTAGTCGGCCTCTCTTAAGAGGAGGGGCTAGGAGATTCCCATCCCATAAGGACTCCTCCCTAACCCTAGCCAACCACTTCTTTACTGGGGGGTGGTGGCTAGATTAGGGTTTATTACATTCATGACGCAATTGACTTTAACCCATATTCATCTCCGACTCTTAATCCGACTCCTGATCAGTCAAATCCTAACCCTACTAGGATTTGAGCTGATTTATTACAATGAACTCTAATCTTCTCATAGTTGACCTAATGTCAGGTTTAGGTTGGCTAACAAAGTCTAATATAAGGATTCGACTCAATCGTCTAGGACCTGACTCAGCTAGGGTCCTAATAGATAGATGTTTGAAGGAAGTGATTCAAAGAGACCACATGGAATCAGAAATTATATCCCAACAACCCCTATAAAACTCTATCGTGAAGTCATCTGAGCTAGAGCTTTTACCTAGCCCATAGACCTTAGTACATTCCAAATCTCACTACACTCAAAAGGGTTTAACTAGGCACTTGTAATCTAGATCCTCACTCCCCAAAGAGGAGGGCCAGCAAAGATTGGTAGATGGAATAGAAGGGGGTTGATTCCACATATCAAAATATAATTATACAATTTACAAATTTGTACATAATCTCCTTTGGTTGAATAATATAGAATCATTAATCCTAATGGACAAAATATGATTCTGCCTTCTATGATTAGCAACGATATTATGATAGTAATGGGTATTACAATCCCTATCAGAAATCCACTTAGTCTTAGCAAATGCCCATCACTTATGATTAAGTTGTCAAGGATGGCCTGAAAATGATTATGCAAACAGATCAACTGTACACTCTCAACCTCATTTAGACTGGAAATGGCCTCCTTAGCTTCAAGCTAATTGATGGATATGCTTGAAGCTAGGAAGCCTGGTCATTAAGGTCTCCATAATGCTTCCTAGACTAATTCTTGGGCCATTGAAGTTGTGTGTTTGTCTCCTTTGTTGTTTTACAAGTTTGGTGTACCATTTTGAGGTTGAGTTTGTGTCCTTTTGTGATGCTACAATTTTGACACACCATTTTAAAGTTGAGTTTGTTTCATTTATCGCTCTACAATTTTAACACACCACTATGATGTAGGTCCATTTAATTGTATGCAACATTTAAATAAATCTTATTTGTTTAAGAGATAAATAAATGAATGAGTAGTTCCTATATTATGTGTATGTAAGTGGTGTATATTTAAGTTTTTGATGGTGTTATTCCATTGTCCACCTGTGGGACCTTCATCTCCAAGAGTTTCTCCTTGAGCTAGAATTAATGAGTTATTCTTTTTTGTAACATTCGTCACTACTATTGCCTTCTCTTCCTCTTTCTCTTTTCCGTTTTTATTCTTAATATTTTTTTTTTGGTCATGAACTACTTGTTCATCACACTACTTCTCTACAGTTATAACATACATTTTCTGGGTCACTGAATCAGTTGTGCTTACTGATTGCAGAGCACAAGAGAAGACCTGAGGTAACAAAGTTAATAGCAGGGTCTCAAGGTGGTATGAAGGCTGATGATGTAGCTAAGAAAGCCTTACATGGAATCAAGTCTGGACAATTTGTTGTTGCTTGCAACTTCGAGGGATATCTATTACATGTAGCAACAGTTGGACTGTCTCCTCAGAGATCATACTTCATGGCATTTGTTGAGATCCTTGGTGTCGGTCTTATGCGGTTTGTGGCCCTGTGCTACCAGTGGAGTTGGTTCACCATTATCGAGAAATGGCATGCTAAAATGAGGAGTGGTTAGTACCTTCCCTTTTTGTTGTAGGTTTGTTGATTGTTGCTCTAGAACTGAAGAAGATTGTTCATTTGCTGTTGTCCTTTAAGCACTTCAATGGCTGTTATGCAGATTTATTAAGAGAGACAAGTGACAGTCTCCACACATAGTGGCATCGTGCATGAGTTCTTTTTCAAATTGGATTCTTGTACTGCTTTAATGAGTTCTCTCATAAATCTAATGTATTGCTTTATGTTGTGAAACATCCGTTTTCTCCGCTAAATTTCATAATTCATGCATATGCATGATGAATCCAGAATAGGCTATGTTTGAAAAGATTAACGAGTCATTCCATAAGCTTCTCACGCTCCTAAAATTCTCAACTGTGAACTTGTGGAATGTATCTGTCTTATAGAATCAACAACTGCAACAAAATTAACCTCTACATTCCGATTTTGGTTTTACAGTTTATTTTTTTCTTCCAAATTGCATCCGGAACAATTTTGTTTATAGATAAGTTAGTGTGGGAAGATACCCTTTTCTCTCTCGGGATCCTCTCTTTCTATTTAACAAGCTCTCAACAAAAACAATTACATCAATAAATAATATAATAATAATACATGATGATATCATAATATGATAATACTATAATGAGTATGATAATACAATGAAAAAATAATAACGATCATAATAAGATGGATAGAGATATGTTACTTATGTACTATTTGTTTCCTGTTAACTTTATTAAACTAATTAAGAATTATCGTATCATTTACTAAGGTGTGTGAGAAAGCTAATTGGTTATCTCACAAGTCAAGATAATAAAAACTACAAAATAGTTAAGCAAAGTCATTAATTAGTCAATGTGGCAATAATAAAGTTTTGGAAAAAGAAAATTCTCTGGGAATATGTTTAGAATATCAGATCTGTATTGACCTATTTTTACCCCTAAATTTAAAATTATCCAAACCGAAGGTGAAGCTAATGTCAAGTCGATGAACGATTTTTTGCTAATTAGAGCTCTCTATGTTGGATGGAAATCATTCTTACACTCTTTCACTCGTCGTTTATGTTTGAATATTTTCTAATTTACTTAGTTATATCTGAGTTAATTATCTATCTCTTATTAGTAACGATAAATCAAACTGTAGTAGAGATAATATTTAGCTCATCGTTTTTTCTTGATTCAAAATTTTCAACCATCAATTTTGCCTTAGATATCATATTAATCCCAAATATTTTAACTGTCAATAAATTATTTAGTCTATATTAATCTCAAATATGTAATGTCCAAAGATAACAGTGGTGATAGTGATATCACACTTAAATTATTTTCAGTCTTAATAATGTCCCTCCGATATTTAAATTATTAAACTAGTTGGATAGGTTGAACTATTTTTGAGTTCATAATTGTCTTGAGATGTACCTAAAAAAAGTTACTTTCGGATGATACACTACTCATGGGAATGTGGTGTGTAGATCCCAAATATAATTGTTGTCACTCTGCGCTAGGTCCAATATGTGGCATGCTTCTATCGTTTTGTGTTGATTGGGCAGTGCATCATAATTGGTTGGCTAATGTCAAGGTGTCATCCATTGGATGCCTAGATTTCGGCCATATGGTGTCAAGGAATCGATTGCCTGACACTAAAGTGTTCGCTAATAACAAATATGATTTAAATATGATAGTAGATAGTATTTAGATATGATAATAACATAATTTAGATATGACTTCAATGTGGAAATCTAGTAGATCAGTTGAGGAAAATCCTCATCTTCACCTGTATAAATAGATGATGAATCAAGGAATTTAATTGGGCTTTTCACTGTCACTTCCTATTCTAACATGGTATAAGAATAGCCTGTCTTATTTTTTTTCGTTGTCCAACGATAGCCTCTCACCTACGCGCCCGGAGGATGACCCTTTGTGGTCACAGCCTATATCTCCCTCCGCTGCCACCTCCATGGCGGCCGCTGCCCTCAACCGCTTGTGACCCTTCGGCATTGCTAATGTCTTCTTCTGTAGTGCAATAGAAACAAAGCAATCTCTAGTTCTTTTGCTGCAGCCGCCGGATCTCCTCTTCTTGCCATCGAGGTCCCCTCGCTGCTAGCACCCTTTCCCCTTGTCCGCGACAGCCCCAACACTATTAGTTCTCCACCTTGCTATTTAACGATAGCTTCTTACCGACGTGCCGAAGTTCCACCAACCTCTTGCCTCCTCGGCATGGTCACTAGGGTCAGCGCGTATACAGAGCCGATCTAATCGGTGCCCATCCACTCTACTGAACGCGACTTCCGTCGAGGGCTCCTCTTCCTCGCTAGAACTCACTACCGTCATGTTGGACAAGAATTAACATCAGTTCGACACCGATCTCCCCGGCATTGTCCGATCCTCCTCCCACAACTTCATCTTCAAGATCGGCATCCTTGATAAGAGCTCGATCTTGCAGGGGCATGATAACAGATAGGATTTAGATATGATAGTATATAGTTAGATATGATAATAGATAGGATTTAGATATGATTTCACCAACTGAACGTGGAAATCTGGTATATCAGTTAAGAAAAATCCTTATATTCACTTGTATAAATAGATGATGAATCAAGGAATTTAATTGGGTTTTTCATTTTCACTTCTCATTCTGACATTAGCCATCTGTCATTGGGGTGTTTGCCACTTGGCTTCGAGGTGTCAGTGTCGATCACTTGAGATCGAGGTGTTGGTCATCTAGCACTAAGGTGTCAGCCACTTCATACTACTTCACTTGCCCCTAAACACCCCGAGCTATGTGGCGAAGTGGAGTTAGGTCTAGGAGTGTTGTTTGGATATCGTGACCTTGTTTCATAGTGTTTCATGGCCAATTCATCCTTGAATAATGGTGCTAGTTGTTTGACACAATGGTGCTTGATAGGCTGACATGATCTCGTGTGGTGGCGCTCGATGGGCCGACATGACTTATGCGATGGGAGTCATGTGCTTTGGGTGTTTTCCCCATTAGTTGTTGCACAGGGACAAGCACGATTTAATCTTGACAACATGCTGTAACCACCTTTAATTGGGCTAACATTGTTGAATCTAGTGTCTCCACTTATTAGTTTCATAGATCATGATGGATTCAATGAGATTGTAATGATGATTTGAATGACCCCCCGATTGTCCATATCACATAACATGTCTCCCAATTGTATTGATTGCACCATATAGCTTCTTATCTCAAGGTGCCTAAGAGCCAAACAAGTAATAGGGTAGAGGAAGTATCTATCGCCTTAGTCCCTACGAATAGTGGGTTAGGCACCTTCCGCTTCTCACCACTACCCACACCTTAAAGCTCCTTCGACCCAACTTCCAGATTCTAGCTTCATGATTTTAAAGTCTAGATATCATGATTCTATAATTCTTCAATAGTTCTCAGCACTCGGGATAGGTTATCGATCTCATCACCACATTTAGTATCGATTGTGAAAATTTCTGCCCCGGAGGGAGTCGAGTTGGTTGCTCCAATGGAGTCTTTTGATGGTGAAAATCTCTTCCTCAGTAGGGCTCCACCACCTATGGCAAAGTCTTTCAACTTAGACTCTGTTGTGTCAGTCTATGATTTGGATATCATCTGAGAGGTTTATCACATTTTGATTGAGTTTGAACTAATTGTTGCTTGGCCAATGATAAGGACATTTAGTCCTATACTGGTTGAGGAGTATGGGAACCAAGGGCTCATAAGTCCGTCGAGTCTCCCTTACTCTAAAAGGTGCCTTTTAGAGTCCATGAGCTCCAAAGAGCAAAACTGTAAGAGTACGCTCATCTACTTAAAGCAAACAATTCCTTGCGAGCCCATCTCGCACCAATGGTGATCGACTAAGTGACTTATTAGATTAGTGCTAGAAGGAGGGCCCGAGTCCTCCACCTCGGTCAAGCAATACTACCGAGTCGTGACCTTGGCTATGAGCCCTTGGCTCCCCTATGGGAGGGAGCACTAATAAGGCCATTTAGTCTTATATTGGTTGAGGAGTAGGGGAACTAATGGCTTATAAACCCGTCGAGTCTCCATTACCCTTAGAGGCACCTTTTGAAGCTCACGAGCTCTGCAAGGGTAAAATCATGCAGGTAAGCCTCTCGTCCAAAGCAGATAATTCCTTGTGAGCCTACGAGCCGCATCAGTGGTCGGTCAACCAAATGGTCCATTATCAAAATAGCACTAGAAGGAGGGCCCGAGTTGTGCACTTCGGTCGAGCAATACTCTCGAGTCATGCACCTCGGTTGTGAGCCCTTGGCTCCCCTATAGTATGGGGTATTGATAAGGCCATTTAGTCTCACATTAGTCGAGGAGTAGAGGAACCAAAGGCTTATAAGTCCATCGGGTCTCTCTTACCCTCATAGGTGCCTTTTAGAGCCCATGAGCTCCAAAAGGGCAAAACCATGAGGGTAACCTCATCGCCTAAAGCGAATAATTCCTCATGAGCCCATCTCGCACCGATGGCAACCAACTACGTGACTTATTAGATTGGTTTGTGTCCAATCTAGCACCAAAATACTGTTGTCCTTTATGTCGTGGCTTGGTTTGATCCTAATGAGGCGAGAGCATCCACACAACCTTCCAAGGAAGAAGACTTCTTTAGAGAGGGGAGTAGTGATTTGGGGCTATCACCTCCCAAAGAACTTTTTCAGAGGATCCTTAGAGATTTCCAGTTTTGAATCCTTGCACAATAAGCTAGTGCTGGAAGGGGAATTTCAACGTGGCCCATCCGAATCTAAAGTCAGTTTAGTGGATGTGAAATCCGTGTCCCTTGGCTTCTGTATGGGGATGATTTTTATACCTGGCATAGGGAGTTCGTTTCTCCTGAGCTTGTTGGCGACCGTAGATTTTTTTAGGCGAGCTATTTATCTGTTCGGGGGCATTTTTTGAGTCTATGTTTTGTTATATTCTCGCTAGTGGGTGGCATTTGATTCCAAACAGCATAGGCTTGCCATGCGTCACTTTGTAATGAGCCACATCCCCTTTGAGCTAGGTTGCATCAGTTCAGGATACAACTGTTCTTGAATCAATTCGACACTTCGGGGTACGCTTATTATTTTTGCTGATGTGGTATCACGTATGATTAGAGGTGGCCTATCAACTGGATAATACCAAAATTTTATCTTATCATTTTCTCTCCCCCCATATAAGCGTACCACATGTCTCTCGTAAGGGGATTCATAGTCCATTTTTTCCTTTTTGATGGCTCTTTGACTTATCATTGGACCATATGTTCATTTGATCGATGCGTAGTCCCCTAGTCTTTACACCAAGTGCATAGCTAGAGAGCGCAAAGGCATGTCTATATATTCGTTTGACCAACACGTAGTCCCTTGGTCTTTACACCAAGTGCATAGCTAGAGAGCGCGAAGGCTCAACCTAGGTGCAACTCTTGACCTGTCACACCACATGTACGATTAGGGAGGAGTACAGAGGCTCAGCTTAGGTGCAACCCTCAGTCTTCTATACTGAGTGCATGGCTAGGGAGGAGTATGAAGGCTTGTCCCAAGTGTAACTCTCGACGTTTTACACTGAGTGCATGGCTAGGCAAGAGCACGGAGGCTCAACCTAGGTCCAACCATGTGTGTGGGGGGAGGAGTGTGCAGCGCGAGGAGGGCGGCGGGGCGGGGAGGGTGAATTAACCCTTTCGTAAAAACATGTCGATTTGAAAACTTTTGTTCGATCAAACCAGTTTAAAAAATATGTTAAACTTGAAAACTTCATAAGAGTAGTGAGCAAGTGAATCAGTAAGTAATAAGAATGAAAAGCATGAAAGAGATACGCAAACCAGATTATAGTGGTTCGGTCCACATGACCTATGTCCACTCCCAATTCCTCTTCACTCGAGACCACTGGTTTCCACTATTGATCTTTTTTCAATAGGTGAAGATCAACCACCCCTTGCAAGTCTTTCTCCTTTTCTCAGGCTCAAGAGAGAACTTTTACAACCCTCTTTTACAAGTATTCCCTCATACTTTCCCTTAGAACAACATCTAAGCTTCTGGAGAAGGAAACTCAACTTTCTAACATTATTTTCACACAAGTTTTCAATCTCTATTCTTGCCATTTCAAGTAAGAATACCTAGGGTATCCATAGACCCAAAATGACTTCAATTCTTGGAACCAAAATTTAAATCCTCAAGTTTTCGGGGTACTGACGGTACTATCGTTGGTACCGGGTGGTACCACCTCGAACAAAGCTTGAAAATCTAGGCTCTGGTAGTACCACCACCTAGAATAGGTGGTACTAATATTGATTGGTGGCACTACCATCGACAACTAGTAGTACCACCACCCATGAACCCGAGAAAGTATAACTCCATACTTTTTTATACCCTAGGTTGTACCATCATCTGACCTAGTGGTATCTCCTCTTAGGTTAATGAAATGAGCCTTCCAATGGGCCTAAAATCAGTCCTAAATAAGGCCCAATTAAGGCCCAATGGGCCCTTAATTGAGTTAGCATGGTTACACCCAAAACTAACTCAATTAAGATCTAAACTACTTCGATCAAGATACAATCAATTACAAAGCATGAATCCTATATTGTCCGGCATGTCATTGATTCATCCAATGCTTCATTCGACCCTTTGGTGTATCATCCTTTCCTTCGGCATATTGCCCAATCGATCGACATATTGACCTCTGCAATGTTCGATCTTCTTGGTGCAATGCTCGAACTATCACGAACAGTCGTCGTGCACCTGCAACATCTTCGCTTAATGAACCGTTCGTTGATTTTGCATATGTACAAATGTTTGGCAACCTATTTTGCCTTAGTTTTATGGAATTTTGCTTGAGAAATATGAGCGAAAATAGTTTGCAATGCTGTAGTGTGACCACTCACCATGCCGAGCCAAAACAGCTTCGTTTTCACGTACCATGGCCTGATTCTATATACCATGAAGCGAAAAAAAATATCAACCATCTTAGCACCCTGGAAACCCCCAAGTGGCACAGGGCTGGATGGGGCTTCGGGTATATGTCGGGCATTGAGCACTCATCAGAAATTGAGCTTGTCTTCGCACCCAGCACCTGGTGAACCATCCATCGTTTATGGACTTGCGATTGTTCGTTCAATCTTCTAAAGTCCTATTTCATTCCTTTCTCCCTTTTCTCTCTTGTACTCAAGGTGTTTCCTAAATTGTTTGTAAAGCTTCATCTTCATGAGACGTCGGGACTTGTCCATCACTCGCTTTCAATCTAATCAACTTTTCTTTTGCATGTGCTTCGTGACCGGCATGAGGTTGCATGTAAGATGACCTATTACGGATGAATAATGCATATGTGTCTCTTGACTTAGGCAATCCCAGCTAAGTTTGAGACATTGGCGCAAAGACGCTTCATGACTTAGGCAATTCTAGCTAAGTCTGAAACTTTACCATAAGGGTGTCGCACGACTTAGACAAATTCAGCTAAGTCTATGACATTGTGGCATCAAAGCGAGCAAGCAATTCAAACAAACAGTAAAGAAGTTTCACAATCTCCCCGTGGTGAAGCATCATGACGAATCAAGCAAGATGGGGCAAGCTAGACCTTTACCTTAAGCAGTCGCAAGTGGGCTATAACTACAAACTTGGTCTCAAGTTGTTGGAGCTGCTCACGTAGTGAACAACTGGTTACAGGTGCTCTGTAAGCTAATCACATGAGTTTTGATACAGATGACACGCTACGTGATTTTTTGATTATGATTATTATTGGCATATTCTCATATTATATTATGGGTTGCATATATATTATGATATCATTGGTTCTGTGCAATGAGAATCAGATCGTGATAAGATCATGATAATGAGATCGATTTATCTTTAAATATAGATCCTAAATAATCCCAGTCATAGGTTACTCGAGAGGGACATCGAGATAATCAGATAGACCGGTATACTATATACCCGTCCATGTGATGGAGGTAGCTAGTCTCATAGCCACTTGTGTGGAGACACTAAAGATATAGTATAGGTGCTCATTGGAGAATGAGTTCACTAATTGATCCGCTTATGGAATGCTGTATAGTTAATGATATATAATGTCATACAGTGATTTCATAGTCCCAGTTATGTGTCTTGTCCTTCGACTTGAGACACCAAGGATGGCTTATTTGAGTACTCATTTCTTTGACGCCATACTTACAGGTTTTAAAAGTTCCAAATCTAGTACAACCAGTTATTGGGATTGGTAGCCAACCTTATAAAGGCAATTGAGTATCAATAAAGGATCATCAATTCTCAATATCATGAGAGGAATATCCCATATGTGCTTGCTTAGACAAATCCCCGGCTAGAGTGATTCAAATTGAGAGAGAATGAGTTCTCTAAGAGAATCCGATTAGAGCGAGTCTTAGACGGATTTCGTATGTGACCTGACAGTACCATGTCCAATATATGATCTTTGAAATATTAGTTGGATGAGGGATTATAGATACACGGTAATTATGGACAGATAGGTCTAATGGATTCGATCCCCCTGTACCGTTTGGGGACTATGGCATAGTGGCATAGTACATTCATAGTCGATGAGTCGAGTGAATTATTATGGGGATAATAATTCACTATATCAAAAAGAGTTCTGATAGGGGTGACTCATGGCCAGCTCGGTATCGGGCCTAGAGGGTCACACATATATGGTGGATGCTTCAGCGAATAGAGGATTGGATGAAGATCCAATTAGCCCATATTCTCATTAGATGAGACCCTATGTTGATGGGCTCCTTGATTAAGGCCCAATTATAGGCCTAAGGAGATTATTGGATAGAGATCCAATAATGCAAGATTAGTGGGTTATTGGATGGAGATCTAATACCCACTAAGGTAGGGCCCCTAGGGTTTATGGTGGCTCTCTATAAATAGGAAGGGAGGCTCATGGTTGATAGGCTGCAGCTTTAGCCACCCCCTCTTATTCTCCTCCCTCCCTCTATGCAAGAGTTGCGAGATCTGATTGGAGGAGTTATGCTGCAGAGATCTATCATGTGGATATCGCTAAAGAGGAGGACGCTTGACCTCCTTCATCCTCTCTATCCAGATATGGAAAATAGGGATATATGATCTCCCTAGGTAAAACAATCTCTCACACGATATGATTTTTTAATTTTTGTGACTTTCTCATGACCCAATATTTTGCACGACGATTTGATCTGCATGGGAAACCTATTTTATTTTGATCTTCCGTTGCATATGTGATGCTCCCATTGAGATTTCCCAACATGAACAAGATGAGTGAGCAGTTGGGTATTATCCACGAGCAAGGGAGGCATAATATGGAGCATCAACCGAAAAAAGGAGCCACAAGAAGAGACTTACAATGGCAGAGACCCACCTTGATGTTCTTGAAGTGAGTTTGGAGGAACTCTACCAAGGCTAACGAAGGCTCCTTGGGATAGAGAGCTCGCAAGAAGAAACTGAATCTCGGATCGACCAGATTAAGTCCCTAGTCGGACGACTGACGGAACATACCAAAGACTCTGTGCAACATCTACACGAAGTTGTAACGGAACTCATATCTAAGGTGATATTGCTTACAAGGACTCTTAATATGGGAGGGAGCAACACCCATGCTATGCTGTCACAAAATTTTAGAGCACCCAAGCCGCATTGCTATAGGGGTGCCAAGAATGCTAAAGAGCTCAAAAATTTCCTGTACAATATGGAACAATACTTTCGAGCTACGAGACCCGACTTTGAAGAAACCAAACTTTCTCTAGAAATAATGTATCTGAATAGAGATACAAAACTTGGGTGGTGAACCCGTTGGAAAGAGATCCAGCAAGGTCGATGTCGAGTGGCCACTTGGGGAGACCTAAAGTGGGAGTTGAGAACTTAGTTCCTGCTTGAGAACATGAAGTTCATTGCAAGAAGGAATCTGAGACAACTCTACCAAAGTACTTCCATTCGAGACAACGTGAAGCAATTTTCTGCACTAATGCTAGACATCTAGGATATGTGCGAGAAGGATAAACTGTTCAACTTTCTCGACGGCCTGAAGCTGTGGGCTCAAAAGGAACTGCGTCGGAGGAATGTCACTGATGTGGTTGGGGCAATTGCGATCACATAAAAGACTCACTGACTTTGTCTCTTTGGAGGGCTCGAGGAAGATGAAACAATCCTCAGGAAATCGGCCACCCAAGTATTCTCGAGCAAAGGAGTCTGGGGGTGAACAAAAGAAGAAGAACTTTCATAAAAGACTGATCTCAAAAGGCAAGGCCTCAAAATCTGATGGATGCTTCTTGTGTAGAGGACTACATATGGTGAGAGAGTGCCCATAAAAATAGACACTCAATGCTTTAACTACATCAATCCACCCCCACAAATCGGACAAGGGCAAAGCCGTCGCCCTTACTTCGAGCAGTCCAGAATCGAGTAGCGGTGATGAGGATTCGCAAGGGCCCTAAATGAGAGTAATGCGTTTGTTGAATGCTTTACAGGGTTAAGTGGGGGAGACCATGATGGTAAAGCCATAGAAGACAGGGAGGAGCGAGTTGATATATGTGGACATCAAGCTTAATGGCCGAACAACCCGTGCGATAGTGGACACGGGTGCTACCCATAATTTTATTATCGTTCGAGAAGCAAAGTGACTTGGACAGATCTTGGAGAAGAACCAAAGTCGGATGAAGGCTATGAACTCGGAGGTCAAGCGGATCTTCGGACTAGTAAAGGCAGTCCCCATCAAGATCGAAACATAGAGCGGGAGCACAAACATGATGGTGGTGTGTTTAGATAACTTCTAAGTGATTCTTGGAATGGAGTTCATGCAAGCGGTGAAGTTGGCGCCAATGCCGTTCCTAAACTCACTATGCTTGATGGGAGGTGACGACCCTTGCATGGTTCTAGTTTCTCGAGGAGGAACCAAGGATCCATAATAAATATCGGCATTACAATTGAAGAAAGGGATACGAAAAGGAGAATCAACCTTCGTGTTCGTTATAAAGCTAGAGTGTTAGGACCCTAGCTTGTATGGATCCTAAGCCCAATAAGTCAGGGAGGCAACAAGGCATTGAGTCATGTAATATCCCTATAATCTAGCCATCATTCCCCTTGATTCAGGAGTCGACTAGGGTTTGAGGGAGGAGTCCTCACTAGGTTAGGAATTCTTAGCAGCCACCCCCTTTCCTTCTTGCGTTAGTTGGCTAGGGTAGAGGGGTAAAAGAGGTATTTCACTTGAGGTAGGAGTCTCTCTAGGGTTAGGGTTTAGATTCCTATATATGCATGTAGCCTCCACCACTTTTGAATAAGCAAATACCAATCTTTGTTCAGCCTTGTGGCCGACTACATAGGAAGGAGGAACCCCTATAGCGTTCCAAGGGTTGATCCCCCTCAAAGATCAATCTGTATAGAATTCCTCTGGGGTTCTATCATCTGGTATCAGAGCATCAATCTTGGTGGTCTTGCTACCCTTCCTGCCGCCCACCATATGCTAAGCAATTCCCACAATTGCTTTTGTCAATATCGTCTCCATCGTCATCTCCCTTGTCGCATATCAAATCAATCTATTGTCACTACCATCAATTGCATTAGAGATATGATATTTTTCTATCATAAATACCTTTTGTGCTATAATTTATTATCCAAAAAAAATACCAAAAATAAGTTTTCATCTATCCCTTGCTGCGAATTCTTATCGTCATAAAGTCATCATCTTTGCGAATGAAGGAACACAGTAAAAAATTTCAATCGCCTATTTGCTGCCTTTAATCCGATCTTATTGCCATCTTTTTGAACGAAAATTTTTATACACTTCATAGATCATCTTGGCTTTCATCTATGTTTGATCTAACATTAGAATCATCTCTGAAAACGTCCTTATGTTGCTGTAATTCTTTGTCGCAAACTATTGATTTTTTGACGAGAATTCTGCTAACGTAACTTGCATCACTTTTTCTCACTATCTTGCTACCGAAGTTTTTTGATCTATTTTGTCATCCTTGCTATTATCAAAATTGAGATCTTGCTGTCAGTTTCCTCCAAAAAATTCTTGGTTTACTGTTGGAAGTTTCATCGAGAAACCGCTATTTCTTCGACGATAATTCTGCTTCTACAAACCAGCACCTAATCGCAACATACCTCCACCGATCCCTATCAATCCCTTGCTGCCATCAACCATAGATCTCAAACCCTCTTCCCAACCTCCATCCACTGCTATCATAGCCCCAAAACACCACCAAACCATAGCCCAAACCACACCCTAAACATCAACCTATTAAGCCCCAAAATTACAGCCTTCAACCTTCGGTCCACCAATCTCTCGGCCACCAAATCTCCCTTTATCCCTTCAACTGCAGCACGCATCGCTGCCATAAGTGATCTCTCACTGCCATCTTCCTTGGTTATAGCCACAGCGATCTCTTGCTGCATCAACATTGCTAGTAGTTATCTCTCGTAGCCATCTACCTTGATCACGACCAACAGCGATTTGATCATAACCAACAGCGATCTTTAGCTACACAACACTGCCAGCAACGATCTCTCACTGCCATCTTCCTTGGTCGCAGCCAACAGCGATCTCTTGTTGCACAAACACTGCTAGTAACAATCTCTCGTAGCCATCTACCTTGATCGCGGCCAGCAACGATTTGATCACGACTAGCAGTGATCTCTCGCTGCATAACACTGCCAACAATAATCTCTCGCTGCCATCTTCCTTGGTCACAGCCAGCAACGATCTCTTGCTGCACAAATGCTGCCAGCAGTGATCTCTCATTGGCCATCATCCTTCCACACTCGCCTAAGCAATTCCCACTATTGCTTAGATCGTCGCCTAATTCCGCCATCATCTCCACTGCCGCAGATCACCCTTTGATCTCCCCAAAGAATTACATCAGGTTCCGATATTTTACCTTTCTGTTGCTACAATTTAGTTATCTTTGACCCAAAAAACTAAAAAAAAGTGTGTTCCTATCTTTCTGTATAAACTCTTTGTCATAAAGTTTCTATCTTTACGATGAAAGTTACGTTGCAGAATTCAGCTGCATACCACTGCCTGTTTTTGATCTTGCTGCCGTAATTTTTCTGACCAATCTTCTATGAGTTTTTTATGATGGCTTTGGCACTCCTAACAGTGGATTTCCTTTTGGTTTCATGCAAAAAATGTCAATATAAACCACTAATCTCTTACGTCCAAACTGCTGGACCTATGACGTAAAATTCTATCGCAGCACCTTCTCGTATTCCTTGATCTAGCGAAATTCCTTGCTGCTATATTCTTTAACGAATTTTTTGTTGATATTAACTTTTCCTTACTAGCAGATTTTCCTTGAGTTTTGCTTGAATACTTGTCACAAACTGTTGGAAAAAATTGCATCTAACCTATTGAAATTTTTCAACGAAAAATTCTGTTGCTATACCTTTTGTCGTTTTTCTTCTCCCAACCCACTAAAACCCTACCAATCTTACTGCCACCAACCACATTATCTTTAGAGCACCCTCTAGCCTTAAGACGTGGCCATCATAACCTATTTCAATAACCCTAGCAGCACCCAAAACTATAGCCCAAAATAGCGACCTATCACAACCACAATCTTCCACCACCGATCTTATCTTCTGCTGCCACCAAACGTTCCACCACCCTATGCCCTTGACCCATCAATAGAAAAAAGATAAAAACATCTCAGATCTAGAGGCATACACAATGGTATCTCAAGACTCGATCGATGCTAAGTTGGAGGCGCTTGAATCACGCATGAAGGACAGATTGCGCACCTTATTCGCAGAATTCAGAATTGGACAATCTTCGAGTCCAACAAAATTCCAGCAAGGTGAAAGTTCATAGAGGCTTCCAAAGAAGGAAGAACAAGCCTTAGATGTGATGCAGCCATGTATGAGGGTGGACTTCCCTCGATGGGAACAAGGAGACCCGACGGGATGGCTTTCGCACGCCGAACATTACTTCTGATATTATTGAACATTGGAGGCTTCTATGTTGAATATCACTATCATCCACCTTAAAGGAGATGCAATTCAGTGATACAATTGGCTTAAATACACCCAAGGAGTCCCGACGTGGATAAAATTCAAAAGTGGGCTGCTGAACCACTTTAGACCAACCAAGTACGAAAACGTCAACGAACAACTTGCAATGATTCGACAAACCTCCACGATCCAAGAATACCAGACAAGGTTAGAAAAATTATCTAATCTTGCTCATGATTGGTCTGACAAACAATTATTAGGGACATTCATCGAAGGACTCAAGCCAAAAATAAAAGTAGAAGATAAAGCGAGACATGCCTACACCTTGATGGCCGTAATTTCCTTTGCTGAATTTAGGAGGAACGACTCAACTAAGAAGCTTGAAGGATGAGGACCACTCCTAGACCAACATCATATAAACCTCCAACACCCCCTACTCCCAGCCGTCCTTCACTGTTAAAGAAATTGATTAGAGAAGAACTCCGCGACAGATCAGTGAAGGGCCTTTGTTGGCATTGTGATAAACCGTGGAGCCGTGACCATCGCTGCAAAAAGGGACACCTTCTACTGATTAAGGCCATTGAAGATTTAGAGGAGGAGGTCCAAGAGCATGGGGTGGAGGTCACTGAAGAAGAATAACAGTTGACCGATTATACGATGCATGCTCTTGCCGGCTACGCGAACCCGTAAACGATGAAAGTGGGAGGACCACTTAAACAACAGCTAATCACTATCCTCATCGATACCGGGAGCACTGATAACTTCATGAATGGCAAGGTTGCTGTTCGAATGGCCTTGCATATCAAGGATTATAGCATTTTTGATGTTAAGGTCAACGACAGATGAATTTTAAAGTGCGACTACAGGTGCCCGCGGATGAAATTGTTGCTATATGACCATGAGATAATTGCAGATTTCTTCCTCTTCCTACTTGATGATTATCAGGCCATACTTGGTATTGAATAGCTGATTGCATTAGGTGATATTTCATAGAATTTCTTAAAATTTATTATGAAATTTTATAGCAAAGGGAAACCAGTGATTTGATGCTGGAAACGTGGGAGCGATGTAACGACGATTTGCTCGCAGTGAATGGAGAAAGTTTTACACCATGTGAATAGCAGCTTCCTGATGTAATTCCAATAGCAATCTATAGGGGAGCCAACAAAAATTAAAGACCCAAACCTACTCCACTTGCTTACTAAATTTTTAGATGTCTTCGTCGAACCAGCAGCCTACCTCCTAACTGACGACATGATCATCAAATTCTGATTCTTCTGGGCAAACCACAAGCAAACACTCGGCCATATTGATATTCTCACCTTTAGAAAGATGAAATAGAGAGGATTGTAAAGGAGATGCTTGAAGTGGGGGTCATTCGGCCAAGTTGCAGCCCCTACTCTTCACCGGAGCTCCTCATATGAAAGAAAAATAGAACGTGGCAAATGTGCGTTGACTACCAAGCTCTTAATGGCATAACCGTTAAGGACAAGTACCCTATTATAGTGGTGGATGAATTACTTGATGAATTAAGGGGAGCATGATTCTTCACGAAGCTGGACCTTCGATCTGGATATCATCAAATTTGGGTGTGCGAAGAAGACATACCGAAAACCTCATTTTGGATGCACAACAACCACCACGAATTTTTGGTAATACCGTTTGGTCTCACCAATGCTCCCTCCACCTTCCAGAGTCTTATGAATGATATTTTCTGGAGTTATCTTCATAAGTTCATATTGGTTTTCTTCGACGACATCCTAATTTACTGCTCTTCTCTTGAAAGTCATTTTCAGCACTTACGACTTGTTTTGACGATTCTTCGGGAGCATGTTCTTTTTGTCAAACAATCGAAGTGTAGCTTTCTTCAACCGAAGGTGGAGTATCTTGGGCACATCAAATCAGAGGAAGGTGTGGCAGTGGACCCTTCCAAAATCGAGGTAATGCAAAGCTGACCAACACCGAAGAACATAAAATCACTGCACGGTTTCCTCGGTTTGACGGGCTACTACCGTAAGTTCGTCAAAGATTATGGAAGATCAATGCACCCCTCACATCCTTGCTGAAAAAAATGCTTTCAAGTGGTCAGACAAAGCCTCCGCTGCCTTCGACGATCTCAAGGCAGCCATGATATCAACGCTTGTGCTAGCGCTGCCCGACTTCAACAAAACTTTCGTCATTGAAGTTGATGCATCTAGTATTAGGATTGGCGCTATCATCATGCAAGATGGCCGACCCCTCACTTACACCAGCAAGGCATTGTCTCCCTCCTATTTGAAAATGTCTATCTATGACAAGGAGATGCTCGCGATTGTGCACACGGTAACAAAGTGGAGACCTTACTTGATCGGGTGGCACTGTGTTAGGACTCTAGCTAGGGAAGTCTTAATTTAGTTTCATGGAAGAGGGCAATCATGTAAAATCTAAGAGGCATTCATGTAAATCCTATCTAGCCGACCCCTATTAAGGAAAGTAAGGTCTGCTAGGTTAGGATTAGTTGAAGAAGATATTTGAGAGGAGAGTAAGATGCATGTTACATTAATTAACCACCCCTTATCCTAGTTAAAGAGGGGTTGGTTGAGGAGGGGTTAAGTTAGAATAGGATTATGATTTGTTTGGAGGTTGCTTATTAGAGTTGGAGTTGGAGTTGTTGGAAGGAGGAGTTGCTTATTAGAGTTGGAGTAGGAGTTGTTAGGACTTGTTAGGAGTAGGGGTCCTCTTAGGAATTAGGGATTGAAGACCTATAAATAGCCTTGTAATCATCCACTTTTTATCATGAATAGATCAATCTTTCTTCAGCCAATGGCTTGAATACCAAGTAGGGAGGAACCCCTATAGAGTTCTAAGGAGACTGATCCCCTATATAGATCACTCCAAGCTTAGAATCCACAAGGGTTCTATCATTTGGTATCAGAGTAGCATTCTTGGCATCTCGCTGCCCTTCCACAATCATCCATCAGCCCACCACAGCCATCCAAAGCAATTCCCACAATTGCTAGAAGATCAGCACCAAACTCCGTCGTCATCTCCACTCTCGCAGATCATCCTTTGATGTCCTCGTGAATTGCAACAGGTTCTGGTTTTCTACCATACTGTTGTTGCAATTTAGTTATCCTTAATCCAAAAACCCAAAAAAAATATTCCCATATTGCTGCATAAACTTTTCATCGCAAAGTTTCCATCTTTACGACGAAAGTGACGTTGCAGAATTCCAGCCGCACACCTCTTACTGTTTGATTTACTGTTGTATTTTTACTGATCAAATTTCTACAAAATTTCTACCATGGCTTTATAGCTTCCTATCCTCGGACCTCCCTTTAGTTTTGTTGAAAAATCATCAAGATAACCTGCTCATCTTTTACGTCCAAGCTGCTGCAGTCTAGACGTAAAAATCTGCTGCAGTACCTTCCCGTGATCTTGGTTTTGATGAACCTTTTGCTGCTGTTTTCTTCCACGAATTTTTTGTCGGCATTACCTTTCCCTTACCAGCAGATTCTCTTTGAGTTTCACTTAAATTATTGTTTTGAACTGCTGGAAAAAAAATCTCGTCTATACTGCTGAAATCTTTTGATGAAAAAATTCTGCCGCATTACCTTCTTGTATTCCTTGATCCTGCCAAAACTTTTGTTGCTGATTTCTTCCACAAAATTTTTGACAGTATTATCTTTCCATTTTCAGTGGATTCCCATTGATTTTACTTGATTCCTTGTTATGTACTGCTGTAAAAAAGTTCGAATATATTGCTAAAATCTTTCACTGAAAAAAAATTTCTGCAGCAACACCTTCTCGTAATCTTTGATTTTGCCGAGCCTTTTGCTGTCGTTTCCTTCCATGAAATTTTTGATGATATTACCTCTTCTTTACCAGTAGATTCCCTTTGAGTTTCACTCAAATTTTCACTGAGAATTGTTTTAAAAAAAGTTACGTCTTCACTGCTGGAATTTTTTTGACAAAAAAATCTGCTGCTGCACCTTTGTCTTTCTTCTTCTCCTTAACCCACCGAAACCCAACTAACTTGCTGCCACCACCCAAGATATCTTCAGGGCATCCCTTTAGCCTTAAAACACAACTCTCATAACCTATTTTCCTGACCCTAACAGTATCTAAAACCGCAGCCCAAAACAGCGACTATCGCAGCCTATCGACGCAGAATTCTGCAGCACTACCTTTCGGTGTTTTTTGCTACGCCCATATCTGATCCTTACCAAAATTGTTGCTGCCACTCATGTTATCTTTAGGGCACCCCTATACCCTTAAGATGCAGCTATTGTAGCCTTTTTTTTTTTATTTCCATAGCTAACCCAAACCGCAACCCAAACAATGGCCTTCCATAGCCACCGAACCTTCCATCGATACTTATCTTCTGCAGCAATCGAACCTTGCCAAACCGGTTGTTGCCCCAACAGCAACCCTAAACCTTCCTTCCCAACCTCAAATCACTACCACAAAAATCCTTTGCAGCCTTTACAACACCCTCAAACTAGAGCACTAATAGTAACCTAAACCGCAAGCTATCAACCCTAAATAACAACCTTGATCCGTCACCCCTTTGGCTATAAATCCCTACCAAACCGGTTGCTGCCATCAATAGCAACCCTAAGCCACCCTTCTAACCCTAAACCTCTATCATTGAACCCCCCTTACAGCCTCTACAACAATCCCAAATAGCAGCATCAATAGCACCCTTTTTGCCAAAAAAATTTGTTGCACTACCTTCGGTACTACTTGTTGCATTCACACCCAATTCCTACAAAATATGTTGCTAACCCTAACCCATTCCTTGAACCTTAAACCTCAGCTGTTATAACCCCTACATGACTCTACAACAGCCCTAAATTATAGCCCCAACAGCAATAAAAAATAGTAACCTTTCAGCCCCAAACCACAGTCATCTACCTTTGATCCACTACCTCTTTCGGCCATCAATCCACCAAACCATTTCATATCACTAACCCAACAACAGGAGAAGGATATTGACATCTTAGACCTGGAGGCATATGCAATGGCATCTCAAGGTTCAATCAATGTCAAGTTGGAGGCGATTGAATCACGCGTGGAGGACAGATTGCGCGCCTTATTCGCCGAATTCGGATTGGGCTGATCTCCGAGCCCAACAAAATTCCAGCAAAGTGCAAGTTTAGATAGGCCTCTTAAAAAGAAAGAACAAGACACTAATATGAGGTAGCCACGCATGAGGGAGGACTTCCCTCAATGGGAAGGAGACATGATAGGATGGATTTCACGCGCTGAACGTTATTTCTGTCATCACCAAACATCGGAGGATTCCATGGTGGACACCACTGTCATCCACCTTGAAGGAGATGCTATCCGATGCTACAATTAGCTTGAATAAAACTATGAGACTCCACGTGGATACAATTTAAGTATGCACTGCTGAACTGCTATGGGCTAACCAAGTACGAGACTATCAACATACAACTTGCCAAGATCCAACAAACCTCCACAATCCAAGAATACCAGACCAGGTTTGAGGAATTATCTTACTTTGCTCATGATTGGTCTGATAGATAATTATTAAGGACGTTTATCGAAGGACTGAAGCCAGAAATTAAAGGAGAGGTTAAAGCGCGACAGCACCCCACCGTGAAGGCCGCAATCTCTTTTACCCGAATCCAAGAGGAATGACTCAACCAAGATGCTCGGAGATTGAGAACCATTCTTAGACTAGTAGCATATAAACCTCCCTCTGCTCCCAGCCATTCTTCACTGCCAAAAAAATTGACGAGAGAAGAGCTACACGACAGATCGGCGAAGGGCCTTTGTTGGCATTGCAATAAACTTTAGAGCTGCAACCATCACTACAAAAAAGGGAAGCTTTTCATGATAGAACATATTGAAGAATCTAAAGAAGACGACCTTGAACCTGAGGAGGAGAACACAAAGGAGGACCTGCAGCTAGTTGATTGCATGACTCACACTCTAGCCGGCACAAGAAAGAAACAGCTGCCCGACAAACGCTGGAGTAGAAGGAAGTTTGTTATTAAAGATCAAGTCTTTCTTCATATTTATCCCTACAAGTAGGGATTTATGAAAACTCGAGCCTCATGAGGAATTATAGATCCCATGCAATCATCAGCTGAATGGTGATTATAGATCACGACCCTCATATAGGGCCACGAGGGACCCTCATGAGGAATTATAGATCACGACCCAGAGACATGTAGGTCAGCCTTGAGGATAAGACTGATTTAAAGAGGGTGGGTCTGTTAGGATTCTAGCTAGGGGAGTCCTAATTTAGTTTCATTGAAGAGGGCAAACATGTAAATTCTAAGAGCATTCATATAAATCATATCTAGCTGACCCCTATTAAAGAGGTAAGGAGGCCGGCTAGGTTAGGATTAGTTTGGAGAAAGATATTTTGAGGGAAGAATAAGATACATGTTACCCTAATTAACCACCCCTTATCCTAGTTAAAGAAGGGTTGGTTGAGGAGGGGTTAAGTTTGAATAGGATTAAGATTAGTTTGGAGGTTGCTTCTTAGAGTTGGAGTTGGAGTTGTTGGAAGTAGGAGTTGCTTTTTAGAGTTGGAGTAGGAGTTGTTAGGAGTAGGAGTCTTAAGTAGGAATCCTATTAGGAGTCGGGGTTTAGAAGCCCTATAAAGAGCCTTGTATTCTCCCCTCTTTCATCATCAATAGATCAATTATCTTTCAGCTCATGTAGTAGAAAACCAAGTAGGGAGGAACCCCTATAGAGTTCCAAGGAGGCCGATCCCCTATAGAGATCACCCCAAGCTTAGAATCCACAAGGGTTCTAACACTAGGGAGTTGTTAGGAGTTGGAGTTTTTGAGTATGAATTCTATTATGAGTTAGGGTTTAGAAGTCCTATAAATAGCCATGTATGCAGCCCTCCTTTCATCATCAATAGATCAATATTATTTTTAGCCATTGGGTAGAATACCTTAGAAGAGGGAATCCCTATAGAGTTCCAGGAGGTCGATCCCCTATAGAGATCAACCCCGAGCTTAAAATCCACAAGGGTTCTAACAATACACCTCCTCCTCGAGGTTATCATTGAGGAATGTGATTTTCATGTCCAATTGCTAGATCTCATAGTCATAGTGTGCTGCAATGACCAAAAGAATTATGATGGATTTCAACATGGTTACGGGTGAGAATGTTTCATCATAGTCAACTCCTTGCCTTTTGATGATACTCTTTGGCCACAAACCTTGCCTTCCACCTATCCATCTACTCTGATCTTTCCCTTGAAGATCCATTTGCAGTTGATGGGTAGGATACCCTCAAGTGTATCAACAAAGTTTCAAACCTTGTTAAAGTACATGGATTCTATATTAGAATTTATGATTTCTTACCACTTTCTGGAGTCTATACTCATAATAGCCTCCTCATAGGTATGAGAGTCGATATCCTAAGTGTCATCTCTATTGATATGTCTCACCTATCTCTCAGGAGGATGAGACACTCTTCCTGACCTGCATAAAGTTGGAATATGTGTGCTAGGTACCTGAATGGACTCAGCCTCTGGAATGATGCTTGAGCTATGTTCTCCAACCTCACTCAACTCTATCATGCTCCCACTATTTCCACCAAGAATGTGCTCCTTCTCAAGGAACAACTGCCCTCTTAGCAATAAAGACCTTTTGGTCCTTAGTATGATAGAAATAGTACTTATAAATTTTCTTGGGGTATCCCATGAACTTTTACCACTCCATCCTTGATTCTAACTTATCAGGGTTATATCTTTTATTGTGAGCAGGGCAACCCCAAATTTTAACAAGCTTAAGATTAGACTTCTTCCCTTTTCATATCTCATATAGTGTAGACACTCTTGACCTAGATGGAGCTATGTTCAAAAGGTAAGTAATGATCTCTAAGGCATATCTAGAGAATATGACTGCTAGGTCAGTGAAACTCATCATGGACCACACCATGTCTAACAGCATGCTATTTTTCCTTTTTGATATACCATTGAGCTGAGGTGTATAAGGTGGTGTCCATTAGGAAAGAACCTTTTACCTTTTGAGAAAATGGGTAAACTCTATATTCAAGTACTCTTCTCCTCGATCTGATCGAGGAGTCTTAATACTATTTTCAGTCTGATTCTCTACTTTGTTCTTGTATTTCCTGAATATCTCAAAGGTTTTAGACTTGTACTTTATCAAGTATACATATTCATACCTAGAGTAATCATCAATGAAAATAATGAAGTAGGAATAATCACCTATGGCCTAAGTCAACATGGGACCAAACACATCACTATGTATGAGTTCCAATAACTCAATGGCTCTCTCTCCAATTCCACTAAATAGAAAGTTTGATCAACTTTCCACGAATATATGGTTCACAAGTTACATATGACTCATAGTCGAATCGATATAGGTATTCATCCTTCAGTAACTTTTGAATCCTTCTCTCGTGGATGTGACCTAGCCTATAAAGCCACAGGTATGCATCGTTTATCTCATCTCGTTTCCTTTTGGACACACTTACATTCATGATGTGTGGGGCTATATCAAGCATAAATAAACCATTATGCAACGATCCTCTAGTGATGATCTTATTATCCAAAATCAATAAACAACTATTATTCTCAAAAACTAATTTATATCTACTAACTATCAAATATGAAATATAAATAATATTTTAAGATAATAGAAGGAATGTGTTAGGACCCTAGTTGAGTCGGGTCCTAGTCAATTGAATCGAGTCATTAGATTGGGCCTTATTGGCCAACCTAGACCTGACATTAGGTCGGCTAGGAGAAGATTCGAGTCCATTATAATAAATCAGCCAAAATCCTAGTAGGGTTAGGATTCGACTGAACTGGAGTCCGAGTTGGATTCGTGTTGGAGCCAACCAAGTCAAGCTTGTAATCAACATAATTGGTCGCCCACCTTGATGAGGGGAAGTCAGCTAGGCCTGAGTTCCTTCTAGGGTTAGAGAGAGGAGGAGTTTCATTTAGTTAGGACTCTCTTTAAGGTTGATTAGGAGTTAAATTAGGAGTTGAAGTCTTAGTTTACTTAGAGTAGGAGTTTCACTAGGAGTTGGAGTCTTACATTAGGGGGGAGTCTTCATGGAGTAGGAGTCCTATTAGGAGTTAGGGTTTTGAGTCCCTATATAAGCTCATGTAGCCACAACTCTTTGATTATTAATAGATCAATTATCTTTTAGCCTTTGTGCAAAAAATCAAGGAGGGAGGAACCCCTATAGAGTTCCAAGGAGGTCGATCCCTTATAGAGATCAATCCAAGCTTAGAATCCGTAAGGGTTCTAACATTTGGTATCAGAGCAACGTTCTTGGTGTCTCACTGCCCTTCCACAGCCACCCATCATTCTTACATAGCCGCCCAAAGTAATTCCCATAATTGCTTAGATCGTAAGCGAATTCCATCGTCATCTCCACTACTGTAGATCATCTTTTGATCTCCCCCAAAGAATTTTATCAGGTTATGGTATTCTACCTCACTGCGGCTACAATTTAGTTATCCTTAAACCAAAAAAACCAAAAGAAGTATTCATATTTCGCTACATGAACATATCATCACAAAGTTGCCATCTTTACGATGAAAGTTACGCTGTAGAATTCGGTCGCATAGTATTGCCCTGTTTTGATCTTGTTGCAGCTATTTTTCTACCCAATCTTCTACAAGTTTTTTACAATGGCTTTGACACTCCTTAACAATAGATTTCCTTTTGATTTCGGGAAAAAATTGTTGATATAAATCGCTGATCTTTTACTGCTAGACCTTTGACGTAAAATTCTACCATAGCACCTTCTTGTATTCCTTAATATAACCAAATTCATTGCTGCCACATTCTTTCATGAATTTTTTTATCAATATTACCTTTCCCTTACCAGCAGATTCCCCTTAAGTTTTGCTCGAATCCTTGTCATGAACTACTGGAAAAAAATTACATCTACCATGCTGAAATTTTTTGATGAAAAATTCTGCTACTGTACCTTTTTATCATTTTTCTTCTCGCAACCCACCAAAACACTACCAATCTTGCTACCACCACCCATGTCATCTCTAGAGCGCCCCTCTAGCCTTAAGATGTAGTTGTCATACCCCTTTTTGATTTTTATAGGTGACCCAAATAGCAGCGTAAAACTGTAATCAAACAGCCGGCTACTACTTTGCTGCCGTTTTTTTTGCCGAAAATGCGATGCCATATTTTATTTCCATATCCTCTTCAATACTTTGCATTGATTTAGCCTTAGTCATCATGTATTTCTTGCTGTCAAAACTATCCCAAAACCCTTGGCATGCTGCTAGAATTCTTTCGTTGTAAAACTATTGTTCCTTGACAAAGAATCTTGTAGCATCACCCTTCGGCATATCTTGCTACATCAAAACCTGAACATTATCAAATCGATTACTACCCCCAACAGCAACCTGAAACCTCCCTTCCCAACCTCAAACCACTGCCACAAAAATCCTTTATAGCCTCCACAATACCCTCAAACCGTAGCACCAACAACAACCTAAATCGCAAGCTATCTACCCTAAACCGTAACCTTGATCTATCACCCTTTTAGTCACCCATCCCTACCAAACCAGTTGCTGCCATCAATAGCAACCTTAAGCCACCCTTCTAACCCTAAACATCTGTCACCAAACTCCCCTACAAGAGCTCTAAACCATAGCCCCAACAACAACCAAAAATAGCAACCTATCAGCCCCAAACCGCAACCATCTACCTTTGATCCACCACTGATCTTATCTTCCACTGATCCACCTCCGATCTTATCTTCCGCTGCCACCAAACCTTCCACCACCCTATACCCTTGACCTGTCAATAGAAAAAAGATAGAAACATCTCAGATATGGAGGCATACGCAATGACATCTCAAGACTTGATTGATGCCAAGTAGGAGACACTTGAATCATAGTTTGAATCGCGCATGGAGGACAGATTGCACGCTCTCATCGTAGAATTCATAATTGGTAGATCTCCAAGCTCTACAAAATTGCAGCAAGGTGAAAGTTTAGAGAGGCCTCCCAAAAAAGGAGAACAAGACACTGATTTGATGCGGCCACGCATGAGGGGTGGACTTCCCTCGATGGGAAGGGGAGACCCGACAGGATGGCTTTTGTGCGTCGAACATTACTTTCGCTATCACTGAACACCGGAGGCTTCCATGATGGACATCATGGCAATCCATCTTGAAGGAGACACTATATGGTGGTATAATTGTTTTGAGCACACCTATGGAGTCCCTACATGGAGGCAATTCAAGAGCGGGTTGCTACTCCACTTCGGACTATTGGAATACAAGAACACAAACAACTAACTTATGAAGATTCACCAAACTTCAACCGTGTAAGAATATCAAACCAGGTTTTAGCATCTTTTAAATTAAACTCGTGATTGGTCTGACAAATAATTATTAGGGACATTCATTAAAGGACTCAAGCCAAAAATAAGAGAAGAAGTTAAAGCGTGGTAGCCTCGTACCGTGATGGTCGCAATCTCCTTCGCTAGAATCCAAGAGGAGCGGCTGAACAAAGATGCTCGAAGGATGAGGACAACTCCTAGACCAGCAACATATAAACCTTCAGCACCCTATGCTCCCAGCCATCCTTTGATACCAAAGAAATTGATGAGAGAATAACTTCACGATAGATCGGCAAAGGGCCTTTGTAGGCATTGTAACAAACTTTGGAGCCGCAACCATTACTGCAAAAAAGGGAAGCTTCCCATGATAGAATCTATTGAAGAATCTAAAGAAGAGGACCATGAAGCTACGGAGGAGAACACGAAGGAGGACCTACAACCGGTCGATTGCACAACTCACGCTCTAGCCAACCATGTGAATGATAGGACTCCAGCAAGGTTGAGTCCTAATCACCCTAGAATTAATCAATAAAACCCTTTGAGATTATAATAAAACCCCACCTAGCCACTTTTATCTTATAAAGAAGTGTGGCTAGGGTTTAGATTGGGGCCTTAGGGATTAGTGGCCATCACCCACTTTACTGGGCTAGTCGGTCAGGGTTTTTCTCTGCTTAGGTGAGCTATAGAGCCAACCTAGCCGCCTCCTATTCCTACTAAGGCAGGTCGACTATAGAGGGGGCAAAAGGGTAACTCTACTTAGGCAACCACCCCATAGACTAGGGTTTCGAACCTTATATAATGATGTAGCCACCCCCTCTCTTTTATCAAGCAAGATTAATCTTTTATTCAGCCTTATGCCGAGTTCTAGGAGGGAGGAACCCCTATAGCATTCCAAGAGTTGATCCCCCTCAGAGATCAAAATCTATAGGGCTCCTTCTAGGGTTCTATCATATGGTATCAGAGCAACGATCTTGCTGCCCTTGCGGCATCTCTGTCGCCTCCATCAAGCCAAGCAATTCCTATAATTGCTACGACACGTGCCTCTACCTTCCACCCAAACCGCATATCAAATAAATCTGCTATTGTCCCCTGTGTTTGAACTAGAGATCTTGTATATTTTCATCACTCCAATACTACAAGATCCTTTACCTTACATGTTGAAGAATTTTTTCGTATTTTATCTACTGCAAATTTTGACCGTCACAAACGTTATCGTTGTTGCGAAGGTGAAACACTGCATAAATTTATAGCCGCCTGTTGGCCTCTTGAAACTGAATTATTGTTCATCCTTTTTGGCCAAAAATTTTATATAATTTCATAGATCATCTTAGATTTCATCACGATTGATCCCTGGAAAAAATTCCTTATGAAAATGGTTTTATTGTGCCTCAATTTTTCATCGCATAGTGTTGAAATTTTATAATGAAGAAAATAGCCTTCTGACTTTTTCCCTATTTTCCCACCATTACTCTGCCAAAATTTTGTCAAACTTTTTGCTGATATTGATCACATCTGAACTGAGAATTTTTTTATATTTTCCTCAAATTTTCCTCTGGGATTTATGTCGAGAATTCATCATTTCTCTGACGTAAAATCTATTTGGTAGGACAGCACATCGCAGCACTTTTCTTTGTCAAAATCCATAAGATTTGAGTGCTATCTTTTGTTTCTCTGATATGCAAACGCTACCATCCTCACCAAGAAACCCTCCAAACTGTACCCTAAATCGATCCCAAACAGCCACCCAAATAAGCCCTAAACGGTAGCATACTTCCATCAACTCGATCCACCCATCCAACCGGCAACCTCTTCTCTAAAAAATTCTCATGCCACTAACCCGACAATAGAAAAAGGATCTCAATATTATAGATCTAGAGGCCTACATCGTAGAATCAGAGGAGGCTATCAATGCCAAGTTCGAAGCCTTTGAAAGCCGCATGGCAGAGAAGATGCGATCCTTTTCGTCAAATTCAGCATGGGCCGACCACCTAGCCTGAAGAAATCACAAGGAGAAACTTCAGATTAGCGAGATGATCCTCAATAGCATGGCCACATCATCCCTGATCCAAATACTTCATGCATGAAGGTTGACTTCCCTAGATGGGAAGAAGGAGACTCGATCAGATGGATCGCGCTCGCGGAACGCTATTTTCGGTTCTACCGAACCGCCGATGCTACAAGGGTGGAGATTACTGCCATCCACCTCGAGGGAGATGCTATTCAATGGTTTAATTGGTATGAGCATACCCATGGAGGTCTCTCTTGGCAGCGATTTAAGGAAGGACTACTAAATTACTTTGGACCAACCAATTTCAACAATAACGACGGACAATTGGCGAAGATTCGACAAACCTCTACAATACACGAATACCAAACAAGGTTTGAATGTTTATCTAACCAAACTATGGATTGGTCTAAAAAGCAACTTTTAGGAACTTTTGTCGAGGGCCTAAAGCCAAAGATTCGAGGAGAAGTATAGGCGTGACAACCGTACACTTTTATGGCGATGATTTCCTTCGTAAGAATCCAAGAAGAACGATTGAACCATGAAGTATGAAGGACAAGGGTCACTCCCTGACCAGTCATGCCAAAGCCTTCAGCCCCCTCTACTGCCATCCGAGCCCTCGCACCAAAAAAATAAACAAGAGACGCACTTCGTGAATGATCGGCCAAGGGGTTGTGTTGGCACTATGATGAACCGTGGAGCCGAGAACATCGCTGCAAAAAGGGCCGGCTCCTTTGATTGAACCAGTAGAGGATGAGGACAATGAACCATCTAAAGAAACCTTGAACCCAAAGATGAAGCCACAAAGGAAGAGCCCCAACTTGCCGACTACGTAGTGCACGCGCTGGCCGACTACTCCAACCCGCATACGATGAAAGTTGGAGGACTTCTTAAACAGCAACCCATCACCATTCTCATCGATACGGGCATCACAAATAACTTCCCCAACAATAAGATTGCTGCACATATGGTGCTTCAAATTGAAGGTTACAACAAGTTTGACGTAAAGGTCGCCGACGGTCGAATCCTCAATTGTGACCAATGGTGCCCGCGGGTAAAATTACTCTTATAAGACCAAGAAGTGGTAGCCGATTTCTTCCTCCTACCCATCGATGACTATGAACCTGTGCTTGGGATTGGATGACTCAATATTATGTGACATCTCTTGGAATTTTTATAAACTAATCATGAAGTTTTACTGTAAAGGGAGATAGGTCACATTGCGAGGCAAGCGTGGGAGCCATATTTCCACCGTTTTGACACAGCAAATGGAGAAGGTGCTACACAAAACAAATGGTGGATTTTTGATGCATATCCAGCAACCATTAAAGGAGAAAAAAGTGTAAGATTCAGATCCTAAGCTTGCCCTCTTGTTGGACGAATTCGCGAAAGTTTTCACGGAGCCGCATGGGCTTTCCCCTAACCGGCCGCATAACCATCGTCTTCCTATTTTGCCGGGCAAACCTCCAGCAAATTTGAGACTATATCACTATCCTAACTTGTAGAAGGATAAGATTGAGAACATCATTAAGGAGATGCTCAACATCGGAGTAATTTGACCAAGCTGCAGCCCTTACTCCTCGTCGGTGTTGCTAGTACGCAAGAAGGATGGTACATGATGAATGTGCGTTAATTACTAGTTTTTGAACGCCATCACTGTCAAGGACAAATACCTTATACCAGTAGTAGATGAACTCTTGGATGAACTAAAAGGAGCCCAAGTCTTCACTAAATTGGATCTTTATTCCGAGTACCATCAGATTTGGGTATGCACTGAAGATGTTCTGAAAACTACATTCTGCACACATAATGACCACTATAAGTTTTTGGTAATGCCCTTCGGACTTACATGTTCTCCCTTTACTTTTCAATGCTTGATGAACGATATTTTTTGGAGGTTTTTACGTAAGTTCGTATTGGTATTTTTTGATGATATCCTCATTTACAGCCCTACACTTGAAATGCATTTTCAGCACTTCCGAATTGTTCTAACGATTCTTCGGGAGAATACCCTTTATGTTAAACAATCCAAGTGTAGCTTTTTACAACATAAAGTGGAGTATCTAGGGCACATTATATCAGAGGATGGAGTGGTAGTAGACCCGACGAAGATCGAAGTAATGCAAGGATGGCTGAGACCTACGAATATAAAATCGTTGTGCGGCTTCCTTGGACTCACGGGCTACTACCAAAAATTTATGAAAGATTATGGTAAGATAAGTACCCCACTCACATCCCTATTAAAGAAAAACTCCTTGTGGTCAGATAAAGCCTCCGCAGCCTTTGAACGACTCAAGGTAGCTATGACGACGATGCCGGTCCTAGCGTTGCCTGATTTCAGCCACACCTTCGTGATTGAGGCCAACGCATCCGGAGTTGGGATTGGGGCTGTTCTAATGCAAGATGGCCGACCTCTTGCTTACACCAGTAAGGCTTTATCTCCCTCCTATCTTAAAATGTCTGTGTATGATAAAGAAATGCTTTCCATCGTACACGCCGTCATGAAGTGGAGACCCTACTTGATCGGCCGACGCTTCCAGATTAAGACCGACCACCAAAGCCTCAAGTATTTTTTTGGATAAAAAAATATCATCCCTGGAGCAGCATATTGGCTTTGATTACGAAATTATTTATCAAAAAGGGGAAAGAGAATGTTATTGCAGATGCTCTATCACGACTACCGGCACAAGTCAAAATTTTAGCCATCTCACGTCCCTCCATCGACTTCCTCAAAGACATTAGGGAGGAATGAAAGAGTGATCCAGAGACCTAGGACATAACAGAAAAGTTAGAGAAGAATCCAGGTTCCATGGGCCACTACACTTGAGATTCGAAGGACCTGCGCTACAAAGAGCGAATTGTGATTGTTCCTTCTTCTCCTTGCATCAAAATTATTTTGCATGAGATGCACTCCTCACCTTCAGTAGGGTACTCTAGTTTTCTAAGAACATACAAGAGGGTCAAGCAAAACTTCTTTTGGAAAGACATGAAAATATCAATTTATGATTATGTATCTAAATGTGATGTATGGCAGCAGCAAAAAGGTGAAACAGTGGCAAATCCAAGAAAACTACAACCACTACCCATATCAGACTCAGTATGGACCAACATCTCCATGGATTTCAGTGAAGGGCTGCCACCATCTTAAGTTAAAAGCATGATATTTATGGTGGTAGATCGTTTAACCAAATATGTTCATTTCTGTGCCGTGAGACATCCTTACACCGCTGCCAGTATTGCTCAACTTTTTATGGAAAATATTATAAAACTGCATGGGATGTCAAGGTCGATCGTGAGCGACCGTGATAGGGTATTTACAAGTAAATTTTAGACCGAGCTCTTCCAACTACAAGACACCCAATTGAAGATGAGCACAATCTATCATCCACAGATGGACAACCAAACAAAAGTGGTGAACAGATGCCTTGAGACTTACTTATGGTGCTTTACTAGTGACTGACCTAAAGAATGGAAAAGGTGGCTTCCTTGGGCCAAATGGTGGTACAATACAACTTATCATTCATTAACTAAATGTACCCCCTATGAGGCATTGTATGGCCAATCGTCCCCTATAATACCTAAGTATGTAATTTGTGCGGCCAAAGTGGATCAAATCGACCAAAACTTAATTGATCGGGACAAGCTTCTATAGCTGTTGAAAGATAACCTAACTACTGCCCAAGCTTGCATGAAGCAACAAACAGACACTCACCGGAGTGAGTGAGAATTTTCAGTAGGAAACTGGGTCTACCTTCGCCTACAACCATACAAGCAGCTATCAATCAATACCAGAGCGTCGATGAAGCTATCTCCATGATTCTATGGACCATATCAGATTTTGGAGTATATTGGGGCCATGGCATACAGATTAAAACTCCCAGATGATGCTAAAATCTATCTCACCTTCCACATATCTTTGCCAAAGCCGAAATTGGGAGAACATGAGTTGGCTCAAACTTAGCTGCCAAGCACTACAAATGATGATTAGATTCAAGCTTAACCCGAAGCTATACTTGATCAGAGGATTGTAACGCGTCGTTAACGCCCCTCAACTGAAGTACTCGTAAAGTGGAACAATTTATCATTTGAAGATGCAACGTGGGAGTCATACAAGGAGCTGAAGATTGGGTTCCCAGAATTTATGGACCCTCAGCCTTGACGACAAGGCTGATTCGAAGAGGGCGGGCTTGATAGGACTCCAGCAAGGTTAAGTCCTAATCACCCTAGAAGTAATCAATAAAACCCTGTGAGATTGTAATAAAACCCCACCTAGCCACTTCTATCCTATAAAGAAATGTGGCTAGGGTTTAGATTGAAGCATTAGGGCTTAGTGTCCATCGCCCTCTTTACTGGGCTAGTCGACTAGGGTTTTCCCCAGCTTAGGTCGGCTATAGAGCCAACCTAGCCACCCCGTGTTCCTACTGAGGTAGGTTGGCTATAGAAGAGGTAAAAGGATAATTTTACTTAGGCAAGCACCCCATGGGCTAGGGTTTAGAACCCTATATAATAATGTAGCCGCCCCCTCTCTTTTATCAACCAAGATTAATCTTTTATTCAGCCTTGTGTCGAGTTCTAGGAGGGAGGAACCCCTATAGCATTCTAAGGGTTGATCCTCCTTAGAGATCAAAATCTATAGGGCTCCTACAGTTCTATCAGTGAACCCACAAGCAATGAAAGTTCAAGAATCTCTTAAGCAGTAGCCCGTCACCATCCTTATCGAGTCCTGGAGCACCAACAACCTTATGAACAACAAGGTTGCTGCCCAAATGATGCTCCAAAAAGAAGATTGCAGCAAGTTTGATGTTGAGGTAGTCGGCGGCTGAATTTTGAAGTGCGATCGAAGATGTTCGTATGTGAAATTATTGCTGCAGGACTAAGGAGTAAATGCTAATTTTTTACTAGAATTATTATAAGGCCATGCTCGACATCAAATAGCTTACTATGTTACATGATTTTTCCTGGAATTTTTCTAAATTTATCATGAAAATTTTCAGCCATGGGAAATAGGTGATCCTGCATGAAAAATGCGGGAGCAATGTGACGATGATTTCAACGCAACGAATGGAGAGAGTTTTGCACAAAGTGAACAGCGGCTTCCCAACTCCAGCAGCAACATATGATGGAGCCGACAAAAAGTGAAGACCCAAACTTTCTTCAATTGTTTGTTGAATTTTCAAACATCTTCGCTGAACCGCACAACCTACCTCCTACTCGACGGTATGACCACCGAATTTCGATTCTCCTAGGCAAACTAGTGGTAAACACTTGGCAATACCATTATCCTCACCTCTAGAAAGCTGAAATAGAGAGGATTGAAAAGAAGGTGCTTGAAATAGGGGTCTTCCAGCCAAGTTGCAGCCCTACTCTTCACCGATGCTGGCTTTACCCTTCTTCAATAAAGTGTTTGTGATTAAAGCATCGGAAGCTAAAATTTATGTTATCCACATGCAAGATGGCTGACCCCTAATATACACCAAGGCTCTCCATACGTTTCACACGATGCTTCTGATCTATAAAGGGATACTAATTACTACTGAATTTGAAGTTTGGCATGATACAAGTCAACAACACGAAGGAGAGATGAAAAAAGACTCGGTAAAATTATAGATCCTATCCATCTCAGACTCAAAACGAGCTCACACCATCGGAGACCTTATCAAAGGGCAACCATTATTCCAAAAGAAGGCTTGGTTACTATTAAAGAATAACCAAGTGGTAGCCCATGCAAGAAAGAAGCAGCCCCCTGACAAATATCAGAGTAGAAGAAAGTTTACAATTGAAGATCAAGTTTCCTTTCATCTCCAGCCCTACCAATAGGAAATTCGAGCCTCAAGGAAGTGATCCCTCTACTGCTTTGGCCCTTGTAGAATTGGAGATCACATTGGAACCGTGACTTATGAATCAGATCGGTGCACCAATTCAAAAATACAATTGATCCTCAGGTATCTCATCGTAAATGAAAGTTTAGAGAGGATGACTCAGCCCAGGTCCACCCACCTAATATTCTAATTGATGAGGAGCCCAGGTTCACTGATGATTACATGGGATCACAAGATTGTGACACATTACCATCCATACACTACTGCTGATGCTACAAGAGCATGATGTGCCTTCTACAGGATCCATGAAGAAGCCTCATGAGGAGTTGCATATCAGGACTCGGATTCATAGAGCCTCAGCCTTGAGGACAAGGCTGATTTGAAGAGGGTGGGTAAGACACCAGTTGTGTCATGTCCTAGTCAATTGGGTCGAGTCCTTAGATTGGACTTTGTTAGCCAACTTAGACCTGACATTAGGTCAGCTAGGAGAAGATTTGAGTCCAATGTAATAAATTAGACCAAATCCTAGTAGGGTTAGGATTCGGCTGAACTAAAGTCGGAGTTGGATTTTTGGTTGGAGCCAACCAAGTCAAGCTTATAATTAACCCAATTGGCCGCCCATCTTGATGAGGGGAAGTCAGCTGGGGTTGAGTGCCTTCTAGGTTAGAGAGAGGAGTTTTATTTAGTTAGGACTCTCTCTAAGGTTGATTAGGAGTTAAATTAGGAGTTGGAGTATTAGCTTACTTGGAGTAGGAGTTTCACTAGGAGTTGGAGTCTTACATTAACAAGAAGTCTTCATGGAGTAGGAGTCATATTAGGAGTTAGGGTTTTGAGTCCCTATATAAACTCATGTAGCCACCACTCTTTAATCATCAATAGATCAATTATCTTTCAGCCTTTGTGTAGAAAACCAAGGAGGGAGGAACCCCTATAGAGTTCCAAGGAGGCTGATCCCCTATAGAGATGTTAGAACCCTTGCAGATTCTAAGCTTGGGTGATCTCTATAGGGGATCGGCCTCCTTGGAACTCTATAAGGGTTCCTCCCTCCTTGGTACTTAAGCCATTAACTAAAGAAAGATTGATCTATTCATGATAAAAAGTGGATGATTACAAGGCTATTTATAGGTCATCAATCCCTAATTCCTAAGAGGACTCTTACTTCAAGACTCCTACCTTGAAGCAACTCCTAATGCACTTCCAATCGGGGTAACTAGGAGTGGCCAGTTGTTTATTATTTTCCTAACCCTTTCCTAACTTAATCCCCTTCTTAACCAACCCCTCTTTAACTAGGATAAGGGGTGGTTAATTAAGATAACTTGTATCTTACTCTCCCCTCAAATATCTTCCTCAACTAATCCTAACCTAGCCAACCTCCTTACTTTCCTTAACAGGGGTCGACTAGATAGGATTTACATGAATGCCCTTAGATTTTACATGATTGCCCTCTTCCATAAAACTAAATTAGGACTCCCCTAGCTAGAGTCCTAACTGACCTGCCCTCTTCAAATCAGCCTTGTCCTCAAGGCTGAGGCTCCATGAACTTTGGGTCTCGATCTGTAATTCTCATTGAAGCTTCATTGTAGTATCTTCGGTAGGTGCACTCTGGTCCGACGGTCCAGCATTGTCTTGTATCTCTCCTTCAGGTGTAGTAGTATTCAAATGGTGGTGATTCACGATCCTATGATCCCAAGCGACCATCAGCTGAATTTGTGCCTCCTCATCAACTTGGGTGTCGGGTGGATAAGTCAGGGCCGAGTTGTCTTCTCTAAACTTTCATTTATGATGAGATACTTAGAGGATCAATTATATTTTTAAATTAATGTACTGATATGATCCATAAGTCACATCTCTATTGTGATCCCCAATTTTGCACCGGCCAAAGTAGCTGGGGGACCACTTCCTTGAGGCTCGAATTCTGCTGGTAGGGCTGGAGATAAAAGAAAACTCGATCTTCAACAATAAACTTTCTTCTACTTCGGTATTTGTCGGGAGGCCATTTCTTCCTTGCATGGGCTGCAACTTGATTATTTTTAAATAGTAACTGAACCTTCTTTTTGAATAATTGCTATCCTTTGATAAGATTTCTAGTGGTGTGAGCCCATTCTGAGTCTGAGGAGGGTAGGAGATACAATTTTACCGAGCATATTTTCATCTCTCCATTGTACTACTGACCTGTTTCATGCCAGACTTCAAATTTAGTAGTAATTAGTATCCTTCTATATATCAAAAGCATCGTGTGAAATGTAGGGAGAGCCTTAGTGCGGATTAGGTGTCGGCCAGCTTGCAAGAGGGTGGTGCCGATCTCAACTCCTGTTTTGTCTGCTCCAATTTCAAACACCTTATTTTGATTTGGTAATGCTAAGATTGATATAGATGGCATTGTGGCTGTGAAGGCCCCATAGATGGTGGACATGTGGATGCCTTCCTCCTGTTCCTTTAGAACTTTGATCTCTATCCAATTATAGATTCCATGCTGGTACTATTGCTGGAGGGACCTGATCTTCTTACGATCATCAATAGGGAAGACTTCGAACAGCGGAGTCCACTCTTGAGAGAGGTAGTGGAAGTAGCTCAATATCTGGGAGTGCTACATCAAAAGCCATAACTGGTTCAGCTGGATGTGGCACTTCAAGTAGGGCTTATCCCTGCAGACAAAGAGGCAAAGCTTTTGGAGATAAAGTGTCATTGCAAAGGAAGGTCGTGGCCGAATGATCTATGTCTCCTACGTCTTCTGGATAATCCTTTTAGCTTCGGCCCTCTGAGGATGTGGACAACAATAGAGTCGAATATGTGCTGGTGGTTCCTCCTGTAAGATCAGCATACAGAGGTCGTATAATCTAGTAGGATGAAATCGACTCGGTTCGGTGGAGGTAGCAAACTTCTCCAAGCGTTGTGTCTTTCCTTCACTCCCATGTTTCCTGTGTAAGGTCACCCGCTTTACTTTGCCATTCATAAGGCCATTGGGGCTCCTGGTTTTGATGAGGATGGTGACTGACTGCTGCTTAAGAGATTCTTCATCTTTCATTGCTTGCGGGTTTACATGGTTGGCTAGAGTGTGAGCCATGCAATCGACTGACCGCGGGTCCTCCTTCGTGTTCTCCTCCTCAGGTTCAAGGTCATCTTCTCCATATTCTTCTATAGGTTCTATCATGGAAAGCTTCCCTTTTTTACAGTGATGGTTGTAGCTCCAAAGTTCATTACAATGCCAACAAAGGCCCTTCGTCGATCTATCGTGAAGTTCTTCTCTCATCAATTTCTTTAGCAGAGAAGCATAACTGGGAGCAGGGGGTGCTGAAAGTTTATATGTTGCTAGTCTAGGAGTAGTTCTCATCCTTCGAGCATGTTGGTTCAGCTGTTCCTCTTGGATTTGAGCGAAAGAGATTGCAGCCTTCACGGTGGGGGGCGGTTGCGCTTTAACCTCTCCTTTAATTTCTGACTTGAGTCCTTCGATGAACATCCATAATAATTATCTATTAGACCAATCACAAGCAAAGTAAGATAATTCTTCAAACCTGGTTTTGTATTCTTGGATCGTGGAGGTTTGTCGGATCTTGGCAAGTTGTTCATTGATATTCTTGTTCTTGGTCAGCCCAAAGTGGTTCAATAGTGCGTACTTGAATTGTATCCATGTCGGAGTCCCATAGTTGTATTCAAGCCAATTGTACCATCGTATAGCATCTCCTTCAAGGTGGATGACAGCGGTATCCACCATGGAATCCTCCGGTGTTTGGTGATGATGGAAGTAACGTTCGGCGCACAAAATCTATCGCGTCGAGTCTCCTTCTTCCCATCGAGGGAAGTCCTCCCTCATGCGTGGCTGCCTTATTTTAGTGGCTTGTTCTTTCTTTTTCAGAGGCCTCTCTAAACTTGCACTTTGCTGAAATTTTGTTGGGCTCAAAGATCGGCCCAATTTGAATTCGGCGAAAAAGGCGTGCAATCTGTCCTCCATGCGTGATTCAAATGCCTCCAACTTGGCATCGATTGAACCTTGAGATGCTATTGCGTTGCCTCTAGATTTGAGATGTCAATATCCTTCTCTTATTATTGGGTCAGTGATATGAAATGCTTTAGTGGATTGATGGTCGAAGGAGGTGGTGGATCAATGGTAGATGACTATAGTTTGAGGCTGAAAGTTACTATTTTTGGTTACTGCTGGGGTTGTGATTTAGGGCTGCTATAGGGTCGTATAGGGGGTATAACAGCTGAGGTTTAAGGCTAAATGAATGGGTTAGGGTTGCTGTTGATGACAGCAATGGATTTGGTAGGAATTGGGTGTGGATGCAGCAAGTAGTACCGAAGGTAGTGCAGCAAATTTTTTTGGCAAAGAGGGTGCTGTTGATGCTGCTATTTGGGGCTGCTGTAGAGGCTGTAAGGGGGGTTCAATGACAGAGGTTTAGGCTTAGAAGGGTGGCTTAGGGTTGCTGTTGATGGCAACAACCGGTTTGGTAGGGATTGGTGGCTAAAAGGGTGACGGATCAAGGTTGCGGTTTAGGGTTGATAGCTTACGGTTTAGGTTACTGTTGGTGCTACGGTTTGAGGGTGCTATGGAGGCTACAAAGGATTTTTGTGGTAGTGGCTTAAGGTTGGGAAGGAAGGTTTAGGGTTGCTGTTGGGGCAGCAATCGGTTTGGCAAGGTTCGGTGGCTATGGAAGATAAGGATCGGCGGAAGGTTTGGTGGTTGTGGAAGACCGTTGTTTAGGCTGCGGTTTGGGTTGGCTATGGAAATAAAAAAAAAGGCTACAATGGTTGTCTTAAGGCTATAGGGGTACCCTAAAGATGACATGGGTGGCAATAATAATTTCGATAAGGATCAGGTATGGGCATCGCAAAAAACACCGAAAGGTAGTGCTGCAGAATTCTGCGTCAATAGGCTGCGATAGTCGCTGTATTGGGCTACGGTTTTTGGTGCTGTTAGGGTAAGGAAAATTGGTTATGAGGGTTGCATCTTAAGGCTAAAGGGATGCCCTAAAGATGTTTTGGGTGGTGGCAGCAAGTTAGTTGGGTTTCGGCAGGTTGAGAAGAAGAAAGACAAAGGTGCAGCAGCATATTTTTTGTCGAAAAAATTCTAGCAGTAAAGACGTAATTTTTTCCAACAATTCACAACAAAGAATCAAGTGAAACTCAGGGAATTTACTGGTAAGGGAGAGATAATGTCATAAAAAATTTCATGAAAAGAGATGACAGCAAAACTTTTGGCAAAATCGAAGATCGCAAGAAGGTGTTGCTGCAGAATTTTTTCAGCGAAAGACTTCAGCAGTATAGTCGAAATTTTTTTACAGCAATTCATAACAAGGAATTGAGTAAAACTCAATGAGAATCCACTGGCAAAGGAAAGATAATACTTTCAAAAAATTTGTGGAGGGAATCGGCACCAAAAGTTTCAGCAGAATTGAGGAATACGAGAAGGTACTGCGACAGTATTTTTTCATCAAAAGATTTCAGCAATATAGACGAGATTTTTTTCCAGCAGTTCAAAACAAGGATTTGGGTAAAACTCAAAGAGAATCTGCTGCTATGGGAAAGGTAATGCCGGCAAAAAATATGGAAGAAAATGACAGCAAAAGATTCAGCAAAATCGAAGATCACGGGAAGGGACTGCATTAGATTTTTACATCTAAACTGCAGCAGCTTGGATGTAAAAGATGAGCAGGTTATATTGATGATTTTTTGATGAAACCAAAGGAAGATCTGAGAATAGGAAGTTATAAATCTATGGTAGAAATTCTGTAGAAATTTGATTAGTAAAAACGCAGCAGCAAATCAAACAGTAAGGGGTATGCGGCTGGAATTCTGTGGCATAACTTACGTCATAAAGATGGAAACTTTGCGATTTAAAGTTTATACAGCAATATGGGAATTATTTTTTTGGGTTTTTGGATTAAGGATAACTAAATTGCAGCAGCAGTAAGGTAGAAAACTAGAACCTGTTGTAATTCACGGGTAGATCAAGGGATGATCTGCGGTGATGGAGATGACGGCGGAATTCGATGACGATCTTCAAGCAATTGTGAGAATTACTTTGGATGACTGTGAGGGGTTGATGGATGGCTGTGGAAGGGCAGCGAGATACCAAGAACGCTGCTCTAATACCAAGTGTTAGAACCCTTATGGATTCTAAGCTTGGGGTGATCTCTATAGGGGATCGGCCTCCTTGGAACTCTATAGGGGTTCCTCCCTCCTTGGTACTTAAGCCATTGGCTAAAGAAAGATTGATCTATTCATGATAAAATGTGGATAATTATAAAGATATTTATAGGCCTTCAATCCCTAATTCCTAAGAGGACTCCTACTTCAAGACTCATATCTTTAAGCAACTCTTAATGCACTTCCAACCGGACTAACTAGGGGTGGCTGGTTGCTTATTGTTTTCCTAACCCTTTCCTAACTTAATCCCTTTCTTAACCAACCCCTCTTTCACTAGGATAGGGGGTGGTTAATTAAGGTAACTTGTATCTTACTCTCCTCTCAAATATCTTCGTCAACTAATTTTAACCTAGCCAACCTCCTTACTTTCCTTAATAGGGGTCAGCTAGATACGATTTACATAAATACCCCTTAGATTTTACATGATTGCCCTCTTTTATAAAACTAAATTAGGACTCCCCTAGCTAGAGTCCTAACAAGAGATAACCTCAAGCTTACAATCCACAAGGGTTCTAACAAAACGTAATAACATGCATCTAATGCAATAGTACCTCAAGCAAGAAAATGTAGGATGACCTCGCTAATAGCAACTGCAGCAACTCTTGCTCCATTTCCTATCTTGAGGTCTATCTCTCATCTCGCCAATATTTTAGGACTTGTAGAACTTGCAATGAATTATAGATATGATAAGCACTCTAAGTATCCAATACCCATGTGTTTTCATAAAAATATGACAAATGGATACTAATCATAAATGTACCTGAAGCTTCTCCAAGCTTCTATTTCACCTTTACTACAAGGTACTCTTTTTAGTTCCTCTTTTAATGCCTATCTTTGTCATAGTAGAAGCACTGGCCTATATTCTTTCTCGAGTCTTTCTTGGTAACCTTTGCCTTACTTGGTTTGCCTTTGCCCTTATGCTTCTTAAGGGACTTATCAGCTTTTCTTTTCTTTTTAGTCTCACTAATATAGAGAATTGATTTCTCTTACTTGATGTACTCTTAGCTTCCGTCAACATATTGACGAGCTCAAAGAGAGTCACCTCAAGCCTGTTTATGTTAAATTTCATGATAAATTATAAAAAGAAGTCTCAGAGAGACTAAAGTATAAAGTCTACACATAAGTTATACTCTAGAACTATTCTTAGACTTATGAGTTTCTCAATCTACTCAATCATCCTCAAGATATGATTTTGAATTGATATCTCCTCTGTCATCTTAGTGTGGAAGAGACTATTAGATATCTTATATCTCTGAGTTCATCTATGTTCCTCAAACAGCTGGCGAAGATGAAGGAGGATGGAATTGGCATCCATGCTCACATGTTTCCTTTGTAGCTCAAGAGTCATAGAGGCCAACATATAGCACTTAGCCAATGTGGAATCGTATATATACTTCACAAAGTGAGTGATCTCATCCTCATTTGCCCCTTCCTTTAGCATGGGCATAATTGTGTTAAGGACACATGTGATTGTCTCTATTGTGAGAATAATTCTTAGGTTACAGAGCAAATTCATATAGTTTAGACCAGTGAAGCAGTCTGCATCAAGTATGCCATGGAAGAGGTTTGCAAGCAATATGTTTCTGACAAATAAGAGATGTAATATAAATAAATAACATACAGACATAGACTTTTATCTTAATCTACTCCCCTATATTTTTGGTGAGTCATGCGACACCCTTAACACGTGAAACAGAAGTCTCTAGCAAATTTCTAGTGGGGATTGGGATCCGATCGACGTCTTAGTGTAACCTCGAGGGACTCGACTAATCACACTAAGCCCAAAATGTTAGTAACTCTTATCAATCACAACTCCTTATGATTCCCGTCCTGTTCGACCTCCCAACCATCATGACCTCGAGAGAATACCAACCATGATATTCAATTAGTCATCACCATCATTACAAGATGAGTTTGCTTTGATGATATGCCCTCGAGTGACTCGACCGAACATACCATATCCTCAAGTCACCGGTGACATCTCTATGTCATAGGCAAGATCTCGAATTATGAAATATGTGAGCCTTGAGGGACTCGACCAACTCAATCTGCATCGGGATTCAATTTCTTCCTATAACGATGGAAGACCATGTGGGTCAATTTAATTGTCTCACGCTTACCGACTTAATATTATCGTAGAAGGAGGTTTTGATTCGATATCCTAATATAATGTGTCACATATATATATATTTAATATATATCTATATCACATGCAAATATATACAAGTATCTAATAGGTGTATAAACATCCATATATCACATGAGCAATCACACTATATGATCATAGACCATAACCTAATGTGATCGGGCCTGAGCCAGTGGACCCAATCACTCATATCACAATCTATGTATGCATCGACGTATCTCCAAGCCCTACGATCATCCATCTTGTCATCATCAGTTCTATCAGCATCTCGATGTTTCTCCATGTGTCAAGATCATCTATCTCGGCCTTATGGGTCCCGTTGACACCTTCACGCTTCCATCGTGCCTTGTATAATTACAATATAATCACAGGGCTTAACAATAAATGAGAAAAATCAAAGACTCATAGGCCCTAATAATAATAAGTTTGAAATTCTTATTGAGCCCCTGTACTATACCTGAAAATCAAACTCAACCATCGTACTTTAAAACTCATATAAGTGACCCCTCGTACTATGATTTCATATCAAGTGGCCCTCGTACAATTCTATAGATGTTAAACAAATCCCTTATGTTAATAAAAAGGGTAGCAACATTTGTTTTTAAAATTGGGGGTCTATTTGATTTTTAATATAGCCAAACTATGCGAAGAGAACTTAAAAAAAATCAAAGACACCCCTTGTACTATAATATGTTAATCAAATATACCCCCCGTACTATCTGTCATGGACTTAGCTTAATTTGCCTAAGCCTTGCGGCACCCTAGCGGCACTCTCGAAGACTTAGCTAAAATTGCATAAGTCATGAAGCAACCTTGCCCATTGTTTCGGACTTAGTTGGGATTGCCTAAGTCATGAAACGCCCAAGTGTTATCTGTCCGCAAAGGGTCAGCCATATTACAAACTCGTGCGGTCCTATAAGACCTGCAAAGAAGAAGTTGATTAGCTTAGAACTAAGCGACGGACAAGTCCCGACGTCTCGCAAAGCGGGAAGCTATACAAGCAATTCGTCGAACACCTTGAGGGCAGTAGAGAAAAGAGAAAAGGAGACCAAAATAGGACTTTAGAGGGTTGTAAGAACGGTCACAAGTCCACAAACGATGGTTGCCAAGGTATCAAATGCAAGATAAGTTCAATTATTGATGAAAGCCTATGCCCGACATATACCCGAAACCCCATCCAGCCCGGTGCCACCCGGGGGGTTCCAAGGTGCTGAAATGGCTGACATTTCACACTATTCAGAATAGTCATGGTAGCAGATATAAAAGAGCAAAAAATGGGGCTGTTTTGGCTCCGCGCAGCAAGCGATCGTTCTGCAGCCTTCTACACTACTTTCGCTCACATTTCTTAGGTAAAAACACATAAACTCAAGGTAAAACAAGCTGCCAAACATATGTACGAACAAGAAAAAGTGACGAACGGTTCGTGAAGCGAAGATGTTGCGATTGAGCGACGATCGTTAGTGACATTCTCCCCCACTTAAATTGTCGACGCCCTTGTCGATGCTTGTTGGTAGGCTTTGATGCGAGCTTCTTCATGTCGTAGGGTGTCTTCTAGCTCCCAACTGGCTTTTGTTCGAGGAAGCTTTTGCCACTTCACCAAGTACTCGAATTGCTATGCTCCATTGGGTAGCTTTATTTTGCGATCCGTTAGAATAGTTTCAACTCGCTTCTCGTAAGAGGCTATGGTGGGGGGTAGTCATGTTGGCTCTTCTATAGCCTACCTGCCTTAAAGGGAATAGGTGGCAGCTAGGTTGGCTCTGTAGCCGACCTAAGCAGGGGGAAACCCTAGTCAACTAGCCCAGTAAAGCGGGTGGTGGCACTAAGCCCTAAGGCCCCAAAATAAACCCTAGCCACACTTCTTTATATGATAGAAGTGACTAGGTGTGTTTTTATTACAATCTTATAGGGTTCTTATTGATTACTTCTAAGTGATTAGGACTCAACCATGCTGGAGTACTATCAAACCCGCCCTCTTCAAATCAGCCTTGTCCTCAAGGCTAAGGTTCTATGAGCTCCTCATATGATTCTCATGCTATTATCAACTAAACTTTGGCCTCCTCATTAACTGGGGTGTTAGTTGGAAGGATTTGGGCCGAGTCGTCTTTTTTAAATTTCCATTTGTGGTGGGATACCTAGTGGATCAAATGTGATCTTGATCTGGTATGCGAATCTGATCCTCAATTTTGCAAGACCCAAGGATATAGGGAGACCACTTCATTAAGGCTCGAGTTTGTTGGTAATCGAGCTGGAGGTGTAGAAAAACTCGATCTTCTGAAGTTTGTCGGGAGGTCGTTTCTTCTTTGCATGTGCTGCCATATGGTTAGTCTTTAGTGATAGCCAATCTTTCTTCTGGAATGGTGACTGCCCTCTAGTATGATTTAGGATGATGTGAGCCCAATCTGGCATGAGCATGAATTACAATTCTTCTAGTTTTATTCCTCTTTCGTGCCATGGACTTGTATCCAACCATATTTTAAACTTGGCAGTAATTAGTATCTTCTATAAAAATCTCGTATGGAGTGTGGGGGAAGTCTCAATGCAAATTAGGAGTCGACCATCTTGCATAAGAATAGCCCCAATTCCAACTCCTAATGTATCGGCCTCAATGACAAAAGTGTGGCAGAAATCAGGCAGTGCTAGGACCAGCGTCGTCGTCATGGCTACCTTGAGTCATTCGAAGGCTGTAGAAGCTTGTTCCGACCATAAGAAGAAGTCTTTCTTCAGTAGGGATGTGAGTGGGGCACTAATCTTTCCATAATCTTTCATAAATTTACGGTAGTAGCATGTGAGTCTAAGGAAGCCGCGCAGCAATTTTACGTTTGTAGGTTTCGACCATCCTTGCATTGCCTCGATCTTCGTCAGGTCTACCGCCACTCCATCCTCTGATATAATGTGCCCAAGATACTCTACTTTATATTATAAGAAGCTGCACTTTGACTGTTTAATATAAAGAGTATTCTCCTGAAGAATCGTTAGAACAGTTCGTAATTGCTAAAAATGTATATCAAGTGTAGGGCTATAAATGAGAATATCATCAAAGAACACCAGTACGAACTTGCATAGAAAACTCTGGAAGATGTCATTTGTCAGGCTTGGGAAAGTAAAAGGAGCATTCATAAGTCTAAAGGGTATTACCAGAAACTCGTAGTGGCCATTATGCGTGCGTAATGCAGTTTTCGGAACATCTTCAGTGCATACCCGAATCTGATGATAACTGGAACGGAGATCCAATTTAGTGAAGACTCAGGCTCCTTTTAATTCATCCAAGAGCTCATCTATGACTGGTATATGATATTTGTCCTTGACGGTGATAGTGTTCAAGACCCGATAATCAATGCACATTCGTCATGTACCGTCCTTCTTACGCACTAGCAACATCGATAAAGAATAAGGGCTGCAACTTTGTCGAATCACCTCGGTGTCAAGCATCTCTTTGATGATATTCTTGATCTCATCCTTCTGCAAGTGAGGGTAGTGGTACGGATGCAAATTTATCAGAGATTTGCTCGACGGAATAGGAATATGGTGGTCATGTGGTCGGTTAGGGGGCAACTCACGCGGCTCCGTGAAAACGTCCACGAATTCATCCAGCTAGAGGGAAATCTTAGGATCTGAATTTTGTATATTTTCCCCCTTAGATGGCTGCTGGATATGCATTAAAAATCTACCATATGCTTTATGCAAAACTTTCTCCATTCGTTGCGACGAAACAGTGAAAATTTGGCTCCCGCGCTTGCCTCGTAATGTGACCTATCTCCATTTGTAATAAAATTTCATGATTAATTTAGAAAAATTCCAGGAGATATCACCTAGTGTTGTGAGCCATTCGATCCCGAGTATGGCTTCATAATCATCAATGGGTAGGAGGAAGAAATCAGCTATCACTTCTTGGTCTTGGAGAAGTAGTTTCACCCGCAGGCACCGTTGGTCGCAATTGAAGATTCGACCGTCGGTGACCTTTACGTCAAACTTGTTGCAACCTTCGATTTGAAGTGCCAGATGTGCAGTAACCTTACTGTTGAGGAAGTTATTTGTGATGATCGTGTTGATGAGAACAGTGATGGGTTGCTATTTTAGAAGACCTCCAACTTTCATTGTCTGCGGATTGGAGTAGCCGGCCAATACGTGCACTGCGTAGTCAGCCGATTAGGACTCTTCCTCCATAGCTTCTTCTTCAGGTTCAAGGGCTTCTTTAGATATTTCATTATCCTCATCCTTCACTAATTTAATCATGAGGAGTCGGCCCTTTTTGCGGCGATAATCTAGGCTCCATGGTTCGTCGCAATACCAACACAACCCGTTGGCCGATCAGTCGCGAAGCTCATCTCTTGTCAACTTTTTTAGTGCGGGGGCTTACATGGCAGTAGACCTTGGCATGGCTGGTCGTGGAGTGACCCTTATCCTTTGTACCTCGTGATTCAATCGTTCTTCCTAAATACACGTGAAGGAAATCGTCGCCATAAGTGTGTACAGTTGCCCCGCCTTTACTTCTCCTCGGATCTTCGGCTTTAGGCCCTCAATAAAAGTACCTAAAAGTTTTCTCAGACCAATTCTTAGTTTGGTTAGATAAACGCTCAAACCTTGTTTGGTATTCTTGTATTTAGAGGTTTGATGAATCTTTGCTAATTGTCCGTCGATCTTGTCGAAATCAGTTGGTCCGAAGCGATTTAGTAGTCCTTCCTTGAATCGCTACCAAGAGAGTGTTGGTTACACGTGTTCTGCAAGCCAATCACATGAGTGATGGCACGTGTGACACGCTGTGTGATCTTTTTTTTTTCTTATGATTAATATTGGTATATTCTTACATTATATTATCTATTGAATATATATATATATATTGTGATGTCCTCGATTCTGTGCAATGGGAATCAGATCGTGATAAGATCATGATAATAAGATTGATTCACCTTTAAACACAGATCCTAAATAATCCCGGTCATAGGTTACTCAAGAGGGACATTGAGATAATCGGATAGATTAGTGTACTATATACATGTCTATATGATGGAAGCGGTTGGTCTCATAGTCACTTGTGTGGAGACACTAAGGATATAGTACAGGTGCTCATTGGAGAATGAGTTCACTGATTGATCCGCATATGGAATGTTGTATGGTTAATGATACCTAATGTCAAACAGCGATTCCATAGTCCCAGTTGTGTATCTGGTCCTTAGACTTGAGACACCAAGGATGCCTTGTATGAGTACTCCTTTCTTTGACGCCAGACTTATAGGTTTGGAAAGTTTCAGATTTGGTACAGCTGGTTATCGGGATTGGTAGCCAACCTTACGAAGGCAATTGAGTGTCAATAAAGGATCATCCACTCTCGGTATCACGAGAGGAATATCTCATATATGCTTGCTCAGACAAATCTCTGGCCAGGGTCATTCGGATTGAGAGAGAAAAAGTTCTCCGGGAGAATCTGATTAGAGCGAGACTATGACGGATTCCATATGTGACCTGATAGTACTAGTCCAATATACGATATTTGAGATATTAGTTGGATAAGGGATTATAGATACACGGTAACTGTGGACAAGAAGGTCCGATGGATTTGATCCCCCCTGTATTGTCTGGGGACTATGGCGTAGTGGCCTAGTACGTCAATAGTCGATGAGTCGAGTGAATTATTATGGGGATAATAATTAACTATATCAGAAGGTGTTCTGATGGGAGAGACTCACGACCAGCTCGATATCGGGCCTAGAGGGTCACACATATATGGTGGATGCTTCAGCGAATAGAGGTGGATAAAGATCCAATTAGCCCCTATTCTCATTAGATGAGACCCTATGCTGATGGGCTCTTTGCTTCAGGCCCAATTTGAGGCATAAGGAGATTATTGGATAGAGATCCAATAATACAAGGTTAGTGGGTTATTGGATGAAGATCCAATACCCACTAAGGCAGGAGCCCTAGTATTTTTTGGTGGCTCTCTATAAATAGGAGGGGAGACTCATGGTTGATAGGCTGTAGCTTTAGCCACCACCTCCTATTCTCCTTCCTCCTTATGTGCAAGAGTTGCATGACAGATTGGAAGAGTTTCGCTACAGAGATCCATCGTGTAGATACCGCTAGAGAGGAGGACGCTTGGCCTCCTTCATCTTCTCCATCCGGATCTGGAATACAGGGATATACTGTTGGTTACAGGTGCCCTGCATGCCAATCACGTGAGTGATGGCACGTGTGACACGCTGTATAATCTTTTTGCTTATGATTAATATTGATATATTCTCACATTATATTATATGTTGCATATATATTGTGATGTCCTTGGTTCTGTGCAATGGGAATCAGATCGTGATGATTATGATAATGAGATCGATTTACCTTTAAGCACAGATCCTAAATAATCCCGATCATAGGTTACTTAAGAGGGATATTAAGATAACCGGACAGATCGGTGTACTATATACCCGTACATATGATGGAGGCGGCTAGTCTCATAGCCATTTGTGTAGAGACACTAAGGATATAGTACAGGTGCTCATTAGAGAATGAGTTCACTGATTGATCCGCTTGTGGAATGCTGTATAGTTAATGATACCTAATGTCAGACAGTGATTCCATAGTTTCAGTTGTGTATCTGGTCCTTGGACTTGAGACACCAAGGCTGTCTTGTATAAGTACTCCTTTCTTTGACGCCGGACATACATGTTTGGAAAGCTCTAGATCTAGTATAACTGGTTATCGGGATTGGTAGCCAACCTTAGGAAGGTAATTGAGTGTCAATAGAGGATCATCCACTCTCGGTATCACGAGAGGAATATCCCATATGTGCTTGCTTAGACAAATCCCTGGCCAGGGTCATTTGGATTGAGAGAGAAGGAGTTCTTCGGTAGAATCCGATTAGAGCAAGACAAACTGATTCCGTATATGACCTGACAGTACCATATCCAATATATGATCTCTCGGATATTAGTTGGACAAGGGATTATAGATTATGGTAACTGTGGACAAACAGGTCTGATGGATTCGATCCCCCTATACCTTCTGGGGACTATGGCGTAATGGCCTAGTACGTCCATAGTCGATGAGTCGAGTGAATTATTATGAAGATAATAATTCACAATATCAGAAGGAGTTCTGATGGGAGTGACTCACGGTCAGCTCGGTATCGGGCCTAGAGTGTCACACACATATGGTGGATGCTTTAGCGAATAGAGGATTTGAGGAAGATCCAATTAGCCCATATTCTCATTAGATGAGATCCTATGTTGATGGGCTCCTTGATTAAGGCCCAATTATAGGCCTAAGGAGATTATTGGATAGAGATCCAATAATACAAGATTAGTGGGTTATTGGATGGAGATCCAATACCCACTAAGGCAGGAGCCCTAGGATTTTGGTGGCTCTCTATAAATAGGAGGGGAGACTCAGGGTTGATAGACTACAGCCTTAGCCACCACCTCCTATTCTCCTCCCTCCATCTGAGCAAGAGTTACAAGATCAGATTGGAGGAGTTTCGCTACAGAGATCCATCGTGTGGATACCGCTAGAGAGGACGCTTGACCTCCTTCATCTTCTCCATCTGGATCTGGAATACAGGGATATACGATCTCCCTAGGTAAAATCAATCTCTCACGTATTACGATTTTATTAGTTTTTATGATTTATCTCATGGTTTGATCTACATGGGAAACCATTTTTGTTTTGATTTTTGCTACGCATGTGATGCACCTGTTATAGGTTTTCCAACAGTGGTATCGGAGCCAAGGTTTTCGTGCAAAAGATTGGTTTTAAACTGCGTGTGATGAGATGAAATCGTGTAGAATCGTTCTACGCGTTCGTAGCAAGAATAGCGAGGAGGAGGGGCGGCCAGCCACGAGCAGCCCCCATGCAGGGCCGGCCACTCACGACCAGGCCGACTTCAAGTGGCAACCGTTCGTAGCAAAATTTTGGAAATTTTGAGCATGTCCTGATTTCCAGAAAAATAATTAATTAAATAGTTTAATTAATTATTATATATATCTAGTAATCCTACATATGATGTGATGTACATGTGATGTATGTTGTGGATGGATAATCATGAGCCATGTATAGTGATGTGTGTAATTATGATAATTATTATTATTGGGGCCTGCGAGCCTGTGTTTTTCTCGTTTATTGTTGGGCTTGCGTGCTTGTGATTATTTGTAATTACATAGAGAGGCGCAGCGGGAGCGTGGAGGTGATAGTGGGACCCACGATTCCGTGGCGGGAGATTACGATGCATGGTGATGCAACGATCCGACGGAACTGATGATGACGAGATCAACAATCACAGGGCATGGAGATGCGCCAATGCACACATAGATCCTATTGTGAGTGATTAGGCCCATTGGCTCGGGCTTAATCATATTAGGTGACGGCTCATGATCATTTGGTGCGGTTTGCATATGTGATGTGTTATACACCTACTAGATATATGTATATATATATGTACATTCGATGTATATATATATATTAAATATGTATGTGTATGACATGACATATTAGGAGACCGATATGATACAAAAAACCCCTCCTACGATAATATTAAGTCGGTAAGCGTGAGACAATAAGATTGACCCACATGAGCTTCCATCATTATAGGAAGAAATTGAATCACGACATAGGTTGAGTTGGTCGAGTCCCTCGAGGCTCACTTATCTATGTGATCGAGTTCTTGTCTACGACATAGAGATGTCACCGGTGACCTGAGGACATGGTATGCTTGGTCGAGTCCCTCGAGGGCATATCATCAAATCAGATTTATCTTGTAACGATGGTGATGACTTAATCGAATATCATGGTTGGTCGAGTCCCTCGAGACCATGATGATTTGGAGGCCAAACGTGACGGAAATCACAAAGAGTTATGATTGGCAAGAGTTGCCTACCTTTAGGGCTTAGTGTAATTGGTCGAGTCTCTCGAGATTGCACTTAGATGCCAATTGGATCCCGATCCCCACTAGGAGTTTGCCGGAGACTTCCGTCTCACGTATCGAGGGTGTCATGTGATTCGCTAAGAAAATAGTGGGAGTACATTAAGATAGAAGTCCATATCTTAATTAGTATTTTTTACAAAATCTACATGTTATTTAATTTATGCTATATCTTGCTCGTCGCTTACAAAACCCCTACGTGGTATACTTGATGCCAACCGCCTCATTAGTCCAAAAGCTCCGCAATTTGAGAATTGTTCTCACGAAAGAGAAAATCATATATGTCCTTAACATGATTGTGCCCACGTTAGAGGAAAGGATAAGCGAGGATGAGATCGCTCGCTTTGTGAAGTATATAGATAGTCCTAGAGGATAACCTATGCATTGATCTTATACTTCAGTCCCTACCATATTCCTTTTCTTACTTCATCATCAATTTTAACATGAGCAAGTTTGAGGTGACTCTCCCTGAGTTCCTCAATATGTTGAGGGAAGTTGAGAGTGCCATCAAGAAGGAGAAGCCAGTTCTCTATATTGGTGAGACAAAAATGAAAAGGAAGGTAAGCAAGATCCTTAAGAAGGGCAAGGGCAAAGAAAGACCAGGTAAGACAAAGGTTGCCAAGAGAGACCTGGCAAAGGATAAAGGACAGTGTTTCCACTACGGCCAAGACGGGCAATTGAAGAGGAATTGTAAGGACTACCTTGCAGATAAGGCGAAAGAGAAGCTTGGAGATACTTCAAGTATATTCATGATCAGTCTCCACTTGTCAGATTTTCATGATAACACATGGGTATTGGATATCGGAAATATTTATCATATCTGTAATTCATTGCAAGTTTTGACATGACCTAGGAGACTGGCCACCGGCAAGATAGACCTCAAGATGGGCAATGGAGTAAGAGTTGTTTTAGTTGATGTTGGAGGTCACCCTACATCTGCTTGGTGGAGCTATCATTGCATTGGATGTATGCTATTTTATTCTCTCTATTATCAAAAATATTATATCCATCTCTTGTTTGACAATTAGTGGATATAAATTAATTTTTGAGAACAATAGTTGTTTGATAATTATGGATGATGAGATCATCACTAGAGGGATTCTAATAAATGGCTTATATATATTAGACACTTCTCCACATATCATGAATATAAATATGTCTAAGAGGAAAAGAGATGAGGTGAATAATGCATACCTATGGCATTGCAGCCTAGGTCATATACATGAGGGAAGGATTCAAAAGTTATTGAAAGATGGATACTTAGATCCATTTGATTATGAGACATATGCAACTTGCGAACCTTGCCTTCGTGGGAAGATGACCAACTCTCCTTTTAGTGGAACTTGAGAGAGAGCAATCGAGTTATTGGAACTCATACATAGTGATGTATGTGGTCTCATGTCGACTCAAGCTATAGGTGGTTACTCATACTTCATTACATTCACTGATGATTTCTCTAGGTATGGACACGTGTACTTAATGAAGTACAAATCTGAGGCCTTCGAGAAATTTAGGGAATATAAGAATGAGGTAGAGAACCAAATTGGAAAGAGTATTAAGACTCTTCGATCAGATCGAGGAGGAGAGTATTTGAGTACGGAGTTCACCCATTTCCTCAGGGACAATGAGATTCTATCCCAATGGACACCTCCTTATACACCTCAGCTCAATGGTCTATCATAAAGGAGGAATCACACGCTATTAGACATGGTGTGATCCATGATGAGTTTCACTAACCTACCCGTCTCATTCTGGGGGTACGCCCTAGAGACTACAGCTTACCTTCTGAATAGAGTTCCATCAAAGTCGGTAGTGTCTACACCATATGAGATATGGAAAGGAAAGAAGTTCGATCTTAAAATTGTTAAGATTTGGGGCTGTCCTGCCCACGTTAGAAGACACAACCCCGATAAATTAGAATCAAGGATAGAATGGTGCACATTCGTGGGATACCCAAAGGAAACTTATGGGTATTATTTCTATCATCCCGAGGACCGAAAGGTCTTTGTTGCCAAGAGAGCTATGTTCCTTGAGAATGAACACATTCTTGGTGGAAATAGTGAGAGTGAGATAGAATTGAGCGAGGTTGGAGAACATAGCTTGAGCACCATTGCAGAGCCCGAGTCTGTTCAGGTACCTAACACACAAGTTCCAACTTTACGTAGGTCTAGTAGAGTATCTCACCCTCTTGAAAGATATGTGGGACATATCAATGGAGATGACTCTCAAGATGTTGATCCTTAGACCTACGAGGAGGCTATTATGAGTATAGACTCCGGGAAGTGGCAAGAAGCTATAAATTCTGAGATGAATTTCATGTATTCTAACAAGGTTTGGAACCTTGTGGATGCACCTGAGGGAATTGTACCCATCGACTACAAATGGATCTTCAAGAAGAAGATCGAAGTGGATGGAAAGGTAGAGACCTATAAAGCAAGGCTGGTAGCTAAAGGATATCATCAAAGACAAGGAGTTGACTATGACAAAACCTTTTCACCTTTAGCCATGCTTAAGTCCATTAGAATTATTTTGGCCATTGCAGCACACTATGACTGTGAGATCTAGCAGATGGATGTCAAAATGGCATTCCTCAATGGCAACCTCGAGGAAGAGGTGTATATGATACAACCAGAGGGATTCGTATCTAAGAGAGTCCAGATAAAGTATGCAGATTGCTTAGATCCATTTATGGATTGAAGCAAGCTTCTCGAAGTTGGAACACAAGATTTGATGAGGTGATCGGATCTTATGACTTCGTTAAGAACGAAGATGAGCCTTGTGTGTACAAGAAGGTAAGTGGAAGCGCCATCACCTTCTTGGTGCTATATGTGGATGACATCTTAATCATTGGGAATGATGTAGGAATGCTCTCCACAATAAAGGCTTGGCTATCTAGAAACTTCTCCATGAAAGACTTAGAGGAAGCATCCTATATTTTGGGGATCAGGATCTATAGAGATAGATCCAAATAGATGCTTGGCTTGTCCCAGTCTAGGTACATAGACTCCATTGTCAAAAGGTTTGGCATGAAAAATTCCAAGAGAGGTCTTATACCGATGAGACATGGAATATCACTTTCTAGGAGTATGTCCCCAAAAACTCCTGAAGAAAGGGTAGACATTGATAAGATACCTTATGCCTCAGTAATAGGATCTATCATGTATGTGATGCTATGTACTAGGCCTGATATAGCACATGCTCTAACTGTCATGAGCAGGTATAAGGCAGATCCAGGTTTAGAATACTGGAATGCAGTAAAGTGTATCCTTAAGTACTTGAGAAGGACTAAGGATCTTTTCCTGATATATGGAGGAGGTATCCTCCAGGTTGAGGGCTACACAGACTCAAATTTTCAGTCTGACATTGATGATAGCAAGTCAAATTCAGGGTATGTTTTCACCATGAATGAAGGAGCAATAAGATGAAAGAGTTCCAAGCAAGATACTACTGCCGACTCGACCACAAAGGCGGAATACATTACAGTAGTAGAAGCAGCAAAGGAAGGGGTGTGGATAAAGAAGTTCATCAAAGATTTGAGAGTCATACCAAGCAGCGTGGAGCTGACTCCCATATATTGTGACAGCGACAAGGTGAAAACTCTAGCAAGGGAACCCAGATCTCATCAGAATTGTTCTAAGGAGGTTCTATCTGATTAGAGCGATCATGAAAAGAGTTCGGTGCGAAGATAACATTGCAGATCCATTGTCGAAGCCGCTGGTTCAGATTGTATTTGAGCGTCACAGGGGTCTGATGGGGATCAGACACATAGGTGATTGGCTTTTGGTCAAGTGGGAGATTGCTGGTTACAGGTTACCTGCATGCCAATCACATTAGTGATGGCACGTGTGACACGCTGTATGATCTTTTTGCTTATGATTAATATTGGTATATTCTCACATTATATTATATGTTGTATATATATTGTGATGTCCTTGGTTCTGTGCAATGGGAATCGGATCATGATGAGATCACGATAATGAGATCGATTCACCTTTAAACACAGATCCTAAATAATCCCGATCATAGGTTACTCGAGAGGGATATTGAGATAATCGGATATATCAGTATTGTATACCTATCCATATGATGGAGGCAGCTGGTCTCATAGTCATTTATGTGGAGACACTAAGGAAATAATACAGGTGCTCATTAGAGAATGAATTGACTGATTGATCCGCTTATGGAATGCTGTATGGTTAATGATACCTAATGTCAGACAGCGATTCCATAGTCCCAATTGTGTATCTGGTCCTTCGACTTGAGACGCCAAGGATGCCTTGTATGAGTACTCCTTTCTTTGACGCTAGACATATAGGTTTGGAAAGCTCCAAATCTAGTACAGTTGGTTATTGGGATTGGTAGCCAATCTTACGAAGGCAATTAAGTGACAATAGAGGATCATCCACACTCGGTATCATGAGAGGAATATCTCATATATGCTTGCTTAGACAAATCCCTGACCAGGGTCATTTGGATTGAGAGAGGAGTTCTCCGGTAGAATCCGATTAGAGCAAGATAAACAGATTCCGTATATGACCTGACAGTACCATATCCAATATACGGTCTCTGGGATATTAGTTGGATGAGGGATTAGAGATATATGATAATTGTGGACAGACATGTCTGATGGATTCGATCCCCCTGTACCGTCTGGGGACTATAGCATAGTGGCCTATTACGTCCATAGTCGATGAGTCGAGTGAATTATTATGAAGATATTAATTCACTATATCAGAAGGAGTTCTGATGGGAGTGACTCACGGCCAGCTCGGTATCGGGCCTAGAGGGTCACACACATATGGTGGATGCTTCAGCGAATAGAGGATTGGATGAAGATCCAATTAGCCCCTATTCTCATTAGATGAGACCCTATGTTGATGGGCTCCTTGATTAAGGCCCAATTATAGGCCTAAGGAGATTATTGGATAAAGATCCAATAATGTAAGATTAGTGGATTATTGGATGGAGATCCAATACCCACTAAGGAAGGAGCCCTAGGATTTTGGTGGCTCTCTATAAATAGGAGGGGAGACTCAGGGTTGATAGGCTACAGCCTTAGCCATCACCTCCTATTCTCCTCCCTCCCTCCGAGCAAGAGTTGCATGATCAGATTGGAAGAGTTTCGCTGCAGAGATCCATTGTGTGGATACCGCTAAAGAGGAGGACGCTTGACCTCGTTCATCTTCTCCATCTGGATCTGGAATACAGGGATATACGATCTCCCTAGGTAAAATCAATCTCTCACATATCACGATTTTATCAGTTTTTACGATTTTTCTCGCGACCCCAATCCTTTGCACGATGATTTGATCTGCGTGGGAAACCATTTTTGTTTTGATTTTCGCTGCACATGTGTTGCACCCGCTGTAGGTTTCCCAACATATACGATCTCCCTAGGTAAAATCAATCTCTCACATATCATGGTTTTATCAGGTTTTGTATTTTTCTGGCAACCCCAATCTTTTGCACGATGATTTAATCTGTGTGGGAAACCGGTATTTTGTTTTGATTTCCACTGCGGATGTGATGCTGTCGCTGAGGTTTCCCAACAGAAAGTCCTCGATGGGTGTGTTCAAACTAATTGAACCACTGAATAGTATCTCCCTTAAGGTGTATGGCAGCAATCTCCACCCATGTAGCATCGGTGGTTCGGTAGAACCGAAAATAGCACTCCGCGCGTGAGATCCATCCGATCGTATCTCCTTCTTCCCATCTTGGGAAGACAACCTTCATGCGTTGATTGTTGGGATCAGAGGTGATGTGTCCATGCTCTTGAGGATCATCTTGCCGATCTGAAGTATCTCCATGGTGTGACTTCCTCGGGCTTGATCGTCAGCCCATGCTGAATTCGACAAAAATTGATCGCATCTTCTCCTCCATGCGGCTTTCAAAGGCTTCAAACTTGGAGTTGATGGCCTCCTCTGATGCCATGGTGTATGCCTCTATATCTATAATATTGTGATCTCTCTTTTGTCATCAGGTTAGTGGCATGAGAATTTTGGAGAAGTGGGTGGCCAGTTGGAAGTTGAATCGGTTTGGATGGGAGTAGGCTACGGTTTAGGACTAATTTGGGTGGCTGTTTGGTTTCAATTTAGGTAGGGTTTTGAAGAGTTTTTGGTGAGGATGGTAGGGTTTGGTGATGAGGAAAAGAGAGTCTAAAATCCCATAAAAAACAACACTCAAATCTGATAGAGTTCGATGAAAAAAAAGTGCTACGATATGTTGTCCTACCGAACAGATTTTACGTCGGAGAAACGATGACTTCTTAACGTAAATTCCAGAGGAAAGTTCAAGGAAATTATGCAGAAACTCTTGGTTCATATGTTGATAATCCAAGGAAAAAGTTTGGCAAAATTTTGGCAGCATAATAGTAGGGAAATAGGAAAAAAGAGGAAAGGTAGATCTTTCATTGTAAAAATTCTAGAACTACGTGATGGTGAAATATTACACAAGAAAACCAGTTTCAAAAGGAAATTTTTTAAGAAATCAATCCCAGATGAAAGCCAAGTTGATCTTTGGAATTGTATAAAAATTTTGGCCAAAAAGGATGAACAAAAGTTTGGTTTCAAGGGGCCAGTAGACAGACCATCGTAAAATTTCAGCACTGCGCGATGAAGAATCACAGCGCTATAAGTCCCGATCCAGAAGGAGTTTTTTAATGAGATTGGTCTTAGATGAAAGTAAGATGATATACGAAATTGTATAAAAGTTTCAGTTAAAAAGGATAATTAAAAGTTCAGTTCCAAGAAGCAACAATCGGTTGAAAATTTTTGAAGTGTTTCACCTTCGCAACGATGATAACGTTTGTGATGGTAAAATTTTGCAGTAAGAAAATTTTAGAAAAACTTCTCCCATATATAAGATAGACGAATAGCAATAGCAAGAGGCGTGGGCTTTGGAATTTTTACCAGATCTTTGATGTTGACACAGAGGAGGCAGCAGATTGATGGATCTGCGGCTTGGTGGGCGATGATGGAGGCGACGTCAAAAGCAATTATGGGAATTGTTTGGGAAGGTGGATGCGGCTGAGATGGCTATAGGGCAGCAGGAACACGGCTCTGATACCAGATGATAAGACCCCAGAAGGAGCCCTATAGATTTTGATCGCTGAAGGGGATCAACCCTTAGAACGCTATAGGGGTTCCTCCCTCCTAGACTCGGCACAAAGGCTGTATAAAAGATAATAATTGCTTGATAAAAGAGAGGGGGGTCGCTACATCATTTTATAGGGTTACAAACCCTAGCCCATGGGTTGCTTGCCTAACAAAAATTACTCTTTTGCCCCTTCTATAGCCTACCTGCCTTAGAGGGAACAGGTGGCGGCTAGGTTGGCTCTATAGCCAACCTAAGCATGGGGAACCCCTAGTCGACTAGCCCAGTAAAGGGGGTGGTGGCCACTAAGCCCTAAGGCCCCAAAATAAACCCTAGCCACACTTCTTTATAGGATGAAAGTGACTAGGTGAGGTTTTATTACAATCTCACAGGGTTCTTATTGATTACTTCTAAGTGATTAGGACTCAACCCTACTGGAGTCCTATCACTCCATCATATGGATGGGTATATAGTACACCGGTCTGTCCGGTTATCTCAATGTCTCTCTCGAGTAACTTATGACCGGGACTATTTATGATCTGTGTTTAAAGGTGAATCGATCTCATTATCGTGATCTTATCACGATCGATTTCCATTACACAGAACCAAAGATATCGTAATATATATGAAACAAATAATATAATGTGAGAATATACCAATATTAATCATAAGCAAAAAGATCACACAGCATGTCACAAGTGTCATCACTCACGTGATTGGCTTACAGGGCGCCTGTAACCAACAATCTCCCACTTGACCAAAAACTAATCACCTATGTGTGTAATCCCCATCAGACCCCTGTGACGCTCAAATACAATATGAGCCAACAGCTTCGTAAGTGGATATGCAATGTTATCTTCGGATGGAACTCTTTCCATTGCTATATCTTTTCAGGTCATGATCGCTCTAATTAGATGGAATCTCCTCAGAACCATTCTAATGATACCTGGGTTCCCTTGTTAGAGTTATTGCCCTGTCGTTGTCACAATATATGGGAGTCAGCTCCATGCTGTTTGGTATGACTCTCAAATCCTTGATGAACTTCTTCATCCACACCCCTTCCTTTGCTGCTTCTGCTGCAGCAATATATTCCGCCTATGTGGTCAAGTCAACAGTAGTATCTTGCTTAGAACTCTTCCAGCTTACTGCTCCTCTATTCATGATGAAAACATACCCTAAATTTGATTTGCTATCATCAATGTCGGACTGAAAACTCGAGTCTGTGTAGCCCTCAACCTGGAGGCTACCTCCTCCATATATCAGTAAAAGATCCTTAGTCCTTCTCAAGTATTTAAGGATACACTTTACTGCCTTCAGTGTTCTAAACCTAGATCTGCCTGATACCTGCTCATGACACTCAGAGCATGTGCTATATCAGGCCTGGTACATAACATCGCATACATGATAGACCCTATCACTGAGGCAACATCGCATATATGATAGACCCTATCGCTGAGGCATAAGGTATCTTATCCATGTCTGCCCTTTCTTTAGGAGTCTTTGGGGACATGCTCCTAGAAAGTGATATTTCATGTCTCATCGGTATGAGACCTCTCTTGGAAGTCTTCATGCCAAATTTTTTGACAATGGAGTCTATGTACCTGAACTGGGACAAGCCAAGCATCCTCTTAGATCAATCTCTATAGATACGGATCCCCAAAATATAGGATGCTTCCCTTAAGTCTTTCATGGAGAAGTTTCTGGATAGCCCAGCCTTTACTGTGGGGAGCATTCTTACATCATTCCCAATGATTAGGATGTCATCCACATATAGCACCAAGAAGGTGATAGCACTCCCACTTACCTTCCTGTACACACAAGGCTCATCTTCGTTCTTAACGAAGTCATAAGATCTGATCACCTCATCAAATCTTATATTCCAACTTCGAAAAACTTGCTTTAATCTATAAATGGATCTAAGCAACCTGCACACTTTATCTAGACTCTCTTTGGATACGAATCCCTCTAGCTGTATCATATATACCTCCTCCTCGAAGTTGTCATTGAGGAATGTCGTTTTGACATCCATCTGCTAGATCTCATAGTCATAGTGTGCTGCAATGGCCAAAAATAATTCTAATGGACTTAAGCATGGCTACAGGTGAAAAAGTTTCATCATAGTCAACTCCTTGTGTTTGACGATATCCTTTAGCTACCAGCCTTGCTTTATAGGTCTTTACCTTTCCATCCACTCTGATCTTCTTCTTGAAGATCCATTTGCAGCCGATGGTTATAATACCCTCAAGTGCATCCACAAGGTTCAAAACCTTGTTAGAGTACATGGAATCCATCTCAGAATTTATGGCTTCTTGCCACTTCCCAGAGTCTATACTCATAATAGCCTCCTTATAGGTATGAGGATCATCCTGAGAGTCATCTCCACTGATATGTCCCACATATCTTTCAGGAGGGTGAGATACTCTATTAGACCTATGCAAAGTTGGAACGTGTGTGTTAGGTACCTGAACAGACTCAGACTCTGGAATGGTGCTTGAGCTAGGTTCTCCAACCTTGCTCACCAAGAATGTGTTCTTTCTCAGGGAACACGGCTCTCTTGGCAACAAAGACCTTTTGATCCTCGAGGTGATAGAAATAATACCCACAAGTTTTCTTTGGGTATCCTACGAATGTGCAACATTCTGTCCTTGATTCCAACTTATCGAGGTTATGTCTTCTAACATGGGCAGGATAGCTCCAAATCTTAACAATCTTAAGATTAGGCTTCTTTCCTTTTCATATCTCATATGGCGTAGACACTACCGACTTTGATAGAACTCTATTCAGAAAGGAAGCTACAGTCTCTAGGGTGTAACCCCAGAATGAGATAAGTAGGTCAGCGAAACTCATCATGGACCGCACCATGTCGAACAACGTATAATTCCTCCTTTCTGATACACCATTGAGTTGAGGTGTATAAGGAGGTGTCTATTGGGATAGAATCTCATCGTCCCTGAGGAAATATTAATATTCATAATATTCTCCTCCTCGATCTAATCGAAGAGTCTTAATATTCTTTCCAATTTGGTTCTGTACCTCATTCTTATTTCCTTGAATTTTTTAAAGGCCTCATATTTGTACTTCATTAAGTACATATGTCCATACCTAGAGAATCATCAGTGAATTTAATGAAGTATAAGTAACCACCTATAGCCTGAGTCGACATGGGACCACATACATCACTATGTATAAGTTTCAATAACTCGATGGCTCTCTCTCTCCAGTTCCACTAAAAGGAGAGTTGGTCAACTTTTGAATCCTTCCCTCATGTATATGACCTAGCCTACAATGTCATAGGTATGCATTATTCACCTCATCTCTTTTACTCTCAGACATATTTATATTCATGATATATGGAGAAGTGTCTAATACATATAAGCCATTTATAAGGGTCCCTCTAGTGATGATCTCATCATCCATAATTATTGAACAACTATTATTCTCAAAAACTAATTTATATCCACTAATTATCAAACAAGAGATAGAAATAATATTTTTGATAATAGAGGAAATAAAATAGCATGCATCTAATGTAATAATACTCCACTAGGCAGATGTAGGGTGACCTCTCCAACAGCAACTACAGTAACTCTTGCTCCATTGCACATCTTGAGGTCCATCTCGCCTCTAACCAATCTCCTAGGTCTTGTCAGAACCTGCAACGAATTACAGATATGATAAACACTCCTAGTATCCAATACTCATGTGTTATTAAGAAAATCTGACAAGTGGAGACTGATCATGAATATACCTTAAGCTTCTGTCTTGCCTTCTCTGAAAGGTAGTCCTTACAGTTTCTCTTCCAATGCCCATCTTGGTCGTAGTGGAAGCACTATCCTTTGTCCTTTGCTGAGTCTCTCGTGGCAACCTTTGCCTTACCTGGTCTTTCTTTGCCCTTGCCCTTCTTAAGGGTCTTAATGACCTTCCTTTTCTTTTTGGTCTCACCAATATAGAGAACTGGCTTCTCCTCCTTGATGGCACTCTCAGCTTCCCCCAACATATCGAGGAGCTCAGGGAGAATCACCTCAAACTTGCTCATATTAAAATTCATGATGAAGTGAAAAAAGGAATCTGGTAGGGACTGAAGTATAAGATCAATGCACAGGTTATCCTCTAGGACTATTCCTAGACCTGTGAGTTTCTCGATCCACTCTATCATCTTTATGACATGGTTCTCAACCGATGTCCCTTTTGTCATCCTGGCTTGGAAGAGTCTCTTAGATATATCATATCTTTGAGTTCTTCCATGTTCTTCAAATAATTAGCGGAGATGAAGAATGATAGAATCTACATCCATGCTCTCATGTTGCCTCTGTAACTCAGGAGTCATGGAGGCCAACATATGACATTTTGTTAACGTGGAATCATCTATGTACTTCACATAGTGAGCGATCTCATCCTCGCTTGTCCCTTCTTCCGACGTTGGCACAATTGTATCAAGGACATATGCGATTTTTTCCATCGTGAGAATAATTCTCAAATTACAAAGCCAATCTGTATAGTTTGGACCAGTGAGGCGGTTGGCATCAAGTATGCCATATAGGGGGTTTGTGAGCGACATGTTTTTGACAAAACAAGATATAGCAAAATTAAATAATATACAGATTTTATAAAAAATACTAATTAAGATATGGACTTCTATCTTAATATACTCCCACTATTTTCCTAGTGAATTATAGTTAATCATACGACACCCTCAACACGTGAGATGAAAGTCTCTGGCAAACTCATAGTGGGGATCGGGATCCAATAGGCATCTTAGTGCAACCTCGAGGGACTCGACCAATTATACTAAGCCTAAAAGGTAGGCAACTCTTGCCAATCACAACTTCTTGTGATTCCCATCATGTTAGACCTCCGAATTATCATGGTCTCGAGGGACTCGAGCAACCATGATATTCGGTTAAGTCATCGCCATCGTTACAAGATGAGTCTGATTTGATGGTATGCCCTCGAGGGACTCGACCAAGCATACCATGTCCTTAGGTCACCGGTGACATCTCTATGTCCTAGGCAAGAACTCGATCACGTAGATAGGTGAGCCTCGAGGGACTCGACCAACTCAACCTATGTCGTGATTTAATTTTTTCCTATAACAATGGAAGGCCACATGGGTCAATCTTATTGCTTCATGCTTATTGACATAATATTATCATATGAGGGGTTTTTGTTTCGTATCGGTCTCCTAATATGTCATGTCACACACATAATTAATATATATCTATATCGCATGTAAATATATATATATATACATATATCTAGTAGGTGTATAACACATCACATATGCAAGCCACACCGGATGATCATGAGCCGTCACCTAATATGATTAAGCCCGAGCCAATGGGCCTAATCACTCACAATAGGATCTATATGTGCATCGATGCATCTCCATGCCCTGTGATTGTTGATCTCGTCATCATCGGTTCCGTCTGATTGTTGCATCACTATGCATCGTAATCTCCCGCCACGGTATCGTGGGTCCCGTTGTCACCTCTACGCTCCCGTCGCGCCTCTTCATGCAATTACAAATAATCACAGGCACGTAGGCCCGACAATAAATGAGAAAAATGGAGGCTCGAAGGCCCCAATAATAATAATAATCATAATTACACACGTCACAACACATGGCTCATGATCATCCATTCAAATCATACATCACATGTACATCACATCATATGTAGGATTACTAGATATATAATAATTAATTAAAGTAATTAATTATTTATTTTTTGGAAATCAGGATGTACTTAAAATTTTTAAAATTATTAAGGGTATTTTTATAATTCTGGATGAGAGGACAATTCTCAAAATTTCTAGAATTATTGAGGGTATTTTGGAAATTCTGTACATGAGGATAGTCCTCAAATTTTTTTAAACTCAGAGGGGCAAAATAGTCCTTTTCTTAAAAGAAATGTGCTAGGTCCTCCTCTTCCCTCTCTGCGCTGTCGTTGCCGCTATCCCTGCACGGGCGGCGAGCGTCGCCCCTTTGCAGGTTGGCCACGGGCGAGCGCTGTTCCTATGGCCTCACCACGGTCGAGCAGCCCCTTGAGGGCTGGCCGCTAACCTTGGGTAATTGGATCTTTATCTAATTACCCACTGACTTTGTATTATTGGATCTCTATCCAATAATCTCCTTAGGCCTCTAATTGGGCCTTAATCAAGGAGCCCATCAACATAGGGTCTCATCAAATGAGAATAGGGGCTAATTGGATCTCCATCCAATCCTCTATTCGCTGAAGCATCCACCATATGTGTGTGACCCTCTAGGCCCGATACCAAGCTGGTCGTGAGTCACTCCCATCAGAACTCATTCTGTTATAGTGAATTATTATCCCCATAATAATTCACCCGACTCGTCGACTATAGACGTACTAAGCCACTACGCCATAGTCCCCAGACGGTCCAAGAAGATCGAATCCATTGGACCTGTCTGTCCACAGTTACCGTGTATCTATATTCCTTTATCCAACTAATATCCCAGAGACCATATATTGGATATGGTACTGTCAGGTCACATACGGAATCTGTCATAATCTCGCTCTAATCGGATTCTCCCGGAGAACTCTTTTTCTCTCAATCCGAAAGACCCTAGCCAGGGATTTGTCTGAGCAAACACATATGGGATATTCCTCTCACGATACCGAGAGTGGATGATCCTTTATTGACACTCAATTGTTTTCGTAAGGTTGGCTACCAATTCCAACAACTAATTGTACTAAATCTGAAACTTTCGAAATATGTATGTCTGGCGTCAAAGAAAGGAGTACTCATACAAGGCATCCTTGGTGTCTCAAGTCTATGGACCAGATACACAACTGGGACTATGGAATCGCTGTCTAACATTAGGTATCATTAACCATACAACATTCAATAAGCGGATCAATTAATGAACTCATTCTCCAATGAGCACCTGTACTATATCCTTTGTGTCTCCACACAAGTGGCTATGGGACCAGCTGCCTCCATCATATGGATGGGTATATAGTACATCGGTCTGTCTGTTTTCTCGATGTCCCTCTCGAGTAACCTATGATCGAGATTATTTAGGATCTGTGTTTAAAGGTGAATCGATCTCATTATCATGATCTCATCATGATCCAATTCTCATTGCACAGAATCAAGGATATCACAATATATATGCAACATATAATATAATGTGAGAATATGTCAATATTAATCATAAGCAAAAAGATCACGCAACTGTCACACGTGCCATCACTCACGTGATTGGCTTGCAGTGCACATGTAACCAGCAGTTGCTAGTCATGGTGTGGTTCTTGTCCTCTAAACATCTTGATTAAGCCACCCCTCTTGAGGTCGTGCGAAGGAGATCACTGCCATCATCGTGTAGGGTCGACATGCTTTGACTTCTTCTCGAATTTCAGCTTCAACCCTTTGATGAACGTCCCTAACAATTGCTTCTTAGACCAATCATGTGCTTGGTTAAATAATCTCTCAAACCTGGTCTGGTATTCTTGGATTATGGAGGTTTGTTAGTTCTTCATGAGTTGACCGTCGATGTTCTCATATTCGAATGGTCCAAAGTGGATCAGCAGCCCGCTCTTGAATTGTCTCCATGTCAGAACTTCTTGGTTGTGCCAATTGTACTATTGTATTCCATATCCCTCGAGGTGGATGACAACGTTGTCCACCATGGAAGCCTCTAGTGTTCGGTGATAGTGGAAGTAGTGTTTTGCGCATAAAAGCCATCTCATCGGGTCTCCTTCCCATCGAGGGAAGTCCACCCTCATGCATGGCTGTATCAAATCAATGGCTTGTTCTTCCTTCTCGAGAGGCCTCTTTTTGTGATATGAACTTTCACCTTGCTATGATTTCGTCGGACATAGAGATCAGCCAATTATGAATTCTGCGAATAAAGCGTGCAATTTGTTCTCCATGCATGATTCGAAGGCCTCCAACTTGCCACTAATCAGATCTACCGATGCCATGATGTAAGATCTTAGATCTGTGGTGTCAAGATCTTTCTCGTGCTATTGTGTCAGTGGTATGAACTGGTTGGGTGGATTGGTGGTCCAAAGAGGTGTTGGATCAAGGATAAATGGCTATTGTTTGGGGCTGATAGGTTGTTATTTTTTGTTGCTATTGGGGCTATGGTTTGAAGCTGCTATAGGGGCTGTAAGCGGGGTTTGGTGACAGGTTTAGGGTTAGAGGAGTGGCTTAGGATTGTTGTTGATGGCAACAACTGGTTTGGTAGGGATTGGTGGCCGAAAGGGTGATGGATCAAAGTTACGATTTTGGATTGATAGTTTATGGTTCAAGTTGCTATTGGTGCTATGGTTTGAGGGTGTTGTAGGGGCTACAATGGGTTTTGGTGGTAGTGGTTTGAGGCTAAGAAGAAAGGTTTAGAGCTACTGTTGGGGGCAGCAACCGGTTTGGTGTGGTTGCGACAAGAAGTGCCCAGGAACAAGGTTGTGGTAGGCTACTGTTTGGGCTATAATTTACGTTGTTGTTTGGGCCAATTGTAAGGATTGAAATTAGGCTATGACTACTACGTCATAGGGTTAGAAGGGTCCCTTAAGGGTGATGTGGCTGGCAGCAACAGGTTTGGTAGGATTTGGTGTTGTATGTGGTGAATAACAGCAAAAGGTATAGTAGTAGAATTTTACGTCAAAAATTGTAGCAGTTTGGCGACGAAAATTCTAGTGATGTATTAGAGTATTACGATAGCAAAAAACCCATGAGGATAATAGCAAGATAGATAAGAGCAGTGGCAGCAACAAATTTGACAGAGATTGGTTGCGTATGCAGCAAGAAACACCGAAAAGATGCACCGATAAAATTTTACATCGAAGATTTCAGCAGTATAGACGTAAAATTTTTAGCTGTTCATAACAAGGATTTGAGTAGAACTCAATGGGAATCCACTGTTAAGGAAAAGGTAATGTTGTCAAAAAATTCATGGGAGAATATGTTAGCAATAAATTCGATAAGATCAAGGAGTACGAAGAAGGTGTTGCGACATATTTTTAGGTCTAAAATTACAGTAGTTTGGACGTAAAATGCAATGGTTTGTATGAAGAATTTTTTTTTTAGAACCCAAAGGAAATCTACTAATAAGAAGTGTCAAGCCATCGTAAAAAACTCATCTAAGATAGGGCAGCAAAATAGTGGCAGCAAGATCAAGAAAGGGCAGTGGTATGCGACTGAATCTATCGCATAACTTTCATCGTAAAGATGATAACTTTGGAACGATAAGCTTGTGCAGTGTAAAAGAAAAACACTTGTTTTAGTTTTTTTTGGGTTTATGATAACTAAATTGCAGCAGCAGTAAGGTAGATTACTAAAACCTGATGCAATTTGCAAGGGGATTTGCGACCGTGGTGATGACGATGGAGTTTGGCAACAATCTTTAGCAATTATGGGAATTGCTTGGGTGGCTAGATGAAGATGATGGGTAGCTGCGGAAGGGTAGCGAGACACCAAGATCGCTGCTCTAATACCAAGTGTTAGAACCCTTATGGATTCTAGGCGGGTTGATCTCTATAGGGGATCGACCCTAATAGAACTCTATAGGGGTTCTCTCCTCCAAGGTATTCGGTACAAGGCTGAAGAAAAGATTGATCTATTCATGATGAAATAGTGGTGGCTACATGAGTTTATATAGGGACTCAAAATCCTAACTCCTAATATGACTCATACTCCATGAAGACTCCTTCCTAATGGAATACTCCAACTCCTAGTGAAACTCCTACTCCTAGTAAACTAAGAAACTAACTCCTAATTTAACTCATAATCAACCTTAGAGAGAGTCCTAACTAAATGGATCTCTCCCTTTATTACCTTAGTCGCCTCCTCTCAGCCCTAGCTGACTTCCCCTCATTAAGGTGGGCGGCCAATTGGGTTGATTACAAGATTGACTTGGATGACCTTACCCGAATCCAACTCCAACTCCTAACCTGACTCCAGTTTAGCCGAATCTTAACCCTACTAGGATTTGGGTTAATTTATTACAATAAACTCAAGTCTCCTCCTAGCCGACCTAATGTCAGGTCTATGTTGGCCAACAAGGCCCAATCTAAGGACTCGACTCAATCGACTAGGACCCGACTCAACTAGGGTCCTAATAGTAATTTAACATAACACATGTGGTTTATAACCAATCATTGCACGATGAATATGGCTTTGATACTATTGTTGGGAAACCTAATAGGAGTACAACATGTATAGTGAAAAACAAAAAACCAAACCAATTTCCCATATTTATCAAATTATCGTGCGATGATTGATGCACAAAAAATCATAAAATTGAAAACTGCGTAATACATGTTAGATTTTTTACCTCTAGAGATCATATATTCCTGAAAAACTAAATCTAAAGGAAAGGATAAAGGAGATCGGATGTCCTCCTCTGTAATGATATTCACACTGTGGAAGAAGTAGTAATGCTTGTCCCTTGCAGTGTAGAAACCTTGCAACTTTTGCACACCACCTTGTAGCAAGTATAGAAGAACCTCTTTCTTCTTCATTGTCCTCAATTATCATGTATTTATAGTCCCTCATCCATTTATTATCTTAAAGACTGTATATTAGGCATGGTTCCATCAAGCCTCATAGTAATCTATCTGAGTCTCACTCTAATCAAATTCTCTTAAAGAACTACTCTCTCAATCTGATCGACCCCAGCCAGGGATTTGCTTGAACAAGAACACACGAGATATTCTTCTTGTGATACCAAGTGTGGATAATTCTTCAATTGACACTCAATTACCTTCATAAGGTTGGCTACCAATCCTGATATTTGATTGTACCAAATATAAAACTTCCAGACCTGTAAGTCTGACGTCAAAGAAAGGAGTACTCAAACAAGACATCCTTGGTATCTTAAGTCTAAGAACCAGACACACAACTGAGACTATGAAATTGCTATATGACATTAGGTATCATTAATCATCTAGCACCTGCACTATATCTCTAGTGTCCCCACATAAGCAGCTATGAGATCAACTGCCCCATTATATGGACAGACAAATAGTACACCATTTTGTCTGGTTATCTCGATGTCCCTCTCGAGTTACCTATGATCAGGATTATTTAGGGTCAGTGTTTAAAGGTGAATCGATCTCATTATCGAGATCTCATCATTATCTAATTCTCATTGTACAGATCCAAGGACATCATAATGTTTGCACTCTTTGCATTGAGTTTGTTAGGATCAAGTTGGCACTAAGAGGAGGAGGGGGGGGGGGGGGGGGATGAGTGCAAGTGCAAAAAGGACTCATTTTGAAAAATTTGCTTAAAGTAAAGAAGAAATTAGAAGTGTTTCTTAGAATTCGTTGAAAGAAAGTTGTAATATCCCTTATTTCTAAAATAATTATAATGAACTATTTTAAATTGTTTATAATAACCTATTTGTAAATATGATGATTGTTTAATAATTCTCTTGATTAAATAATTTTATATTAAAAACTTATTGCTAAGGACCAAAATGTGAAACTTAAAAATTTGATATGAATTATAAAATATTCAAATTTAAGTTATAAAAGAAAAAGAAAAGGATGTTGACATGTATCACTACCTAGTTTAAAGATGGTGCCACTTATGCATGTTGCATAGGTGACACATAAGCATCTTTCTTGCATGCTTACCACCTAGCAACCTTTATGTTAGTCAAAACTAAGTAGCAATTAGATGAGAAAACTTACCCAAAAATTGAGAAAGAGAAGGCTTTGAGAAGAAGAAGAAGAAGAAGGAAGAGGAGAAGAATAGATTTGGAGGTTTTGGGATTTTGATTAAATCCACACATATGTGATCAAAATCTTCAAAGGCAAGTATTCTAACCTCATCTACATAAGGTCTTAATCCTTGATTTCATCTTAGTTTGATATAATTTTAAAAGAATTATAGCTTAGAATATGATATCTCTCTCATTAGATGTTAAACTATGAATGTGAAAAATTTTGAGACTTTAACATTTCTACATTTTTCTAACTGTAACTTTCTGCATTGAACTCTAATTTAGACAAAACTTAGTTCATTCGAAAATAGACTAATAGATGTTTCTTTTGATATTAAAATTAAAAAATTTATAGTTCACTAGCCTATCCAAATATTTGTTTAAATTAATCCTAAGAAATCTACAAAATAGAGATATTGTTGCCTCACCTTTAGTTACCAAATCATCGGTAACTCCTTGTTAGAAACTTCAACTTGTATGAGACTTATTTTATCTGAAACTAGATTGATTTAGCTTTCCAATAATATCTTTCTTAAGTAATTCAGATCATGATTGGTTGTTTAAATAATTATATAATATATTTCTTAAATTATACCAAAATTAAGCCTTTGTCGATTTTACCTATTCTTGTTCACTCCTTTAAAAATTAATTAATTTTTACTAAAATTCTTACTTCTATTGAGCTTTACATTATTGATCTGAAATATAGAATACTCTTGTCTTTAAATAATTTGCATACCTGAATAATTTATGTGATATTTACGTTTGTATAGCATTGTTTCGTATAGGCATATGCATGTTTGTTGTTTCGCATGTGCTTCTGATGTGTACAAAATTTATTATTTACATGTCCTTTTATACTCTAGTTTTGTGGGATAATATGAACCTTTGCCAGAAATGGTAAAAGGAGTTATGCTTAGAGCCCGCGATGCTTTGTCGGCCCCCTATGACTTCACTCAAATGTTGGTGGATGGTGCTCCTAGACGTGAGAGACTTATGTTTGGTGGTCATTCAGAAATGGATGAATCATATTATGTTTATGATCGCACTTCACCCTCTATGTTTTTGATATGATATCTAAAGCATTGCTTATGAGTTTAAATGTGCGCTTTGGATAGGAATGAAATCAATGTTATGTCAGTTTCGATATTTGAGCTTCTATTCCTTATTTATTCATATGATAAACTCTGAAATAATTCATACACCATTGATATGCTCTGAAATATTTTATATTATTCTTTATATACTCTAAAATATTTCATATGCTGTTGTTATATTCTGAAACATTTCATATGTCATTACTATGCTCCAAAGTGTGTTATATACCATTGATATGCTCCAAAACATTTCATACATCCTTGATATGCTTTGAAATATTTAATTTGTCATTGATATGTTCCGAAATATTTTATACGCTATTAATATACTTTGAAATACTTCTTACACCATTGATATGCACCAATTACTCTTTATTCTTTTTGTTATGAATCAAATATGTTTTGAATGAAATGAGATTTGTAATTATGTATCTAATGAGCTGATATCCATGATTTCTTGTATCTCTGCCTTATATTTTGATACCAAGTTTGTTTAAAACTATCCTCCCTTGCCTTGGATATGTTAGTCGCTTGCTGAGCTTTGTAGCTCACTCCTTTGCTATATAAATTTTTCAGGTTAGCTTGTTATTTAATAAAATATTTGAAACTAGGCTGAGGCAGTGGAAAGCTAGAAGATTTTGGGCAAATCTTTATTTGTTGATATGTTTTTATTGTATAAGTATGCTTTACGTCTAATAGAATGTTGAGGATAAGTTTTGAAGTGATGTATCTTGGAAATATTTAAAGGACCTCTCATGTTTAGGATTTTGGAATGTTTAGTTAATTTGTATAATGATATAAACTCATAGTAAATTTTGGTTTTGTGATCATATAGATTTTCAATCTTGTGGATTTATAAAGTGGTTATTGTTTCGTAGAGTTGGCTCGGATTTTATAAATATTTGGGTGAAGTGGTGCATTATAAACTACATAGGTTTTATAGACGTGGATTTGAAGTTTGAATGTTTCTTAGTGTCCTCAAATGTTAGTTTGGAATCCTGGATTTGGTTTGTTGATGAATTACAATGTTTTCATATTTAAGATAGTTTCATGCCTCATTGAATGTGATAATTCGGGGGACATGACAAAGGTGGTATCAGAGCATAATTTGAGGATCACTAAGACATTTTTGTTGATAAGCTATATATGTAATATATCTTGAGGTTTAATGACTATTATAGAGTGATTGACAAAAATTTCTCTTTTGATGATTTTAGGAAGCAAGGATGACAAGGTCATCAGGTTCTTCTATTGCATCGACTTCTGATTAATTGACCGGGATCATGAGAACTCTTGAGGCTATGAAATGTATGATGCAACAACAAGTCCAACAAGGAGGAAATAATAAAGCAGGGATATCAAGTCAGGCTAGACTAGGAATAGAACAATTCAAGAAGCTTAGCCCTCATAGTTTTGGCAGTGAACCTGATCTAACAGTGGCTGAACAATAGATGATGAGAATAGAGAAGATATTTGACATCTTCAATTGCCCTGATGATCAAAAAGTTTCTTTCGCCACTTTTATGTTGGAAGGAGAAGCAGAACATTGGTGGAGAACGCTAATGTGAATTTTTGAAATAAGAGACAAGCCCGTCACTTGGAAGGTATTTACAAAAAAGTTCAATAATAATTATTTTCCAGATTGTATCAGAGAGCAAAAAGAATTAGAGTTATTAAATCTTATTCAGGGAAACTTAACAGTAGCTAAATATGAAGCAAAATTCACTAAGCTCTCCAGATTTGCCACTCATATGGCTGGTGATGAATCTAGGATGACAAAGAGATTTAAGAGAGGTCTAAGGCCGACAATAAGGAGTCAGATATCAGCCTTAAAACTCTATGTATATGTTGATGTGGTAGAAAGGGCTTTGATAATCGAAAGAGACTTGGAGGAGATACAGGAAATGAGGGGTACGAACAATAGGGACAAGTTTACTAGCAAAAGTAAGAGAGGAAATGAATATGAAAATAGTAATAAAAGGGTCAAGACATCTACATTAAGGAAAGAAAAGCCACCACAAGGCACTCATGCAAAATATGGATTAAATCATGAAACAAGTAAGTATTATTTAGTGATTGGAGCCTGTTTTGCTTACGTGAAATTAGATCATAAAATAAAGGATTGCCCATTGAATAAGAAGAAGGACGCACTGCCACTTAGATCATCAGCCCATGCTAGAATATACACCATCACTAAATAGGATTCTAGAGCTTCTAAATCAGTGGTCGAAAGTATTATTTATATTTCTAATAAAAATACAAAATTTTTGTTTGATCCTGGTTCCAACCTATTATTTGTTTCATAATATTTTGCTTGTCACTTGGGCACTCAAACTAGACCATTTGATTATGTGTTATATGTAACTACAATCATTAGAGATTCTTTGACGATAAACCTTATTTATCCGTCTTGTTTAATTTTTATCCGAGAACACAAACTTCTTGTTGATCTAAGTCTCCTAGAGATTCAGGCCTTTGATATTATACTTGACATTGATTGGCTATCTTGATAGGACCTCAGTAGGGTTAGGTCCTACTCAACTAAGTAGTAGTTAATAGAAACCCTGTGAGATTGTAATAAACCTCACTTAGCCACATCTATCCTATAAAGAAGAGTTGCTAGGGTTTATATTTAGGGCCTTAGTGCTTCCTAGCCGCCGCCCCCTTTACTAGGTTGGTCGGCTAAGGTGGGGCGCACAGTTTGTGCAGCCCTTTAGGCCACCGCCCCGCTTAACAAGGTAGGTTAGCTAGAGGAAGAGTAAAAGGGAGAATTCACTTATGAAGTAGCCCCCTAGGCTAGGGTTTGGATTCCTATATAAGCTTGTAGCCTCTACCTCTTTTGAATAAGCAAGTTCATCTTTTAATTCAGCCTTGTGACCAACTTCTAGGAGGGAGGAACCCCTATAACATTCCAAGGATTAATGCCCCTTAAAGATCAAATCTTCGTAGAATTCATTTGGGGTTCTATCATATTTTCCTATCATGCTAGTATTGACTACTATACAAAAATAATCACTTTTTGCATACCAGATAAACCCATTTTTTGTTTTAAAGGTATTAGGTATGATTCACCTCTTTGCTTGATAATAGCACTACAAGCTCATCGTCTTATGCAGAAGGACTGTTTTTGCTATATTATATGTGTAAAAGAGTATTCAAATTAAGAAGCTCATCTAAATAAAATTCTAGTAGTCAGAGAGTTCCCTGATGTATTTTCAAATGATTTGCCTGGATTACCTCTAGATAGAGGGTGAATTTGCTATTGATTTGATCCCTAGAATAGCTCCAATATTAAGTCTCCCTATAGAATAACACCACTCAAGCTAGAAGAATTAAAGAAGCAACTACATGAACTACTAGATAAGGGTTTCATTCGACCTAGTGTTTCACCATGGGGTGTTCCGGTACTATTAGTTAAGAAGAAGAATGGAACGTTGAGGCTTTGTATTGATTATAGACAGTTGAATCAAGTGACCATCAAAAATAAGTATCCTCTACCCAGAATTGATGATTTGTTTGATCAATTACAAAGTGCACAAGTATTCTCTAAGATTAATATAAAGTCGAGTTACTATCAATTGAAGATTAAGAAGGAAGATATCCCTAAAATAGCTTTTAGAACTCGATATGATCATTATGAATTCTTAGTAATGCCTTTTGGCTTTACTAATGCCCTTGTAACTTTCATGGAATTGATGAATATAATATTTCAACTACTCTTGGATGACTGTGTAATTATATTCATTAATGATATATTGGTATATTCAAAGAGTAATCATGAGCATGAGGAACATTTGAAAAATAGTATTGTCCATACTAAGAGAAAAGAAGTTGTATACAAAGTTTAGCAAATATGAGTTTTGGTTAAATGAAAGTTACTTTCTTAGGCCATGTTATTTCAAGCAAGGGTATCTCGGTTGATCCAAAGAAAGTTGAAGCAATAGTTAAGTGGGAAGTACCAACAAATGTAACAGAAGTTAGAAGTTTTTTAAGCATGGTAGGTTATTACAAGAGATTTATAAAGGGATTATCTCAAATTGCTAATCCTCTCACCAAGCTAACTTAAAAGAATATGAAATTTGAAGGGGTGATGATTGTGACTGAAGTTTTCAGGAGTTAAAAATAAGAATGACAAATGCCCCTATTCTCACTACTCCAAGTGGTAATGAGGGATTTGTAGCTTTCACTGATGCTTCAAGAAAGGGACTTGGATATATTCTGATGCAAGAAGGGAAAGTGATTGCTTATGCTTCTAGACAACTGAAGAGTTATGAACTGAATTATCCAACTCATGATTTGGAATTAGTAGCAATTACTTTTGCTCTAAAGATTTGGAGACATTACTTATATGGGCGGACATTTGAAATCTTTACCGATCACAAGAGTTTAAAATATATCTTTACTCAAAAGAAGTTAAATATGAGGCACGAAGATGGATAGAACTTCTAAATGATTATGATTGTACTATCTGATATCATCTGGCCAAAGCCAATGTTGTAGTCGATGCACATAGTAGGAAATCTACAAGAATTATGGCTAGTTTGGTTGTGGAACAATGGAGGTTATTGGAAGAAAATTGTGATGCAAATGTTATCAGAAAAGAGCAAAATTCAATGATATTGATAGCCTCTATCCAGGTTCAATTTGATCTCATTCAACAAATTAAAGTAGGATAACTACGAGATCCACGTTTAATCTACTTGAAGAATGAAATAGAAAAAGGATTAAAGCCTGGCTTTCTAGTTTCAAAGGATGGCCTATTGAAATTTGGGAATAGAGTATGTGTCCTAGATGATCCAGATATCAAGAACCAAATCTCAATAGAATGTCATAATACTAAGTTCACCCTACATCCAGGTAGCACTAAAATGTATAGAGATCTTAAAAATCATTATTGGTGGGAAGGCATAAAGGAGATTGCAATATATGCTTTATAGTGTTTAACTTGCCAACAAATCAAAATTGAATATCAAAGACCTAGAGGGTTGTTACAACCTTTAGATATTCCTGAATGGTAATAAGAATGTGTCACCATGGACTTTGTTTTAGGTCTACACAGAACCTTCAAAAAGCATGATGCCATATGGGTTATCATTGATAGGTTAATCAAATCTGCATATTTTCTACCGATCAATATGACATATTCTCTTGATAAGCTAGTTGATTTATATATTGGTAAAATAGTAAGACTTCATGGTGTTCCAAGGGAGATCATCTTTGATAGAGACTCCAGATTTCTTTCTAGATTATAGTGAAGAGTACAGGAATCTATGGGTACTAAAGTAAAGTTTACAATTGCTTATCACCCTCAAACTGATGGTCAATCAGAAAGAATCATTCAAACACTTGAGGATTTGCTTAGAGCCTTTGTCATAGATTAGAAAGGTTATTGGGATAAAGATATTTCTCTTGTTGAGTTCATAGTTATATTCAAGCATTCATATGGCTCCTTATGAAGATTTATATGGTTGAAAGTGTAGATCGCTTATATGTTGGGAGGAAGCTGATGATAGAAAGTTATTAGCACCTGATAAAGTACAAGAGACTACTGAAAATATTCAAGTTATAAGAGAAAGGCTAAAGACTGCTCAGAGTCATCAAAAGAGCTATGCTGACAATAGAAGACGAGGAATTGAGTTTCAAGTAGGGGATTTTGTATTCTTGAAGGTCTCTCCTTCCAAGGACGTGTTAAGATTTGGGAAGAAAGGAAAGTTAAGCCCTAGATTTATTAGACCTTTTGAGGTCCTTGAGAGGATTGGTTCTGTTGCTTACAGGATTGTCTTGCCACCATCCTTGTGTCATACCCATAATATATTTCATATTTTAATGCTCAGAATATATATACCAGATCCCTCATATATCATCAAGTATAAGTCGATTGTGATCAAGATTTGTCTTATGTGGAAAAGCCTATTCAGAATTAGGTCATTCCTTTAGTTAAAGTGATATGGAGTTATCATTCTATGGATAAAATGACCTAGGAGCTAGAGGAGGAAATGAAAAAAATCTATTATCATCTTTTCGTCGATGGAGGTATGATAAATTTAGATGACTAAATTTATTTTAAGGGGGGATGAGTGCAATATCCCTCATTTCTGAAATAATTATGATGATCTATTTAAAATTATTTATAAGACCTATTTGTAAATATGAGGATTGTTTAATGATTCTCTTGATTAAATATGAGGATTGTTTAATAAGTTATAAGTTTTGCTAATCTTTTTATACTTATTAGATAATTCATAAAAGGCATTTAATAACTTGTCAAAAGTAAAGGAGGCTTCAGGTGAGTTACTTACCTCATCACTAATAGCCATAAGTGTGTAGTTAGCTACTTCTCCATTATTGTTGTCTTCTTCATCTGACGAGCTTGAATCATCTCATGTTGTTGAGAAAGCCTTCTTCTTATTTGGCGCCTTTTTCTTCAATTATGGGCATTCACTTTTGAAATACCTTAGCCATTTGCATTCAAAACATATTATATCCTTTTGGTTCATTTTTATTTTTATAATTTTTATTCTTTTTCATGATTTTTCTTAGTTTTCTTATTTGTAGTGTAAGATCATTGTCCTCATCACTCGAGGTTTCACTCGAGGAGTCAGCTACTTTCTTAATGCCAAGTCCTTCCTATTCTTTGGAAGGTGTTCATCTTTGGTTCTCAAGGTAATGTCATTCCTGTTCTTTGGAAAGTATTCTTCAAGTTCATCATAAGCCTTGCAACTCATTTCATAAGTCATCAGAGACCCAATTAGTTCTTCAAGAGACAAGTTGTTCAAGTCTTTAACCTCTTGAATAGCAATTACTTTCGAGTCCCAACTTTTAGGTAAAAATTTCAAAATTTTATTAACAAATTTAAGATTAGAATAAACTGTACCAAGAGATTTTAAACTATTGATGGCATATGCAAAGCGAGTATACATGTCACTAATAGTCTCACTTTGTCTTATTTTAAATAATTCATAGTTATGTATAAGAAGATTTATTTTCGATTCCTTTACCCTACTTGTGCGCTGAATCACAAGTAGAAATTTGATTAAACTCATTTTTATCTAATGCATAAAACAAAGCAATTATAGCTTTGGCATTTAATGAAAACATATTTTTTTCATGATCATTCCAATCATTTATCAAATTGGATAACTTCTAAAAACCATTTTTGATAATATTCTATATTTCAAAATCCATCAAAATAAAAAAGATACCCATTCTAGTTTTCCAATATGTGTAATTTGTCCCATTGAACATGGGAGGACATGTGATAGAGTGTCTCTTGTTAATGTCAAACGAACCATTTACTCACTTGGGTGTTAATCCATTTAAATATAACTCGCTCTGTTACTAACTGTTATGATCAAGTTGGCACTAAGATAGGGGGATGTGAATTAGTATAAGTGCAAAAAGGACTCGTTTCAAAAAAAATTACTTAAAGTAAAGAAGAAATTAGAAGTGTTTCTTAGAATTCGTTGAAAGCAAGTGAGCAATTTAAACTAAATTCGAAAGAAGAATCTAGATTTAGTTAAGGACCACTAAAATGAGAAAACAAGTTTAAAAAGAACAAATAAAGGAAGGCTCATAAATTTATAGTGGTTTATCCAAAAGCTTGACCTATGTCCACTTTCTAAGTCCTCCTTCATCGAGGCCCATTGGTGTCAAATAATTATCTTCTTCCATGAGTGAAGATCAAAACTCCTTACACTTTTCTCTTTTTTACAAGTTCAGGAGAGAAACTTTTACTCTTTTTTTCTCTCTCTTCCCTTAGACTCACTTTAGACTTTAAAGCACTCAAGAGAAACTCTCAAATTTTATAAAATTATAATCAAAATTATGACCTTTTTTTTTGTACTTTCTTATCACTTTCTTGCTCTCCAATATAAGAATACTTGGGGTATTTATAGACCCCAATTGACTTCAGAAAATAGAGCCAAAATTCAACCTTTGTTGAAAAAACTGGGTAGCGACGGTACTACCGTCGAAAGTGTCCCGGAAATAGGGGCGGTGGTGGTACTATCGTCGCTTGAGTGATACCACCACCGCCTGAGCGGTAATATTATAGCCACCCACCGGTGGTACTACCACTAGGAATCTAAAAAATTATACTTTTTTTCTAGTTTCATACCCGACTTGTACCTCCTGTTGACCCCTTACTAGGTCAACGAGATGAGCTCAACTTAAGCTCAAATCCTAACCCAAAGTGGACCTAATTGCCTCTCATTGTGCTAATTTAGATTTCTCTAAATCTATCTCAATTAGGATCTCAAAACACATGATGCTAACTATGACATATTAAGACATAATTACAATCATCCTTGTTGTCCGGCATGTCAATCAATCTTCTTGACGAACATCCCAGCATTCTTGGTGAACTCCTAGTGAGTCTCTCGATCATCTTCCAATGAACTCCCGGTGTGCTCTTAGCGAGCTCCCAATCACCATCGGCAAGCTCCCACTACATTGTCTAAACCCTGGTTGAATGCTCGAACTTGACTCCGGCCCAACATCAGATTGTATTACCTTTTCACCATCGTAGTTAATCCTGCATCACTTTCTCTAACACATAAGTTATATCATAAAACTTATCAATTAATTTCATCATCAAAATATGAGATTTAACAGAGTTAGCTACTGTGATTCACCTTTTCACTACCATCGAACTTCTCAAATATAAGAAGTTTTGCCCAAAAAGAGTAAAATTTCACCCCAACTTGGAGTAAATCTTTGATAGATCGAACTTCTCAAATATAAGAAGTTTTGCCCAAAAAGAGTAAAATTTCACCCCAACTTGGAGTAAATCTTTGATAGTTTTGGTCGCCTTTGGGATTGTACCGTCTTCTCCATCATCTTTGTCGCCTATCCTCTAAGTAGAAAAGGTACAACATAATATACTACCTACTTCGTTCCTTGGTTGAGCACACTTGCATCGACCCGAAGTCCTCCACTTTCTACTATCTTGATGAGAAGCCTATTGACACCGGTCTTACAAAGTTCTCTGACCTCTACCCTTCAACCTTGTCTTGGTACTTGGAGTTTGCCTCTGCATTCTCTACCTTTTCCATCCCTTTCACGACCAACGCTCTCCCTTAATGAGAGAAAGAAATTGATGACTCCAAGGAATCCAGCCTCTATGGTACCATGGTGCTACTATGCCCATGGCACTACTATATGTTAACTTGCATCTGTGTCTCTTTCTTCACGATCAACAAGTGATACGATGTAAAATAATCAAAGTACTGATGCCTTGCAGAAGACACCAAATTCTGTTGGGGCCAATGTATTTGAGGATTCATGGGATGAACAGGTGAAGTGGAAAAGCTTATGATGCTCATAGCCTAGCAATGGAAGTGCCTCATAATTGATTTTTTCATGTCCTTCCAAAAGAAGTTTTGTTTCACCCTATTGTAAGTTTTCAAAAATTGAGAGTACCCTGTCGAAGGTAAAAAGTGCATCTTATGCAAAATAACTTGAATGTAAGGGGAAGAAGGAACGACAATAATTTGGTCTTTGTAACATAAGTCCTTCAAACCTCACGTGTAGTAACCTATGGAACCTGGATCCTTCTCCAATTTTTCTTTGATGTCTCAGGTTTCTGAGTCATTCTTTCATTCCTCCCTAATGCCTTTGAGGAAGTCGATGGAAGGAAGGGAGATGGCTAAAATTTTGGCTTGTCCAGGTAGCCGTGATAGAGCATCTGCAACAACATTCTCTTTCCCCTTTCGATAAGTAATTTTATAATCAAAGCCAAGAAGTTTAGTTACCCATCATTGCTGCTCCGGGGAAGATATTTTTTGCTCCAAAAAATATTTAAGGCTTCGATGGTCGGTCTTAATCTGGAAGCGTCGACCGATCAGGTAGGGTCTCCACTTCTTGACAGCGTATACGATGGCAAGCATTTCTTTATCATATACGAAGATTTTAAGATGTGAAGAAGATAAAGCTTTACTGGTGTAAGCAAGGGGTCAGCCATCTTACATTAGAACAGCTCCAATTCCAACTCCTGATGCGTCGACCTCAATGACGAAGGTGCGGCTGAAATCGGGCAACGCTAGGACCGGCGTCGTCGTCATGGCTGCCTTGAATCGTTCGAAGGCTACGGAGGCTTTATCCGACCACAAGAAGGAGTCTTTCTTTAATAGGGATATGAGTGAGGCACTGATCTTGCCATAATCTTTCATGAATTTTTGGTAGTAGCCCGTGAGTCCAAGGAAGCCACGCAACGATTATATGTTCGTAGATCTCGGCCATCCTTGTATTACCTCGATCTTCGTCGGGTCTACCATCACCCCATCCTCTGATATAATGTGCCCTAGATACTCCACTTTATGCTGAAAAAAGTTACTCTTTGACTGTTTAACATAAAGGGTGTTCTCCCGAAGAATCGTTAGAATAGTTCATAAGTGCTGAAAATGCATATCGAGTGTAAGGCTATAAATGAGAATATCATCAAAAAATACCAACACGAACTTGCGTGAAAAACTCTGGAAGATGTCATTCATCAAGCTTTAAAAAGTGAAAGGAGCATTTGTAAGTCTGAAAGGCATTACCAGAAACTCGTAGTGGCCGTTATGGTTGCGGAATACAGTTTCCGGGACATCTTCAGCGCATACCCGAATCTGGTGATAACCGGAACGGAGATCCAATTTTGTGAAGACTTGGGCTCCTTTTAATTCATCCAAGAGCTCATCTACGACTAGTGTAAGATATTTATCTTTCACGGTAATGGCGTTCAAAGCCCAGTAATTAATGCATATCCGCCACATATAATTCTTCTTGCGCACTAGCAACACCAGCGAAGAGTAAGGGCTGCAGCTTGGTCGAATTACTCCAGTGTCGAGCATCTCCTTGATGATGTTCTCAATCTCGTCCTTCTACAAGTGATGGTAGTGGTATTGTCTCAAATTTGATGGAGGTTTGCCTGGCACAATAGGTATGTGGTGGTCATGTGGCCAGTTAAGGGGCAACCCGCGCGGCTCTATGAAAACATCCCCGAATTCATCCAGCAATAGGGTAAGCTTAGGATCTGAATTTTGCATGTTCTCCTCCTTGGATGGTTGTTGGATATGCATCAAAAATCCTCCATGTGCTTTGTGCAAAACTTTCTCCAATTGTTGCATCAAAACGGTGGAAATATGGCTCCTGCACTTGCCTCGCAATGTGCTTGTCTCCCTTTGCAATAAAACTTCATAATTACTTTAGAAAAATTTCAGGAGATATCACCTAGCATTGTGAGCCATTTGATCCTGAGCATGGCTTCATAATCATTGATGGGTAGGAGGAAGAAATCGGCTACCACTTGTTGGTCTTGGAGGAGCAGTTTCACCCGCGGGCACCGTTGATCGCAATTGAGGATTCGACCGTCGGCAACCTTTACATCAAACTTGTTGCAACCTTCGATTTGAAGCATCATACGTGCAGCAATCTTACTGTTGAGGAAGTTATTTGTGCTGCCCGTATCAAAAAGAACGGTGATGGGTTGCTATTTTATAAGTCCTCCAAATTTCATCGTCTGCGGGTTGGAGTAGCCGGCCAACGCGTGCACTATGTAGTCAACCGGTTGGGGCTCTTCCTCTATGGCTTCCTTTTCAGGTTTGAGACCTTCTTCAGATGGTTTGTTGTCCTCATCTTCCATTGGTTCAATCATGAGGAGCCGACCCTTTTTGCAGTGATGTTCTTGGCTCCACGGTTCATCACAATGCCAACACAATCCCTTGGTCGAACATTCACAAAGCTTGTCTCTTGTTAATTTCTTTGGTGCAGAGGCTCGGATGGTAGTAGAGGGGGCTGTAGGCCTTGGCATGGCTAGTCGGGGAGCAACCCTTGTCCTTCGTACCTTGTGGTTCAATCGTTCTTCTTGGATACGCGTGAAGGAAATCGCTGCCATAAGAGTGTACGGTTGTTGCGCCTTTACTTTTGCTCGAATCTCTGGCTTTAGGCCCTCAATAAAAGTCCCTACAAGTTGTTTCTTAGACCAATCCATAGTTTGGTTAGATAAACATTCAAACCTTGTTTGGTATTCTTGTATTGTAGAGATTTAATGAATCTTTGCCAATTGTCCATCGATGTTGTCGAAATCGGTTGGTCCAAAGTGATTTAGTAGTCCTTCCTTGAATCGCTGCCAAGAGATACCTCTATGGGTGTGCTCGAACTAATTGAACTACTGAATAACATCTCCCTTGAGGTGGATGGCAGAAATCTCTACCCGTGTAGCGTCGACGATTCGGTAGAACCGACAATAGCGCTCCGCGCGCGAGATCCATCTGATCGGGTCTCCCTCTTCCCATCTTGGAAAGTCCACCTTCATGCATGGATTATTCTGATCAGGGATGATGTGTCCATGCTCTTGAGGATTGTCTCATGGATCTGAAGTCTCTCCATGCTGTGACTTCCTCGGACTTGATGGTCAGCCTATGCTGAATTCGGCGAATAAGGATCGCATCTTCTCCTCCATACGGCTTTCAAAGGCTTCGAACTTGGCATTGATGGCCCCCTCTGATGTCATGGTGTATGCCTCTAGATCTATAATATTGAGATCTTTTTTATGTTGATGGGTCAGTGGCATGAGAATTTTTGGAGAGGTGGTGGCTGGTTGGATCAGTGGATTGGTGTAGATACGGGTAGGCTGTAGTTTATGGCTGATTGGGATGGCTATTTGGCTGTGATTTTGTTAGAGTTTTTTTAGAGGTAATAGTAGGGATTGAAGATGAGGAGAGTCTCAAATCTTGAAAAGATGGCAGTGAGATCCGATAAAATTTCGACGGAAGATTGCTGCAGTATACACTGTACTATCGAACAGAATTCCCATCGAAGAAGCAGTAGTTTCTCAATGTTAATTCCAGTAAAAATCTGAGAAATTTATGAAAAATTTCAATATCAGAATCTTGGTTCAGATGTGACAGTAGTAGTAATTTGGATCAAGAAAATTTCGACAGCATAACGGTAGAAAAAATTTTGCAACCAAGATCGCAGAATTCACGTCATAAAATTTTAGGACTACACGATGAAGAATTGCAGTACTATAAGTCTGGATACAGAAAGAGTATTTTCTAGAGATCAATCTTAGATTAAAGAGAAGACGATATATGAATTTGTGTAAAAGTTTCAGCTAGAAAGGATGATCAAAAGTTCAGTTTCAAGAGGCAACAATTGACTAAAATTTTTTTGTAGCTTTTCCCCTTCACAACGATGATAAAGTTTGCAATGGTAGAATTTTGCAGCAAAGGAACTTTGGAAAAACTTCTCTCATGTATAAGATAAAGGACTGGCAGTAGCAAGAGCATAGGTTTTGGAGTTTTTACCATATCTATGATATTGACATAGACAGTAGCAGATTAATGGATCTGCGATTTGGAGGGCAACGATGGATGAAGGCGACGTCAAAAGCAATTATGGGAATTGGTTGGAAGATAGAGGCGACAGAGATGGCTACAGGGTAGTACGAACACGGCTCTGATACCATATGATAGAACCCCAGAATGAGCTCTATAGATTTTGACCCTTGAGGGGAATCAACCCTTGGAACGCTATAGGGGTTCCTCCCTCCTAGACTTGGCACAAGGCTGAATAAAAGATGATAATTGCTTGATAAAAGAGAGGGGGTGGCTACAGCATTATATAGGATTCTAAACCCTAGCCCATGGAGTGCTTGCCTAAGTAAAATTACTCCTTTGCCCCTTCTATAGCCGATCTACCTAAGTAGGAAAAGATGGCAGTTAGGCTGGCTCTATAGTCGACCTAAGCAGGGGGAAACCCTGGCCGACCAACCCAGTAAAAGGGGCAATGGCCACTAAGGCCTAAGGCCCCAATCTAAAGCCTAATCACACTTCTTTATTAGATAGAAGTGGCTAGATGAAGTTTTATTATAATCTCACAAGGTTTTATTGATTACTTCTAGGGAGATTAGGACTTAACCCTGCTGGAGTCCTATCAGACATGCTCTTGTTTCTTGGTCATCTAAGAAACAAAATTCGGTTGCATTATCTACAGCCGAAGCTGAGTACATAGCAACTGATGCACGTTGTGCATAAGTCATTTGGATAAAAAATACTTTAGAAGATTATGGAATTCACTTGAAAAATATTCCTATAAAATACGATAACACTAGTGCAATATCTTTAACTAAAAATCCCATTCAACACTCAAGAACTAAATATATTGACAATAGGCATCACTTTATTAGTGATCATGTAAATAATCATGATATATCTTTGGAATTTATTGATACTAATTATCAATTGACTGATATCTTCACCAAGCCATTAAATGAAGAACAATTTGACTTTATTAGAAGAGAGTTAGGAATATTAAACTATCCAAATGCATGATTTACTATTTTTTATATTTCTTGAGCTTTTGCTTGAAATTTACATGAGATAATTCTGAATACATGACTAGCTCTTATAATCTTCTTGGACTTTCCTCAACTTTTGAGCTCTCTTTCAATATTTTGATTCTTAGATTCATGAATATATATCCCCCCTCTTAATAATTTATTTTATTTTGGGATACTTGGTTTTAGATCTTTGACACCCCCTCCCCTTCTTCTTCTTCTATTTTACTTACAAAGGGGAAGAAAGCAATTTGATACGAAATAGATTAAACTCTTTTTTTTATTTTACTAGGGGGGAGAAATGGACTAGATTTCTTTCTTTGGGTAATGAATATTTATGATAAATGTGTTGATATATGTATTGAACACTTAGTATTCAAATGTATGGTGAATATTTCTCTTTTTTTTATATAAAAAGGAGAAATTGCATGATTGATGACATATGATAAATATTGTGTTTGAAAATTTATCATAAAATAAACATTGTTTAGAATAATTGTTTAGAAAAGGTATGTTGAACATTTCATTTTTTTTATGACAAAAGGGGGAGAGATAGTATATTGATGATAAAATGGTATGATAAATATTCAAAAATGATAAATGTTCAAATGATGGATATTTGTGATAAATGTTCAAATATGAATTGAGCATTTCTCTTTTTTGTTGATGACAAAAGGGGAGAAAAGACATAATTGATGACATAAGAGAGATATTTTGAGATCTTTGAAATAGTTGAAATGAATGTTATATCATAATTGATGACATGGTTATATTGTGAATATAATGATTTAAATTTTCATGTGATACCAAGAAGATGATTACGTTGAAAATTTTATAATATATGGTATCATGAATGGTTAAATTATGAAAATACTATACTTGAATTTAAAAGTGATGGGTTCTTTTGAATTCAAGTTTGTTGTATTTATCCTATGACATATACATGGGGGGAGTTAAGGTTAACCCTGTCATCAATTGGTTGTCATCATCAAAAAGGGGGAGATTGTTGAATCTCATTTTGATGATGAAATCAATTGATGGGTTTTATGATCTAACTTGTGTGCTAAAGAAAATGATGCAGGATTAACTGCGACAGTAAAAGGTAGTACAATTAGATGTTAGGCTGGAGTCAAGTTCGAGCATTGGGCCGAGGTTCGGATGATGCAATGGGAGCTTGCCTAGAGTTCGTCGGAGGTCGGCTGAGGTTCGGATGATATTGTCAGGAGCTCATCGAGAACTCACCAGAAGTTTATCGGGAAATTCATCGGGAGTTCGCCGATAGGTTGTCGGGAGCTCACCGGGTGTTCATCAGAAGAATGCTGGAAGTTCATTAGGAGTTCACCGAAGGAAATCGAGAGCTCGTCGGGGGCTCATCGGAAAGATGCCGAGAGTTCGTCGAAGAGACGATCAGACAATGAACATTGTACGTTGAGTGTCGTAGTTAGCATCATAGTGAGAGTTAGTTTTACTAACTCAATTAAGAGGCCACTAGGCCTTAATTGAGGCTAATTTGGACTCATTATAAAAGTCATTTCAGTAACCCAAGGTCAGATAAGGCACGGTCTTCGAAGACACAGTCTTCAAATGTGTGTCATGCGGTTGAACTGCCTAGACTGGGCGGTTGAATTGCCTAGACTAGGCGGTTGAACCACCCAGACACAGTCTCTCAGACTACCAGGTAGCTGAACCACCCAAAACACAGTCTCCCAGACTGTTAGACAGTTGAACCGCCCATAACGCAGTCTTCGAGACTAGCACATCGAGATCACTTAAAAATTAATTTTTGGCTCCACTTTTGAAGTCATTTGGGGCCTATAAATACCCCACGCTTTCTTGCTTGAGAATGCAAACAATTAAGAGCAAAAATCTTATAAAAATGCTATTGTAATTGAGAGCTTCTCCTCATTTTATCTTGTGTAGTTTTTTTTTATTTAAGGGGGAGCTTTGAGTCTTATAAAGGTTATTTCCAAAACCTGTAAAAGAAAAATAGAGTTGTAAGAGGGTAGTTGATCTTCACCCATTGAAGGAAGATAAATAGTGGAAGCCGGTGGCCTCAACGGGGGAGGAATCGGGAAGTAGACGTAGGTCACGAGACCAAACCACTATAAAATTGGTTTGCTTCCTCTTCTTTACTCTTTAACTTCATTGCTCTATTAGATGTTAGGCTGGAGTCAAGTTCGAGCATTGGGCCGAGGTTCGGACGATGCAATGGGAGCTTGCCTAGAGTTCGTCGGAGGTCGGCTGAGGTTCGGATGATATTGTCGGGAGCTCATCTAGAACTCACCAGAAGTTTATCGGGAAATTCATCGGGAGTTCGCCGATAGGTTGTCGGGAGCTCACCGGGTGTTCATCAGAAGAATGCTGGAAGTTCATTAGGAGTTCACCGAAGGAAATCGAGAGCTCGTCGGGGGCTCATCGGAAAGATGCCGAGAGTTCGTCGAAGAGACGATCAGACAACGAACATTGTACGTTGAGTGTCGTAGTTAGCATCATAGTGAGAGTTAGTTTTACTAACTCAATTAAGAGGCCACTAGGCCTTAATTGGGGCTGATTTGGACTCATTATAAAAGTTATTTCAGTAACCCAAGGTTAGATAAGGCACGGTCTTCGAAGACACAGTCTTCAAATGTGTGTCATGCGGTTGAACTGCCTAGACTGGGCGGTTGAATCGCCTAGACTAGGCGGTTGAACCACCCAGACACAGTCTCTCAGACTACCAGGTAGCTGAACCACCCAGAACACAGTCTCCCAGACTGTTAGACAATTGAACCGCCCATAACACAATCTTCGAGACTAGCACATCGGGATCACTTAAAAATTAATTTTTGGCTCCACTTTTGAAGTCATTTGGGGCCTATAAATACCCCACCCTTTCTTGCTTGAGAATGCAAACAATTAAGAGCAAAAATCTTATAAAAACGCTATTGTAATTGAGAGCTTCTCCTCATTTTATCTTATGTAGTTTTTTTTATTTAAGGGAGAGCTTTGAGTCTTGTAAAGGTTATTTCCAAAACCTGTAAAAGAAAAATAGAGTTGTAAGAGGGTAGTTGATCTTCACCCATTGAAGGAAGATAAATAGTGGAAGCCGGTGGCCTCAATGGAGGAGGAATCGGGAAGTAGACGTAGGTCACGAGACCAAACCACTATAAAATTGGTTTGCTTCCTCTTCTTTACTCTTTAACTTCATTGCTCTATTATTTAACTATCTATTATCTTTGCTTGCACTATTACAAACATCTCTATACTTAAACATATTTCTAATATAATTTTTCATTGAGCAAAATTTTCAAATCGACGAAGATTTTTCATCAACACTAATTCACTAAGGACTCCCCCACCCACCCACCACCCCACCCCCCCCCCCCCCCCCCCCCCCCCCCCCCCCCCCCCCTCACCCAACCCCCTCTTAGTGCCGCTTTGATCCTAATAGTTTAGATTGGGCTGATCACTAAGAGCCCAATAAAATCACAACATGGTGTAAATTTAGATTGCAAAAAGATCCTATCGGAGATAAGAAGCGAAGCTAAGACAGGGCAGCCCTACAGCTCGACGACATCGATCTCCTTTGCACAACTTCAAGAAGAACACCTCAATCAAGATGCTCAAAGCATGAGAGTCACATCCCAACCAACATCATATAAACCTTCAGCACCAATTGATTACAAGAACCTTGATGAAGAATTAGCAAAGATCCGTCAAACCTCCATCATCCAAGAGTGCCAAACTAGGTTTGAAAGGTTATCTAATGAAGCTTATGATTGGTTTGAAAAATGGCTATTGATGACTTTTATTGAGGGCTTGAGCCAGACATTCGGGAAGAAGTTAAAGCGCGACAACTGTACACACTTACGACAACCATCTCCTTCGCGTGACGTCAAGAGGAGCGATTGAACCATGAAGCCCGGAGGACTAGGGACGCTCCCCGACCAATAGCACCAAAGCTTTTAACCCCTTCTACTATTAGCTGACCCCCTCAGCCGAGAAAATTAAAAAGAGAAGAACTTCATGATGAATCGGCAAAGGGCCTATGTGGGTGTTGTGATAAACTATGGAGCCTAGAACACCATTGTAAAAATGAAAAACCTCTGATGATTGTGCCCACTCCAAACTTGAAGATAAGGCTCTTGAATCCAAGGAGAATGATACACCACAACTGGCCACCCACATGATCCATACCTTAGTCGGCTACATAAACCCCCAGAAATTGAAGATCGAAAGGTTTCTTGAGCAACTGTCATCATCGTCCTCATCGACACCGAGAGCGCACACAACTTCATGAGCAGCAAGGTTGCTGCCCGTTTGATGCTCAAAAAAGAAGATTGCAGTGGGTTCGAAGTTAAGGTAACTAACAGTCAAATCCTGAAGTGCAACCAGAAGTGCCCACGACTGAAACTGATTCTACAAGGTCAAGATGTAGTTGCTGATTTTTTCCTCCTCCCTCTCGATGATTTTGATATAGTGCTCGGCATTGATTGGTTGTCCATAATTGGAGACGTTTTCTAAAAATTTTTGAAGCTAACCATGAAATTTTTTCAGCAAAGGAAAACAGGTGGTTCTACAAGGGAGTCAAGCGACTACGACCACAACACAGCACTTGGAGAGGGTACCAAAAGAAGAATCTAGCAGCTTCTCAATTCAAATTCAAGAGTTTCAGGAGATGAAGCCAAAGGAGATTGAAGATAAAAACCCTCTCCCACAGCTTGCTTAAGTTCTAGGCACCTCTACCAAACCGAGCCGACTACCTCTTATCAAGCTGCCCGACCCCCCTATGCTGAACTGGCTGAAACTTCTACTAGCTGATGCTCAGCCAGATTGCTTCCCATAACCTCAGAAGATTGAAGTCAAAAGGGTCACCCAAGAGATGACAGATACATAGATTGATCGGTCTTCTGAAACGTTACATCCCGTCGAACTCACCATGGTTGCTGATGTAGCACTTTCAGATCTCAAGTGACTTCCATGACTTTCCTCAGGACCGAACCATAATGCTCAAAATCTTCCTTGATGATGACCTTCGATCTACGACCCAAGACCATGATAAAATTGAGCCCCTCAGGTGGTGAAATCAGAGTAAGAGAATGATCATTTACAGGTCTTAACAAACATCATCCCTCTCACTATGAAGAAAGATATCTCACCTTGGCCGAGTGGAACTATAGCCCCTATAACCTCGATATCACTCACACCAAGTCATGGCCAGATGTTTGTGATTGGAGCAGCCACATCCAGAGTTGGGATCGATGTCACCCTTATGCAAAATGGCCGACTCCTAATTCGCATCGAGGCTTTCCCCACACTCTACACGAGATTTCTAAAGGGGATACTAATTGCTACCAAACTTCAAATTTGGCTAGATACAGGTCCATGGCACGAAAGAGAAGTAAGCCAAGAAAAATTACAATCCATACTCATGCCAGAATGGGCTCTCATCATCCTGAACCATACCATACGACAGTCACCATTCCAAAAGAAAGATTGGCTACTACTAAAGACTAACCACATGGCAACACATGCAAAGAAGAAACGACCTCTCGACAATATTCAGAATGGACAAAAAATTGAAGATCGAGTTCTCCTACACCTCCAGCCTGAAACTCGAGCCTCAAGGAAGTAGTCTCTATATTTCTTTAGGCCTTACAAAATTAGGGATCACATTGGAACTATAACCTGGAGTTTAAATCTGTGCACCAAATAAAAAATATAGCTGATCTTCCAAGCATCCCACCTCAAATGGAAATTTAAAAGGGACGAGTCAGCTTAGATCAATCCAATTGACATTCAAGCTAATAAGGAAGCTCAAGTTCAGCTGATAATCACGTGGGATTACAAGACTGAGACACATCACAGTCCCACCACTACTACTGATGTTGGATCACAGGAGTAGGAATGCCTACTACGAGAGCCACATGGGAGTCATATGAGGAGCTAAAGTCCCAGTTCCCTGAATTCATGGAACCTCGGCCTCGAGGACAAGGCTGATTCAAAGAGGGTGGTATTGATAGGACCGAGCAGGGTTGGGTCCTGCTCAACCAAGTAGCAATCAATAAAACTCTACGAGATTGTAATAAAATCTCACCTAGTCACCTCTATCCTATAATGAAGTGTGGCTAGGGTTTATTTTGAGGCCTTAGGGCTTTCTCACCGTCACCCCCCTTTATTAGGATGGACAACTAGGGTTTCTCACAGAGGGGCATGACTTGTGCAGCCACTTAGGCCCCCCCCCCCCCCCCCCCCCCCCCCCATTCTTTATTTAGGCAGGGCGACTATAGGAGGGGCAAAAGGGAGAATTCACTTAGGAAGCACTCCCCTAGGGCTAGGGTTTTGAGCTCCATATAAGCTTATAGTCTCCACCTCTTTTAAATGAAGCAAGATCATCTTTATTTTAGCCTTGTGGCCGACCCTAGGAGGGAGGAACCCCTATAGTGTTCCAAGGGTTGATCTCCCTTAAAGATCAAAATCCTATAGAGCTCCTTTTGGGTTCTATTTGCCCTTTATCGATTCGTCACGAAGCTCTTCTCTTGTTAATTTCCTCAGCTAAGGGGGTTGGCTAATAGTAGGAGGGGTTGAAAGCTTTGGTGCTGCTGGTCGGGGGCAATCCTAGTCCTCTGGGCTTCATGGTTCAATCGCTCCTCATGATGTCGCGTGAAGGAGATGACTGTCATAAGTGTATACGACTTTCATGCTTTAACTTCCTCCCGAATCTCCGACTTCAAGCTCTCAATAAAAGTCCCAAATAGTTATTTTTCAGACCAATCATGAGTTTGATTAGATAACATTTCAAACCTGATTTGGTACTTTTGGATGGTGGAGGTTTGATGGATCTTTGCTAGTTGTTTGTCAATGTTCTCATAATCAGTTGGTGCTAGAGGTTTATATGTTATTGGTTGGGATGTGATTCTCATGCTCTGAGCATCTTGATTGAGGTGTCCTTCTTGAAGTTGTGCAAAGGGGATCGATGTCGTCGAGGTGTAGGGCTACCGTGTCTTAACCTCACTTCTTATCTCTAATGGGTTCTTTTTACAATTTGAATTTGCACCACGTCATGATCTTATTAGGCTTGGTGATCGGCCCAATCTAAACTCCTCAAAGAGAGCGCATAGTTTAGCATCTATACGCGTCTCGAAAGCCTCCAATTTGGCTTCGAATAGTCCTACTGATGCCATGACATAGGGATCTCCAACCTGTCAAATAAATTGATTGAAGAGGGTGGCTGCAATCTTTAGGTTGATGGCAGCAGTGGTAGCAAGAGGATGGAAATGGTGGCTGCAATGATGCTGCAAAATTGTCAGGGCTACGGTGGTAAAGTCTCCAAGTGGCTGCTACATTGATGGAGGATGGTAGCCAAGGGGATCTGGATCGTGAAGTAGTAGTGATGGTGGAGGAAGAAGCAGGTAGCAATAACGTCAACTATGGCTACGGTGCGACTTCGTGGTTACAGGTGGAGATGATTGCAGCAAGGGTGCGGCTGCAATAGAGGGAAGAAGGGGCAATGGAGTGCACGGCTATTGCAGAGGATGACAGTGCCGGTATGGAGCGAGAGACCACTACTGGTCATGTTCAGTTAGTTAATGGCCATAATAAAGGTAGTTGGCAGCAAAAGATTGCTGCTGATAGCATTTATGTCACAAGTAATCGCTATTAGCTATGACCAAGGAGGATAGCAGTGAGAAATCACTGCTAGCAGCGTTGTCTAGTGAGAGATCGCTATTGGATGTGATCAAGTTGTTGTTGGTCGTGATCAAGGTAGATGGCAGTGAGAGATAATTGCAGGCTACGATGAAGATATATGACATCAAAAGATCACTGTTGGTAGCGTTTGTGCCGCAAGGGATCACTGCTAGCTATGATCAAGGAGGATGGTAGTGAGAGATCGCTGCTGGCAACGTTGTGCAATGAGAGATGCGTGCTGCGGTTGAAGGGATAAGGGAGATTTGGTGGCTGAAAGGTTTGTGGACCGAAGGTTGAAGGCTTCAGTTTTTGGGGCTTGTTTTGTGGTTGTTTTGTGTGCAATTTGGCTACGGTTTTGTGCAGTTCTGGGGCTGTGATGGTAGAAGATGAAGGTTAGGAAAAGGGTTTTAGATTTATGGTAGATGGCAACAAGTTTTGAGGGAATTTGGTGAAGGTTTGCTGTGGTAGATGCAGCCTTCGTAGAAGCAGAATTGTCACCGAAGAAACAGGAGTTTCTCAATGAAAATTCTAGTGAAAAATCGAGAGATTTGGGGTAGATCTACAATGCAATCGATGGTAGCATCAGTAGATTGATTTGATATGCAACGTGGGAATGACGGTGGAGGCGACATCTAAAGCAATTGTGGGAATTGCTTGGCTTAGTAGAGGCGACAGAGATGGCAGCATGGGCAGCAAGATCGATGCTCTGATACCAGATGATAGAACCCCAGAGGAGCTCTTTGGAGATTGATCTTTGAGGAGGATCTACCATTGGAATGCTATAGGGGTTTCTCTCTCCTAGAAGTCGGTCACAAGACTGAAATAAAGATGATTCTTGCTTTTTCAAAAGAGGTGGAGGCTACATGCTTATATATAGCTCCAAACCCTAGCCTTAGGGGTTGCTTCCTAAGTGAAGTACCCCTTTCACCCTCCACTATAGTCGACTGCCCTATTAAGGGGGGCGATAGCTTAGGGGGCTGCACTAGATGGGCGCCTCTACTAGAAACCCTAGCCGACCTACGACGGCTAGGAAGCCCTAAGTCCTAAATATAAACCCTAGCCACTATTCTTTATAGGATAGCGGTGACTATGTGGGGTTTATTACAATCTCAATGGCTTAGGAAGCCCTAAGGCTTCAAGACTCCTTCCCTCAAAACCTTAACTGACTCCTCAATAAAGGGGATGATGGCAAGATTAGGAGAATATTACATGACTCAAGACTTTATTAACTCCTTGACTTATTGAGCTTAGGACCCATCCAAGCTAGGGTCTTAATACTAGGATTGGCTTCTCTTGTGTTTGCCTTTGTTGGCCGCATGCTGTCCTCATTTGAGTCCCACTCAAATTAGGATTTGGGCTGATATAGTGTTGATCAGGAGCTGCCTTGGGTTGGTCGAATTGTGCTTTGAAGCTTGAGTGATGACTCGGCTTCAGTTCGGCCTAGTTAGGTGAGTTATGGAGCTTGTTTGAGACTATGATTGAATGTCATTGAGATCATCCTTGATCATGGCTCCCCTAATTAGATGATTTAATTCCTAATGAATCTTTCTTTGAGGCTTCTTCTCTCTGCATCTGTATTGAGAGGTTTTGTTTTGGTACATTAATGTGGTCAACATCATTATACGTGGCCATGTCATCAACGCATGTCGGTTTGATGGGGTTCTCCTTATTTCACCGTCAACTCAAGGGCTTTCTTTATCTTCTTAGAGATTCAGGCTCATTGCTACCCCTTTTGATTTCTCATTCTCTTTTATCATATTGGAGAAAAGTTTTCATTTCTTGCATAGCTAAGGGCCATGAGTTTTTGGCACGCATTTCTCATCCTCTTTGCCTGCCCGATAGATGTCAAGTCTTCGACAAACTACTCAGATCTCGAGTGATAAAAAAATTTATTCAATCATTGAAGGTTGATAATTCTAGACTCCACAAAAGTAAATGACATCGCAATCTCATAAGCAAGGGGCTTCCAAGAATGACTTAGCATACGTTAAGCAAAACGATGTCGCATGTCACCTCATTGATGAATTCCTTTGTTATGATAAAATGTATCTTGTAATATTTATATATCTTCATTTCTATATCATCATGAATCCATTTAAGGGGCTATGACCAAGCTCGTCAAGATGAGGTTCTTTTGACACCCTCATGTCAAAAATCACACTAATAACTTCTTTCTTCACTTGCATATTATTGGTAAAAAAACTCTTCTTGAACCTTTGGACTAAGGTTCAGCTTAAGTCTATAGCCTTCATAAGGAACTGATAAAAGTTCAATGGAGCTATCACCCACCCACGATCATGGTCATAGTTCACCAACTTTGATCGCTTTTCAACTACTTCTTTGGAAAGAGTTCCAAGTGAATTTTTCAATACTTTTATTTAAAGTAACCTATAATTTAGTAATATTTACAGAAAAAATCACTTTGTTTCAAGGAAAAAGAGATTTTATCATCTCCAAAATTCTCTTGGGCCTTCGGTTTGCTCCCTTTGACCTTTTTCATGGGCTTTACACTACATGTGTGATTCTTTTTCTCAATCGCTATCACATTCCTAATGATAGAAATATTATATCCTTTAAATAGGCTCAACTCTGTATGAATTTGTGCATAAAGCTCGGATGTGATTTTAACATCATTGATTTATCATCAAAGGACATTCCAGGTGCCACCACTTGTCATTGAAAGTTAGTTGTATACTCTTGCATAGATTGGTCCCATCCTTGGTGTAAGTATGTCATTTCCTTAAATCTTTTTTTGAGATATCTCATATGATAAAAAATTTCTTATATGCTTTCTGAATTGTTTTCATGACATGTCTTCATTGTTGTTGGTTCGAAGATATGCTTTCCACCATGTGCACGTGTCCCGTCAACTTTAGTCATATAAGCATTACCTTATCCTTGCTATTGTAATCATATAGATTAAAGTAAGTGTTAGGTTGATCTATATATACATATAATACCTCAGTGTTGATCAAGCCATCACAAGAGGGTATATTAGTGGCAGTCTTGACTCAAAATAGTCAAATTCTTGCTACAATGTTCTACTCGACAGCATCTTCATTGTTCCATGTCTCGGATGGAGACGATGCTCTCTCCGTCACTATGATGTTCTTTGCTCGATTGTTGATTGTTGGAGGGTTAGCTTGGGCTTGCATCTAACCCATCAGAATCTTCATCTACTAGGTTGATACCACTTTCTGGGCAATAAGGTCAACCAAGATTGGTGGAGTGTTGTCCATCATCTCGTTGGTGGTTCATCCTCTAAGTGAGCATGGTTCAAACTCCAACTATTATAGCTCTTTGCCTGGCTCTTCGTATCATTGTCTCATGGTCACCATCCACAAAATTGTTACTCTGATACCATTTGATTCATATGGGGTTTAGGCAATGATCCATCGATCCAATACCAGCTCTCGGATAAAAAATTTTGATGATGGAGAAAGATATTACTATGAAACTAAGCGTAAAACCAAAAGAAAGTAACCTCTATTGCTTTCAAATCAGAAGTGTCAAACAACAAGGACAGATCAATAGAATAAAAAGCATGAATAGACTCAACTAGGTGCATAGGAGCATAACTTGTCTTGGACAACACTTGTGTGCTCTCGATAGGATGATCTCCTTGTCAGTTTCGATCTCCTCCTCTCTTCAAATAAAAACTCTTCTTGAAGTTTAGATAGTTGACTTGGGCTAGCCCAATTAGACTTTGAAACTTGAGTGATAACTCAACTTGAGCTTGGCTAGGTTCTCTTCGCCTGTCGTATCATTGTCTCATGGTCACCATCCATAAAATTATTGCTCTGATACCATCTGATTCATATGGTGGGGTTTAGGTTCGATGATCCATCGATCCAATACCACCTCTCAGATAAAAAATTTTGATGATGGAGAAAGATATTACTAAGAAACTAAGCTTAAAACCAAAGTAAAGTAACCTCTATTGCTTTCATATGAGAAGTCAAACAACAAGGACAAATCAATAGAATAACAAGCATTCATAGACTCAACTAGGCACATAGGAGCATAACTTGTCTTGGACAACACTTGTGTGCTCTCGATAGGATGATCTCCTTGTCGGTTTCAATCTCCTCCTCTCTTCAAATAAAATCTTGTCGTGAAGTTTAGATAGTTTACTTGGGCTAGCCCAATTAGACTTTGAAACTTGAGTGATAACTCAACTTGAGCTTGGCTAGGTTAGGTGAGCCTTGAAGCTTGTTCAAGACTCCAATTTAGTGTCGTTGAAATCATATGATCTTCTCCCATGCTAAACGAATTAGACTTACAAGTACATTATACAAACCAAATAAAGATAAAGAATGGTACACAAATTTTTATTAAACATCAAATTAAATAGAGATGAGATAGATACATAATTCGAACCCATAGTTGTTATGTTACCATGATTAATATTTTAATTAGATCTCAAAAGCTTAAAATATTAGGAGACGACACATATCAAACATTGATACTATTCAGGGACTCATGAAACCACTTGTGAGCCTCCAATCAAACAAGCTTTAAACTGGACATATCCTATTTTCTTTAGGGTTTTGGGAGCAATTGCTTTACTCGAGTGCAGTCTAATCAACCACAATATTCCCTTCAGCATTAGGTCTTCACAAATGTGTCGCGTTACTTCTGGAAACTCCACCTCAGATGTCTCCTGAGCCTGGCCAAGAATGGAAAAGATGGTCATAGCATATCAAGAGAAGCTCCAGAGGATCTTGCTTTTCTATGTTCTCTAATAAAGAATGGTGTGGAGATGGAGCCCTCCATTGGAGAGTTGCATCATGAAACCCTGACACGTATAACATGCATATATCTTTCGACAGTGAGTCAGCTTCAGTATATAAGGCCGAGAAGTTTGGTCATGGCTCCTGCGTACTGCACCTCCCAATCCCCTCCTCCTGTCTTCCAAGCTCAGTTCTCATCCATGGCTGTTTCCGCCAAGGTAGCCAAGGTATTAGTTTTCATTCTCCTCATACAGATCCTTGATTCGGCCAAACCAAGAACACTGGAACACCACGCACGCGTGGCCGGAGAGCTCCTCGAGGATAGCCATGGTGAAGAGACAGCGGAATGGCAGCAGCCGACTTCACCAGGACACAGCCCCAGTATCGGCCATGGCAACCTCCCTGGAGCCCAGCAGCCGACTTCACCGGGACACAGCCCCAGCGTCGGCCATGGGAGCTATCCTGATACACAGACCTGACGACTCGCATCTTTCAGTGCTGCTAGCTTAGACCGAGCTGCCGGATGAATCTTTTATGCCTATGTGCTGTGTGGTTTCATTTCATATGGTGTTTCATGTACTTGGAGACGATACGTGTTAGGTTCCTCGTATGATAATAAAGTTGATTCTGAATAACTACGTGACTGTCACAGTGGGTGTTTTATTTCCGTTCTCTATCATGTTCATCCTTCCTGTACTTAATGGCTCTTGGAGAACTCAGATCTGTTAATGGTGGTTCTACTCTCTCTCTCTCTCTCTCTCTCTCTCTCTCTATATATATATATATATATATATATATATATATATATCCCCTGTGCATGAGCTCATGTCATGTCTTCCCTTGGTAGCGAGCTTGAAATCTTCCTTCCATCATGTCAAATCTCAATTCTCGTCTCTGTCGTGATGGATTTCGGATCTCCTCATCGTAGCAAGCTTCAAATCTCTCGTTCGTCATGGCGGATCTCAAGACCCCTCTCTACCGTGGTGGATTTTGGGACTTCCCGTTATAGCAGACTTCAAATCTCCCTTCCACTATGGCGCAAATCAAGTCCCCTCTCCGTCATGATGAATTTCGGGTCTTCCCGATGTAGTAAACTTCAAATCTTGTTTCGTCATGACGGTTTTTGGAGTTTCCGATTTTGACGAGTTTCATACCTTCTCTTCGCCATGGTAGATTGCTAAGTCCTCTCTCTGCCATGGCAATTTTTGAACTTTCCCGCCATGGCAGGTTTCATACCTTCTCTCTATCATAGTGGATTGCTAAATCCTCTCTCCATCGTGATAGTTTCTGAACTTTCCTACCGTGATAGGTTTCACACGTTCTCTCCACTATGGCAGATTGCTAAGTCCTCTCTCTGTTGTGGCGAGTCTCGGACTTTCCTTTATTGGGATGTGTTTTCAAAAGGACACCAGGCTTGATTATGAGACGAGAGAGATCGATCTCTTCATTTTAAAGTTTCTCCTCTCGTAAGGTGGGACTCATTCCTTCATTCGAGCCCTCAGAGTTCAGAGTTTAAAATCTTGGGAACTTTCGGCCTCACCCCCTAAGGGTTTAGGAGTGTCTCCCCTTTGTTTTGATTCTTAATAAGGTGGGTCGATTTTCGAGTCCTTCATCCCAATATCGATTCTACTCTTCTATTTTAGGTTGGCATGTCTCTCCTTTCTCATATAATTTCTTATCGTTCTTCTAGTCAATAATTTGTCGAGGTTCATGCTTTGTCTTTGAGTAGTCCAATGGTGGATGCGGTTGGGTCATCTCCATCAGAAGGGGTCGCTCCGGCAAACTTGAGAGCTCTTCGAAAATTGGAGTTTATGAGAAGTTTTCACGATTGTGATTCTGTGGTGAGCACACCTCTTTTGGATTGCCTAAGAACTGTGTATTTTATCTCGTCTGAGTTTGTCTTGCAAATTCCTTGACCTGGTCAGCATCATTTTGATTTTACTCTTGGGTCTTTTTACTTGTCTTGTGATGCTCTCGAGGCATACCTTCGACTTTCTTTTTATCCGGTGATAGTATCTTGCCTTCAATAGTGGGGAATATTACCTTCACAAATGACACTCAACTCATGGCACTATTTGATAGTACTCATCAGGGAATGTAGACGTGTCAATATTGTCCCAACCCACATCCTCTTTGGTGCCTATTTCCAGTTGTGTAGGAGAGGAAAAGGCTACTACTTAGCCACTCGGGGAGGTCTCAAGGTTAGTAGTGCCCCTTCCAATAACAAGGGTTGGAAGATGCACTTGCTTTATATGACTTCAAGTCTTGACTAGGGTTTAGCCTTACCTGGTCGGCATGTTGCATTGATAACACCCCTCCCTTCCTATCAGTGAGGAAAAGGATCCAATGCTTCGTCTAAGGGACATACTTTCTTCCTCCAAGGTAGTCTAAAAGATGGGCAAGGAGCAGTTGATCAAGCGAGCCTTAGCTCGACTCCTCAAGGTATGACCTAAACTTCCTCTTGCATTGCTTGATCTTTATTTTAATCCTCAATCTTGTGATTTGAACTTTTGACAAGCATGAAACTATATGCCCTGAAAAGAAAGGAGCTTGGCTTTTCATTGGAGGTTGTGGAGCCTCGATCAATTTTGATGGCCACCCACAAGTTGTCGGTAGAGGAGTTGGACCCGCCTTGGTCTGACTGTCATGGCGGCAATGACCAATCAAAGGAAAAACATGAGGTCCTTGCGAAGAGGACCATGAGCCCTCGAAAGGATGTCATGCTCGAAGGTCCGGTTCGAGAATATGAGCCTCCATCAACTACAGCACCAGCACCCCTGAAAGGCCGAAGCTCCAGGCCAAGCTCGAGAAAGAGGGAGAGGAGGTTGAGGTTGATGTTGGACTTATGCAAGGGGAAGCCCCTACCCTTCACAGCCTTACAAATGGCTGATCTGCTGGACCTGACCCTACAGACATTGTTGTAGCCCCGATGGGAAGGTTTAAGGGAGATGCAGAAGGTGTGAGGAGAAGGCTTGGTAACAGAGTAGTTTTTGTCGCTAGTCCTTATGCCTAAGGATGGCGAAACAGCTCCATAGTTCACGTTCAAAGGTCCTAATTGACACTTGCTTTTGGAACGAAGTGGTGGTAAGTGACAATGTTTATCTACTCCTTCAGCTTCACTTTGTTGACTTGCTTGTTTTTTATTTGCAGCATCATCACTATGTGACAGCTCTCATCGATCATGTCTGAGATGCTAGAGTTGTCATCCATCAGTCGGCCACCATGGTTGACGATCTCAAGGCCGAGGTCAAGGAGCTAAAGAATGGAGGAGCTAAAGAATGGGGGAGCTTCCTCTACCATCATCGAAGCGGAGGCCCAAGCATTCAAACTGTTATGCTAACTAGAGGACACTAAGCATCGCCTGGGTAGCCTTGCGAAGCAACTGAAGGATATTTGAGGCCATAATTGTGTGATGGAGGACAAGCTTATGTGTCTCACCCGAGAGTTGGAGATAGTGAAGGTGCATGGCTTGGAGCTTTCCCAAGAGCTAGACATATTGAAAGCGCATAGCTTGAAGCTTACCAAGGAGTTATGACAGTCACCGAGAAGGCTTGCAAGCTAGAGGAAACACTAGAGAGTGAGCGGAGCCATACACCAATGCATCAAGAGATGGCTATCATTGATTACAAGGCATTTGTCGGGTTTGAAAAGGGTTTAGAGAGGATGGGGCTGGTGTCATACCAATTTAGGTACCAAATCGCCCTCGCTTGCTTCAAGACGAGGTATCCTGATCTAGAGCTTGAGGAAGATTTGTTCACGGATTATCTTGAAGACCAAAATATCCGATGTCAGTTGAGGTGTCATTTGACAATAGTGTTGACTTGCCCTCTTACCCTGGCACCTTAATTGCTTCCTTCAGTTGTGGATTTCTCCCTTTTTTGCTTTTGGTCATTTGGTTGCTATCCCAACTTCTTTTTTCCATGTTACTAGCATTTTATTATGATGGGTCGGGGCTTCGTCTTGAATGTAAAAGCTCGATATGGTTGGTGTAAATGCTTCAAAAAGCAATAGATATCTTTCTTCTTTTTCCACCCTTTTAATATCTTGGTTCTATTTGGTTGATATCTGGTATTGAGGGGTAGCCTTTCTCAATTTGCAATAGCTAAGGCCTTAAGGATAAAACCTTTTCAAGTTAGCGATGTGCCACATTCTTGGCAACATCACACTCTCCATTGTTTCGAGGCTAAAAGTTCTACTTTAAAGAACCTTGACAACTCAATAGGGTCCTTTCCAATTTGATGCTAGTTTTCCCTGGGATATGGCTAGGTCACTGACTTCGATCTTTCGAAGCACTAAGACCCTTGGTCTAACCCTTCGAGGGTGAACTCCTCGATCATAGAGCTTGGTCACCGCCTTTTTGTATCTCAGTGCTCATAGATGTGTTTCAGCTCTAGCTTCACTGATCAGATCAAGTCCAGCTCAAAGTCCCTCTTTGGATGTTTCTTCATTGAAGCTTTTAACTCGAGGTCTCAAGAAGACTATCTCGGGTGGTAGGACAACTTTGAGGCCAAATGCTAAGCTAAACGATGATTCTCCTGAATCAATTTGTGTCATCTAGGAGGCACATGGAATGTTTGGTAGCTCATTCACCCAGGTGCCTTTTGCTCTCATGACCCTTTTCTTTAGTCCTTCGAGAATGGCTTGATTGGTAACCTTGGTAAGATGATTGATTTGGGGGTGAGCCACGAAACCGAACCTCAACTAGATCCTATAGGACTGACAAAACTCTTTAAATTTCGTATTGTTAAATTGAGTCTCATTATCGATGATGAGGCTTTTGGGATTCTAAAGCGGGTAATGCTATTTTTTCACACAAATCCCTCGACATGCTTCTCGATAATTGATACTAGCAGGTCAGCTTCCACCCACTTTATGAAGTACTCCACTCCCACGATGAGGAACCTTCTCTAGTCGAAAGCTGGTGGAAGGGGCCTAGGTAGTTAGTGCCCCACTGGGGAAAGGGTCAAGCACAATCGAGCGGGCTTAGAGGGACCACCAGCTAGCGTTCTACCAAAGCAAACTTTTAGCATTGGTGGCATCACTGAACGTAGGCAATTATGTCCTTGAGTAATGTCAACTAGTAGAATCTCTACCAAAGCACGTTGAATGCAAGGGTCCATCCACTTATGTGCTCCCTGCAAATACCTTCATTACCTCAGTGAGCACCCTTTCGGTTTCAATGATGCAAGGCATCTAACAAGGGGTTGAATGAAAGACCTTCAGTACAAGTGGTTGTTTATTACACAATATCATGTTTGATGATGTCTAACTCTCCAAGCCGCTATAGGGTCAATTGGAAGTGTCTCGTCTCTCTTGTACCATAGGATCTCATCAATCCAGCTTGGTTCCTCCTTAGCCATGGCTATGCTATGCCCCTCGATGGTTCGGGTCATTAATATCTCGATTATTGGCCAGCCTTCCTTTAGAGCTTGGGTGGAGGCTAACTTGGCCAATGCATCAAGCCAAGTATTCTCTGTGTGAGGTACCTGTAGCACATTGAGTCGGGTGAAACTTCAGGCTAATCACCATACCTCATCAAGGTATGTCGCTATGGTTTCATCTTGAGCTTCGTAACTTCCATTAACTTGACTCACGAGTAGTTATAAGTCACTGAACACCATCAAGTTCTACACCTAGAGCTCTCGAGCAAGTTGAAGCCCCAAGAGAAGTGCTTCGTATTCAGCCTCGTTATTGGAGATTTTGAACTCAAAACCGTAAAGCTTGCTTGTGCACATGCTTGTTCTGACCTTTCAGGGTAAGTCCAATGCCGCCCCTTCCCGAAGTGGCAGAACCATCTACGAACAAGATCCATGCCGAAGGGTGTTGTCATCAACTTCAACCTCAATCAACGGAGTCAGTTCCAACATGAATATCTACCAATGCCTGAGCTTTGATGGCAACCATTGGCATATATCAGATGTCAAATTCGCTCAGCTCTACTGACCACCTCAACAACCACCCCGAAATATCGGATCTCGAAAGGATATATTTGAGTGGTTGGTCAGTGATCACTTGTATAGGATATGCTTAAAAATAAGGGCAGAGCTTCCTTGCTGTCATTACTAGTGCCAAAGCCAATCTTTCAAAAGGAGGTATTGCTCCTTGGCTTCGCTTAATACATGGTTAATGTAATAGATGGGTTTTTAGACTCCCGAGTCATCTCACTAGCATCAAATGATAGCCTGTTTGGTGGTGGCGAGATAGAGGCTGAGGGTCTCACCTGGAACGAAGGAGTGCCATGGCAATTGGGCGAGGTGGTGCTTCAACTTCTCAAATGCCTCTTAGCACTTTCGATCCACAGAAAATCCTTTAGATTTTTTAATGCCTAAAAAAGGGTAAGTATTTATAATTGGAGTTTTATAGGAATCAGCTCAGTATCGCTATTCGTCCTGTTAACTATTGCATTTCTTTCACCAGCCGAGGTGAATGCATATCTAATATAGCGCAAATCTTTTCATGATTTGCATAAATTCCTCAATAATGAACAATGCTCCGAGAAATTTTTTTGAGCTAACTCCAAAGGCACATTTGGTTCAGTTAAGGCACATATTGTATCTCTTCAAAACCTAAAATATCTTGGCCAAGTTTACCAGGTGTGAGTCAGTCATTCTGCTTTTTGCTAGTTACAGGTGCCCTGTATGCCAATCACGTGAGTGATGACATGTGTGACACGATGTATGATCTTTTTGCTTATGATTAATATTGGTATATTCTCACATTATATTATATGTAGCATATATATTATGATATACTTGGTTCTATGTAATGGGAATCGGATCGTGATGAGATCACGATAATGAGATCGATTCATCTTTAAACACAAATCCTAAATAATCCCGGTCATAGGTTACTCGAGAGGGACATCGAGATAACCGGACAGATCGGTGTACTATATACTCGTCCATATGATGGAGGTGGCTGGTCTCATAGCCACTTGTGTGGAGACACTAAGGATATAGTACAGGTGCTCATTGGAGAATGAGTTCACTGATTGATTCACTTATGGAATGCTGTATGGTTAATGATACCTAATGTCAGACAGCGATTCCATAGTCCCAGTTGTGTATCTGATCCTTGGACTTGAGACACCAAGGATGCCTTGTATGAGTACTCCTTTCATTGATGCCAGACTTACAGGTTTGGAAAGTTTCAGATCTGGTACAGCTGGTTATCGGGATTGGTAGCCAACCTTTATAAAAGTTTTTTTAGAATATTTTAGAATAAGACAATTGAGTGTCAATAGAGGATCATCCACTCTCGGTATCACGAGAGGAATATTCCATATGTGCTTGCTCAGATAAATCCCTGGCCAGGTTCATTCGGATTGAGAGATAAGGAGTTCTTCGGTAGAATCCGAATAGAGCAAGATAAACTGATTTTGTATGTGACTTGACAATAACATGTCCAATATACGGTCTCTGAGCTATTATTTGGATAAGGGATTATAGATACATGGTAACTATGGACAGACAGGTCCCATGGATTTGATCCCCCCTGTACCGTCTGGGGATTATGGCGTAGTGGCCTAGTACGTCCATAATCGATGAGTCGAGTGAATTATTATGTGGATAATAATTCACTATATCAGAAGGAGTTCTGATGGGAGTAACTCACGGCCAACACGGTATCGGGCCTAGACGGTCACACATATATGGTGGATGCTTCAGCAAACAGAGGATTGGATGAAGATCCAATTAGCCCCTATTCTCATTAGATGAGACCCTATGTTGATGGGCTCCTTGATTAAGGCCCAATTATAAGCCTAAAGAGATTATTAGATAGAGATCCAATAATGCAAGATTAGTGGGTTATTGGATGGAGATCCAATACCCACTAAGGAAGGAGCCCTAGGGTTTTGGTGGATCTCTATAAATAGGAGGGGAGACACAGGGTTGATGGGGTGCAACTTTAGACACCACCTCCTATTCTCCTCTCTCCCTCTGTGCAAGAGTTGCGAGATCAGATTGGAGGAGTTTCGTTGCATAGATCCATCGTGTGGATATCGCTAGAGAGGAGGACACTTGACCTCCTTCATCTACTCCATCCGGATATGGAATACAGGGATATACGATCTCCCTAGGTAAAATCAAACTCTCACACATCGTGGATTTTCGGTATTTGGATTTTTCTCATGAACTCAATCTTTTGCAAGACGATTTGATCTACGTGGGAAACTGATTTTTTGTTTTTGATTTTCGTTGCACATGTGATGCACCCGCTATAGGTTTCCCAACAGTGGTATCAGAGACAAGGTTTTCGTGCAAAAGATTGGTTTTAAACTGCGTGTGATGAGATTGAATCGCGTAGAATCGTTCAACGCGTTTCGTAGCGAAGGAATCGAGATGGGGCTGGTTGTGGCTGGCTGCAAGAGGCAGCTAGTTGCGCCCAAGGCCCCTTGCAAGGGGGCGACCGGCCACCTGCAAGGGGGCGACCGGCCACCTGCAAGGGGGCGGCCGGCCAGCTGCGGCCAGGCCCGCTGCAAGGGGCAGCCACCCGCAGTGGCAGCATCTCCGCGGGCACGAACGACTGCCCGCAGCGTGCCTGCAAGGGGCGGCCGCCAGCGACCAGCCCGCTACAAGGCCGCAAGGGGTAGCCCCGCGGCCAGGGCTGCCGCCTGCAAGGGCGGTCGCTGGCAGGAGTGGCCGCCAGCAGCGGCAGCGCCAGCGCAAGGCGGCGCGGCCCGCCCAAGAGGTGCCGCCCGAGGGCAGCAGCGCCTGCCGAAGGGGGGGCTGCCCACGCCGACGGCGTGCAGCGCCGCCACTTGCAAAGGGCAGCGGCGACGACGACGGCGGATGGGGGCAAGGAGAGGGCTAGGGCATCCTTTTAAGAAAAAGGATGATCCTGCCCCTTTGATTTTCAAAAATTCCGAGGACTGTCCTCATGTACATAATTCTAAAAATACCCTCAATAATTCTGAAAATTCTGAGGACTATCCTCTCATCCAGAATTATAAAAATGCTCTTGACAATTCTGAAAATTTCGAGCATATCCTGATTTCCAAAAAAATAATTAATTAAATAGTTTAATTAATTATTATATATATCTGGTAATTCTACATATGATGTGATGTACATGTGATGTATGTTGTGGATGGATGATCATGAGCCATGTGTTATGATGTGTGTAATTATGATTATTATTATTATTGGGGCCTACGAGCCTACGTTTTTCTCGTTTATTGTTGGGCTTGCATGCTTGTGATTATTTGCAATTACATGGAGAGGCGCAGCGGGAGCGTGGAGGTTACAGCGGGACCCACGATGCCGTGGCGGGAGATCATAACGCATGGTGATGCGATCCGACGGAATCGATGATGACGAGATCAACAATCACAGGGCATGGAGATGCGCTAATGCACACAAATTCTATTCTGAGTGATTAGGCCCATTGGCTCAAGCTTAATCCTAGTAGGTGACGGCTCATGATCATCCGGTGTGGCTTGCATGTGTGATGTGTTATACACCCACTAGATATATGTATATATATATATATATATATATATATATATATATATATATATATATATTTGCATGCGATGTAGATATATATTAAATATGTATGTGTGTGACACGACATATTAGGAGACCGATAAAAAACAAAAACCCCTCCTAAGATAATATTAATCGGTAAGCGTGAGGTAATAAGATTGACCCACGTGGGCTTCCATCGTTATAGGAAGAAATTGAATTACGACATAGGTTGAGTTGGTCGAGTCCCTTGAGGCTCACCTATCTACGTGATCGAGTTCTTGCCTACGACATAGAGATGTCACCGGTGACCTGAGGACATGGTATGCTTGGTCAAGCCCTCGAGGGCATATCATTGAATCAGACTCATCTTGTAACGATGGTGATGACTTAACTGAACATTATGGTTGGTCGAGTCCCTCGAGACCATGATGATTCGGAGGCCAAACGTGACGGGAATCACACGGAGTTGTGATTGGCAAGAGTTGTCTACCTTTTGGGCTTAGTTGGTCGAGTCCCTCGAGGTTGCACTAAGATGCCAATTGGATCCTGATCCCCACTAGGAGTTTGCCGGAGACTTCCGTCTCACGTGTTAAGGGTGTCGCGTGATTCGCTAAGAAAATAGTAGGAGCACATTAACATAGAAGTCCATATCTTAATTAGTATTTTCTGTAAAATCTACATGTTATTTATTTTTGCTATATATTGTTTTGTCATAAACTTGTCGCTTGCAAAACCCCTATGTTGCATACTTGATGCCAACCGCCTCATTAGTCCAAATGCTCCATAATTTGAGAATTGTTCTCACAAAAGAGAAAATTGTATATGTCCTTGACACGATTGTGCCCACGCTCGAGGAAAGGACAAGCGAGGATGAGATTGCTGACTTTGTGAAGTATAAAGATAGTCCTAAAGGATAACCTGTGCGTTGATCTTATACTTCAGTCCCTACCAGATTCCTTTTCTCACTTCATCATGAATTTTAACATAAGCAAGTTTGAGGTGACTCTCCCTGAGCTCCTCAATATGTTGAGGGAAGCTGAGAGTGCCATCAAGAAGGAGAAGCCAGTTCTCTATATTGGTGAGACCAAAAAGAAAAGGAAGTCCAACAAGATCCTTAAGAAGGGCATGGGCAAAAAAAGACCAGATAAGGCAAAGGTTGCCAAGAAATATCCGACAAAGGACAAAGGACAATGCTTCCACTGTGGCCGAGACGGACATTGGAAGAGGAACTGTAAGGACTACCTTGCAGAGAAGGCGAGACAGAAGCTTGGAGAAGCTTCAGGTATATTCATGATCAGTCTCCACTTGTCAGATTTTCATGATAACACATGGGTATTGGATACCAGGAGTGTTTATCATATCTGTAATTCGTTACAGGTTCTGGCAAGACCTACGAGATTGGCTAGAGGTGAGATGGACCTCAAGATGGACAATGGAGTAAGAGTTGTTGTTGGAGAGGTCACCCTACATCTACCTAGTGGAGCTATTATTGTATTAGATGCATGCTATTTTGTTCCCTCTATCATCAAAAATATTATTTATATCTCTTGTTTGACAATTAATAGATATAAATTAGTTTTTGAGAACAATAATTGTTCAATAATAATGGAAGATAAAATCATCACTAGAGGGACCCTAATAAATGGCTTATATGTGTTAGACACTTCTCCACATATCATGAATATAAATATGTCTAAGAGGAAAATAGATGAGGTGAATAATGCATACCCAGAGCATTGTAGGCTAGGTCATATACATGAGGGAAGGATTCAAAAGTTGTTGAAAGATTGATACTTAGATATATTTGACTATGAGACATATACAACTTGTGAACTTTGCCTTCGTGGGAAGATGACCAACTCTCCTTTTAATGGAACTGGAGAAAGAGCCACCGAGTTATTGGAACTCATACATAGTGATGTATGTGGTCTCATATCGACTCATGCTATAGGTGGTTACTCATACTTCATAACAGTCACTGATGATTTCTCTAGGTATGGACACGTGTACTTAATGAAGTACAAATCTGAGGCCTTCGAAAAATTCAGGAAATATAAGAATGAGGTAGAGAACCAAATTGGAAATAATATTAAGACTCTTCGATCAGATCGAGGAGGAGAGTACTTGAGTACGGAGTTCACCCATTTCCTCAGGGACAATGAGATTCTATCCCAGTGGACACCTCCTTATACACCTCAGCTCAATTGTGTATCAGAAAGGAGAAATCGTACGCTGTTAGACATGGTGTGATCCATGATGAGTTTCACTGACCTACCCGTCTCATTCTGGGGGTACGCCCTAGAGACTGCAACTTACCTTCTGAACAGAGTTCCATCAAAGTCGGTAGTGTCTACACCATATGAGATATGGAAAGGAAAGAATTCCGATCTTAAAATTGTTAAGATTTGGGGCTATCCTGCCCATGTTAGATGACCCAACCCCGATAAGTTGAAATCAAGGACAGAATGGTGCACATTCGTGGGATACCTAAAGGAAACTTATGGATATTATTTCTATCATCCCGATGACTGATAGATCTTTGTTGCCAAGATAGCTGTGTTCCTTGAGAAGGAACACATTCTTAGTGAAAACAGTGGGAGTGAGATAGAATTGAGCGAGGCTAGAGAATCTAGCTCGAGCACCATTGCAGAGCCTGAGTCTGTTCAGGTACCTAACACACAAGTTTCAACTTTACGTAGGTCTAGTAGAGTATCTCACCCTCCTGAAAGATATGTGGGACATATCAGTAGAGATGACTCTCAGGATATTGATCCTCAGACCTACGAGGAGGCTATTATGAGTATAGACTCCGGGAAGTGGCAAGAAACCATGAATTCTGAGATGGATTCCATGTACTCTAACAAGGTTTGGAACCTTGTGGATGCACCTGAGGGTATTGTACCCATCGACTGCAAATGGATCTTCAAGAAGAAGATCGGAGTGGATGGAAAGGTAGCTAAAGGATATCGTCAAAGACAATGAGTTGACTATGACGAAACCTTTTCACATGTTATCATGCTTAAGTCCATTAGAATTATTTTGGCTAATGTAGCACACTATGACTATGAGATCTGGCAGATGGATGTCAAAACGGCATTCCTCAATGGCAACCTCGAGGAAGAGGTGTATATGATACAACCAGAGGGATTCGTATCTAAAGAGAGTCCAAAAAAAGTGTGCAAGTTGCTTAGATCCATTTACGGATTGAAGCAAGCTTCCCGAAGTTGAAACACAAGATTTGATGAGGTGATCAAATCTTATGACTTTGTTAAGAACGAAGATGAGTCTTGTGTGTACAGGAAGGTAAGTGGAAGCGTTATCACCTCCTTGGTGCTATATGTGGATGACATCTTAATCCCTCTGAGATCTAGCATATGGATGTCAAAACGACATTCCTCAATGGCAACCTCGAGAAAGAGGTGTATATGATACAACCAGAGGGATTCATATTCAAAGAGAGTCCAGATAAAGTGTGTAGGTTGCTTATATCCATTTATGGATTGAAGCAAGCTTCCCGAAGTTGAAACATAAGATTTGATAAGGTAATCAGATCTTATGACTTCGTTAAGAACGAAGATAAGCCTTGTGTATACAGGAAGGTAAGTGGAAGCGCTATCACCTTCTTGGTGCTATATGTGGATGACATCTTAATCCCTATGAGATCTGATAGATGAATGTCAAAATGACATTCCTCAATGGCAACCTCGAGGAAGAGGTGTATATGATACAACCAGAGGGATTTGTATCCAAAGAGAGTCCAGATAAAGTGTGCAGGTTGCTTAGGTCCATTTATGGATTGAAGCAAGCTTCCCAAAGTTGAAACACAAGATTTGATGAGGTGATCAGATCTTATGACTTCGTTAAAAATGAAGATGAGCCTTATGTGTACAGGAAGGTAAGTGGAAGCGCTATCACCTTCTTGGTGCTATATGTGGATGACATCTTAATCATTGGGAATAATATAAGAATGCTCTCCACAGTAAAGGCTTGGCTATTTAGAAACTTCTCCATGAAAAACTTAGGGGAAGCATCCTATATTTTGGGGATCAGGATCTATAGAGATAGATCCAAAAGGATGCTTGGCTTGTCCAAGTCTAGGTACATAGACTCCATTGTCAAAAGGTTTGGCATAGAAAATTCCAAGAGAGGTCTCATACCGATGAGACATGAAATATCACTTTCTAGGAGTATGTCCCAAAAAAAAACTCCTGAAGAAAGGGCAGACATGGATAAGATACCTTATGCCTCAGCGATAGGATCTATTATGTATGCGATGCTATGTACTAGGCCTGATATAGCACATGCTCTAAGTGTCACGAGCATGTATCAGGCAGATCCAGGTTTAGAACTCTGAAAGGCAGTAAAGTGTATCCTTAAGTACTTGAGAAGGACTTAGATCTTTTACTAATATATGGAGGAGGTAGCCTCCAGGTTAAGGGCTACACAGACTCAAGTTTTCAGTCTGACATTGATGATAGAAAGTCAAATTCAGGCTATGTTTTCACCGTGAAAGGAGGAGCAGTAAGCTGGAAGAGTTCTAAGCAAGATACTACTATCGACTCGACCATAGAGGCAGAATACATTGCTACAGCAGAAGCAGCAAAGGAAGGAGTATGGATGAAGAAGTTCATCAAAGATTTGAGAGTCATACCAAGTAGTGTAGAACCAATTCCTATATACTGCGACAATAATGGGGTGATAGCTCAAGCGAAGGAACCCAGGTCTCATCAAAAGTCTAAGCATGTTTTGAGGACGTTCCATCTGTAAGAGAGATCATAGCCCGTAAAGATATAGCAATGGAAAGAGTTCCATGCGAAGATAACATTGCAGATCCACTGACGAAGTTGCTGGCTCAGATTGTATTTAAGCGTCACAAGGGTCTGATGGGGATCAGACATATAGGTGATTGGCTTTTAGTCAAGTGGGAGATTGGTGGTTACAGGGTGCCCTGCATGCCAATCACGTGAGTGATGGCACGTGTGACACGCTGTATGATCTTTTTGCTTATGATTAATATTGGCATATTCTCACATTATATTATATGTAGCATATATATTGTAATGTCCTTGGTTCTATGTAATGGGAATCGGATCGTGATGATATCACGATAATGAGATCGATTCATCTTTAAACACAAATCCTAAATAATCCTAGTCATATATTACTTGAGAGGGACATCAAGATAACTATACAGACCGGTGTACTATATACCCGTCCATATGATGGAGGCGGCTGGTCTCATAGCCACTTGTGTGGAGACACTAAGGATATAGTACAGGTGCTCATTGGAGAATGAGTTCACTGATTGATTCGCTTATGAAATGTTGTATGGTTAATGATACCTAATGTCAGACAGCGATTCCATAGTCCTGGTTGTGTATCTGGTCCTTGGACTTGAGACTCCAAGGGTGCCTTGTATGAATACTCCTTTCATTGACGCCAGACTTACAGGTTTGGAAAGTTCCAGATCTGGTACAATTGATTATCGGGATTGGTAGCCAACCTTACGAAGGCAATTGAGTGTCAATAGAGGATCATCCACTCTCGATATCACGAGAGGAATACTCCATATATGCTTGCTCAAACAAATCCCTGGCCAGGATCATTCGGATTGAGAGAAAAGGAGTTCTCCGGTAGAATCCGAATAGAGCAAGACAAACTGATTTCGTATATGACTTGACAATACCATATCCAATATACGATCTCTGGGATATTATTTGGATGAGGGATTATAGATAAATGGTAACTGTGGATAGACAGGTCTGATGGATTTGATCGCCCTTGTACCGTCCGGGGACTATGGCGTAGTGGCCTAGTACGTCCATAGTCAATGAGTCGAGTGAATTATTATGGGGATAATAATTCACTATATCAGAAGGAGTTCTGATGGGAGTAACTCACGGCTAGCTCGGTATCGGGCCTAGAGGGTCACACACATATGGTGGATGCTTCAGCGAATAGAGGATTGGATGAAGATCCAATTAGCCCCTATTCTCATTAGATGAGACCCTATGTTGATAGGCTCCTTGATTAAGGCCCAATTATAGGCCTAAGGAGATTATTGGATAGAGATCCAATAATGCAAGATTAGTGGGTTATTGGATGGAGATCTAATACCCACTAAGGAGCCCTAAAGTTTTGGTGGCTCTCTATAAATAGGAGGGGAGACTCAGGGTTGATGGGCTGCAACTTTAGCCACCACCTCCTATTCTCCTCCCTCCCTCTACGCAAGAGTTGCGAGATCAGATTGGAGGAGTTTCGCTGCAGAGATCCATCGTGTGGATACCGCTAGAGAGGAGGACGCTTGACCTCCTTCATCTTCTCCATCCGGATCTGGAATACAGGGATATACGATCTCCTAGGTAAAATCAATCTCACACATCGCGATTTTTTTGTTTTTGTATTTTTCTCGTGAACCCAATCTTTTGCACGACGATTTGATATGCGTGGGAAATCGATTTTTTATTTTTAATTTCCGCTGCGCATGTGATGCACCCGCTGTAGGTTTCCCAACACTTTTAACTATCATGTCATCCACATAGACTTTGACATTCCTCTCAATCTTATGCTTGAATATTTTATTTACCATCCTTTGGTACGATATCCTTGTATTTTGTAATCCAAACGACATAACTCTATAGCAATATATACCTCGGTCCATGATGAAGGAGGTGTGTTCCTGATCCCGAGGCACCATCCTTATTTGGTTGTTTCCAAAAATGCATCCATGAAGGTGAGGAGTTCATGTTTCAAGGTAGCATCAACCAACTAGTCAATCTGGGGAATGGGATAGCTATCCTTCGGTCATTTTTTGTTGAGGTCAGTGTAATCAACACATATTCTCCTATTTAGATTGGGCCTTTTAACCAATACAATGTTAGCAAGTCATTGAGGGTATTGTACTTCGGTGATAAACTTTGTCGTAGCAATTTATTCACCTCATCGTTAAATTGCTTGTTGTGTTCAGGAGTGAACTTAAGAGGCTTTTGCTTCATAGTCGGACCTTAGGAGAAATATTCAGGTGGTGCTGAGCTACTTTGGGATCTATTTCTGGCATGTCTCATGACGTTCATGCATACACTTTAACATTTTCTCAAAGGAAGTCGACGAGCTGCACCCGCTTCTCCTGGGGAAGTGCCACTCCTACCTTGACGACATGGTCAAGACAAGCCTTATCAAGAGGTTCCTTGAACAATGACTCCATTGGCTCAGGATGTGGAAGGGGCTCAGTAAAATCTCGAGGATCCAACATCGGTGTCTCAGGTCAGCCCTTCTTTGATAAGGAGACTATAATCAGATAATACCAGCGAGACTCCTTTTCCTCGATATCACTTCTTGTCAGGAATTTCATTACCGTGTGATAGTTTAACACGATAGCCCTTACCCTATTGAGTGTGGGTCAACCTATGCTTACATTGTACATCGAGAGGATGTCAACCACCACAAAAATTGGTCATTATCATTTTAGAGCAAGGTTCATCACCAAACATAACATGTAGGCTCACGGCCCCAAGAGGGGAGATAGAATCGCCCGTGAACCTTGTCAGTCAAGAAGTCATACAGCCCGAGGTGTTATCCCTTCTTGAGGTGGCTCCCCTGACGATGACATCGATCTACCTCTCGATTGGGCCTTGAGTTAGAGTGAAGGTTCTCGAGGTCTTCGTATAAATCTCTCGAGGTGCCCTCGACGAATGAACTCTTCAATTTGTCCCTTTAGATCTCGATAGTCCTTTGTGTCGTGCCCATAGTTATGTAGAAGCGGCAATATTTAGATCTATCCCTCCTGTCCAATGGCATCTTCATCGGCTAAGGGTCTTTTAAAAACCCTTGTTCCTTTTATTTGTAAGAAGACCTCGATTCTCGTCATGTTAAGGCGGGTTAACTCAACTCTCGGGTGAGACAACTCGAGTCGATTAGGTTTCCTCTACCATGGGACTTCAGGGTTAGGACCAGTGGCGAGGCTGTTGCCTTTTATGTCTCCTCACACCTACCGGAGACTATCATCTTGATTGCTATAAATTAGTTGGTCCTTTAGAGTGCCTCGAGTATGGTCATTGGTGACCATTCCACCAATGACCGAAAAACACGAGAAGACTTGAGCCCCATCATGAAAGCTTGAATCACAAGCGATGGATGCATTTTTTGTATGCTTTGGATCTCGTTGGTGAACCGAGTGATGAAATTGGAGAGTGTCTCTTCCTCCCCTTGCTTGAGTCGAACAATATTACCACCGAGGGCCTCAAGCGTACATTTGCAAGGAAGTTGAACTCGAACTCCTTTATGAACTAAGGGAAGGAGTCGATCGAGAGAGAGTTCAGACGAGTATACCACTCTCGCGTTAGGCCCTTTAGTGTTATTGAAAATATATGATACATCAGAACATCCGAGATACCATAGAGAAACAACTGAATGTAAAAAATAGTACATAGTATATTCAACTAGGTCAGTACTGCCATAGAGAGACATTGGAGGATCAAACAATCTGTTCTTTCTCGCAACAACAACGAGTCCTTGAGATAGGACTGATTCAAAAATGTCAACTTCTACATGCCAAGAGTTATATAGAAGCTATGAAAACTAATCAGAACAGGGAATTCCACACTAAGCGGAGGCTCAGTCATTCTGGTCAAACATAGTTCAAACGAAACTCTTTGTTCTAGTTTATTTAAATGGACCTTTGAGAGAGTAAGGATATCACCAAGGATGATGGAACCAAGTGATGGAAAATGCTGGCAAATAAATGAGAACCAAGTGATGGAAAATGCTGGCAAATAAATGTATATACAAGTTTGTGTTTTGTAATACAACTTTGACTGGAGGTGTATCTATCAACAATCGATATTGTGCATGTATGTATTCTCAATAGCATGAAGCTCAACAATACTTTGTAACAATAACAAGGGTTTGCTAATAGCAAGCTATTCAGATTAATATGGAAGTGTAACTTCCATCACATCCTTCTCACCTCAACTCTAGTTTCCTTGTGATATTGATATAGGCGGGTTTGGAACAAAGAAAAAGGTGAGCTAATCTTCCAATCCACAAAACTTCTTTTACGAGGAAAAAAATTCATTGAAACCACAAACAAAGCAGCAGACGGAACAGCCAGAACACTTGTATTCAGATTGCGGACTAAATGCCACTATACCACATGGTTGCTGACACCATCCGATCCCTCTAATGCATAATTCTATGAATCCTATGATTTTAACGAATAATTCTGATGCATAATTCCATGAATCAATGACAAGATGGCAAGGGACCTAATGCAGGGATTCCATGAATTTAATAAAATTGCTCAATTGAACTACAGAAATTTTACATGTATAAAATTGCCATATATATGTCAGCTACAAAGGCAAACTTCATAAGCACATCACATAGGTCAAAGTAGTCGTAATAGCAAGGATTGACTTACCGGTTCATACCGGTATGTCAACATTTTGTCGGTTTTGGTATGTACGGGTACCGGACAGTATGCACAGTGCATACCATCTGGTATATTAAAATATTATATTATATTATATTATATTATATTAAAAATATTAAATATCTTTAAAAAAATTAGGAAAAGGGGCGACGTCGTCTCGATCTTTCTCCCCGCGCAGGAGACATTCCGTCTCCTCGCGTGGGAGACAAATTGCCCGCGGGTGCGGGCGCCGACAACGCGTGGGTGACCTGTGGGCGAGGACAGCGTGCAGGCGACCCATGGGCGACGACGATGCGCAGGCGACCTGTGGGCGACAACGGTAGAGGTTCTATTTCTTCTCCTCTTATTCTTCTTCTTCCATTTTTCTCCGATCTCCGATCTCCCTCAATCGACCGCCGACGATCGATTCTCCCTCAATTGGCCACCAACGATCGATTTTTTATAGTACCTTCGGTAGCGGACGATCCGCGTACCGATAAACTGACGGACCGATATGTACCGCTCGTATCGGGCGATACAGCTCAAAATTTAAAACCTTACATAATAGTCCTAACAATTCTAAAATTTACAAGACCAGAACCGTAGCCAGAGTTTGTACCTTGCATAAAATGAAATTAAAAGAAAAAAAAGGACTATCACTGTCCGACGTACATAAAGATGCACATAACTACTACCGTACAACTACAGTCAACTATTGTCGCTAGACAAATTCAGTCCAAGCTTGTCACTTTTTATCAGATATTTCACATGCATAAACTCTGACTACCCTGGTCATCAAGATAAAAAATTGCCTAGTAATAGCAGTTGCTCAAGCATGGGTAGGCTGTTCGATGTACTAACTGGTCAGAAATTGCTGCCATGCATATTGACCAAACAAATAATTCAAGCACACATGCTCACACAGTCCAACACACTAGCACATACAAGCAGGCTTTAAAGGCAGCAAACCATGATCGTGAGTTCAGATGTTACATCATAAATCAATTTATTTTGCATCATGAATCATGGGTTTGTAAAATCATAGCTTCTCATTTAAGCTATGTTTTCTTCAAATCTAAGTGAGGCCTACTGTCCTTTCCTGAAACCACCAACCTTGATGCTCATTCATTTTTCTGCATATGATCCTGCTTATCGGTCCTATTGGTCCCTTCACATCCCTCCGATCATAATCTTCATCTACTACCTTATAATTGATTCACCAACGGTCAGATAGTACAACATGTTAATAGGCTGCAATTAGTAACAAACGATGACAGTTGTGATCAAATACAGGCAACATTTTTAAAGATAAACTAATAGCTTGCGGGCATTTATCATTTCAGTTCTGGGGATTTCAATTTTTAGTTTTATTTGCCCATGCAACATGACTATGACAGAAACTTAAAAGAGTCCACGGAACCACAGAAAAATTGCTGTGACCAAGACAAATGAATCATACCATTTTTTGTCTGCAGGAACAAACAAGCACTAGGAAATGCATGTTTATGGAGCAATAGAACACCTATCCCTGGGAAACTAGAGCAACAAACAACAAGAGAGAAGATACCTCTTCCACTTTGCAATCTTATCTTAGTTTGAACTATGCAACATCAGTATAGAAAAACAACAATGAACGGAAGTCATATTACGTGAACGGAGAGATTATATAAAGTCATCTGTCCATGTTCCAGTGCCTTCTAAGAACCTTTTACAGTTTTGACAACAATCATTATGTCATTACCAACACATTTGTCAAAGGAACTCTATTCAACATAACAAACGAAAAAAAAAACAAAAAAACTAGCTTTTGCACAATGTCAAACACTAAATTGCAGCACTTTATCAGCAAAATTTGACAGTTGGTAACATTTACTAAGCATAAATTGTCAAGAAGCTACAATCTTAAAGGACTAACGGATTTCCACATCCTCAAATCTAAGAGAAGCTAAAAAGGACTAACGGATTTCCCCATCCTCTCCAAGTTCTCCATCTTCAAGTTCCTCATAACCACCATTTCTCCGAGATCCATCTCTATCTCTCTTATGCCTCTTGTGCCGATTTTCAGCATCAGAATCAGAAGCATAAGCATGCTGCAAAATTACCAAGTTAAGACTTTCCAATGTTATTAAATTTACATGTGCAATGCTAATTTTCAGTAAAAAAAGCATTATAAAAATGTATACATATTACATCTTTTGGCACCTTTCTAGATTTCTTGCGATCACCACTATGTCTCCTGGACTTCTTAGACTCCTCTTTCTCATCCTTATCGGAGCTTAAGTCATCTGCTGTGCTGTGATGACGTTTCCGGTGTTTCCTTTCTTTATCCTTGTCTCGCTTCCTGTCCTTCGAAATGTGGCCATCGATCAGATCAACATTATCACTCTCAGTTTCATCCTTTCTTACTCGATCCTTCCCCTTTTCTTTTTCACGTTCTCTCTCTTTTTCCTTTCTCTCTTTCTCCTTCCTTTTCTCTTTCTCTTCTCTTTCTTTCTCTTTTTTTGCCTGTAATGCAATCATAAGTGAACAAGACCAATATTTCAGATAAGGAAAAGTAATTCACAAGTTCTTGAAACATAAATATTCCAAGGACAAGCCATTAACAACTGTTCAGAATTCACAACTGACAAGATAGCACAAATGGAACTTATTGATGAATATGAACAGATGAAACTTAGTTTATGCAATGGTCTAAAACTTTTCTGTACATCTGCAGAAAGTTTCATGTTTGACCTGTTAATGCATATAACAAACTATAGAAAACTGGAACAAAATTAACCCTATTTGTTTTAACCTTGGTAAACTTTGACATCAATAGTAAAGATGCTGCAATTGTGGCATCAGACTTGTCGTCATGCTCAACACATTTTGTTATCTTGTTTCTTGGAATGATAGCTACCATAACTAAAATATATTGTTTGTTCCAAACATGCAAATGAAAAAGTAATACTAATTCAATTACAAAATAAATAAACTACAGTTACATTTAGGTCCGAATGATATCTAATCAACAAAGTATTAAATGTCGAATACCAGCAGCATGACATCCAACATAATGGTCTTAAGCAAGGTCCGCCAAACCATACGTACTCAGCTCGGTACGGTATGTCGGTACTGAGCGGTATGCCCAAGCGTACTACTCGGTGTGTGTGTGTATGTATATGTAATAAAATTGAAAAATAAAACTCGGCGACATCGCCTCATTCCTTCTCCCCACGCGAGAAGACATTTCTTCTCCCCGCGCGGCGAGAAACGTTTTCTCCCTGAGAAGCCCGCGTGGGGAGAAGAGATCTCTCCATGAAGCTTCAGCGAGAAGCCCGTGTGTCGCGCGTCGTTTTCTTCTCCTTGTGATCGCTAAAGATTCTCCCCACGAAGCATCAAGAAACCCGTGGGCGACGGATCGGGATCGAGATCGGGAGAGCAGCACTGGATCTCCAGGTTCTCCCTCTTCTTCGTTCTCCCTCGGTTGATACAACCTGAAATCCACCATTACCAACCGACAACGGTCGGCAACGATTGAAATTGACCGTTACCACCCGATAGCGGTCGGCAACGGTCAATTTTGATCGTTACCGATGATTTCGGATGGTAATGAGGCAAAAACAGCCCCAATTGGTGGTACCGTCCGGTAGCAGGCGGTACGATTCGAAACGTCAAACCTTGGTCATAAGCAATAACATGTATATAGATTAATGTGGCAGTTGATCATATGACAAACAAATGTCCACTATTACAAGATGCATTGACAAAAGGTGGGCATGCTAAATGCCTATAGCAGAGAGAACTCGAAAACCACTCAATTGAGCTATAATGAAGTCCAAGGTTAGCCAAACTGCATAGCGTACCGAGCTCAGTTCAGTACGATACAGTATGCTGGTACCGAGCAGTATGCGTAGGCATACCGCTCGATACGTGTGTATATATATATTATATATAATAAAGTCAAAAAATAAAAAAGGGCAACAGCACCTCGTTCCTTCTCCCCATGAGGGGAGATGCTTCTTCTCCCCGCGCGAGCGACAGATCGCGCAGGGAAAGAAATCTTCCGCGAGCAACGAATTACGCGGGTGAAGAAATCGCCCGCGGGCGATAGATCGGGATTGGGAGAGCAGCATAGGACTCCCAAGTTCTCCCTTTTCTTCTCCCTCTTCTTTCTCCTTCGGCTGATACTGCCCGAAATGGCCGTGCCGACAATCGAAATCGACCGTTACCGCCGACAACGGTTGGCGATGATCGAAATTGATCATTACCGGCCGATTTCGAGTGGTAACAAGGCGGAAACAGCCCCAATCGACGATACCGCCCGGTAGCAGGCGATCCGCATTCCGATCAACAGGCGGACCGATACATACTGCTCATACTGGGCGGTACAATTCGAAATGTCAAACCTAGATAAAGTCTAATAAAATTATTTATACCCAACCATTCCAGCATGCACATAATAACAATATATATCAGTTGTCTTGAAAATGAAATTGATCACTGATTAGGTAAATAATCTGTAACAAACAGTTCAGAAAAAAACATTGATCGTATATTAATCACAATATAACTTACTACCTTTTCTTCTTCCCTCTTACGTTCTTTTTCTTTCAATTTCTCTTGCAAATGACCAACATAGCCCTCAAAAATCTCTTTTCCGAAAGTATCATCATCAATCGACCTTAAAACAAGTCGCCAGATATTCATAATAAGAGATACTTAACAATTAGATATAACACATGAACAAAGAGGATAGTCTGAATACCTATACTCTTGGCTGTCTTCAAAGAGTAGTTTGCACTCCTCCCACTTTGAAGATGCAGTTATTTCCTTCAACAAAACAAGAAACTTAATTTGGACACGGTGTCAAAGTAAAACATCAACACGTTGATAGACACATAAAACACTTAAATCTGTCCTGAACTTGGTGAGTAGTACCTTAATCGAGTACAACAAATCAGAGAAATTATCTGCAAGACGCTGGCGCTTTTTAGCCTCTTTTTCTTCCTTCTCACGAAGCCTTTCCAGTAACTCATCAAACACAAGCTACAAACATTGAAAAGCCTCACATCAAGTCCATACCATAAGGCATCCAAAGTTGCTGATATTCAAGATGCACTCTTGTGCACCAAGTTCTCTTTAAAACCAGGACAAGGTACCTTAGAAAAATATAAATGTAGAAAGACGTAATCACCAATCACTAATACTGAGGAACCCAGAAAATAAAAAAATGGCTCATTGAGTTCAAAGGCTGGAGTGCTATGTCAACTGTAAAATGCATTAATACAAATAAATGCATGAGAAAGAAGAGGAAGAAATCAGCAGAAATTGTAAACAACAATGATAGTGGAAAAAAGGAGGAACAAAAGAAAGGGAACAAAGTCACGATGAGGGGAATGAATTGATATGTCAAAGCCGACTTGATCAGTTTCTTTTCCTTTCTGATAATGAAACATCATCTTTAGCGCCAGGCCTTTCTCCTTTTTTAAAGAGAACTTTGGTCTTTTTCTACAAATACTACTACTATGATGCCTTGCATCATATGGAACCAGAGGTAGCAATAAAGATGCAGGCCATCTACAAATGCCTTTAAAACACTAAGCAACTTGAAAAAACTCACACTGCATGTGGCCGATGTAAGTTCAATGAGGTTTATGTACCAAAAATGAGACAAGGCTCAAAACTGGTCCACCATAATTTGTCTCAAGCATGCCTTTGAGAGGGTGGATTTGATGGCAGAAAAGGTATCACAGTGTATAACTTTGATGGCAGAAAGATCATAGGGTGGATTTGAGAAGAGCAGATAGGTCATTAGCATATCTTACATAATGAATAGGATTACCAGCAAAAAATAAATTTTGATAAGTTAGTTTGTTAGAATAATATAAAAAGAAAATTATTTTAGTAAGGTAGTTTAATGAATGAATAGGATTATCTAGAAATGTATTTCCAGTTATAATGCCTGATAAAAAAAGAATAGAAAAAAAAAGAACAAAGAAATGAAGAGGACAATGCATTAATATGTCAAAGCCCACTTGATCTGATTTTTTTCCTTTTTAATAAAGAAACATCATCTTTATTGCCAGATCTTTTTCTGTTCCCAAAGAGAACTTTGGTCTCTTTTCACAATGCTCATAATATGATCCCTCACATCACCTGGAGACCAGAGTTAACGATAAAGGCACAAGCGTCTTCACATGACTTTTAAACATGAGCAACTCGAAAAAGCCCAGGGTGCATGTGGACAATGTAAGTTCAATAAGGTTTATGCACCAAAAATGAGACTATGGCTCAAAACTGGTGCACCTTAATTTGTCCCAAGCATGCCTTTTATATAACAATGAAGACAGAAAAACATAACAAAAAGGAGTTAGGAGTATGCAACCACCTTACTCAGTGTGAAACTTTGATGCCAGAAAGAACATATGCTGTATTTGAGAAGAGCTAATAGGCTATAAGCAGATCATACATAATGAATAGGATCACCAGATAAAAAAGAAATTTTAATAAGATAGTTTGTAAGAATAATATAAAAAGAATGTATTTTATTAAGGTAGTTTAAAAATAATATCTGTGTTAAATAAAAAATGAGGTACTTGTCAAACTTCAGATCACTTGAGCCCTAGATATAATTGATACAAATGTGTATAATAAAGAGCATGCCTCAGTCGAACATACAGACATTTGTCTGCAGCAAGAGCAAAATATAATGCAATGACTCAAAGAACCAAGTTTTTTTCCAGATATTATACCTGATTATTATAAAGAACATAAACATTTGCCCAAGTGTTTTGTGAAATACTTTAGAAAAATAAACAATCAATGTTCCCCTAGACAAGAAGCATAACAAACATGATTTCAACAAAAATCAATTTACTCATTTACACAACTAGGACAATCATAAGCATGTCATACCTGTTAGTAGCCAAATATCAGAACTGATTACCAACATTACTGGTTGGGAACACTTGAAATTGCAATTCCCTTTAACTTTGCCATCATGCACCACTTTGTGAAAAGTTGAATCAGGCCATCTAAAATTTCTAAAACGTCAAAGATTTCCGGACCAAGACATGAAATCATTTGTAGCTCTACGCTACCGCACCTTCGATAGAAGGTAACGTAACTGGTAGTCTAAATCCATATGAAGCAAAGAAGTATCTTTGGCAAGGAGGACATGTTATAAATGGCATTTCATTTGCAATCGTCTTTGTTATTTTTAGCATGTTACTGAGGTGAAAGACCATCATCATAAAGAAACCTCATAGAGTTTATGCAATAAACTTTAGAGTACTAAGCAAGACTTTGACCTAGGACTTACAAATAGTCCACGAAGAAAGAAAGGGCATGCCTACAATTAAGAATATGTATATGTTATATTTATGCTTTTCTCCTGTCTAGGGCTTTCCTGTAGTAAAGGTAGCAGGAACCTGTTGGTGCTGAAGGATCTACAGTATAAGAACAGTGTTTTGTTGAAGAAATATTAACTCATTAGCTACAGAAGTACATGTGACCCAAAAGAAGGTAGTATGATGCAAGGTTTGCAATTTCGACCTGTACCGCCCAGTATGAGCGGTACATACCGGTCCGCCAGGTTACCGGTACGCGGACCGCCCGCTACCGGACGGTTCCGTCAAAAATCGGCCATCGGCGGCCCATTTTGAAAGAAATCGACCGTCGGCGGTCGATTGAGTGAGAAATCGACCGTCGGCGGTCGATTGAGGAAGAAAAAGGGAAGAAGAGGAAAAGAAAAAAAAGAGGGGAAGAAAGAATAGCTCGCCCAGCGTCGTCCTCGCCCGCCTGTTGTCGTCGCCCGCGGGTCGCCTGCGCGCCGTCGCCGCCCGCGGGTTTCCTGCGGCAACTTTTTATCCGCGCGAGGAGACAGATCGAGGCGACGTCGCCCCCTTTTCTTTTTTTAATATTTTAATATTTTTAATATTATATGATATAATATTATATTATAAAAATATTATATTATATTTTAATATAATGTAATATTATATTATATTTTAATATAATGTAATATTATATTATATTATATTATATTATAATATTATATAATACCGCCCGATACGGGTCCCATACTGGTACCGACAATATGTCGGTACACCGGTAAGTAATATAATGTTTGTTGATAGCAAAATACACCTTTGACAACTAACCACTCACAGAAAACATGAGATAGTAAAAACACAACAGAGGAGAAGTTACCTTCAAGTTTATCTCAGATATTCCTTTCAGGCTATCAATACCTGCAACAGAAGCTTTGAAGTCCTCAAATGTCCATGATGAAGCCAAAGTAGTCTGGAAGAAGGTATTCATAATGTTAGTGGCCTGAACTGGATTAGAACATTCTGAATCTAAATACCAATAGATTACTTTTCCAATCTTCATGGCATCTTTAATTTGAGTCTTGTCTTCATGGTACTGCAATATAAAATAACAGAGAGATAAGTTCAATATTAATAGGATCTTAAGAATTAAAACGTTAACATCATTGACATTGCCGAATAATGCCATCACAATTTAATAATTGTACCTAACACTAAGCCTATTGCTTTTACTAGTACTGGAGTCTTTATAAATGCATGCCACAGCTGGCCTTTTTAACTCTCTTTTTTTCTACTACCTACACGTCCTCCTCCTTTCCCTCTCTCTTTCTCCTCCACCAGCTCCATCTCATCCTCCTCAAGACTATACTGTATCTCCAGCAAGGTTTGCAATTTCAATCTGTACCACCTGGTACGGACAGTACATACCGGTCCGTCAGGTTACCAGTATGCGGACCGCCCGGTACTGCCAAAATTGATCGTCGACGGTCGATTGAGGGAGAAAAGGGGAAGAAGAAGAAGAGGAAAAGAAGAAAGAAGAAGACCTCTTTTCCCCGCGCCATCGTCGCCCGCGGGTCGCCCACGCACCGTCCTCGCCCGTGGGTGATTCTTCTACCACGCGAGGAGACGGAACATCTCCCCGCACGAGGAGAAAGATCGAGGCGACGTCACGGGTCACCCACGCGCCATCCTCGCCCGTGGGTGATTCTTCTCCCACGCGAGGAGACAGAACATCTCCCCGCGGGAGGAGAAAGATCGAGGCGACGTCGCCCACCGTCCTCGCCCGTGGGTGATTCTTCTACCACGCGAGGAGACGGAACATCTCCCCGCGCGAGAAGAAAGATCGAGGCGACGTCACGGGTCGCCCGCGTGCCGTCCTCGCCCGTGGGTGATTCTTCTCCCACGCGAGGAGACGGAACATCTCCCCGGGGGAGGAGAAAGATCGAGGCGACGTTGCCGAGACGTCGCCATTTTTTAAAATATATTAATATAAATATTATATGTAATATTTTATTATATAATATTATATTATAAAAATATTTTAATATATGGGTGGTACGTATTGTGCATACCGCCCGGTGCCATGTACCGTACCATACCGAGATAATCTCGATACGCTGGTATGGACCGATATGTCAAACCTTGATCTCCAGTACTATGACGATCCAGTCATTGAGCAATATCAGTACCAGTCCAAGATTTTAATCCTTGATTATAATAATGGACTTCGCCATAGCTCTAGTTGCATTAACAATCATGGGAGATATAGTATAGGGCAATCGTTATTATCAATTTGCTCAGTTTTCAGTTTGGATATACTATCTAATAACACATAGGCTTTGATTGCAGAACATTAACTGACAAACATTGTTTTCCTCAAACATTCAGGTTATATCTTTTGTTGTTTAACCAATCCCCAAACTAGACTGTTGCACAATGTTTACCTACTGATGTGTCAAGCTCTTAACAACAGCAAAATCCAGAATATGATTTTAATACAAAAATGATGGCAATCTTTAATAACATAAATCATGTGCCTTCAAAGATAAGATCTAATTTGATTGTGACATCTCAAATAGATAATTAGCAAAAAAAATAGCCTTACATAGTAGGTAAAATAAGGAAGAAAAGAAATACCAGCTTCTGTAGTTCCTCAGCAACATCTTCAAAGAGATCTTTGGGTGTTGAACCTGATGTGTTTGATGCTACTGCTAAGTAAGGTGGCAAATCTTTGACCTGCAAGGAGCAGTTGCAATGTACACAAGAAGATACAAGGATAAATATATTTCCAATGAAATCTAGATAGCAGATGTGGCAAAAATCACCACCTGGATGCAATAATCACGCCAGTGAGTTTTAGCTGTAAGAATTCCTTCAGCAACATGTTCTTCCATCAACTTACGGAACTCATCACGATTTTTACGCTCTGCACGTCGTAATTGTTCCTGAAAGCCCAAAAAATCAGATATTAGTATATTGCAAGTCAACACAAAATTTACAATTATATTAAGATTCCGATGCACCTTCTGTATCTTCCTCTGTTCCTCCTCTTCTTTCTCTAAATCATGAATATATTCCTGTAATACAATGAGTGAGCAATGGAGCCTCTCATCATCAACAAAAATGAACAAATAACCTGGAAAATCTCCAATCGATCAATCTTTTCAAGTCGAGAACATCTTTCATCATCCTCCAGACGATCTTGGACTTTTCTCCATTGACTGTTTGCCTGAAGTAGAGAGACAATACAGAAGTCAACAAAACAACACAGACTTAACTATCTCATAATGGCCAAAAAAAGTTGAGTGATGCCTTGCCTTGATGAAGTCACAGGATTCAAGAAAAGCTCTATATTCCATAATGTATTTTTTATGATCCTCAGCAGCCTTTGCTCTTTCCTGCACCAAGATTCATATGACACAGCAATTAATTGGAAGGCCCACAGATATGTTGTACGAATAAGGAACATCAAGCTAGTAAGTGTGTGAATAATGCGGTCATCAGAAAAGCCATGAAAAGAAGATACTTAATTTTTAAAACAGAACAGGATCATAAATTTCACATTATACAATGTAATTCGATGAAATGTGGCATACCACGGCACAGAATCACGATGTACTATTCTACTAAATCATCCTGTCTCAACTTATTTCTACAGCAACAATGAGTGCAGTAGCAACAAGGCACAACTGAAAGCTCCTCAACAATAAATATGTTTCATTAATAAATAAATAGTCTCATTAAGAGTGTCAATGCATTAGCATAATGATGGGACCATTATCATGCATGCCCATAGAAAAACATAAACCAGGTCCTAGTAAAAAACAGGGAGGCACATGCACAATGCAAAGATTTTTGAATTTTATAACTTTCAGAATTGCACAATGGTATGCAAACATATATTTTGCATAAGTGTAGTATGGGCTTTTTGAGGTGGGAATAAACAAGTAGTTCTTAGCAAAAGAGAAATAGTGACGAGAAAGAGGAAAAAGGTATTTTATGAATATAAAGAATGCCCATATCTTATCTTCAAATTACAAAATCAGTGCTTCCACCTGCTAAAATAAGGTAACTGGTCATTATATGAACCACAGATAACAATCCCACATTTGCATTTGATAATAACACCTTCCTATGAGAGGGTGAGGGAGAGGGAGAGGGAGAGGGAGAGGGAGAGGGGGAGAGAGAGAGTCATATGCACACCAAACTAAATGCCAAAAAATTTAGTTAAATCTCATGGTCCTTTAAAGTACACAATTATGGGAGCACTTTCAGGCACCAAACTGACAGTTCAAGAACTAAAGATCAAGACGAATGACGATAAGAGAAAGGAAAGACAGTACACAACTTATAGCCTTTGATTCTGGAAGTAATTTTTTTATGTTATATATTTCAAGTGATGCAAAATGAGACTAGGAGCCAAAAGGTTGCCAAAAATAATCTTCAACTAATTGAACTCCCTGCAAATGTGTCAGTTATTGATCTCAAACATACGCATAACTGATTTCAGTCATTTTATTTATTACTTATAATCCAACATTACACTTTCTTAAGTTAAAGACAGACAATATCAATTGCCCAAGCAGAAGTACCATAACATTATCTATTAAAATGTAAGTTTGACACAGCATTCACTCAACCTTGAGGATTAAGAAAATTATAAAGCTGCATAATTTCATAAGAAAAATCACTACTTATGAAACATAAGATTCTGGTAATTCAAATTTCTTCATATTTCAACCTTCTTCTGCAGCTCCACTAAATAACTTTCAAAAAGATCCTCACGCTCTCTTGGCCGTTCAACAGCACTGAATCGTTCATCATCCTCGAACATGGTTATAGCTTTACTGCATAAACAGAATTGTCATTTTAAGTATTAACTATGAACAAAATCCACAGAAAACATATCACAAGCTTTACTGCGACAAAAAAAACTAGATTCTGCATACAAAAACCCTGTAACCTAAAAACCACTTGATTCCACTAACATCATATTAACAGTCAAGAGCAAACCTCCATCTAGTTGTCGATGTGAGTTCCTTGCATTCCTGCATGATAAACCAAATTATATCATTAAAAGCAAGTTATTTGTAGACCATGTTTAGAAAAAAAAAATGAAACTTACTTCTAACATTCTAGTAAAGTCTTCCCGTGCTTTCTTCTGTTTAATACGCCTCTCCTCAGCTTCTTGTTTTTTCCTTTGGCCCAGGTACTACGACAAGAGAGAACTTTGATGTGCACTTAAATAAATTATTAAATGACATGGTTTAATCAGGTACTAGGGAAACTAAAAACCAAGCTAGCATTTTTACAGTACATCTGAAATTTTACTCATGAGCTCACCTCATTAAAAGCCTGTTTTCTTTCTCCAAGTGTTTTCAAGGCACCATACCTTTTATCATTGATGATAACCCTCATTGTCTAAGAAATTTCAAACAAGAAAATCACACACAGAAAGCAGCATTAACAGATTCCAAGAAGTTAAGCTTCTGCATATCCTTTGCCCTAAAAGAAGAGGAACAGAAAGCCAAGAAAAAAAAGAAACATACCTGCTCCCAAGTCCAATCAGACTCGACATTGGCAGATTCCAGTAAAGACTTAAAAGCATTTTTTGCCTCCTAAAACAAACATGATTCACAAACTTCAATAAAACAAAGTGAGTATTAACATTATGGACCACATTATATTACCAGCTTATTAGCATAAACCAATGGTTCTTCATCAACTGTTTTCTCTTCTACTGCAGTAACACTGATTTTCCCAGCAACCGGTATAGCCTTTTTGGCTTCCTAAAGCATCAACACAGACACATCACAGTTTGTCCAATTTTTTAAAAAAGTGCTTAAGTGAATAACACACATTTAAGAACTATCTTCCACAAAATACAGGCAACAGAAAAGAAACCAGGGTGGGATACTTTTTGACAATCTCAACTGTAGAAATCAACACCCATCCAAGGTAAGATGGCAACTCTCCCAAATAGCCTAAAGCAGGTACTCTTTGAACTCATAAATCAAACAAGTAAAAAGTCCCTAAAATAGATTTAAGCAGTCAAAAATTGTTATGGTTGACTTTTAATTGAGTGGGTTGTTACAAACTCATCTTCCAGAAGTAGATGAATCACGAATACCTGGCTCAATATGTAGAAAGAACAGCAAATCATGGTTGTAAAAAGCAATCCCGGCAAAAGACCTACTATATAGATCAAATATCACCAATACACCAAGGCAGTAACCTAGCTAACAATGTTAGAAGTCACCATCATTTTTAAAATCAGTACATAGATAAGTGAATTGTTATATTATTGTTCAAAACTAACATGTCTCAGTATATCAAACTTTGTAGCAGCATTATAATATTCTAGAAAATTCAATAATAATTAAATATAATAAGTTGTATAAACAATTTGACTCGGGAAAAAAAAAGAATGTACAAGTACATGAATATGTACTTATCTTGAATCAATCAACTTATACTGAATATCTGGCACTCGCATTTTTCCAAATTATACTTGAATATATGCTTCCATAATATGGATACTTTTGATTGTATATGTGTATATACTGAATTTCTAGGACTCATATTTTTTCCATTTTATACTTGAATATATTCTTCCATAAGACAGATACTTATGATTGTAGATGTGCATACATAGTGATCCAGGAAAGTTAAGCATCCTCTCTCATTTCCACCCTCCTCATCATCCTGCTCTCCCCATGCACCTGAGCACAACATCCACTCATTTGTGGGTGGCAACTTTCTGTTTATATTCAGCCATGGTTAATGCAGAGGTGATTTTTTATTATTTAATAACAAAAATTGTTTATATACACAAAGTATACATATATTTCCATCTTTATGCATCTAGTTTCCATTTGTGGACCAATTGTCAAAATGCCTGGTCCTTATAAAAATGTTATATTGCTAACCTAAAAGTAGATATCAAGGAATATTCCTGAGTGCTGCAGAACAGATCTTCATTGCGATGATTACTTGTCAAAGTTTCCTAAATACAAGATTTAGCGGTGCAATAATTAAAATGGCTTGGTACACTAATACAAGATATTACTATTTAGCCCCATAGAGAAAAGTTCTTAAGTACAGATGTTTAACAAAGCAGAGCCACGAAGGGACTAATAGGCATATAAGATATTCTTTTACCCGTTTTCAGATAGATAAGAATACAAGGAATAAAGTAAGCAGATAAATACAGAACCCACCACACAATCTCTCGGTAATAAATAACTTACATGTAATTTAAATCTTGACATTTCAATCCAAATCCTGTACTTAGCTCATTAGACAAAAACTTAATTAGAGCCTGATCTTACAATCATGCACTTGATCTTTAATAGGACCTAACTATAAAGTCATGTAATATGTTGAGAAACACGCTTAGCTCTACAACTGATTTGAATGTGCTCTTCATGGGAGCCACCATCCATGACAGCATGATCACTAGCCCACCAAGGCCATGCAGACATTCAAGTATCAAAAAGCAAAAGAAGCTTGGTAGAGAAAACACATTAGAACCCAAGAATAAAAATTTTGGCATGGTAGTGGTACCATAAAATGTAATGTGTGTCGGTATGGTTCAACAATGGCCGATACAAGCAGAAAGAGAAAAAGCACAAAGGAACAGCAACACAGAATGGAGGAATGGCTGCAATGGGGACGTGGACATGAGGAAGAGGAGACAACATAATAAAGAGAGAGACAAGGACAAAGGGGCAAGGCCAAGGTGGCCGCGAAGGCGCAGGTTGAGGCAAAGGCAAAAGGAGGAGAGAGAGAGAGGAAAGCGAGAGACAGACAGACAGATAGACAAACAGGTAAGCTTCAAATAAGAAACAAAAAAGAATCTGTTGTTGCTGATACGATCTAGCACAACTCAGGACAACTAATCTTACTGATCTAGTACAACTCAGGACAAATAATCTTACTGCACAGTAAAACCAGAACAGTAAGCTTACCAGGCAGCAAGCATCGTTCCAAACTGAACCAGCAGATAATGTTCTACTGGTTGAGTACAGTCAAAATTTAAATACATATTATGATCTCTAAATATTTATAACTTTACATAAAACCAGTTGGTTTTTTCATGAAGCAGTTATCCAAAATTCATTGCTGACCTTTCTTTTCTCAATCAATCAAGGTTGAAAGCATTAAAGGTTTCCTAATGTTTTATTAATTTAACATATTAGTCATATACTTACAAGGGCAAGATTGTGTTCATTAACCCCTTCTAGACCTTGCATTGGCAGGAGCCTCTATTACTGTAATAAAATAATGAAAACTTGATAATAACTTAATCGAAGCAACTGACATCATACCTCCAGATCGGTAGCAGAAGTTCCATCAAGCACGCTTGCAATATTTTTCAGGGATGAGTTGTCATGATTACTCCTGCAAGACATATTACATTTTCAACAAAAAGAAGAACAATAAGAAAAACATATTCTCAAAAGCCACATGTTCAAACCTTATTACAGTGGTTGTAGCATCAGCAGCAACAGAAGGAAAACCAGTACTTGAAGAAGCAGAAGCAGATACAGGAGTTACAGAAGGGTGAAGATTTGGCACACCAACATTGGGTTCTGTTCCTGAAGAAGAACTAGAATTGGTACCAGCAGATATTCCAACAGCAATAGATGTTGGTTTCAAAACTGTCACAGTTGATTGGATACCAGAAAGAGCCGGCATCTGCATTTGGTTAGAAAACATCGGTTGTACAGCAGGAGACAGAGCATTTGTGGAAGAAGGCATTTCAACAGAAAGAACAGTTGATGCGACAGACGTAGCAGCTGTCCCTGTTTCTTTTGGTGCTATCTGAATTGCAGCCTTCTCGGCATGTTCCCGGGCTAGCTAAAATTGGAACAGAAACATTATCACAATTAAAACTAAATCAGGAAGGAAAGAGACTGTAAGAAACAAATAAGAAAGAAAAAACCTTGAGCTCATCAGGTATCGTCCATTTAGATTGCTTTGTGACCTTGTTATAGTAGTATCTACAACATATCAAGAAGCAATAAAATTTGCAGTTCTTTGTTAAGGCATATAAAGAGTTACAAAATTAGCAGATATAGAAAAACCACTAAACATGACACAATTACACACTTCCGACCATCTGCAGTGGTGAATTCCTTCCAATCAGTTGATGCATCTGCCCTCTGCCACAGATGAACATGTTCAGTAACTTCCAACAACTAGTGCAACACTTCCAATATGCCAAAGAGTGAAAGGTAAAATCTCAACAACAAAAAATTGTACTATAAACATAATTATGGAACAGACCATGATCATAGATCAAATAAAGTTACAAATGCCATAATCTATCGGTATTGCTGTGATGTTGTAACAAACAAATATCAGGTCAAGCAATTATCTTAGCAACACAATGTTTCATTTTTCACCAAGAATGACTCTTCATACTAGGTAATCGGGACCGTTAAGCTCAACCAACTTAATCAGATAGCACATTCACCAGAAGAACACTGAAGAGAATTATGATAAAGACTGCAGGATATGAAAACAAGCTTGTAAGATGAACTAACCCTCACTAAGTACACTCATCTTATTCATATTAAGAACAGAAACAAGGAAAAAATATCAACCTGCAGAAAGTAGAATAAGATACAATCTTATAGACAGAAAGATAGAAGTTACTCAATTGCAGAAAAAAGTGAATGGTCATGTTTATAGGTTGAATCTGCTGGTCGACAAATAGAAGACAGTTAAGAGGTATAATGAAAAGAAATAACAGGATAATATTAGATATAATCACGAATTCGAAGAAAAATCATATATGAAGTACATTTAGAATCCATATAAGTGACAAAACATTATTTCAAGAAGACACTTTGCAGATAGCATTAGAAATGAAAATGAGTTTTATAAATAGGCGAAATAATTGATAGATGCACATAAAAAAATGAACATACAGACCAAATACTAAGAAAAAAGAAAGGATGAGAATACCAGAAAAATTGAAATAAGTTAATTACAAAGAACACTGAAAATTAAAACAAAGGATGTTTCTAAATAGTCATGTCCAAACCCTGGAATATTGTCTGAACAAGTGGCCCATTGCTCAAGCATGGCCACTTCAAGAAAATCTCCATTTAATATTAGTAAGAAAATCAAAAGGAATATAAAGTAACAGGCACTCGATAATTATGAGAATAAATAAACAAGATAAGAAATTGAGTAAAGCTTGGACACAGATAAACTAAGCAGGTAAAGCAAAATTATTTAACCAGATGAATGAACACAATTATTCAGCATATCTGTGCTAGTTTCAATAATATATAAACTATAAATACAGAAAATGCATTCCAACAAGCTTATGGAAGTCCTTTTTTGTGATATTTCAAGTTAATGCACTTGTGCCTCAATAATGCATAAATTATAAAAAATTAGTTCTAATTAAGATGTCTATGCTGCACAAACAAGAGTTCTCGCGTCATACAAGAACAAGCATGGCTACATACCAATGTTTTCAAAAGGTGTTCCGGCGCTCGCCTAGGTGCTCAGGCAAGGCAAGACGAGGCTCGAGCGCCTCGCGAAACCCCCAAGCACAGTGCTTCAATGGAGCGCTACTTAGGCACTTGTCTGAGCCTAAGCGCCAAGCGACTCAAGCAAGCACCTGAGCCAAATTTGGTCAGGTTCAAACTTTGGTTTGATTAGACTTATAAGTTGGTTCAATCGAACCAACTAACACAGTTACCATAACATCGTCCAACCCCCTCGCCCAACCCAGTAAAAGAAAACAAAGGTTAAATGAAACCCCACATCTGTCGCTTTTGTTCGCTATGCCAACCGTCATCGACAACCTCATCCAATCTCATTCGCCGCTGCAGCCCTGCTGCCATCGCTGCAACTCGTCCGTCATTGCAAATCATCCACCACTATAGCTCATCTAAACCCTAAACCTCTTTCACAGCTATAGCTCTGTCTGTTGTTGTAGTAGCACTGTATGTCGCCGATGGCAAACTCTTCCATTGCCTTCATTCGTCACCTTGGCACACTCCGTCCAACGCTGCAGCTCCCTCCGCTATCATCAACATCGTCTGTTGTCTTCGTCTGCTGCTGCAGCTTTGTTTGTTCGCAGCTGTAATTTCGTTTGCCGCCCTCTGCTTCCTCCACCTTCCTATTAAGTAAACTACTTCGTCCATTCCCCCACGGCCCCACCTTCCCATTAATTAAACTACGAACAGACGAGCAGCAACTCGTTTGGAGCAGTTTAAATATATTTGTTGTATCTACAACACCATGGGCAATATGCACTTTGATGTATAAATGAAACTCCCTTAGCTTTTACTTGATGATGTCTTGAGCAGCAAAACATTCTTGATTAACAAGATGCTTTTGGAGCAATTTAATTTAGCACATGTAGTATATTCTTATTTAGCTACATATTATTTTAATTATAATATTCGGGAGTACCTCGCTTCGCTCAAGCGAGCACCTAGCACCTTGAGCATTTTGGAACCTTGGTTGTTTTTGGCGCCTGGCGCTTTTAAAATCACTAGTACATACTCATGACATTCATTGTACCAATGAGACACGATAACATGGAGGATATGCTATTGTGAAAATTATCATGCATGTGACACCACATCACAACTTGTGAAAATTAACAAGGTGTGCAGTTACAACCAACCTGATAAATGCTATACTTATTCAGCTGCTATCTGATAAATCAGAAATAATATATCAAGGAGCTATTGGATAATTTGTTTCATGAGTTTCGGTCCAATGTTCAGTGAATTGTGTTGTTCGGACCAAGGTTTGACTTACCGGTCCATACCGGTGTACCGAGTTCATCTCGATACCGGTATGGTACTGGTACCGGGCAGTATGCACAGTGCATATCACCCGATATATTAAAATATAATATAATATTTTATAATATAATATATATAATATAATATTAAAATATTAAAATATTAAAAAAAAGAGAAAAAGGGGCGACGTCGCCTCGATCTTGCTCCCCGTACGGGAGAAAGAGCGCCCGCGACCCGCGACGGCGCACGGGCGAGGACCGCGCGCGAGCGATAGGTCTTTTTTCTCCTCTTTTCTTTTTTTTTCCTTCTTTTTCCCCTTCTTCTTCTTCCCTTTTTCTCGCTCAATCGACTGTCGACGGTCGATTTCTCCCTCAATCGACTACCGACGATCGATTTTTGACAGAAGCGCCCGGTAGCGGGCGGTCCGCGTACCGGTAACCTGGTGGACCGGTATGTACCACCCGGTACGGGCGGTAAATATCGAAATTGCAAACCTTGGTTCGGACATCAAGATAACTATAAATGAACTATCACAAGGCAACAATCAATCTTATATGATATCTCATAGCAACCACCTTCATTTTAACTCCTACGATCGGCATCCTGATAAAAGCAAAATGTGTTATCAAACAGAACTTCTCAAACTCTTCTACAGTATACAAAAAACCATCGATTAGCTGTCATGTGTGACAAATATGTGCTAGCATAACATGACATGGCATTTTACAGACAAGTCGAAATATCCACTGTATTATACTACGCACCAACAAGCTCAAAACTATCATGGAAAATATAGGAAGAAAGGTTAATAATGGTTTAAGTGTGTCATGTTACCCAGGTCCAACCAGCCTTGTCGTAGAACAATGTTGGAAAACATGACTCCATAAGCATGATACGCACTTATTTTGTGCTATTTTCCAATTGACATGGCAAAAATCAAGATCTAAATTGCTGAGCCCATGCCTAGTGTATATTGGTGCTGACCCCTTTCATAAAAATGCAGACATCACATGCAGGGCATGTGCACAGAAACTGATGCATACAGATTATATCATCTGCCTCCAAGAACTTTTTGCCCAATGTTAGTTGTACCGCACGAGTTGGTACGGTACGGGCCATACGGACCGGTCCGACTGGCGACTGAGTCACAGATCACCCGAGTCCCTGTCGGCACACCCCTATGTACCATGTGTCGATACACCGGCACAGACCGATATGTCCCAACACATTTCTAAGCAGGGTCCAGTACCCGAAATAGCAAACCCTGTTTTTGGCAATTAATTTATCTGCCTAAAAAAAGTTTATTCCTTGTCAATAACAACAGAAAAGCAAAAAATAAAAGACAGTTGAAACTAAAAATTCTGTATAACAGCACAAGTTATTGGGTATTCTTAAGCACGACGTCAAGAGGACAAAGGCAGTTCCATGCATTCAAGCAAATAAGACGAGCTCAGAATAGAAGAGAAAAAGGCTCCACTTATTATAAGTGATGAATTAATCAGACATCACAATAAACTTCATAAATATTCAGAATAAGAAATTATGCTAATAAAAGATGCCAAAATAACAAATGCTAGGAATGTAAAGATTGCAAACCAACAAGAGAAAAGAGCAGAAGAATAATGCCATTAGCCAACTGTGGAGAATTCTATAAATAGCAGTTAGAGTTAAAACCTAGTAATTTGGCTTGTGAGATAATATCATATGATGAGAAAAGTATAAATTTCTAATGAAAAGGAAGGTAATAATAAGTTATTGCATAGCCACAAATAATAAGTAGCAAAGAAATTCATGACAAATAAAAGGTAATAAAGGGATTAAAAAGACATTCAGCAGTGAGTAGTCGACTAGTTGTGTAATAATCAACTACAATCAAGATGAAAACCGAAAAGCATACAAGGACACTACTAAGTATTAGCTTCGCAAACTATTCTCATATTCACCAACAAGAATATAGCTGGTTATTATATTTATGCAAGTTACAGACAAATGTGCAAGATCAGATATTCAAAAAAACAGATAATGCAGAAAACATTCACACATAAACCATACCTCCTTTGTGAGAATTTATATCATGTACCTGTTAGCAAACTTAGAACTAATTAAGTAAAAAAAAAACAGCATGAGCACATTGAATTTGCCACCATCATATACCACAGTATGGAAAGAATTCAATTCATTATTCATTTGAAATGGGCATTAAGGTATCCTTCAAAAAGTAAAAAAATCAAAAAATAACTAGTTAAGATATACCACAGGAAATAAAAAGATTTGACCATTTTGTGCTTTACAAACATTAAGTGAAAATCACCTCAAGAATAGATTTTTTCAGCCATTGGATATCTACAATGACCATCAAATGGTGTTAAAATAATTAGGCAGTTGATAGTTAGGACAAATGTTGTTTGCACACCTTAAAAGTCAAAGTCTTGCATCATACTAAGTATATATTGGCGCCATCAAGTTTCAGCATGTAAGTTGCAGCATCCGATTGAGAAAAAAGGATTAATTAGATAAGGAGATGTGCTATCAGGATCGATGTGTGATATTCTAACTAAACAAGTCAGTGTCACATTTAACAGTTGAAAGAATCTTGCTTAGGGTCACAAAATACATATCAGATATAGTCCACTTATTAATACTAAATAATCTTACAACTAATGGGAATTGTTCACATGTTGTGAAATTTTCTAGAAATAAATCAAATATACAAGCTAGAATACTATATTCCATATATGATTTGAAGTGCAAACATAGACATTCAATATGCATACAGAGGTGTCTAAAATGACATCATCTTAGCATGCAAGCAGGAGCATATTCTAATATATCAGAGTGGAAAATGAAACTGCAAATTTGTTTGACTACTGCAGTACAAGAAGTATCTAAAGGTACTTCTACAATAACTAGTGATCACAGTAGGTGAAAAGCTGTGCAGATACAACCTACCAAAACCTACATTAACTGAAATGAAAAGAAAAGAAGCACCACCAAACTTTCATGTTAACAGCTTAAGAGTGGTAAAAGAAATGCATCTTGTCTTGTTAGTTTGTGTCTACTGTAGATTAGACCCACCAGAAACAGTGAAAACTGCCCCTTAATAAAATAAAGATAAATAGCAACAATTGCCTGCCTTGAGAACAGTGAAACCTCGCCTTCATAATGACCATATAGGGCAGTCGTTTTTAGCTCCAGACGTGCCAAAAGGCATCTACAAACCAGTAGAAGAACATGCAAAGAAACAGAGGATACAAATAAAACATTTTTTATCATCATGGTAGCTACAGCTGTCAGGATTCATGAAAGGAACCATAATTTAAATCAATCAATGGCATTATAAAATGAAGTTCTGTTGCAAGTAATAAGAATATACATGTTTAATCAAGTGATTCACCTCAATAGGCGTCATTAACTCAAGTGGCTTCTCCCAGACAGATTGCCTAGTCTTCTTATTATAATAATATCTAAAGAACAAAATATTTTGATGAATTAGAACAAAAAAAATTGTACCAAAACCATATGAATGAAGTAACAAATATGTGATAAGGTGAAACTACTGGCACGATTAATTTTAATTGAACGTTAGCATGGAATATTAATGATATTAATTGAACAGTAGAAATCAATTAATATCGATTAAATAGCAATAAATAAAAAAATACAGTTTTTTTTAGCCAGAGAAGATAGTGAGCAAATTGTGTAATCATTCAGCACAGACCTTTTACCATCTGCAGATGTGTGCTCTTGCCAATCAGAAGTCTGTTCAGTAGAGAGAGGTTTTTCAGTTTGTGCCTATATTCACAGAGGAAAAAATGCTAAGAGAGAATAATTAATATTTACTGGAATAAATATAAGAGTAGGCAACTCCTCCCAGAGAAACTAAATAGCAGAAAAGTTTCGCACAGGTGCAGTGACAGAAGAAGCTGATGGTTGCTGTGCAGTCTGGATCACAGGTGTAACATGGGGTATACTCTGAGTCCCAGGTATAGACCAGGGTTGTGTTACTGAAGGGGCAGGAGTTTGCATCTGTGATGCCACCTGATACTGGGGAGGAGCATTCATACTATTCGGTGCCTGGCCATAAGATGTTGCAAACTGCAACAATCCAGCATTGAAATATCAAACAACACATCAATAGAAACCAACCAAAGAAACTGGGGAAAAAACTTTATGTCTTGCAGGTATTACCGTATAAGACGAAGAAAGGGGCATTCCTACACCAGGCAAATTTGGTAAATTGCTTGGCACCTGAGCATTCTGCTGAGGTGGCAGTGATCCGGATGAGATAGGTCGACTTGCTTGAACATATGGCAATGGAATCGCTTGTGATGAAGGCGGCACTTGACCTGGTTGGCCTGAAACTGGAGGCAAATGCTGTGTTGATGGAGAAAAATGAGGCATTTGAGATTGACCAGCAGGCATGGCAACATTTGGTCCAGGCATTCCTTGAGCAATGGGCCGGAATTGCTGAGAGGCTGCTGGTACAAACTGATGTGTTTGCGGAGTTGGAACCATTGTTCTAAACTGCAATATAAACATAATAATATGCTTTCAAGAAAACAGATGGAGGCACTCAAACAAATCAAGAAAGCCAAATGCAAACAATGAAGTGTATATACCTGCATAGGCATAGGGGGAACAAAATTTTGAGGTGGGCCCGCAGACCCAACTACTGCAGGCCTAAGGGGCTTTAAAATGGAAGGCACCACATTATTTTCATGACATGAAAACAATAACAAACAGAAAATAATTGAAACAGAACAACTCAAGAGTGACCTTCCACCAGTCAAGATAGAAGGAAATTGAGTACAAATACAATAAGGGAGCAAAGTTGTATGAAAATTATGTGCTACCTGTGCCCCAGAGGACTGTGGAATATTGGCCATTCTCCAAGAGATTTGAGTGAACAATGAGTAACAGCTGTAACCAAAAATCAACCACAAAAATGAATTTCCAGGTTGGAATGAATATAAAAGATGAAGTAAAAAAATTAGTACACAAACAGAAAAATTGGAGGAAAAAATACATCAACCGTTACCATGAGAAAAAAAAAGTTGAGCCTCACAATCAATTTAGTGACCTAGATTAACTGCTAAATTAAAGGAGTCAAAAAGGTTTCAAAAATCAAAATGCCAAAGAAAATATTTTAAAAAGAAATTGATCCCTTTTCAGTCCTTGTACAGTCGCTAAGACATGTAGATGTCATCCCGTGCAAGCCTGACAGTTACATCAAATGAACAGGACCAACTGACTCAAAATAATTACCAACATCAAATGAACAGGATCGACTGACTCAAATAAATGTATGACCGGGAAGCAAAGTTCCTTTAGTTCCTTGTCCAGCTGCAAGTATATCAATTTTTGGTAGGCATGAACACGGATCGCCGTTTCAGGTACCAGACCTGTTCGCGAGTGGAAGAAGAGGAGGAAGAAAGGAGGAAGAGGAAGGAAGAAGGAGATATAGTTGAAGAAGAAGAAGAGGAAGGAAGAAGGAAGAAGAGGAGGAGAAGACATGAGAGTGTACCTAGGAGATAGACACTAGTGAATGGCAACAACAGCAACGTCAAACAGCATCAACGTTGTGAGAAGATGGCAGTGGCAAGAAGGCTCGCAAGACATCGAACGCCGGCGACGATGACAACAGCATCGTGAGAAGATGCCAACGGCAATAAGAGAGCAAACAAAGTAGCGGTAGCAGCGTTGCGAGAAGAGGGGTTTGTGTTCGCGAGCCCTAGTCGTTATTTTAGGTTTTTTTTTTCTTTTTCAGATAGTGAGTTGGATAGGCCCTAGTGTTGTTTTAGGTTTTTTTCAAAGTTAGATTGGACCGCCTAAAATGGGGGTGGTCCGTGTACCGATCCACGCAAAAAACAATACATACCACACATTTCATGTTGTTTCAGGTAGTACGATAGTTCTTGGGCAGGAACATCAAAATGCACAATGGTATCCCAAGAAAGTTAAACTTGTTGCCTTGTCTAGAAAAAGAAAGTAGACAACTTATGAGATTCAAGCATAGATACATTTAATCATTTTTTCATATCAGCCACATGTCAAACATAAATAATTTCTAGTTCCTTGTATATTAGCCATAGTTATCGAAATCAAACCGAACACAATGGTTAGACCGAAAAAACTAGGAATCAAACCATTGACCAATCCAACTCACTTATTGAATCAAGTTATGTTAAAAAACTAGAATGAACCAATTGACATTATTTATTTTTGGATAGCCCGCATGATCTGATCGGCTTTTGGATAACCCGCATGATCCAATTGGTTTTTGGATACCTGCATAATACGATGTGTTTTTGAATAACCCGCATGAATTGATTGGGTTAAAAAAAAAATCCAGCTAAGATTACTTGAATACCATGACTTAGATCTTTTTATTACTTGCTTAAGAGGATATCTATGGCAATTTTGAAATTAAGATTAATGTAACAAAGAAGATGATTCTTATGCAATCGTTTCTCTCTTTCAACCATCACATCATCCTTCGATCACCTCTCTCCTCCGCCTTCACATTTTCCTCCAGCTATCATTATCTCTCCACCCCTTCTCTTATGTATCCCCTCTTCACCTCTTGTCCCTTTAGTCATCAAAATGAACAAGAGTAGTAATTGGCATTTTGATTACTAAAAAGCTATTGATTTTGATCTTAAAAAATCTCATATGCATATGTTATTTAAGCCAGGATAACTATGTTAGATAAACTATTTCTTCTATATCATTGAACATTAAATTTTGAGTTGGATTACAGTAATTATTTTTTAGATTTGGTCATGTGTTATTAAATATAGATAAAAGTTTATATTTATAATGTTGGTTGATGTTATCATGTTTATCATATTCTATTGCATTGAAGTTGTGTTCTCATTTATCTAACATTGTACCTTTTTTATTAATTTCATATTTTAGATTTTTAATACATATAATTTTAAATTATTTATATAGTTTACAATAATTAAAATTAAACATGCAGTTCAACCATTTAACACACCGGTCGAATGACCCAGTGACTTAAGACCTGGTTGGATCGCTTTCCGATTCATTTTTTATAACTACGATAGTAACCCCCTCATTTTTCTCCATTGTCTCTTTCCAACCAAACACCGAAAGAACTTTCTTACTAGATAAACTTATATGCAGGTAAACATAGTCTAAAAAGGGATGTTTGGTTGATAAAAGTCATTGGTTCTTTAGTTTTACTTAAGAAGCAACAAAAAGAAAATTTTGACAAAACTACAATTGCTCATTGTTCAGATGATCTTTGTAAATCTATTTTAATTCGCGTATTTTAATATCAACTATTCTGTAGAACCTAGCATGCCAAAGAAATCCTAAGACAACACAGAGAGGTGTAACCCTTAATGCTCTTTGTAGCTGTAGTGCATGATCCTAGACAACATCCGTAGAAAACAAGAACTTGGTAAGTGCTTATACAGTATATTAAGTACCATGCCAACACATTATTAGTAAAATTTGGCAAAGAAAATTTTAGTCCTTGATTTTCCTTGGCCCTTGTCTTTGTTAAATTTATTCAAATATTGTCATGATAAACATAATGCTCCTGCAATTTAGAAATCAGCACCATATCCTTCTACTTCATAGATTTAATTATTTTCCATTTTACTGCATAAAATATACCTAAAAGCAAATTTATCACAATCCTTATAGAAATTACCTTGAGAACTATTTGTTCAAAATATTATGCTCGTAAAACTTAATTGTCAAAATGTGACAGACAAGACATGAAGAGAGATCATAGCTAAACATGTAACAAACCAAAAGAAGACCAGGAATCCATATAGAGAATTTCTATAGCAAGGTAGGTCAAGCTGAAGGTCACTAATCACTAATCAATTAACCACTGGATTGCTGTAAAGAATACTTGTGGTTACTAGTAACCAACACTTGTGGACACTAGCAAACCAAATATTAATTCCCCTGATATAAGGATGCTCCAATGTCACGTTCCTAGGATGAAAATTTAGTAGGACGTCGTTCCCACTTTTTCCTTTTTTTGCTGGTATCCAATTTGGTTATGATAACATTGTCCATTTTCCTTATAATTGGACTGCCTTACCTGTAAATTGTCTGATATTAAACATTTTGTTTGTATTGCTTGAAGCTCCTCAAAAGCTCCCCAAGAAACTTAGAGTTAAAACAAAGTGTACCGACCATACCATACATTCATTGTCAAAAAAATGTCAAGATGGTCTAGCACCTAACAATGTACTCATTGCCCAAAAAACCCACAAGATAATCTGTCTTAAAATGGTTATGAAAACAAGCATCCCAAATATTCTCATAATTTGATCAAACATGTCCAGGTTGCTGAAAAAGTACAAAAATTTAGAACTCGTGTTTTGTTCTGCAATGTTCGATCGTTTATAAATTGCATAAGAAATGTAAAAACAAAAGGCAGAGAGTAATAAAAGGAATAACAACTGACGAGGAAAAAAAGAAGAGGCTGTTTACACTCCATACAGGCCATCGTCTAAGGGGATCAAAATCAACGACGGCGATAAGATAACACAACGAGGGCAGGGCGAAAAGGATCAAAAAAGAAAGAAAGTGGGGTAATAAAGAGATATACTCCTCCTTAATCTATAAAAGAAAAGAACAGGGGAAAAAGGAATAAAAAAAAGAAAGACGGGAAATAAAGAACAGAAAGGCCCTCGTTGATCTATCAATAAGGAAGACTGCAACGCCTATCTGATCCGTGGTGCACAAACGAGAGAGGGGAGAGGGACAGCAAGCTGCCGTCGAAGGAAGCAAGAGCGAACTCTAGGGTTATCCTTTTCCGATCGTCGTTAAATTACCATCCACAAGACGACGTAGGGTTTCCGGAATCGCTACAATTAGACGGCAAAGCATCGAGGATCAAAAAATGCATCCGTCTTTGAGGAATCAAAGACGGGGTTTTCGGGATCACGACAATTAGAATATAGGGGTTTGGGGATCCAGCAATTACCTGTTCGTAGGAATTCGAAAGCTCGATGGCCGAGAGGAAGGAGGGTTTCTCGTGGCCTATCACCTCGCTCTTCAACACGAGACTACCAAGGGCGGAGGCGGACGCGAAGACGGAGGCGGTGAAGACGGGGTGGGTTTTGCGCTACAACGGGAGTATGCCCATAGGCGAAGCGCTTAGGTTTGGACACACCGGGCAAAGAGCGGCACCAAATACGCGGCCGACCGCCGAACACCCTCCAAAAATGATCGGACGGCCCACGTTTGATCTTGGGCCGCCTGGTAAATTAAGAGAAAAGCCCAACGACGAAGGTGTTGATGGGCTAAAAGCTCGTTGCACAGTATATATATAGAGAGAGAGAGAAAGAGAGAGAGAATACGAGAGAAGTAATTTATGATAATTTTATCTCTCCGTTTGAAAATTCTAAAAAAATAAAATTGTGAGATAGCTCAATAGTTTGAATGTAATGATTTTAATTTTTGGCACAGATTCAATCCAAAAAAATTAGTATAACCGATTTGATTATCCTTTCATGCCCCTCTTTTGTGCATTTCTTTCTTAAAATATTGTAGTCTCATATGGTTTCCCTAAAAAAAGAAAAGAAGATGAATATATGAAATAAGGCCCGGGTCTTCATCGTTTCAGTATTAGTACTGTAAATGTGAGTAATGTTGTTCAAAATATTTGAATAGCTTATTATGTCATCCTTCTTGCCTCATCTTAACATAATAATGTGATCACAATATGAGAATAGTGGTTTTACAATTTATGTCTTTTTGTTATGAATTATGTGATATCTGTACTCAAATTTAATACATTCTCAACATTCAATATGAGTATGACAGTATCTTTTATTATCCATTTTGTGTCAAATCTATACAATTGAGTGATAATGACATAAAATTAATAAATTTTATGATTTTATTTTAAATTTGGAGGTAATGTATTCAAATTTGATGTATTTTCATCGTCATATTCTAGTTGAATATTACAGCATTCAATATAAGTAGGAACATATTTTTTTTTTTTAAGCTCATATTCACATAATAAAGTGACCATAACAAGATAATAAAGATTATAAATGATAGCTATTTTTTATTTTATTTTTGAAAAATCATATTCATATTTGGTACATTTTCAGCATGATAATATACTTGAATACCACTATAACAACATATTGTATTATTCTTATTATTTTAGATTCACACAATAGATTAATCATAATATGTTGTCATCATTACAATTAACCTGTTCGCCTTCACTCACATTCCCTCACCTTCTGCTCATCATTCCTTCAATGGTCTAAGAAGACAAAAGAGGATTATCAAAAATCAATCACTGGCCAACGACCCCCTCATTCTCTCACCCTCAGTTGGGAACCCATGCATAGACAACCTTAGTTGGTCGAGGACAATGGCCCTCTCTAGTGAATGACCTCGCTAATCCTTGTTGGAACATTGCTCAGATTTTTTTTATAATTAAGAGTTTTTTTTAGAATTTACCTAATAATATATTCTTAGAACCCATATTTATGATATATTCATATAAACTACTGTATACATACGCCTTGTGTGTTAGCTTTGTTATAGATCACCTCGATAAGAAACTTGTGAATGGATAAGATATATGTCAGATTATGTGGTCTGATATATAATAGAATTAATTAAATTATAATGATAGATATTAGTAATAGAAAATAAATTTATATTATGGTAGGATTACATAGAGATATCTTTGATAGGAGAAATTCTTCTAATAGTTTATTCTAGATCTTCTACTCTTACTTATAAATAGACAGGACCTCCTCTAAATCTAAAAGGGAAATAAAGAACATACGATTGAGAGATGATGAATATTCTCTCATCCTCCCTAAAACTATCAATATCAATGGTCCTGTAAAAAGATAGAAAGAGAGGAGAAGGAGTTATAGTTTTGTTATAGTTCTCTTTGTAAATCAACATTATGTTGACATTCGGATCCAAAGAACAGTGTTTTTGAAGAGCAAACAAATATTTTTTCCAAATGACATCGAAAGATACGCATCATGAAATTGATATAATATTATTTGATTTCACATAAAAGTTTTCCACATAACTTATAGCATATTACAGATTTTATGCTTACAATTGGTACTTGAGCATAGGTTTTTGATATCAGATACATTAGATCTGTTATTTTTGTTTACGATACTCTAATGAACCGAATGTTTTGTTTATCTAAATTTATATCTATTTCGTTTTGTCGCTTGCTTGCAAGCGATGTGAGATTTTTGACAACACGATCTTGGATGATCGCAAGACATCGATGATTGTTATGCATCGATGGCAGCGATAGCAATCTCATTGAATAGTCGGTGGATCTACCTACGGTAGCGATTGCACTAGGCAACATGTGCACATCACAATAGTAGAGAGCAGTCATGACAACCACACTAGCAACGGCCCAAGCATAGCGTTGGGCTGGTCGCATAGGCAACAATGGTATTGTCATAAACTTTGCTAGTTTTGCCTAAGTCGTGCGGCACCCTTGCATGTCGGTTCACAAAAGTCAACCTCCCTCGAACTTCATATCGTCCCGTAAGACCTACAAAAGAGATAATGGGTTAGAGAAACGTTTTACATGGGATTCACAAGTAACCATTTTAGCAAATAATTTATATAATCAATGTAAATTACAACCATGGACTTCACGAGCTGTGAACGATCGCACACAAAGGATCATGGTCTATTATAGATCGAAGTCCCCACAAGTGTCTATATGATATAACTCTTATTTATAAGCCGAAATCGACCATGAAAGCTAAACCAAACTAGGGCTGCCAAGCTTACTACTAGCTCTCTACTTGTTTTATAAAATATAAATAAAACCAGAAAGACATGGATATACATAAGATTACATTGACCACCCTCTTATATTTTTGTCTGTGACATTCTCCCCACTTATTCCTTTGACGTCATCATCGAAGTCACTACAGACGTTGTATCTCCTTACCATTTGTTGAATCTTCAATCTTTTGCTCTGGTTGCAACATGTCTCTTGGCTCCCAACTACTCTCTATCGTTGTTATTTAGTAGTTGATCTTTAATCAGCCATGTTGCTTCAACTTGTCAATGGTTGACTCTGGTATGGGGTCGGCTAAGTTGTGATGATCCTTGTTGATTCTTTTGGATCCTTTTGATAAAGGAAATGATATTCCTTATTTTGCGCCAGTATCTCAAATGTCTCATGCTGCTTAAACTAGGTAGATGCTTATTGGAGCTTTAACGAGCATCGTCTCGAATACTTTGAAGTTTTTGAGGTCCTTCCTTCATAAAATTTGATAATTAATTCTTCTTCAACTTAATTATCGCTTTCAAGTAGGTTCACATCACTTCCTCTTTCGATTAACATTCTATTGGGAAATGTGGCAAATAATCTACTCTCAATAGCATCGATCATCATTAATGAGGATTTGACAACTCGTCTTCTATTTGATTTCTTAAAAGAGTCTTTGAACTTGTAGAGAGCCCCTCTACTGGATAAATAAGAGCATTGAGGCACTCAGTCTCACCTATTATCTTAAGAGTTGAGAAGGCAAAGTTACTTGACTTTGTCCATCTCCTCGAGGTTGTACTTCATGCATCGAGCTGGTTACTAGTCTTTGCCCACTTTTTGCTCATACTTCCGAAGCACCCGAAGTGTTTGCACTCTTTATATTGAGTTAATACTATGATTCACCTTCTCTCTGCCATCAAACTTCCTGAATGTAAGAAATTTTGCCCAAAATGTGCAAAACTTTACCCTAACTTAGAATAAGTCTTTGATAGTTTTGGTTGCATTTTGGATTGTACTGTCTTCTCCATCATCTTTGCCGCCTACTCCTTTGAGTAGAAAAGATACAATATCACGTATTGCCTACTTCATTCCTTGGTCGAGCACTTTTGCATTAACCCAAAATCCCTCACTTTTGGCTATCTTGATGAGAAGCTCATTGACACCGATCTTATGAAGTTCCTTGGCCTCTACCCTTCAGCCTTGTCATGGTACTTGGAGTTTGCCTCTACATTCTCTACCTCGTCGGCCCCTTTCACGGTCAACACTCTCCCTCCATGAGAGTAAGGTATCAATGACTCCATGGAAGTCTTGTCTCTACGGTATCATGTCATTATAAAGCTCATGACACTACTATCTGTTATCTCGCATCTACGTCCCTTTCTTCGCGATCGGTAAATCTGCCTCTACAACATTATGGCTCTCCTTCGAGTCCACCTCCATTCTAACCGATGCTTGGCTTTAGGTAGTTGAGCCCCTCTGGACTTATCATCGCTTCCTCGCCCCTTTCGTCCACTTACTTTAAACCTTTGTGTTCTTCGAGTAGTTCTCATTAGTCGATGGAAAGATAGAATGCAACTCCATGCATGCCCTCTGCCATCCTATTGCATGAATCATGTCAATTATGTTTTCCTTAGCTTCCTTGGTAGCAACGTTCTCTTACTCGACCTTGTCCTTTGACTTGCCAGGCTTCCTTAACCGAATATAAGCACTAGAGAAGTCCAACTCTCCAATTGCTCTAATCATACCTCTGTATGATCAAGTCCTTCACCGGTACTTGTACTCAAAATTCTCCCTCAATGGTACATAGCTCTCATATGATGATGGCCAAGACTTTTATCCGATGTAATATTTGATGTATGTATGAAAGACTCACCTCTATGATACCATGATATTCACTCCTTAAATCTATAGGCCTTCTTGCTATCATATTGTTCATCGAAGTGGAGCTCTCAATAGCTCTTGATCACACCTCTGCATGATCAAGTCCTCACAAGACTTCTCCCATGTATATTGTATTGCCTCAAACTATTCCACCACAATCTGCTACACCATGTCGCCTCCTGGTGACATCTCCATTGTATTCAGATTCTTATGGGATAAACTCGGACTATGATCTCTCCATGTATGGCCTCTTTCAGTACATTGTAGGGCTTCCACCATCTCCGATTATATTCATTCGTTTGGCAATTGACCCACCCATTCTTGGGTCACACTTAGATGAAGCATTGCTCTAGGATAGTCCGTCACCTAGTAGCTCTTAAAATCCATAGACTTTACTAAAATTAGTGCACCGTTATCTGGATCTTGGGCCTCTATCTCCCACTAGCACAATCTCCACTACGCACCGCTTTTTTCATGACAACTTGAATGGTGGCACTATAGCATATTCTTTAAGAGTACACGTCTATGTGTCCTATTGTCCATGCTAAGGCCTTTTAATCCTAACTTCACCTCCATAATGTCATGGGCTTAGCTAATTTTGTCTAAGTCGTGCGGCACACATGCATGTCCGTCCGCAAAGGTTAGCCTTCCCCAAGATCTCTTAGGGTCCCTTAGGACTTACAAAAGAGAAAACGGGCCAGAAGAAGCAATTCCAATGGGATCCACAAGCAACTGCTCAAGCAAACACTTTATAAAATCAATGCAAATGATACTCATAGACATTACAAACTCAGAAAGGTTGCACACAAAGGATAATGGTCCATTACAGACCAAAAGTCCTCACAAATACCTATATGACACAACTCCCATTTATAAGCCAAAATCGGCCACAAAAGCTAACTAAACTAGGGCTGCCAAGCCTACTGCAACCCCGCTACTTGCTATACAAAGAATGTACAAAAATCAAAGGACGCAGACAAATATGAGCATTACATCAAACACTTTATTTATATTTTTGTCTGTGACATTCTCCCCCACTTATTCCTTCGACGTCCTCGTCGAAGCCACTGTAGATGTTGCATCTCCTCGCCTTTTGCTGAATCTTTAATCTTTTGCTCTAGTTGCAACATGCCTCTTGGCTCCCAATTGCTTTTCGCTGTTGTTGTTGAGTAGTCAAACTCCAATCCACCATACTGCTTCAACTCGCCAATTACTAACTCTGGTGCGGGGTTGGCTGAGTTATGCTAATCCTTGTTGGTTTTTACGGATCCTTCTAATGAAGAAAAAGACCTTCCTTGTTATGCGCCAGTATTGCAATAGTCTCATATTGCTTAAACGGATGGATGCTTGTTGGAGCTTTAACGAGCATCGCTTCTTAGACTTTGAAGTTTCTGAGGTCCTTCCTCCACAAGATTCACTCATTGATCCTTTTTCAACTTTAATTATCACTTCCAAGTAAGTTCACATCACTCCCGCTTTCGATTGACATTCAATTGGAAAATGAAGTGGACAATCTACTCTCAGTAGTACTGATCACCAATGGTGAGGATTTGATAACTATTGTCTTGCTTTCTTCGAACAATCACTGAACTTGTGCAGAGCTCCTCTATTGGATAAGTAAGAGAACTGAGATACTTGACTTCACCCATTCTCTTAGGAGTTGAGAAGGCAAAGGTTACTCGATTTCGCCTGCCTCCTCGAGGTTGTACTTTATGCATTAAGCTGGTTACTAGTATTCGCCCACTCTTTGCTCACACTTTTGAATCACATGAAGTGTTTGCACTCCTTGCAATGAGTTAGCTAAAGTGATTCGCCTTCTCATTGTCATTGAACTTCTGGAATGCAAGAAGTTTTGCCCGAAAAGAGCAAAAAGTATACCCCAACTTAGAGTCACCCCAACTTGGAGTAAGTCTTTGATAGTTCTAATAAGCACATCATCTTTGTCGCCTACTCCTCTGAGTAGAAAAGGTACAGCACCGTGTACTGCCTACTTTGTTCCTTGGTCGAGCACTCCTACATCAATTTAAAGTCCCTCATTTTCAACTATCTTGATGAGAAGCCTGTTGATACCGGTCCTATAAAGTTCTTTGGCCTCTACCCTTCCGCCCTATCTTGGTACTTGGAGTTTGCCTCTGTATTCTCCACCTCCTCGACTCCTTTTACGACCAACGCTCTCCCTCCATGAGAGTAAGGGATCGATGCCTCCATGGAAGTCTTGCCTCTGTAGTACCATGGCGCTGTCAGTTCATGGCCCTACTATCTGTTGTCTTGCGTCTGTGTCCCTTTCTTCGCAATCAGTAGATCTGCCTCTGTGACACTATGACACTCCTCCGAGTCCACCTCCTTTCTAACCGATGTTTTATTTTTGGGTAGTTGAGTCCTACTAGACTCGTCGTTGCTTCCTTGCCTCTTTCGACCACCTACTTCAACACCACTGTGGCCTCCTAGCAGTTCTCTTTGGCCGATGGAAAGACAGACTGCAACTCTCATGCATGGCCTCCGCCATCTTGTTGCATGTCTCATGTCGATTTTGTTCTCCTTAGCTTCCTTGGCAACAACGTTCGCTTACTCGGCCTTGTCCTCTGACTTGTCGAGCTCCCTTAAACGAATGTGAGTACTGAAGTAGTCCAACTCTACAGCCGCTCCGATCATACCTTTATATGATTAAGTCCCCTCCATGGGACTCACTGGTACTTGTAATCTGACTTCTCCCTCGGTGGTACACCGCCCCCATATGCTGATGACCAAGGCTTTCATCTGATGCAAGCTTCGATCCACACACACGGAAGACTCGCCTCTGTGGTACCATGGCTTTCACTCTTTAAATCTATAACCTTTCTTATCATTGCATTGTTCACCGAAGTGGAGCTCCCAGCAGCTCTTGATCATTCACATGATCACGTCCCCCTCTATAGGACTCACTGGTACTTGCACTTAGACTTCTTCCTCGGTGATATACAACCCCCATATACTGATGACTAAGACTTTCATCCAATGCAAGCTCTAATGCATATAAGAAGACCCGCCTCTGCGGTACCATGATATTCACTCATTAATCCATAGCCCTTCTTCTTGTTGTATCGTACACCAAAGTGGAGCTCCCAATAGCTCATGATCATACCTCCGCATGATCGTGTCCCTCATGGGATATATCCACATGTGTTGTATTGCCGCAAACTATTCCACTACGATCTGCTGCACCATGTTGTAACTTGGTGGCATCTCCATTTCATTCAGATTCTTGTGTGATGAGCTCAGACTATGATCTCTGATTTTTATTCGCTCCCTTGGTAATTAATCTTCGCCCACCCATTCTAGGGTTACACTCGGATGAAGCATAGCTCTAGGATAGTCCATCGCATAGTAGCTCTCGAAGTCCCCTGACTTTGCTAGGATTGATGCACTATTGTCTGGATCCTGGGCCTCTATCTCCTACCAGCACAATCTCTGCAATGCACCACTTGTTCATGATAACTTGAATGACAACACTATGGCATATTCTTCAAGAGTATCCGCCTCTGCGTCCTCTTGCCCCATGCTAAGGTCTCCTAATCCTAACTTCACCTCCACAAGTTGAATCACCTTTAGTTACTTCGTTAAATGCATCTCTTAGGTAAGGTGTATGTGCCTTAAAGCTACTTTTATCTTTGGCACCATGCAAGATAAGTCTGCCCCATTAGAATGAAGAACCCATGGAAAGACATGATCACAATCTTGCCTCTACAAGAGTTCATGCCCTTGACCTCTATCCAAGAAAAGCTTCGTGCTTCCGCTCCATGTTCCAACTTCTATGTCGACTCCCTTCATACGGCTTGGATACTTCACCAAGTTCCACCCAAGCTGCTCCGCTCCTCGATTTGCATTGAGTTGATAGTAACCCTTGCTGGTTACAGGTGCCCTGCAAGCCAATCACGTGAGTGACGACACGTGTGACACGTTATGTCATCTTTTTGTTTATGATTAGTATTGGCATATTATCACATTATATTATTTGTTACATATATATTGTGATGTCCTTGGTTCTGTCCAATGAGAATCAGATCGTGATGAGATCGATTCAATTTTAAACACAGATCCTAAATAATCCCGGTCATAGGTTACTCGAGAGGGACATCGAGATAACCGAATAGACCAGTGTACTATATACCCGTCCATATGATGGAGGCGACTGGTCTCATAGCCACTTGTGTGGAGACACTAAGGATATAGTACAGGTGCTTATTGAAGAATGAGTTCACTGATTGATCCGCTTATGGAATGTTGTATGGTTAATGATACCTAATGTCAGACAGTGATTCCATAGTCCCAGTTGTGTATCTGGTCCTTAGACTTGAGACACCAAGGATGCCTTGTATGAGTACTCCTTTCTTTGACGCCAGACTTACATGTTTGGAAAGTTTCAGATCTGGTACAGTTGGTTATCGGGATCAGTAGCCAACCTTACGAAGGTAATTGAGTGTCAATAGAAGATCATCCACTCTCGGTATCACGAGAGGAATATCCCATATGTGCTTGCTCAAACAAATCCCTGGCTAGGGTCATTCAGATTGAGAGAGAAGGAGTTCTCTGGTAGAATCCGAATAGAGCAAGACAAACTGATTTCATATGTGACCTAACAGTACCATATCCAATATATGGTCTCTGGGATATTATTTGCATGAGGGATTATAGATACATCGTAACTATTGACAGATAGGTCCGATGGATTTGATCCCCCCAGTACCGTCTGGGGATTATGGTGTAGTGGCCTAGTACGTCCATAGTCGTTGAGTCGAGTGAATTATTATGGGGATAATAATTCACTATATCAGAAGGAGTTCTGATGAGAGTGACTCACGGGCAGCTCGATATCGGGTTTAGAGGGTCACACACATATGGTGGATGCTTCAGCGAATAGAGGATTAGATGAAGATCTAATTAGCTCCTATTCTCATTAGATGAGACCCTATGTTGATGAGCTCATTGATTAAGGCTCAATTATAAGCCTAAGGAGATTATTGGATAGAGATCCAATAATACAAGGTTAGTGGGTTATTGGATGGAGATCCAATACCCATTAAGGAAGGAGCCCTAGGGTTTTGGTGGTTCTCTATAAATAGGAGGGGAGACTCATAGTTGATAGGCTGCAACTTTAGCCACCACCTCCTATTCTCCTCCCTCCCTCTGAGCAAGAGTTGCAAGATCAGATTAGAAGAGTTTCGCTGCAGAGATCCATCGTGTGGATACCGCTAGAGAGGAGGATGCTTGACCTCCTTCATCTTCTCCATCCAGATATGGAATACAAGGATATACGATCTCCCTAGGTAAAATCAATCTCTTGCACATCATGATTTTATCAGTTTTTACATTTTTCTCGTGATCTCAATCTTTTACATGATGATTTGATCTACGTGGGAAATCAGTATTTTGTTTTGATTTCCGCTGCGCATGTGATGCACCCGCTGAGGTTTCCCAACAGTGATATCAGAGCCAAGGTTTTCGTGCGAAAAATTATTTTTAAACTACGTGTGATGAGATGGAATCACGTATAACTGTTCTACGCGCTTGTTGCAACGATTGGCAGCGAAAAGTAGGCGTTGCTTGCGGGGGAGGGGCAGCCACATGCATGTTGTCTGCATGTAGAGGTGGCTGGCTACTTGCAAGGGGCGGCCGACTACGGCCAGGCCCCTTGTAAGGGGCGGCCACCTACAGGCACGATCGGTTGCGGCCAGCCCGCAAGGGCGGCCGCCAGTGGCCAGCACGCAAGGGGTTTCTGCCCGTGGCCAGCCTTGCCGCCAGCATGGGCGGCGGCGCTGGTCGCAGGGGTGGCCGCCCCTTGGTAGGGCGGTTGCCGACCGCAAAGGGCAGCCGCCGCCTGCGCAGGGGCTGCGATGACGATGGTGCAGTGAGGGTGAAGGAGGGCTAGGGCATCTTTTTAGAAAAAGATGATTATGCCCCTCAGAATTTGAGAGCTCTATCCTTTTTATACAAAATTCCTTCAATGCCCTCAACATTTCTGGAAATTTCGAGGACTGTCTTCTTATCCAGAATATCGAAAAGACCCTCAATAATTCTAAAAATTCTGAGGACTGTCCTCATATACAGAATTCCAAAAATGCCCTCAATAATTTTGAAAATTTCGAGGACTATCCTTATGTACAAAATTCTGAAAATACCCTTGATAATTTTAAAAATTATGAGAATTGTCCTCTCATACAGAATTATAAAAATACCCTTGATAATTCTAGAAATTTCAAGAAAAATAATTAATTAAATAATTTAATTAATTATTATATATATATAGTAATCCTACATATGATGTGATATACATATGATGTATGATGTAGATGGATGATCATGAGCCATGTGTTGTGATGTGTGTAATTATAATTATTATTATTATTGGGGCCTACGAGCCTCCATTTTTCTCGTTTATTGTCGGGCCTGCGTGCCTATTATTATTAGTAATTACATAGAGAGGCGCGCCGGGAGCGTAGAGGTGACAGCGGGACCCATGATGCCGTGGTGGGAGATTACGACACATGGTGATGCGACGATCCGACGAAATCGATGATGACGAGATCAATAATCACAGGGCATGAAGATGCACCGATGCACATATAGATCCTACTGTGAGTTATTAGGCCCATTGGCTCAGGCTTAATCATATTAGGTGACGACTCATGATTATCCGGTGTGGCTTGTATGTGTGATATGTTATACACCTACTAGATATATGTATATATACATTTGCATGCGATGTAGATATATATTAAAAACATATATGTGTGACATGACATATTAGGAGACCGATAGAAAAAAAAAACTCTCCTACGATAATATTAAGTCGGTAAGCGTGAGGCAATAAGATTGACCCACGTGGCATTCCATCGTTATAGGAAGAAATTGAATCCCGACATAGGTTGAGTTGGTCGAGTCACTCGAGGCTCACCTATCTACGTGATCGAGTTCTTGCCTACGACATATATATTTCACCGGTGACCTGAGGACATGATATGACTTAGTCGAGCAGTCGAGAGCATATCCCTCGAATCAGACTCATCTTGTAATAATGGTGATGACTTAACTGAACTTCATGGTTGGTCGAGCAGTCGAGACCATGATGATTCAGAGGCCGAACATGACGGGAATCACAAGGAGTTGTGATTGACAAGAGTCGTCTACCTTTTGGGCTAGTGTAGTTGGTCGAGTCTCTTGAGATTGCACTAAGATGCCAATTAGATCCCGATCCCCACTAGGAGTCTGTCGGAGACTTTCGTCTCACGTGTCGAGGGTGTCGCGTGATTCGCTAGGAAAATAGTGGAGTATATTAAGATAGAAGTCCATATCTTAATTAGTATTTTCTACAAAATCTGTATGTTACTTATTTTCGCTATATCTTGTTTGTCGCTTGCAAAACCCCTATGTGGCATACGATTGTATATGTCCTTAATACGATTGTGCCCACGCTGGAGGAAAGGACAATCGAGGATGAGATTGCTCGTTTTGTGAAGTATAAAGATAATCCTAAAGGATATCTTGTATGTTGATCTTATACTTCAGTCCCTACTAGATTCCTTTTCACAGTTCATTATTAACTTTAATATGAACAAGTTTGAGGTGACTCTACCTGAGCTCCTCAATATGTTGAGGGAAGTTGAGAGTACCATCGAGAAATAGAAGTGAGTTCTCTATAAGGCCAATAAGAAAAGGAATGCTAGTAAGACCTTTAAGCAAGGGCAAAGAAAGATCGGGTAAGGCAAAGGTTACCAAGAAAGACCCGACAAAGGATAAAGGATAGTGCTTCCACTACGATCAAGACGGGCATTGGAAGAGGAACTGTAAGGACTACCTTGCAGATAAGGCGAAACAGAAGCTTAGAGAAGCTTCAGGTATATTCATGATCAGTATCTACTTGTCAGACTTTTATGATAACACATGAGTATTGGATATCGGGAGTGTTTATCATATCTGTAATTCATTGCAGGTTCTGACAAAACCTAGGAGATTGGCCAAAGGCGAGATGGACCTCAAGATAGACAATGGAGAAAGAGTTGCTGCAGTTGCTGTTGGAGAGGTCACCCTACATCTGCTTGGTGGAGCTATTATTGCATTAGATGCATGTTATTTTGTCCCTTCAAAAATATTATTTCCATTTCTTGTTTGACAATTAGTGGATATAAATTAGTTTTTGAGAATAATAATTGTTAAAAAATTATTAATAATGAGATCATCACTAGAGGGACCCTTGTAAATGGCTTATATGTGTTAGACACTTCTCCACACATCATGAATATAAACATGTCTAAGAGGAAAAGAGATGAGGTGAATAATGCATACCTCTGACATTGTAGGCTAGGTCATATACATGAGGGAAGAATTCAAAGGTTGCTGCATGATGGATACTTAGATCCATTTGACTATGAGTCATATGCAACTTGTGAACCTTGTCTTCGTAGGAAAATGATCAACTCTCCTTTTAGTGGAATTAGAGAGAGAGCCACTGAGTTATTGGAGCCCATACATAGTAATGTATGTCGTCCCATGTCGACTTAAGCTATAGGTTGTTACTCATATTTCATTACATTTACTGATGATTTCTCTCGGTATGGACACATGTACTTAATGAAGTACAAATCTGAGGCCTTTGATAAATTAAGGGAATATAAGAATGAGGTAGAGAACCAAATTGGAAAGAGTATTAGAACTCTTTGATCAGATCGAGGAGAGTACTTGAGTACAGAGTTCACCCATTTCCTCAAGGATAATGAGATTCTATCTTAGTGGACACCTCCTTATACACCTCAGCTCAATGGTGTATCAGAAAGGAGGAATCGTACGCTATTAGATATGGTGCGGTCCATGATGGGTTTCGCTGATCTACCCGTCTCCTTCTAAGGGTACGCCCTAGAGACCGTAGTTTACATTCTGAACAGAGTTCCATCAAAGTCAGTAGTGTCTACACCATATGAGATATGGAAAGGAAAAAAGCTCGATCTTAAGGTGGTTATGATTTGGGGCTATCCTGTCCACGTTAGAAGACACAACCCCAATAAGTTGTAATTAAGGACAGAATGATGCACATTCGTGGGATACCCAAAGGAAACTTATGTGTATTATTTCTATCATCCCGAGGACTGAAAGGTCTTTGTTGCCAAGAGAGCTGTGTTCTTTGAGAATGAACACATTCTTGGTGGAAACAGTGGGAGTGAGATAAAATTGAGCGAGGTTGGAGAACCTAGCTCAAGCACCATTCTAGAGCCTGAGTCTATTCAGGTACCTAACACACAAGTTCTAACTTTACGTAGGTCTAATAGAGTATCTCACCCTCCTAAAAGATATGTGGAACATATCAGCGGAGATGACTCTCAAGATGTTGATCCTTAGACCTACGAGGAGGTTATTATGAGTATAGACTCCAGAAAGTGGCAAAAAGCCATGAATTCTAAGATGGATTCTATGTATTCTAACAAGGTTTGGAACCTTGTGGATGCACCTGAGGGTATTGTACCAATCGGTTGCAAATAGATCTTCAAGAAGAAGATCAGAGTGGATGAAAAGGTAGAGACCTATAAAGCAAGGCTGGTAGCTAAAAGATATCGTCAAATACAAGGAGTTGACTATGATAAAACCTTTTCACTTGTAGTCATACTTAAATCCATTAGAATTATTTTTGCCATTGTAGCACACCATGACTATGAGATCTGGCAAATGGATGTCAAAACGACATTCCTCAATGACAACCTCGAGGAAGAGGTGTATATGAGACAACCAGAGGGATTCGTATCCAAAGAGAGTTCAAATAAAGTGTGTAGGTTGCTTAGATCCATTTATGGATTGAAGCAAGCTTCTCGAAGTTGGAACATAAGATTTGATGAGATGATAAGATCTTATGACTTGGATGAGATGATAAGTCCGATATTAATGATAGCAAGTCAAATTCAAGGTATATTTTCACCATGAATGGAGGAGTAGTAAGCTGGAAGAGTTCCAAGCAAGATATTACTGCTGACTCAATCACAGAGACGGAATACATTGTTGTAGTAGAAGCAGCAAGACGAAGGGGTGTGGATGAAGAAGTTCATCAAGGATTTGGGAGTCATACCAAGCAGCGTGGAGCTGACTCCTATATATTGTGATAGCGATAGGGCGATAACACTAACAAAGGAACTTAAGTCTCAATAGAATTATTCTGAGGAGGTTCCATCTGATTAGAGCGATCATGACCCAAAAAGATATAGCAATGAAAATAGTTTCATCCGAAGATAATATTGTAGATCCACTGACGAAGCCACTAGCTCAGATTATATTTGAGCGTCACAGGAGTCAGATGAGAATCAGACACATAGGTGATTGACTTTTGGTCAAGTGAGAGATTGTTGGTTACAGGTGCCCTGAAAGCCAATCACGTAAGTGATGGCACGTGTGACATACTGTGTCATCTTTTTGCTTATGATTAATATTGACATATTTCTCGCATTATATTATTTGTTACATATATATTGTGATGTCCTTGGTTCTGTGCAATGAGAATCGGATCGTGATGAGATCACGATAATGAGATCGATTCACCTTTAAACATAGATCCTAAATAATCTTGGTCATAGGTTCTTCGAGAGGGACATCGAGATAACCGGATAGACCGGTGTACTATATACACGTCCAAACGATGTAGGCGGCTGGTCTCATAGCCACTTGTGTGGAGACACAAATGATATAGTACAGGTGCTAATTGGAGAATGAGTTCACTGATTGATCCGCTTATGGAATGCTATATGGTTAATGATACCTAATGTCAGACAGTGATTCCAAAGTCTTAGTCGTGTATCTGATCCTTAGACTTGAGACACCAAGGATGCCTTGTATGAGTACTCCTTTCTTTGATGCCAGACTTACAGGTTTGGAAAGTTCCAGATCTAGTACAGCTGGTTATCGGGATCGGTAGCCAACCTTACGAAGATAATTGAGTGTCAATAGAGGATCATCCACTCTCGGTATCACGAGAGGAATATCCCATATGTGCTTGCTCAGACAAATCCCTGGCCAGGGTCATTCGGATTGAGTGAGAAGTTCTCAGGTAGAATCCGAATAGAGTAAGACAAACTGATTCCGTATGTGACCTGACAGTACCATGTCTAATATATGGTCTCTAGGATATTATTTGGATAAGGGATTATAGATACATGGTAACTATTGATAGACAGGTCCGATGGATTTGATCCCCCCTATACCGTTTGGGGACTATGGCGTAGTGGCCTAGTACGTCCATAGTCGATGAGTCGAGTGAATTATTATAGGGATAATGTTCACTATATCAGAAGGAGTTCTAATGGGAGTGACTCACGACCAGCTCGGTATCGGGCCTAGAGGGTCACACATATATGGTGGATGCTTCAGCGAATAGAGGATTGGATGAAGATCCAATTAGCCCATATTCTCATTAGATGAGACCCTATGTTGATGGGCTCCTTGATTAAGGCCCAATTATAGGACTAAGGAGATTATTGGATAGAGATCCAATAATGCAAGGTTAGTGGGTTATTGGATGGAGATCCAATACCCACTAAGGAAGGAACCCTAGGGTTTTGGTGGCTCTCTATAAATAGGGGGGAGACTCATGGTTGATAGACTGAAACTTTAGCCACCACCTCTTATTCTCCTCCCTCCCTCTGAGCAAGAGTTGTAAGATCAGATTGGAGGAGTTTCACTATAGAGATCTATCATGTGGATACCGCTAGTGAGGAGGACGCTTGACCTCCTTCATCTTCTCCATCTGGATCTGGAATACAAGGATATACGATCTCCCCAGGTAAAATTTATCTCACACATCACAGTTTTATCAATTTTTATGTTTTTCTCGCGACCCCAATCTTTTGCATGATGTTTTGATCTACGTGAGAAATCGGTATTTTGTTTTGATTTTCGCTGCGCATGTGATGCACCCGCCGAGGTTTCCCAACAGCCCTCGTGTCTACCATTCTACGGGTCAGCCCTCCGTTGAGTTTGATTTCCACATCGACTCTAAGTGTGCCTTCATATGATGTTGCCTTGGATTGCTCCCCACTTAATCTCAAACTACATCCACCAATGCATTACCTCATTCGAGATTATGCGATTACTCCTCGTCACTCGCTTAGTCGTTGAGCTTTATGGAGATATTATCTTGAGGAACTCTTCCTCAATATGTACGGTCCGTTGCACATGATTCTCCCTCTGGATGTATTATGGAGATATTATCTAGAGCTATGCTTCATCCGAGTGTGACCCTAGAATGGGTGGGCGAAGATGAATTTCCAAGGGAGAGAACAAAAATCAGAGATCATAGTCTAAGTTCATCACATAAGAATCTGAATGAAATGGAGATGTCACCAAGTTGCGACATGATGTAGCAAATCGTAGTGGAATAGTTTACGGCAATACAACACATGTGGATATGTCCTGTGAGGGACATGATCTTGCGGAGGTATGATCATGAGCTATTGGGAGCTCCACTTTGGTGTACGACACAACAAAAAGAAGGGCTATGGATTCAAGGAGTGAATATCATGGTACCGCAGAGGCTAAACAATAAGACACAAGTTGGAGCAACTTTCCTCTTGACATTCTTCCCACTGAAAGTTTAGGAGACCACCGTCTCTTTTGGACTACTCCGTCTTGCTAAACAACTTGTGTCTTATTCTGCCCCCGCAAATGCACTTGCTAGATTGTGACTCTTCGCCAATACAATCCCCACTGCACCCTTCAAGGCCTAGCAATGTGTTGAACTTGTTGCACACTTCAGCCGCCTACGGATGTATCATTTCCATGCTGAAAAGAAAGTTCTGATGCTCCATGACATCGAGTTCTGATCGTGACTTGGGATGGCCATGAACACTCCGTCGTCCGTGTACAAGCCCTTGTATGAGTACTGAATCCTTCAAGTTAGCAATTTTGCGCACCTCTATAAGCTTTGCATAACTCTTTCGATCGTTATGCAACACCTCCCACTTTGCATAGTCTCATCTTTCACCAAGCGCCCCCCTTGCCTTGAGTACCATCAAGTTTGGTTGCCAATATCAAGCTACTCAGCCATCCCAATCTTTATGTGCTACGTATTCTTCTTCGCTTGCTTATCCTCGTGGTGCCTCTCACGCAAAGGGTTGGTCATTCCTCTGAATGTCAAACCTAGATGCCCGCTCCTCTAAGTGACTCCTTTCCCTATGTCTCAATGTCTGTTTCCCCCAAATGGTTGTGCTTGCTGGTTGTCCTCCATACAGCCTAGCTAGGTCCTCCACATTTATATGATGAGTGTTTCTATGTGTGCTTGTCTTGCTCTGATACCACAATGTCACGGGCTCAGCTGATTTTTTCTAAGCCGTGCGACATCCATGTGTGTCCGTCCACAAAGGTCAACCTTCCCCGAGATCTCCTAGGGTCCCTCAGGACTTACAAAAGAGAAAACGGGCCAGAAGAAGCAATTCTAACGGGATCCATAAGCAACTGCTCAAGCAAACACTTTATAAAGCCAATAGGAATTATACCCATGGACATTACAAACTCAGAAAGGTTGCACACAGAGGATAATGATCCATTACAGACTGAAGGTTCCCACAAGTGCCTACATGACATAACTCTCATTTACAAGCCGAAATCAGCCACAAAAGCTACAAACTAGGGTTACCAAGCCTACTATAAGCCCGATGCTTGCTGTACAAAGAATGTACAAAAATCAAAGGACATGGACACACATGAGCATTACATCAAACACTTTGTTTATATTTTTATCTGTGACAACAAGTTAAATTACCTTAGTTCCTCCGACAAATGCATCTCTAAGATGAGGTGCATGTGCCTCGAAGCTCCCTTCATCTTTGGCACCATGCAGGATGAGTCTGCCGCATTAGAATAAAGAACTCATAGAACGACATGTTCTCACTCTTGCCTATATAAAAGTTTATGCCCTTGACCTGTATCCAAGGAAAGCTCCGTGCCTCCGCTCCATGTTCCATCTTCTATGTCGACTCCTTTCATGTAGCTTGGATACTTCACTAAGTTCCACCTAAATTTCTCTGCCTCTCGATTTGCATTGAGTTGATGGTGACCCTCACGCCTACTATTTCACAGGTTAGCCATTTGTTGATTATGATTTTCACATCAACTCTAAGTGTGCCTTCATTTGATGTTATCATGGTCGCTCCCCCACTTGATCTCACAATGCATCTACTAATGCATTAACTCATGCTAGATCATGTGATGACTCATCATCGCTCGCTCAGTCTGTTGAGCTTTATGGAGTTGTTTGGTGGTTATAGGTACCCTGCAAGCCAATTACGTGAGTGATAACATGTATGACACGCAACATAATCTTTTTACATTATTATTAGTAGCATATTCTTATATTATATTATATATTAAATATATATATTATGATGTCAGTTTTGTGCAATATGAATTGAATCATGATGAGATCATAATAATGAGACCAAATCACTTTTAAACACATATTATAAATAATCCTGATTATTGGTTACTTAAGAGAGACATCAAGGTAACCAGACAGACCGATGTACTGTATATCTGTCTATTTGATGGAGGTGACTGGTCTCATAGCTACTTATGTTGAGACACTAGGGATACAATACAAGTGCTCATTGGAGAATGAATTTACTAATTAATTTACTTATGAAATACTGTATGGTTAATAATACATAACATTATATAGCGATTCCATAGTCTCAGTTGTGTGTCTAGTCCTTAGACTTGAGACACCAAGGATGTCTTGTTTGAGTAATCTTTTATTTGATATCAGACTTATAGGTTTGGAAAGTTTAGTTTGGTACAACTGGTTATTGAGATTAGTAGCCAACATTATGAAGGTTATTGAGTGTCAATAAAGGATCATCCACTCTTAGTATCATGAGAGAAATATTATATATTCTCTCACTCAGGTGAATCCCTGATCAGGTTATTCGAATTGAGAGAGGAGTTCTCCAGGAGAATCCGATTAGAGCAAGACTTAGATGAATTCTGTATGTGGCCTAATAGTACCATGCCAAATATATAGTCTCTGGGAATATTAGATGGATGAGGGGCTATAGATACTTGGTAACTAACGATAAATATGTCCAATATATTAGATCTACTATACCATCTAGAGACTATGGCGTAGTGGCCTATTACGTTCATAGTCGATGAGTCAGATAATAATTCGCTAAGTTAGAAAGAGTTCTGAAAGGGAGGTCTCATAGCCAGCTCGTGTTGGGCCTAGAAGGTCATACATATATGGTAAATGTTTCAGCGAGTAGAGTATTGGATATGAGTTATCCAATTAGCCTCAGTTCTCATTGGATGAGACCCAACATTTATGAGCTCCTTGCATAAGACCCAGTTAGAGGTCAATTGAGATTATTGGATAGAGATCCAATAACTCAAGATTAGTGAGTAATTGGATGGAGATCAAATACCCACTATGGCAGAATCCATTAGGGTTTTACGGTGGCTCTCTATAAATAGGAGGCATGGGCGACACATAGATGATAAGCTGCATCTTTGGCCACCCCCGTCCCATTCTCCTCCCTCCCTCATCTTCTCAGTCGACTAGCCGCTCTCTACAACGAGAGGGCAGCTCAGAAGATAGGCAATCTTCTTCTATGAGTGTTGCAAGAAGGTATGTAAGAGTTATGAGATTTTGGCTACGATTGGAGGAGCATCGTTGCAACTATCCATCATGTGGATACCGCTAGAGAAGAGGATGCTTGACCTTCTTCATCTTCTCCATCTGGATTTGAAATATCAAAGATATACGATCTCCCTAGGTAATTGATCTCTTACATATCATAGTTTTTAGTTTTTTTACGTTTTTCACGCATCAACTTTTGCACGACGACTTGATGCACGTGGGAAACATATTTTTGTTTTCTTTCTTCCACTATGCATGAGATGTTCTCATTGGGTTTCCCAACAATGGTATTAGAGCTAGGTTGCTCATGCAAAAGATTGGTTCTTAAACTGTGTGATGAGATTGATACGCGTTAACTTTTTTTTTGCGTATCATACTGCGATTTATCATATTTTTTCAAATATGGACAATACCTTTTTCTACTGTAAAAATGTGATGTAAAGAGGTGTTTTAAGGTCCTTTGATGTCAAAATGGTTGGCACAAAGAGGAGGGTAAAGAGCAGCAACTGTTGTTGCCCTATGGCATGGCCGAAGGCTGCTTACAGCCTTGGCTGAGAGTAAGGAAGTTGCTCTCGGCATGGCCAAAGGCTGTAAGGCCGAGAGCAGCATGCTCTCGACCATGGCAGTAGCCTCCCATGCAGCCAAGAGTCCTGTCTGCATGGGCACCCTGGTGGCTAGGGTTTCCTAGCCGCTAGAAGTAACCCTACGACCAAGGATTCTTGGCCTCAAGGGCTATTTGGGTCCCTAAGGTTTGCTGGCCACCCATGGCAGATTGCAGCCATGGGGATGGCTGCAAAGGAACTCCTTGAGGGCCAAGGTTTCCTAGCCGCCCAAGGTTCCCCTGTGGTCAGGGACTCTTGGCCGCAAGGGACTCCTTGCTGCTAGGGTTTCATAGCCACACAAGGAGTCTTTTTCTTGTCATATTAGGAATCCTATGATAGGATATCCTAAAAATTCCTGAAATAATTAATTAATTAATTATTAAATATCTAATAATCCTACATGATGATGTGTACATGAGATGTATGTTGTGGATAGATGATTATGAGCCATGTGATGTGATGTCCATATCTTAATTAGTTTTCTCCTACAAAATAGAGTAATAAACTTATGAGTATTATTACTATTATCCCGAGGACCAGAAGGTCTTTGGTGCAAAGAGAGTTATGTTCCTTAAGAATGAGTATTCTTGGTAGAAACAATGTGAGTGAGATAGAGTTGAGCAAGGTTAAAGAACCTAGGTGAAGCATCATTCCAGAGTCCGAGTCTGTTTAGGAACCTAGCACACAAGTTAAAATTTTGCGCTGGTCTAACATAGTATCTCACTCTCTTGAAAGATATTTGAGACATATTAGTGGAGAGGACACTCAGGATATTGATCCTCAGACCTACGAGGAGGCTATTATGAGTATAGAATCCTGGAAGTGACAATAAGCCATGAATTATGAGATGAATTTCATATATTCAAATAAGGTTTGGAACCTTATGGATGCACCTAAGGGTATCATACCCATTGGCTATAAGTGGATATTTAAGAAAAACATCGGAGTAGATGGAAAGGTGGAAACCTATAAGGCAAGATTGGTGGCCAAAAGATATCGTCAAAGGCAATGAGTTGACTATGACGAGACATTATCACCTGTAGCAATGTTAAAATCTATCAAAATTCTTTTGGCCTTTACAATACACTATGACTATAAGATCTGGTAGATGGATGTGAAAATCGTATTCCTCAATAGCAACCTTCAGGAAGAGGTGTATATGATACAATCAGAAGGATTCGTATCCAGAGAGAGTCTAGGTAAGGTCTACAGTTGCTTAGGTCTATAGACTGAAGCAAGCTTCCTGAAGTTGGAGCATAAAATTTGACAAGGTGATAAGATATTATAACTTTGTTAAGAACGAATATGAGTTTTGTGTATACAGGAAGGTAAGTGAAAGCGCTATCACCTTCTTGGTATTGTATGTAGATGACATCTTAATCATTGGGAATGATGTAGGAATGCTCTCCACAGTTAAGGCTTGATTATCGAGAAACTTCTTTATAAAGCACTTAGGGGAAGCATCCTATATTTTGAGGATTTGTATATATATAGAGATAGTTCTAAGAGGATGTTTAGCTTATCTTAGTCCAGGTCCTTAGACTCCATTGTCAAAAGATTTAACATAAAAGATTCCAAGAGATAACTCATATCGATGAGACATAAAATATCATTTTTTAGGAGTATGTCCCCAAAGACTCCTGAAGAAATAACAAACATGGATAGGATACCCTATGTCTCAATGGTAGGATCTATCATGTATGCTATACTATTGATAAGACCCCGAAAGGAGCTCTATAGATTTTGATCCTTGAGGGGGATCAACCCTTGGAACGCTATTGGGGTTCCTCCCTCCTAGACTCGGCACAAGGCTGAAATAAAATTGATAATTGCTTGATTCAAGAGAGGGGGGGGGGGGGGGGGGGGGGGTGGGGGTGACGGCTACATCTTTAAATAGATATCAACACTCTAGCCTAAGGGGGTGCTTGCATAAGTAGAATTATCCCTTTGCCCCTACTATAGCCAACCTGCCTTAATAGGACAGGAGGCGGCTAAGTGGCTCTATAGCCGACCTAAGCAGGGGGAAACCCTAGCCGACCAACCTAGTAAGGGGTGTAGCGGCTACTAAGCTCTAAGGGTTAATCTAGACCCTGGTCATATTCCTTTATAAGATATGAGTGACTTTATTATAATCTAACAGAGTTTTTATTGACTAATACTAAGATGACTAGGACTCAACCCTGTTGGAGTCCTATCAAGGCCGCCCTCTTCAGATCAGTCTTGTCCTCAAGGCTGAGGGTCCATAAATTCTGAAAATTGGATCTTCAACTCCTTATGTGACTCCCATTCTATCATTAACTGAACTTTGACCTCCTCATCAGTTGGGGTGTTAGTTGGAAGGATTTGGGCTGAGTCGTCTTCTTTAAATTTCCATTTGAGGTGGGATACCTGCCGGATCAACTGTTATCTTGAACTGGTGCACGAATTTGATCTCCAAGTTAGGGCCCCAATGTGATCCTCAATTTTGTAAGGCCCAAAGAAATAAGGAGATCACTTTATTAAGACTCGAGTTTCCTGCTGATCAGGCTAGAGGTGTAGAAAAACTCGATCTTCAATTTTTCATCCATTCTGAAGTTTGTCAGGAGGCTGTTTCTTCTTTGCTTGTGCTGTCATATGGTTAGTCTTTAGTGATAGTAAATCTTTCTTCTGGAATGATGACTACCCTTTGGTATGATTCAGGATGATGAGAGCCCAATCTGACATGAGCATGGATTGTAATTCTTCTAGTTTTACTTCTCTTTCATGTCATGGACCTGTATCCAACCATATTTTAAATTTGATAGTAATTAGTATCTCATGTAAAAACCTCGTATAGAGTGTGGAGGAAGCCTCGGTATAAATTAGGAGTCGACCATCTTGCATAAGAATAACCCCAATTCTAACTCCGGACGCGTCAACCTTAATCATGAAAGTTCGGTTGAAATCGGGTAGCGCTTGGACCGGCGTCATCGTCATGGCGGTCTTGAGTCTTTCAAAGGATGCGAAGGCTTGATCTGACCATGAAAAGGAGTCCTTCTTGAGTAGGGATGTGAGTGGGGCACTGATCTTGCCATAATCTTTCAGAAACTTCCAGTAGTAGACCGTGAGTCCAAGGAAGCTGCGTAGTGATTTTACATTTGTTGGTCTCGGCCATCCTTGCATTACCTCGATCTTTGTCGGGTCTACCGCAACTCCATCCTCTGATATAATGTGCCCTAGATACTCCACTTTAGGCTGTAAGAAGCTACACTTTGACTGTTTAACATAAAGAGTATTCTCTCGAAGAACGATTAGAACAGTTCGTAAGTGCTCAAAATGTATATCAAGCGTAGGGCTATAAATGAGAATATCATCAAAGAATACCAATACGAATTTGCGTAGAAACTTTCTGAAGATGTCATTTATCAAGCTTTGAATGGTAGAAGGAGCATTTGTAAGTCCGAAAGGCATTACCAAAAACTCATAGTGGCCATTATGTATGCGAAATGCAGTTTTCGAAATGTCCTCAGTGCATACCCGAATCTGATGGTATCCGGATCGAAGATCTAATTTAGTGAAGACTCAGGCTCCTTTTAATTCGTCCAAAAGTTCATCTACAACTAGGATAGGATATTTGTCCTTGACGGTGATGGCGTTTAGACCCCGATAGTCAACGTACATCTGCCATGTACCATCTTTCTTACGCACTAGCAACACCGGTGAGGAGTAAGGGCTACAACTCGGTCGAATCACCCCGGTGTCAAGCATCTCTTTAACAATATTCTCGATCTCATCCTTCTGCAAGTGAGGATAGTGGTATAGTCACAAATTTGTTAGAGGTTTGCCTGGCAAAATAGGAATGCGATGATCATGCAGCCAGTTAGGGGGTAGCCCGCGTGGCTCCAAGAAAACATCCACGAATTTGTTCAAGCAAAGGACAAGCTTAAGATCTAAGTTTTGTACATTCTTCCCCATAGATGGCTGCTGAATATGCATCAAGAATCTACCATGTGCTTTGTGTAAAACTTTCTCCATTCGTTGCAACGAAACGATGGAAATTTGGCTACCACGCTTGCCTCATAATATAACCTGTCTCCATTTGCAATAAAATTTCATGATTAATTTAGAAAAATTCTAAGAGATTTCACCTATTATTGTGAACCATTCGATCCTGGGTACAGCTTCATAATCATTGATGAGTAGGAGGAAGAAATCAGCTACCACTTCTTGATCTTGGAGTAGTTTCACCCGCGGGCACCGTTGGTCGCAATTAAAGATTCGACCCTCGGTGACCTTTACGTCGAACTTGTTACAACATTCAATTTGAAGCGCCAAACGTGCAACAACCTTACTATTGAGGAAGTTATTGGTGCTGTCCATGTCGATGAGAACGGTGATGGGTTGCTATTTTAGAAGTCCTCCAACTTTCATCATCTGCGGGTTGGAGTAGCCAGCCAATGCTTGCACTGCATAGTTGGCCGGTTGGGACTCTTCCTCCATGGCTTCTTCTTTAGGTTGAAGGGCTTCTTCAAATGTTTCATTGTCCTCATCCTCCGCTGGTTCAATCATGAGGAGCCGACCCTTTTTGCAGTGATGTTCGCCGCTCCACGGTTCGTCGCAATGCCAACACAACCCCTTGGCCGATCGTTCGTGAAGCTCGTCTCTTGTCAGCTTTTTTGGTGCAGGGGCTTGATGGCAATAGAGGGGGTAGTAGGCCCCGACATGGCTAGTCGGGGAGTGACGCTTATCCTTCATACCTTATGGTTCAATTGTTCTTCCTGGATACACGCGATGAAAATCGCCGCCATAAGAGTGTACGGTTGTAGCGCCTTTACTTCTCCTCGGATCTCCAACTTTTGGCCCTCGATACAAATACAGATCAATTCTCAGTTTAGTTAGATAAATGCTCAAACCTTGTTTGGTATTCTTGTATTGTAGAGGTTTGACGAATCTTTATCAATTGTCCGTCGATGTTGTCAAAATTGGTTGGTCCGAAGCGGTTTAGTAGTCCTTCATTGAATCGTTGCCAAGAGAGTCCTTCATGGTGCACTCAAACCAATTAAACCACTGAATAACATCTCCCTCGAGGTGGATGGCAGAAATCTCCACCCGTGTGGCATTGGCAGTTTGGTAGAACCGAAAATAGCGCTCCGTGCACGAGATCCACCCGATCGGGTCTCCTTCTTCCCATCTAGGGAAGTCAACCTTCATGCATGGATTATTAAGATCAGAGGTGATGTGGCCATGTTCTTGAGGATCATCTCGCCGATCTGAAGTTTCTCCGTGTTGTGATTTCCTCGGGCTCGACGGTCGACCAATGCTGAATTCGACGAAAAGGGATCACATCTTCTCTTCCATGCGATTTTCAAAGGCTTCAAGCTTTGCATCGATAGCCTCCTCTGATGCCATAGTATATGCCTCTAGATCTGTAATATTGAGATCTTTTTTCTATTGTCGGGTTAGTGGCATGGGAATTTTGGAGAAGGGGGTGGCAAGTTGGAAGGTGAATCAGTTTGGATGGAAGTAGGCTGCGGTTTAGGGCAGATTGGGGGGCTGTTTGGTTTCATTTTAGGGTAGGGTTTTGAAGGGTTTCTAGTGAGGATGGTAGGGTTTTAATATAAGGAAAAGAAAGTCCAAAATCTCACAAAAAATAGCACTCAAATCTCATAGAATTCGATGAAAATAAGTGTTGCGATGTGCTGTCCCGCTGAACCAATTTTACGTCGGAGAAACGATGACTTCTCGACATAAATTCCAGAGGAAAGTTCAAGGAAATTATGCAAAAACCCTTGGTTCAGATGTTGTTAATACTAATAACAAGTTTGATGAAATTTTGATAGCATAATAGTAGAGAAATAGGGCAAAAGATGAAAGGCATATTCCTTCATCGTAAAATTTTAGAACTGCATGATGGTTAAAGATTACACAAGAAAACCAGTTCTAGAAGGAGTTTTTTCAAGAAATTAAATCTAGATGAAAGCAAACTTGATCTTGAGAATTGTGTAAAAATTTCAACCAGAAAGGAGAAGGAATAAGCCAATTTCAAGAGGCAAAAACACGATTGAAAATTTCTGCAGCGTTCCGCCTTCGTAACGATGATAACGTTTGTGACGAACGAAATTTACAGCGGATAAAATTTGGGAAAAATCTTCAATATGTAAAGTAAGGAATCTTATAGTATTGAAGAGGCATGGATGATAAAAAAATATCAGATTTCCAGATCAAATGTAGGGGGCAGCGACAGACTGATTTGATCTGCGGTTGGGGTGGAAGGTGGAGGCGTGTGTCACAACAATTTTAGGAATTGCTTGGGAAGGTGGAGGTGGCTGAGATGACTACAGGGGTAGCAAGATCACTACTATGATACTAGATGATTAGACCCTAAAAGGAACTCTATAGATTTTGATCATTGAGGGGGATCAACCCTTAGAATGTTATAGGGATTCCTCTCTCCTAGACTCGGCACAAGGCTAAAATAAAATTGATAATTGCTTGATTCAAGAGCAGCTACATCTTTAAATAGGGATCAAAACCCTAGCCTAAGGGGGTGCTTGCCTAAGTAGAATTATCCCTTTGCCCCTCCTATAGCCAACCTACCTTAATATGAACAGGAGGCGACTAAGTGGCTCTATAGCCGACCTAAGCAGGGGGAAACCCTAGCCGACCAACCCAGTAAGGGGTATGGCGGTTACTAAGCCCTAAGGGCTAATCTAGACCCTAGCCATACTCCTCTATAAGATAGGAGTGGCTTTATTACAATCTAATAGGGTTTTTATTGACTAGTACTAAGATGATTAGGACTCAACCTTGCTGGAGTCCTATCAACTATATACTAGGTCTGATATAGCGCATGCTTTGAGTGGCATGAGCAAGCATCAGGGGAATCTAGGTTTGTAACACTAAAAGACAGTAAAGTCTATCCTTAAGTACTTAAGAATGACTAAAAATATTTTACTAGTTTATGGAGGAGGTAGCTTTTAGGTTGAGGGCTACATGACTCAAGTTTCTAGTCCGACATCGATAATAGTAAGTTAAACTTAGGGTATGTCTTCACCTTGAATGGAGGAGTAGTAAGCTGAAAGAGTTTGAAGTAAGATACTATTATTGACTCGTCACAGAAGCAGAGTACATTGCTATAGCATAAGCAACAAAGAAAGGGATGTGGATGAAGAAGTTCATCAAAGATTTAGGAGTAGTACCTAGCAGCGAGTATCTAATTTTCATATATAGTGACACCAATAAGGGGATAGCTCTAGCAAGGGAACCCATAGTCTCATCAGAATTATTCTAAGGAGGTTCCAGATGATCAAAGAGATCGTAGCCCGTAAAGATGTAGCAATAGAAAGAGTTTCATCCGAAGATAACATTGCAAATCCACTAACAAAACCGCTGGCTCAAATTATCTTTGAGCGTCATAGGGATATAATGGAGATCAAACACATAAGTGATTGGCCTAAGGTCAAGTGAGAGATTGTTAGTTACATATGCCCTTCAAACCAATCACGTGCGTGATAATACCTGTGACACACTGCATAGTTTTTTATATTATTTTTATTGATATATCCTCATATTATATTATTTATTGAATATATATATTATGATATCGTTGGTTCTGTGCAATGTGAATCAGATCTTGATGAGATCATGATAATGAGATCGATTCACCTTTAAACATAAACTTTAAATAATCCTGGCCATAGATTACTCAAGAAGGACATTGAGATAATCAGACATACCAATATATATACCTGTCCATATGATGAAGACGGCTGGTCTCATAGCCACTTGTGTGGGGACACTAAGGGTATAGTATGAGTGCTCATTAGAAAATAAGTTCATTGATTGATCTACTTACAGAATACTGGATAATTAATGATACCTATCATCAAACAACGATTTTATAGTCCCAGTTGTGTGTCTAGTCCTTAGACTTACGACACCAATGATGCCTTATTTGAGTACTCCTTTCTTTGATACTGGGCTTATATGTCTGAGAAGTTTTAGATCTAGTATAATCGATTATCGAGATTGGTAGCTAACCTTACTAAGTAATTGAGTGTTAATAGAGGATCATTCATTCTCAGTATCGTGAGAGGATTATCCTATGTGTTATCGTTCGGACAAATCCTTGACTAGGGTCGTTTGGATTGAGAGAGAAGGAGTTCTCTAGTAGAATCTGATTAGAACAAGACTTAGATGGATTTCGTATGAGTCTTGACAGTACCATGCCTAATATATAATCACTAGGATATTAGTTGGATGAGAGACTATAAATATGTTGAATCTCAGATTTTGATGATGAAATCAATTGATGGGTACCACCCGTACCCGATTTTTTTGGATATATTTAAATTTTTAGCTCCATTTCTGAAGCCAATTGGGGTCTATAAATATCCTAAGATTTCTTACATTTAGCACAACACATTTGACTAGAAATTCTGTGAAAAATAGTGTGCTAAAAGTGTAAGAAAAGAAAAGGGGGCAAGGGAGTGAGGAGAAGAGTTGTATTCTTGAAAAGTCTCCCTTGTGAGTTTATAATGTTCCTCTCCTGAGCCTGTGAAAAGGAGAGTGAGAAGTGTAAAGGCTTGATCTTCGCCCAAAGAAAATTGATTGTGGACACCGGTGGACCTCAAAGAAGAGGACTCGGGGAGTGGACATAGGCCAGGTTGAGGTTGAACCACTATAAATCTATGAGCTCTCTACTCTTATCTTATATACTGCTTTTAATTACTAGTTTAAAGAAAGATACAAGCATTATTTTGTGACTTTCTCTTAAATCATTTGATTACTCGCTTTCAATGAAACTCAAGAAGCGCTTCCGATTTTTCTTCCTTATGTTAGCAAGTTTTTCAAATCGAGTACTTTCACTCTTGCACTAATTCACATGTTCTACTCATTGGAATTAGAGCCACGTACTACTCATTGGAATAAAAATCTATGTGAGTAAATGACTTCGTTTGGCATGAACGAGGGATATTCTATTGCACATCCTCACATGTTCAATAAGATATATTACACATATTGAAAAACTAGAATGCATATTTTTCTGATTTTCATATATTTTGAGTTATAGCACATTGTTGAGAATGATTTTGAAAAATCTTCTAACCCATGAATGAATGGATTGATTTTGAAAAGAAATCTTTTTCATTAAATGCAAAGGCAATGAATGTCTTATTTTGTGCACTTTATAAGAATAAATTTAATCGAGTTTCTATTTATGATACTGTTTATGATATTTGACATACACTTGAAATCACACACGATGGCAGTAGTAGAGTCAAGGAGTCTAAAATTAATATTTTAGTTTATAATTATGAATTATTTAGAATAAAACCAAGTGAGTCCATTAGAGATATATATACCCGTTTCATGGATGTCATCAATGGTCTAAAAGCAAATGGTAAATATTTTTCTAATTTTGAGCTTGTTAGTAAAATATTAAGATCTCTTCCTAAAAGTTTGGATGCTAAAATAACTGCAATACAAGAGGCTAAAGATCTTAATAACTTTCCTCTTAAAGAACTTATTGGATCTTTTATGACTTATGAATTGAGCTGTAAAGCTCATGATGAACTTTATGAACCCCTTTCAAAGGAAAAGAAGGATTTAGCACTAAAAAGTACAGATGATTTGTCGAGTGAAACCTCGAGTGATGAGGATAATGACATTGCACTATTATAAAAAAATTAAAAAATTATGAAAAAAAGAATAAAAATTATAAAAATAAAAATGAACCAAAGAGGGATAATATTATATGCTTTGATGTAAGAAGCCAGGATATTTCAAAAATGAATGTCCTCAATTAAAGAAGAAGTCGTCGCATAAAAAAAAGGCTCTTTCAGCGACTTGGGATGACTCAAGCTCATCGGATGAAGAGGACCACATTAAAAAAGATGTAGCTAACTATGCTCTTATGGCCATCCATGATGAGGTAAGTGAGTCTTAAAATATTTTCTTTACTTAATTATTGAATATGTTTCATGAACTTTATGATGAGTTTATAAAAATTAGTAAGTCTTATAAATTACTTAAGAAAGAGCATGATCCTTTAGTTAGTAATTTTGAACAAATACATGATGCATCACCATCATATAATTATTGCTCTAAATGTGAAACATTAGAAGAAGTGAAAAAGAAGAATATCATGTCAAAACAAACTTTAGAAAAATTTGAAATAGGGAATAAGTCCCTAAACACGATCCTTGCAAATAAGGGTCATGTTAATAAAAAAAAAGTTATAGTCTTTATTGATGATATTTAACAAAAGCTAACTATTTTCGTCAAAGGATCCACCCTAAACTTACCACAAAAAATTAAATATAACTTTTGTGAAAAATTAGGACATAAAGCCTACAAATGTTCATTTAGAAAATATAGTCTATATAATTTAATTTGGCCTAAAGGAACCATAAACAACCAAAAATCTTTAGATAAGATAGGTAAAGTTCTTCACGAGGGACCCAAGATAAATTGAGTACCTAAACTAAAATCATCTTTCTTGCAGGTTTGTTTCCAAACTAATGCTAGGAGCACCAAATGATACATTGATAGTAGATGCTCAAGGCACATGACCATAGATCCAACTTATTTTTCTAAGCTCACTAGCTTAAATGAAGGAGTTATCACATTCGGAGACAACAATAAAGGTAAAATCATTAGGAAATGAACCATAGGTAACATATCAAACCTTTTAATAGAAGATGCGTTATTAGTTGATGGCTTGAAACATAATTTATTTAGCATTAGCCAATTATATTATAAAAGATATATTATCAAATTTCAACCTAATGCTTGTGTAATTGAATTGCTACACAAAAACAAATCTTAGATTGCCTTAAGCAACAATAATGTGTATACTATAGATATTGAAAAGTTTTTTGATGGAACATGTTTTTCAACCTTAAATGATGATGCTTGGATTTGACATAGAAGACTAGGTCATGCTAGTATGAAACTGCTAAACTAAATTTTAACTAAAGATTTAGTAAGAGGATTACCTAGCCTTAAGTTCATTAAAGATAAAGTATGTGATACTTGCCAGTTAGAAAAATAAATAAAAAGTAGCTTTAAGTTAAAAAATCAAATAAGCACCTCTAGGCCACTACAATAAATCCATATGGATTTATTGGACCAACTAATACTATAAGTTTAGGAGGTAGCAAATATGCATTTGTTATAGTAATACACTTGGACTTATTTCTTGGCACATAAAAGTGATTCCTTGAAATATTTTTTAAAATTTTATAAAATTATTCAAAATGAAAAGGGTTTCATGATTTCATCAATATGTAGTGATCATGGTGGTGAATTTTAAAACAATAGTTTCAAATTTTTTGTAAATCAAATGGGTATATCCGTAACTTCTCTACTCCAAGAAATCCACAAAAAAATAGAGTAATAGAAAGAAAAATAGGAGCTTACAAGAAATGACTAGAATCATATTAAATAAACATAGCCTACCTAAATATTTTTGGGCTGAAGCCGTTAACATTGTATGCTATATTTTAAATAAGGTTCTTGTATGACCATTACTCTTTAAAACTCTTTATGAATTATGGTATAGTAAAAAATTTAATATTTTATATTTTAAAGTTTTTGGTTGTAAATGTTTTATTTTGAATGAAAAAGATGTTTTAGGAAAATTTGATGCAAAGTAGGATAAAGATATTTTTCTTAGTTATCCCTCTATTTCAAAAGCTTATCATGTATTCAACAAAAGAACTTTAGTAATTAAATAATTTATTCTTTTTAATGAGATTTTTGAACATAAGAAAATTAATTTTGATGGTGAATTTAATTTTGGTTCTTTGAATTTAAATGATAATCCTCCTAAAAATAACTTGGATGAATCTACTTCCAAATCCTTACCGAAGGAATGGAAATATGTAAATACTTATCCTAAGGAGCTTATAATAGGGGATACATTAAGAGGTGTTCAAACTCGTTCTTCTTTTAAAATTTTTGATGCTAATGTCGTAGTTCTTTCCTAAGTTGAACCAAAATGCATTGATGAAGCCCTAAAAGATGACTCTTGGATTAGTGTAATTCATTAAGAATTAAATTAATTTGAGAGAAATGAGGTATGAGAGCTTATTCCTAGACCTAGTGACCGTTTGGTGATTGGTACTAAATAAATATTTAGAAACAAGTAAGACAAAAATGGTATCATAGTTAAAAACAATGTTAGATTAGTGGCCAAAGGTTTCAACCAAGAACATGTAATCGATTATGAAGAAATCTTCACTCTTGTGGCTAGACTTGAAGCCATAAGGATGCCCCTTACCTTTGCATCTTTTAAAGATTTTAAATTATTTCAAATGAATATTAAAAGTAATTTTCTTAATGATTTCATTTCTTAAAATGTGTATGTTGAACAATGTCATGCCCCCTCGAATTAAATCACATTCGAGAGGTGTGACCATGTCATAAATCGATAATAACAATCCCCTGATTTTAAAATAATCTTTTTTCAAATCATGTTTTCAAACTTTCTAAAACTCATTATGGATTAAAACAAGCCCCTCGAGCCTGGTATGAAAGACTTAGCTCTTTCTTTATTTTAAATAATTTCTTAAAAGGCAAGATTGATACCATATTATTTTTTAAGTATTTTAAAAATATTTTTTTTGTTATTCAAATTTATGTTGACGATATTATTTTGGTTCAACAAATGAATCCTTATGTGAATCTTTTGTCAAAAGTATGAGCCAAGAATTTGAAATGAGTCTAACGGATGAATTAACCATTTTCTTAGGATTACAAATAAAACAATTAAATGAGTCAAACTAAATATATCTTAGACTTGTTAAAATGTTTTGGTATGGAAAATGCTAAGGCCATAAACACACCCATGAGCACATCAACAAAATTAGACTTGGATATGAGGGAGAAAATTTTAATCAAAGAACATATAGAGGAATGATTGGTAGCTTATTATATTTAACTGCTACTAGATCAAATATTATATTTAGTGTTGGTATGTGTGTAGGATTTCAATCTAATCCTAGGCTGTCTCACCTTAAAGCAGTTAAATGAATATTTAGATATTTAAAATGAACTTCTAACTTAGGATTATGGTATCCAAAATCTAATTTTTTTTATTTTCTTATTTGTGCATATGTCGATTTTGGAGGATGTAAAATAGTGAAGAAGTACTATCGGGATATGTCAATTTTTAGGGCATGCTCTTGTTTCTTGATCTTCTAAGAAATAAAATTCGATTGTTTTATCTATCGCTGAAGCCGAATATATTGTAGCTAGTGCTTGTTGTGCTCAAACCATTTGGATGAAAAACACATTAGAAGATTATAAAATTTATCTGAAAAATATACCTTTAAAATATGACAAAACATGCTTAACTAAAAATCTCATTCAACACTTAAGAACTAAATATATTGGTATTATACATCATTTTAACTATGACATATCTTTAGAATTTGTTGATACTAAGTATAAATTAGCACACATTTTTACTAGACCTTTAAACAAAGAGCAATTTGATTTTATTAGAAGAGAGTTAGGAATGCTAAACCATTAAAATACATGATTTGCTATTTTTTGGATTTCTTGATTTGCTACTTACATTAAAATGCATGAGTAGCTCACTTAATTCTTCTTAGATTTCTTGGATTTTTTAGCTCTATTTCGAAATGATCTTGTTAAAATTGACATAAGAAGGGGATTCAAATTTTTGTGATAAGATTAAAAAAAAGAAGATTATTCATATTTCATGAAGTTTGATGAATATTTACAAAAGAAGAATATATGTCATGAACTTTTATGATGCTTGATATGAGCTATCTATTATATTCTCTCTTAAAAATTAATTGTAATATAAATAAATAAATAAATAAATAAATAAATAAATAAATAAATAAATAAATAAATAAATAAATAAATAAATAAATATATATATATATATATATACTCATCCCCCTTCAATAGAGGTTGGAGAAGAAAAAAAGAGAGGGGAAAATGAATTAGGGCTTTGAGACTATTTAGTTGTAATCCTCAAATAAAAATAATCCCTTAAATTATTTTACCTAACGACGTAATATTATTTCTAACAAAGGGGACCACTTTGATATGAAATCATAGTACGAGGGGTCACTTAGAGGAGTTTTAAAGTATGAGAGGTCACTTTGATTTGAAGGCATAGTACGGAGAGTTACTCAGACGAGTTTTAAAGTACGGGTTGGTGACTTTGATTTTGAGGCATAGTACGAGGGGTCACTCAGACGAGTTTTAAAGTACGAGGGGTTAGTTTGATATGAAATCATAGTATGAGGGGTCACTTAGATGAGTCTTAATGTGCAGGGAATAACTTTGATTAAGGCATAGTACGAGGGTCAATAAAATTTTTGGCCTTTTTATTTTATTAATTTTCGTTTTTCATTCACTGATTTGCTCATTTGCATAATCGTTATTTGTTTGATAGAAAATGAAGGATTTTATGGAAAAATATTAGAATCTAAAGGGGAAACTCAATTTCGCTTCATGAGACATTTTAGTCCCATGTCAACTGAGAGAATTCTTTCTCTATAATGTTTGTATATATTCAAAATCACATAATGGCATTTTGCGAGGTTGAAGAGGATTTAATTTTCTCCCAATTTATTTAAAAAATAAAATTAAAAGATTATTTATCTATGGTGCTTGGATCATTTTCAAGCCGATGACTCCTCGGTCATATCATGCTTTCAGGTTTATTTCTTAAAATTTTATTATTATTATTATTCATTTTTATTAAATTTAGATTTTTATTATTGTTCTAACACAATTGTTTAAATGCAATTAAGTGAACATCAAATCATAATTTATATTCCTACTTTGTTGTTATTAAGAAACGGAAAATAACTTTTGTATTGATATATCGTTTCATGGCCCATCATTGGGGCCCTCATACCGCCATGATAGAGTTAGCTGGGCACCCCGAGCTGACTAAGTCCTACGAACCTAGGACAAGACAACTATCTGTCTTCCACACCGACGGTCTCCTGACAAGTACGAGATAGCATAGCCTCGTATCTTATTACTAGAGAAGCAAGGAGCACTACCGAATAGTCCAGGCGATGTCGACGCCCTATGTATAGACCGACCACCTAAGGTGCCAACACATATTAAATACCTACGTACGTTGATGCTGGTGATAATTAAACGACCAAGTACGTCAAACCATGGCTACAAGTATAAAAATCACCCTTAGGAACAATATCGGGGGTCAAACTTTGAGCACTTCCACATTATGGTTTTCTACCCTTTGAGGTTCTCTCTAGTCTTCAAGGTTTCAACTCTGACTAACTTAAGCTTTGGAGGGGTCAAGTTGGGATACCTCCACCCGACTTTGACCTTTGTGGAAGGCACAGAATGTCTAGAGGTGGAAGAGATTGGAGGAATGGATGAACAACCCTACAATCGGATCTGCTGTCAATACCCGCTCGCCAACTCGGTGGAACCATTGGTAGTCATGCATACTTGGACTGGACCAAACTGTGCCAATACCTCAGCTACAACATAAATACAATAACATGTTTGGCACTAGAAGGATGGTCGATGTCGTAATAACAACAATAACCGAGTAACCCCGAGGAGCACCCCGTAGAGGAAACCCACATGATGCACTTAATCCTCGGCCTTATGAGGCAATGCTCTTTCCCTCCTTCCCAGGATGAGAATGCTCCATCTCAAACCTCGAACTGATACTAGAGACTGTTCAATGATTCAAGGCTCTCTCCCTTAATTGGGAGTACGGGGTAACGCATGGTCTTGTCGGAAGCGATCCACTATTTTGTTCATCACCCTTGCTTTTCCAAGCAAGAAAACTTGGGGTATTTATAGACCCCAATTGGCTTTGGATATTGAGCCAAAATTTAAATATATCCAAAAAATCTGGGTATGGGCAATACAACCGTTGAAAGCTACCTGGAAAACTAGGCAATGGCGGTACAACCGCTGACCTGGGTGATACAACCATCGCCCACCGACGATACAACTATCAGGAATCATGTAAAAGTACTTTTCGCTATACTTTTGCATACCCGACTTATACCTTCTATTGACCAATTTTCAGGTCAACCAATTGAGCTCAATCCATCCCCATAGTGGACCTGGTTTGCCTCACTTGAGTTAATTTGGATTCCTTCCAAATCTAACTTAAGTAGAACTCAAACCCAAACCAATGCTGACTACGACTTAATCAATTACAATCATATGACAATCAAGTCCAACAAGACCCTCCTGACTCCTAGAAAGTTTTTCGGCAACCCCCAATGATCTTCCGGCAAGTCTCTTGGTCTTCTTCTGGTGAACTCCCGATGCCATCCTAGCAAGCTCCTAATTACCTTCGGCAAGCTCCCGACGAACTCTCGGCAAGCTTCCGATACCATCAGCAAGCCTCTGATCCCTTCGGCGAGCTCCCAGTGAACTCCCGGCAAGCTTCCAATTCCGTCGGCAAGCTTCCGGAGAGTCTCTCGGTGAGTTCCCATTATATCGTTCGAACCCCGACCCGAGCTCGGACTTGACTCTGGCCCAATATCTGTTTGTAACTTTTTTACTCTATCATAGTTAATCCTGAATCAATCATCTCTATGACACATCTTAGATTAATAACCTATCAATTAATTTTATCATTAAAATATGATATTCAATAGGACTAACACCCAAGTGAGTAAATGGCTTCATTTGGCATAAATAAGGGACATTTCATTGCACATCCTCCCATGTTTAATGGGACGGATTACACGTATTGAAAAATAATAATGCATATTTTTCTGATTTCTATGGACTTTGATTTATGGCACATTGTTGAAAATGATTTTAAAAAATCTTCCAAAACAATGAACGAACTAAATGATTTGAAAAAGAAGACTTTTTCTTTAAATACAAAAGCAATGAATGCTTTATCTTATGCTCTTGATAAAAATGAGTTTAATCGGGTTTCTGTTTGTGAAACTGCTTTTGAGATTTGACACATATTTGAAATCACAGGTACTAGTAGAGTTAAGAATCTAAGATTAACCTTTAGTGCATAGTTATGAATTATTTCGAATGAAACCAAGTGAGACTATTAGAGATATGTACACCCAGTTCACGAATGTCGTCAATGGTCTAAAAGTTCTTGGTAAATTTTTTTTCTAATTTTGAACTTGTTAGTAATATATTAAGATCTCTTCCAAAAATTTGGGATCCTAAAGTAACTGCAATTCAAGAAGCTAAAGATCTAAATAATTTTCCTCTTGAAGAACTTATTGGATTAATTATGACTTATGAACTGAGGTGTAAAGCTCATTATTAACTTGAAAAATCACTTCTAAAGAACATGAAGGATTTGACACTGAGGACTGCTGATGACTTCTCAAGTGAAACATCGACTGATGAGAACAATGACATTGCACTATTGATAATAAAAATAAAAAATTATGAAAAATAAAAATCATAAAATAAAAATAAATTAAAAAAGGACAACATAATATGTTTGAATACAAGAAGCTAATACATTTTAAAAATGAATGTCCACTATTGAAGAAGAAGATGTCATACAAGAAGAAGGCTCTCTCAGCAACTTGGGATAACTCAAGCTCAATGGATGAAGAAGACCACAACAAGGAAGAGGTTACCAACTATGCTCTTATGGCCATCCATGAGGAGGTAAGTGAGTCATCCGATATCTCTTTTACTGAATTACTGAATATTTTTTATGAGCTTTATGATGAATTTAGAAAAATTAGCAAGTCTTATAAACTATTTAAGAAAGAGCATGATTCACTAGTTAGTAGATTTGATCAAATACATGAAGCATCACCTTCACTTAGTTTATGCACCAAATATAAAGCTTTAGAAGAACTTAGAAAGGAAAATATTGTATTACAACAAACATTAATTTTTTTTGAAATAGGAAATAAATCCCTAAATATGATCCTTGCAAATAATAGTCATGTTAATAGGAAAAAAGATATAGGCTTTGTGTGTAATACTCAACAAAAGCCAACTATCTTCGTTAAAGGACCTACTCTAAACTTGCTACCAAAAAATAAATACAACTCTTGTGGTAGATTAGAACATAGAGCTTATAAATGTTCATTTAGAAAGTATAGTCCACATAAATTAATTTAGGTTCCTAAAGGAACTATAAACAACTAAAAACATATAGTTAAATTAGGTAGAGCTCTTCATGAGGGACCTAAAGTAAAATGGGTACCTAAATTAAAACCATCTTTTTTATAAGTTTGTCTCCAAACTAAGACTAGGAGCACCAAATGGTACCTTGATAGTGGATGCTTAATATACTTGATCGGAGATCCAACTCACCTTTCTAAGCTCACTAGTCTAAATGAAGGAGTTGTCACTTTCGGAGACAACAACAAAAGAAAAAATCATTGGGAAAGAAACCATAGGTAACAAATCAAACCTTTTGATTGAAGATGTGCTATTAGTTGATAGTTTGAAATATAATCTACTTAGTATTAACCAATTATGTGATAAAATATTTATTATTAAATTTGAATCTAATGCTTGTATAATTGAAATGCCACACAAAAATAAATCTTTGATTGTCTTAAGAAATGATAATGTGTATACTATTGACATTGAAAGTTTTTATGATGAAACATGCTTTTCGGCTTAAATGATGATGCTTGGATTTGACATAGAAGACTAGGTCATGCTAGCATGAAACTACTAAACCAAATATCAACTAAAGATCTAGTAAGAGGATTGCCTAGTCTTAAGTTCGTTAAAGATAAAATATGTGATATTTGCCAAATAGGAAAGTAAATAAAAAGAAGCTTTAAGTCAAAAAATCAAATAAACACCTTTAGGCCACTACAATTGGTTCATATGGATTTATTTGGATCAATTGATACTACAAGCTTAGGAGGAAGCAAATATGCCTTTGTCTTAGTAGATGATTATAGTAGATGTATTTGGACTTATTTCATGTCACCCAAAGGTGATTCTTTTAAATATTTTCAAAATTTTGTAAACTTGTTCAAAATAAAAAAGATTTTATGATTTCGTCAATATGTAGTAATCATGGTACTGAATTTCAAAACAATGAATTTTAAAATTTTTATGAGTAAAATGGGTATATCTATAACTTCTCTACTCCTAGAAATCCACAACAAAATAGAGTAGTAGAAAAAAAAAATAGGAACTTAAAAAAAATGGCTAGAACCATGTTAAACGAATATAGCATACCCAAAAATTTTTAGGCCGAAGCCATTAACATGGCATGCTATATTTTGAATAGGGTTCTTGTAAGACCATTACTCTCTAGAACTCTTTATGAACTATAGAATAGTAAAAAAATCTAATATTTTATATTTTAAAGTATTTGGTTGTAAATATTTTATTTTGAATGAAAAGGATGCCTTAGGAAATTTTGATACGAAATCCGATAAAGGTATTTTTCTTAGTTATTTTTCTATTTCAAAAGCTTATCGTGTATTCAATAAAAGAACTTTAGTAATTAAATAATCTATTCATATTATTTTCAATGAGATTTCTGAACTTAAGAAAATTGATTTTGATGATGAATTTGATGTTGACACTTTGAATTTAAATGACAACTCTTCTAAAAGTAACTTGGATGAATCTACTTTTAAATCTTTACCTAAGGAGTTGAAGTATGTAAATGCTCATCCTAAGAAGCTTATAACAAGAGGTGTTTGTTAAAACCTTTACAGATTCTAAGCTTGGGGTTGATCTCTAAAGGGAATCGGCCTCCTGGAACTCTATAGGAGTTCCCTCCTCCAAGGTTTTCTGTATAATGACTGAAAGGAATTTGATCTTATTCATGATAAAATAATGGTGGCTACATGAGTTTATATAGAGACTCAAAATCCTAACTCCTAATATAACCCCTTCTTTAATTAAACCACGACTCATACTAAACCAAGACTCCTCTTCCCCTCAACTCATAACCCCTAGCCAACTAGGTGGCCGATGGCTATAGGAGACTCTCATTCAATCAAGGGGAGAGAGTCCTAGCTAAATATAACTCTCACCCTCTATCATAGTCGGCCTCTCCAAAGAGAAGGGGGCAGCTAGAAGTATCCCTCTTCATATGGACTCTTCCCTAATAGATGACTCCAACTCCTAATCAAAGTGAAACAATCCCATCTCAAAACCTAGCCACCTCCTCTCAACCCTAGTCGACTTCCCCTGATCAAGGTAGGCAGCCAATTGGGTTGATTAAAGGCTTGACTTAGTTGACTTCAATTCGAATCCAACTCTTACTCATAACCAGACTCCAATTCAGTTGAATCCTATACCTACTAGGATTTGGGCTGATTTATTATAATAAACTTAAATTTTTACCTAGTCGACCTCATGTTAGGTTTATGCTAGCGAACAAGGCCCAATCTAAGGACTCGATTCAATCACTAGGACCCGACTCAGCTAGGGTCCTAACAGACCAAGTCTCTTCAAATCAACCTTATTCGCGAGGCTGATGCTCCATGATCTCCAAGTCCAAATTTGTAACTTGTCATGAGGCTTCCTTGTTGCATTTGAGGTAGGTGCATCATGATCCCATGGTTCAACTTTGTCTTGTATCTCTTCATCGGTGGTCGTATATGGATGATGATGCATCGTGATCCTGCAATGCTATGTAATCTCTAGTTAGAACTGGGCCTCCTCATCGACTTGGGTGTCGGGTGGATGAATTTGGACTGAGTCATCATCTCTAAACTTCCATTTACTGTGAGATTCTTGGAGGATCAGTTGTAATTTTGAACTAGGCATAGATCTGATCCATAGGTCACGGTTCCAATGAGATCCCTAATTTTGTAAGGTCCAAAGTAATGGGGAGACCGCTTCCTTGAGGTTTGAATTTCCTGCTAGTAGGGCTAGAAGTGTAGGAAAGCTCAATCTTCAAATTTTCTTCCACTCTAAAGATTATCATAAGGCTATTTCTTCTTTGCATTCGCTGCCATGTGGTTGATCCTTAGTAGCAGCAAGTCTTTCTTTCATACTAGGAGCACCAACGAAGAGTATGGGCTACAACTTGGCCGAATGACCCATGTTTTAAGCATCTCATTTACAATCCTCTATATTTTAGATTTCTAGAGGTGGAGATAATGATATGGCTGAGTGTTTATTGGTGGTTTGCCCGAGAGAATCAAAATTTGGTGGTCATGCTATCGGGTAGGAGGTAGGCTGCGTGATTCATTGAAGACATCTGAAAATTCAGCAAGCAATTGGAAAAGGTTTGGGCCTTCAATTTTTATCAGCTCCCTCATGTGTTGCTATTGGAGTTGCATTAGGGAGCCACTGTTCACTTTGTGCAAGACTTTCTTCATTCATTGCGTTGAAACTATCGTCACGTAACTCCTGCATTTCCCACGTAGGATCACCTGTTTCCCTTCATTGAAAAATTCATAATTAATTTTAAAAAAAATTAGGAAATATCTCCTAGCATAGTCAGCCATTCGATGCCAAGCATGGCTTCATAATCATCGAGTGGGAGGAGGAAGAAATCAGTAATTATTTCTTGGCCCTGCAGTAACAATTTCACGCGTGGACATCTTCGATCGCACTTCAAAATTCGATCGTCGACTACCTTAACATCAAACCTACTGCAATCTTCATTTTGGAGCATCAATCGAGCAACGAACTTGTTGTTTATAAAGTTGTTGGTGCTCCTGGTCTCACTGGGGATGGTGACGGGCTGCTGCTTAAGAAATCCTACAACTTTCATTGTTTGCGAATAGTCGGTTGGAGCATGAGAAGTCCAATTGGCAGGCTGTGGGTCCTCCATCATGGTCTCCTCATGTTCGAGGTCTTCCTCTTCTTGTTCTGGTTCTTCTATCTTGAGAAGCTTCCCCTTTTGTAGTGATGGTTGCAGCTCCAAAGTACGTTGCAGTGCCAACATAAGCCCTTTGCAAATCTATCGTAGAGTTTTTCTTGGGTAAGTTCCTTGGGCTGAAAGGTTTGATTGGTAACAGGGGAGGATGAAGGCCTGATGGTTGCTAGTCAGTTCATGATCTTGGTCCTTCGGGCATCGTTATTCAGTCGTTACTCATGGATGCAGGCAAAGGAGATGACAACCCTCAATGTATACAGTTGTCGCGCCTTGACTTCGCATCTGATCTTCGGTTTTAATCCTTTGATGAACGTCCCTAGCAACTTCTTTTCAGACCCTTGAGTATGATTTGAAAGATGATCAAACCTGGTTTGATATTCTTGCATGGTTGAGGTTTGGCAAATCTTCATAAGTTGGCCATTCGTGTTCTTGTACTTTGTCGGTCTAAAGCGAATCAGCAGCCCGCTCTTGAATTCCCTCCATGTTAGGACTCCATGGGTATGCTCAAAATAATTATACCACTGTATGGTGTCTCCTTCAAGGTGGATGGCAGCGATGTCTACCATGGAAGCCTTCGATGTCCGATGATAATGGAAGTAGCGTTCCGCTCACAAAAGCCATCCCATCGGGTCTCCATCTTTCCATCGAGTGAAGTTCACCCACATGCGTGTAGGTGTTGGATCCGTCTTGCATTCTTCCTTATCTAGAGGGTTCTCTTTATGATTTGGTCTCTCACCTTGCTGTGATCTTATTAGGCTTGATGATCGTCCCAATTTTGTATTCTACGAAGAGAGCGCGTAGTCTATTCTCCATACGCGTCTTGAAGGCCTCCAACTTGGTACCGATCAAATCTACCGATGCCTGATAGGACCCCAGCAAGGTTGGGTCACACTCAACCAAGTAACAACTAATAAAAACCCTATGAGATTGTTATAAACCTCACCTAGCCACCTCTATCCTATAAAGAAGAGTGCTAGGGTTTATGTTTGGGGCCTTAGGGCTTCCTAGCCGCCGCCCCCTTAACTGGGCTAGTCGGCTAGGGTTTTTAGCAGGGGCACATGGCTTGTGCAGCCCCTTAGGTCGTTGCCCCCCTTAATAGGGCAAGTCGGTTAGATATAGGGTAAAAGGGAGAATTTACTTAGGAAGTAGCCCCCTAGGGCTAGGGTTTGGAGCCCTATATAAGCTTGTAGCCTCCACCTCTTTTGAATAAGCAAGATCAATCTTCAATTCAGCCTTGTGGCCAACTACTGGGAGGGAGGAACTCCTACAGTGTTCCAAGGGTTGATCCCCCTCAAATATCAAATCTCCATAGAACTCCTCTGGGGTTCTATCATCTGGAATCAGAGTAGCGATCTTGTTGCCCTTGCTGCCATCTCTACTGCTTCCATTAGCCAAGCAATTTCCATACTTGCTCTTGACGACACCATCATCTCTCGCCGCAGATCAAATCAATCTACTACCACCACCACTAATTGTATCAGAAATCTGGTATTTCCCTATCACCAATACCTTTTGCTGCTATAATTTTTTATCTATAAAATACCAAAAAGAAGTTTTGATCTATCCCTTGCTGCGAACACCTTTTGTCATAAAAGTTATCATCTTTGCAAATGAAGCATTGTTGCTGAAAATTTCAACCGCATATAGTGCTTTTGAACCGATCTATTTGACATCCCTTTTGGATGAAATTTCTCACACATCTCATGGATCATTTTGGCTTTCATCCATGGTTGATCTACTGAGGAATTCATCTCTAAAACGATTCTTGTGTTGCTGCAAATTTTCATCACAAACCGTTGAAATATTTTGACGAGAATTCTGTGATTGCAACTTACACTGAATTCCTTGCTGTTATGCTATTGAAATTAACTTGATCTAAACTATCGTTATTTCTGCTATTTGAAATGAGATTTTGCTTTCAAATTCCCTCGTCAAACCTATGAGTTTTTGCTAGAAATTTCATCGAGAACCGCTGTTTCTTCGATGATAATTCATATCAATGAGACAACACCTACCGCAGCAAACCTTCACCGAATTCCATCAAACCTTTACTGCTATCATCCACAGATCTTAAACCCTTTCCCTAACCTTCATCCTCTACCATCATAGCCCCAAAACCCTACCAAAACATAGCCCTAAACCGCATCCAAAATAGCCACAAAACAAGCCTAAACCGCATCCTATACATCCACTGATCCGCCCACCTTTTCGGTCACTACTTTTCCCAACCGACTTATGCCCTTCACCCGATAACAAAAGAGAGATCTTAACATTATAGATATGGAAGTTAACACCATGGCATCAGAGGAGGCCATCAATGCTAAATTTGAAGCCTTCGGGACGCGGATGGAGGAGAAGATACGAACCCTTTTTGCCGAACTTAGTTTGGGCTGACCACCGAGCCCGAAGATATCATAACAAGGAGAGACCTTTGACCGAAAAGATGACTTCCAAGAGAAAGGAGGCTCTATGATCGATCCCTATAATCCATATATGAGGGTAGACTTCCCTAGATGGGAAGAAGGAGACCCGATTGGTTGGATCTCGTGCGTGGAGCGATATTCTCGGTACCACAGAACTACAGACACATCTATGGTGGAAATTGTGACTATTCATCTTGAAGGGGATGCCATACAATGGTTTGACTAGTTTGAACACACCCAAGGAGTCTTTTCATGGCGATAATTCAAAGAATGACTGATGATTCACTTTGGACCAACCGATTACGAGAACATTGACGGACAACTAGCAAAGATCCGACAAACCTCTACCAGCCAAGAGTATCAAACTAGGTTTGAAAGGTTATCTAATTAAACTTAAGATTGGTCTAAAAATAACTGTTGGGGACTTTTATTGAGGGCTTGAAGCCAGAGAACCGAGGAGAAGTTAAAGCGTGATAACCACACACGCTTATGCCAGCCATCTCTTTTGTGAGACTTCAAGAAAAGCGATTGAACCATGAAGCCCAGAGAACTAGAGTAGCTCCCCGACCAACAATACTGAAGCCCTCAGCCCCTCTACTATCAATCGGGCCCCCACACCAAAAAAATTGATGAGAGAAGAGCTTTGGGAGCAATCTGCGAAGGGTTTGTATTGGCATTGCGACGAGCCATGGAGTCACGAACATCCCTGTAAAAAGAGGCAACTTCTCATGATTGAACTAGTAGAAGAAGTCATGGAACCTTCATAAGAGAGCCTCGAACATGAGGAAGAAGATGTGGAAGAAGAGCCATAACCAACCGACTTTATGGTACACACGCTAGCTGGCTACTCAAATCCACAAGCAATGAAAGTTGGAGGCCTTCTCAAACAACAATCAATCACTGTTCTTATCGACACGGGCAGCACTAATAACTTCCTAAATAGTAAGGTTGCTGCTCGGATGGCACTCTACATCGAAGGTTGTAGCAAGTTCGACATAAAGGTCGCCAACGGCTGAATCCTAAAGTGCAATCAAAGGTGCCCACAAGTGAAACTATTGCTGCAAGACCAAGATATTATTGCTGACTTCTTCCTACTACCTATTGATGATTATGAAGCTATGCTCAGCATAGAGTGGTTGACGATACTAGGTGACATCTCTTGGAACTTTTCTAAATTGATTATGAAATTTTACTGCAAAGGCAAATAGGTCACCCTACGCAGGAAGCGCGGAAGCCACGTAACCATCGTTTCGACCCAACAAATGGAGAAAGTTTTACACAAGGCACACGGTGGCTTTTTGATGCATCTCCAACAATAACCATAGGAGAAGAACATAAAATTGTAGATCTAAATCTTGCCCAATTGCTTGCTGAATTCACCGACGTTTTTGTCGAATCGCGCGGTCTTCCTCCTACTCGGCAACATGACCACAGGATTCCAATTCTCTTGGGCAAACCACTAGCGAACTCTCGACCATATTGCTATCCTCATCTCCAGAAGGATGAGATTGAGAAATTTATAAAAGAGATGCTGGAAACACGGGTGATCCGACCAAGCTGCAGCCCTTATTCCTTACCAGTGCTACTTGTACGCATGAAGGACGGAACTTGGCGGATGTGCATCGACTATTGAGCCTTAAATGCCATCATCAACAAGGACAAGTACCCAATACCAGTGGTGGATGAATTTTTACATGAATTAAAAGGAGCTCGAGTCTTTACAAAGTTGGACCTACGATCCGGGTATCACCAAATTTGGGTAAGTGAAGAAGATATTCCAAAAACTTATTTCCGAATGCACAACGAACATTACGAATTTTTAGTAACCTTTCAGACTCACTAATGCTCATTCCACCTTTCAAAGTCTGATGAACGATATTTTTTGGAGCTTTCTTTGCAAATTTATGCTGGTATTTTTTGATGATATTCTCATTTACAACCCTTCTTTTGAGACTCATTTTCAGCACTTATGGTTTATTTTTGACGATCCTTCAGGAGAACACTCTTTTGTTAAACAATCAAAGTATAGCTTTCTCTAGCAAAAAGTAGAGAACCTTAGGCATATAATCTCAGAAGGAGTAGCGATTGACCCAACAAAAATTGAGGCAATGCATGGCTAGCCGAAACCTACAAATGTGAAATCGCTACGTAGTTTTCTTAGACTAATCGGCTATTATCGAAAATTTGTGAAGGACTATGGGAAGATCAGTGCACCTATCACCTCTCTACTGAAAAAGGACACCTTCCAATGGTCAGACAAAGCCTCCCTTGCCTTCGATATACTTAAGGCAGCCATGACGACGATGTCGGTGCTAGCACTACCAGATTTTAGCTGACTCTTCGTCATTAAGGCCGACGCATCTAGAGTCAGAATTAGAATAATTCTAATGCAAGAAGGTCGACCACTCACATATACCAGCAAGGCGTTGTCTCCCTCCCATAAAAAAATGTCAATATATAATAAGGGGATGCTCGCAATTGTGCACGCCATAACAAAGTGGAAACCCTACCTGATCGGCCGGTGCTTTCAGATTAAAACTGACCATTCAAACCTCAAGTACTTTTTGGAGCAGAATATATCATCCCCTAAGTAACAAAAATGGGTAACCAAAGTTCTTGGATTATGAAATTATTTACAAAAAGGGAAAAGAAAATGTTATTGCAGATGCAATAATAGCTCCACCATGCAGATGTAGGGTGACCTCTCCAACAGCAACTACAACAACTCTTGCTCCATTGCCTATTTTGAGGTCCATCTCGCCTCTAGCCAATCTCCTAGGTCTTACCAAAACCTGCAACAAATTACAGATATGATAAACACTCCCGGTATCCAATATCCATGTGTTATCATGAAAATCTGACAAGTGGAGACGGATCATGAATATACCTGAAGCTTCTCCAAGCTTCTGCCTCGCCTTCTCTACAAGGTAGTCCTTGCAGTTCCTCTTCCAATGTCCATCTTGGCTACAGTGGAAGTATTATCCTTTGTCCTTTCCTGGGTATTTCTTAGCAACCTTTGCCTTACCTGGTCTTTCTTTGCCCTTGCCCTTCTTAAGGGTTTTGCTGGCCTTCCTTTTCTTTTTGGTCTCACCAATATGGAGAACTGGCTTCTCCTTCTTGATGGCACTCTCAGCTTCCCTCAACATATTGAGGAGCTCAGAGAGAGTCACCTCAAACTTGCTCGTGTTAAAATTCATGATGAAGTGAGAGAAGGAATCTGGTAGGGACTGAAGTATAAGATCAACGCACAGGTTAACCTCTAGGACTATCTATATACTTCACAAAGCGAGTGATCTCATCCTCGCTTGCCCCTTCTTCCGGCGTGGGCAGAATTGTATCAAGGACATATGCGATTTTCTCCTCCATGAGAATAATTCTTAAATTACGGAGCTTTGGGACCAATGAGACGGTTGGCATCAAGTATGTCATATAGGGGTTTTGCAAGTGACAAGCAAGATATAGCATAAATTAAATAATATACAGATTTTGTAGAAAATACTAATTAAGATTTGGATTTCTATCTTAATATACTCCCACTATTTTCTTAGCGAATCACACAATACCCTCGACACGTGAGATGGAAGTCTCCGGTAGACTCCTAGTGGGGATCGGGATCTAATTGGCGTCTTAGTACAACCTCGAGGGACTCGACCAATTGCACTAAGCCCAAAAGGTAGGCAACTCTTGCCAATCACAACTCCTTGTGATTCCCAACACATTCGGCTGTCGAATCATCATGGTCTCGAGGGACTCGACCAACTATAATATTCAGTTAAGTCATCACCATCGTTACAAGATAAGTCTGATTTGATGATATGCCCTCGAGGGGCTCGACCAAGCGTACCATGTTCTCAGGTCACCGGTGATATCTCTATGTCGTAGGAAAGAACTCGATCACGTAGATAGGTGAGTCTCGAGGGATTCGACCAACTCAACCTATGTCGTGATTCAATTTCTTCCTATAACGATGGAAGGCTACGTGAGTCAATCTTATTGCCTCACGCTTACCGACTTAATATTATCGTAGGAGGGGTTTTTGTTTTGTATCGGTCTCCTAATATATTGTGTCACACACATACATATTTAATATATATCTACATCGCATGCAAATATATCTATACATATATCTAGTAGGTGTATAACACATCACATATGAAAGCCACACCAGATAATCATGAGCCGTCACCTAATATGATTAAGCCCAAGCCAATGGGCCTAATCACTCACAATAGGATCATGTGTGCATTAGCACATCTCCATGCCCTGTGATTGTTGATCTCGTCATCATCGATTCCGTCGGATCATCACATCATAATGTGTTGTAATCTCCCAACATGGCATCGTGGGTCCCGCTGTCACCTCCACGCTCCCGCTGCGCCTCTCTATGTAATTACAAATAATCACAGGCACGCAGGCCCAACAATAAATGAGAAACACACAGGCTCGGAAGCCCCAATAATAATAATAATCACAATTACACACATCACAACACATGACTCATGATCATCCATCCACATTATACATCACATGTATATCACATCATATGTAGGATTACTAGATATATATAATAATTAATTAAACTATTTAATTAATTATATTTATGAAATCAGGACATGCTCAGAATTTCCAGAATCGTCAAGGGTATTTTCATAATTCTGGATGAGAGGACAGTTCTCAAAATTTTCAAGGGTATTTTTGTAATTCTGGATGAGAGGACAGTCCTTAGAATTTTCAAAATTATTGAGGATATTTTAGGAATTATGTACATAAAAGGCACAGATTGGGGTCACGAGAAAAACCGAAGAAACTACGATATGTGAGAGATTGATTTTACCAAGGGAGATAATATATCCATGTATTCTAGATCCGAATGGAGAAGATGAAGGAGGTCAAGCGTCCTCCTCTCTAGCGGTATCCACACGATGGATCTCTGTAGCGAAACTCCTCCAATCTGATCTTGCAACTCTTGCGCAGAGGGAGGGAGGACAATAGGAGGTGGTGGCTAAAGCTGCAGCCTATCAACGATAAGTCTCCCCTCCTATTTATAGAGAGCAACAAAACCCTAGGGCTTATTCCTTAGTGGGTATCAGATCTTCATCTAATAACCCACTAACCTTACATTATTGGATCTCTATCTAATAATCTCCTTAGGCTTTAATTAGGCCTTAATCAAGGAGCCCATCAACATAGTGTCTCATCTAATGAGAATAGGGGCTAATTGGATCTTCGTCCAATCCTCTATTCGCTGAAGCATCCACCATATGTGTGTGACCCTCTAGGCCCGATACCAAGCTGGCCGTGAGTCACTCCCATTAGAACTCCTTCTGATATAGTGAATTATTATCCACATAATAATTCACTCGACTCATCGACTATGGACATACTAGGCCACTACACCATAGTCCCCAAACGGTATCAAATCTATCGGACCTATCTGTCCATAGTTACCATATATCTATAATCTCTCATCCAAAAATATCTCAGAGACCGTATATTGGATATGGTACTGTCAGGTCACATACGGAATCAGTTTGTCTTGCTCTATTCAGATTCTACCGGATAACTCCTTCTCTCTTAATCCGAATGACCCTGGCTAGGGATTTGTCTAAGCAAGCACATATGGGATATTCCTCTCGTGATACCGAGAGTGGATGATCCTCTATTGACACTCTAATTGCCTTCGTAAGGTTGGCTATCAATCCCGATAACTAGCTATATCGGATCTGGAACTTTCCAAACCTGTAAGTCTGGCGTCAAAGAAAGGAGTACTTATACAAGGTATCCTTGGTGTCTCAAGTCTTAAGGACCAGATACACAACTGGGACTATGGAATCACTGTCTAACGTTAGGTATCATTAACTATACAACATTCCATAAGCGGATCAATCAGTGAACTCATTCTCTAATGAGCACATGTACTATATCCTTAGTGTCTCCACACAGGTAGCTATGAGACTAGCCGCCTCCATAATATGGATGGGTATATAGTACACCAATCTATCTGGTTATCTCAATGTCCCTCTTGAGTAACCTATGATCGGGATTATTTAGGATCTATGTTTAAAGGTGAATCGATCTCATTATCGTGATCTCATCACGATCCGATTCTCATTGCACAGAACCAAGGATATCACAATATATATGTAACAAATAATATAATGTGAGAATATACCAATATTAATCATAAGCAAAAAGATCACACAGTGTGTCACACATGCCATCACTCACGTGATTGGCTTGTAGGGCACTTGTAACCAGCAATACCAATATAGGCCCTTTGCTGATCTGTCACGAAACTCTTCTCTTGTTAACTTTGTCAGTTGTGGTGACCGACTGGTCGTAGATGGGGCCGAGAGTCTCTGTGCTGTAGGTCGTGCGACAGCTTTGGTCCTTCGAGCATCTTGGTTCAACCTATCTTCGTGTAGCCGTGCAAATGAGATGGCTTTCTTAAGTGTGTACGGTTGTCGTGCTTTAACTTATTCTTGAATATCCGACATCCAGCCCTCAATGAAAGTCCTCAATATCTATTTTTCAGACCAATCACGAGTTTGATTAGTTAACCTTTCTATCCTGATTTGGTACTCTTGGATAGTAGAGGTTTGATGGATCTTTATTAGTTCTTCGTCAAGGTTCTTGTAATGATTGGTGCTAAATGTTTATATGCTTTTGGTTGGGATGTGGCTCTCATGCTCTGAGCATCTTGATTGAGGTGCCCTTCTTGAAGTTGTACAAAGGAGATCGACGTCATCGAGGTGTAGGGCTGCCATGTCTTATCCTTGCTTCTTATCTCTGATGGGTTCTTTCTGCAATCAGAATTTGCTCCATGTTGTGATCTTCTTGGGCTTGGTGATCGGCCCAATCTAAACTCCTCAAAGAGAGCGCATAATTTAGCATCCATACGCATCTCGAAAGCCTCCAATTTGGCTTCGAATAAGCCCAGCAATGTCATGACGTAAGGATCTCCAACTTGTCAAACAAACCGATTGAAAAGTGTAGCTATAATTTTCAGGTTGAAGGTAGTGAATGGCAGCAATATCGGGACTGCGGGGGTGAAGTCTCCAAGTGGAGGATGGCAGCCAAGGGTAGCAGCGACGGTGGAGAAAGAAGAGGGCAGCAGCAACGTCGGTTGCGATTGCGCTGCGACTTCGTGGCTGCAAGTGGCGTCGATTGCAACAAGGGTGCGGCTGCAATAGGAGGAAGATGGGGCAGCGATATACACAGCTACTATAGAGGAGGGCAACAGTGGTATGGAGCATGAGACGACTGCTGTTGTGTTCAATTTGTTGTTGGCCATGATCAAGATAGTTGACAACGAACGATTGTTGCGGGCTACGATGTAAACAAATTGCAACAAAAGATCATTGATGGCTGCGATCAAGGAGGATGACAGGAAGAGGTCGCTATTGGCATCATTGGGCAGTGAAAGATATGTGCTACGGTTGAAGGGATAAGGGAGATTGGGCGGCTAAAAGATTGGTGGACCGAAGGCTTCAGTTTTTGGGTGCCGTTTGTGACTGTTTTGGGTGTGATTTGGGGCTGTAGTTTTGTGGAGTTTAGGCTGTGAATTGATATGATTTTAGTGCTGTGATAGTAGTAGATGAAGGTTATGGACATAGATTTTAGATCTGCGATCGATGCCAGCAAAGGTAGGTGTATCGGTAAGGAAAGTTGGCTGAAAAGGTAAGTGGATCGATAATGAAGTAGGCTGCGGTTAGGGCTGATTTGGGTGGCTGTTTGGTTTTGGTTTAGGGTAGGGTTTTAAAGGGTTTTTGGTAAGGCTGATAGGGTTTGGTGATGAGGAAATGAGAGTTAAAAATCCCACAAAAAATAGCACTCAAATCCGATAGAATTCGACGAAAAAAAGTGCAACGCTGTGTAGTCCTACCGAACAGATTTTATGTCTGAGAAACGATGACTTATCGACATAATTTCCGGAGGAAAGTTTAAAAAAATTATACAGAAACCCCTGGTTTAGATGTTGGGAATACCAGTAAAAAGTTTGGCAAAATTTTGGCAGCATAACAGTAGGGAAATAGGGTAAAAGATGAAAGGTAGATCCTTCGTCTTAAAAATTCTAGAACTGCATGCTGGTGAAAGATTGCACAAGAAGACTGGTTCCAGAAGGAATTTTTTTCAAAAAATTAATCTTAGATGAAAGCCAAGTTGGTCTTTCGAATTGTATAAAAATTTTGGCCAAAAAGGATGAACAAAAGTTTGGTTTCAAGAGGCCAATAGACGGAAGGCAGATTCTACGTTATAAAATTTCAGTACTATGCAATGAAGAATCACAGCGCTATAAGTCATGCAATGAAGAATCGCAGTGCTATAAGTCCATATCCAGAAGGAGTTTTTTTACAAGATTAGTCTTAACTGAAAGTTAAGATGATCTATGAAATTGTATAAAAGTTTCAGTCGAAAAGGACAATTAAAAGTTCGGTTTTAAGAAGCAACAATTGGCTAAAAATTTCTGCAGTGTTTCACCTTCGCAATGATGATAACGTTTGCGACGGTTAAATTTTGCAGCAAGGAAACTTTTGGAAAAACTTCTTCCACGTGTAAGGTAAAGGATTTTGTAGTATTGAAGAGGCGTGGGTGATAAAAATATACCAGATCTCCAGATCAAACGCAGGGGGCATCGATAGATTGATTTGATCTGCGGCTAGGGTGGAAGGTGGTGGCGTGTGTCGTAGCAATTATGGGAATTTCTTGGGAAGGTGGAGGCGACTGAGATGGCTACAGGGGCAGCAAGATCACTGCTTTGATACCAGATGATAGAACCCCAGAAGGAGCTTTATAGATTTTGACCATTGAGGGTGATCAACCCTTGGAACACTGTAGGGGTTTCTCTCTCCTAGATTCGGCACAATGCTAAAATAAAATTGATAATTGCTTGATTCAAGAGGGGGGCAGCTACATCTTTAAATAGGGATCAAAACCCTAGCCTAAGGGGGTATTTGCCTAAATAAAATTATCCCTTTGCCCCTCCTATAGTTGACTTAACTTAATAGGAACAGGGGGCGGCTACGTTAGCTCTATAGCCGACCTAATCAGGGGAAAACCCTGGTCGACCAACCCAGTAAAGGAGGTGGCGACCACTAAGCCCTAAGGGCTAATCTAAACCCTAGCCATACTCCTTTATAAGATAGGAGTGGCTTTATTACAATCTAGCAGGGTTTTATTGACTACTTCTTAGGGAGATTAGGACTCAACCCTGCTGGAGTCCTATCATAAGGCTGAATAAAAGATTATAATTGCTTGATTCAAGAGGGGGGGTAGCTACATCTTTAAATAGAGATCAAAACCCTAGCCTAAGGGGGTGCTTACCTTAATAAAATTACCCCTTTACCCCTACTATAGCTGACCTAAGCAGGGGGAAACCCTTGCTGACCAACCTAGTAAGGTAGGTGGCGGCCACTAAGCCCTAAGGGCAAATATAAACCCTAGCTATACTCCTTTATAAGATAAGAGTGACTTTATTATAATCTAGCTGGGCTTTATTGACTACTTCTTAGGGAGATTAGGACTCAACCCTGCTGGAGTCCTATCAAACCCGCCCTCTTAAAATCAGCCTTGTCCTCAAGGGTGAGGTTCCATGAACACGGAGAATAGGGTTTTCAACTCCTCATATGATTCTCATGCTATTATCAACTGAACATTGGCCTCCTCATTAGCTGGGGTGTTAGTTGGAAGGATTTGGGTCGAGTCATCTTCTTTAAATTTCCATTTGAGGTGGGATACCCGGCGGATCAACTATAATCTTGATCTGGTGCACGGATCTGGTCTCCAGGTTAGGGCCTCAATATGGTCCCCAATTTTACAAGGCTTAAAGAAATAGGAAAACCACTTCCTTAAGGCTCGAGTTTCCTGCTAATCAGGTTGGAGATGTAAGGAAACTCGATCTTTAATTTTTTTTGTCCATTTTGATGTTTGTCGGGAGGCCATTTCTTCTTTACATGTGCTGACGTGAGCATGGATTGTAATTCTTTTGGGCTTACTCCTCTTTCGTGCCATGGACCATCTTCCATAAGGGTGACGTCGATCCCAACTCTAGATGTGTCTGCTCCAAATACGAACACATTGTCGTGTTCAGGTAATGCTAGCATCGATATAGATGGCATCATGGCTTTGGGGATCATGTGGATGCCTTTCTCCTGTTCCTTCTTGCGATTGTGGACTGTGGATCCGAGGTCATCATCAGGGAAGACTTTTAGCATCATGGTCCGCTCCTCGGTGAAGTCGTGGAAGTAGCCCGAGATGAGAGAGCACTACATCAAAACTCATAGCTGGTTCAGCTAAATATGGTACTTCAGGAAGAGCTTATCCCTGCAGACAAAGGGGCAATGCTTTTGGATATAAAGTATCATTGCAAGGGAAGGTTGTGGTCGAATGATCCATATTTCCCACGTCTCTTAGACGATCTTTTTAGCTTCGGTCATCTAAAAATATGGACAACAATATGACTGAATATGTGTTGGTGGTTCCCCTTGTAAGACCAACATACGGGGGTCGTGCAATCTGGTAGGAAGGAGTCGGCTCGGTTCAACGGACGTGCCTGAGATTTCAGCGAGCTTCTCCAAGCACTATGTCGAGATCATCTTTTTTTCATTATGTCCTTCCCACATAAGGTCACCTATTTTCTTTTGTCATTCATAAGGTTGTTGGAGCTCCTGGTGTCGGCGAGGATGGTGATGGGTTGATGCTTGATGAAGCCATCAATGTCCAATATCTTTGGTGGAGCATGAAAGGTGTAGGCGCCCGATTGTGGTTTTTCCATCATATCCTTCTTCTCAGACTCGAGAGCCATATCTTTGAGTTTGAGTTCTTCAGTGGGCTCAATCAATAGAGGTCTCTCTTTTTTACAATGGTGGTCTCAGCTCCACAGTTTATTACATTGCCAACATAGGCTCTTTGCCGATCTGTCATGAAGCTCTTCTCCTGTTAACATTTTCGGCTGAGGTGACCGGCTGGTAGTAGATGGGGCTGAGAGTCTCTGTGCTGCTGGTCGTGCAGTGGCTTTGGTCCTCCGAACATCTTTGTTCAGCCTATCTTCGTATAGTCGTGTGAAGGAGATGGTTGTCTTAAGTTTGTACGGTTGTCATGCTTTAACTTCTTCTTGAATCTCCGGCTTCAAGCCCTTAATGAAAGTCATCAATATTTGTTTTTAAACTAATCATGAGTTTGATTAGTTAACCTTTCAAACCTGATCTGGTACTCTTGGATGGTAGAGGTTTGATGAATCTTTGCCAATTGTCTATTGATATTATCGAAATCGATTGGTCCGAAGCGGTTTAGTAGTCCTTCCTTGAATCGCTACCAAGAGAGTCCTCCATGGGTGTGTTCAAACCAATGAAACCACTGAATAGCATCTCCCTTGAGGTGTATAGCAGCAATCTCCAGCCGTGTAGCATCGACGATTCGGTAGAACCGAAAATAGCGCTCCGCGCGCGATATCCATCCGATCGGGTCTCCTTCCCATCTTGGGAAGTCAACCTTCATGCATGGATTGTTGGGATCAGAGGTGATGTGTCCATGCTCTTGAGGATCATCTTGCCAGTCTGAAGTCTCTCCATGGTGTGACTTCCTCGGGCTTGATGGTCGGCCCATGATGAATTCAACGAAAATTGATCCCATCTTCTCCTCCATGCGGCTTTCAAAGGCTTCGAACTTAAAGTTGATGACCTCCTCTGATGTCATTGTGTATGCCTCTAGATCTGTAATATTGAAATCTCTCTTTTATTGTCGGGTTAGTAGCATGAGAATTTTGGAGAAGGGGGTGGCCGGTTGAAAGGTGAATCAGTTTGGATGGGAGTAGGCTACAGTTTAGGGTTGATTTGGGTGGCTGTTTGGTTTCGGTTTAGGGTAGGGTTTTGAAGGGTTTCAAGTGAGGATAGTATGGTTTGGTGATAAGGAAAAGAGGGTCTAAAATCCCACAAAAAATAACACTCAAATCTGATAGAATTTGATGAAAAAAAGTGCTGCGATGTGTAGTCCTGCTGAACAGATTTTACGTCGGAGAAATGATGACTTCTCGACATAATTTCCAAAGGAAAGTTCAAGAAAATTATGCAAAAACCCTTGGTTTAGATGTTGGGAGTACCAGTAAAATGTTTGGCAAAATTTTGGCATCGTAACCATAGGGAAATAGGGCAAAAGACGAAAGGTAGATCCTTTATTGTAAAAATTCTAGAATTGTGTGTTGGTGAAATATTACACAAGAAAACTAGCTCCAGAAGGAATTTTTTCAAGAAATTAATCCTAGATGAAAGCCAAGTTTATCCTTGGGATTGTGTAAAAATTTTGGCCAAAAAGGATGAACAAAAGTTCAGTTTTAAGAGGCCAATATACAGAAGGCAGATTCATTATCGTAAAATTTTAGCATTGCGCGACTAAGAATCGCAGTGCTATAAGTCTGGTTCCAGAAGGAGATTTTTGATGAGATTAGTCTTAGATGAAAGCTAAGATGATCTATAAAATTGTATAAAAGTTTCAGCCAAAAAGGACAATTAAATGTTCAGTTACAAGAAGCAACAGTCGGTTGAAAATTTTTGCTGCGTTTCGCCTTTGCAACGATGATAACGTTTGCGACGGTAAAATTTTACAGCAAGGAAATTTTGGAAAAACTTCTCCCACATATAAGATAGAGGAATAAATGTAGCAAGAGGTGTAGGCTTTGGAGTTTTTACTAGATATTTGATGTTGACGTAGAGGAAGGCAGCAGATTGATGGATCTACAGCTTGGTTGGTGACGATGGAGGCGACGTCAAAAGCAATTATGGGAATTGCTTGGGAAGGTGGAGGCGGCAGAGATGGATACATGGCAGCAGGAATGCAGCTCTAATACTAGATGATAGAACCCCAGAAGGAGCCCTATAGATTTTGATCCTTTGGGGATCAACCCTTAGAACGCTATAGGGGTTCCTCCCTCCTAGACTCGGCACAAAAGCTAAATAAAAGATGATAATTACTTGATTCAAGGGGAGGCGGCTACATCTTTAAATAGGGATCAAAATCCGAGCCTAAGGGGGGGGCTTACCTAAGTAAAATTACCTCTTTGCCCCTCCTATAGCCGACCTGCCTTAATAGGAACAGGGGGGCGGCTAGGTTGGCTCTATAGCCGACCTAAGCAGGGGGAAACCCTGGCCGACCAACCCAGTAAGGGAGGTGGCGGCCACTAAGCCCCAAGGGCTAATCTAAACCCTAGCTATACTCTTTTATAAGATAGGAGTTGCTTTATTACAATCTAGCATGGTTTTATTGACGACTTCTTAGGGAGATTAGGACTCAATCCTACTGGAGTCCTATCAACCGTCGACGTTCACGATTGTACCGCTCATACCCAGATTTTTTTTGGATATATTTGAATTTTTAGCTCTACTTTCTGAAGCCAATTGGGGTTTATAAATACCCCAAGTCTTCTTACATTGAGCATAAGAATTTTTGGGCAAGAAAACTAAGAAAATAGTGTACTAAAAGTGTGCAAAAAAAAATAAAGGGTGTAAGGGGGTGAGCAAGAAAGTTTGTAATATTTGTAAAGGTCTCCCTTGTGAGTTGTAAGTAAAATACTTGTAAGGGTTTGGTCTTCACCCGAAGAAGATCAGTAGTGGACACCGACAGATCTCAACGAAGGGGACTCGGGAAGTGGACGTAGGCCAAGTTGTGGCCAAACCATATAAATTGTGAGCATCTCTTAATTTTGCTTTCTGATTATAGATATTCTTATTCGAAGCTTTCCTTTAGCAAGATCATAACTTAACTTTGTTAAATAGTTTCATTTTTCATTTACTCAACTTGAACTAAATGCTTTTGATTTCTGGTTTTGCTTCAAAGGAAGTTTTCTTTAAATCAAAATTTCAGTACTTGCACTAATTCACCCCCGCAATGCCAATTGATCCTAACATATGGCAGCGAAGGGAATATGGATCGAGTCTCATTAAGGGACGGAGGTAGTAGAAGATGGGTGGACGTTGGTGATGTAGCTGGGCAGCGGGAACTAGCAGTGACGATGGAGAAAGAAGAGGGCAGCAGCAACGCTTGTTATGGCTGTGACTGTGTGGACTGCAGGTGGAGATATTGGTTGCCGGCGACGGTAGATGGGGCAACAGTAGTGGCTAGAGTGACGGTAGGATGAGGCGCTATCGACGGTAGTAGAGGAGGATGCAGGGGAGGAAACGGGTAGCGACGACAAGCAGTAGGGGAGCAACGATGCTGCTAGTGCAAGTGGAGAAGGCAACAGCAATAGCGGGGATAGGATAGCGGTAATAGGGTCATATGGTTGCCGGCTACTACAGAGGAGGGGGCAATTACGGCAGAGGGAAAGAGGAACAGTTATAGTAGAGGGAAGAAGAAGGGCAGCAACGCTGGCGTCTCGACTACGGCTGCAAACAACAGATGGGCGACGTGGGCTGGCAGCAATGGGGCACTAGAGAGAAGACTAGAGAGGGAGCAGGGCAAGGAAGAGGTAGGTAGCAGAGATGGCAGATGAATAGTAGCGGTAGCAGGAGAATCAACAACGACAAGGAAGGGCAACAATGTCGCAGACGATGGTGGGCGATAGTAGAGGAGAGGGCTCTAGTAGCAAGGGGACCTCGGTGGCAAGAAGAGGATGTCCGGCAGCAGCGGTAGAAGAAGCAGAGGTTGCTCTATTTCTGTCGTACTGCGGAAGAAGATGCTGGTGACGCCGAAAGATCATAAGTGGTTGAGGGCAATGGCCGCAGTGGCGATGGCAGTGATGATAGGGCAACAACTGAGAATGGGCCATGGTTGTGGCAGGCGAGGCATGGGAAACTACGGTGACGGCTCGTTGTTGCTCGAGCAAGCAGCAAATGAGGGTGATCAAGGCTGCACCTTGTCACGAACAGTCGTTGCTCAACCGCAACTCTTCGTTCCGTGAATCGTTCATCGCTTCTTGTTGCTTGTATAGATGTTGGGCAGCCTGTTTTACCTTGTTTTGTGTGATATTGCCTAGAAATTACGAGCATAAATAGTTTGTCAGGCTACAGAATGATCGCTCGCTGCGCAGAGTCAGAACATGCCAAACCTGCCCCAAAACTGCCCAATTTTGGGTCATTTTCGTGTGCTATGATGACTAAGTTGAGCAGAGTAAAATGTCAGTCATCTTAGCCCTCTGGAACCCCTCGGGTGGCACAAGGCTAGATGGGGCTTCGGGACAGTAGTCGGGCATGAGCACTCAAAGAAATTGAAGTATTTTACATCCGACACCCTTGGGAACCATCATTTATGGACTTGCGATCGTTCTTACAGCCCTCTAAAGTCCTGTTTCGCTTTCTTTCTCTCTTTTTCTGCTGCACACAAGGTGTTCGATGAATTGCTTGTAAGAGCTGCCCTCTTGGCGAGACGTCGGGACTTGTCCGTCGCTCGTCTTCAAAAATAATCAACTTCCCTTTTTGCAGGTCCTTCGGGACCTGCACGAGATTGCAATTGGGCTGACCCTTTGCGAGCAAATACGCTTCGACATTTCATGACTTAGGCAATCCCAGCTAAGTCTGGAACATTAGGCAAAGATTGCTTCGTGACTTAGGCAATTTCAGCTAAGTCTACAAGTTTGTCGCAAGGGTTCCACACGGCTTAGGCAAATTCCGCTAAGTCCGTGACAAGTTGGAAGAGGAAGAAGAGGGCAGTGGCGAGGGTCCGACGAGTGGTGGTTGTGCATGGTCGAGGGCTGAGCTACGGTAGCGGAAAGCAACAGTGATGCGCAAGTGGCAAGGAAGGCAGCAGTGTAGGGTGTGGCAGTCATAGTTGTCAGTGGAGAAGAGGAAATGAGGGCTGCGATCCTGGTTGGAGTTGATGGCAGTAGCAGCAATGCTGGCGATGAAGGATGGACATGGCACTAGTAAGACCCTACAGCGGCAACAGATGGCGGATAGTGATGGGAAAAGATATAGATCGAGCCTCACTGAGCGATGGAGGAGATGGAGGGATAGTGGCAGCGACGGCAAGTGAGCAGTAGGGGAGAAGGGAAAAGCAAGGAAGAGGTAGTGCTCTTCTTCTTCTCCTCTCTCTCTCTTTTTTTTTTCTTTTTTTTTTTTTGCCTGATGATAGTTGCAACAAAGATGGTGAGAAATTGTAGCAAGGTGACAGGTGCAACGGTGACGATGACGACGGCAAGGACTGTTGCGACAGTGTGGATGATGAATGATAGCAGCGAAAGTGCATAGGAATGCTACTCTGATACCAAATGATAAGAACCCTTAGGTTTCGATCCAAGAGGAAGAGGGATAAACGATCACTTCGAGGGGATCAGGTCTCCTTAATCACTTCGAGGGGATCAGCCTCTTTAATCTCTATAGGGGATCAGCCCACCTAGGGTTTTGCCTATTGGCTAAAACATAACTTCTTCATTGATTGCTTAAAATAAAAGAGTTTACACCATTTTTTATAGTGTTCTACTAAGAGTCCCTTTAGGCTTGGACTCAGAGTCCCTTTAGGCTTGGACTCAGAGTCTCACTAAACTTGGACTCTTAATTAATTGATAAAATCCTAACTGAAAATAATAACATAATAACTAACTCCATCCTAACTTAATATAATAACCAACTCCAACCAAACTTATAATTGACTCGATTGGGCTAACTTGACCTATAACTGCTTCGATTAAATAAACCAACATGACTCAACTTGAATTAATTATGAACGGATGGACTCGACCCTGTTAGGGTCCTATATATTATTATTGACATATCCTCACTTTATATTATATATATATATATATATATATATATATTCTGATGTCTTTGGTTCTATGCAATAGGAATCAGATCATGATGAGATCACGATAATGAGACTGCTTCACCTTTAAACACAAATCCTAAACAATCTCAGTTATAGGTTACTCGAGAGAGATATTGAGATAACCCGATAGATCGATGTACTATATACTCATCCATGTGATGAAAATAGCTGGTCTCATAGCCACTTATGTGGGGACACTAAGGATACATTACAGGTGCTCATTAGAGAATGAGTTTACTAATTGATCCGCTTATGGAATGATATATGGTTAATGATACCTAACATTAAATAATAATTCTATAGTCTCAATTGTGTGTTTGGTCCTTAGACTTAAAACACCAGAGATGCCTTGTTTGAGTACTCCTTCCTTTGACACTAGACTTACAAGTTTAGAAAGTTTCAAATCTAGTATAGTCGATTATCTGGATTGGTAGCCAACCTTATGAAGGTAATTTAGTGTCGATAGAGGATCATCCACTCTCGATATCGCAAGAGGAATATCTTGTGTATTCTTGCTCGGACAAATCCCTAGCCAGGGTCATTCGGATTGAAAGGAAGGGAGTTCTTTAGGAGAATCCAATTAGAGTGAGACTCGGATGGATTTTGTATGTGGCTTGATAGTACCATGTTGAATATACGGTCTGTGGGATATTAGATGTATGAGTGACTATAGACACACGGTAATTTAGGATAGACAAGTCCAATGGATTATATCCCTAGTGTCGTTTGGAGACTATGACGCAGTGGCCTAGTACGTCCATAGTCAATGAATCGAGTAAATTATTATGGGGTAATAATTCATCAAGTCAGAAAGAGTTTTGATAGGTGGAACTCATAGACAGCTTGGTTGTTGGGCCTAGAGGGTCATAATGGATGTTTCAGTGAATAAAGGATTGGATATGAGTTATCCAATTAATCTTTATTCTCATTTGATGTGACTCAGCATTAGTAGACTCCTTCTATGGGGCCTAATTAGAGGTCAATTAAGATTATTAGATATGTTAAGATCAATTGGCACTAAGAGGGGGAGGGAGAGGGTCAATTAGTGCAAGTGTTGAAATCTCAATTTAAAGAAAACTTCTGTTTGAAGCAAAACCTAAAATCGAAAACATTTCATTCATGTTGAGTAAGTAAGTAATAAAACTATTTGATAAAGCTAAGTTATGATTTTGTTAAAGGAAAGCTCGAATATTAACATGTATAATCAAAAAGCAAAGATAAGAGACGCTCAAACTTTATAGTGGTTCGGCCACAACTTGGTTTACATTCACTTCCTAAGTCTCCTTCGTCGAGGGCCGATGGTGTCCACTACTAATCTTCTTCGGGTGAAGACTAAACTCTTACAAGTATTTCACTTACAACTCACAAGGAAGACCTTTACAAGGATTATAAACTTTCTTGCTCACTCTCTTACCATCTTTCTTTTTCTTGCATACTTTTAGCACACTTTTCTTTTATTTTTTTTGCCCAATATCTTGCACTCAATACAAGAAGCCTTGGGGTATTTATAGACCCCAATTGGCTTAAAAAAATAGAGCTGAAAGCTACCCTAAAAATAAGGCAACAATGGTACAACTACCGACCTGGGCGATACGACCGTCGACCTGGGCTGTACAACCACCACCCACCGACGGTACTACTATCGAGAATCTCGAAAAAGTATTTTTTACACTTTTCTATTCCCGACTTGTACCTTCAGTTGACCCCTTTCTAGGTCAACCAAATGAGCTCAACCTGAGCTCAATCCAAACCCAAACATGGACCTAGTTTACCTCACTTGAGTTAATTTTGATTCCTTTCAAATTTAACTCAATTAGGACTCTACACCAAATTGATATTAACTACGACATACTAAGACATACAAATACAATCAATTTGACTAATATGTTAAGTGACCTTCCCAACTCCTGGTGATCTTCCCAGTAACCTCTGTTGAACTCCTGGCGAGTCTTGGTCATCTTCTGGCGAACCCCCGATGCATCCTCGGTAAGCTCCCAATCACCTTCGGTGAGCTCTCGATGAACTCCCAGCAAGCCCCCGAAACCTTCAGCGATCTTCCAACGAACTCCTGGCAAGCCCCCGATACCATCGATGAGCTTCCAACAATCTCCCGGTGAGTTCTCACTACATCGTCATTAATCATCAATCTCAAACATTTTTTACCTTAAGTCATCAATCTTCAAATCCTCAAAGACTTTACAAGTATACAATATTACATATAAATTCATGGATTAGTTATACTTTAATTTTAAATTTTCCTCTTAAATCATCAATCATTTATTCCCCTTTGTTTATCAATAAAAAGACAAATACCCATTTTACCATTTTTCTTACATGTGTCATCAATATGTCATTTCTTTCCCTTTGTCATAAATAAAAAGGTAAAATATTGAGCAAATAATTTCAAGGCACATAATCTTATCATGTGTCAAATTTGTTCGTATTTGTAAAATATTGATTATATATCTAAAAATTTAGTGCATCATTGCTCCCCCTTAATAAAATAGGATAAGAGACATAATTTTCTCATGAAAATTTTTCTTTCCCTTTGTGAATAACAAGAAATGAATGGGAGAGGGCATCAAAGATCCAAAAATTTAGTATCAAAAGAAAAATAAAGTATGGAGTGATACATTCAAAAGTATTCATCAAGGATATAAAAGATCAATGAATCAAAATAATTTTTGAGAGAGGATACAATAGAGATCTCATATCAAGCATCATAAAAGTTCATATCACATAGTTCTCTTTTCTAAATATTCATCAAGATTCATAAATTGAAATAATATTTGAGAAAGGATAAAAATATCATCACAAAAAGAACTTCAAATCTCATTCTTGTAATGTTAATTTCAGATAGAATCATTTTGGAAGAGAACTCAAGAAATCCAAGAAGTATTAAGAGCTACTCATGCAATTAATTTATCTTATATAAATATTTATTCCATCAAAGACTTGATTAGATAAAAAGTTCATGAATCACATGATGTGAAACTATCTCATGCATTCGGAAGATTTAAAATCATCTCATGTAAATTTTGAGAAAAAACTCAATTTGCAAAAGCAGGAATATGATATAAAGCGTATACATTTGAAGAATTTAAAATCATCTCATATAAGTTTTAAGGAAAAGATCATTTTGTAAAAAGAAAGAATGTGATGACAACTCATGCATTAAAAACATTTCAAATTTTTTTATAATCAAATTGTTCCTCGACTAGTAGCTTTGTTGTTAAGATATTAATTTTCTCTCTCTTTGTGATTGTTAAAAAGAACTATAATGGTATAATTTTTTTTTTACATCCATGTTCTAATTACACTCAAAATTACAAGGGGATCATGTCATTAAAGATGAAAAATCAAATCTTTAAGTACCAAAAGACATGATTTAATAAATTTGCCCCTCCTTTTTTGTTTGTGAATTTCAACATAAGTAATCAAGAAATCTTATGTATTTAAAATTCTAAGTAAAATAGAAATCAAATTATGCAAATCTTATTTATTTAAAATTCATAATTTTCTTTTAAGTAAATCGCTCCTCATCTAATGTTGGAATGTTTTTCATAATCAAAGTATTTAATTTCGTTATTACAAAATATTACTTTTGTCGCCCCCTTGGTCATCGTCAATGCAAAAGCTAAAATACAATAGTACAAAATTAATTTTAAGATCATAACAAATAGTATGAAAAATCTCAAGGTAATAGAATATATCATTCATAAATATAAGAGAATCATAAATCATGACATGAAAGATATCAATTCGTGAATACTAAAGGTCATGATTCAATTTAACATCTCTCCTCTTAGATAACAAAAAGAAATTTTAAGAGATCAATTTTGTAAGCAAAATCTTAATTCATAGAAATTATCAAGTTATAAATATCACAAAATTAACATCATGATTTTACAAAGTGAGATATGGAAATACAGGATCTCAATTTATGTATAAGTGATTTTAAATAATCAAGATTATTGTTTATAAAAAGATTCATGTTATAGTTCCAAAAAGATAAAATTATGATTCATTTATAAAATTCTCTTTAATAAAGGGAAGGAATCTTAGTAAACGATCTTGGTTTATATAAAGTTCTGAGATTATAATTTTCAAGATTTCAAGGTCATGATTTGGAAAATATCCTTTTTAAATTTAAATCATCAAATTATTTGTGTAGTTTAAGAGATTCAATAATAATAGTACAATTTTATCTCTTCTTGAAGGGTTGATTGGATAAAAATATTTTTCAATAAGAATTATCTTTTAAGACTAAAAACCAAATTTCATTCTAGAAGAAATCAACAAGGTCATTACTATAACACATCAAAATAATAAAACGTCTTCAAAACAAAAATTCTGTTAGGATCAATTGGTAAAAATGAATGAGTGTTTGAATGAAAGTTGGTAAGTTGATAAGTAAACCCGAAAGATAAGCAACGTGAAAATTTTACTTTCAAAAAGTGAGTTAAATCGGAAACATCAATACAAGAAAATGTAAGCAATTTAAAGTAAAGAAACAAATCACGATTTTATAGTGGTTTGATGCCAAAGGCCTACGTCCACTCCCGAGTCCTCATTCTTGAGGCACACCGGTGTCCACTACCAATCTTCTTTGGGTGAAGATCAAACCTTTACACTTGCTTACAAGGGAGACTTAAGAAGTTACTATCTCTAAGCTCTCTCCCTTCCCTTTTCTTTTTTTTACAAATCACACATAATATTTTCTCATAACATAATCCCCCAAAAAGTGTGTTTTGAATGCAAGAAACTTGGGGTATTTATAGGTCCTAAATTGGTTTCAAAATTGGAGCAAAAATCCAGGTACAGGCGGTTCACCTACCGGCCTGAGCAACTCAGCCGCCCGAATACCTGGGTACAGGTGGTAGCCGGCCCTGAGCGATTTACCCGTCGCCTGAATTTTATGGTACGAGCGGTCCAACTGCTGCTCACCGGTGCTTTACCCGTCAGAATTTCTGCAAAAGTGGTTCCCTCCACTTTTCTAATTCCGACTTGACTTTTACGTTGACCAGCTCTTTGGTCAACTGATTGAGCTCAACCAAACATAGTAGTGGATCTGGTTGCCTTATTGAGTTTATTTGGAGTCCTTTCAAATCCAACTCAATTAGGACTTAACTTCTAACTAAGACTCAATGATTACAACACTTAATAACCAATTAAGCTTAAATAAGACATCACTTCCGCATAATCCGGCAACCTCCAGTAATCTTGCGGCAAGTCCTCCGGTCTTCTTCCCGGTAATCTCCCTTCGCGTTCCCAGCGAGCTTCTCGATTTCTTTGACGAATCTCCTAGCGAACTTCCGGCGAGATCCCACCGCATCGTCCAAACCTGGCCCGATGCCTAAGCTTTATCTTAGCCCATCATTTGGTTGTAACTTCATTGATCCTGCTATAGTTAGACCTACACGATGCTAATTATGACTTAAAATATAATCATAATTGCCAAGCATCCATTACAAGATCATCTTAACTCCCGGCAAGCTTTTTGGCTACCCCCGATGATCTTCTGGCGAGTCTCGGTCTTCTTCTGGCAAACTCCCTTACGCCATCCTAGCAAGCTCCCGATACCCTCTTTGAGCTTCTGAAGTACTCCTAGCAAGTTCCCAATCGCATCGACTCGATGCATGGACTTGACCTTGGCCAATCTTGATTGTAATAATCCTTCTGTCATAATTAATCTTGCATCAATCAACTCTAACAATCCTATTAGACAAACTCATTTCCAAATTTATTCAAAAGTAATCCATCATTCAATTATATAACCTTCTTTATGTCAACATATAACCCATCCAATATTTCAATCATTCACGCTAATAATTTTTAATCTATCATCAAAAAACCTTTCTCCATAAATTTTAACTTAGATAATTTTGCATTAAAAATAACTAAGCATGCTCTAGCTATGCATCATCATGATTATCAAAAATTATTTTTAATAAAATAATTTGTTATAATCAAAATAAAGATAATTAAGTTTTAATCATCTTGATTCAAATATTTTTTCTTCATTTTTGTCATTTTGACTATAGAGCTTAATAAGTGAGTTGGATCTCAGGTCATATAGCTTGAGCATCTACTATCAAGATATCATTCCTTTTTTCTTCTAGTCTTGTTAGGAGATAACTCTACAAGATGAGGGATTTTAGTTCAAGTACCCATTTGAGTTTGGGTCCCTCATAAAGGTTATTCCCATTTTTACTAATGACTTGAGGTTATTTATTGTTCCTTTAGGAACCCAAATTAATTTATGTGGACTATATTTTATAAATGAACACTTATAAGCTATATGTCCTAATCTACTATAAAAGTTGTATCTAATTTGAGATGAAGAGTTTAAAGTGGGTCCTTTAATAAAGATAGTTGGCTTTTGTTGACGATTGCCCGTAAAGCCTATACTTTCTTTCTTATAATCATGACCCTTATTTGTAAGGATCATGTTTAGAGATTTATTCCCGATTTTAAATTTTTCTAAGTTTATTTTAACATGATATTTTCCTTTTTAAGTTCTTCTAATGTTTTATATTTAAGGCAAGAATTATGTGATTGTGATGCATTATTCATTTCTTCAAGTTTACTAACTAATGATGCATACTCTTTCTTAAGTAGTTTATAGGATTTGCTAATCATTCTAAATTTATCATAAAACTCATAAAAAATATTTAATAATTCATCAAAAATAAATGAGACATTGGAGGAATCACTTACCTCATTGTTGATGGCCATAAGCACAAGATTCTCCATGTCTTCTTGATTGTGATCTTCATCTTTGGAGCACCTTGTCTTCTTGCATTTATAGTAAGAGTTTTGTCCAATTTAAGTTCATCTTATAGTTTTTTATTAATTTACCTGATTTATTTGTCAAAGATTCAAGGTCCTCATCACTTGAGGTTTTACTCAATGAGTTATCTGTTGTTCTCAATTATATTTTCTTCCTATTCTTTGGAAAGAATAGTTCTTTTGTTCTTGGTTCACAATCCTTCTTATTCTTTGGAATGTTTTATTCTTGTGTTCTCAAAGTAATTTCCTTCCTATGCTCTAGAAGATGTTCTTCAAGTTTACTTTTACGGATCATTTCATTTAATGATTCATTTAATTCAGTTGTGCTTTCGTATGTGATTTTTAATATATGCCATATATCAAAAGTCGAATCACAAGAATAAACTCGATCAAACTTTCTTTATTTAAAGCAAAAAACAAGACATTCATAACTTTGGCATTTAAAGAAAATATATATTTTTCATGATCATTCCAATCCATTTATTTGATTGGATGACTTCTGAAAAATATTTTCGACAATACACCATAAATCAAAATCTAGAGAAATCAAGAAAATACACATTCGAATTTTTCAAGAGGCGTTATCCGTCCCATTAAACATAGAACTTGAGATGCATTGACCCTCATTAATATCATAATTAGTCAGTTACTCACTTGGGTGTTAATCCAATGAGTACAACGTGGCTCAGATATCAATTATTAGCATCAATTAGCACTAAGAGGGGGGTGAATTAGTGCAAGTGTTGAAATCTTGGTTTAAAGAAAACTTTCGTTTAAAGTAAAATCGGAAATCAGAAGTATTTCATTCAAGTTGAATAAGTGAGTAATAAAACTATATTTAATAAAGCTAAGATATGATCTTACTAAAGAAAAGCTCGAGTATAAACATGTATAATCAAAAAGTAAAGTTAAGAGACGCTCACAATTTATAGTGCTTCAGTCATAACTTGGTTTACATTCACTTCCTAAGTCCCCTTCGTCGAGGGCCGACGGTGTCCACTACTAATCTTCTTCAGGTAAAGACCAAACCCTTACATATATTTCACTTACAACTCACAAGGGAGACCTTTACAAGAATTACAAACTTTCTTGCTCACTCCCTTACCACCTTTCTTTTTCTTGCACACTTTTAGCATACTTTTTTTCATTTTTTTGTCCAACATCTTGTGTCAATGCAAGAAGACTTGAGATATTTATAGACCCCAATTGGCTTAAGAAAACGGAGCCAAAAATTTAACTATATTTGAAAAATCTGGGTACGGGCAGTACAATCGTCAATGTCGATGGTACCACCGAAAGCTACCCTGAAAATAGGATGATGGCAGTACAACCACTGACCTGGGTGGTACTACTAGTTACAAGTGCCCTACAAGCCAATCACGTAAGTGATGGCACGTGTGACACGCTATGCGATCTTTTTGCTTATGATTAATATTGGCATATTCTCACATTATATTATCTGTAGCATATATATTGTGATGTCCTTGGTTCTATGCAATGGAAATCGGATCGTGATGAGATTACGATAATAAGATCGATTCACCTTTAAACACAGATCCTAAATAATCCCGATCATAGGTTACTCGAAAGGGACATCGAGATAACCAGACAGATCGGTGTACTATATACCCGTCCATATGATGGAGGCGGCTGGTCTTATAGCCACTTGTGTGGAGACACTAAGGATATAGTATAGGTGCACATTGGAGAATGAATTCACTTATTGATTCGCTTATGGAATGTTATATAGTTGATGATACCTAATGTCAGATAGTAATTTCATAGTCTCAATTATGTATCTGGTCCTTTGATTTGAGACACCAAGGATGCCTTGTATGAGTACTCCTTTTTTTAACGCTAGACTTACAAGTTTGGAAAGTTTCAGATCTGGTACAATTGGTTATCGAGATTGGTAGCCAACCTTACGAAGGCAATTGAGTGTCAATAGAGGATCATCCACTCTTGGTATCACGAGAGAAATATCTCATATATGTTTGCTCAAACAAATCCCTAGCCAGGGTCATTCAGATTGAGAGAGAAAGAGTTCTCTAGTATAATCCAATTAGAGCAAGACAAACTGATTTTATATGTGACCTGACAGTACCATGTCCAATAAATGGTCTTTGGGATATTAGTTAGATGAGAGATTATATATACACGGTAATTATGGATAGACGGGTCCGATGGAATTGATCTCCATGTACTGTCTAGGGACTATGTCGTAGTGGCCTAGTAAATCCATAGTCAATGAGTCGAGTGAATTATTTTGGGGATAATAATTCACTACATCAGAAGAAGTTCTGATGGGAGCAACTCACAACCAGCTCAGTATCGAGCCCAGAGGGTCACACACATATGGTGGATGCTTCAGCGAATAGAGGATTATATGGAGATCCAATTAGCCCCTATTCTCATTAAATGAGACCCCATGCTGATGGGCTCCTTGCTTAAGGCTCAATTAAAGGCCTAAGAAGATTATTGGATAGAGATCCAATAATGCAAGGTTGGTGGGTTATTGGATGGAGATCCAATGCCGACTAAGGCAAGACCCCTTGGTTTTTTGTGGCTCTTTATAAATAAGAGGGGAGACTCATGGTTGATAGGCTGCAGCAGCCATGGCCTCCCCCTCCTATTCTCCTCCCTCCCTCTGCAAGAGTTGCCAGATCAAATTGGAGGAAATTTGCTGCAGAGATCCATTGTGTGGATATCGCTAGAGAAGAAGATGCTTGACTTCATCCTCTCTATCCGGATCTGGAACACAGGGATATACGATCTCTCTAGGTAAAAATAATCTCCATATAATACGATTTTTTTTATTTTTGTGGCTTTCTCGCGACCCAATCTTTTGCACGATGATTTGATCTACATGAGAAACCAATTTTTGTTTTGATTTCCACTGCACATATGATTCTCCCGCTAAGGTTTCCCAATAGGTACGACCACTGACCTGGGTGGTACAACTACCACCCACCGGTGGTACAACTACCACCCACCGGTGGTACTACCATCGGGAATCCCAAAAAAGTATTTTCTACACTTTTCTATTCCCGACTTGTACCTTCAGTGACCCCTTTCTAGGTCAACCAAATGAGCTCAACCTGAGTTCAATCCAAACCCAAACGTGGACGCAGTTTGCATCACTTGAGTTAATTTAGATTTCTTCCAAACTTAAACTCAATTAGGACTCTACACTAAACCGATGCTAACTACGACATACTAAGGCATACAAATATAATCAATTTGACTAATGTGTCAAGTGACCTTCCCAACTCCTAGCGATCTTCCCGGTAACTTCTAGTGAACTCCCAACGAGTCTCGATCATCTTCTAGTGAACCCCCGGTGCATCCTCGGTAACCTCCCGATCAACTTCGGCGAGCTCTCAATGAACTCGCAGCATGCCCCCGATACCTTCGGTGAGTATTTGGCAAACTCTCGGTAAGCCCCTGATACCTTCACGAGCTTCCGACAATCTCCTGGTGAGTTTTCATTGCATTGTCCCAACCTCGGTCTGATGCCCGAACTTGACTCCGACCCAACATCTGATTGTATTGCCTTGTCGTAGTGTTAGGACCCTAACTAAGTCGGGTCCTAGTCGATTGAGTTGAGTCCTTAGATTGGGCCTTGTTGGCCAACCTAGACCTAACATTAGGTCGGCTAGGAGGATATTTGAGTCCATTGTAATAAATCATCCCAAATCCTTGTAGGATTAAGATTCGGTTGAACTGGAGTTTAGTTAGGAGTTGGAGTTGGATACGAGTTGGAGTTAACTAAGTCAAGCTTGTAACCAACCCAATTGGCTACCCACTTTAATGAGGGGAAGAGCTCTATTCAGTTAGGACTCTCTCAAGGGTTGATTAGGAGTTGGAGTCTTAGTTTACTTAGAGTAGGAGTTGCTTCTTAGAGTTAGAGCTGGAGTTGTTAGAAGTAGAAGTCTTGAGTATAAGTCATATTAGGAGTTAGAGTTTAGAAGCCTTATAAATAGCTTATATTCTCCCCTCTTTTTATCACCAACAGTTCAATTATTTTTTAGCCTATGTGCAGAAAACGAAGGAGGGAGGAACCCCTATAGAGTTCCAAGGAGGTCGATCCCCTATAGAGATCACCCCAAGCTTAGAATCCATAAGGGTTCTAACACTTGGTATCAGAGCAGCATTCTTGGCATCTCGCTGCCCTTCTATAGCCATCTATCATCCCTCCACAGCTACCCAAGCAATTCTCACAATTGCTTAAAGATCATCGTTGAATCCCGCCGTCATCTTCACTACCGCAGATCATCCTTTGATCTCCCGATAAATTGTAACAGGTTTTGGTTTCCTACCTTACTGCTGCTGAATTTAGTTATCCTTATTTAAAAAACCCAAAAAATTCATACCTATCTTATTGCACAAACTTGTCATTGTAAAGTTTCCATCTCTACAACGAAAATTATACCGTAGAATTTCAGCCACATAGCATTGCTTATTTAATTTTGCTGCTACATTTTTTCTATCCAAATCTCTACAAAATTTTCACAACAGATTTGGCACTTCCTAACAATGGATTTCCTTTTGGTTTTGTTGAAAAATTATCAATATAAACTTCTGATCTTTTATGTCTAAAATGTTGCACTTTGGATGTAAAATTCTGCTATAATTCATACCCATGATCTTCGATTTTGCCAAACCTTTTGCTGTCATTTTCTTTCACAAATTTTTTTTTGACATTATCTTTCCCTTACCAATAGATTTTCCTTGAGTTTTACTCAAATTCTTATTCTCAAATATTAGAAAAAAAATCTTATCTATACTGTTAAAATCTTTCGACGAAAAAATTCTGTCGTTGCACCTTCTCGTAATATTTGATCTTGTCAAATCTTTTACTGCCATAAATTTCTATGAATTTTTTGATGGCATTATCTCTCCCTTACAAGTGGATTTCCCTTAAGTTTTACTTGAATCCTTGTTTCAAATTGCTAGGAAAAATTACATTTATATTGTTGAAATTGTTTTGACGAAAAAATCTGCTACTATGCCTTTGTCTTTCTTCTTCTCTAAACCTACCAAACCCTAACCATCTTGCTACCACAAACTACAATGTCTTTAGGGCACCCCACTAGCCTTATGATGCTACCATCATAACCTATTTCTAGAACCCAAACAGCACCCAAAATAGTAGCCAAAAATAGTAACCTATTGCAGCCTATCGATATAGAATTCTACAGCACTATCTTCCGGTATTTTTTGCTACACCCATATCTGATTCTTACCAAAATTATTACTGCCACCCATGTCATCTTTAGGGCACCCCTCTAACCCTAAACATATATCACCAAACCCCCCTTACAGCCTCTATAACTACCTTAAACAGTAGCATCAATAGCACCCCCTTCGACAAAAAAAGTTCTACTGCACTACCTTCGGTAGTACTTGCTGCATCCACACCTGATCCCTACCAAATCCGTTACTGTCATCAATAGCAACTCTAAATCATTCTATAACCTTAAACCTCAGCCATCATACCCCCTATATGACCCTACAATAGTGCTAAATCACAGCCTCAACAGCAACCAAAAAATAGCAACCTGTTAGCCCCAAACCACAGCGATCTACCCATGATCCACCATCCCTTTCGACCACCAAACCACCCAACCATTTCATACCACTAACCCAATAGTAGGAGAAAGATATTGATATCTTAGAACTGGAGGCGCATGCAATGGCATCTCAATGTTCAATCGATTCTAATTTTGAGGTATTTGAATCATACATGGAGGATAGATTGCGCGCCTTATTCGTCGAATTCGGATCGGGCCGATCTTCGAGCCCAACAAAATTCTAGCAATGTGTAAGTTTAGAGAGGCCTCTCAAAAAGAAAGTATGAGTCACTGATATGATGCAGCCACGTATGAGGGTGGACTTCTCTCGATGGGAAGAAGGAGACCCGATGGGATAGATTTCGCGTCGAACATTACTTCCGCTATTACCGAACACCGAAGGATTCCATGGTGGACACTGCTGTCATTCACCTCAAAGGAGATGCAATTTAATAATACAATAAGCTTGAATACACCCATGGGGCTCCGACGTCGATACAATTTAAGAACACACTTCTGAACCGCTTTGGGCGACCAAGTATGAGAATATCAATGGACAACTTGCCAAGATCTGACAAACCTCTACGATCCAAGAATTTCAGACCAGGTTTGAGGAATTATCTTACTTTGCTCATGATTGGTCTGACAGACAATTATTAGGGACATTCATCGAAGGACTAAAGTCGAAAATTAATGGAGAGGTTAAAGCGCGGCAGCCCCGCCCCCGTGAAGGCCGCAAACTCTTCCGCTCGAATCCAAGAGGAACAGCTGAACCAATATGCTTGGAGGATGAGAACCACTCTTAGACCAGCAGCATGTAAACCTCCCTCTGCTCCCAGCCATTCTTCATTGCCAAAAAAATTGATGAGAGAAGAGCTCCGCGACAGATCGACAAAGGGCCTTTGTTGGCATTGCAATGAACTTTGGAGCCACAACCATCACTGCAAAAACTGAGAGCTTTCCATGATAAAATCTATTGAAGGATCTGAAGAAGAAGTCTAGAAACCTGATGAGGAGAACACGAAGGAGGACCCGCAGCCAGCCGATTGCATGACTCACGCTTTAGCCGGCCATGCAAACCTGCAAGCAACAAAAGTTGAAGAATCCTTTAAGCAACAACTCGTCAACATCCTCACGAACAATCTTATGAATGGCAAGGGAGAACGAGTGACTTATGTGAGAAACATGGGAGCAAAGTAATGATGATCTCGACACAGCGCTTGTAGAAGCTTGCTGAAATTTCAAGCACTTCCGTTGAACCGAGCTGACTACTTCCTACCATGCTATACGATCTTCATATGCTGATCTTGCAGGAGAAACCACTAGCACATACTCGACCATATTGTTGTCCACATCCTACCATGCTATACGATCTTCATATGCCGATCTTGCAGGAGAAACCACTAGCACATACTCGACCATATTGTTGTCCACATACTTAAAAGCAATTGTGGGAATTGCTTGGGAAGGTGGAGGCATGGATGATGGCTACAGGGGCAGCAAGATCGCTACTCTGATACCAGATGATAAGACTCCAAAGGAGCTCTATAGATTTTGATCCTTGAGGGGGATCAACCCTTGGAACGCTATAGGGTTTCCTCCCTCCTAGACACGGCACAAGGCTAAAATAAAATTGATAATTACTTGATTCAAGAGGGGGGCGGCTACATCTTTAAATATAGATCAAAATCCTAGCCTAAGGGGGTGATTGCCTAAGTAAAATTATCCCTTTGCCCCTCTAATAGCCGACCTGCCTTAATAGGAACAGGGGGCGGCTAAGTGGCTTTATAACCGACCTAAGCAGGGGGAAACCCTAGTCGACCAACCCAGTAAGCAGTGTGGCAGCTATTAAGCCCTAAGGACTAATCTAAACCCTAGCTATACTCCTTTATAAGATAAGATTGGCTTTATTACAATCTAGCATGCTTTTATTGACTACTTCTTAGGGAGATTAGGACTCAACCCTGCTGGAGTCCTATCAGAAACAGGTGATCCTAAGGGGCAAACGTGGAGGCAAGGTTTCCACCATTATAAATCAATGAATAGAAATGGTACTTCAAAAGGCGCATACTAGTTTCTTAATCTAATTGCAAGGACTATAACTTGAAGAACCAGCGGTGCAAGAATAAAACCCTACACTCTCTTCCTTGCTTTTTGAATTCACAAATATATTCAACTGCATGACCATCGAATTCCCATCTTGCCGAGGAAGGCTCCGGCAAATATCGATGTCTCTATTTCCAAAAGGCTAAAATAGAGATGATTATTAAGGAAATACTAGAAACAGGGATCATCAGGCCGAGTCTCAGCTCCTACTCTTCACCAGTCCTCTTAGTATAAAAGAAGGATGAATCATGATGGATGTGTGTGGATTATCGTGCCCTTAATAGCATCACTGCAAAAGACAAATATGATAGAACCTCAAAAAGAGCTCTATAGGATTTTGATCTTTGAGGGGGATCAACTCTTGGAACATTATAGGGGTTCCTCCCTCCTAGGGTCAGCCATAAGGCTGAAATAAAGATGATCTTGCTTGCTTTAAAAGAGATGGAGGCTACAAGCTTATATAGGGCTCAAAACCCTACCCATAGGGGGTGCTTCCTAAGTAAATTCTCCTTTTTGCTCCTCCTATAGCCGCCCTACCTAAATAAAGAGGTGGCGATGGCCTAAGTGGCTATAGAAGCCATGCCCCTCTGCTAGAAACCCTAGTCAACCAGCTCATTAAATGGGGCAACGGTCAGGGAGCCCTAAGGCCACAAAATAAACTCTAACCACACTTCTTTATAAGATAAAGGTGACTATGTGGGGTTTTATTACAATCTCACGGGGTTTTATTGATTGATACTTGGTTGAGCAGGACCCAACCCTGCTGGGGTCCTATCAAACTCATCCTCTTCGAATCAGCCTTGTCCTCAAGGCTGAGGTTCCATGAATTCAGGGAATCAGATCTTCAGCTCCTCATATGACTCTCATGTGACTCCCGTAGTAGGCATTTCCTGCTCCAACGATCCAACATTAGTAGTAGTGGCGAGACTGTGATGTGTCTCGGTCTTGTAATCCCACGTAATCAACAACTGAACTTGAGCCTCGTTATCAGCTTGAGTGACAATTGGATTGATCTAGGCTGAGTCATCCCTTTTAAACTTCTATTTGAGGTAAGATACTTGGAGGATCAGTTATATTTTATATTTGGTGCATAGATTTGATCTCCAAGTTATAGTTCCAATGTGATCCCCAATTTTGTAAGGTCCAAAGAAAAAGGGAGACCACTTCCCTGAAGCTCGAGTTTTGAGCTAGAGGTATAGGAGAACTCAATCTTCATTTTTTATTCATTATGAAGTTTGTCGAGAGGTCATTTCTTCTTTGCATGTGTTGTCATGTGGTTAGTCTTTAGTAGTATCCAATCTTTCTTCTGGAATGGTGATTGCCCTCTGGTATGATTCAGGATAATGAGAGCCCATTTTAGTGTGAGCATGGATTACAATTTTTCTAGGCTTACTTCTCTTTCATGCCATGGATCTATATCCAATCAAATTTTAAGTTTGGTAGTAATTAGTATCCCCTTTAAAAATCTCATGTAGAGTGTGGGGAAAGCCATGGTGCGAATTAGGAGTCGGTCATTTTACGTAAGGGTGACACCGATCCCAGCTCTGAATATGTCAGCTCCAATCATAAACATCTGGCCACAACTTATTGTGGGTGATATCGTGATTATGGGGGCTATAGTTCGACTTGACCAAGGTGAGACATCTTTTTTCATAGTGAGAGGGATGATATTTTGTTGAGACCTGCAAATGATCCTTCTCTTACTCTGATTTCGCCACTGGATGGGCTCAATTTTCTCGTGGTCTTGGGTCGTAGATCAAAGGTCATTATCATGGAAGACTTTGAGCATCATGGTCCAATCCTAGGGAAAGTTGTGGAAGTCACCTAAGATCTGGAAGTGCTACATCAGCAACCATGGTGAGTTCGATGGGATGTAACACTTCAGAAGTAACTTATCCCTCGAGAAAAGGATATAAGAATGTGTCGTAGCAGAAAATAAGCATGGTCGATCAATCTGTGTCTCTATCATCTGTTTGGCGACCCTCTTAACTTCAATCTTCTGAGGTTATGGGAAGCAATCTGGATGAGCATCAGCTGGTAGAAGTTTCGGCCAGTTCAGCATAGGGGGTCGGGCAACTTGATAGGAGGTAGTCGGCTCGGTTTGGTGGAGGTGCCCAGAATTTCAGCAAGCCGTGGGAGAGGGTTCTTATCTTCAATCTACTATTGGTTGGGATGTGGCTCTCATGCTCTAAGCATCTTGATTGAGGTGTCCTTGAAGTTGTGCAAAGGAAATCGATGTCGTCGAGGTGTAGGGTTGTCGTGTCGTAGCTTCACTTCTTATCTCCGGTGGATTCTTTTTGCAATCTGAATTTACACCATGTTGTAATCTTATTGGGCTCGGTGATCAACCGAATCTAAACTCCTTGAAGAAAATGTATAATTTAGCATCTATAAGCATATCAAAAGCCGCCAATTTGGCTTTATATAGTCCTACCAATTACGTAGGATCTCCAACATGTCAAATAAACCAATTGAAGAGTTGTTGAATGTCGAATTTTGATGATGATGAGTGTTTGATCTAACAAGGTTGTTAGAGTTGATTGATGCAGGATTAACTATGACAAAGAGATTATTACAATCAGAGGTTTGGCTAGAGTCAAGTCCAAGCATCGTGTCGGGGTTCTGAGGATGCGGTTGAGAACTCGTCTGGAGTGCATCGGGAGCTCATCGAGGTATCGGGAGCTTGCTAGGATGGCGCAAGGGAGTTCACCGGAAGAAGACCAAGACTTGCCGGAAGATTGTCGGGGGTAGCTGAAAGGCTTGCCGGGAGTTGGGAAGGTCTTAAAGTGGATTTATGACCATGTTAATTATAATTAATTAAGTTATAATTAGCATCATGCAGGTTTAACCATGACGCTGAAAAGGAGTTACAAATGAGACATGGACCTAAGATCAAGCTTAAGCATCAAACCAAGGTTTAGACGATGCGGTGGGAACTCGTTGGGATTTCGTTAGGTCACCGAAGGTATCGGGAAGATCGCTAGGAACATGCTAGGAGATTGCCGAAGGAAGATCATGAGTCTCGCTGTAGGGAATGTCGAAGGTTGCCAGATTACGGGAGTGAGGTCGTAAGCTTGGTGATCATGTTTGATTGTAATATTTAAGTCGTAGGTTAAGATTGAGTCCTAAATGAGTGTGATTTCGAAGGAATCTAAATTAACTTAAAAAGGTAATCGGGTCCACCAAAGGGGAGTGATTGAGCTCAGGTTGAGCTTAATTGGTTGACCAGAGAATTGGTCAACATGTGGTTCATATCGAGATTGAAAAAGTAAAGGGAATCACTTTTTTGGGATTCCCGATGGCTGAACCGCTAGTAAGCAACGGGTGTACCACCGATGAATGATGGGTGTACTGCCGGTGAGCGACAGGTGTACCGCCACTGCCTAGGATTTCGGGCGACTGTTAGCGGCTAAACTGCCCAGGCTATGTGGCTGAACCGCTTGTATCCTGGAATCAGGGTACTTTTAACGGTTGACCCGCCTAGACCAGCAGCTGAACCACCCGTACCCGGATTTTTCGGGTATGTTTAAATTTTGGCTTCAATTTCTAAAGCTATTTGAGGCCTATAAGTACCCCATATTTTCTTACATTCCATACAACAATTTTGAGGGCTAAATTCTGCGAAAAACTTGTGTGAATTGTAAGAAAAAAAAAGGGGTAAGGGAGTAATTAAAAAGTTATAATCTTGTCTCCCTTGTAAGATTGTAAGGGTTTGGTTTTCACTCAAAGAAGATCGGTAGTGGATGCCGATATGCCTTAAGGAGGAGGACTCAGGAGTGGACGTAGGCCGGTTAGTGCCGAACCACTATAAAACTGTGAATTTCTTTTTTGCTTACCTTGCTTACTACTTTTGTATTGATGCTTCTGATTTACGTTTTGAAAGCTAGGTTTCAAAATCAAGCACTTTACTTACAATATTGCCTATCTCGCTATTCAGATTTAATTGTTCTTTCTTGAGTCATCTTTAAGCAAGAAGCTTAGCATTTCTCTATAAGATTAAACTATTTCACTTGAATGAAAGCTTCAAAATTTTCTATCTTGTTTCAAGCGAAAAGATTTTCGTTAAAATGAGAATTCACACTTGCACTAACTCAACCCCCACCCCCCCCCCCCCCCCCCCCCCCCCCACTTCTTAGTGCCAATTGATCCTAACAATTGGTATCAGAGCCACATTTTTTCTCATTTGGTTTAACACCCAAGAGAAATAGCTCTTTTCGGCTTTCAAGAGAGTTTTTCTATCATTCATCCTCCCATGTTCAAAATGGGATAGACTACACTTATTTGAAAACTCGAATGAGAGTTTTCTTTCTTTCCATGAACCTTGATTTATGGAATATTATTGAAAACAGATTTGAGAGGTCTTCTCTTCCAATGAACGATTGGAATGATATGGAGAAGAAGACTTTCTCTTTAAATGTCGAGGCTATGAATACATTATTTTGTGCTCTTGACAAGAATAAGTTTAATCATATTTTCGCTTATGATTCGACTTTCGATATTTGACATACATTGAAAATCACACATGAAAGCATAATTAATCTAAAAGAATCATTAAGGAAAATATCTTGCAAAAATGAACAAGAAGAACACCTTCCTAAGAATTTGATATTGAGAACCCAAGAACACCATACAAAGAACTGGAAGGAATGTGAACCAAGAAAAACATATGACTCCTCGAGTGAAATCTCGAGTGATGAGGACTTTGAATATTTGATAAATAAATCGGATAAATTAATGAACATGAACCATAAAAATGATCTTAAGATGGACAAAACTTATTGTTATGAACGCAAGAAGCTAAGGTGCTCCAAAGACGAAGAACACAATCAAGAAAAAGTGGAGAATTTTGCACTTATGGCCATCGACAATGAGGTTAGTGATTAATTAAGTATTTCCGTTTCAGAATTATTAAATATGTTTCATGATTTGTTAGATGAGTTTAGAAAATTTAGCAAGTCTTTTAAGTTACTTAAAAATGATCATGACTTGTTAGTTAGTAGACTTGACAAAATGCATGATTCATTAGTATCACATAACCCATATTCTAAATGTGATATGCTAGATAATGTTAAAGAAGAGAACATCATGCTTATGACAATATTAGAAAATTTTGAAATTAGGAACAAATCCCTAAATATGATCCTTGCTAATAAAGGTCATATTAATAGAAGAAATGACATAGGTTTTGTTAGTAACATTCAACAAAAACTAACCATTTTTGTTAAAGGATCTACCTTAAATTTGCCACCAAGAATCATGTATAATTTTTATAGAAAATTAGGACATAAAGCCTACAAATGTCCATTTAAAAATTATAGTCCACATAAATTAATTTAGGTTCCTAAAGGAACCATAAACAACCTTAAGCCATTAGAGAAAATGGGAAGACCATATCATGAAGGACCCAAACTCAAATGGGTACCTAAATCAAAACCTTCCATAATATAAAATTACCTCCTAACAAGGCTAGGAGCACTAAGTAATGTTTTAAAAGTAGATGCTCAAGGCACACTAGCCTAGGTAACAACAAAAAATTATTGAAACAAAATCATTGGTTATGAATCTTTAGATAACTCATTAATCTTGATTACTCTAACTTTGGCATGCTAATACAAAAATGAATTATAGACTTTATCTAAATTCAAATTTATGAAAGAAAGATTTTGATGATTATTATAATTGAATGATAGGTTCAAAATTATTGGCTTGAATATTTGTTGGTTTAAATGCAAAGGCTATTGTTGAATGACTTAAATGTTATGGTGTTTTTGACTAAGTTAGCTTATAAATATCATTATTGAATGATTGATTTAAATGTTACATGATTTAAATGCTATGATAATGTATGGGTAATTTGATAATTTATTATTGTTGAATGATAAAATTTGAGCATAGAATAATATAAAAAATGAAGAGAAAAATCATGCTTCATTTTCTAGTGATTTTGAAAAATTATATTGTTCATGAAATGTTTTATGATAAAGGAACAAAATGTTAGACTTAAATCTAATGTTTAAGATAAATCCTATGTATGCTTTTAAGAAACAATAATGTATATATTGATGATTTTCGTATTACTTTTTTATTTTGATTGGAGATGCTTTATATTCAATGAAATCATGCTTGATAATTTAATGATGCATAGTGATCCTGCATGTTTATATGTCAAAATTATGCATGATGATCTTTTTGATTTATGGCTTATTGATCTTCGCCATAATTAAAGCTCTTTTTTGTTTTAAATGATGATGCATGTTTTTATTTGGCTTAAAAGACAAAAGCATGTTTGTATGAAATAAAAAGGGAATCCATTTTTCTTGAAAAAAAATTTATCTTATAAATTTTTTAAAAAGAGATTAATAAATCGATTATGTTATTTTTTATGAATCTCTTGAACTATGAAAGTGATTTTGATGATTTGAACTTGAATAAGTTATTATCATAATTTTTTGGCAAGTTTAGATAATGAAACTTGAAATCTTTACATAAATGCCTTAAAATCCTTAGCTCTCTATATTTCACCTTTTTGTTGATGACAAAGGTGAAAAAATATACATTGATGACACATGATATTGATAATATACATTGATGATACACAATATTAATGATGATACATGATATTGATGATATACTTATATATCTTGAATATGGATGCATAATTCTTTTTGAAATTCATGATTTGATGACTTGATGCAAATTCTTGTTGAAATTTGCTTAGAATATGATTTCTTTCGTGATACTTAAATTCAAGAGGGTGTGGTTCTCTTCAATTTAAGCTTTCTTTATTGAGCCATGGACTTAGGGGAGTTAGAATTAACTCTTGTGATCAATTAATTGTCATCATCAAAACAGGGGAGATTGTTGAATCTCAAATTTTGATGATGAAACTAATTGATGAGTGTTTATTAGAGTTGATTGATGCAGGATTAACTATGACAGAGATTATTACAATCAGAGGTTTGGCTAGAGTCAAGTCCAAGCATCAGGTCGGGGTTTGGATAATGCGGTTGGGAAATCGGTAGAGTGCATCGGGAGCTTGCTGAGAGTATCGGGAGCTTGCTAGGAAGGCACAAAGGAGTTCACCGGAAGAAGACCGAGACTCGCTGGAAGATTGTTTGGGTAGCCGAAGGGCTTACCGGAGTTGGGAAGAACTTGAAGTGGATTTATGGCCATATTGATTATAATTAATTAAGTTATAGTTAGCATCATGCAGATTTAACCATGACGGTGAAAAGGAGTTACAGATGAGACATGGACCTAAGATCAAGCTTAGGCATCGAACCAAGATTTGGACGATGCAATGAGAGCTCGACGGTAGTTTGCTAGGACTTCGCCGAAGGTATCGGGAAGATCACTAGGAACACGCTGGGAGATCGCTGGAGGAAGACCATGAGCTCACCGCAGGGAATACTGGAGGTTGTCGGATTGTGGGAGTGAGGTCGTAAGCTTGGTGGTCATGTTGATTATAATCTTTAAGTCGTAGGTTAAGATTGAGTCCTAAATTAGTGTGATTTGGAAGGAATCCAAATCAACTCAAAGAGGTAATTTGGTCCACTGAAAGGGAGTGATTTAGCTCCTGTTGAGCTCAATTGGTTGACTAAAGAATTGGTCAATATGTGGTTCATATCGGGATTAGAAAAATGGAGGGAATCACTTTTCTGGGATTCCCGGCGGTTGAACCGTCAGTGAGCAACGGGTGTACCGTTGGTGCCCATGATTTCGAGCAACTGTCAACGGCTGAACTACCTAGGCTGGCAACTGAACTGCCCATACCCTGGAATCAGGTACTTTCGATGGTTGACCCACCCAGGCCAGCAGCTAAACCGCCTGTACCTAGATTTTTTGAGTATGTTTGAATTTTAGCTCCAATTTTTGAAGCCATTTGGGGCCTATAAATATCCCAAGTTCTCTTGCATTCCATATAATAATTTGGGAGATAAATTCTGTGAAAAACTTGTGTGAATTGTAAGAAAAAGAAAATGGATAAGAGAGTGATCAAAGAGTTATAATCTTGTCTCCCTTGTAAGATTGTAAGGGTTTGGCCTTCACTCAAAGAAGATCTGTAGTGGATGTCGATGTGTCTCAAGGAGGATGACTCAATAGTGGATGTAGGTCGGTTTGTGCCGAACCACTATAAAACTGTGAATTCATTTTTTGCTTACCTTGCTTACTACTTTTGTAGTGACGCTTCTGATTTTATTTACGTTTTGAAATCAAGCACTTCACTTATGACATTACCTATCTCCTATTCAGATTTGCTTATTGTTTCTTAAGTCATCTTTAAGCAAGAAGCTTAGCATTTCTCTATAAGATTGAACTGCTTTACTTGAACGAAAAGCTTCGAATTTTTCTATCTTGCTTCAAGTGAAATTTTTTTCGTTAAAATGACAATTCACAATTGCATTAATTCATCCCCCACCCATGCCACCAAACCACCAGTCCTCTCTCTCCCCCTCCAAACAAGAGTGTGGCTGTAATCTTCAAGTTGAAGGCAGCAGTGGCAGTAAAGGGATGAGAAAAGCGGCTGCAATGATGCTGCAAAATCATCAGAGCTACGGTGGTGAAGTCTCCAAGTGGCTACTACGTTGGAAGATGGCAGCCGAGGGTAGCAGCAATGGTGGAGGAAGAACATGGCAGTACTAATGCCGGCTACCGGTCCGCGGTGATGCTGCAAGGTCGTCGAGGCTGCAGTGGTACAGTTTCCAGGTGGTTGATATTTGTGGAGGATGGCAGCCGAGGGTCTGAGTCGGAAGGTAGCAGTGATGGTGGAGGAAGAAGCAGGCAGCAACTACATCGGCTGCGACTGCAATGTGACTTTGTGGGTGTAGGTGAAGATGGTTGCAGCAAAGGTGTGGCTGCAATAGAGGGAAGAAGGGGCAGCGGAGTGCACGACTATTGTAGAGGAAAACAGCAACCACATGGAGCGAGAGACCGCTGCTGGTCGTGTTTAGTTCATTGATGGCCGAAATCAAGATAGAAGGCAGCAAGAGATCGCTGTGGGCTGCAATGAAAACATATGGCAGCGAAAGATCACTACTGGTAGTGCTTTCGCAAGGGATCAGTGTTGGCTGTGATCAAGGAAGATGGTAGTGAGAGATTACTACCAGTAGCATTGTGCAATGAGAGATGTGTGTTGCATTAAAGGGATAAGGGAGATTTGGTGGCTGAAAGGTTGGTGGATCAAAGGTTGAAGGCTATGATTTTTTAGGCTTATTTTGTGGCTATTTTAGGTGCGGTTTTGTAGAGTTTTAGGGCTGAGATGGAAGTGGATGAAGGTTAGGAAAAGGGATTTTAGATCTGGGGTTCATGGCAGCAAAGGTTTGATGGGGATCAGTGGGGGTATGCTGCGAATAGGTGTTGGTTGTAGAAGGCTGCGGGTTTGGGTTGTTTTGTGGCTAATTTGGGTATGGTTTTGGCTACGGTTTGGTAGGGTTTTGGGAATGTGATGGTAGAGGGCGAAGGTTAGGGAAAGAGGGTTTTAGATTTGTGGTAGATGGCAGCATGTTTTGAGGGAATTTGGTGAAGGTTTGCTACGGTAGATGCAGTCTTCGTAGAAGCAGAATTGTCGCCGAAGAAATAGCAGTTTCTCAATGAAAATTCTAGTGAAAACCCGAGAGATTTGGTGCTGTGATGGTAGGGGATAAAGATGAGGAAGAGGGAGTTTCAAATCCAGAAAAGACAACAGTGAAATCTGATAGAATTTAACAAAAGATCGCTGCTTATGTGCTATTCTGCCGAACAGAATTTGCGTCAAAGAAGTAGCAGACTCTCGACGTAAATTCCAGTAGAAACCAAAGGAAATTATGTAGAATTTCAATGGAAAAACCTTGGTTCAGATGAGAGCAACAATAGTAATTCAGATCAACAAAATTTTGACAGTGTAATGGTAGGAAAATTAATGCAAAGAAAGAAGGTAGATTCTTTATCGTAAAAATCCAGCAATACGCAGTAAAGAGTTGCGGCAATATAGGATCAGTTTCAAAGAGAATTTGCATAATAGATTAATCTTATATGGAAGCTAAGTTGATCTATGAGAACGTGTAAAAATTTTGTCCACAAAAGATATGCAACAAATCGATTCAATAAGCCTCTATGTGGTTGAAAAGTTTATGCAGGGTTTCCCCTTCGCAACGATGATCACGTTTGCAATGGTAAAAATCTACAACAAGGTAAAGATGGAAAAGCTTCTTCGGTTCATAAGGATAAAGGTTTGCAGTAGTAACAAGGTGTGGGTGGTGAAATTTTACCAGATCTTTAATGTAAATGCAGGGAGGCAGCGGCAGATTGATGGATCTACGGCTTCGGGATGACGATGAAGGTAATGTCTTGAAGCAATTATGGGAATTACTTGGATGGGTGAAGCCAGCAGAGATAGCAGCAGGGGCAGTAGGAACACGGTTTTGATACTAGATGATAGAACCCTAAAAGGAGCTCTATAGGATTTTGATATTTGAGGGTGATCTGTTGAATCTCATATTTTGATGATGAAATCGATTGATGGGTTATTGATCTAATATGGATTGTTAGAAATTGATTGATGCAGGATTAATTATGATAGAAAGATTATTACAGTCATGATCGGTCAAAGTCAAGTCCAAGCATCGAGTTGATGCAATTGAAAACTCGCTAGGAGTGCGTCGGGAGCACCGAAGGTATCAGGTATTTGCTAAGATGGCGCAAGGGAGTTCGCCATAAAAAGACCAAGACTTATCGAAAGATTATCAGGGTTATCTGAAAAGCTTATTGGGAGTTAGAATGGTCTTGTGATGGATGTTTGGTAATTATGATTTTATTTAATTAAGTCATAATTAGCATCGTGCGGGACTAACTATGATAGGAGCAATGAAGTTACAACCAGATGATAGGCTAAGATCAAGCTTGGCCATCGAGCCGAGTTCGAACGATGCAGTGGGATCTCATCGATGTTCGCTAGGAGATTCGCCAAAGAGATATGGAACCTCGCTGGGAACACACCGGGAGATCACCGGAAGACTAGCCGCAAGAATGCCAGAGGCTGGCGGATTGGCAAGAGTTTGGTCTTGATTGTCTTGATTGGTTATTAAGTATTATAATCTTTGACTCATAGTTAGGGTTTGAGTCCAAATTGAGTTGGATTTAGAAGGAACCCAAATCAACTCAATAAGGCAATCGAGACCACTATTGGGGTTGATTGAGCTCAGGTTGAGTTCAATTGGTTGACCAAAGGGTTGGTCAACATCAGGTTCAATCCAGAATTTGAAAAGTAGAGGGAACCACTTTTGTGAAAATTTTGATAGGTAAACCGCGAGTGAGCGGCGGGTTTACCATCATCGCTTAGGTTTTCGGGCTGCTGACGACGGCTGACCTGCCCAGGCTGGGTGGTTGAACCGCCCGTACCCAGGAATCTGGGTACTTAGGGCGGTTGACCCGCCTAGGGCCAGCGGGTAAACCGCTCGTACCCAGGTGTTCGGGCGGTTGAGCCGCCCAAGTCGACGGGTGAACCGCTCGTACCCAGATTTTTCGAATACGTTTAATTTTTTACTCCAAAAATCTGAAGCAACTTGGAGCCTATAAATACCTCAAGTATTCTTGCATTCCATACAATAATTTTAGGGATTATATTCTGAGAAAATATTATGTGAGAATTGTAAGAAAAAGAAAAGGGGTAAGGGAGTGATCAAAGAGTGTAATCTTGTCTCCCTTGTAAGCTCAAGTGTAAGTGTTTGGTCTTTACCAAAGAAGATCAGTAGTGGATGCCGGTGTGCCTCAAGAAGGATAACTCGGGAGTGGACATAGGCCGTTGGTGCCAAACCACTATAAAAATTGTGAGTGTTTCTTTACTTCCAAATTGCTTACATATTCTTGTATTGACGCTTCTGATTCAACTCACTCTTTGAAAGTAAAGTTTTCACGTTGCTTATCTTTCGGGTTTACTTATTAACTTAACAACTTTCGTTCAATCACTCACTCGTTTTACTAAAGACTAAAAAGCTTCAGATTTCATATTTTGGCTTCATCGGAAAGATTTCATCTCGGATGAGAGTTTTCTTGCTTTCTTTATACCTTGATTTATGGACTATTGTTGAAAACGGATTAAAAGGTCTTCTCTTCCAATAAATAATTGGAATGATTTGGAGAAGAAGACTTTCTTTTTAAACGCAAAGGCTATGAATGTCTTGCTTTGTGCTCTTGATAAAAATGAATTTGATCGGGTTTCTTGTTTTGATTCGGCTTTTGATATATGGCATACATTAGAAATAACATATGAAAGCATACTTAATATAAATGAATCATTAAATGAAAATACTTCTAAAAATGAATAAGAAGAATACCTTCCTAAGAATCGGAAGGAATGTGAACCAAGAATAATACATGAGTCCTCGAGTGAAATCTTGAATGATGAGGACCTTGAACTTTTGACAAATGAACCATAAAAATAATGTAAAGATAGACAAAACCTCTTGCTATAAACGCAGGAAGCCAAGAAGCTCCAAAGATAAAATGCACAACCAAGAAGTGAAGAATTTTGCTCTTATGGCCATCGAAGGTTAGATTAGTGAGTCGTTAAATATTTCCTTTTCTGAATTATTAAGCATCTTTCATGATCTGTTTGATGAGTTTAGAAAACTTAGTAAATTGTTTAAACTGCTTAAGATCATGAATTACTAGTTAGAAGACTTGACAAAATGCATAACTCATTAGTATCATATAACAACACATGCTCTAAAGGTAAGATACTAGATAGTGTTAAAGAAGAAAACATAATGTTTAAATCAACAGTAGAAAATTTTCAAATAGGGAACAAATCCCTAAATATGATCCTTTCCAATAAGGGTCATATTAATAGTAGAAATAGTATAGGTTTTGTTGGTAACATTCACAAAAGCCAACCATATTTGTTAATGGACCTACCTTACATTTACCATCAAAAGTTAAATATAATTTTTGTGGAAGATTAGGACATATGGCTTACAAATGTCCATTTAAAAATTATAGTCCTCACAAATTAGTTTGGGTTCCTAAATGATCCATAAACAATCTTATACCATTAGGAAAAATATGAATAACATGTCATGAAGGATCCAATGTTAAATGGGTACCTAAATCAAAACCTCTCATAATATAAAGTTGTTTCCTAACAAGGCTAGGAGCAATAAAAATATTTTGAAAGTAGATGCTCAAGTCATATTACTTGAGATCTAACACTCCTTCAAGCTTACTAGCCTAAGTAGAAATAAGAAAATTATTAGAATTAAAATTATTGATAATAAATCTTTTAATGGGTCATCATTATATAATTAATATTAATGATGTATAGTTAGAGTATACAAGTATGAAAATAAATTAGAACTAACGAACCTTAGTTATTGAAGAATATATTCTGAGTGAATGCTAAAATCATTGGCTTGATTAAATATAAAGACTATTGTTAAATGGTTCAAATATTGACAAAGTTTATGGAATGATTGATTTAAATTATTGAAATGCTATGATTGAATGATTGTGTTGAATGATATAATTTAGCATAAAATAATATAGAAAATGGAGAGAAAAATAGTGCTTCATTCTCTAGTATTTTTGTAAATTAAAAATATATTTAATAAGAATGAAATGAGCATGGTAACACACTACACTAAGTTTAAAAATTATTGAAATTAAAATAAATCAAAGTTTTTATTTAAAAATATTTTATTGCAATGATGTTGATGAAATTGTGTTTTTGACTTTAAATGACATCGCATTCTTGAAATAAATTTTAAAAGAAGGATAATTATTCTTGAAATAATTTTTATTCTATTAATCCTTCAACAATAGATAAAATAATACTATTATTGTTGAATCTCTTAAACTACAAAAATAGATTAGAGAATTTTAGCTATTGAAAATTAATCTATGATGCTTTCATTGAATTTTTAGAAAAGCGAATTTTGATGATGATTTTGGATAATTTTTAAATGATTTTATTTCAAAAAATGAATAATGAATCGATTATGTTATTTTTATGACTCTCTTGAACCGTGAAAGTGATTTTAACGATTTGATGATTTTAACTTGAATAAATTATTATCATGATTTTGGTAAGTTTAGAAAATAAAACTTGAAAATATTATATTTTATCATCTAAGAAGAGATTTATTAAATTAAATCATGTCTTTAATATTCATGAATATCTTTTGATATCAATATTTATCTTGACATGATTTATTTTAAAACTCATGAATGGTATAACTTATCACTAAAATTAATATTTCTTAAATCTGTGATAAGTTGAAAATTGAAAGATATTTGTATTATCATGAATATTCCCTTAAATTTCTTGACTTGACTTTTATGTTATGGGAATCACGTTATTGATCTCTATAATTTTCTCTTTTAAATAAAAAATGATTTATGATCTTAACAATATTAATTAAAATTATTATCAAGGATCATTCTTCTTTATTAAAAAGATTTATCTTGGATGAATTGAGATTATCCTGTAACACTCATTTTATTATTCACAAAAAAAAGGAGAAAAAAACTTATTAAAAGAAATAATATCTTTTGGTATTTAAAAATTTTAATTTTATCTTTAATGACATGATCTTCCACTTTTTAGCGTAATTTGAATATGGATGTTAAGAAGAAATTATACAATCATATTTCTTTTTTATATTAATAAAAGGGGAGATAAAATTATCACTATGATAGAAAGCAAATTGGATATGATAACCTTGAATGAGAAACAATGTGCTTAGAAGAAAATTTAGAATTTTCTAACTACATGCGAAATGCATATTTCATAATTTGAGCTTGATGTATTATCATATTTTTCTTTGGATTTCTTAGATTTTATAAATTGCATTCTTATCAAAATATGCATGCAAAATTCTTGATTAACAATCTAAGCTATCATGTTTTCTTTTGAAATTTTTGATGCTTATTATCAAAATATAAATGAAAGGTGATCTACAAAAATACATGATTTGCTATTTATGTTAGAAAATCACACAATTTAAATGCATGAGTAGCCCTTATTTCTTCTTGGATTTCTTAGATTTTTTAGCTCACCTTTGAAATCACTCTAGTTAAAATGAACATAAGAAGATGATTCAAATTTTTCTGATAAGATTTTTTAAACGATTATTCTTATTTCATGAATCTTGATGAATGTTTACAAAGGAAAATATATATAACATAAACTTCTATGACGCTTGAAATAAGTCTTTGATATTAAATTTTTGATAAATCACTTGATGTGCTACTCTTGATTTAAATGAATTAAATTACATGAGTAGATATCAGGATTTTAGAATTTACATCTAAAAAATTGAGCCCTATTTTTGTGATACAATATCTCTCACCCCAATCCCTTGTTTTTTATTTATTATTCAAAGAAAAAAATAAAATTCTTTCATAATAAAATTATCAAGGGGGAGCAAAACTTGGTTGCGTGTATCACAAGCAGCCGAACTCTATATTAAGATTAAATCGACTAATTTGGCGATCCTCCTTATAAAAGGTGTTTAATGTGAAGGCAATATAGCCAAAATTTTACGTGTCTCCTCTTGGGTAACATTCGAACGTTTAGTGTGTATCGACCTTTCTTTACCCAAAATAATTCGACCTTTCTTTACCCCTGAGTGCCTTATCCATCAGGCGGGCCCCGGATCGTCCCGACGACTATTCTATCAATTTCGGCCGAGCGACGGACTCACACCCACGGGTGTGGGACCCAAATTTCAAGGACATGCCTTGAGTGTACGTACATATGCCTCCAATAATAAGACAGGTAGATGGTACGGGTGGAGGATCAACTGGTTGCAAAAGATTTCCACGACCCTTCTCCTCGTCCGCCGTGACGCGACGTGGCGCGTCCGCTACCAAGCGATACCTTATTCACCCTACCTCCGACCCGTGCGGTGGGACCCAGCTATATGGGACACCACCTGATCCAATGCCTGAGACGGGTAGCCGAAGACGGCGTTGGAGTAGGCATTCTTTGTATACCCTCCTACGCGGCCCGGCGCGAGCCGGACTCGATCTCCCTCGTTGACGAGACGTGGCACGGTCCGGAGACTGACACGTCTGCCATTTTTTCTTTTTTCTTTTTGGTGCACTTTTCCCACCTTCCTTTATGCGCGCTTCTGGGCCCCACCGCCTTCACTCCTGCTCCGAGCCCGCGGTCGGCTACAGTACGCACCTCGCGCACTTTAGCCGGGGCCCGTGCCTGCGACGCCAGGTTATAGTTCTTAATGGGATATGGTACATGACTACGAGAGCGAGCGAGAGAGAGAGAGAGGAAGAGGAGGAGGATGAGACTTGAAGGGCTTATGTGAACATCGATCGGCACCTTCTCCCCTTGAGCTTCTCTTGTTGCCGCTCTTGCTACCTCATCGTCTTTATTTTACTTGGATTTTCGTCTTGGTGGTTTACAGTTCGGATTTGGTGAAGGGATGGGGCGATAGTCAAGGGAGGTAGAGGGTTTGATGGTGGTCGTGAGGGTGGGGGGAGAGAGGGGTGAGGAGGAGGGAGAGCAGCGGCGGAGAGGCCGTAAGGACGGGGGTAGCGGCGGTGATGGTGATGCCGGAGGCCACCAGTTCTTGGACCGGAGCAGGGTAAGGATACTGCTGTGTGAAAACGATCCCAAGAGCTCCCAGGAGGTTCTTCAGCTTCTCCTCAAGTGCTCCTACCAAGGTATTATCCTCCTTTTCAGCTCATACGAATGCACTGGCAGCATCAGGTTTTCTAATCAAAGCCTTTATTTGGTGGTCGTTAAAAATCATAAAGGACATATCTTTCTGCAATTGAATCCTTTGTTCAAAGGAAAAGGAAGGGGGAAATCGCTGGGGAAAATATATGCAGCCTTTTTCTTCAATTGGTGACCCTTACTCTAGTAATCAATTAATTTGCGAGGAATCATATACATCATTGCTCTCTTAAAACAATTATTTCAAAATCCGAAAACCATATCTCTATGTCTACGAAAAAAAATGGAATCTTTTTTGCGTTTTGGTGCAAATCCCCTGATTTTTTTTCTTATTTCGTTTGGTGGTAGTGTGAGCCAAGATTTTTATTTTTCTTGTTCACGTGGTGGTCGATTAGCTGGGTCTGTACCGAACTCTTTCCGTACATGCAGTAATGTTTCTGATTAAATAAATGGTGTGATTTTTGTTTGATATGGTGATATTTCTGAAATCCGAAAGAATAGATGGTACTTTTTTTATTCACAAGCTTTAGTAAAAACATCCAACTGATTAAACTTGTCATGTTTCAGTAACTTCCGTGAGGTCTGCCAGACAAGTGATTGATGTGCTTAATGCCCAAGGACCAGAAATTGATATCATTCTTGCGGAGATCGAGCTTCCAATGACCAAAGGACTAAAGATGCTTAAGTATATCATGAGGAACAAGGATTTGAGGCACATTCCTATCATAAGTGAGCTTATTTAGCTAGGAGCTATTGCCTTTGCACCTCCTGTTGGAATTCAATTAAAAATCCTTGTTGCTTACTTCCCATTTCTTCCCTAGTAATGTCTGCTCAAGATGAGGTTTCGGTTGTCGTGAAGTGTTTGCGACTTGGGGCAGCTGATTATCTTATGAAGCCATTGCGCACAAATGAGTTGTTGAACCTTTGGACCCACATGTGGAGAAAAAGATGCATGGTACTGCTTGACATGAGTTTCCTCTATTTTTTGTCCTACTTCTGATGTGTGAAATATGTAATTACTTCAAAAGTCAGAAGTGGAATTTATTTGTAATTTATTTCACCAGCTTGGCCTGACGGAGAAGGATGTCTTGAGCCATAATTTTGAGATACAATTTTCAGGTCCTAGTGATGCCAACACGAATAGTACAACTCTTATCTCAGATGACACAGATGATAAACCCAGTACAGTTCCAAATTCAAAATCGAACAAGTTAAATTATCCAGAATGTGAGGTAAGATCATTCTAGATCCTGTTACTTTTTAATTGAGGTATATTTGTCGAATAACTAACACACAGACTCTTCTGATATTCTTTAAGATTTCACTTCATTGTCTGTTACATATTGCTTGGGTTAGGGTTATTTAATTTTCACGAACCTAGGTTCTTGCTGAAAGAGCATTACTCGTCATAATTTTCATTCTATGAATCAAACAATATATGCTATGTGGATTGACATTAACTGATATCACATTGTCCAGTCCGATGTCTCTCCTGCGGTGCATGCTTGCAGTAATCCTTTAAATGGTGTACAACATATTCCAAGGGATTGTAATCATGCAGGTAACTACTACTGCCTTTCTGTATGTGTCTTTAGTTTTAAGAGGCTGTCTTTGTATAGGTATCTTTTTCTCCAATTGTCATCGAGAAACTAACTGTTTTACTAATATCTTCAGGGGTAGTAATTTCACTACCAAAGAAGACTGAATTAAAGGTCGGTGAATCTTCTGCCTTTTTGACGTATGTTAAATCCAGTACTGCAAACAGAACTCCTCATATTGGTGTTGACATGAATTCTACTCCACTAAAACCCTCAAATTTTGAAGAAAGCTCTATTGCAGTAGGTAATGTAGAGAGATATACTACTGGAAATGGCATCATAACCAGTGGGCACATAACAACACCAGAGTATCCCACATTGCGTGTATCTTCCATTGAGCAGCCACCAGCGAGGAATGAAGTTCAGACAGATGTTTCTGGAGTTTCATCTGTCTTCTCTTTACCATTTTATTATCCAGGTGCGATGGATCAGAACATTATACCTACACCTGGTCATTTGTTTCAGTGTAGCTCAAAGGATTTGCAAGAGCACTCTTCACCAGCCTTGCTACCTCACTTTGTTCCTCATATGCCTCTGATGCCATCATTCCCATATCAGACATTTGGCATAAATTTGCAATCAAGTCACATGGCTGCATCAGCTGTCTCTTCATCAATGACTAGCTCTCCTATGCTTGAAGTTAAATCTGGTCGAATAGAAAAAAGAGCAGCGGCACTCATCAAGTTCAGGCAGAAAAGAAAAGATCGATGTTTTGATAAGAAAATTAGGTATATAAATCGAAAACACCTTGCAGAGAAACGACCAAGACTTCGAGGGCAGTTTGTGAAGCAACTGACAGATGTGGATCTAAACAAAAATGTGCTTGGTGGCGGTGATGGTGATCTTGGGGATGATGAAGATGATGAACCTACATTGAAGGAACTCGAACTTATCTCTTCTCCGGAACAGACTGCTCCTGACTGTTAAATCAAAGCTGGCAATTACATCAGAGACAGCTGAAGCTTAAAATGCAGATGGAAGATGTAATGGTCCCAGGATTTTCCACACTCGATATTGGCAATACTTCCAATTCAGGCTGCATATTGTTTAATGAATTGTGTTGTTGCTGCTAATACGTTCCAAGAATTTTTTCACAAAAGATATGTTCAAGCAGCTAATATGTGTTCAAGCTGCTAGAACTTTTCTTCTCCGGAACAGAATGCTCCTAACTGTTAAATCAAAGCTGGCAATTACATCATAGACTGCTGATGCTTAAAATGCAGATGGAAGATGTAATGGTCCCCAGGATTTTCCACACTGGGTATTGGCAATACTTCCCATTCAGGCTGCATATTATTAATGAACTGTGTTGTTGCTGCTAATATGTTCAAGCTGGCAATTTGTGATGATGATAACATGAGGCGGCAAAGACATTTAGGTGCTATTTGTTTATTAACCTTATTCATATAAACTTTTTGTTTTTCTACATACATATGCTTAATATTAGGTGACTTATTTATCAGTCACAATCTACTATTTTCAAATATTTTGATCTCCTGAACCTTATTGTGCATTCTTGAACATTGTGATGCCCGAATGAATAAAACCTTTACAGGTAGATGCAGATACAATCATTTAAACTCCTTGTACATTATACTTTACTGTGTTTCATCTTTAGCAACAAATTTCTAGGAAATCCATGCATCAAAATAGGCAGATGCAGATACAATCATTTAACCTCCTTATACATTATACCACACTGTGTTTTCGTCCTTAGCAACAAATTTCTAGGAAATCCATGCATCAAAATTTAATAGGGAACTACATTGCACTCTTTTGAATATCAGGCTCGCATCATATACAACATATATGATGAATAACCAGCAATATTCTTGGGTGCAAAATTGTAGCCTTTCCATTTATTTGCATCGCTTCCATCAAGTTTGTAATTAATCCTTCTATTATAGTTCATCTATATGCTGGGATAATCATGAACTATATGGTTAGAACTGAACAATAAATTCACTGTTTTTTATTGGATTCTTGTGCAACCAAGTAATGCAGTTGGTCCACCCAATTGAAGGTCATACACAACACCAACAGAGTGAGTACAAAGAAGGCCTTGTTCAATGTGTTCAAAGGTGTGTTGAGGCCAAGGTTTCAAATCTTAACCAAGTACTGGTATTATGACACAACTCTATGCTAGGACAATGTTTTTCCCCTCAAATTTTTATTTTTTTAATCATTAATATACTGCCCAACCATACCAATCCAGTAAGTTTTTGGACCCAAATTTAAAACCTTGGCTGAAGCTAATGGTCATTTATTTTGGGTTCAGGTCAGGTTTATTTCAATTCTTTGATTTGATAGCTCCCAGTTTAATTGAGTCCATGTGGGTTCGGATCTGGTTTGGGTGGCAAAAAATGCACTGATATGTAATTATAGCATGAACAGTAAAGCTCAAGTATCTTGATCAACATATATCAATATACTATTTCCATCCTCATAACATGGATTTGAATTTCACTCTATGGATTGAGAAGTGGCAACTCATGAGTTCGGTGTGATAAGATTCTCGTGAGGTCTTGTTCATACATTTGTTGTTTTCTTGTTTGCAAGTTCATCATGCTATTTCATGTTGTCTAACATTTTCAAGTACTGAAATGGAGAAGGGTTTTTTAGGTCAAGGCTGTTGTTTTGGTCATGGTGGTCAAGGTATGCTGATTACAAAATCATTTCGTTAACATTTCTTTTTTTTGGGTATAACTGTGCCTTGTGTTTTCTTTGCTATACTTGTCTGATACAGTGATCAGATCCAACAAAATTTCACTAGAAACTATATATATATATATATATATATATATATATATATATATATATATATATATATATATATATATATATATATATATATATATATATATATATATATATATATATATATATATAATTAAACTATGGATACTATCAATATCTAAATACCTGGCTCTAAATGGTTGGTTGGGATATCAGAGCTTATTGTTGTCTTTAAAAGTGCATTTGGACAATTTCTATTGTTTAAAACTTTACTATTATCCAGAGCAAATGTCTATCACATTCTGTTCTGCCCCTTGTTTGAATTGATTGACTGCATTCTTAAAGATAACAATGTTGATCTTATTATTCTGGAGTGTAATTTAATTGTGAGTTGAACTATGAATCCAGATGTATCACTTCAAATTTGTAGGCTCAGATGTCTCATTTTCCACGATAAAAATTGTTGTGTTTACTTACTTCATTTCATTATGAGTTATAGAATTTATTAGCACATTTATCTTCTGTTTTAAAATGTTAGGTCTATATTTTCATAATTAATTCAAGTTTAGTCATATTAGTCTGTCTAGTCGAAATTAATTATTAGTCGGATGAGCCCAATCGAGTCAGTTATGAGTTGGTTAGGGTTGGTTTTTATCTTCGGTTAGGATGAAGTCAGTTATTATTTTCAGTTACGAGTTTATCAATTAGTTAAGAGTCAAAGTTTAGTGAAAGTCTAAGTCCAAGCTTAGAAGAACTATTGACAAAATCTTAATCTTAATAAGGTGGTAAACTCTTTTATGAGGAATCAATGAAGGTTGAGGCTTGATCCTCTCGAAGAGATCGATTATCTCCCCTTTTTCACCTTCTTCCTCATCGATATAACCCTAGGGTTCTATCAATTGGTATCAGAGCAGCGATTCTCAACGTTCCTGCTGCGATTTTACAATCGTTTTCCTTGCCATCTACACCGTCGTTGTCATCATCGTCGTTGTCGTCTTTCGCACCGTCTCTTCTCATCTCTATGCTGCCACCTACAACATTGTTGTTCATCTATGTCATCTTCGTCGCAACCATCATCACAAAAAAAAAAAAAAGAGAAAGAAAGAGAAAGAGAAGAAGAAGAGCATCGCTACCACGCTGCTCTTCCCTTTCTCCCCTGTCGCAGCAATCGTTGTTGCTGCCTTCATCCCCGTCGGCCACCGTTTTTCTCCTCCCCCATCTGTCGCCAGCCACCTCAACCCTGTCGTTGTTGTCACTGCCACCTCATCTGTCGGTTGCCCTCCTCTCCTCCCTTATCTGCGTCCTAATGTGACCCCTAATTTTGCAAGGTCCAAAAAAATAGGGATACCACTTCCTTAAGGCTTGAGTTTCCTGTTGATTGGGCTGGAGGTGTAGGAAAACTCGATCTTCAATTTTTCGTCCATGCTGAAGTTTGTCGGGAAACCGTTTATTCTTTGCATATGTTGTCATATGGTTAGTCTTTAGTAATAGCCAATCTTTCTTTTGGAATGGTGACTGCTCTTTGGTATGATTCAGAATGATGAGAGCCCAATCTGGCGTGAGCATGAATTGCAATTCTTCTAGGCTTACTCCTCTTTCATGCCATGGATCATCTTGCATAAGGGTGACGCCGATCCCAACTCTGGATGTGTCTACTCCAATCATAAACATATGACCACGACTTGGTGTGGACAACACCATGGTCGTGAGGGATATAGTTCCACTCGGTTAAGGTGGTGCATCTTTCTTCACAGTGAGAGGGATGATGTTTTGTTGAGATATGTAACCGATCCTTCTCTTTTTCTGATTTTGCCACTAGAGGGGCTTAATTTTCTCGCGGTCTTAGGTCGTAGATCAAAGGTCATCATCAAGGAAGTCTTTAAGCATTATGGTCCGATCCTAGGAGAAGTCGAGGAAGTCACCTGAGATCTTGAAGTGTTGCATCAGCAACCATGGTGAGTTCGACGGGTTGTAACACTTTAAAAGTATCTTATCCATGGGGAAAAGGATGTAGAGATGTGTCGTGGCGGAAAATAAGCACGGTCGAACAATTCATGTCTCTGTCATCTCTTGGGCGACCCTTTTATCTTTGATCTTCTGTGGGCAGCAATCTAGCCGAGCATCAGATGGTGGTAATTTCAGCCAGTTCAGTATAGGGGAGTCGACCATCTTGATAGGAGGTAGTAGGCTCAGTTTGGTGGATTCTCCCAAAATTTCAACAAGTTGATGGAGAGGGTTCTTATCTTCAACCTCCTTTGGCTTCATCTCCTGAAACCCTTTAATTTGAATTGAGAAGCCGTTGGATTCTTCTTTTGGTATATTCTCGAAGTGTTATGTTATTGTCGTAATCGCTTGGCTCCCTCGTAGAATAACTTATTTTCCTTTACTGAAGAATTTCATGGTTAGCTTCGAAAAATTTCAGAAAACATTTCCAATCGTGGACAACCAATCAATGTTGAGCACTATATCAAAATCATCGAGAGAGAGGAGGAAAAAATAAGCAACTACATCTTGCTCCTGTAGGATTAGTTTTGCTCGCGGGCACTTCTAGTTGCACTTCAGAATTTGGACGTTAGCTACCTTGACTTTGAACATACTGTAATCTTCTTTTTGGAGCATCAAATGGGTTAGCAACCTTGCTGCTCATGAAGTTGTGTGCTCCCAGCATCGATGAGGACGATGATGGACTACTGCTCGAGAAACCCTTCGATCTTTAATTTTAACAAGTTTGTGTAGTCGGCTAAGGTAAGGACTGTGCGGGTGGCCGATTGTGGTGTATCATGCTAGTTACAGGTGCCCTGCAAGTCAATCACATAAGTGATGACACGTGTGATACACTACGTAATCTTTTTGCTTATGATTAATATTGGTATATTCTCACATTATATTATTTATTGCATATATATTGTGATGTCCTTGGTTCTGTGCAATGGGAATCGGACCATGATGAGATCACGATAATGAGATCGATTCACCTTTAAACACAGATCCTAAATAATCCCGGTCATAGGTTACTCGAGAGGGACATTGAGATAACCGAACAGATCGGTGTACTATACACCCGTCCATATGATGGAGGCGGCTGGTCTCATAGCCACTTGTGTGGAGACACTAAAGATATAGTACATGTGCTCATTAGAGAATGAGTTCACTAATTGATCCGCTTATGGAATGTTGTATAGTTAATGATACCTAATGTTAGACAGCGATTTCATAGTCCTAGTTGTGTATCTGGTCCTTAGACTTAAGACACCAAGGATGCCTTGTATGAGTACTCCTTTCTTTGACGCCAGACTTACAGGTTTGAAAAGTTTCAGATCTGGTACAGTTGGTTATCGGGATTGGTAGCCAACCTTACGAAGGCAATTGAGTGTCAATAGAGGATCATCCACTCTCGGTATCACGAGAGGAATATCTCATATGTGTTTGCTCAAACAAATCCTGGCCAGGGTCATTCAGATTGAGAGAGGAGTTCTCCGGTAGAATCCGAATAGAGCAAGATAAACTGATTTCGTATGTGACCTGACAGTACCATGTCCAATATACGGTCCCTGGGATATTATTTGGATGAGGGATTATAGATATTTGGTAACTGTGGATAGACAAGTCTGATGGATTTGATCCCCCCTATACCGTCTGGGGACTATGGCGTAGTGGCCTAGTACGTTCATAGTCGATGAGTCGAGTGAATTATTATGGGGATAATAATTCACTATATCATAAGGAGTTCTGATGGGAGTGACTCACGGTCAGCTCGATATCGGGCCTAGAGGGTCACACACATGTGGTGGATGCTTCAGCGAATAGAGGATTGGATGAAGATCCAATTAGCCCCTATTCTCATTAGATGAGACCCTATGTTGATGGGCTCCTTGATTAAGACACAATTATAGGCCTAAGGAGATTATTGGATATAGATCCAATAATGCAAAGTTAGTGAGTTATTGGATGGAGATCCAACACCCACTAAGGCAGGAGCCCTAGGGTTTTTGGTGGCTCTCTATAAATAGGAGGGGAGACTCATGGTTGATAGGCTGCAGCTTTAGCTACCACCTCCTATTCTCCTCCCTCCCCTGAGCAAGAGTTGCGAGATCTGATTGGAGGAGTTTCGCTATAGAAATCCATCGTGTGGATACCATTAAAGAGGAGGACGCATGACCTCCTTTATTTTCTCTATCCGGATCTGGAATACAGGGGTATACAATCTCCCTAGGTAAAATCAATCTCTCACATCACGGTTTTATCGATTTTTGCATTTTTCTAGCGATCCCAATCTTTTGCACAATGATTTGATCTGCGTGGTAAACCGATTTTTGTTTTGATTTTCGTTGCGCACATGATGCACCCGCTGAGGTTTCCCAACAGTGGTATCATAGCCAAGGTTTTCGTGCGAATGATTGATTTTAAACTGCGTGTGATGAGATTAAATCACGTAGAATCGTTCAACGCATTCGCAGCAAGAACAACGAGGAGGGGCTGGCCGTGGCTGGCTACAAGGGGCAGCCGGCTGCGGCCAAGGCCCCTTGCAAGGGGGCTGCTGGCTACCTGCAAGGGGTGGCCGCCCGTAGGGGCAACAACCCTCAAGGGGCGGCCACCCGCGGGCGCGTCTGGTTGTGGCCAACCCGTAGGGGCGGCCCGCGGCGCACCCGCAAGGGGCTACCCGTGGCACGCCCGCAAGGGGCTGCCCGCGCCGCGTCCGCAAGGGGCTGCCGCCAGCAGGGGTGGCCACCCCTTGGCACGGCGGTTGTCGACCGCAACGTGCAGCGCTGCCGCTTGCGTAGGGGCAACGGCGACGGCGTAGGAGGGTGAAGGAGAGGGTTAGGGCTTCTTTATAATTATGAAAATATCCTCAATAATTCTGAAAATTCTAAGGACTCTCCTCTCATCCAGAATTATGAAAATGCCCTTGTTAGAAATTTCGAGCATGTCCTGATTTTCAGAAAAATAATTAATTAAATAGTTTAATTAATTATTATATATATCTAGTAATCCTACATATGATGTGATGTACATGTAATATATGACGTGGATGGATGATCATGAGCCATGTGTTGTGATATGTGTAATTATGATTATTATTATTATTGGGGCCTGCGAGCCTACGTTTTTCTCGTTTATTATTGGGCCTGCGTGCTTGTGATTATTTTTAATTACATGGAGAGGCGCAGCGGGAGCATAGAGGTTACAACGGGACCCACGATACCGTGGTGGGAGATCACGACACATGGTGATGCGATGATCCGACGGAACCGATAATGACGAGATCAACAATCACAGGGCATGGAGATGCGCCAATGCACACATAGATTCTATTGTGAGTGATTAGGCCTATTGGCTCGGGCTTAATCATATTAGGTGACAGCTCATGATCATCCATTGTGACTTGCATATGTGATGTGTTTGTTATACACCTACTAGATATATGTATATATATATATATATATATATATATATATATATATATATATATATATATATATATATATATATATATATATATATATATATATTTGCATACGATGTAGATATATATTAAATATGTATGTGTGTGACACGACATATTAGGAGACCGATATGAAACAAAAACCCCTCCTACGATAATATTAAGTCGGTAAGCATAAGGCAATAAGATTGACCCACGTGGCCTTCCATCGTTATAGGAAGAAATTGAATCACGACATAGGTTGAGTTGGTCGAGTCCCTCGAGGCTCACCTATCTATGTGATCGAGTTCTTGCCTACAACATAGAGATGTCACCGGTGACCTGAGGACATGGTATGCTTGGTCGAGTCCCTCGAGGGCATATCATCGAATCAAACTCATCTTATAACGATGGTGATGACTTAACTAAACATCATGGTTGGTCGAGTCCCTCGAGACCATGATGATTCGGAGGCCGAACGTGACAGGAATCATACGGAGTTGTGATTGACAAGAGTTGTCTACTTTTTAAGCTTAGTGCAATTGGTCGAGTCCCTCGAGGTTGCACTAAGATGCCAATTGGATCACGATCCCCACTAGGAGTCTGTCGGAGACTTCCGTCTCACGTGTCGAGGGTGTCGCGTGATTCGCTAAGAAAATAGTGGGAGTATATTAAATAGAAGTCCATATCTTAATTAGTATTTTTTGTAAAATCTATATATTATTTAATTTACGCTATATCTTGCTCGTCGCTTGCAAAACCCTTATGTGATATACTTGATGTCAACCACCTCATTGGTCCAAAAGCTCCGTAATTTGATAATTGTTCTCACGGAAGAGAAAATCATATACGTCCTTAACATGATTGTGCCCACGTTGGAGGAAATGATAAGCGAGGATGAGATCGCTCGCTTTGTGAAGTATATAGATAGTCCTAGAGGATAACCTATGCGTTGATCTTATCCTTCAATCCTTACCATATTCCTTTTCTTACTTCATCATGAATTTTAACATGAGCAAGTTTGAAGTGACTCTCCCTGAGCTCCTTAATATGTTGAGGGTGTGGTTATAGGTGCCCTGCAAGCCAATCACGCGAGTGATGACACGTGTGACACACTATGTAATCTTTTTGCTTATGATTAATATTGGCAAATTCTCACATTATATTATATATTGTGATGTCCTTGGTTCTGTGCAATAGGAATCAGATCGTGATGAGATCACGATAATGAGATTTATTCAATTTTAAACACAGATCCTAAATAATCCCGGTCATAGGTTACTCAAGAGGGACATTGAGATAACCGGACAGACCGGTGTACTATATACTCATCCATATGATGGAGGCGGTTGGTCTCATAGCCACTTGTGTGGAGACACTAAGGATATAGTACAGGTGATTATTGGAGAATGAGTTCACTGATTGATCCGCTTATGGAATGTTGTATGGTTAATGATACATAATGTTAGACAGCGATTCCATAGTCCCAGTTGTGTATCTAGTCCTTAGACTTGAGACACTAAGAATGCCTTGTATGAGTACTCCTTTCTTTGACGCCAGACTTATAGGTTTGGAAAGCTCCAGATCAGGTACAACTGGTTATCGGGATTGGTAGCCAAACTTACGAAGGCAATTGAGTGTCAATAGAGGATCATCCACTCTCGGTATCATGAGAGGAATATCTCATATGTGATTGCTTAGACAAATCTCTAGCCAGGGTCATTCGGACTGAGAGAGAAGGAGTTCTCTAGTATAATCCAATTAGAGCAAGACAAACTGTTTTCGTATGTGACCTGACAGTACCATGTCCAATATACGGTCTCTGGGATATTAGTTGGATGATGGATTATAGATACATGGTAACTATGGATAAACAGGTCTGATGGATTCGATCCCCCTGTACCGTCTGGGGACTATGGCATAGTGGCCTAGTACATCCATAGTCAATGAGTCGAGTTAATTATTATGGAGATAATAATTCACTATATCATAAGGAGTTCTGATGGGAGTGACTCACGGCCAGCTCGGTATCGGGCCTAGAGGGTCACACATATATGGTGGATGCTTCAGCGAATAGAGGATTGGATGAAAATCCAATTAGCCCCTATTATCATTAGATGAGACCCTATGTTGATGGGCTCCAATAATGCAAGATTAGTGGATAGGCCTAATTAGTGGGCCTAAGAAGATTATTGGATAGAGATCCAATTATAGGCCTAAGAAGATTATTGGATAGAGATCCAATAATGCAAGATTAGTGGGTTATTGGATAGAGATCCAATACCCACTAAGGAAGGAGCCCTAGGGTTTTGGTGGCTCTCTATAAATAGGAGGGGAGACTCAGGATTGATAGGCTACAACTTTAGCCACCACCTCCTATTCTCCTCCCTCCCTCTGTGCGAGAGTTGCGAGATCAGATTGAAGGAGTTTCGCTACAGAGATCCATCATGTGGATACCGCTAGAGAGGAGGACGCTTGATCTACTTCATCTTCTCCACCCGGATCTAGAATACAGGGATATACGATCTCCCTAGGTAAAATCAATCTCTCTCACATCACGATTTTATCGATTTTTACATTTTTCTAGCGACCCCAATCTTTTGCATGACGATTTGATCTGCATGGGAAACCAGTTTTTGTTTTCATTTCCGCTGCGCATGTGATGCACCCGATGAGGTTTCCCAACAGTGGTATCAGAGCCAAGGTTTTCGTGTGAAAGATTGGTTTTAAACTGCGTGTGATGAGATTAAATCACATAGAATCGTTCAACGCGTTCACAGTAAGAACAGCGAGGAGGAGGGGCTGGCCGTGGTTGGCTGCAAGGGGCAGCTCGCTATATCTTGTCTTGTCATAAACATGTCGCTAACAAAGCTCCTACGTGGCATATTTGATGTCAACCGTCTCACTGGTCCAAACTATACAGATTGGCTCCGCAATTTGAGAATTATTCTCACGACGGAGAAAATCGCATACATCCTTGATACAATCGTGCCCACGCCGGAAGAAGGGGCAAGCGAGGATGAGATCACTCACTATATGAAGTACATAGATGATTCCACGTTAGCAAAATATTACATGTTGGCCTCCATGACTCCTGAGTTACAAAGGCGACATGAGAGCATGGATGCAGATTCTATTCTTCTTCATCTCCGCAGCTGTTTAAGAAACAGGGAAGAACTCAAAGATATGAGATATCTAAGAAACTCTTCCAAGATAGGATGACATAAGGGACATCGGTTGAGAACCATGTCCTAAAGATGATAGAGTGGATCGAGAAACTCACAGGTCTGGGAATAGTCCTAGAGGATAACCTATGCATTGATCTTATACTTTAGTCCCTACCAGATTCCTTTTCTCACTTCATCATGAATTTTAACATGAGCAAGTTTGAGATAACTCTCCCTGAGCTCCTCAATATGTTGAGGGAAGCTAAGACTGCCATCAAAAAGGATAAGCCAGTTCTCTATATTGGTGAGACCAAAAAGAAAAAGAAGGCCAGCAATACCCTTAAGAAGGGCAAGGGTAAAGAAAGACCAGGTAAGGCAAAGGTTGCCAAGAAAAAATCGGCAAAGGACAAAGGACAATGCTTCCACTGTGGCCAAGACGGACATTGGAAGAGGAACTATAAGGATTACCTTGCAGAGAAGGCGAAACAAAATCTTAGAGAAATTTCAGGTATATTCATGATCAGTCTCCACTTGTCAGATTTTCATGATAACACATGAGTATTGGATACCAGGAGTGTTTATCATATCTGTAATTCGTTGTAGGTTCTGGCAAGACCTAGGAGATTGGCTAGAGGTGAGATGGACCTCAAGATGGGCAATGGAGCAAGAGTTGCTGTAGTTACTGTTGGAGAGGTCACCCTACATCTGCCTGGTGGAGCTATTATTACATTAGATGCATGCTATTTTGTTCCCTCTATCATCAAAAATATTATTTCTATCTCTTGTTTGACAATTAATGGATATAAATTAGTTTTTGAGAATAATAATTGTTTAATAATTATGGATGATGAGATCATCACTAGAGAGATTCTAATAAATGGCTTATATGTATTAGACACTTCTCCATATATCATAATATAAATATGTCTAAGAGAAAAAGAGATGAGGTGAATAATGCATACATATGACATTGTAGGCTAGGACATGTACATGAGGGAAGGATTCAAAAGTTGCTGAAAGATTGATACTTAGATCCATTTAACTATGAGACATATGCAACTTGCGAACCTTACCTTCGTGGGAAGATGACAAACTCTCCTTTTAGTAGAACCGGAGATAGAGCCACCGAGTTATTGGAACTCATACATAGTGATGTATATGGTCTCATGTCGACTCAAGCTATAGGTGGTTACTCATACTTCATTACATTCACTGATGGTTTCTCTAGGTATGGACACGTGTACTTAATAAAGTACAAATCTGAGACTTTCGAGAAATTCATGGAATATAAGAATGAGGTAGAGAACCAAATTGGAAAGAGTATTAAGACTCTTCAATCAGATCGAGGAGGAGAGTACTTGAGTACATAGTTCACACATTTCTTTAGAGACAATGGGATTCTATCCCAGTGGACACCTCCTTATACAACTCAGCTCAATTGTGTATCAAAAAGGAGGAATCGCACGCTGTTAGACATGGTGCGATCCATGATGAGTTTCGCTGACCTACCCGTCTCATTCTTGGGGTATGCCTTAGAGACTGCAGCTTACCTTCTGAACAGAGTTCTATCAAAATCGATAGTGTCTACACCATATGAGATATGGAAAGGAAATAAGCTCGATCTTAAAATTGTTAAAATTTGGGGTTGTCCTACCCACGTTAGAAGACACAACCCCAATAAGTTAGAATCAAGGACAGAATGGTGCACATTCATGGGATACCCAAAGGAAACTTGTGGGTATTATTTCTATCATCCCGAGGACCGAAAGGTCTTTGTTGCCAAGAGAGTTGTGTTCCTTGAGAAGGAACATATTCTTGGTGGAAACAGTGGGAGTGATATAGAATTGAGCGAGGTTGGAGAACCTAGCTCAAACATCATTCCAGAGCCCAAGTCTGTTCAGGTACCTAACACACAAATTCTAAATTTACGTAGGTCTAGTAGAGTATCTCACCCTCCTGAAAGATATGTGAGATATATCAATGGAGATGACTCTCAGGATGTTGATCCTCAGACCTATGAGGAGGCTATTATGAGTATAGACTCCGGGAAGTGGCAAGAAGCCATGAATTCTGAGATGGATTCAATATACTCTAACAAGGTTTGGAAACTTGTGGATGCACCAGAGGGTATTGTACATATATTCTGTAAATGGATCTTCAAGAAGAAAATCGGAGTGGATGGAAAGGTAGAGACCTATAAAGCAAGGCTGGTAGCTAAAGGATATCATCAAAGACAATGAGTTGACTATGATGAAACCTTTTCACTTGTAGCCATGCTTAAGTCCATTAGAATTATTTTGGCTATTGCAGCACACTATGACTATGAGATCTGGCAGATGAATGTCAAAATAACATTCCTCAATGGCAACCTCGAGGAAGAGGTGTATATGATACAACTATAGGGATTCGTATCCAAAGAGAGTCCAGATAAAGTGTGCAAGTTGCTTAGATCAGCAAGCTTCCCGAAGTTGGAACACAAGATTTGATGAGGTGATCAGATCTTATGACTTCGTTAAGAACGAAGATGAGCCTTGTGTGTACAGGAAGGTAAGTGGAAGCGCTATCACCTTCTTGGTGCTATATGTGGATGACATCTTAATCATTGGGAATGATGCAGGAATGCTCTCCACAGTAAATGCTTGGCTATCTAGAAACTTCTCCATTAAAGACTTAGGGGAAGCATCCTATATTTTGGGGATCATGATCTATAGAGATAGATCAAAAAAGATGCTTGGCTTGTCCCAGTTTAGGTACATAGATTCCATTGTCAAAAGGTTTGGCATGGAAAATTCCAAGAGAGGTCTCATACCGATGAGACATGGAATATCACTTTCTAGGAGTATGTCCCCAAAAACTTCTGAAGAAAGGACAGACATAGATAAGATATAATCTATCATGTATTCGATGCTATATACTAGACCTGATATAGCACATGCTCTGAGTGTCACGAGCAGGTATCAGGCAGATCCAGGTTTAGAACACTGGAAGGCAGTAAAGTGTATCCTTAAGACTTGAGAAGGACTAAGGATCTTTTACTAGTATATGGAGGTTGAGGGCTAAGGCAGTAAAGTGTAGCCTGCAGGTTGAGGGCTACACAGACTCAAGTTTTCAGTCTGACATTGATGATAGCAAGTCAAATTCAGGGTATGTTTTCACCATGAATGAAGGAGCAGTAAGCTGGAAGAGTTCCAACCAAGATACTACTACCGACTCGACCACAGAGGCGGAATACATTGTTGCAGCAGCAGCAGCAAAAGAAGCGATATGGATGAAGAAGCTCATCAAAGATTTGGGAGTCGTACCAAGCAATGTAGAACCAATTCTCATATACTGCGAGAATAATGGGGCGATAGCTCAAGCGAAGGAACCTAGGTCTCATCAGAAGCCTAAGCATGTTCTGAGGAGGTTCCATCTGATACGAGAGATCATAGCCCGTAAAAATATAGTAATAGAAATAGTTTCATCCGAAGATAACATTGCGGATCCACTGAAGAAGCCACTAGCTCAGATTATATTTGAGCGTCACAAGAGTCTGATGGGGATCAGACACATAGGTGATTGGCTTTAGGTCAAGTGGGAGATTGCTGGTTACAGGTGCCCTGCAAGACAATCACGCGAGTGATGGCACGTATGACATACTGCGTAATCTTTTTTCTTATGATTAATATTGGCATATTCTCACATTATATTATATGAAACATATATATTGTGATGTCCTTGGTTCTGTGCAATGAGAATCGGATAATGATAAGATCACGATAATGAGATCGATATAATTTTAAACACAGATCCTAAATAATCTCGATCACAGGTTACTCGAGAGGGACATCGAGATAACTGGACAGACCGGTGTACTATATACCCGTCCATATAATGGAGGCGACTAGTCTCATAGCCACTTATGTAGAGACACTAAGGATATAGTATAGGTGCTCATTTGAGAATGAGTTCACTGATTGATCCGCTTGTGGAATGTTGTATGGTTATTGATACCTAATGTCAGACAACGATTCCATAGTCTCAGTTGTATATCTGGTCCTTAGACTTGAGACACCAAGGATGACTTGTATGAGTACTCATTTCTTTGACGCCAGACTTACAGGTTTGGAAAGCTCTAGATTTGGTACAGTTGGTTATCGGGATTGGTAGCCAACCTTACGAAGGCAATTGAGTGTCAATAGAGGATCATCCACTCTCGGTATCACGAGAGGAATATCTCATATGTGCTTGCTTAGATAAAACCATGGCCAGGGTCATTCAGATTTAGAGAGGAGTTCTCCGATAGAATCCGATTAGAGTAAGACAAACTGATTCCGTATGACCTGATAGTACCATATCCAATATACGGTCTCTGGGATATTAGTTGGATGAGGGATTATAGATATATGGTAATTGTGGAGAGACAGATCCGATGGATTCGATCCCCCCGTACCGTCTGGGGACTGGCGTAGTGGCCTAGTACGTCTATAATCGATGAGTCGAGTGAATTATTATGGAGATAATAATTCACTATATCAGAAGGAGTTCTAATGGGAGTAACTCACGGCCAGCTCGGTATCGGGCCTAGAGGGTCACACACATATGGTGGATCCTTCAGTGAATAGAGGATTGGATGAAGATCTAATTAGCCCTTATTCTCATTAGATGAGATCCTATTTTGATGGACTTCTTGATTAAGGCCCAATTATAGGCCTAAGGAGATTATTAGATAGAGATCCAATAATGTAATATTAGTGGGTTATTGGATGGAGATCCAATACCCACTAAGGAAGGAGCCCTAGGATTTTGGTGGCTCTCTATAAATAGGAGGGGAGACTCAGGGTTGATATGTTACAACTTTAGCCACCACCTCTTATTCTCCTCCCTCCCTCTGCGTGAGAGTTGCGAGATCAGATTGGAGGAGTTTCGCTATAGAGATCCATCGTATGGATACCGCTAGAGAGGAGAACGCTTGACCTCCTTCATCTTCTCCACCGGGATCTAGAATACAGGGATATATGATCTCCCTAGGTAAAATCAATCTCCCTCACATCGTGATTTTATCGATTTTTATGTTTTTCTCGCGACCCCAATCTTTTGCACGATGATTTGATCTGCGTGGGAAACCGATTTTTATTTTGATTTTCGCTGCGCATGTGATGCACCCGCTGAGGTTTCCCAACAGAGGGCAGTTGAGAGTGCCATCAAGAAGGAGAAGCCAGTTCTCTATATTGGTGAGACAAAAAAAAATGAAGGCCAGCAAGATCCTTAAGAAGGGCAAGGGCAAAGAAAGATCAGGTAACGCAAAGTATGCCAAGAGAGACCCGACAAATGATAAAGGACAATGCTTCCACTGCGCCCAAGACGGGCAATGAAAGAGGAACTGTAAGGACTACATTGCAGATAAGGCGAAACAGAAGCTTGGAGAAGCTTCAGGTATATTCATGATCAGTCTCCACTTGTCATATTTTCATGATAACACATGGGTATTGGATACCGGGAGTGTTTATCATATCTACAATTCGTTGCAAGTTCTAGCAAGACCTAGGAGACTGGCCACCGGCAAGATAGATGGGCAATGGAGTAAGAGTTATTGCAGTTGTTGTTGGAGAGGTCACCCTACATCTGCCTGGTGGAGCTTTCATTGCATTGGATGCATGTTATTTTGTTCTCTCTATTATCAAAAATATTATATCTATCTCTTGTTTGACAATTAGTGGATATAAATTAGTTTTTTAGAATAATAGTTGTTCAATAATTATGGATGATGAGATCATCACTAGATGGATTCTAATAAATGGCATATATGTATTAGACACTTCTTCACATATTATGAATATAAATATGTCTAAGAAAAAAGAGATGAGGTGAATAATGCATACCTTTGGCATTGTAGGCTAGGTCATATACATGAGGGAATGATTCAAAAGTTGCTGAAAGATAGATACCTAGATCCATTTGACTATGAGATATGTGCAACTTGTGAACATTGCTTTCGTGGGAAGATGACCAACTCTCCCTTTAGTGGAACTAGAGAGAGAGCCACCGAGTTATTGGAACTCATACATAGTGATGTATGTGGTCTCATGTCGACTCAAGCTATAGGTGGTTACTCATACTTCATCACATTCACCGATAATTTCTCTAGGTATGGACACGTGTACTTAATGAAATATAAATTTGAGTCTTTCGAGAAATTCAGAGAATATAACAATGAGGTAGAGAACCAAATTAGAAAGAGAATTAAGACTCTTCGATCAGATCGAGGAGGAGAGTACTTAAGTACGGAGTTCACCCATTTCTTCAAAGACAATGAGATTCTATCCCAGTGGACACCTTCTTATACACCTCAGCTCAATGGTGTATCAGAAAGGAGGAATCGTACGCTGTTAGACATGGTGCGGTCATGATGAGTTTCGCTGACCCATCCGTCTCATTCTGGGGGTATGCCCTAGAGACTGCAGCTTACCTTCTGAACATAGTTCCATCAAAATCGGTAGTGTCTACACCATATGAGATATGAAAAGGAAAGAAGCCTGATCTTAAGATTGTTAAGATTTGAGGTTGTCCTGCCCACGTTAGAAGACATAACCCCAATAAGTTGAAATCAATGATAAAATGGTGCACATTCGTGGGATACCTAAAGGAAACTTGTGGGTATTATTTTTATTATCCCGAGGACCGAAAGATTTTTGTTGCCAAGAGAGTTGTGTTCCTTGAGAAGGAACAAATTTTTGGTGGAAACAATGGGAGTGAGATAGAATTGAGCGAGGTTGGAGAACCTAGCTCAAGCACCATTCTAGAGCCCGAGTCTGTTCAAGTACCTAACACACAAATTCTAAATTTACGTAGGTTTAGTAGAGTATCTCACCCTCCTGAAAGATATGTGAGACATATCAGTGGAGATGACTCTTAGGATGTTGATCCTCAGACCTACGAGGAGGCTATTATGAGTATAGACTCTGGAAAGTAGCAAGAAGCCATAAATTCTGAGATGGATTCCATGTACTCTAACAAGGTTTGGAACCTTTTAGATGCACCTGAGGGTATTGTACCCATCGGCTGCAAATGGATCTTCAAGAAGAAGATCGGAGTGGATGGAAAGGTAGAGACCTATAAAGCAAGGCTGGTAGCTAAGGGATATTGTCAAAGACAATGAGTTGACTATGATGAAACCTTTTCACCTGTAGCTATGCTTAAGTCCATTAGAATTATTTTAGTTATTGCAGCACACTATGACTATGAGATCTGATAGATGGATGTCAAAACAGCATTCCTCAATGGCAATCTCGAGGAAGAGGTGTATATGATACAACCAGAGGGATTCATATCCAAAAAGAGTCCAGATAAAGTGTGCAAGTTGCTTAGATCCATTTATGGATTGAAGCAAGCTTCCCAAAGTTGGAACATAAGATTTGATGAGGTGATTAGATCTTATGTCTTTGTAAAAAATGAAGATGAGCATTGTGTGTACAGGAAGGTAAGTGGAAGCGCTATCACCTTCTCGGTGCTCTATGTGGATGATATCCTAATCATTGGGAATGATGTAGGAATGCTCTCCACAATAAAGGCTTAGCTATCTAGAAACTTCTCCATGAAAGACTTAGGGGAAGCATCCTATATTTTTGGGATCCAGATCTATAGAGATAGATCCAAAAGGATGTTTGGCTTGTCCTAGTCTAGGTACATAGACTCCATTGTCAAAAGATGTGGCATGAAAAATTTCAAGAGAGGTCTCATACCGATGAGACATGGAATATCACTTTCAAGGAGTATGTCCCCAAAGACTCCTGAAGAATGAGCAGACATTGATAAGATATCTTATGCCTCAGCGATAGGGTCTATCATGTATGCGATGCTATGTAATAGGCTTGATATAGCACATGCTTTAAGTGTCACGAGCAGGTATCAGGCAGATCCAGGTTTAGAACACTGGAATACAGTAAAATGTATCCTTAAGTACTTGAGAATGACTAAGGATCTTTTTCTGGTATATGGAGGAGGTAGCCTCTAGGTTGAGGGCTACACAGACTCAAGTTTTCAGTCTGACATTGATGATAGTAAATCAAATTAAGGGTATATTTTTACCATAAATGGAGGAGTAGTAAGCTGGAAGAGTTCCAAGTAAGATACTACTGCTGACTCGACCATAGAGGCATAATACATTGCAGTAGTAGAAGCAGCAAAGGAAGGGATATGGATGAAGAAGTTCATCAATGATTTGGGAGTCGTACCAAATAGTGTAGAACCAATTCTCATATACTGCGACAATAATGGGGCGATAGCTCAAGCGTAGGAACCCAGGTCTCATCAGAAGTCTAAGTATGTTCTGAGGAGATTCCATCTAATAAGAGATATCATAGCCTGTAAAGATATAGCAATGAAAAGAGTTCCAGCCGAAGATGACACTGCAAATCCACTGACGAAGCCGTTGGCTCAGATTGTATTTGAGCGTCACAAGGGTCTGATGGGGATCAGACACATAGGTAATTGGCTTTGGGTCAAGTGGGATATTGCTAGTTACAGGTGCCCTGCAAGCCAATCACATGAGTGATGGCACGTGTGACACATTGCGTAATCTTTTTGCTTATGATTAATATTGGCATATTCTCACATTATATTATTTGTTGCATATATATTGTGATGTCCTTAGTTCTATGCAATGAGAATCAGATCATGATGAGATCACGATAATGAGATCGATTCACCTTTAAACACAGATCCTAAATATTCCCGTTCACAGGTTACTCGAGAGAGACACTAAGATAACCGAACAGATCGGTGTACTATACACCCATCCATATGATGGAGGCGGTTGGTCTCATAGCCACTTATGTGGAGATACTAAGGATATAGTACAGGTGCTCATTAGAGAATGAGTTCACTGATTGATCCGCTTATGGAATGTTGTATGGTTAATGATACCTAATGTCAGACAGCGATTCCATAGTCCTAGTTATGTATATGGTCCTTAGACTTGAGACACCAAGGATGCCTTGTATGAGTACTCCTTTCTTTGATGCCACACTTACAGGTTTGGAAAGTTTCAGATCTGGTACAACTGGTTATCGGGATTGGTAGCCAACCTTACGAAGGTAATTGAGTGTCAACAGAGGATCATTCACTCTCAGTATCACGAGAGGAATATCTCATATGTGCTTGCTCAGACAAATCCCTGGTCAGGATCATTGGAATTGAGAGAGAAGGAGTTCTCTGGTAGAATCCGAATAGAGCAAGACAAACTGATTCCGTATATGACCTGACAGTACCATGTTCAATATACGGTCTCTGAGATATTATTTAGATGAGGGATTATAGATACATGGTAACTGTGGATAGACAGGTCTGATGGATTTGATCCCCCCCATATCGTCTTGGGACTATGGCGTAGTAGCCTAGACGTTCATAGTCGTTGAGTCAAGTGAATTATTATGGAGATAATAATTCACTATATTAGAAGGAGTTCTGATGGGAGTGACTCACAACCAGCTCGGTATCGGGCCTAGAGGGTCACACACATATGGTGGATGCTTCAGCGAATAGAGGATTGGATGAAGATCTAATTAGCCCCTATTCTCATTAGATGAGACCCTATATTGATGAGCTCCTTGATTAAGGCTCAATTATAGGCCTAAGGAGATTATTGGATAGAGATCCAATAATACAAGGTTAGTGGGTTATTGGATGAAGATCCAACACCCACTAAGGTAGGAGCCCTAGGGTTTTTGGTGGCTCTCTATAAATATGAGGGGAGACTCATGGTTGATAGGCTGCAGCTTTAGCCACCACCTCTTATTCTCCTCTCTCCCTTGAGCAAGAGTTACGAGATCTGATTGGAGGAGTTTCGTTGCAAAGATCCATCGTGTGGATACCGCTAGAGAGGAGGACGCTTGACCTCCTTTATTTTCTCCATCCGGATCTGGAATACAGGGATATACGATCTCCCTTGGTAAAATCAATCTCTCTCACATCGCGGTTTTATCAGTTTTTGCATTTTTCTCGTGATCCCAATCTTTTGCACGACAATTTGATCTGCGTGGGAAATCAGTTTTTGTTTTGATTTCTACTGCGCATGTGATGCACCTGCTGAGGTTTTCCAACATATCATTCTTCTTGGGCTTGAGAGCTGTATCTTCAAGTTTGGGTTCTTTAGTGGCCACAATCATCAAAGGTCTCTCCATTTTACAATCTTGTACGAGGCTCCACAGTTTATCATAACATCCACATAGGTCCTTTGTCGATTCGTCATGAGGGTCTTCTCCTGTTAATTTCTTCGGCTGAGGGAGTCGGCTGATAGTAGGAAGAGGTGAAAGTTTTACTGTCGCTGGTCGGGGAGCGGCCCTAATCCTTCGAGCTTCATACTTCAATTGCTCCTCTTGATGTCACGCAAAGGAGATGGCTACATTAAGTGTGTATAGCTGTCACACTTTAACTTCTTCCGAGATGGCTACCGTAAGTGTGTACGGCTGTCATGCTTTAACTTCTTTTTGAATCTCCGGCTTCAAGCCCTCAATGAAAGTTCTCAATATTTATTTTTCAGACAAATCTTAAGTTTGATTAGATAACCTTTCAAACTTGGTTTGGTACTCTTGGATGGTAGAGGATTGATAGATTGCTAGTTATTCGTCAAGGTTCTTGTAATCGATTGGTGCTGAAGGTTTATATATTGTTGGTTGGGATGTGACTCTCATACTCTGAGCATCTTGATTGAGGTGCCCTTCTTGAAGTTGTGCAAAGGAGATCAATGTCGTTGAGGTGTAGGGCTGTCATGTCTTAACTTCGCTTCTTATCTCCCGTGGGTTCTTTTTACAATCTGAATTTGTTCCATGTTGTAATCTTCTTGGGCTCGACGATCAAACCAATCTAAACTCCTCGAAGAGAGTGCATAGTCTAGCATCCATACACGTCTCGAAAGCCTCCAATTTGGCTTCGAATAGGTCTATCAATGCCATGATATAGGGATCTCCAACCTGTCAAATAACTGATTGAAGAGTGTGGCTACAATCTTCAGGTTGAAGGCAGCAGTGGCAGCAAAATGATAAGAAAGTGCTGCTATGATGATGCTGCAAAAATATCAGGGCTGCGGTGGTGAAGTCTCCAAGTGGCTGCTACGTTTGATAGAGGATGGCAGCCAAGGGTAGCAGCAACGGTGGAGGAAGAAGACAATAATAGTAACATTATATGCGATTCTGCGGTGATGCTGCTGTTAGATTATGTGGCCCTATTTAATTAAGTAAGATATATTATGGATATGATTGGATTCTGATTATGGTTATTGGCCAATAGAAATGAAGTCCAATTAAAGTAGGATTCCTTAGGAGATGCCATTGATGAGAGGAACTCTCCTAATTACTTATCCTAGACCCTCTGCTCTTGCTTATAAATAGACAAGACCTCATAGGGATACAAAATGGGGAAGAGGAAAGAGAATGAATGATTATAAGAATCACAGAATACCTGACATAGTTGAGAGATTACAGATCTTCTCTCCATCTCCCTTTGTCACGTGTATCAGTCAATTAAGAGATTATAGTTCCTCTCTCATATTCCTTTCTCATATTATTATTTCTCTAATCCATCAATCATAGTGGTCTTGTGAAAAGATAAGAAAAGAGGAGAAGGTGAGTCTAGTTCTCTCTGCAAATTGATATTATTGCATATCTTGGATCCGACGATGATGCGCTCGCAGATCAGATGAAAGTTTTTCTGAATAGCAGCATTAAAAGGTATGCATCGTAATAATCCGTTTAGATCCATTGTTATTTGATTTCATATTCTGACAGTAAAATTTTTCTACATTACAGATAGCATATTATGGATCTTATGGTAACAATTGGTATCAGAGACATGGTTTTAAAATCAAATACTTTGGATCTATTTGTTAGCATCTTTTGTTCGATAAAAGATATTAATTAATTTTTATTTACGATGCATGAATGATTCATCGGTATTATTGATCTATTTTTCTATTCAATCTATCCTATCATTTCCTTGCAAATGATTTATAATTTTTATATTTTATCGATAAATTTATTGTTTGTTGTCAACGTTATATGAGGGCGTTGATCACCTATTTCATGGTACGAACATTACATCAGCACCATTGCTACATAACGGCAGCGGCGGCCGCGTGTAAGCAGCAGCCGCGGACAGCGGCTGCGCGTGAACAGAAGGCTGGCTGTGGCAGCACCGCTGCAGAGCGACGGTCGCGCGCGTGAGCAGCAGGCCACGGCTATGCAGCAGTGGTAGCCTGCGGGCAGAAGCCGCACTTAGGCGGCATCCATGGGCGGGCAGCAACCGCGCATAGGCGGCGGTCGCCCGCCGGTAAAGGCAGCGGCTGCCGCGCGCAGAAGTGGCGCCCGCCGCAATAGCGGTGGCTGCCACGCGCACAGGTGACAGCTGCGGGCAGAGGCGGCAGCACCTGCAAGGCAGTGGTCTCTCACAGCCACTGGCTGGCGGGAAGAGGCAGCGGCCAGGTGCGCAAGGGGCGGCGATAGGGAGTTTAGGGTTTTTCCAGAAAAGACATTTTTGCCCTTCGAAATATAGGAATTTCGAAGTTTGTCCTTTTATTGACTTTCTGTTAATACCCTTGATAAGTTGGATATTTCTCAACATATCCTTTTGACAGTTCTGCCCTTTATAAATTTTATAATTCAGGTTTATGTCCTATCATAAAATTATAGTTTTACCCCTACAAAATTATGAAATTCTGATCAATATCTTTAATTATAAAATTGATCAATATGATTTAATTTTAATTGGATTTGATCATTATGACTATTTATTTGATTTAGTTATGATCAATTTTTTTAAAAAAATAAATTTTGATCAATTTTGATTTTAATCAATTTTGATTGATAAGTTAATTGGATTGATGCTTAACTCAATTATGAGCTTACCCAATTAAATAAGGTTGACTGGTATAATAGTTCATTGATGGTTTTCTCATATGATTCATTAATTGCATGTGATAAATAAAATTTAATTATTATTCTTTGATGTTTATTTGGTTATTCACATGTGTATGTTTAAGATTATGAAATAATATTTTTCTTTCACATAAAGGTCTTTCATGATTTATGTATCATCATGATTACGGTTATTATATAAGTTATCTTTATGCCGATCAATATTCAATAATTATTTTGTTATTATTTTATTATTAAATTGTTTCAGTATAAATTAGATAAAGAAACTTAATGAATATTATTTATAATTCATCTCCCTAAGTTTTATCTGACCGATAGTTACCAAAGTAGCCTGGGATGATAGACTTATGAGATGTGAATTATAATAAAGGTCTTGTCATTTATAGAACATTTTAGACTATATTTTATATTCTTGTATTGATCTTGTAGCCACCAAAGTGACCTGGACCAATAATCGACCAATAATCTATAAAATATATTATGGAATTGGTCCTAAATGACATAAAGAAAATAATATTCACAATGACACACATAATTAAAATATTTAGATAATTCCAAAGAAGAATCTATTTCAAATAATTATGTGATGGGGTAGGATGATATTGTTTTGGATATCCTTGCAGGTTAGGATTGTATACCTAAAGGTAGCAATCTTATTCCACAATGATGGTATCAGTCCTCCATAAATAATTTTGTGTGAATACTAGATATATCAATATTTCACTTGTGTGAATACTAGATATATCAATATTTCACCCAAAGGTGAAATAGAGATGATATCAATAGTTCAATATTTATTGAAAAACTCAAAGCATTACATTATTACAGTGGTATTTTCTTTATTATATTCTTGTAATGTCCCTATATCTTATCTGGAATAAATGGCTTGAGCATATGTAATTTGTATTGAGTGAGTTAGACATTGATCAGATTAATTAAAAAGGAACACAAACTTAATTATTGAAAGTTATGTGGAATAAATATTTGATATAATTGATTGGGAAAGGTCTAAAAGACTCAATATTATGATAATTGCTAATAACATTTAGACTTCAATACAGTTTACAACTAGTGCATAAGAATATTTATAAATCAATTTAAATTTACTGATAAGTCATTAGTTGATACATTAATAGAAGAATTTAAGTTTATGTCCTCAATATAGCTGATAAAGCTGTAAGCTCAAGAACATTGAGCATGATTGTAATTGAGTCATTTATCGTAATTGAGTCATTTATTATATCAAGAACAAATGAAACTTAAATAAGTCAACTAGTATATGTGTATAGAAAGAATAAAAAATTAAGATAGAAAAGACTCATATTATTTCTTAAGGAGTCGATAATAATAAAAGAAAGTTGAAGCATAACCTACCTGAGTTTATAAATATAAACTCATAAAAAAAAAATCTTCACAATAAAGTACTACTTCTCTAACAAGGAAAGTTATGTGAAGAATAACTATAAGATTTGATTTGAAAGAAAAGGTGTAAGTCTAATCTTTATATAATTCAAATCAAATATTATAGAAATTATTTTCTAATACTTGGTGGATTAATTTTGATACTTCAACAAGTATTACCAAATAATAGAAATTCATTTTTTTTTAAATCTAAAAGAGAATAAAATATTCATCGTTATAGGGAATTATCTTAAAACAAAAGCGATAATAGTTGGTATTTATCGTGTACATCTAGAGATGATTCATTTGATGAATTTAGAGGATATATATTATATTCTTACAATTCTGGTAATTTGAGTTCTTTACTTAGAATTGTTACAATATCATTTCTATTTTGGTGATTGTAAACTTAGTATGATCCAATAAAAGTTAATTTTTGAATTCTGTATGATAGTTTATACATAATTAATATGAATCTTGAGTTTACAATAATCTCATATTAAAATGAAATATAGTAAACTCCTTGAGATTATGTTTATATTTGTGAGTCACTTTATAGTAAACTCCTTGAAATATAGTAAACTGCTTGAGTTTACAATAATCTCATATCCAAAAGGTTCAAATGGGTACATTTCTTATTATCCTAATCATAGTACAGAGATAATTAAATCTGGTAATGTAATGATTCCTATAAAATAGCGAATCCATGTGAGTGAAAATCTCAAAATTTAATTTTTGATATAGAGGATATATAATTTGATACTCCTTTATTATTCGAGAAATTATTGTTATTCAAATCATTAAATGATTTGATAATGACAAACAACAAAATAACATTACTAAACTCTCAAATTATATTGATATCACTTTTAATGGTCTTGTAGAATAACCATAATTGACAGTTTTGAGAATATCTCAAAGGGAAAGGAATTATGTCATTTATGATTATCATGTGGTATATCTACATGAATTATATTATAATATATGAATCAAATGAATCCCTCATCCCTTATTATTTTCATAAGTCATGAAAGGTAACGATTCTGAAAAAGAAAATATGATGCAATGAAAGAAGAGTTAAAATCAATAACTAGGATGGTGTCTGATGAATTCATCGAATTGTCCAATAACTATAAAAGATTGTTACATAAATGTAACTTAAGGACAATGTCGAATGATATAATGGTCAGACTTGTGGTTAAAGGTTTTACTCATAAAGAATGCATTGACTATAGTGAGACATTTAATTTTTAAATAAACTCATTAAGAATCGTTATGACATTGATGACTCATTATGAGTTTGAGTTATACCATAAGGATGTGAAAATAAGTTTTCTGATTAAAGATCTAGCTTCATATGAGTTACTCTGAATGATTCATAGAAGAAATATAAAATTTGGTATTCAAATTCAAGAATCTATTTATGACCTTAAACAAGCTTCTAACAATGAGATATAAAGTTTTATTTGATATCATTGATTTATTTAGATTTAAGAAAAATACTGTTGATCAGTATTTATATCTAAAGATCAGTGGGAGCAAGTTTATTATTTGCATTGCCAATAATGTTCTTGGTTTATTATACTAAATCAAGAAATTTATCATCAAGAATTTAATATGGTTGATATGAATGAGACGTCTTATGTTATTAGCATTGAGATATTCAGTTATAGATCTCAATGATTGTTAAGACTGTCTCAGAAATGATATATTGACCAAGTCATGGAAAAGTTTAATATACAGCTTTGTTCAGCAAATCACAAAAAAAAAAACTAAACTTTTAGTCAAAACAGGTGCTTTAAAATGACTTGAAAAGAATCAGATAAAGAAAATATTTTTTATATATGCATAGTTGGAAGTCTATGCTCAAGCCAATGACAGTATAGATATCAGTTTTGTAGTTAATATATTGGGTAGATATTCAAGTTATCCAAAAATAAAAATATTAAAGGACTGCAAAAGAAAGGTAATAAGATATTTGGAATGGACAATTCTATGCTCACATGTATGAAATTATATCAGCTTGAAAGTATAGTAATTTTTAAGTGTTGATTTTATAAATTACCTCGATAACTGGAAGTTCACCTTATGATTTATATCTATATCAATTAGAGAGGCAATTTATTATTATATTATTAATAATAAAAGTTAATTTTATGACATGCTTTGATGCCACTAATCAAATTTATGACAGCGAAATCTTATCTCAGAACCTGGTGTGGTCAGACTCAATTGTCAGGTCGCTGAGGATATTTTATAACATATCACAGTAATTTTCTTCTCTAAGAATGGCAAGTATTATAACATCTCTATGCATTATGGTATAAAGTACTTGATGGTTAGAAAAAAAGAGTCCAGAAATATCTAATGTCAATTAATTACCAGAGTTCCACTGTATTGATTGCTAATCCATTCACTTTAGACTTTCAGCCTGAAGTGTTTTTGAAAGAACATGTTCTTGTGATTGGGTTTATGAGCAACCCATAAAAGATATGGTGATGCATGTTTGAGTGGACACTATAATTGATATTTTATTTATGTACTTAAAGTTATCTGTTTCTACTATCATGTTCACAGTTATGTATGTACATATTATGGTTGAATGTGATAACATGATTGTCTTGACAAGACAAATTATATAAGTCATTTTGGACTGCATTAGGAAAGACTAATAATGTTGTGGTACATAGAAGGAAGTATGATATTTATGTTATGCAACCGCTATGACTCGCATTGTTAGTCAGACTTAATGTAGTATTATTATATTTATTGGACTTATTGGCCTATTTTATAATTCGTGCGCATATAAATAATTTTTAAATTTTTAGAATTTAATTATGTAAATTTATTTTCAAATAAATATTATTTATTTATTTTGATTTTGAATACTTTTTGTATCTTACCAAATTAATGGGCCAAGTGAGAGAATGTTAGATTATGGGCCAATTGATATTATTGTAGATCTTGGATCCGACGATGATGCGCTCGCAGATCAGATGAAAGTTTTTCTGAATAACAACATAAAAGGTACACATCGTAATAATCATTTTAGATCCATTGTTATTTGATTTCATATTCTGGCATTAAAGTTTTTTCGCATTACAGATAGCATATTATGGATCTTATGCTAACAGCTACAAGATCGTCGAGGTTGTAATTTTTAGGTGGCTGATATCTGTTAGAAGATGGCAGCCAAGAGATCTGAGGCGAAAGGCAGCAGTAACGATGGAGGAAGAAGAGGGCAGCAGCTATGTCGGCTGCGGCTGCGATGTGACTTCGTGGCTGTAAGTGGAGTTGGTTGCAACAAGGATGCAGCTGCAATAGGGGGAAGACGGGGCAGCGGAGTGCACGGTTGTTGCAAAGGAGGACAGCGGCGGTATAGAGCGAGAGACCGCTACTGGTCGTGTTCACTTTGTTGTTGGCCGTGATCAAGGCAGTTGGCAGCGAAAGATTGCTGGGGGCTGCAATGTAGATAGATTGCAATGAAAGACCGCTACTGGTAGCTTTTTTGCCGCAAAAGATCGCTGATGGCTACGATCAAGGAGGATGGCAGCAAGAGGTCGTTGTTGGTAGCGTTGTGCAACGAGAGATGCATGATGCGGTTGAAGGGATAAGGGAGGTTGGGTGGCTAAAAGGTTGGTGGACCAAAGGCTGTGATTTTTTAGGCTGGTTTTATGGCTATTTTGGGTGCAGTTTGGGGCTACGATTTTGTGGAGTTTTGGCTATGATTTGGTGTGGTTTTAGGGCTGTGATAGTAGTGGATGAAGGTTAGGAAAAAGGATTTTGGATCTGGAATAGATGACAGCAAAGGTTTGATAGGGATCGGTGGGGGTATGCTACGAATAGGTGATGGTTGTAGAAGGCTGTGATTTTAGGTTGTTTTATGGCTAATTTGGGTATGGTTTTAGCTACAGTTTGGTAGGGTTTTGGGGCTGTGATGGTAGAGAATAAAGATGAGGGAAAGAGAGTTTCAAATATGGAGAAATAGCAGCAAAAATATGATAGGATTCAATGAAAGATCGCTGCGTATGTGTTGTTCTGCCGAACAGAATTTGCGTCGAAGAAGCAGCGAGTTCTTGACGTAAATTTCAGAAGAGAATCCAAGGAAAATATGCAGAATTTTGACAACCAAACCTCAGTTCAGATGTGGCCAATCTTAGCAAAAGATTTGGTGAAATTTCAGCATCGTAATGGTATGAAAATAGGTGAAAAGACGGAAGGCAGATTCTTCATCGTAAAATTCCAACAATGCGCAACGAGAAATTGTAGCAATGTAAGTCCGGTTTCAGAAAGAGATTTTTCCATAGATCGATCTTAGATGAAAGCTAAGATGATCTATGAATTTGTGTAAAAGTTTTAGCCAAAAAGGATGAGCAATAGTTCGGTTTCAAGAAACAACAATCGGCTAAAATTTTCTGCGGTGTTTCCCCTTCGCAACGATGATCACATTTGCGACAGTAGAATTTTACAGCAAGAAAAATATGGAAAAACTTCTCCAATGTGTAAGGCAAAGGAATAGCAGTAGCAAATAGGCGTGGGTGATGAAAATATACCAGACTCCAATTTCAAATGCAAGGGCAGTAGCAGATTGATTTGATCTGTGGCTTGGGTGAAAGGTGGAGGCGTGTGTTGTAGCAATTATGGGAATTGGTTGGAAGGGTGGAGGCAATAGAGATGACAGTAGGGGCAACAGGAACGCTGTTCTAATACCATATGATAGAACCCCAAAAGGAGCTCTATAGAATTTGATCTTTGAGGGAGATCAACCCTTGAACACTATAGGGGTTTCTCCCTCCTAGGAGTCGGCCACATGGCTGAATAAAAGATAATACTTGCTTGATGGAAAAGAGGTGGAGGTTATAGCTTATATAGGGCTCAAAACCCTAGTGCTTCCTAAGTGAATTTACCCCATTGTCCCTCCTATAGCCGACCTGCCTTAATAGGAGTAGGCGACGACGACTCTAGTAGATGGAAACCCTAGCCGACCAGCCCATTTATAAAGGGGGCAACAGCTACTAAGCCCCTTAAGGCCCCAAACTAAACTCTAGCCACACTTCTTTATAAGACAGAAGTGACTAGGTGGGGTTTTTATTACAATTTCATAGAGTTTTATTTGCTCTATTAATGTGAGTAGGACCCAACCCTACTGGGGTCCTATCAAGGATATATGAGATACACGCATGAGGGTGGAGTTTCCCATATAGGAAGATGAAGACTCGATCGGTTGGATCTCACGTGTTGAATTTTTTTTTATTTTCACAAGACCTCGAAGGAATCCAAGGTGAAGATAGCCTCTATTCAACTTGAAGGAGACGCGATCTAATGGTACGATTGGTATGAACACACTCATGGAGAACCCTCGTGGGAGCAATTCAAAAGCATACTTCTAATTCGCTTCAGACCATCGGAGTATGAAAATATGGATGAATAACATCTCCAAAATCCATCAGACTTCCACCGTATAGGAGTACCAGAGCAGATTTAAGCGTCTCTCAAATTAAACCCGAGACTGGTCCGAGAAACAATTGCTAATAACATTTATTGAAGGGCTCAATCCAGAGATTCGGTGCGAAGTTAAGAATTGATAACCTTGTATTGTGATGGTTGTCGTATCATTTACTTGCATACACGAAGAAAAGCTCAACAGGGACAATCACATAAATAAAAGCATAAATCAACCAGCAGCAAGCAAGTCGACAGCCCCACCTCCCTCCACTCAAAACCCTTGAAGACTTACCAAAGAAGAGCTTCAGGAAAGATCATCAAAAGGGTTGTGTTGGCATTGTGATGAAAAATGGAGTAGAGAACATCGATGCAAATATGGTCATCTTCTAATGATAGAACCAATTAAGGAGGAACCAGAAAATGATGATGTGGACTCTGATTAAGAAGGTACAAAATCTAATAAAGGTATTGGACCTTTCATACATACAGTGCATGCATTAGCAAGTTATTCTAACCCGTAAACCATGAAAGTTGAAGGAATTTTGAAATAGCAGCCTGTTACTATTTTAATCGATATTGGAAGCACTAATAATTTCATGGATAGAAGGCTTACTAATCGGTTGGCCTATCAAATTGAAGACTATGATAGATTTGAAGTCAAAGTTGCTGATGGATGAATTCTAAATTGTAATAGTAAGTGCAAAAAAATTAAACTAATAGTACAAGGCCAAGAACTGTAAGTGGATTTCTTTTTGATACCGTTGGAGGACTTTGAAATAGTGCTTGGAATTGAATGAGTATCAACCCTGGGTGATGTCACCTGGAATCTTTCTAAACTGATTATGAAGTTTTTTACTAATGGAAAGCAGGTTATCTTTAAAGGAAGACGTAGAAGCAAGATCACAACTGCCAGTAACTATCAAATAGAGAGGGTTCCTCACAAGATTGTTGCAACAGAAGGTCGACTCATTGCTTACACCAAGTAGAGACCTTATTTAATTGATTGAGAAATTACGATGCATGGCAAATATCCTGAACCGAAGTACCACCGAAGTTCGGTACTGCTCAGCCTTGAGGACAAGGTTGATTTGAAGAGGGCGGGTTTGTTAGGACCCTAGCTAAGTCGGATTCATCTTTTCATGATTAATTCAAGCCGAGTCATATTAGTTTGTCTAGTCGGAGTAAGTTATGGATCGGGTGAGCCCAATCGAGTCAGTTATGAGTTCGTTTTTATCTTCGGTTAGGATGAAGTCAGTTATTATTTTTAGTTAGGAGTTTATCAATTAGTGAAGAGACTCTGAGTCCAAGCCTAGAAGAACTTTTGGCAGAGCCATACAAATAAAGTTGTAAACTATTTTATGAGGAATCAATTAAGAAGTCTTAGTTTTAGCCAAAAAGATAAAACCCTATGAGGTAGATCATCTCGAAATGATCTAGTACGACGTCTGATCCACTGGAAGAGATCGATTATCCCTCCTCTTTCCACTTTCTTCCTCTACGATAGAAACCTAGGGTTGAAACCTAGAGGATGATTCATCTCTTGCTTTGTATTTACAAATGAAGAAACAAGCTTCTTATTTTAAACAACACTTAGCCAACGAACCACATAGATGAATAAGATTAGTATCATAGGGAGGGTGGTGCTGTTTTCCCTTCGTTCTCGATTACTCTAAACACTTCATCGATAAGGGAGGCTAACTTGAACACATTGCTAATACATAAATGGTGACTGCACTAACCATAATGCTTGATGAATTTTTCACATCTCATATAACTATTGCATGAGTTTAAGATAATAAAAAAAAAGAGTATTATATATATATATATATATATATATATATATATATATATAATGTTAGGTATGTCACTTGGATTCTATTTATGTAAATAATTTATTTAAAATTTTTATGTGTTTTTTTTATAAAAAAAAAATAACTTAACTATCAGAAGAGTTTTTAACGGGGCATACCTCTGATATAGTATTTCAAGAAAATCTAATTAGGCTTGATTCTATTTCGATATCAAATCTCCTTGATACATCGAACAATCAAAATCTATCATCACAATTGCATCACTCACAAGTCAAAAACAGTACAGTACATACCAGTTGGTCATTAGTAGAAAATAATATCATTCCTGCGCAGCTTCATGGTGATGTGTCTGATTGATTCCTCATCAACAGTATCCCGCAAACAATGGAAGGTTTATTCATACAACATCCATGCAAATATACTCGAGCACTGCTGCATCAGTAATCACCTCACCACCTCCCTCGTATTAAATCTATTTATTCATCACCCATCCGAGTAAAATAAATAAATAAATCTATTTATTCATCACCTGACTTTTATAATTGTTTGGGGTTAGAAATTTATTGTTTCGATCAAATGGAATCGATATCCAATTTCTGAAGTTAATAAGCAATTGATAATTCTGAGTAGTACATAGTAAAATGAAAATTTCCCTTCTTGAAAATTTTTTTTGAAGGAAAACACAAAAAAAAAAAAAAAACAAAATCCAAAACTACAAAACCATTCTACCTTATGGAGCCTAAATTTTATTAAGAATTATTTAATGAGTCTATTTATTCTTCGTTCCAAAAATTATATTTATGAGGGCGAAAGAAATGTTTGATAGTGGCACACTCAAATTAAAAGATGCATCGCTTTTGTGGGTGGAACAAAAATCAAAAGAAAGCACTCGAGGGGGAACTGTTGCAAGTAAGCCTTTAATCTTTTATTTATTTATAGCAGCACAGTTCTAAGTGGGGGAGTGGTTCGCAGGAAAGATGCTGTCACTCACTCCCATGGCAATAAAAATGTGGATATCCCTTTCAGCCCACAGTATCTTTTGTCTCTTTCATCAACTCTCGCTTGTCTCAGGAGACAGCCATTGGTATCATATGATATATATGATATGCGACTCACTAAAATATATAAATAGAGAAGTCAAAATTATTTATATATATATATATATATATATAATTTAGTGTATATATAAAATACATATGTGCAAAACTCAAAAGCTTTTTTTTATCACTATTGTTAGGTTCAAATAATTAATCATTAATATAATAATATTAAGATTTAAATTGACATTGACATCGGTCTCAAAAATGTTGGGAAACATGATTAATGAAAATAATAAGTTACATTTGAGTTTTACTAAAAATGTTTAATACATTCTTTGGTTTAGTAATAACCATGGCTAATAGTCATCAATCTTGAGTTTATTGAATATTTTAAATATAGAGTTTATTGATTTATCTAACACACAATTTAGAGGAGGAACCAAATATGATATTTATAGTCCTTGTAAGTATACATACATATGTGAACCCCACCAAGCATTGCTAAAACAAAAGCGGTGGATGTCACTACCAGTGGATTAGGCTTTTTACTAAACACACTGTGATCTGTATCCTCTTCTTTATATTATCTTTTTTATTTGATATCTTTGCAATGCATCATCCTACTCTATGAGCAAACTTGATGGTACGTATTCAAGAGACAGTGGAGAAAAGAAAAAAAGGCATGTTGACTGCTTTTTACAGGATTCAACTAATTATGACTTTTTTTATTTATTTATTTCTTTTTTCTTTGGTCTTTTCTTTTGTGAATAACCTCGTTAAGCATTCTGGTTTCCATCTTTATAGATCCTTTCGAAGCTCTTGAACACGGCACTGTCTTCTTCTTCGTCTGAGTTAGATTTTAATATATTTAATTGGTTAACTTGTTATTTCTTTTTTGGAAAGATGATGAACATCAAAAATAAATAAATTAAGGATGATAGAAAAGAAGAATAAAGACACTTGAAGACAAAAAAAACAAACACTTTTATCAATCATAATAACTTAATATCTCCGAAACCTAAATCTCTCCTCTTTCTCTCGTAGCCAATGAATGCATTGATCACAATGCTTCTTAGGGTTGGGCCGAAGACTTTGACTCATATCTTCATTAAAACATTTAAATCAAACTCATAATTTTAATTTAGAATCCCAACATAATTATTATTATGCTCATATTCAAAAGAAACTCATACATACTTTATCCCTATCCCTTGTAATCCTTCAATTTTAGTACATATGTGGCAATATTATTACGTAATATGAGTTCATGAATTCCGCGTTATGCTATGAAAAGAAATCTTACTTCCTTGATGGTTGAGCAAACATTTGTCCATAAACTAATTTGAGTTTTGAATGTATTTATATCTCTATCCCATCTCATTTATCAGTCAAATCTGATCCAATATTTTGGATAAGACAGGTGAGAAGAGAGATATATATATATATATAAATGATAGTGTTTTGGATCTTGACCTAATTTGAATTTTTAATATCATGTATCGTTTCCTGATTAAAGTTGATAAAAAAAATTCATGCATAATGACTCAAATATGGTACTCTTCTTCGAATCATCACGATATCATTGATTCATAAATTTATAAATCAATAGACCCTATATTGTCTATAGATGTAAGTTTGTAGAAGGAATCATAATGATAAAAATTTCACGCTATGATAAGGAAAGATACACATTAATAAGTATTATCTTTTCGATGGAAATGAAAAAGCACTAGAAAAATAATATACGAATCAAAATCATTCACCTTGTCCAACATCCCTCATCCTTTTTCTTATTCTTCTTCTTCTTTTGTCCTATTCTATTATTGATCTTAATATTTTTATTAAATAATATTTTTATATCAAGTAAGATCGAAGTGGTTAAATTGGAGCTAAAGATGAAGTGGATTTTGACCTCTATAGAGCTAATATATCAGGACGATTGTACCACCTGGCTATAGTATAACTTTAAAACGATAGTAATATTATTAGTATAATTAGTTTTAGATTTTTTTTATGATTTGCTCTAATTTTTTGGATTCTTTGGGCTCTATGAATATCCCATTTTATGTATAGATGAGAGTAATCCAACTTAAGCTTAAAATCTAATGACTGTTAAATTTTGAATTTTTATAATAAAATTAATTGATAAAGTTATAATCAAATCTACATTTAAAAAAAATGACGCAAGACTAGTTTCAATTATGAAAAGATAAAACAATTGAAGCAGAAAAATCAAATATTGGGTCAGAGTCAGAGATCGAGCATCGGGCCGGAAGAATCAGACATTGCCCCAAGATCGGACATGTCGATGGATTGGGCAATACGATGAAGGAGAGGATGATAAATCGAAGCTTCATATGAAGCATTTGATGAATCAATGACATGTCGGACAACATAAGATTCATGCTTGTAATAGTTTATGTCTTGATCGAAGTAGTTTAGATTTAAATTGAGTTAGTTTTGGGTGTAACCATGCTAACTCAATTAAAGGCTCATTGGGCCTTTATTAGGGCTGATTTGGGTCTATTGGGAGGCTCATTCGGTGACCCAAAGTTGGGTTAGGCAGTGGCATCGCCAGACCTAGCGATGATACCACTAGGCTGTGTCAGGCAATGGTACCGCCCAAGCTGGCGATAGTATTGCCAACATTTAATACTACAAGCGATAGTACCACTCAGCGTAGGCATGGTACCACCCACACCTTGAAAACCTAAAAAATTTAAATTTTGGCTCCATTTTTTAAACCATTTGGGGTCTATAAATACCTCACTTATCCTTGCTGGGTTTACATAAGAAAATTGAGCAAAAATTATGATTTAAAGTGCTGTAAAACTCTAAGTGTTGAGAGTTCCCCTCCTCTTAAAGTTTAGGTTTCATTCTAAGGGAAACTTATAAAAAGGAGAAAAAAGTTGTAAAGATAGTTGATCTTCGTTGATTGAAAGAAGATCGTTAGTGAAAGCCAGTGGCCACGACGAAGGAGGAATAAGGAGTGGACATATCAAAAATGTATTTTCGATATGGTTTCATCGAATGATTTTTCAATTCAATGTAATTTTATGAAAGCACTAATTCACTAATTTTACGAAATCTAAAGAAAAATTATCTTTAAATACGAAAGCTAAGAATGCTTTATTTTGTGTTTTAGACAAGAATGATATTTGACACACACTCCAAGTCACATATAAAGGCACAAGTAGAGTTAAAGAGTCTAAGATTAATCTTTTGGTACATAATTATGAATTATTTCAAATAAAGCCAAGCAAAACTATAGGTGACATTGACACCCGTTTTATGGATGTTGTTAATAGTTTGAAGGTACTTGGTAAAAGTTTTACTAATCTTGAACTTATTAATAAAATTCTAAGATCCCTCCTAAAAAGTTGGGATTCAAAAGTAACTATAATTCAAGAAGCAAATGACTTAACTATTTTTCGCTTGAAGAACTTATCGGGTCATTAATGACCTATGAGATGACTCGTGTGGCACATGACGAACATGAGAATAATATTTCAAAGAACTTGAAGGATATTGCACTGAGAACAAAAGAAGATCACTCGAGCGAAAGCTCAAGTGATAATGTTGACTTGGCTCTCCTCATAAGAAAATTTATAAAAAGGAACAAAATAAAACAAGACACTAAGAACAAAAATAAACTAAAAAATGACACAATCGTCTACTATGAATGTAAGAAGTCAGGATACTTCAAAAGTGAATATCCTCAACTGAAGAATAAGCTACCAAAGAAAAAGAAAGTACTTAAGATAACTTGGGATGACTCGAGTGCATCTGAAGATGAAGAACAACCAACGAAGACGAAGTGGTGAACTACACATTAATGGCTTTCGGCAATGAGGTATATGACTCAAACGAATCTTCTTTACCTTATAGTGAATTATGTTATGCTTTTCATAATCTATATGATAAGTTAAATTAGTTCGCAAGAAATATAAATTAAAAAGGATTATGATTCTCTTTCTAGTAAATTTAAAAAATAAAAAAATGAGCATGATAATTATATGTTAACCTCTTGTACTAAATGTGAAGAGTTAGACTCAGTCAGAAAGGAAATGTGGTTCTACAACAAACATTAAAAAAAATTCAAAATTAGAAACTATCCGTGCTAACAAAGGTCATGCACATAAAAAAGAAGGAATTAGTTTTGTGAGTAGCAACACTCAATAAAAGCCGACTATATTTGTTAAATGACCTATATTACATGTTTTTTCTGAAAATAAATATAATTTTTATGGTAGATATGTACATTATACTTATAAATGTTTATATAAAAAATATAGCTCACATAAATTAGTTTGGATTCCTAAAGGAACCATAAATAACCTAATGCTATTAGTCAAAATAGGTAGATCTTTTCATGAGAGACCCGAAGCTAAATTGGTACCTAAAGCAAACCTCATTTCTTGTAGATATATCTACAATCAAAAGCTAGAAGCAAGAGATGATACCTTAATAGTGGATACTCAAGACACATGACTGGAGATCAAATACATTTCTCTAAGCTCACTAGCTAAGACGAATGATATGTCACCTTCGGAGACAATAACAAAGGAAAAATATTGGCAAAGGAAATATAGGTAACGAGTCAAATTTTTTTATTGAAGATATTTTATCAGTAGATGGTTTAAAACGTAACCTACTAAGCATTAGTCAATTGTGTGATAAAAAGATATAATATAAGATTTGAATCTAATGCTTACATTATGGAGATATCATACAAAAATAAATCTGTGATTGCATAAGAAGTAATAATGTGTCAATATTAATCTAGATGACTTTTGTGATGAAACTTATTTTTTGGTTTTAAACGATGACGCATGGCTTTGGTATAGAAGATTAGGTCATGCAAGCATGAAACTACTTTTACAAATTACAACTAAAAAACTTGTAAGAGGTATGTCTAGAATTAAGTTTGTCAAAGATAAAGTTTGTGATGCATGCCAACTATGTAAACTAATAAAGAGTAGTTTTAAATATAAATATCAAGTAAGCATCTCTAGGCCACCACAATTAATCCATATGGATTTATTTAGACCAATTTACATCATAAGTCTAGGAGATAGTAAATATATTTTTGTAATTGTAGATGACTATAGTAGATATACTTGGACATACTTCTTGGCACATAAAATTGATTGCTTTAAATGTTTTTCCAAATTTTCTAAACTAGTTCAAGATGAAAAAGATTTCATGATTTCGTCTATTCGTAGTGATCATAGTGGTGAATTTAAAAACCATGATTTTTAAGATTTTTATGAGTTAAATAGGTTTGACTATAATTTTCTTACTCTAAGAAATCTACAACAAAATGGAGTTATTAAGAGAAATAATAGGAGTTTACAAGAGATGACAAGAATCATGCTTAATGAACTTGACCTACACAAATACTTATGGGCCAAAGTCGTTAACATGGCATGCTATGTCATAAACAAGAGTCTCATAAGACCACTATTTTTTAAAATTCCTTATGAATTATAGAATAATAAAAGACCCAACATTTAATATTTTAAAGTTTTTTATTATAAATATTTTATTTTAAATAAAAAAATTCCTTAAGGAAAATTTGATGCAAAATCTAATGAAGGTATATTTCTTAAATATTCCTCTAATTCTAAAGCTTATCATCTTTTTAATACAAGAATTTTAGTTATTGAGGAATCATGTTATATTTTATTAGTTTTATGAACTTAAGAAAAATAATTTTGATAATAATTTTGAATTTAATACATTGAATTTGAATAAGAATTCTCCTCTTCCAAGCAACTTAAATGCATTTACTTCTGAAGAATCCTTACCAAGGAATGGAAGTATATAGATACATATCCTAAGGAGCTAATCATTGAAGATACATCGAAAGGCATTACTCATTCTTCTTTTAAAAAAAATTTATGCGAATGAGACCTTTTTGTCTCAAATTGAACCTAAATGTATTGACGATGCTCTTAAAGATGACTCGTAGATTTTTACAATGCATGAAAAATTAAATCAATTTGAGAGAAATAAGGTTTGGATGTATGTTCTTAGACCTAGTGATCATCATGTAATTGGTACTAAATTGGTCTATATAAATAAGCAAGATGAATTTAGTATCGTGATTCGAAATAAGACTAGATTAGTGGCCAAAAGTTTCAACTAAGAAGGTATCGACTATAAAGAAACCTTCACTTCTATAGCAAGACTTGAAGCCATATGCATGTAGTAATAATTTTAAGTTATTTCAAATGGATGTTAAAAAGTGTTTTCGTGATGGCTTTAATTCTTAAAAAGTTTATATTGAACAACCACCCATATTTGAGAATGTTCTTTTTATGAACCATGTTTTTAAGTTATCTAAGGCTCTTTATGGATTAAAGCAAGCCCCTAGGGCTTGGTATGAGAGGATTAGTTCTTTCCTTATTCAAAATAATTTCTTAAAAGATAAGGTGGATACTACATTATTTATTAAAAAATTTAAAAATATTTTTTATTATTTAAATTTTTGTTGATGATATTATTTTTGGTTCCACAAATGAATCTTTATTTGAGTCATTTGTCAAACGTATAAGCTAAGAATTCGAAATGAGTTTAATTGGTGAATTAGTATTTTCTTTACGATTACAAATTAAGCAACTAAGTGATGAAACTTTTATTAATCAATATAAATACACTTTGGATTGATTAAAATAATTTCATATGGATAGTGTTAAGGTCATTAACACACCGATGAGCACTTATTCAAAATTAGATATAGACCATGATAGAAAATATTTTAATCAAAAGACTTATAGGGGTATGATAGGTAGTTTACTATACCTCACATCAACTATACCTGATATTATGTTTAATGATGTATTTTGTGCTATATTCAATCTAATCTCAAATAATCTCACTTTAAAGTGGTTGAAAAGATTTTTAGATATTTAAAAGGAACTTCTAATCTAGGATTATGGTATCCAAAATCTAAAATTTTTAAATTGATTGCTTATGCTCATGCTAAATTTGCTAGATGTAGAATAGATAGAAAAAGCATATCTGGAACATGTCAACTCCTATGTCATGCACTTATTTCTTAGTCTTCTAAAAAATAAAATTCTATTATATTATCTACAATCGAGGTTGAATATATAGCAGCTGGTACATGTTGTGCACAAGTTATTTGCATGAAAAATACTTTAGAAGACTATAAACTTTACTTGAAAATATTATTATAAAATATGATAATGCTAATGTAATATATTTAATAAATAATCTCATTCAACACTCTAGAACTAAACACGTTGATATTAAACCATTTTATTAGGGATCATGTTAATAATCATGATATATCTTTACATTTTATTGACACAAAATATCAATTAGTAGATATTTTTACTAAACCTTTGAATGATAAACAATTTGATTTCATTAGAAGAGAGATAAGCATGTTGAATCTTCCAAATGAACTCTTTTTATTTATATATTTTATGGATTATTATCTTGATATCTCAGTTTTCATGACTTGAGTTTTTCTTTTGAATCAAGATCATTTCCTATGATTCCTTCTTCTTGCTATTTATAAAATAAGAGATTTGTCAAAATGATTCATGATTTTTCAGTATTCACGACTTGATCTTTCATTTTTCATATGATGACATTGATATAAATTTTTACACCATTGAATCATTCCCTTCTATTTCTTGTTTTGATAATAACAAAGAAGGAGAAAAAGAAGTGCTAGCTTGCACATCTCAAGAGAAGCAAGAATAGCTAACTTGCATATCTCAAAAAATTGATAGCTTGCATGTTTAAAAAAATTGCTAGTTGCACTTTTATTCTTTTTGTTTATGATAAAGGAGGAAAGTTATGATGATTTGAAATTTGAATCATGTATGTACTTTGATGTTTTAAAATTATGATCATTTGAAATTATGTATGCAATACTCATGATTTTATGATTCATGCTATGATATGAAAGTCATTGTTTCGACTTAAATTCAAAGGTTATCAATCTTTTTGAATTCGAGTTCACTTTATTTCGATATGGCATATAGATTGGGAAAGTTTAGTTAAAACTTCATCATCAATTAGTTATCATCATCAAAATGAGAGAGATTATTGAATCTTGAATTTTGATGATGAAATCAATTGATAAAGTTATGATATAATCAACGTTTGAGGAAAGTGATGCAGGACTAACTTCATTCATGAAAAGGTAAAATAATTGAAGCAGAAGAATCAGATGTTAGGTTGGAGTTAGAGATCATGCATCGGGTTGGAAGAATCAAACATTGCACCAAGATCGAATGTTACAAGAGTCAACATGTCGTTGGATCAGGCAATACGTCGAAGGAGAGGACGAAGCATCAAAGGTTCGAACAAAGACTTGGATGAATCAATGACATGTCAGACAACGTAGGATTCATGCTTGTAATAGTTTATGTTTTGATCGAAATAGTTTAAGTTAAAATTGAGTTAGTTTTGGGTGTAACCATGTTAACTTAATTAAGAGCCTATTGGGGGCTGATTTGGGCCCATTGGGAGGCATTCAATGACCCAAAGTTGGATCAGGCAATGGTGTCATCAAAAGACACTGTCTTGTAAGTCGTGTTAGGTGATGGTACTGCCCAGACATAGTTTTCAAATTGTGTCAAGCAGCCTAGGCTGGCAGCAGTACTGTCATCATTTAATATTGCAGGCGGTAGTATTGCCCAACGCAGGTAGTGGTACCGCCCATACCCTAAAAATCAAGAAAGATTAAATTTTGGTTTCATTTTTGAAGCTATTTAAGGCCTATAAATATCCCACTCATCTTTGTTATGTTTACACAAGAAAATGAGCAAAAATTATGATTGAAAGTGTTGTAAAGCTCTAAATGTTGAGAGTTTCCCTCCTTTTTGAAGTTTAGGTTTCATTCTAAGGGGTGTGAGAATTGTAAATATTCTCTCTTAAACTTATGAAACGGAGAAAAGAGTTGTAAGGGTTGTTGATCTCTGCCCATTGAAAGAAGATCGTTAGTGAAAATTGGTAGCCTCGACGAAGGAGGAATCGGGAGTGGACATAGTTCACGACAATCGAACCACTATAAATCTGGTGTGCTCTTTTCCTTGTGCTTTTCATTCTTATTGCTTACTAATTTAGTTGTTCACAACATTTTACTCACTTTCATGAAAACGTATTTTTAATATAGTTTCATCGAATGATTATTTTTAATACAGTTTCATCTAATGATTTTTTAAATTATGTACGAGACCGTGCCGGATAGCAACTTCCTAGAGTCATGTTGGTCGGTGGTCGACGGGGAGGTCGAGATGTAAGGTTCTTAATAGTATACAGGTAAAAAAAATTCTCTCCTAAATTTTGGAAAAGGAGAATTTATAAAGAATTGTTGATATGATACAAGATGTAAGGTTCTTAAGAGTATTCAGGTAAAAAAAATTCTCTCCTAAATTTTGGAAAAAGATAATTTATAAAGAATTGTGAAAGACAATGAACTCAAGAAAAAAATTAATCAATTTGCCTCTCTAATATTTATCTAATAAATATTCAAATATTTATCTAATAACTCCACTTAATTACTAATAAACATATTATAATAACTAAATGAAATAAAAAAAATTAAAATATTCTAACCATAATTATTGTCGATAATAGTTTCTAGAGTTTATTAACTAAAGATTAGACCAGCAATAAGTATTAGACAATTATTGGGTTATCTTTAAAGTAATTTCTAAATTCGCCTCTTTTCTTGAACATTTATGGGGCTCCTTTTTTTTCTTTTTTTTAGTGAGGTGGGCCAATAGAATTCAACAAGAAACGACATACACTTCATATTGAAAACATCATTTAATTCTAACAAAATAAATGTCACTAAAATGAATACTTTAAGAATGATTAGAAAAAACTATCAAAATAAATTAATTTTTTATAAATAAAAATTATTTTAAAATAGAAAAACAAGAGTTTAAGATTAGCTAGTAAAACATCAGCCACTCAAATCTAGTTCTTTTCCACATCGATGTGACAAGAAGAAATAATATAAAAATTAAGAAATAACATAAAAATTACCACTATGAATATTAATATAAGGGTATTTTTTTAAAATATATATATATTTTTCTGCATCTCCCCAGAAGTGCCTTCCATTTGAGGAATGAAGCTTACTATTTAGAATCCTTATTATTATTCATAATTTTTTACTATTCATAATTTCTTAATAAAATAATTCATAGCCCCTTTAATTCTATTTTTTATCATCTTTTTTATTTTCTTTCCCATAATCTCGCCTATGTACCCTGCTGCTATCGGCTTTCCCCACCCTATTGGGTAGTTTATAAAGATTCTAAATATGACATCTTCTAGAATAATACAATTGACCTATGAAAATGATGTTTTTCTGTACTATTATAAAATATAGATAATTTTAAAAATATTAAATTATTATAATAAACATCAAAAGTTATTTCTCAAGAAGAGAATGAGATGAGAAGTAGTTTTTGATGTTTATTATAATAATTAAATTATTATCCCATTTCATCATCTGTTTTTTTTGTTATTTTATGTCACATCCAATAATTAAGAAGAGGAGGAGGAAGATGAGAAGAAGAAAAAGAAAAAAAAAAAGGAAAAGAAAATGGATTGTAGGTAAGGAGTGAAAAAAAGATTTAATTGAAATTAAATTATCAATTGAGGACATATATATCTATTTACAAAAGGATAAGTTAAAAATATTCAAAGTTCTTAATGTGTTTGTTATAAATAACAAAAAAAAAAGAGATTATAAATAGTAATCTCCTCTCAGAATTTTTAACAACGTCCGTTTGTGTTTGTTTAATACGTGGAATACCTGTAGTGGCCTATCACTTTTTAGTCCATTTTATTATGGGCTGGTCCAATTATAGTATTTTTTTATATTGTATTATTCTTAATAAAATAAAAACACTATAAAATAGTGTAAAAATATAATATTATTTATAAAAATTATTCAAAACCATTATGCTTTTATATTACATTATATTATTCTTTTGGTATTGCTGGAAATATTTAACATAATATATAAATATTGTAATTGAGCTGGCTCACTCTATGGATCAGTCTATACAAAAAGAAATATGTGATTGGCTATCAAATCAAAAATATTCTAAGCATTAAAACAAAAACGTGCTGTCAAGAAATTCTAAAACTAAAAAACTCAAAAATAGAATTTTTTTTTTCTTCAAAAATTCAACCTTAATGTAACTCCTGTCATTGCTTTGACCCTCATCCAAAAAGACTCGGCTAAACCACTTTTAATTATGACCAGTATAAAATTATCTGATAACTAATGTAATTATTTTCAAAGGATATGAAAATAATAATAACTATGGTCGTATCATGGCCTGGCTCTTATTCAATAACTATTTTGGAGCTTAAAGATTTGAAAGGTTAAGGGGAAATGTCTTATCTTCTTCTACTCCCTTTGTAAAGCTTCACGAGAATAGTGTGAAGGAGTATTTTGTTCACATCACAGAATAAATAGTTGCGGTTTTTTAGAGTCCATGTACATGATAGAATGTCTTATTCTTTCTTTTTCGTGTTTTTGTTTTTATTGCAGCAACAAAATTTCCTGGCTTCATGGAAATCAAAAGATAAGGATAAGATTGAACAACATGAAGACCATACATTTTTGACTGATAAATAAGATGAATTAATTTCTTTTTAGAAGCTAAAGAAGGTGAATAAATAATCTCTTTTCTTCATGAATGATAGTGCTTCCACAAAAGTATTTTGTCACAGACTCGCAGCACTGATTATTTCACCGTCACATTGAAAACTAATGATGAGATTTTTAATGCTTTTTCTTAGGAAATATTGAAGTTAAAAGAGAAGGAGATTTGAAGTCTCTGTTTATGCTATAATCATCATTATCTTCACATGTCTGTGAAAGTTCATAGAGAATGTTCAAAAAAAAAAAGACAAGCATGATTTAGAGAATCCTTTTGCGTTGTTTATTCTGCTCACGTGATAAATGTGGAAGAATTCATGCAAACAATTTCATATTGTTTCAAACTCTTAGATTAACAACACGCAGATGATTTCATAAGCCATGTTAAGATGTTCTTTTTATTTACATTTATGCAGATTCAGATGTCATTTACACATTTGTACAATGTAAACGCACAATTTAATTTTCATTCAAATTAAAAAATTATGATATTGACATATATCTTTGATATTTTTAATCCCAATTCTTACGTAAGGAGTTGAGCTTAACAGTCTCGTCAAGCTCGTTACTCATCAGGAGGAGATTTCCAAGCCAAATCTAACAATATACTTATTTTATAATATAAAGTTAAAAGATATATTTTTATACTATCTGGAGGAGAAAAAAAATATCTTTGATATTTTTAATCCCAATTCTTACGTTAAGGAGTTGAGCTTAACAGTCTCGTCAAACTCGTTACTTGCATAAAGATCAAGATCAAAAAGGAGATTTTCAAATCAAATCTAACAATATACTTATTTTATAATATAAAGTTAAAAGATATACTTTTATACTCATCATAAAGATTTAATTGGAGGGATCGATTATTTTTTAAAATATTCTTATGAATATTTCACGAAAAGACTATTCATAATTATTTAAAACTATTTATTTTTAATAATATTTTTATGAATATTTCGTAAGAGAGATGATGTGTTATTTTTTAACTTCGATTCACGTGATATGTTGAGATTTAAGAGGTTTTATCTTTTTATACTGATTGATTGATTATATATTCTATTATTAGTCATCCATCTTATAATCAAATCAAGAACCAAGAGTAATATAATTAGATGCAACATGCTAACGATTTATGCAGTTTATATCAGTTCTTTTTGCTATGAGAAATTTTCAGCAAATGCAAATTAAGTAACCTAGTAATCGACCGAAATAAATAAATAAATAAAATATAAGAAACTACAAGTGTCAATTAAATAAACAAGAACCAAAAAAAAAAAAAAATTGAAATGGTTGCGATGTCCCATGCGCTCCCACACACACACACACACACACACACGCCCACCAAAAGCAGCGCTTTGGGGCATATGTCCAAAGACACCATATTTAATCCTCTTATTCCACAGAACATTCACACCCAATCAACAAAAGCTACAAATAACCCACTTGCCAACATTTTTTTCTTTTTAATTATCTCATGATGTGCTCGTATTCTCTCTAATCCCCCACTCTCGTTTTAGAGAGAGGACCAGTGCGAGGAGTTGTCCACCAAGAGAGAGAGCGGAGAAGAGAGAGAAGAGAGGGGAGAGACGGCCTTTTTCATCTCCCTCCCCCTTCCTCCTCCTCTTTATCTCTCTCGGCCTCTCCTTTCTTGCTTCAAGATAAAGTGTATAACTCTATATATATACGAATAGCCAACTCCTTAAAGATCTCTCCTTTTCCTTTCTCTTCACAGAAAAGTAAGTGGAAGAAGCTGCCATGGCCGATTCCGGCGATCAGAAGAGGCATTCCATTGTAAAACTCGCTCTTTTCGTGGGCTTCGGTGACTCCGCGGCCGCCGCCCGCTCGCCTCGGAGCTTTGCCGCCGGCGACGGTGCCGTGGGCCTCGCCATCGTCGCCGCCATGAGCGCGGCCGCCGAGGCGCCGGGCGTGGGCCTGACCCGGTCCGAGCCGATCCCGATCGGCGCCGTGGTGGCGAAGCCCGGGCTGAAGGCCCCCGCCCCGAAGAAGGGGGAGGCGGGGGAGGACGTGGAACTTTCCGAGAGCTACACTTGCGTGATCTCGCACCTCGGAGGGAACAGGGTGAAGAAAAGGGTCTACTTTGGCGATGGCGACGACGGCCTGCTCTTCGAGCCTCCACCGCCGGAGTTAGCGGAGCCGCCCTTCGCGGTGGCGGAGTTCCTGAGGTGCTGCTTCCTCTGCAAGAAGAAACTCGACGGAATGGACGTTTACATGTACAGGTGCCCGTTGATTTCTTCCCTTCCTTCTTCCTGTTTGGTCTGATGCTTATAAATTTTGGGATCGTTGAATCATGTCAGATACCAAAGCTACGTATTTGGAAATTTTCTTGGATCTTTTTCTTTCTTTGAGGTGGTGGTGGGGACATCAGGGGTTCTGTCATCATACACATGCTGTTTTTTTAATCGAATTATGCTACTACTTTTTATTTTTGTTTCATTCTTCTTTCTGCTGGTGACTGAATAACACATAATTTCCACCTGATACAAAAATCCATGGGTTTTACATGCTTGCATGAACCCATACATATACCTAATTCATGCATAAGAACATTTTATGTGGTGACGCATATCTGCTTATTACTTGAATGCATTTGTACTTGCATGAAACTTTTCAGATGTGTTCATATGTAAAGATTTTGCCCTTCCACAAAATTATCCTTCTTAGAGTCTGAATGTGAACTTTGGACAAATCGAGTATTCAGATATCATGGCGTTCCATTCCAGCCTTTGATCAATTGTTTCCTTCTTTCTTTCATGCTTAATCTTAGCCTTGAACAATAGTGTTCTATTGAAAAACTTGTAGTTTGGTTTCTGATTTGAGTTTGATCCTTCTTATGATAGGGTTGTTCAGAGTGATCATAGGATCCATCTACAATATAATCATTGTTGTGAAACTTTTGCAATATAACCATTACGATGTATCGATGGTAACTAAGCATCTTGATAATATTAGAAATTATTGCATTGAGATTTTATGCTGGATTTGGTAATTTTGAGAGAATTTTTAATTTTCCAACATCACAAGTTAAAAGATAAAAAAAAGAAAGAACATCACAATCAATTCTACTGACTCTGCACAAATTTCTTTTTTATCTAAATTTGTAAGCATAAAATCATTAAATAGAGTTGACTGGTGTGTAGATGCATTTCCCCTAAGAGTCAGTCAACATGTACAACCAAAAAAGATAGGGGTATCTGAAGTTGACATTGATTTCATTCTCTCAAGTTAGTCGACCTAATGAGCTGAATTTTTAATTGAATTTATACTTGTCTGCTACTGAAAGAAATAGTGAGATGGATGAATAGGTACCTTCAGTGATTGTTTTTCTGGGATCAATTTGAATCTCTTCTTAATATTTCTGTGCAACATTACAAGCATCGAATACGTTTGTTGACGAGCAGAAGTTTTGTTGGCAAATAAGAAAAGCAAGAAGTCTTAGCTGATCTTCGATGCCTGAACTTATAATCTATGTAGCACTTGTCTCAGTCACCGACTCTCTAACTTTCAGTTCAGGTTAGAATGTCAACTACAAGTATGGATGTCTCTGCATGTTCCTTTTCATCAAGCAATCTTTAAATAGAAATTGTAGATTGGATATTTCTTCTTGTGGAACTTTAAAGTCAAAACATTCTTGTGCTAGTAGTTGCTAAGGAGCAATTTGAGCTACCCCTTTTATGAGGGGCGAGATTGCCAGGAAGTTTGAGAAACTAATTTAAACTACATGTGACAAGACATTTATTCTATGATTTACATATTCTTATCCTAAGCTGGAAACAACCTCATTCTCATATGGTAGCAACTCGACTACTTCCCAAACATGTGTTACTCTTATTTGTATTGGTCAATATGCTGCTGCACTATACATCTGAAACCAGTAGAAAGAGTAGAATCAGAGTCCTAAGGTTGTAGATTATGCATTGCATAAAATGATGCAATTCGTCCATGATATATTGTTCAAGGTTCTTCAGAAAGTTATAATGAAGATTGTGCATATTCCTTAGCACTATGTAATCATAGATAGTTTCCTTTGGTCAGACATTATTAACTCCTGTGTTCTTATGTCGTTCATCATCCTAGAGAAGTTTCGTCGGAGATGGATCTTTGTATTAGGTACTCCATATTCCGCTGTCATTGAACTTAATTTTGGAACATCTATTCAAACCTGTTCTGTTTTTTATTGCGTTGATCCTCTCTTCGGCACGCAATCATGAAGACTTTGTGCTTGGTACTATATTCCTCAAAGTACATCTCTTGTTAATTTGTCGTATGATTATATCAGTTAAAACTAGTGAGCTTTTCTTTGCAATCGATGAATCTCTGTGTGAAGTCCTTGTTCATTATTGTTTGGTAAGGCTAAAAAAGAGTGTAGTAATGGAGCAGTCTCCTACCATTTTGTTTGTGTTGCAGAGGAGAGAAAGCCTTCTGCAGTGAAGAGTGCAGATACCAGCAGATGCTACTAGATGAACTCAGCGAGAAGTTCAGCGCAGGAGCACTGAAGAACTGCGAATGCTCTTCGTCTCCCTGTTCGGCTCCGTTCCGTGTCACAGCTGGTGTTGTAGCTGCTTGATCATACTAAGTTGTACAACTAAAAGAATACGAAAGATGAATAAGCGGGAGGGTTAAAGGAGTTGATAACAGATACTTTCCGGTATAAATACAGTATTCATAGAGGAGGGTATGTATCAAGAATGGAATACATAAGTTCCAACGTATATGAAAGAAAACATAAGAAAGATTTTGGACATGAAGGTGTATACACTACTGTGCTTGCTGCTATCTCTGTTTTTGCAGTGGAAGAAGACATTTGGAGTTCTGTTGCTCTAATGATCTTCTGTGAAAGACCACCTCACCATTGCAATCTACCTTTGGGATAGCTTGATTCATGTGGACATCATATGAACAATACATATATATATATATATATATATATATATATATATATGTGGTGGTGTCCTCGTGAAGATGTGTGCCACCACCATCATCCCAATTTCTCTCCCAAATTTATGCCAACACATGAATGATTTCCCTACAAAAATTTTATTCACACAGCAAATAATTAAAATCCCCATTTATTTGAATTGAGAGAATCCTTCCAAACATTAAAATAAAAAATGCCATTTACTTGCCCAAAAATAATACAGAAAACACAGCAAATAATTAAAATCCCCATTTATTTGAATTGAGAGAATCCTTCCAAACATTAAAATAAAAAATGCCATTTACTTGCCCAAAAATAATACAGAAAAAAATTATTCCGTTGCCGGGACTCGAACCCGGGTCTCTCGGGTGAGAGCCGAGTATCCTAACCAACTAGACTACAACGGATACTGTACGAGGTAGCACACATCTTATATATATTTAAATTCCAGCCACATACTTTTGACCGTTTTATTAGCATGAGAAGATGAATAAATTTGTCTTCCTGCAAGCAAATGCTTAGTGAACCTCCCATTGTCTTCTCTCTCATCGGTCTGCCTCGTTTTCTCAATGGTTGACTCGCTTAATGAGATTTTAAAAGAATTATTCGGAGGTCCAAATCTTAGCATGATGAGATCAGAGGAGAAGGCTCGTCTTCTTCATTTAATTGGAGTTGTACCGATCTTAACATGGCATCGAGGTCAGCTTGACACAAATTGATTTGTTTCACGCGAAAAGGAAAGAAGAAAGATGGGAAGATGGTTTCAGGGGGGAGAAGTTTCTTTCATCCCTCGCCGGCGGCTGTGCACTTTTCGACATGCTTATTATCTGCAATCTCACCTGCAGCTATCAGCAGTAGTGATTGTCTTCTTTGTTCTTCTCTACCATCTTCAATATGCTTCGGAAGACAGACACCTCGCAGGGGATTCTCAGCACACCTTCCTGCTCGAAGCCGAACTCCTCTTCTGCTTCCCCGAGCAGAACTGCGAAGGCCGTGTGACGCAAATACTCGGTTGGGATCACGAATCTCTGCATCTCCTGTCCGACACACACGGCGAAGCATCCCTTCGGGATGTACCCGGAGAGGGAGAGGGTCCTCTTCAGGAACCTGATGCTCTTGCTGCTGCCATTGCCTGCAACTGCACGCTTCTTCCACTTCTTCAGCATCTGCTGGAAACTGACTAATTCGGTGATCTTGCTGAGCTTCTTGGAGTCCATGGATGCTGGGTGGTGCCTTGGCAATGCCTCGAGTGCAAGGCAGTGTGGCTGTGTTGGTAGTGGCTCTGGTTGATGCCGCGGATCGAGCTCTGAGAATGTATAGGAGTTTGGGACTCAAGAGTTCCACTCTTGCTTGGCTTATTATTTATTGGATAGTGGGAATATTATCTGCCCAAATTAGCTTCCTCAGGTGAATGGATGCGTGATTAGATTATTAATGTGTACTTAAATCATCAATTAAAAAGAACAGCAATCATAGATCTCCAACTTAATGCTTACATGGCTGTTACTGAAGGAAGCAGATATCCACTGTCATCATACAGCAAAAAAAAGGTTTAACTGGATTGGGAGATCCATGCATCACCATCACAATCGTAATGTGGGTCTTTGGATTTTGATTCCAATTGCAGAGCAGATGCATGCAATCTTCAACTGCAGATACAGCTCTTGGCACTTGCTGTCCTATCTTGCAATTCTTCTGCCACCTTAAGTATATAATATCATATTGTGTCAACTGCCAACTTCTATTGATTAATATCAGTCACAGCTTCATAATGCAGTGGTCATAACCTATTATTGACATGAGAGAAGACTGGATTTGAAAGTCTTGTTTCTGTCATAAACTAGGATGTTCTTCATTGACTGTTCTCACTACTTTCCAATCATTTAGCAGTTGAGCATGGTAAACCTATATATATATATATATATATATATCTCAGGATCCTAATTCTTGTCTGAGTTTACTACATCAACCACCATATCTTTTTATTATTATTATTATTATTTAGTAAATAAGGTGGTTAATTGGAACTCCAGAATCTCATTTGGTCTAGTGGTACTGCTAAGGAAAAATTGAAACTAGACTGATATACATTTTCAGAACTTTGAAAACAGATGTCTAATCTGAAAATTGATTATTTAGCTTACCTAAACAATTAAATATCCATTGAAACTCGACATCGATCTAAGAAGTTATGGAATTTAAGCTTTTAATTAAAAATAAATAAATCAGTCTTACACTTTCTTTTATGAGGTGATTTGTTATGTTTTAATGAAGGAAAAAATAATCATTACTTAGAGCAACAATAATAAAAAATAATAATTACAAAACCATCAGAACCTATCAATGACTACTGGTCTGCTCAAAATTGTGGTTCAGACAACTTTTCCTTATTCTTCACATAAAGTAGAAAGGAACCAAAATATGAGATCTCAAGGCATCAAAATAGGATACAATCCACATGCCAATAAACCCTACCTTCTCTTGTGCCAGGAATCTAGAACAAGAAAAGCATCAAACATTGATCCACATGCTAAAACCAAATAATGAAGCTGACACCCTAACAGAAGACTGCCCATCATGAGGTTCATGCACCAACTGAACTCTTCATTTGCTGATTGCATAATGGTAAGCAACCACTCTCCAGTGCAGTTGGTTGGCACACTCCTGGAGTGCATCTTCTAGAGGATTCTTGAGTTAAAGTTGTAAGAAAATTTAATATCAAAATATATTTCTAAAAATACCATAATAAACACACAAGGAACTAATACAAAAATTGAATACCTCTTGCCATCGTCGTTGTTGAGAATTTTAGCAACGATTTCTCTTAGTATTTTGATATTTTCTAGTTCAAAACTCTCATTTTATATGGTGTAAAAAATTCTTAAGACTTATCGAGATAAAGTCCAAGAATCAAAACTTATTTATATAAACGTTCTACCATCAATAATGTTTTTCTCTTTTATCACCAATATCTATAATGTTTATAAATTAATTCAAGTTCAAAACTTTAAATCATAATGAATAAAGAAATTTAATGATAATGAATGAAAGAATTTAATAACAATGGTTATATTATGAAGAATTAAAACGTTTTTACCATAATGAATGAAGAAATTAATGATACTGAATAAAAAAATTTAATAAGAACGGTTACATTCTCCCATTTAATAACTTAATGATTTGAATTAATTTTATCGAACAACTTTCTTAAGAAACAAACATAGCAATAAGTTCTCGTATTATCATCTATGTATTACGATGTATTTAGTATCTTAAGAATTAATCTTAATATGATATTATTATTTAATAAATAAATATTATATTTATTCTTAGTCCAATGTAAATATATTTTCTCAAATAAATTAATGTGTACATGAATCTAGGAAAACATCACAATATATAATAGTTTCATTGTAAAATAGAACTAAAGTCTAATTTTATTTACATAATCCTTAAATCTTAGAGGTGGCATGCCCTTAATCAAAAGATCAACAATCATTAATACAGTGCTAATATACTTTTTCTTTTACATATTCTTTTATGGCTAAATACTTAATATCAATATGTTTAATTTGACTTATATTTTTATTATTCTTAGTCATAAAGACAACAGCTAAATTATTAAAAAAAATCTTTAATAGCCTGGAAATAGAATCTATGACTCTAAACCCAAAAATAAAACTCTTAAGTCATACACTATATAAAGTTGTCTAAAAACAAAAGACAAACTCAATTTCCATAATGGAATTAGCAGTCAAAGTTTGCTTAATACTCGTTCAAGAAATAGCTCCACCAGCCATAAAATATACTCTGGTGTTGATTTACGAGAATTAACACAATCGACAAAACCTAAATCTGAGTAGCTAATCACATTCAGATTGTCTATATGTCTATACATAAGCATGTAATCTTTGATTTCTTGAAGATACATAAATCACTTTTTTTGTAGGTCTTTAGTGGTCCATACCTGGATTACTCTAATATCACCCTAGCATCTTATAGCAAATCAAGATCAGGTCTAGTATGGACCCGAACATAAGGCTTCTTATAGCAGAAGCATATGTGATATTTTTTATTGATTCCCTCTCAAGGTTGTTCTTCGAGCATTAGTTCAAATTGAACCTATCATCTTTCATAATGAGAGTAACACTTGCTAAACAATCTCATCCAAAATCTTTCTAAAAGCTTGTTGATATAAATTTCTTGTGATAGACCTAAAATGTCTCGAGGTCTATCTCTATGGATCTTAATCCCAATAACATAGGATGCTTCACCTATATCATTCATGTCAAAAATTTTAGAAAGGAATTGTTTCACCTCATGCAACAAATCCTTATCGTTGGTTGTAAGCAAAATATCATCTACTTATAAAACAAAAAAAAATATTTTACTCTCACTGATATTCTGGTATATACATTGATCTATGAGATTTTCAATAAATTCGAATGAAGAAATCACTCTATAAAATTTTAAATACCATTAGTGGAAGGCTTATTTTAAACCGTATATAAATTTTTTAAACTTACAAACCAACATACAAACATCCACCTCTAGATCTTCATTAAAAAATATGGTTTTCATATTCATTTATTGTAACTCAAGGTCAAAATGATATGAAGAGAATCCTTCTTAGCTATAGGAGAAAACATCTCTCTATAATCGATTTCTTCTTTTTGAGTAAATCTCTTTACAATAAGTCTTGTCTTGTATCTTTCACTGTTGCCTAACAAATCTTTCTTGGTCTTATAGACCTATTTACACCTAGTGACCTTCGCCCCATTAGGCAACTCTATAAGATCTTAGTCTTCATTGCTTTTCATGAAAATCTTCTTTATTTCATGGCATCATGTCACATATATGACTCTTTACAACTCATGGCCTATGAAAAGATTTTAGGATGATTTTTTGCTCTAATATTATAGTCAGATTCTTGTAGACATATAACATAATCACTAAAAATTGTAGATCTTTTATTTTTAGTAGATCTTCTTAATGTTGTGCCAATATCTCCATGAGGAACTTGTGGTTCAACTAGTTGTTCAAGAGCTTGTTGTAATTACTGAACTGGTTGATCTATTAGAATATTTTCAGTAACTTGCAAAAACTTATGATTGATTGTTCAATACTAGTTTATACTTGAGGAGTGCTATGAACTATACTTAATCTATCATTCGATGTGAAATGTTATTCTATATGATCATGTACAGAAACTATGTTTCTGAACTGATCGCTCCTGTTGATCATGTCATTCTCAAGAAACTTAACATTTCTTGATTTCACAATTTATGAGATTAATAATAAAATATGTAACCTTTGGTCCTTTCAGCATATGCAAAAAAATATACACTAATAGTTATTAGGTTTAGTTTCTTCTCTTGTGGATTATATATCCTGACCTCATACGGACATCTCTAGATACACAAATGTCATAAACTTAGTTTTCAACCTTTTTATAATTCAAATGGTGTCTTTAGGACAATCTTAGTTGGAACTCGATTTAATATATACATAATAGTCTTTAATGCATTAGTCCATAAGAAATTAGAAACATTGAAGGTGCTAAGTATGCTCCGCACCATATATTATAATGTTCGATTTCTTATTTCTACAATACTAATATGGTCCTGGAGAACCAAGCATAATGTATTAGACAACAATCTTATATTCTTGAATAAACTTAACAAAAAAAACTAAGTGTTTGTCCATTCTCAATATATCTACGATAATATTCTCCACCTCTATCTGATCTCACAATTTTAATTTGCTTACCATATTAGTTCTTAACTTCAGCCTTAAAAACTTTGAAAGTATTCAATGCTTCATTTTTTTTATAGAACAAATAGATATAATATATATCATGAATAATCATCTATAAAGGAGATAGAATTATTTCTGGCCATATGCATCCATGTTTAGACAACATAGATCAGTATGAATGGTCTCTAATATGTCTGAACTCCTATTAGCATCTTTCTTTGATTTGTTGGTATGTTTTTCCTTAATACAGTCTACATAAGTCTTAAAATTAGTAAAAAATAGAGTACTAAGTACTCTATCATTAACTAATCTCTTAATTCTCTCTATAGAGATATAACCTAATTTTTGGTGTCATAAAATATATAAAAGTCCTCATGAACATGCATTTAACTGTGAGTACCATCATTTTGTAAGAAAATACGATAAAAACCATAAGACAAAATATTATTCCCAACACAATCAAGTTGATATAATAAACTAAAATAATATCCAAATGGTACGAGCTTGGAAATATAATTCAAGTTTCATGATAAATTTGGTACATAAAAGGTCCTTTCCAATTTTAACACAAACCCACTACATAGAGTTCAAATGCAAGTTTCAATTGATTTCACATGTGAACTTATTTTTTTGCCTGATAGGGTGCTTTGCTTACTTCCCACTAGCTTCCTTAGGTTTTGCATACTCTGCAAAGAGTTTGCAATATGGACTATCGATTGAGAGTAAATCCACCCGGTGTTAATATTTATATATCCATATTAGATTAATAGCACACAAACGAGGTTGATTTACCTTTCTTTTCAAGTCATTGTTGGAATTTCATGTATTTCTTCTTAATGTGTCCCTTGTTTTACATAAGAAACATTTTGATTCTTTCTTGATATCAACTTTAGGTTATATTTTACCATTTCCATATTGATTAGTTTTCTGATTGGTTTGATTTTTGTCAGTTTTGTTCGTTTCGTGAGTGGTTACTAGCAATGCACTCTCACCCAACTCCATTACTAGCCTCTCATCTTCTTCAACACATATGATCATTAATTCATTAATTGGTCATTTGTCCTTATGTGTATTGTATAAAATCTTAAAAGGTCTGTACTATTGTGGAAGGGTGTTCAGAATACAGTTCACTAAGAAGGATTTTGAAATATCAACCTCGAGTTTCTTAAGTTGAGTCGCAATGTCTCGCATTTATATTATATGCTCGTGCACACATTTTATGCTGGTGAATCTAAGGGATGAGAATTTTACTATTAGGATGCTTGCTAGTGCCTTTTCCGAAGTGACAAATTACTCGTTGATAGCTTATAACAAGCCTTGGATCTTCTCATACTAGTCACAAAATTACTTATACCAATAGTTATCTTAGTTTTAACAAACATCACGTTGAGCAGATTGGATCACTCATATAGTGTGACCTTAGCTAGAGTACTGATATTGGTGATTACATGTGGTTCGTACTTCCTAATAGCATAATTAATATCCATCCACCCTAGATGAAGGATAATCTTCTCTTTGTATACCTTATAATTATCGAGAATATCATATCAAATATTAGAGAAATTAATAGTTTGAGAAACTATATAAAACTCAAAAATGCTTATATCAAAATTTGAAGTTTAATAGTCTAGATTGTATGTTTTACCAATGTAAAACATGTCAAAAAAATGAATATCATGATATAAAAATTAACTATGGCCTAAATTTTTAATTTAAATAGATTCAAATGATCTTTATGATAAAAATATTAAATTATGTACCAATTTGTGGTTAAATTATGAAAATAATTTGATATTTTATCTTGATTAATTATATAAATATAATAAAAGATCTTGTGAGATAATAATTATTATATTAAGTATAATCAATCACAATACTATATCTAATTAGTTATGTGATCCTTAGTTAACTTTATATATAATTTTAATTAATTAAAGATGTTATGACCAATCTCTAATTAATTAAGATTATATAGATCATTAGATATTTGAATATATAAAATTGACTTATAAGCATGAATAGAATATTCATAGAGTATTTACCAAAATAAATATTTTATTTCATTAAAAATACTAAAAATCTTATATTCCCATGATTTTCAACACAAGCCATATTCATGGAATAGAACTGAATTTTTTTTTTCAAATCATTTCATGTCAATGTCAATTTTACTCTGATACTAAATGTAAAAAAAAAAAATAATAAGACCAAAATATGTTTCTAAAAATACCATAATAAAAATACCATGATATTGTTGTTGAGAATTTGAGTAATTTTTTTCTTAGTATTTTGGCATGTCTTTGACTTAGAACTCTCAATTTAGATGGGGGTAGAAAATTCTTAAGACTTTATTGAGATAAGAGTCCAGGACCATAATTCATTTATATAGACGTTCTAATTTTCTACATGACCATCAATCTCAAGAATTAATTTAAGTTTGAAAGTTTATGATTATAATGAATGAAGAAATTTAATGATAATGAATGATGAAATTTACTGACAACCGCTTGTTGATGGCAATATGGGACTTGCTGATCCTTCAAAAGATATTTGCATAAATGCATGACTGAGTGCATGCATTTTGGTCTGAGACTCCATGAGGCAATTTGTAACTGATGGTGTGGAGAACAACATTTTCTTTGTTCATCTAAGAGACCTGAATGAATCCACATAATACATGAAAAGATGAACACAATAGTGAAACTTTTTGGGTAAACAAATAATGAAAAATTAGACCAGTTCTGAAATCACCCAACGAGACTATCGATCATCACAACTCTCTTTCCTATATATCTGCCTCTGCTGTTGGTGCCCTTTGCAGTAAGCTTGAGAAATTGCATGTCAGTTCTATACTCCATTAAGATTGAGATGTTGAGCTTTTTTGCTGTTTGATGCCAAATCCATAAAATGGTGCCCAGGGTTCTATTAAGTTCAACACATCCAGATACATGGATGTGTGGTGTCAAGTTATGTTTCATGGACTGATGCAATCTTTGAAGTTTCAAGCATGTTTCATGCACATGAGGGACAAAAACCTTTGAACATGACAAGTTTCAGCGTAGAATTTCTTCAAAGAGATGCAAGTCGAGTTAATTGCGAAACATTGAGGCTTGATTTGTCATTATCACCTCTCTTTTTTTTTTCTCTGCAAGTTTTCAGGGTTCGTTTATGTTTATTCAAGCTAAACCTAAGCAAGCAAATTGCACTGGCACAACGATGTTTTAGATCTTTTGAAATGAATGGGAAGTCTACCCTGGCAATTAGATAAGAGATCAAGTTGTGGTGATGAGGGTTCTAAGAGGTCCCTTGGCTTGATTAAGCACTCTATCTGCTGAATACTACTATAAATTGATATTTAAAAAAGAGTCAAGTGTGTCCAGGATGTTAAACCTTTTTATAATAATAACAAACAAAAAATAAGAGAGAGAGAGAGAGAGAGAGATAAATAAATAAATCCTGTGTGCTTCGGAAAGGAAAACATCGTCTTGTTTAAAAGATCAAACTGTTCTACAGCTTGTATTCATTAGATGACCGGAACAAGAAGATGACACGTTATATCGTTCAATCTCTTCGTTGCAAAAGTTCATTTGACAGCATTTCATGGAAAGATAATGTTTTTTGGGTGTTTAAAGTTAGTGGTGGAATTTTTATCACCTTCCAAGGCTTTGTGACTGTTTCTATAACTCACAATGCTATTAGTGGTAGGAAGAAAATTTTACAATGCAATGCTCGCTGAAAATAAAAACTTCTTGTGACTGTTTCTATAACTCACTCCCAAAACATTATATTTTCTTGTGGAGTTGCTCCTGCCAGATGTTGATGATGGAATTGAACTTATAAGAACAGCTTACGTCCGCGGAAGCCAACACGAAACGGGACGGACAGGGGTGGCAGGGCGTGGCCACCGGAACGTGTCGGTCGAGAGTGCGCGCACGAGAGACCCTCCCCCATGCATGCACATCGGCGCGTGTCGAGTCCCGTCCCCCATGGACACACGCCGCCCGCTTCAAATCCCTCCTCCCCCATCTCATCGTCATCGTCACCGTCACTCGGCTTCCCTCCCCACCTTATCACCATGTCTCTCGCCGAGGACCACAAGTTCGACGCCGACTCTGACCTCTACCTTGGCCACCCTGACTCACCACGCTCCAAATCCGCCTGCGTCGGACACAGCCTCCCCTGCTTGCATGGCGTCGTCTGGTACGCCCAACTCAGTCGCTGCCACGCGAGGGAGATGCCTACGTCGGGCGTGACGCTGTCCGGAAGCCGTAGCCCAATACGAAGGGCCGTGGCGTGGATTCGACCACGTCGCCCGCCGCGCCACGCCGGTCAAATCACGTTGGCGGCCTTCTTTGTGTCTCGCCGACGGTCGACACGCTCGCCACGTCACGTGGGTGACGCCCTTATGCACCCCCATCGACGTCCATGTACCCGCTGCCCATCGCCCTGTAGCGTGATCCCACCATCACCAGGGACCGTCTTACTCTCTCGCTTCCTATATATATGTTAGCTGCTCGAGAAGCTTTTTGTGCCGCTCCTTCTGTGGAACGAGGTAAGGGAGTGGGAGGGGATGGCGGTGGGCTGGCTGGTGGAGAAAGTCCACAGAGAAGCAAGCTCACGTCCCCTTCTCTTCTCCAGTACAAGCTAAAGAGTTCTCTGGAGAGAGGATGGGTGGAGAGGTTGACAAAAGGATAAATCCATGCCATGATCGTAAGCTCCTGAGAGAGAGAGAGAGAGAGAGAGAGAGAGAGAGAGAGAGAGAGAGAGAGAGGTGGCATGAGACGCACACCGCGTCGTACGATCACCGTGGAGGATTCTGGTCGTGCCACGCTGTGTGCGTCTGATGCGCCCCCTCCGGTATCACCCCACCATTCGACCATAAACGTCGTCCGTCTTTCTTCTCCTTCAGGCGCTTCTCCTCCTCCGTCGTCGTCGTTGTTGATGGCGCAGAGAAGAGCTCGGACAGGATGTCTCCGTGAGTTCCGTTGTTTATTTTTCTGGTTATCTGTGACGTTTGCCTACATCGTTTCTGATGGCTGTAGGATCGATCGACCGAGCTGTTCACGGCAGAATGGAAGAATACAAGGTTGGACGGGCGCTTCTCCATGGCTTCCTACTCGTGCATGCATGGGGGGGGGGGGGGGGGGGCATGGACGGCGTAGGGACGTGCCCCGATCGCGAAATCATAGAAAAGCCCCTACACAATCGTAAAATGACGCAGGAATCTTCGTAATAGTGGAATTCTTCTTTATCACCAGAGATATCCTAATTTACACGACTAAATCTGTAAATTTCAAGATTTCCAACACACATATAAAGACTCTAATGCATTTAATCCTTGGGTTTTACATAATTATTGTTTATATTTGCATGGATCCTTTCAGCACAAGTATGTACACCGTGAAGCTTATTCAACTCGTTGTCATAAAAGAATTATGAAACTGCATGGTTAAGGTCAGTCCATAATTAAGATTTTAATCGGGCACGTAGGTAATCAAGAGCCCCTATTCCTAAAAACCCCCACAGAGATCGACCACCGGCGGGAAGAGAACAGAGGAAGGAGGCGTCCTTGCGTCGATGACCGGCGGCAAGATCCGGAAGAAGGGGTTGCGGCGGCAGAAGCAGTAGTAGAGGGGGGGAAAGGCAGCACGGCACGACCTGAAGAACCCGATGTTGGCGGAGGCTAGCGACCACAAGATCGGCTCCGGCATCGGAGCGCAGCATACCAGGGAGCTGTACCGGGCACATTCTTCTATTTCGATTAGGCTTAAATCCAGTGTTGTCAGCCCATGTCTCCCTAATGGTTACTGTGTTCAATAATTTGTCCTAAAAGGTACTTTCACATTCTATTACAATCTCGTTCTTTTTGGCAGTGTCTTCTGGATAGGCTGTCGGTGTAGCTTTGGTCATATGTGCTCGACTCGATCAACCTTCGTAATTGAAAGTTTTGTCAAGTAACATCTTCTTGCAGAGATTATAGACTCTTTTTTTTGTTTGTTTTGTCAGCCTTTATTTGATTACGAAGCTGATTCTTAATCAAATAAGTGTATCTACAATCATATTTTGATGGAATCAGTCAAATCATTATAAAGAATGTCTTGAAGGGAAAGATTTGAGATCTTATCATATCGTCTTTATGTGATGAGTCGTGGTTGGTACGGGCCTGTGGATTGAGATTAATAAATTAGTTCAGAGATGTGTGGACTCCAAGATGAACTCGATGGAATATATATATATATATATATAATTATATAATTTTAAGAATTTGAATGAAGATGGAATCAATAAGATGGTATGTGATCTATGCCAATTTTCTGTCAGCAAACCTTTTATCTGAGTGACTCGATGTTTTACAATTTATTTAAATGCGAGAAGGGACTCACTCAGCCAGCTAGAGCAGAAACTAGTGCTGATTTTTCAGGTACGCTCACTGAGAAGAGTGATGTTTATGCATTTGTAGTGTTCTGCTGGAACTTCTGATGGGAAGAAAGCCAAAACAGCACCATCTCGGTGCTAATCACTCTTGACATGACTATGATTCAAAGTTGCCTCATATGTGGATCGTATAAAATTTGTATTAAATTATATGATTTTATTTAATTATGTAAGATATATTATCAATATGATTAGATTCTATAATTATTGATTAATATAATAGAAGTTTAATTAAAATAAATTTTTTATGAGATGTGGAAAGAATCCTTCTAATTATTTATTTTAGATCCTCTGTTTTTGTATATAAATAGATAGGAGTAAATAATGAGATAGTTGGAAAATTATATATCCTCTTTTCATCTCCCTTATGTCACGAACGATTATCGTTCAACCGTAACTCTTCGTTCAACGAACCATTCGTCACTTTTATTTGCTTGTACAGATGTTTAGCAACATGTTTTACCTTAGTTTTGTGTGATTTTATCTCAGAAATGTGAGCAGAAACAATCTGTAAGGCTACAGAATAATCGCTTGCTGCGCGGAGCTAAAACTGGCCAAAACAGCCCAATTTTGGATCATTTTCATGTGTTGTGATGACCTGGCCGAGCAGTGGAAAATATCAGTCATCTCAGCCTTCTGGAACCCCCCCGGGTGGCACAGTGCTAGATGGGGCTTCAGATAGTATTGAGAGTGAGCATTCATCGACTGTTGAACTCGTCTTGTGTCTGATACCTTGGGGATCGTCATTTGCGAATTTACGATCATTCATACAACCCTCTAAAGTCCTGTTTCGCTCTCTTTCTCTCCTTTCTCTGTTGCACATAAGGTATTCGACGAATTATTTGTAAAAGCTGCCATCTTTGCGAGACGTTGGAACTTGTCCATCACTCGTCTTCAAAACTAATCAACTTCTCTTTTTGCAGGTCCTTAGGGACCCGCATGAGGTTGCAAGTGGATTAACCCTTTATAGGCAAATACGCTTCAACATTTTCATGACTTAGGCAATTTTAGCTAAGTCCAAAACATTGGGCAAATGTTGCTCCGTGACTTAGGTAATTCCAGCTAAGTTTTTAAGTATGCCGCTAGGGTGCTGCACGGCTTAGACAAATTCAGCTAAGCCCGTGACATTGTGGTATCAGAGCAGGCAAGCAATTCGAACAAGCAAACGAAGATGATTCACAATATCGCCCTGGTGAAGCACCGTGGTGAGCAGAAACGATCTATAAGGCTGCAGAATAGTCGCTTGCTACACGAAGCCAAAACAGGCCAAAACAGCCAGTTGTGGGCCGTTTTCGCGTGCTGCGGTGACCTAGCCGAGCGATGCAAAATATTAGTCATCTCTGCCCTCTGGAACCCCCCGGGTGGTACAGTGTTGGATAGGGCTTCGGGATAGTATTGGGCGTGAGCATTCATCGACTGTTGAACTCGTCTTGCGTCCGATACCTTGGGGATCGTCGTTTGCGGACTTGCAACCGTTCCTACAGCCTTCTGAAGTCCTGTTTCGCCCTCTTTATCTCCTTTCTCTGTTGCACATAAGGTGTTCGACGAATTGATTATAAAAGCTGCCCTCTTTGCGAGACGTCGGGACTTGTCCGTCACTCGTCCTCAAAACTAATCAACTTCTCTTTTTGCAAGTCCTTCAGGACCCGCATGAGGTTGCAAGTGCGTTGACCCTTTGCAGGCAAATACGCTTTGACGTTTTCATGACTTAGGCAATTTTAGCTAAGTCCGGAACATTGGGCAAAGGTTGCTCCGTGACTTAGGTAATTCCAGCTAAGTCTTCAAATGTGTCGCTAGGGTGCCGCACGGCTTAGGCAAATTCAGCTAAGCCCGTGACATTGTGGTATCAGAGTAGGCAAGTAATTCGAACGAGCAAGTGAAGATTATTCACAATCTCGCCCTGACGGAGCACCGTGGTGAATCGAGCAAGATGGGGCAAGCCGGACCTTTGCTCCAAGCAGCTGCAGGTGGGCTGCAAGTGCAAACTCGCTCGTAAGCTACTAGAGTTGCTCATGAGAAGTGTAGTAGCGAACAAGACAAGCGTGAAGTTGGGTACTCTCCGTGAGCGGAGGAGGTGCAATCTGGTGCGCCAACTGGGAAAAGGAACCACAAAGAGAGACTTACAATGATGGAAACCCACCTTGATGTTCTTGAAGCGAGCTTGGAGGAACTCTACTAAGGCAAAGGAAGGATCCTTGGGGTAGAGAGCTCGCAAGAAGAAGCTAAATCTCGGATCGACAGGATTGAGTCCCTGGTCGACCGGCTGACAGAGGACACCAAAGACTTCGTATGACATCTACATGAAGTTGTGACGAAACTCACGGCCAAACTGACGTTGCTCACTAGAACTCTTAATGCGGGAGGGAACAATACCCGCGCGGCACCATTACAAAGCTTCAGGGCACCAGAGTTGCATTGCTACTAGAGCGCTAGAGATGCCAAAGAGCTCGAGAATTTTTTGTTCGACATAGAACAATATTTTCGTGCTACGAGACCCGATTCAGAGGAAACCAAAGTTTCTATAGCAACCATGTACTTGAATAGAGATGCAAAACTTTAGTGGCGAACCCGTTGGGAAGAGATCTAGCAAGGCCGATGCCGAGTGGTTACATGGGAAGACTTGAAGTAATAGTTGAGAACTCAGTTTTTACCGGAGAACACAGAGTTCATCGAAAGAAGGCAACTCCGCCAAAGTACATCCATTCAAGACTATGTGAAGCAATTTTTGGCACTGATGTTGGATATACAAGACATGTCTGAAAATGATAAACTATTCAGCTTTCTCGATGATTTAAAGTCATGGGCGCAACAAGAACTGCATTCGAGGAATGTCACCAACGTGGTCGAGGCAATTGCAGCCGCGAAAAGGGTAACTGATTTTATTTCTTCGGAGGACTTGGGAAAGAAGAAACAATCCTCGGGAAATCGCCCAACAAAATACTCCTGTACGAAGGAGTCTGGGAGCGAACAAAAGAAAAAAAATTTCTACAAGGGACCAAGCTCAAAAGGCAAAGCCCCGAAACTTGGCGGATGCTTCTTGTGCGAAGGACCGCACATGGTGAGAGAGTGCCCACAGAAGCAAACACTCAATGCTTTAACAACATCTATACACCCCCACAAGTCGGACAAGGGCAAAGCCATCGCCCTTAGTTTGAGCAGTTTGGAATCCAGCAATGACGATGAGGAGTCGCAAGGACCCCGAATGGGAGCAATGCATTTGTTGAGTGCATTTCAGGGTCAAGTGGGAGAGAACACAAAGGCAAAACTATCAAAGGCAGTGAACAACGAGCTGATGTATGTGGACATCAAGCTAAATGACCGAACAACCTGGGCAATGGTGGACATAGGCACTACCCATAACTTTATTACTGATAGAGAAGCTAAGTGACTTGGTCTAATCTTGGAGAAGAATCTAAGTCGTATGAAAGTTGTAAACTCGGAGGCCAAGCGGATCTCCGGACTAGCAAAGGGGATCCCTATCAAGATCGAAACATGGAGCGAAAGCACAAACATGATGGCGGTGCCCTTGGATGACTTTCATGTGATTCTTGGAATGGAATTCATGCACATAGCAAAGTTGGTGCCTATGCCGTTTTTGAACTCCCTATGCTTAATGAGAGGCGATGACCCCTACGTGGTTCTAGTTTCTCGAGGAGGAACTAATGATCCATAACAAATACCAGCATTACAGTTAAAGAAGGGGGTACGGAAAGGTGAATCGACCTTTGTAGTAGCCATAAAGCTAGAAACACTTGACGGGGAGGCCATTCAAGAACCTGCTGATAGAACCCCAAATGGAGCTCTATAGATTTTGATCTTTGAGGGGGATCAACCATTGAATCGCTATAGAGGTTCCTCCCTCCTAATAGTCAGTCATATGGCTGAATTGTAGATTAATCTTGCTTGATGAAAAGAGGTCGAGGCTACATGCTTATATAGGGCTCCAAACCCTAGCCCTAGGGGGATGCTTCCTAAGTGAATTCCCCCTTTTGCCCCTCCTATAACTACCATACAGGGGGCGACGACCTAAGTGGCTGCACAAGCCATGCCCCTCTGCTTGAAACCCTAACCGACCAACCCAGCAAAAGGGGCGACGGCCAGGAAGCCGTAAGTCCCCAAAATAAACCCTAGCCATACTTCTTTATATGATAGAAGTGACTAGGTGGGGTTTTATTATAATCTCATAGGGTTCTTATTAATTACTTCTAGGATAATTAGGACTCAACTCTCTGGAGTCCTATCAAACCCTCTTAAAATCAGTCTTGTCTTCAAGGATGAAATTCCATGAACTCAAGAAACCGGGTCTTCAGCTCCTCATCAGCTTGGGTGTCAATTGGAAGAATTTAGGCTGAGTCGTCGTCTTTAAATTTCCATCTGAGGTGGGACACCTAGAGGATCAACTATAATCTTGATCTGGTGCACGGATCTGATCTCCATGTTAGGGCCCCAATGTGATCCTCAATTTTGCAAGGTCCAAAGAAATAGGAAGACCACTTTCTTGAGGCTTGAATTTCGTGTTGGTGGAGCTGGAGATGAAAGGGGACTTGATCTTTCTCAGAAAACTTTCTTCTGATCCGGCATTTGTCAAGGGGAAGTTTTTGCTTGCATGGGTTACCACGTTACTGCTCTGTAATAGCAGTCATGCCTTCTTTTGGAGTGAGGGTTGTCCTCTGATAAAATCTCTAGTGGTGTGAGCCTGATCTGAGTTTGAGTGGTGATTTTTCGGGGCCCATTTTCACTTTTTCGTGCTATTGACCATCTTGCATGAGGATGGTGCTGACCCCCACTCTAGATGTGTCTGCTCCAATAATAAATATCTGGCCATGATTTAGTGTAGACGACATCGTGGTCGTGAGGGCTATAGTTCCACTCGGCCAATGTGGTACAATTTTCTCGTGGTCTTGAGCTGTAGATTGAAGGTCGTCATCAAGGAAGTCTTTAAGCATCATGGTCCGATCTTGGGGAAAGTCATGGAAGTTACCTGAGATCAGCAACCATGGTGAGTTCGGCGGGATGCAACACTTCAAAAGTAGCTTATATCTGGGGAAAAGGATGTAGGGATGTGTCGTAACGGAAAATAAGCATAGCCGAACAATCTGTGTCTCTATCATCTCTTGAATGACCCTTTTATCTTTGACCTACTGAGGTTGTAGGAAGCAATCTGGCCGAGCAACAACTGGTAGAAGTTTCAACCTGTTTAGCATAGGGGGGTCAGACAGCTTTAGAGGAGGTAGTTGGCTTGGTTTGGTGGAGACGCTCAAAATTTCAACAAGCTGTGGGAGATGGTTCTTATCTTCAATATCATGAAACCCTTGAATTTGAATCGGGAAACCACTAAAATTTTCTTTTGGTACCCCCTCTAAGTGTCGTGTTGTGGTTGTAGTCGCTGGGCTTCCTCGTAGAATCACCTGCTTTTCTTTTCTGAGAAATTTCATGGTTAGCTTCAAAAAAATTTAGAAAACATCTTCAACCATAGACAACCAATCAATTGCAATCACTATATCAAAACCATCAAGAGGGAGGAGGAAAAAGTCAACAACTACATCTTGCTCCTGTAGGCTCAGTTTAACCCACGGGCACTTCCGGTTGCACTTCAGAATTTGGTCGTTGGCTACATTGACTTCGAATTTGTTGTAATTTTATTTTTGGAGCATTAAGTGGGTAGCAACCTTACTGCTCATAAAGTTGTGTGTGCTCCCGGCGTCGACAAGGATGATGACAGACTGCTGCTTGAGAAACCCTTCAATCTTCAATTTTTGCAGGTTGGTGTAGCCGACTAAGGTAGGGACCATGCGGGTGGCCGGTTGTGGTGTATCCTTCTCTTTAGGCTTGAAAATCATATCTTCAAGTTTGGGTTCCTTTGCTGATCCATCATGAAAGTCTTCTCTTATTCGTTTCTTCGGCTGAGGGGATTGGCTGATAGTAGGGGGAGGTGAAAGCTTTGGTGCCACTGGTCGAGGAGTGACCCTAGTCCTCCGGGCTTCATAGTTCAATTGCTCCTCTTGATGTCGTGCGAAGGAGATGGCTGCCTTAAGTGTGTATGGCTGTCGCACTTTAACTTCTTCACGAATCTCAAGCTTCAAGCCCTCAATAAAAGTCCTTAATATATGCTTTCCATACCAATCATAAGTTTGATTAGATAACCTTTCAAACATGGTTTGGTACTCTTGGATGGTAGAGGTTTGATGGATCTTCGTCAGTTCTTCTTCACGGTTCTTGCAATCAATTGGTGCTGAAGGTTTATATGTTGTTGGTTGGGATGTGGCTCTCATGCTCTAAGCATCTTGATTGAGGTACCCTTCTTGAAGTTGTACAAAGGAGGTTGATGTCGTCGAGGTATAGGATTGTTGTGTCTTAACTTCGTTTCTTATCTCTGGTGGGTTCTTTTTGTAATCTTAATTTGCATCACGTTGTGATCTTCTTGGGCTTGACGATCGGCCCAACCTAAACTCTTCGAAGAGAGTCCATAATCTAGCATCCATACGTGTCTTAAAAGCCTCTAATTTGGCTTCGAATAAGACTACAAATGTCATGACGTAAGGATCTCTAACCTGTCAAATAAATCGACTGAAGAGTGTAGCTATAATTTTCAGGTTGAATGCAGTGAATGGTAGCAATGTCGGGGCTGCGGTGGTGAAGTCTCCAAGTGGAGGATGGCAGCCAAGGGTAGCAGCAACGGTAGAGGAAGAAGATGGCAACAACAATGTCGGCTATGGTCCTTTGGTCATTCTGCAATGTCATTGAGGCTGTGATTTTTTAGGTGGCTGATATCTGTCAGAAGATGATAGCCAAGAGATCTGAGTCGGAAGGCAACAGCGACGATGGAGGAAGAAGAGGGTAGCAGCAATGTTGGGTGCGATTGTGCTGTGACTTTATGGCTGTAAGTGGCATCGGTTGCAGCAAGGGTGTGTTGGGAAACCTACAGCAGGTGCATCACTATGCGCAGTGGAAATCAAAACAAAAACCAGTTTCCCACGCAGATCAAATCATCATGCAAAAGATTAGAGTCACAAGAAAAATACAAAAATCGAAAAACCACGATGTGTGAGAGATTAATTTTACCTAGGGAGATCATATATCCCTGTATTCCAGATCCGGATGGAGAAGATGAAGGAGGTCAAGCGTCTTCCTTTCTAGCAGTCTCCACATGATGGATCTCTGCAGCGAAACTCCTCCAATCTGATCTTGCAACTCTTGCTCAGAGGGAGGGAGGAGAATAGAATGTGGTGGCTAAAGTTGCAGCCTATCAACCATGAGTCTCCCCTCCTATTTATAGAGAACCACCAAAACCCTAAGGCTCCTTCCTTAGTGGGTATTGGATCTTCATCCAATAACCCACTAACCATGTATTATTGGATATCTATCCAATAATCTCCTTAGGCCTATAATTAGGCCTTACTCAGGGAGCTCATCAACATAGGGTCTCATCTAATAAGAATAGGGGCTAATTGGATCTTCATTTAATCCTCTATTCGCTGAAGCATCCACCATATGTGTGTGATACTCTAGGCCCGATACCGAGCTGGTTTTGAGCCACTCCCATCAGAACTCCTTCTGATATAGTGAATTATTATCCTCATAATAATTCACTCGACTCATCGACTATGGACGTACTAGGCCACTACGCCATAGTCCCCAGACGGTACAAGGGGGATCAAATACATCGGACATGTCTGTCCACAGTTACCATGTATCTATAATCCCTCATCCAAATAAAATCTCAGAGACCGTATATTGGACATGGTACTATCAGGTCACATACGGAATCAATTTGTCTTGCTCTATTCGGATTCTACCGGAGAACTCATTCTCTCTCAATCCAAATGATCCTGGCCAGGGATTTGTCTGAGCAAGCATGTATGGGATATTCCTCTCATGATATCGAGAGTGGATGATCCTCTATTGACACTCAATTACCTTCGTAAGGTTGGCTACCAATCTCGATAATCAGCTGTACCAAATCTAGAACTTTCCAAACCTGTAAGTCTAGCGTCAAAGAAAGGCTTATCCTTGGTGTCTCAAATCTAAGGACCAGATACACAACTGGGACTATGGAATCACTGTCTGACATTAGGTATCATTAACCATACAACATTCCATAAGCGGATCAATCAGTGAACTCATTCTCTAATGAGCACATGTACTATATCCTTAGTGTCTCCACAAAAGTGGCTATGAGACTAGTCGCCTCCATTATATGGACGGGTATATAGTACACTAATCTATCTGGTTATCTTAATGTCCCTCTTGAGTAACCTATGACCGGGATTATTTAAGATCTGTGTTTAAAGGTGAATTGATCTTATTATCGTCTCATCACGATTCGATTCTTATTACACAGAACCAAGGACATCACAATATATATGTAACAAATAATATAATGTGAGAATATGCTAATATTAATCATAAGTAAAAAGATTACACAGCATGTCACACGTGTCATCACTCACGTGATTGGCTTGCAGGGCACTTGTAACCAGCAGGGTGCAGCTGTAATAGGAGGAAGATGGGCAGTGGTGTGCACGGCTGTTGCAGAGGAGGGCAGTAGCGGTATGGAGCGAGAGATGACTATCGTCATGTTCAATTTGTTACTGACCGCAATCAAGATAGTTGGCAGTGAACGATTGTTGTGGGCTGCGATGTAAATAGATTGCAGCGAAAGATCACTGCTGGTAGCTTTTTGCCGCAAGGATTGCTGCTGGCTACGATCAAGGAGGATGGCAGTGAGAGGTCACTGTTAACAGTGTTGTGCAGCGAAAAATACATGCTGCGGTTGAAGGGATAAGAGAGATTGGGTGGCTGAAAGGTTGGTGGACCGAAAGCTACGATTTTTTGGGGCTGGTTTTGTGGCAGTTTTTGGTGCGGTTAGGGGCTGCAGTTTTGTGGAGTTTTGGCTATGATTTGGTGTGGTTTTAGGGTTGTGATAGCAATGGATAAAGGTTAGGAAAAGGGATTTTGGATCTGGGATAGATGGCAGCAAAGGTAGGTGAATCAATAAGGATGGTTGGATGAAAAGGTAGGTGGATCAATAAGGAAGGTTGGCTGCGGTCTAGGGCTGATTTGGGTGGTTGTATGAGATCGGTTTAGGGTGTAGTTTAGAAGAGTTTTTGGTGAAGATGTTAGAGTTTGTAGATGAGAGAAAGAAAGTCTAAAATCCCACAAAAGACAGCACTCAAAATTGATAGAATTCGACGAAGAAAGGTGTTGCGATGTGCTATCTTGCCGAACATATTTTACGTCTTGACATAAATTCCAAAGGAAAATTCAACAAAAATATACAGAAACCCTAGGTTCAGATGTGGTCAATATCAGAAAAAAGTTTAACAAAATTTCTACAGAGTAATGGTAGGGAAATAGGACAAAAGATGGAAGGTAGATCCTTCGTCGTAAAATTCCAACACTGCGTGATGACGAAAGAAGGCACAATAAAACTAGTTCTAGAAGGAATTTTTTTCATAGATCAATCTTAGATGAAAGCTAAGTTGATCTATGAAATTGTGTAAAAATTATGGCCAAAAAGGATGAACAAAAGTTCAATTTCAAGAGGCTAAAAGGCGGAAGGCAGATTCTTCGTCATAAAATTCCAGCACTATGCGACGAAGAATTACAGCACTATAATTCTGATTTCAGAAAGAATTTTTTCTAGAGATCAATCGTAGATGAAAGCTAAGACGATCTATTAAATTGTGTAAAAGTTTTGGCCAAAAAGAATAAACAAAAGTTTCGTTTCAAGAGGCCAACAAGCTAAAGGCAGATTCTTCATTGTAAAATTTCAGCACAGCGCGATAAAGAATTACAAAGCTATAAGTCTAGATCCAGAAAGAGTTTTTTCTAGAGATTAGTCTTAAATGAAAGCTAAGACAATATATGAATTTGTATAAAAGTTTCAACTAAAAAGGACGATCAAAAGTTCAGGTTCAAGAGGCAACAATCGGCTAAAATTTTTCTGCAGCTTTTCCCCTTCGCAACGATGTTAACGTTTGCGACGGTAGAATTTTACAGTAAAGAAACTTTGGAAAAACTTCTCCCACATATAAGATAAAGGAAGCAGTAGCAAGAGGCATGGGTTTTGGAGTTTTTACCAGATCTATAATGTTGACGCAGAGGACGACAGTAGATTGATGGATCTACGGCTTGGTGGGCGACGGTGGATGAAGGTGACATCAAAAGCAATTGTGGGAATTGCTTGGAAGATGGAGGTGGCAGAGATGGCTATAGGGCAGCAGGAACGCGACTCTGATATCAGATGATAGAACCTTAGATGAAGCTCTATATATTTTAATCTTTGAGGGGGATCAACCCTTGGAACGCTATAGGGGTTCCTCCCAGTAGTCGGCCATATGGCTAAATTGTAGATTGATCTTGCTTAATGAAAAGATGTGGAGGCTACATGCTTATATAGGGCTCCAAACCCTAACCCTATGGGAGTGATTCCTAAGTGAATTCTCCCTTTTGCCTCTCTTATAACTATCATACATAAATAAAGGGGGCGGCGACCTAAGTGGCTGCACAAGTCATGCCTCTCTGCTAGAAACCCTAGCCGACCAACCCAGCTAAGGGGGCGGTGGCCAAGAAGCCTAAGGCCCCAAAATAAATCCTAGCTACACTTCTTTATATGATAGAAGTAACTAGGTGGGGTTTTATTATAATCTCACAGGGTTCTTATTAATTACTTCTAGAATAATTAGGACTCAACCCTATTGGAGTCCTATCACCTGCTTCGGTGGTGAAATCCTGAAGGAGTTTTTAGATGTGATGCTGACTGAGTTATCGAAAACTCTACCACCACGCAAAGGCATGGATCATCATTTAGAGCTGGAGCCAGGAGTTAAGCCTCCAACGAGACCATCATACTGCATGACCCCTCCAGAGTTGGCAGAACTCAGAAAGCAATTAGACGAACACTGAGCGATGGTCTCATCCGCAGTTAAAAGGCACTATTCGGAGCTCCAGTCCTCTTCCAGAAGAAACAAGATAGGAGCCTCCAATTATGTGTTGATTATCGAGCTCTGAACAAAGTGACAGTGAAGAACAAATACCCCATCCCGCTCATCGCAGATTTGTTCGATCAACTGGGTAGGCCAAGTACTTCTCCAAACTTGACCTTCAGTCGGGGTACTAGCAGGTGTGTATTACAGAAGGTGACGATACGAAGACTACCTGTGTGACCAGGTTGGAGCATTTGAGTTCTTAGTAATGTCTTTCGGCTTAACCAATGCTCTAGCCACATTCTGCACTTTAATGAACCAACTATTTAAGGAATATTTGGATAAGTTTGTGGTCATCTATAGCCAAACACTTCAGGAGCATGTTGAGCACCTTGGGACAATCTTCAAAGTTCTTAGGGAGAACATTTTATTTGTAAAGAGAGAGAAGTGTTACTTTGCACAGACGAAATTTCTATTCTTGGGGCATCAAATCAGCGATGGTTCTATCAAAATGGATAAATCGAAGATGCAAGCTGTGGTAGAATGGCGAACACCAAAAAAGGTGCTAGAGTTGAGATCCTTCTGTGGGTTCGTCAACTATTATCGATGCTTCATTGCTAGATATTCGAAGCATGCAGCTCCACTGACGGAGTTGCTCAAGAATGAGCAATCTTAGAGATGGTCGGATAAATGTAAAGCGACATTCCAAGACCTAAAGAATACCATATTAGAGGAACCAGTACTCAGATTACCAGATTATGGGAAGTCTTTTGGAGTCCATACAGATGCTTTTGACTTCGCTATTGGGGGAGTACTTGAGCAAGAGGGTTATCTAGTGGCCTACGAGAGTCTCAAGCTCAATGAGATTGAGTTGTGATATCTAGTACATGAGAAGGAGATGACAACAGTAGTCCACTATCTACGAGTATGGCGACATTATCTTTTGGGAGCACCATTTGTGCTAAAGACAGATAATGTTGCATTGAGTTACTTCTAGACTCAAAAGAAACTCTCCCCGAAACAAGCACGATGGCAGGACTTTTTGGCCGAGTTCGACATAGTAATGGAGCACAAGTCTGGAAAGGCAAATGTCGTAGCCGATGCTTTGAGCCAAAAAATTGAATTAGTGAATGCCATACAGTTGGAAGGCAGAGGCCAAGCAAGCCAGTTACACTCCAACTTTCTTTTCAGGATTAGTGATAGACTGTACAGTGATCCTCAGGCAGTAACTTTGATGTTGCTCATCAAATAAGACAAGGCACGACGATTTTGGGTTCATGAGGGATTCATCTATACCAAAGGGAACATAGTTTATGTCCCGCGAGCAGATAATTTGAGGCATAAACTCTTGAAAGAGTGTCATGATTCCCTTTGGGCTGGACATCCTAGCATCCACCAAATAATGACTCTCGTGGAGAGGGCCTTCTATTGGCCGAAGATAGAGACTGATGTAGAGGATTATGTTTGAACATGCCTTACTTGCCAACAAGATAAGATAGAGTAGCGAAAGCCAGTGTAGCTTTTGGAGCCGCTGCCCATACTTGAAAGGCCATGGGAGATCATCTCTTTAGACTTCATATCAAGCTTGCCGATAGTAGAGGGACTCGAATCGATATTCGTGGTGATCGATCGATTTTTAAAATATGCAACATTCATTGTTGCACCCCTATACTGTTCAGTAGAGGAGGTGGCTAAGTTGATGATAAAGTATATGGTGAAGTATTGGGGAGTCCCACACAACATCATCAGCGATTGAGATTTATGATTCTTGGGACAATTTTGGACTCAACTCTTTAAACTGCTAGGGTCCAAGTTATACTTCTCCACAAGCCTCCACCCCTAGATAGATGGCCAAACTGAAAGAGTTAACTCACTCTTGGAGCAGTATTTTTGGCACTACATGAGTGCCAACCAACGAGATTTGGTGAAGCTATTGGACATAGCCCAATTCTCCTATAACTTGCAACGAAGTTCTACATCCAACAAGAGCCCCTTCGAGATTATCACGGGATAACAGTCGTCAACTCCTCATATATTGGCTATTAGTTATACGGGGAGTAGTCTGTCAGCATATCACTTTACAAAGGAATGACATCAAATTACAAATATTGCTCGGGCCTATTTGGAGGAGGCCAAAAAGATGAAAAAGTGGGCAGACTTAGGAAGGCGACCACAGGAGTTTAAAGTTGGTGACTTGGTGTTTAGTGAAGCTCTAACCAGCATCACTCCAATTCTTTAGGCACAAAGTGCACAAAAGATTAGTGTGCAAGTATGAAGGTCATTTCCCAATTATCAACAGGGTAGGCAATGTCTCCTACAAGTTGCAACTACCGTCATGGCTCAAAATTCACAATGTCTTCCATGCAAGCAACTTGAAAGCCTACCATTCATATCTGCAAGATGCTTCACGAAATATTTCAACTCGACTACCTTCAATCAAAACCTCCTACAAGAAGTGAGTTGAGACTATTCTGGCAAACCATAAGACTAAGCTACCCAACAGAGCAAAGCAAACTGAGTACTTGGTGAAGTGGTAAAAGCTTCCTCAAACAGAAGCCAGTTGGAAGCCAGAAGACACCCTACAACACGGAGAAGCCTGCGTCAAAGCCTACCAATAAGCATCGACGAGGGCATCGACAGGTTAAGTAAGGGAGAATGTCACAAATGGTCATCGCTCAACCATAACTCTTCGCTCAGCGAACCATTCGTCACTTTTGTTTACTTGTACAGATGTTTGGCATCATGTTTTACCTTGGTTTTGTATGATTTTACCTCAGAAATGCGAGCAGAAATAGTCTGTAAGCTGCAGAATAGCCGCTCGCTGCGCGGAGATAAAATAGGCCTAAACAACCTAGTTTTGGGCCATTTTCGCATTCTGCAATGACTTGGTCGAGTGGTGCAAAATGTCTGCCATCTCAGCCCTCTGGAACCCCCGGGTGGCATAGGGCTGGATGGGGCTTCGAGATAGTATCAAACGTAAGCATTCAACGACTATTGAACTCGTCTTGCGTCTGATACCTTGGGGATCGTTGTTTGTGGACTTGTGACCATTCCTACAGCCCTCTAAAGTCTTGTTTCACTCTCTTTCTCTCCCTTCTCTGTTGCACATAAGGTGCTCGATGAATTGCTTGTAAAAGCTGCCCTCTTTGCGAGACGTCGGGATTTGTCCATCGCTCGTCTTCAAAACTAATCAACTTCTCTTTTTTCAGGTCCTTTGGAACCCACACGAGGTTGTAAGTGGGCTGACCCTTTGTGGGCAAATACGTTTCGATGTTTTCATGACTTAGACAATTTTAGCTAAGTTTAAAACATTGGGTAAAGATTGCTCCATGACTTAGGCAATTCTAGCTAAGTCTTCAAGTGTACCGCTAGGGTGCCGCATGGCTTAGACAAATTCAGCTAAGCCCGTGGCACTTAGTCACATGAGAGAAATAATGAGTGATATTAGATTTCAGATTCGACGATTGTGCGCTTACAAATGATATAAAGGATTTTCTAAATTATAGCATTAAAAGGTATATATCTTAATAATTATTTAGATTTATTATTATTTGATTTCATATTATGATATAGTTTTTTTGCATAACAGATAGCATATTATAGATTTTATGATATACAAGAGCCATGATTTTGAAATCAACTACTTTGTATCTATTTGGTAGGTTCGTGAGAATATGTTAATCGATTTTTATTTATGATGTATGAATAATTCGTAGATATTTATCGATCTATTTTTCTATTCAATCTATACTTTGATTGGTTTTGAGTGATAAATAATTTTTATGTTTAATCGATTGATTTGTTGTTTATTGTTGAGAGGGCGAAGATTGTTCCATTCTAGGCAGCAACTATGCAGAGTCACTGGGTACGACGGCTGCAGCACTGCTGCATAACGGTAGCGATTGTGCTGCCAATGGTGGCCGCGCCCAGGCAGCAGTTGCGCACGGCAGGCTGATTGCGACAGCAACGCTTCAGAGCGGCGGCCGCGCGTGACCAGCAACCGCATGTGAGCAACAGGCCGCCTACGGGCAAAGGTCGCACTTAGGCTACGTCCACGCGCGGGCAGGAGCCACGCACAGGTCGCCCGCCCATAGACGGTGGCCGCACAGGTGGTGGCCGCCCGCCAATAGAGGCAACGACTGTTGCGCGCACAGGTAGCGACTGCCGCACACCCAGGCAGTGACTGCTGCGTGCACAAGCAGCGACTACTGCACGCACAGGCAGTGACTGCCACGTGCACAGGTGGCGACTGCAGGCAGAGGTGGCAGCGCCCGCAAGGCGGTGGCAGGCGGGCGCTGCGTGCGCAAGGGGCGACGGCGTAGGGGGGTTTTCTTATAAAAAGACACTTTTGCCCTTCATAAATATAGGAATTCTAGATTTTATCTTTTTTATTTACTTTCTGTTAATACCCTTTATAAAGTAGATATTTCCCTGCATATATTTTTTTATAGTTCTGTTACGTAATTCTAGTTTATGTCTTATCAATCAAATTATAATTTTACCCTTATGAAATTAAGAAATTATAATCAATATCCCTGATTATAAAATTGATCAATATGATTCAATTTTAATTGAATGTGATCATTATGACAATTGATTAAATTTAATTTTGATCAAATTTAGAAAAGATCATATTTTATCAATTTTGATTTTGAGTAATTTTTATTAATTAACTTAATTGGGTTGATGATTAGCTCAATTTTGGGTTTACCTAATTAAATAAGGTTAACTGATATAATAGTTCTTTCATGGTTTTTTTATATGATTTATTGATTACATGTGGTAAATAAAATCTAATTATTGTTCTTAGATATTTGTTTGATTATTCACATGTATATTTTTGAAACTATAAAATAATATTTATTTTTCACATAAAGATCTTTCATGATTTATGTGTCATCATGATTATAGTTATTATATAAGTTTTTCTTATGCTGATCAATGTTCGATTATTATTATGATTGTTATTCTATTATTGAACTGTTTAAGTATAAATAAGATAAAATAATTTGATGAATATTATTTGTAATTCTTCTCTCTAAATTTTATCTGACCGATAACTGTCAAAGTAGCTTGGGATGGTAGACTTATGAGATATTAATTATAATAAAAGTCTTGTCATTTATAAGATATTTTGGATTGTATTGTATTTCCTTTATTAATCCTTTAGTGACCTGGACCAATAATCTATAAAGTATATTATGGAATTGGTCCTAAATGACATGAAGAAAATGATATTAACAATGACACACATAAATAGGAGATTTAGATAATCTCAAAAGAGAATCTATTTCGAATAATTATGTGATAGGTATGATAATACTGTTTTGGATATCCTTGTAGTTTAGCGTTGTATATCCAAAGGTAGCAACACTATTTCGCAAGGATAGTATCAGTCCTCCATAATTATTTTTATATGAACACTAGATATATCAATATTTCTCCCAAAGGCGAAATAAAAATATCAATAGTTCAACATTTATTGAAAAAATAAAATATTATATTATTACAATGGAACTTCTTATATTGTATTCTTGTAATATCCCTATAGTATCTGGAATAAATAGCTTGAGCATATTCAATTTGTATTAGTGAGTTAGACCTTGATCAAATTAATTGAAAAAGAATAAAAGCTTAATTATTGAAAGTTCTGTGAAATAAATAATTGAGATAACTGATTGGGAAAGGTATAAAAGACTCAATATTATGATAATTACTAATAATATTTAGATTTTAGTATAGTTTACACATAAGAATATTTATAGATCAATTTATATTCACTGATAGATCATTAGTTGACACCTTAATGGAAGAACTCATTAAAAATGACAGTAATGGAGGAATTTAATATTATATCATTAATATAGCTTATAAAGTTGTACGCTCAATAACGTTGAGCATGATGGTAATTGAGTTATTTTTTATAATTTATTATCTTTCTTCTTAGTTTGACTCATTTAAATTTTAATTAATGAGTTGACTAGTATATGTGTACAGAAATAATTAAAATTAAAATTAAAAACTCATAATATTTTAGGTACTACTCAAGAAGAAGTGAGTAACAATAAAATAAAGTTAAAACACAAGTTAGTTGGTTTATAAATACTATATAAACTCATAAAAGAAAATTATTCAGAATAAAGTGCTACTTCAGTCGTAATGAAAGTTATATGAAGAAGAACTATAAGATTTGATTCGAAATAAAAAGGTATAAGTCTGACCTTTGTATGATTCAAATCAAATATTATAGAAATCATTGTCTAATACTTGGTGAATTAATTTTAATGCTTCAACATATCTTACCAATAATAGAGATTTATTTTAATATAAAAAACTAAAAAAAATATTCATTGAATCATCTTAAAGCAAAAATGATAATAATTTATATTTATCACCTACGTCTAGAGATAATTCATCTAATAAATCTTGAGGATATATGTTATGTTCTTATAATTCTAGGAGTTTGGGTTCTTTACCTATTAGAATATTATTTCTATTTTGGTGATTGTAAACTTAGTATGATTCAATAAAAGTTAATATTTAAATTATGTATGATAGTTTATACATAATTAATATGAATCTTGAGTTTACATCATATATTAAAATAAAATAAAATATAGTAAACTTCTTGAGATTATGTTTATATTTATGGGTCACTTTATATTTTATCTTATTAAAGAGAGATATTTAATCACCTTATAGATAATCTGTCAAAATATGATCATATAAATCTAATTTATATAAAGTCTTAGGTCATTGACACTCTTGAAGTGTATATAAATGATGTCAAGAAATAATTAGATAGAAAAGTCAAGATTATCATATCCGGCATGAGTGATAAATTTTATGGTATTAATTATGAACTCTTTCATAATTTATTATATTTTTAAAAAAGTAGAGTATATGTATTCAATATAATTTACCGGGTGTTTCATAATAGAATAGGATTGTTGAAAGATACTCATACTCTTATAGATATGATTAGGAGCATAATAGATTATTCTTTATACTCGAATCAATATGAGAAGAAGCTTTAATGACAGTTATGTATATCTTAAATAGGGTTCCTAGTAAGTAAATTTTATCGACTTCTTTTGAGTTATGGATTAATAAGAAACTCAACTTAAGATATTTACATATTTTAGATTACACTGTAAAGATAAGAATTTTTAATTCACATAAAAGAAATTAAATTTAATAATTATGTTTGAATATTTTATAATTTATTTAGAAAAATTCAAAGAGATACGTTTCTTATTGCCCTAATCATAGTACGAGGATAGTTAAATATTGTAATATATGATTCCTATAAAATAGTGAATCAGTAGGAGTGAAAATTTTGAAATTTAATATATAAAGGAGATACAATTTGATACTCTTTTATTATTCGATAGTTAGTTGTTACTCAAATTATTAAATGATTTGATAAAGGTGAATAACAAAATAACATTACTGAACTTCCACATAATATTAGTATCGTTATTAATAGTCTTGTAGAATAACCATAATTGATAATTTTAATAATGTCTCAAGGAAATAAATTTTATCATTTATGATTATTATATGATATATATGTAAGAATCATATTATAATATAAGAATCATAAAGGACTCTCATTATTTTCACAAGTCATGAAAGTAACGATTCTGAAAAGATAATATGATGCAATGAAAAAAGAGTTAAAATCAATAACTGGAATAATGTGTGATGAATTTATCGAATTATCTAATAATTATAAAAGAGTGTTATACAAATGTGGCTCAAGGACAATGTCGATCGACATAATGGTCAGACTTGTGGTTAAATATTTTACTCATAAAGAATGCATCGATCATAATGAGACGTTTAGTGTTAAATGAACTCATTAAGAATCATCATGACATTTGTGACTTATTATTAGTTTGAGTTATAATGTGAAAATAAATTTTCTGACTAAAAAAACTTTATATGCGTTACTCTAAATGATTCACAGAGAAAATATATACCAAATTTAGGAAACAATTTATAACTTTAAACAAGCTTCTAATAATGATATATAAAGTTTCTTGATATCATTGATTCATTCAGAATTAAGAAAAATATTATTGATCAGTATTTATACATGAAGATCAATGAGAGCAAGTTTATTATATTGGTCTTATATGTAGATAATATTTTATATTGTTAATAATATTTTTGGTGTATTATACTAAATCAAGAAATTTATCGTTGAGAATTTTAAGATGATTGATATGAATGAGACATCTTATGTTATTAGCATTGAGATATTTAATGATAGATCTAAATGATTATTAAGACTATCTCATAACGGCTATATCGATCTAGTCTTAGAAAAAAGTAAAATTTTAGTCAACACAGGTGCTTTAAAATGACTTGAAAAGAATCATATAAAAGGAAATATTCTTTATATATGCACAATTGGAAGTCTATGCTCAAACCAATGTCAGAACAAATATCAGTTTTATAGTTAAAATATTAGGTAGATATTCGAGTTACCCAAAATGAAAATATTAAAGGACTGTAAAGAAAAATAATAAGATATCTCGAAGGGATGATTATATGCTCATATGTATGAAATTATATCAGCTTGGAATGATGATAATTTTCAAGTGTTGATTTTATAAATTATCTCGATAATATAAAGTCCACCTTATAGTTAATATATAAATCAATCAAAGGGCCAATTTATTGTTATTAATAATGAAAGTTGATCTTGTGGTATGCTTTGAGGTTACTAATCAAATTTATGATTGTGAAATTTTATTTCAAGACTTGGTGTGGTAAGACTCAATTGCCAAGTCGTTAATAATATTTTGTGATATATTACAATAGTTTTATTCTTTAAGAATGACAAGTGCTACTGCATCCCTATGCATTATGGTATAAAGTACTCGATGTTTAGAGAAAAGAAGTCTAAAAACAACTAATGTCAATTACTAACTTGGGTTCCACTATTTGAGTACTGATATATTTACTTAGGACTTACAACCTAAAGTATCTTGAAAGAATATGATCTTGTGATTGGGTTTGTGCGCAACCCATAAAAGATATGGTGATGCATATTTGAGTTGACACTATAATTGACATTTTACTTACATACTTAAATTTATTTATTTCTGTTATCCTTTATTTATTTCTGTTATCCTGTTTACAGTTATGTATGTACATATTATGGTTCAATGTGATGACAGAATTGTCTTGACAAGATAAATTATATGGGTCATTTTGAACTGCATTAGGAAAGGCTAACAGTATTGTGGTACATAAAAAAGTATGACATTGATGACATGCAACCGCTATGACTCGTATTGCTAGTCATACTTAATGTAGTATTATTATATTTATTAGACTTATTGATTTATTTTAAAATTTGTGTGCGTGTAAATAGTTTTTAGAAAGTTTATAATCTAATTGTGTAAACTTGTTTTCAAATAAATATTATTTATTTATTTTAAATTTTGAATTCTTTTTATATTTTACTAAATTAACGGGTTAAGTCTAAGAATGTTATATTACGTGGTCCTTTTTAATTAAGATATATTATGAATATGATTGGATTCTGATTATAGTTATTGGCCAATAGTATAAAAGTCTAATTAAGGTAGAATTACTTAGGAGATGCTCTTGATGGGATGAACTCTCCTAATTAATTATCCTAGATCCTATGCTCTCGTCCATAAATAGATAAGTCCTCCTAGGGACACAATAACAACGAACGATGAATGATTATGCGAATACAACAATGTGACATAGTTGAGAGATTACAAATCTTCGCTCCATCTCTCTTAGTCACGTGAACTAGTCAATAAGAGATTATAGTTCCTCTCTCATATTATTGTGTTTCAAAATTCATCATAGTAGTCATGTGAAAGGATAATAAAAGAGTAGAAAACGAGTCTAGATCTTTTTATAGATTGATATTATTACAGATCTAAGATTCGATGATGGTGTGCTTGCAAATCAGGTGAAGATTTTTTTGAATAGCTAGTATGCATCGTAATAATATTTTAAATATATTAGAACTTGATTTCATATTATGAAGTTAAAGTCTTTTTATATAATACTTATAAATTTTATGATAATAGTTTGTCATCGAGTTGATGTCTAGTGCTCTCCGGTGGATGTCAGAATGTTCATTGTTGATGAATATATTATGTCACGGTGGAGGAATTGCTTGTCAACTCCAATGTCTACATCTCTTCCTTGCGGATATCCGCTGTTTTTTTTTTTTTTTTTTTTTGTGTATTCTACATGTATTAGCGAGCATTCTGAATCACTTTTATCGAAATTAGTCACTTGTACAGTGAGGGAGGAGATAGATTTTTTTGCTTAGATGAAGAACTGTTTTGTCACCTTGAAGACGAATGTGTGGCTTGCATACAAATTATGATGACATGTTTTTTTTTTTTTTCTTCTTCAGAAAAAGTGAAGGAAATTGAGTTACTTCATTCCAAACTCTTGAATTACATGTTTGTAGTATGTGATCTTTACATATTTTTTTTAAAGAACTTTGTGGACAATATCTTTTAGGGCAAAGATTGGACACCAGCTTGTGTATGTCAAGTTTGAAAACCTGCAGTTAGCACAGGGGATTCGATTTTGATGCTACTCTGCCATGTACAGCTGCTACCTAAATGTATCTTGTGAAGAATTTTGTCAGATTCACCTAATTTAGCTTGTAAAGAATAAGATAGATTATAATCTGTCTTCACACTTACCCTTTGCAGTTTGGAAATGCAATCTAATCCCGATGACCTTGCATCTCAGGTTGATGCCAAGATTATGATCCTCAAAAGATATGGATATAAAAGCAGCAGAATCTTTAACAGGAAGAAATAATTATTTTGTTCACATAAATTAGACCTTGGGAGATACAAATTAGAACCAAGGCGATCAAAGCCTATGTAATCAAGTCAGCTACAAATCTACAGCATAAGGGACAAGCCGAGCAACCAAGTCAACTTCTAGTCTTCTAGAGCTTAAGGGACAAGTCAAGCTCAGGCAACTCCTCACCGCCACTGACGCACGGTTTCCCTCCCACCACTGCAGCCGCCTCGTCAAACTTGGCCGCCGCCTGTGCTCTCCCTGTGCCGTAGAACTCTTCCGTTAGCAGCCGTCCTATGGCTGGTTGACGATCGCCCATCGGAGGCTGCAACCACGCGCGTCGCCCGTAGATCAACGCGGTAGCCGCCGCCGAGGTTGGTGCTCCGGTATACGGCTTATGAATCATCGAGTGCACCTGGATGCCGAGCGGCCTGCCGGCGTACAACCCTTGTAGGGGTAAGTTTGCTAGGTTTACCGGAACCCTGTAACCGTTTCCACTAGCGCCGGCATGATCACCGAACGCCACGGCTGCGCCACCGCTCTTGGCAAGGTTGCGCTCGCGCTTGTGCGCGTTCTGGTGCCCGCCGAGCGCCTGCGAACTGTAGAACTTCCTCCTGCAGTAGTTGCATGAGAACACCCGCGGCTCCTCCTCCGGCGGCTCCGTGTTCGCCGAGTCAACCGATCCGATGAGGTTGAGCTCGAGCACGGGTAGCGACGAAGACGATGACCCGTCGATCGCGTCGGTGTCGGCCTTCGACTCTTCCTGTTGAAACAGCTGCTGCGTACTGTGTCCCCTCTCTTCTTCCTTCTCTCCTCTCTTCTCCTCTTCCTCCTCCATGAGACGCCAAGATGACGAATACTGATCCACCTCCTCCTCCTCCTCCTCCTGATGAATATAAAGATAGAGTGAGAAGGCATGAGATGGCAAGGGATTCAATGCAATCTCCCAAAGATCAGAAGGATAGTAAAAAGAGCGGAGAGAATAGCTTACAAGGAAACTTACACTGTAGCTATTAATCTCCTACACTCCCCCTTTCTCTCTCTCTCTCTCTCCGTCTATCTCAAGGCATAAAGAACAACATTAACACGATGCATGCATGGCATTTATTTACTACATGAGATATGATTGGTGCATGGAAACACAGTACAATTGGGTGATTACATGCTTGTCTTGGGGCCAAGGTTTTTTTTGGGTGGATATCTCTCTAACTTAAATGTTTGCTTTTGCTTACTTTACCATTGCACACGTTTCATTTATTTTTTGAGCTACAGTTGGTGATTAGCAACGTGCATGAACTTGATACAGTTCTTAAAAAGTGCATGATCCTGTGAATGTGTGTTTTTATTAGGAAAAAATACATCCGAATCTATTAAATTGAAGGGTGATTGCATGGATGATATACGTGAGATTCACTTCGCATAAAATATCCGCTCGTCGTGGTTAGAAAATTAAAGTGGAGTTTGTTATGGTTTTGTGTGTAATTAAGATTTTTTATGCTCAAAACAGAGCTCAGTTATAGGTTTAACTTGCCATGCAAATATTGATTAGGGAGGATGATGATACTGTAATAATAATAATATCATAAATTTTAATTATTTAAGATCAACTATATATGTTTTTTTTAATCTATAACATAGCTCTTAAGATCCATATCAACGACACTTTCTATACGTGCTTAACTTTTTCAATATAACAAGTCTTAAATCAAATACTGTTTGATTTATAATCTATTGCAAATTTTGCACTCACTTAATCTTTTGTAAATGAGTAATATTTATTCCTTTTTTTTTATCATAATGTTTACAAAGCTTAATTTTTTAAAAAACAGTGTTTATATATTTTAAATTACTATCATAATCCTCTGTTCTTGATTATTATTATTTTTTTAATTCTCATTGGTCCAAAATAATGAAAAAGATCCTTATCTACTTTGCATCATATGTGGGTGTAGATGCGATGAGATGCTTTTGGACAACCTTTCAGCTTTATCGTTTGTAATTCAAGATATGCAAGAGGTAAATATGCTTCTTATCAATGACCTAATTCTATATTATGTTCATATTCATGAGATCTGATATAAATTTATATTAATTATTAATAATATTAATATAATTTTTTTAATCTAAACTTAAGATTGATAGTGTCAAAAATTTATAATATCCAATATAATTTAACCTGGTTAACAAATTAGGATAACCCAACGAGAAGAGGTTCGAGGATCTTGAACCGTTTGAATTATGATTGTACGTATTTTTGTTAAAAAAAATAATCACATAATAAATAATTTTAAATAGGGTAACAAATAATATATATATATATATATATATATATATATATATATATATATATATATAAGCTACCAGGAAATGGTCCAATAATTTATTTTGCACCTAAATAACTAATTCCGTAGTGATTCTTTTGTACGATTCTAAAAACAATTTAGTAAATATCATATTAAATTCTGGGTCCCATCGCGCCACTAACTATTACACTTGTTCTTTCTATTTTGCCCTTTTTTTAAGCATACGAGGGAAAAAGGCTGGGAAACACCATTAACACATTTCCCGTCTACCCAAACCGTGAGTGGCAATGTCAGTGGGCCCCGTGCGCGACCGCTGCTCCGACTGCGACCGAGGTGGGTGAGTGGGCGATTGATGCACGACGCGTCGAAAGCTGGGGGAGGAGAGGTACTGAAACGTCTTTCCATCGCGGATCTCCACGCGTCCCTCTCACCGACGGCTGTACGGGCCCCACGGCTACGTCCTCCGACAGTTGCCACGTCGTCACAAATGAACTGGTTCCTCTCAATGAGAGAGCGGTCGAGTCCCGTCACCGCCTCATCACTTCCCCAGCGCCCACCCCTTTGTGGCGACAAGATTGGAAAGCGCTTATAAGCTGCCGTTGCTGCTGCGACGATCTCTGCCTTTCTGATTTTATTGCAGGAGAATGATTCATTGGCAGAGAGAAGAGAGGAGGCTCCGGATCTGATAAGCAAGGTTTTGCTGCAGATTTTGATTGGGAGGAGAGGGAAGTGGAGGAGAAAGATGTGATTTTATGTGAGGAGGAGGCGGAGGAGAATGGGTGGTTGACAGAAGAGAGCGAGCACACGGCGGGGGAAAATGGTATGGTATGATGCTGTTTCCGTTGCGTGCTCACTTCTCTTCCTGTCAACCCTTGCTAGCATCGTCGCATGCTCTCTCTCTTTCTCTCTCTCTCTTTCTCTCTCTCTCTGTCTCTCGCCCCAGCGAGGAAAAGGGGAAAAGATGTTAAAGATGAGGTATTTATCTCGAGAAATGGCGACGCGTGGGGCGATCGCTGCGTTCTCGATTCATCAAAATGGTTGTTTATTATTTATTATTTATTATTTATTATTCATTAACATCGCCCTTGCTGCAGCCGCTCGTCTCCCTTTAATTTCTTCTCTTTGATCCGTGCGTGTCAGTCGCCGGGAAGCGAGACGAACAACGCAACGGATGATTTCCGAGGACGATGGTGATGTAATCGCTTGTACATAACGGCTCTCAGAATGATCCTTATCTTTTTTCTTTTGTGAGAGGAGGGTAGGGAAAATTATGGGGAGCAGCGGAAACTGAAGCCTTGGAACCCTGGAAAAAAACGCGGCTTTTGAGGATTAGAAGGGGAAGGAGGAAAGGGGGGGGGAACAGTCCACCTCTCTTCGGGAATTGGATCGGGTCGGATCAAGGTGGGTAGGGTTGCGTACACGCATCTCCCGTGCACACTGTGCGGATCTACGGAAACCACTGCTCGGCTGTTCTTTTTTGCCTTTTTCCTTTATGCCATCTTTTGTGCCACTACTCTCTGGAAGCATCTTCGTCTCTCTTGTTTCCTTTTCCATTCTCTTTTGGCTAGGGGTTGTTCTGGGCGTTTCGAGGGAGGCTGATTGAGGTACCAGATCCGGATTTCTTTCTCCACAACATCGTGTGTGTTCGCTAGAAGCAAGATGGAATTTTGGCGAAGATCCTGATTCGTAAGCACCGTGTTCTTGATATTCTTGCTTTTTTAATTCTCGATGTACCGCTTCAATCTTTGTTCTCAAGATCTCGTCTTTCCGCTTGTTTTAGACGCCAGGGCTTCTTTTGGGTTCCTTTAGGATCAGGGTCAAAAAGAATTATTTTTGTTCCTTGAATCTTTAGCTGTCTCCTGTACTGGGATTGTTCCTCTTGATTATTCTCTTTGTTCTCGGCGTTTAGATGGACTGGCCGTGGAGGATGGAGGAAGCAATAGGGTGAAAGTAGCGACATGTCGTCTTATTTAGCTTGAGGTTTCCACATCTGTGGTGATAATATTGGTCGCAGTACCTCATTCCATGTTGGTTGTTTCCTTGCTTTCCTTCGTTTGGTTTATGCTTCAATACCTTTTGACCGCACAAGTTAAAATGAGTTGTGCATATCTTGATCTGTGGCATGTCTTTAGCTGCATGAACGCCTTTTTTCTTTTTTTGGGCTTCTTGCTCTACAATAGCTTTTGTGTAAAGGACTGTTCCAGATGAGCTTCTTTATGCCACGAGGGCTTTCGAGGAAGAAGACACTTTCTTTTAATTTGTGGTCCATGTTTTGGTCCGGCCCTTCATTTTATTCCTTATTCTGTTTCGAGGTGAAGAAATGAATCAGTGGCTCTCTAGCACGAGGCATTTTATCGAGGAACTTCTTCGTGCTTCCGAGGTAAGCCAACTTCACTGGATTTTTTTTTTTTTTTTTTTTTGTGGCTTGCCAATGTCGTTTTTCACTCTTCTCGATATGTTGTTTACCTTTTTCGTTACCTTACTTAGGATATAATTCTTTTCTAATTTGAGTCATTTCTTGGGAAAATTTTGTTGTGTTTGTTTGGCATCTGGAAATTTTAACTACGTTGGTGGTGTAGGTCACGTATTGATAATAGATGCCGGTGAATTGTAGATATGATGTGATTGCTACAAGTGGATGGTGCCAGTTTTAATGCCCGGTGTTAGGCAGGTGAACTCTCAAGTTGAGGTCTTGCGAAGATCACAAAGTGTTGTATGTATGACCAAAATTTATTTTAGCTAATTTATGGTATATCTGGATTTCATTTTCCTTTGCTTGAAAGTTGAAGCTACTACATGCTAGTGTAAAGGTGGATGTGATGCTTTATGGTTGCATAGACATTTTTGAAGCAAGTAGCTGCACTTTTTGTTATCAAGAAGAAATGAGGATTTTTTAACCAATAGAAAGGAATTTGGTACTAGCTTAACCAATTACATCAATAATCCAAACCATGAGAGTCATCAGCATATCAAATAAGGATCCCAAGTCTCACTTCAGTCGGTGGCTTTAGATAACAACTGAAACCTTTTTGACGAATTGCAAAAAATATAACACAGCTTTTTACCCATCTTCTTACTCTTACAAATCAACATTTCCCAGTGAGGGGCCATTGTCATAAGATATCTGGATATTCTGGACAAAATGATGGTGCTTTTGACTTCTTTTTGTTGAATTCTACCACCTTGGCAGGCAGTGCTTTGACTTTGTAGGTATTAATCTTCTTAGGGTTTTTATGTTAGAACCATATTATGATCAATACAAAGAGATTTTTTTCTTAGTGTTATTAATCTTGCATGATGTATATTTTTCCTTTTTTAGATACTGATTAGTTCTTTTGAGATCATGATACATGTGATATAATGAGATGTTGTCAACATCCAGTCCTGAGTTCTACAGGTTGATCTCTCATTGGTCTGTCCATTGTGACAGATTTCTTCAACTAATTGTGTACTTGGGTTACTCTCTTGAGACACTTTTTAACTTTTGAATTGGTAGCTGTTGTAACCTTCATATCGTCTCTACTGAAGCCTGATAATGTTGCACAGCCATAATAAATCATGTTCTAGAGGATCGATAATCTCAATCTAGATGGATCAGTTTCCTCAGCTCTAAAAGACAGTATCATGTAATGCTTTGACAATCTATAAGGTTCTTGGAGATAGATCTTTATTATGGTCTTTTAATGTTGATAATTGGATAACTACATATTGCCCCCTGTAGTTAACTACCGTTAGTGTCTCATTCCCTATATTTTAAAAAGTTGTATTGTCATCCCTATAATTATGAAAGTGAATTAATTAGGTGCATTTATCTTAACGACGTCCGTTTTTATCGATGAAAACAAAAAAATGAAGGGTAAAAAAGTAATTCTCAGTTCAGTGGTGGACGACATTGATGGTGGACGGCAACATCGCTAGCGTCAATGGTGGTGAACCCCTCCCTTCCCCCCTCATCCTTGGTGTCGAGCGGTCGTTGTCCTCACCGCTACCCCCTCCGCCTCCCCCTTTGTCCTCCCCTTCTCCTTCTCCACCTTGCCCCCGACGTCAAGCACGTCCACCAACTTTCCCACGGCAACTTCGTCGTTACCCTTAGCCACGTCCTCTCCCTACCTTGTCGTCTTCTCCTAGTCTCATTTCCTCACCTTTCCTCCTTTCGCTCTCCTCTCCAACTTCTTCATCGGGTGGACCCACCACCTCGTTGTCGGCCTCGGCATTCCCCACGTCCTACTCGGGTTCTCCACCAACCACCAGACACCGGTCGTTCATGTGGTGGTAGCTAATGCTGATGGATGGATGAAATGTCGATGAGTTCTTTGCCTACCTGGACATCTTGAGCATTGACTTCTAAGTGATCGGCAAGCAAGGATAAAAAACGCAAGGACTCGAGGTTGGTCCCCGACTCGATCACCCTATTGGGCGGAAACCTCAACAACTTCCAAGTAGAAATCCCTAGCTATATTCTTTTACCATCCTGTTCATATATTCATCCTGAGAAGATGAAGGTGTCATCTCTCTCGGAGCTTGGCTTCGTCGATGACATACACAAGGCCTTATTTTGCCCCATCCAGTAGGCGACATTGCCATCTCCCACTTAAGTGTCACACCAAGATATCCATGATCGGTGGCGGGAACATGGGTAGGCCATCGCCTAGACAATCTTGATGGACGAGTTGGTGCTGGTGGACGCCAAACCCGACAAGCTGCAGGGGGAGATGTTTGACTTGTAGCAAGTCGCGACGTTTCTCCCGTGCACCCGGATCCTAGTGTCTCCAGACTACACGGTGACGACAAACTCAGACATTTGCATCATCACAGTTGGCCCTTGGTAGATCTTGGGAGACGCGATTGAACTTGCTCCAGTGCAATCTGGATTTGTTCAAGGAGATTGTGTCACTGTTGGCGAGGTACTTGCTGGGGACGTTGCTATTGGTGGCGCCATATCTGGTGGATGTATTGACATATATGGCCTAGAAGCTGTCAAGGTTTCCGTCGATGATCGGATTAGGGACCAACCTCAACTTGCATTTTCGGTTCTTGCTCGCCGATCACCTGGAAGTCAATGCTCAAGATGTGCGAAGAGCTCATTGACAACGAGAGGGGGAGGGGTTCGCACCCACTGATGCATGTGGCATAGCCATCCATCACCACTGACGCTAGTGGCATTGCTGTCCGCCATTGACGTCGTCAACCACCGAACTTCAATTTAGTTTGTTACCCTCTATTTTTATGTTTTCGTCGATAAAAACTGACGTCATTAAGGTAAATGAACCTAATCGTTTCACTTTCGTAACTACAGGGATGTCAATGTAACTTTTTAAAGTATAGGGTTCAGGATGCTAAAGACATTTAACTAGTTAGCCCGTTGATAACTGCCTAATTACTGATCCTCTCTTGGTACACTTCTTGAGGAACCATGACAAAGATTAGGCATGACAAGGTCTCCTAATCCATTCATGACTAGCTAGTTCACCTTTGATATGTTTGTTTAGTATCTTAAAACAACTATCTTATTTGTGAGAATTTTTCTGAAACACTCCTATCACCGAAAAACTTTTAATGGGATGGTCCATTGTAGAATCAGAAAGAATAACAAGATCAATGTGTCAGGTAACTCTGGATGTTCACTAACTTATTGATCTTTGTGATCAGAGATTGATTTTGGCATCAAAAGATTGTATAGGTTAATGTTACTCAGGTTTTAGTCTTAAGGATGTACAAAGTCCTCAAGTTCTAACTTGATTTAATTAGTTTAAGCAGCTATCTTTTTCCTGGCTGAGGAGCAGTGGTGATTTGATTGTATCCTAACAAACTGAGGATTAGCTAATTTTGGATTTTGTTATATTATATTAATACTATATTATATAATATTATATTGTTAAAAATATTATATTTTATTATAATGTTCCGAGCAGTATGCACTGTGCATACCGCTCGGTACCTGGTATTGTACCATATCGAGATAAACTCTATATATCGGTATGAATCGATACGGCAATCCTTCGATGAAACTCTTCCTTGCAGCTCTGCAAGAAAATATGCTAGTAGTCTGATACTGTCTCAATAAGTAAGACATGATTATGCGATAACTGATAGCTTGTTTCGATGACATTGTGCTTGAACTGTTGCATATTTTATACATTTGGTGAAAAAGGTTATGATAATAATTAAAAGCAATGGAAATTTTCAATCATCTTTATGTTGTTAATCACCAACTTGTTCTCATTTGGATTGAGTCAAGGGTCTTGAGTTCTGTGAAGCACTGGCAATCATAAGTAAATGCAGAAGTATATAATCATATTTTCATGGGTTTCATCCTATTTATAACTAATTAAATGCATGGAATTAATCTTTAAAAGGTTCTTGTGTGATAAGAGGATTATCTGTAGCTTAAATATCAATGACACATTTAATTTATCCGTGAAAGTTTTGAGTAAGGCTGTATGTTTATCAGCAAGTTGGACTGGTGACTATATTTTGAAATAGAACTTTGAATCAAATCCAGGATGCAATTACAATCTATCTGCCACAGTCTGAACCAATTTCAATAAAATTATCATAAATTGACGTGATTAAATTTCTTTTGAGGTGGTTAATTGTTTGGATGTGTGGAAGTAGTGTATTAGGGACCTTCAAATTTGTAATTTTTACTAGTTGGTTGTATCTCATGTGTTTTATATTGAAAAGGTTTGGTAGATAGCTGAACAGTGAATAAGATTCTTTGTCCTTGTTGAGATGTCAAATCAAATGATTGAATAAGAACACCCATCAGATATGTGTCAAAAGAACATCTAGAATTTGTTTTGACAATTGACCCCAATATGATTTGTGACAAAATATACTCAAATGATTGAATTTAGCAAAGAAGCTCAACAGTCCATAAAAATATCTATAATAAGATTGGAAAAAGGTCTGGCACTAGTTGAACTTTGTCTAATTGAATATAATTTGATCAAATGGATGCACTACCACCATTTGAAGTTTTTGAGAAGCATAATTTAGGTGTAATTTATAATGTTTCATTGATTAAGTCACATCTAGATGAAGCTACAATTGAATTCGAGAGCCTTGAACTCAAAATGAACAGTGTCAACTAAATCTGAGACAAAAATTAAATTATATGGATCTGATAAAATTTCCAGGTTACTCTATTTTGATCTGACCTTTTTGATATGCTGACCCTGAACATGGTTGCCATGTTTATTTCTGATGGTTGGATAATTTTGTTAACCTCCATCCATTGGCCAAATTGTAGTTGGATTGTGTTCTCATACTTTCTGAAGAACATCATCAATCACCATATTTTTCACCGCGGATAGAGGATTCACGTCATAGATTAATAAATAAATAAATTTAGCTCAATTGGTACAATTCCACATGCACGTTCTCCTTACATTGTGCACGGAATAATTTGTCTTAATATTTGTTTGACAGGTACTGTCTAGGTGTGGGACTTGCTAATATGTATAAAGGCTGACATATTCTGAGCCCTGCCCATTTGTAGGCATATCAAACATGGGTTAAGGCTGACATATACTTTCTGGCAAAAGTATATTTCAAGCTTTTACTATAAAAATGTTGATTGTTATGATGATACTCGCATTTGTAGTTGCACTTGGTCAAGTAAGGAATGTTCTCAACTATATTATAGGGCAATTTTGAACTAGTTGGTTATTCTTTTTTTTTTTATCTCATAAGGTTATTGCATAAATATGACCGTACCATATTTGATGCAAAATTCATAAAGAACAGTATTAAGTATGGCATGTTGACAAGGTTTATAGAGTCACCTAAATTGGAAGTAGTCTAATCCCATGGCACAACATCATCTTGGTGATACCACTATTAATATGGCATTTGTTGCTGCATCTCTGTATCATCTTTTCTTAATGAAGTGATCAATGACCTGTTCTGGCAAAATGAGTACTAATATTTTATGGGAAGAGTGTGATGGCGAATTGTTGCCATTATTTTAGATGCTTTTGTTAGGATTTTAACCTGTATCAGCATTTGGGCCTCATGTTTTAGATGAGTTTGATATCTATGCATGCTTTGTGAAAGATTTATCTTTGTATTAGTTTTAATGGAAATTTTTCACATTAATAAACAAAAGCACCACTTATTGGTTGCCCATTCTGTCACGGGCTTAGCTAAATTTGCCTAAGCCGTGCGGCACCCTTGCAGCCCTCTCGAAGACTTAGCTGAAATTGCCTAAGTCGTGAAGCAACCTTGCCCACTATTCTGGACTTAGCTGGGATTGCCTAAGTCATGGAACGCCCAAAGCGTTATCTGTCCGCACAGGGTCAGCCCTCTGACAACCTTTTAAGGTCCCGTAGGACCTGCAAAGAAGAAGTTGATTAACTTGGAAGCGAGCGACGGACACGTCCCGGCGTCTCGCAAAGCGGAAAGCTATACAAGCAATTTGTCGAACACCTTGAGTGCAGCTGAGAAAAGAGAGAGAGAGCGAAATAGGACTTTGGAGGGTTGTAGGAACGGTCACAAGTTCGCAAACGATGGTTCCCAAGGTATCGGACGCAAGTCAAGTTCAATTGCTGATGAATGCCTACGCCCGACATATACCCGGAGCCCCATCTAGCCCGGTGCCACCTGGGGGGTTCCAAGGTGCTGAAATGGCTGACATTTCGCACCACTCAGAAAGGTTGTCGTGACACACGAAAAAGACCCAAAAACAGGGCTGTTTTGGCTCTGTGCAGCGAACGACCGTTCTGCAGCCTACTACACTACTTTCGCTCACATTTCTTAGGTAAAAGCACATAAACTCAAGGCAAAACAAGCTGCCAAACATATGTACAAGCAAGAAAAAGCAACGAATGGTTCACGGAGTGAAGATGTTGCGGTTGAGCGACGTCCGTTCGTGACATTCTCCCCCACTTAAACCGTCGACGCTTGTTGGTAGGCTTTGACGCGAGCTTCTTCATGTCGCAGGGCATCTTCTGGCTCCGTGAACCAACTGACTTCTGTTTGAGGAAGCTTTTGCCACTTCATCAAGTATCAATTTGCTGTGCTCCATTGGGTAGCTTTATCTTACGATCCGCTAAAATAGTTTCAACTCGCTTCTCGTAAGAGGCTCTAGTGGGGGTAGTCGAGTTGGAACATTTCGAGAATCATCTTGCGGATCTGAGTGGTAGGCTTTCAAGTTGCTCGCATGGAAGACGTTATGAATTCTGAACCATGCAGGCAGTTGTAACTTGTATGAGACATTGCCTACCCTGCTGATGATTGGGAAAGACCCTTCATATTTGCGCACCAATCCTTTGTGCACTCTGTGCCTAAAGAACTGGAGTGATGCCCGTTGAAGCTTCACCAACACCATGTCGCCCACTTTAAACTCTTGTGGACGTCTCCCTAAGTCTGCCCACTTTTTCATCTTTTTGGCCGTCTTCTCCAAGTAAGCCCACGCAATATCTGCATTGCGATGTCATTCCTTTGCAAAGTGATAGGCTGATGGGCTACTCCCTGTATAGCCAATAACTAGGGTGTGAGGAGTTGATGGCTGTTGTCCCGTAATAATCTCAAATGGGCTCTTGTTGGATGCAGAGCTCCGCTGCAAGTTATAGGAGAATTGGGCAATGTCCAACAGCTTCACCCAATCTCGTTGGTTGGCACTTACGTAGTGCCGCAGATATCGCTCCAAGAGCGAGTTGATTCTTTCTGTTTGGCCATCCGTTTGGGGGTGGAGGTTCGTGGAGAAGTATAATTTAGATCCCAACAACTTGAACAACTCGGTTCAGAATCGTCCCAAGAATCGAGAATCTCGATCACTAATGATGTTGTGTGGGACTCCCCAAAACTTCACCACATTCTTCATCATCAACTTAGCCGCCTCCTCCGCTGAGCAATGTAGGGGTGCAGCAATGAAAGTTGCATACTTCGAAAACCGATCAACTACTACGAGTATCAATCCAAGTCCCCCTACTGCGGGTAAGCTTGATATGAAGTCCAAGGAAATGCTCTCCCATGGCCTTTCTGGTACAGGCAGCGGCTCCAAGAGTCCCATTGGCTTCTGCTGCTCTACCTTGTCTTGTTGACAAGTAAGGCATGTTCGAACATATTCCTCCACATCTGTCCCCATTTTCGGCCAATAGAAGACCTTCTCCATGAGAGCCATTGTTCGGTGGATACCCAGATGTTCAGCCCAAAGGGAATCGTGACACTCTTTCAGGAGTTCACGCCTCAAGTTATCCGCTCGCGGAACATAGACTCTGTTCCCCTTGGTATAGATGAGTCCCTCCTGGACCCAAAATCGTCGTGTCTTGCCCTCTTTGATGAGTTGCATCAGGGTTACTGCCTGAGGATCTTGGTGCAGTCCATCCCTGATCTTGGAAAGGAAGTTGGAGCGCAATTGACTTGCTTGGCCTCCGCCCTCCAACTGTATAGCATTCACTAGCTCCACTTTCCGACTCAATGCATCGGCCACGACATTTGCTTTTCCGGGCTTGTACTCCATTACCATGTCGAACTCAGCCAAGAAGTCCTGCCATCGTGCTTGCTTTGGGGAGAGTTTCTTTTGAGTTTGAAAGTAACTCAATGCGACATTGTCTGTCTTTAGCACAAATGGTGCTCCCAGAAGGTAGTGTCGCCACACTCGTAGACAGTGGACCACCGCTGTCATCTCCTTCTCACACACAGGATATCGTCGCTCGATCTCGTTGAGCTTGCGACTCTCATAGGCCACTGGATGACCCTCCTGCATAAGAACTCCTCCAATAGCAAAATCAGAAGCATCTATATGGACTTCAAATGGCTTTCCATAGTCCGGCAATCTGAGTACAGGTTCCTCTAACACAGCAGTTTTCAGGTCTTGAAATGCCACCTCACATTTGTCTGACCATCTCCAGGACTGCTCCTTTAGCAACTCCGTCAACGGAGCTGCGCGCTTCGAATACCCCGCTATGAAGCGTCGATAGTAGTTGACGAACCCAAGGAAGGATCTCAACTCTTGTACCTTCTTTGGTGTTCGCCAATCCGCCACAGCTTGCACCTTAGACTGGTCCATTCGGATGAAACCATTGCTGATTCGGTGCCCCAAGAGCAAAATCTTCGTTTGGGCGAAATAGCATTTTTTCCTCTTCACGAACAAGGTGATCTCCCTGAGAACTTTGAAAATTGTCCGGAGGTGTCTGACATGCTCCTCGAGTGTTTGGCTATAGACGACGATATCGTCTAAGTAGACGACCACAAACTGGTCCAGATACTCCTTAAACAGTTGGTTCATTAGAGTGCAGAATGTGGCCGGAGCGTTGGTTAAGCCGAAAGGCATCACCAAGAACTCGAATGCTCCATACCTGGTCACACAGGTAGTCTTTGCCTCATCACCTTCTGCAATGCGCACCTGCCAATACCCCGATCGAAGGTCGAGTTTGGAGAAGTACTTTGCCTTGCCCAATTGATCGAACAAGTCCACGATGAGCGGGATAGGGTACTTGTTCTTCATCGTCATCTTGTTAAGGGCTCGATAATCGATGCATAATCGGAGACTCCCATCTTGTTTCTTCTGAAAGAGGACTGGAGCTCCGAAAGGTGCTTTGGAACTGCGGATGAGACCACCGCTTAGCAGTTCATCTAACTGCTTCCTCAATTCCGCCAACTCTGGAGGGGCCATGCGGTATGGTGGTCTCGCTGGAGGCTTAATTCCCGGCTCCATTCTCAATCCGATGATCCACGCCTCTGCGTGGTGGTAGAGTTTTCGGCAACTCTGTTGGCATCACATCCGAGAACTCCTTCAGGATGTTCGCCACAGCAGCAGGTTCCTGAATGGTCTCTCCATCAGGTGCCTCTAGCTTCATAGTCGCTACAAAGGTTGATTCACCTTTTCGTACCCTTGTCTTCAATTGTAAATCCGATATTTGTTGTAGGTCCTTGGTTCCTCCCTAAGAAACTGGAACCATGCAGGGATCGTCACCTCCCATTAGACACAAGAAGTTCAGGAACGGTACTGGCACCAACTTCGCTGCGTGCATAAACTCCATTCCGAGAATCACTTGGAAGTCGATTAGTGGCACTGCCATCAAGTTTGTGCTCCCGCTCCATGTCCCGATCTTGATGGGGATCCCTTTTGCTTGTCCGGAGATCCGCTTGGCCTCCGAATTCACCGCCTTCATGCGACTTGGGCTCTTCTCCAAGAGTAATCCCAGTCACTTAGCTTCACGATCGGCAATAAAATTGTGGGTCGCGCCCGTGTCCACCATTGCACGGGTTGTTCGACCATTAAGCTTGATGTCCATATACATCAACTCGTTGTTTCCTACTTTCAGTGGCTTTGCCTTTGTGTTCTCCCCCACTTGACCCCGCAACGCATTCAACAAACGCATTGCTCCCATCCTGGGTTCTTGTGACGCCTCACTGTCGCTACTGGAGTCAGAACTGCTCGAACTAAGGACGATAGCTTTACCCTTGTCTGACTTACGGGATAGAACCGATGCTGTTAAAGCATTGAGTGCTTGTTTTTGTGGGCACTCCCTCACCTTGTGTGGTCCTCCACACAAGAAGCATCCACTAGACTTTGGGACTCTACCTCTTGAGCTCGGTCCCTTGTGGAAATTCTTCTTCTTTTGCTCGTCCCCAGACTCCTTCGCTCGAGAGTATTTAGATGGGCGATTTCCCGAAGAGTGTTTCTTCTTTCTCGAATCCTCCGAAGAAACAAAGTTAGTCAGCCTTTCCGCGGCTGCAATTGCCCCGACTACGTCAGTGACATTCCTCCGATGTAGTTCTTGTTGTGCCCATGACTTCAAGCCATTGAGGAAGCTGAATAGCTTGTCTTTCTCAGACATGTCCCGAATATCCAGCATCAGTACTGAAAATTGTTTCATATAGTCTCGGATTGTTGTACTATGACGGAGTTGTCTCAGTTTCCTTCTTGCGACAAACTCTGTGTTCTCCGACAAGAACTGAGTTCTCAACTCTCGCTTCAAGTCTTCCCATGTATCCACTCGACATCGGCCTTGTTGGATCTCTTCCCAACGGGTCCGCCACCAAAGTTTTGCATCCCCTTTCAGATACATTGTTGCTATCGCAACTTTGGTTTCTTCAGAATTGAGCCTTGTAGCACGAAAATACTGTTCCATGTCGAACAAGAAATTTTCAAGCTCTTTGGCATCCCTAGCACCTCCGTAGTACTGCGGCTCCGGTGCTCTGAAGTGTTGTGGTGGCGCAGCGCGGGTGTTGTTCCCTCCCGCATCAAGAGTCCTTGTTAACACCACCACCTTTACCGTGAGTTCCGCCACAACTTCATGCAGATGTCGTACGGAATCTTTGGTGTCCTCTGTCAGTTGATCAATCATGGATTCAACATTCTCGATCCGAGTTTCAGCTTCTTCTTGCGAGCTCTCTACCCCAAGTAGCCTTCCTTAGCCGTGGTAGAGTTCCTCCACGCTCGCTTCAAGAACATCAAGGCGAGTTTCCGCCAGTGTAAGTCTCTCTCTGTTGCCCTTCTTCCCGGTTGGCGCTCCAGATGGCGCCTCCTCCCCTCGTGGAGAATACCCAACTTCATGCTCGTCTTGTTCACTGCCGCGCTCCTCATGAGTGGCTCCAGCAGTTTGCGAGCGAGTTTGCACTTGCAGTCCACCTGCGGCTGCTTGGAGCAAGGGTCCCGCTTGCCCCATCTTGCTCGATTCACCACGATGTCTCACCATGGCGAAATTGCGAATCTTCTTCGCTGTTCGTATGAATTGCTTGTCGGCTCTGATACCACACTGTCACGGGCTTAGCTAAATTTGCCTAAGCCGTGCGGCACCCTTGCGGCCCTCCCGAAGACTTAGCTGAAATTGCCGAAGTCGTGAAGCAACCTTGCCCACTGTTCTGGATTTAGCTGGGATTGCCTAAGTCATAGAACGCCCAAAGCGTTATCTGTCCGCACAGGGTCAGCCCTCTGACAACCTCTTAAGGTCCCGTAGGACCTGCAAAGAAGAAGTTGATTAACTTGGAAGCGAGCGACGGACACGTCCCGGCGTCTCGCAAAGCGAAAAGCTATACAAGCAATTTGTCGAACACCTTGAGTGCAGCTGAGAAAAGAGAGAGAGAGAGAGCGAAATAGGACTTTGGAGGGTTGTAGGAATGGTCGCAAGTCCGCAAACGACGGTTCCCAAGGTATCGGATGCAAGTCAAGTTCAATTGCTGATGAACGCCTATGCCCGACATATACCCGGAGCCCCATCTAGCCCGGTGCCACCCGGGGGGTTCCAAGGTGCTGAAATGGCTGACATTTCGCACCGCTCAGAAAGGTTACTGTGACACACGAAAAAGACCCAAAACAAGGCTGTTTTGGGCTGTTTTGGCTCTGTGCAACGAATGACCGTTCTGCAACCTTCTACACTACTTTCGCTCACATTTCTTAGATAAAAGCACATAAACTCAAGGCAAAACAAGCTGCCAAACATATGTACAAGCAAGAAAAAGCAACGAACGGTTCACGGAGTGAAGATGTTGCGGTTGAGCAACGTCCGTTCGTGACATTTCGGTGAGTTTGTTGGTCCGTTTGTTACGTCCAATTTAGTATTTTGAGAGCATGGACTGCTGTGGATCATTTTCTTGAACTCCGTTTATGCTAACAATTCAGATGGTTCATGCCACATACTTATTAATGACTTGTGTTAATCGGAATTTCATCACCTTAATGATTAGGTATTGGGAAATAAATAGCAAGGAAGATGATTAGGATATGTTGTGCCCTTAAAAGTACATTTTATGTCACCAGAGTCTTCAGTCACCTACCTGGAAGTGCAACCTTAAAAAGTACAATTATTGTTTTTTTATCGTACATCAAAACCAAACACACAAGTACTTGAGATGGGATATTCTCTAATGTATAAAGAAGATGGATCCATGGTGAGATTGGCTTTGCCTGAGAAGATGTTATTAAACACTGGTTATTGAAGAAGGTTAGAATTAGAAATGATTTTATATTCTCTTTTGCTTCATTGTTCATGTCTGCACAAATGAGATTGTGTCTAGTTCATAGAATTTCTTCAGGTTTAGTTAGTTAATTATTTTACCAGCATTTGGGCTATTCCATTTTCACTGAACTCCCTTCTGTCCTGAATGCCTGAATAGAATTTCTTCAGGTTTAGTTAGTGATCAGCCTATCCAATTTCATGCTCATATATGAATGGTCCTATTATATTAAACAGGAACAAAATGAGAGTGCAAGTTAATTATTGTACTTGGATGTATTACCAGGAACAATAGTTCTAATTAGATGGAACTCCTCGTCTCCTCTGTAAAGGAAGCAAGGTGATGCCATATGCTAAACTGTGTATACAGCCACAATTTACATTTTTTTTCTTTCTTTTCTTCTTCTTCTTTTTGATCTCTACTCACTCCTGTGTTGTGGTTTCACATACACAAGTGTTTAAATATACTTCAGTCATGACCAGAAACATTTACATTTCTTATACAGTCATTAACATCATATTGGGTTTCAAAATTTCTGGTAGCTTCAAAGGATTCACTAGTGAAAAGGATGCTTGCAATACAAACAAAAAGGATGTATAAAGAAAAAAAAGAGAAAAAAAGAGGGATACATGGATCAGGGAGTTTGGTGGTGCTCTGCTATTGTGGAAGAGGATAAACATTTCTGATGTGCAAATGACTGACGACGAGAATAATACAGTTGAGGCTGCTTAAACATTTCTGATGTGCATCTGCTTCCTTTGTCACTTTGGATGATCATGCTATTGTACTTTTCTGTTTGAGATTTTTTAGGGTTCCTATTTTGTCAGTTTCTTGGTTGAACGATTGGTATTGTCATCTAAATTTGTTATTGGAAATTGGTAGTCAATCAATTTTTTTTTATTAAATGTTCCAAGGAATCTCTGTCTTCTGTTTTTCCTCTTCTTTTTTTTTTGTTCTTTTTCTTTTGCCTATTCTGTCAATATATGCCTATAGATCATATACTTGTCTCTTTTTACTTACTATTGATATAGTTTGGTGCCCTCCCTAGTGGTGGAAACCGCAAAAACCAAGTGAAGAGCATATACTTCATCTAGTCTTTTAGTCCAACAAATCTATGTACTGCTATTGATAATTATCATTTATGTGTTGGAAATTAAAACTCTCACCTCTATTTTGTCCATATATGAGAGATTAGTCACCTAAATTTATGCTAATTCGGAATGCGTCACCAAAATTGATGCTAATTTGAAATTCAAAATTTTATTCTTACTAGATGTCTTAAGCTCCTATATTTCTTTTATCATACATATCATTTGACAGGGTTTCATCTGCTCCAGAAGCCTCTATTGTCTCCATAAAAAAAAAAAAATACATGCAATAGATTAAATGTAGAGTATTAACACTGGAGAAAAAATTACTTGAACTCTAAAAGTGCAGCAATTCATAAAGAGGGAATTAAATATAGTAGAAGTGTGTGCACTCTAGTGATATTAACATTTTGGTTGCCATGGTTAATGCAGGAGTCCAGCCGCATTCTTCTCAGAAGAAAGGTCTCCTAAGTTACTGTACGCCGGTCAAACTCCATCCCGATGACGTCTGTCGTCTCCCGTTTCCGCCGTCTAAGTGGTTCTTCAAACCGGTTTTATTTTCTAGGCCGTAGATAACTGAAGGCAGACTGCCGTCCGTCGATTCCAGTCAAAAAGCGAAAAGAAACCCCTCTTTCTCTCTCTCTCTCTCTCTCTCTCTCTCTCTCGCTTGCCCGCTCGCATGTAAACTCATCACTCTCTCTCTCTCTGCGAAGTTGCAAAGGTAGAAACCCTAGGAAGGATTTCGAAGCTTGCATGACGGAGGAGAAGGCGAGCTCGGCCGACGAGGGCGCAGGCCGAGCGTATGTCGATCTCGGAGTTCCTGAGGCGGAGGGGAAGGCGAGCTCAGACGGCGGGGACTTGGAAAGGGCGTCAGTCGATCTTGAAACTTCCATGTCAGACGAGAAGGCGAGCTCTGCCGACGAGAAGGCCGGAAGGGAAGCGGGCGGCACGTCGACCCTGCCATCCTCCGACTCGGAGGAGCATCTGCCCGCCGACCGCGTTGCCGGTTCTCCGGCTGCAGCCGACGGCGGTGCCCCCGAGGCCGCGCCACCAACGCCGAACACCGGCGGCCGGTCTTTCTCGCAGCTCTTGGCTGGCGCCATGGCCTCGCCGGTGGGGACTCCCCACCCGGCGCCGATCGTGACCGTCCCGGTAGTCGCCGTTCCATGCTTCTTGACTCCGGCCGCGTTGATCGAATCGCAGGGTTTCGTGGTTAGTGGCCTTGATGTCTACCTTAATCTAAACCGTTGTATCTGGATTTGCTAAGGTTTATAATAAAGGGTTATATTTTTAACACGTCTTACTGTGAGTTTTACTGAATTTTAGGGTTCATAGATTATATCTCTTTGCTTGTGTTACTTTTGTTATTTAGATTTAGGATTTTAGTGAGATGATTGACTACCACATAAGAAGGGTTCTCTGGAAACCTTCTGTTACCTTTTTTTTTCCCAGTCTTGTTGTTTTTTAAACTCTCTTTTTTCAGATCATATGATCGCACTTTTATTGCTTCAGCCTAAAATTTTGTGTGTGTGTGTGTATAGCGCAATATATTTTAGTCAAAGTTATGAGATATAGAAACTTGATGTCATACCTATGCTCTGTGGTAAGTCTGGAGATTGACTTTGTATCCATCTTGAACTTCTACTAAATCTTGATTCGTGAAGCCTTTTCCAGTAATAGGGGACCAACTTCATTTCCATCTTGTGATATGTAATGAAAAAAAAAAGAAAAAAAAAGAAAAAGAATACAGTCTACCATCTGCCTGATCTTAACATTGATACATGCTGGATAGTTTAGTCAAGTAATGTTCTTAAAGCATCCACTTAACTTGAGGTCTATAAGATTATGCGATGTTCAGTTTGGAAAAATCAGATAATGCAGTTAAGATCCTATCCAAGATTATTGACTATTTCATCAGTTCTTTAATTTATCATTTTCTCACTTTGGAAGTTTTTAATGTGACACCAACATGTGCCCTATTAATGTGTTATATTTGATATAATCTCACAAGAAACATTGGTAAGTTTTCCTATTTTATAGAAGTACAAATCAGAGGAATCACTTCTACCCTTATTAGGAACCTCAGTAGGTTAAGAACCTCTTAAAAGTACAATAAGTATCGTTTCTTCTACCCTTATTAAGACACTGCAACTGTTAATGTCCATGTTTTCATGATAGGCTCTCAGCCAATGAAGATGATTTAGGAGTGTTCCCCGAACAACTTTTACCAGAACTTTATTGTTCCTTTTGATGTATCTTTTTCTGGTGCTTATGTTCACTGTTCTTCTTTCATCATTCAAATATAGGGGCAGTTCGCAATGACTCATCAAGCAGTATTGGCAACTGTCACAGCCCAAGCACAGATGCAACTGCAAGCTGTATGCCCTTCTTCTTCACCAAACCCAATCGCTGATTCGTTTCCACAGCCTATGCTATCTACAGCCAGCCCCATACCATTGCAACAAATGCCACCTCCAACACCTGAGTTAAATGTCTGTTTACCAGAAAGGCAGGAACTTGGTTGCTTTCAAATCTTAACGTCATCTGAATCTATTCATTTTGCTTGTGTAGAAAACTTCAGGTGATGTTTACAACTGGCGGAAATATGGGCAGAAGCAAGTGAAAAGCAGCGAGAATGCACGAAGCTACTATAGATGCACAGATTCCAATTGTTCAGCTAAGAAAAAGGTTGAACGTTGTCCTGATGGCACAATTCTTGAAGTAATCTACAGAGGTAAACACAACCACGATCCACCTCACAAGCATAGGTACACAAAGGATAGAGGATCTCAGTCTGGTGGACCCCCTCCAGAGAATGATGGTTTAGAACATCCGAGTATTGGACATAATGAATCAGATCCTTCATCATGTAAGACTGAACAGAAATCTAGCATTGCAACTCCTAAACAACAGCTGTATTGCTCAAGTGATTGTTTATTGGATGTTGAAGAGGATATGGTTGATGAACCTGATCCAAAGCGAAGGCAAGTAATTAAGGCATTCTACTCCAATTTTCTTTTCTGTCAGTTTTGTTTCATTTTTGGTTACTTTGTTGTGCAGGCTTTGTGAAAACTCCAAAAGTTCTTCAGCACCAGTTCTTAAAACAATTAGGGAATACATCGTACAGACTGAAATTGATGCAAGACATTTGACTGACGGATATAGATGGCGCAAATATGGACAAAAATTTGTGAAGGGGAATCGTAATCCAAGGTATACACTTGTCACGGTCTATTATTGTATCGAAGGTTCTAGCATAAGAAGCTTGCTTATGATGCTCTAAATGTTGCTAATACTCCATTAAGATATTTTGTGTTATTCACACATATTTTAACTCTTTTCATGGTCTTGTTTAAAAGATAATTTCCTGTTAGTTATCATTCTATTCTTCCATCTTATTATGTGTAAATTTAATGCCTGTCATGTTTGAAAGGCTGAGACCCTATTAGTCTAACATCTGGAGATGATGATAAGGTGAATTGGTATGTATGATTGACTTGACCAACTACAGCTAGTACTAGTTTGGTCTAAATCCATGTAATTGGTCCCTAATGACTACAAACTATTTGGTGAAGTAGTCTTGTCACTTTTATGATAACCAGGATGGTGTAACCTTGCAGGCTTTTCATGTAAGCTAATATGTATCAAGATTTTGTAACTCGGGTTGATCCAGCCTAGAATCCTGAAAGTTGGATGCTAGGTTATGGGAAATCATGGTTGGGATAAATAAAGTGTCCGTGATGTTAGGACTTCAAATGAGGTTTTAATATAACAATGTTCCTGCATGGAAGATCACGATAAGTATAGTTCACAGTATTGATTGAATCTGATATCCAATTTTGATCAATTTAATTGGCCTTATAAATAAAATTGGTGAGGGATGACTGAATCAATCAAATCAACTGGAGTTGGCTGATCTTGTTAATTATAACCGATTCATGGCCTCAATAAGAAGTGAGAAAACGGGATATTAGGAGAGGAAGAAGAAGAGGTAAGCAAAGATAGATAAAAAAAATAAAAGAAAAAAGAATCAAAGGTGAAAACATCTAATATCGTTATTATCTGATTTTTTGTTACAACCAATTGTATTTATCATCTGCTACTGTTGTTGCAATATCTACCATGCACCATATGAGGGAGAAGGTATAGGCACAGAGTAGCTCATAATTTCTTAAGAAAAAAATATTGCTATCGTAGAAAATGCAGATGTCATATAATTCTGAATTTGATCCCAAATCTTTTTTGTTTCTGATGGCATTGTAATTAGAGAAAATTGAGGTCATACTGGACTACTATTTATTATTAAACTTGCAGGTTGATAAAATTTTGAATCTTTTGTACTATATATAACTATAATAATATCCTTACACAACACGTTATTATTTCTTAAGAAAACATATAAATAATAACAGTTATTTCTGATGAAGTATTCTTTATTATTATTTTTTGTTATTGTTATTAGACATTCTTATACCTTCGTTGTTTAAATATTCTTTAAAAGATACTTACCTTATTAAATATGAAGATAAAAGAATTTCTAAACATAAAATATTTCTCTGATATTATATTTTATCTTTTCTTCCAAACAAAGGACAGTTAGGGGCTATCAAAGACCTAAATGGGAATTTTGGATGATATTGGGGATGAGAAATTCTTTCCCGCTGATGCTCTTTACTAATTGGAAATGGAAATGCAATCATTATGAATGAGTAAATGGGTCCAATGGATGCTCCTGTTTGCTATGTCAATTATTCAAACAATCATCTGATGATGAGCCAATATGACATTATTGCTAATGAAAGTTGTATTGAAGGCCAGATCCTAAAATATAGTTACTGGCACATTTGATCATGTGAGTGGAGGAAAAGAAAAACAAGCTAGAGCATTGTAGGTCGAAAACATCTTTTGAATAGAAATTCATCTATCTGTCTGATGGATTAGTCACTGGGGCATGTTGGTCACAGTATCAATGTAATTTTGTCACAGTATCAGATGTAATTTCCAGCAGGTCATATGCAAAAGCATGGCAAGCTGTTTTGGTTGTAAAATATGAGTGCCACCAAAAGAAAACTAACTTAACATACGAGGGAGAAGAAACTACTACAGACATGGCCTGGGAGATTTGCCCTTATTATATAGTGTATCGTCTTGTATGGGGGACAGGCTCTTGGTCACTAAGTACAACATGAGTGTAACTGCAGTGCGCCGAACTTTTGAATGTCAAACAAGGTTTCTTGAAGCAATTATTATATAATACTGGTTTGGCTGAAACAGGCTGATGGAACCTGTTTAAAGCTAATCAGCTAGCACTGGGTATTGTCATGTGCAACACTCTTCCACTTGGATAATAAGGAACTTTTCATGCTGAAGTGTAACTAATAGATAGTCTTACTTTGAAATGAGCGTATTTTTGAACTACACCATTGAGTGCAATAAACATAGACTGTAATAGTCGATACACTAAATGCTCCCGTTTGTTGTTTGCAGTTTGATGATATTGTCCAGCTTAAATTAGTTTTTGAGTATATTGCAGGAGCTACTATAGATGCACCCATAGTGGGTGCCCTGTTCGTAAGCATGTTGAGAGAGTACCACATGATGCAAAAGCTCTTCTCATCACATATGAAGGCGAGCACAATCATGAACAGCCATGCTCAAAATATGCTAGTGAAAATCTGTCTACCACCGCTAAAAGTAACATCGCAGCAGGGGGGGGTGGTGAACAGCTTGGTATCTCAGGTGTGCCGTCAGTCAAAAAATTGTCAGACAAATCACATCCAAATAACGTATTAAAGAAAGTAGTTAGCGATACGGAATTGGAACTCGGAGGTGATCGAGCACTGGAATCTGCTCAAACTCTTCTAAGCATCGGATGCAGCCCAACTTCTGCAGAGGGCACTACCGCAAGTAACTCCGAGTGCATGAAGAGCCCCATTTTCAAGGAAAATCCAGCTGTAGTGTCGGTGCAGAACACCTAACAGGTTTATTATGACAATTTTGGTGGATGTTGTAGCTTATTTTCCTGTAGTAGGAAGGGTGCATTATTGTGTATAGTCCCGAGTGGCTTCACCAAAAGAATCATTTTGGTGATCCATTTACGTGCTGGGGAAAGAAGATACTGACTTCAGCTGTAGAACATGATTTTGTCGATGTGCAGTAGAAGAGTCTTGTGTTCAAGTAACTTTGTGTGTGCGTTTGGAGAGAGAGTATAGAGGACAATGTTCAATGTTTGTAGTTGATGATTGATTCTTCTTTTAGCTGGCTGGGTTGGGAGGACTTGCCGATGAAGGCCTCAACAAACTCCACAGATGTAATTCCTCTTCAGCGACTTGCATCAACATCTGGTAAGTTGATCACTGATCCACATTCCTTTCTTTTGTTTTCTTGACAATTATTTTTATCCTTTTTTGCATGGTGGGCCGGAGGAGCACAACGCCTCAGGGTTCAAACTAGCTGCCTGCGGCACTGCAAACACAGGGTGCGGTCTGGTCCAACAAGGTGCAATCTCTACTCTCCCTCTCTTTCTCTCTCTCTCTCTCTCTCTCTCTCTCTCTCTCTATATATATATATATATGTTCCATTATTTGTTGAAAAATCATTGACCCGTTAGTTGAATCGGTGGATCCATTGATTGAGCCATATATTTCATATTTTTAATAAAAAATAAAAATCTTATTTATATTAAAAATATGCAATATATGCGTAATATTAAAAAAATAATAATATAATACAATTAAAAAAAAATATTTGAGGGTAGGAATGAAATGGACATATTGAAGGGATGAGATAGTACTAAATAGGACATAATAATAAAATTCTCTTTTCAATCGTCATGAACAAAAGGATTTGAATACTTGCGAGAATTTAAATGTATTGGATAACGAAGAGAAAAAGTAAACAAAACCAGTTTGGAGTTTGCTTTTGTAACTCTTCTGTTTGGATTAGACGAACAAGAATTCGAGTCCAGACCTTTTGAGTTTTTGAGTAGTTCACGCTTAACAAGTATCATTCGAGCTACAGATACCTAGTGTTTTTTTTTTTTTTTTTTTGTAAACAATGTTTGTTTGAAAAAAAATTCTTTTTATTTTTTTTAATGTGGTTTGGTTTTAAGGATATAATCTGATTGGTGAAGAAGCCTGCTATTATTGGCAATCCCTATTTTGTTATGGACAACGTTCTTATAAAAAAAATAAAATATAATTTTACTATTTATAGTTCCCCCACTTATCAATCATATATATATATATCCATATTTCCCACACCACCTTATTTTATCGGTCGGACCCTAGTGCTGCAGATGTTGCTACCCGCCACTCCCATCGGTCAAATGTTGCTTTGTCGCTCACTGCGCTTGCTGATGTTCAAATATTTATAGTTGCTGGACATGCACTCATTGCTCATAATGTCCATTTATTTGTAGAAGTATCATCCGGTGATGGAGGAATTTACGTTCGTTCGAGGCCAATCGCGTCGTTCATCACTCGTGAGTAGATGATGAAAGAAAAAGAAAGATGATGAGGATATATATATATCCATTTATTTGTAAATTGATATATTTAGTATATTAAAAATTATTAAAATAAGATCATAAATAGCAAAAGAAGCTTTACTAAATTTAATCTCTCTCTCTCTCTTTTTTTTAATACTATTGACAATATCTTATTATTTTTAAGAATATTATTATTATTATTTATGATTTTAGTATTATCAATTTTATTTTATTATTTTATACTTCCCCACAACCCCACGCTCCCTCCCTATGGACACCGTTGCCACTCGACACTGGGTTGATCTCGATAGCTGCCCTCTCGAGGTAGTTGATAATTTAAAAATATTAAAATAAAATAAAATAAAATTATAAATAGTAAAAGGATCGTCAATAATAACCCGTTAGTTCCACCGATTGCTGGCATACTCATCATCCCTAACGTTGGCAGTGTGCCCCCGCCACTATTCATGTTCCTGCCAAGTCTCATGATGGAATGAATACCATGTCACCAAGCACACACAAAAAAAGTGTTTTTTATATTTCATCCCAATAGAACAAGATCTTACTCACAGTGCAGAGATATCTGATCAAGATAATATCATGAATTGCAAGGATCCAGACCAGATGTTTCCATGAGATGATTTTGAGGTGGGCAAATGATATCAAATGCCAACATTTCTCCACCACCTACCACTGAGAGGACGACAATAACCTATAATAGCCACTGGGACCCGCAAATAATTCTGGACGTGTGTTGGTTGTAGGCACCCTCCTGCACACGTAAAAAGATTTTTTGTTCCCTGACCCGTCGTCCGTCCGTCCGTCATAAAAGAAAGATAAGAAAAGCAGCAAAAATGATCCAACATCATTCTCTGACATGAAGAAGATTGGCCTCTTTGTTCTGGGGAGTCCCATTTAAAGCATCAATCTAACAAACAATTTTATTCACACAGATCTCCTACCTTCAACTCTGCAAGGAGAAAACCCAGCAAAAGCAGTATGAATGGTGTACACCCAACTACAGAACTCGCCATCACAAACAGCTAGGAAATGCTTAGCCCATCTCTCGACAATTCCACTGCGATCCCTACCATCAGTTCCTGACCTGTACTGATCTTATCTTCTACTTTGGAGTCAAGCCTTCCCTTAGCCCGATCAGCTTCATCTTTGCTCGAGGATGCAGCAGCAGCTATGCACTCCACGAAACGGAAGCAACTGATGAAGTGGTCATTCGTCAATCCAGCTGCCTGCATGAAGGAGTATATGACTGTCGGGCCCACACTGCGAAAGCCCCTTCGAACCAAGTCTTTGCTTATGACATCTGCTTTCGGTGTCTTCACAGGAACCTGACGTGGATAGCGGAATTTTCTGATAATGGGTTTGTAGTTCACAAAGCTCCAACAGTATCTATCCAACGACCCAAACTCGTCTATTATCTGTCACAAATCAGAAGGAGAGCAGGAAAGCTAAGCGGTGAACCTATCGTGACTCATAAGTTGTAGTAGATCACATGTGCTTGTTTACTTAATGTTTCAGGATGAGAATTTTCCAAAAATGACCAACTCGCATGCATTTTTCTTAAACTTAATTTGGTGGGGGTGCACATGCAATAACTTTCCTAGACAGAGAAATATGGATTTCTAGTTTGCGGCAACTATGATGACAAATGACATGAAAATGACGGGGAAAAGAAAAGTGAGTGAGACCAACCTTGAGTATCTGGCGTGCATTCTCGATGATAGCTCGTAGCTTTGGCTCTGACAAAAGGGAGCTAGCAGTGCTTCCAGGCACTACAATCTTCTTCTCATTCAACTTAGAGACTGCAACAGGATCGAAGTCCAAGAAAACTTCCCTGAAAAGGTGCTCCATTAGCACTAATGATGATGATATTTTGATTTACCCAACAGTTGCAAACCAGTTAGAAGCACTTGCAGTACCTAAACATGCGCCTTTTGCCAAGGATAACGGGCCATGTAAGCTCTGCTAACGCACCAGATAGTACAAGAAGTTCGAATAATTTCCTGTAGATTTTTTGGGGTTACCAGACACCATTAGTTCATACAGTCTAAACTAGAAAGTTTTGTTCTCTTGAAAAATCAAGAATAAAGATCACCATTGCGTACTTATCATCATGGACTGGAACTCCCCATTCTTCATCGTGGAAAGAAACATAACATGGTTCTGTTGAAACACAAAAGAATGGAAATATAACTATGCCCAGCTGTACTGTACATGAGCGCTTGAAGACATTCTTTTACAAAATAAGAAGAATGGTAAGCAAATCAGAGGTGAAGGCAACATGTAACTCTAATTAAGAAGCAATAAATAGTAGAAGACTAGGACAGCAAGCAAAGCATAATCAGATGTCACAAAATAAACAAGCTAGTCTTGATTCTCTAACTTATTATTAATGGCAAGAGAGGTGGCCATGCATCAATTCTAAAGGGTGGAACATTCCATTCTTATGCTTACTTCACCTGCTCCATCTCCATCTTCGGCTGAATACTTTACTGCTTAACCGTTCCCTCCGTGGACTAATCCGAATTTTACTTTCACAACATAACCTAGACTCTTGTCAAGCTAGGGGAACTAGAACTAACAGAAAATCAGGTAATTCTCCACACCATGCTTCAACAGTAAGATTGTCTGCACTACACCTTAAGGGATACTTTACCACATTAGTTTAAGAAGTACCATCTAGATACTTTACCCCATTAGTTTAAGAAGTACCTCCGCCCCTCACTCAACTGAACTTCCCGCTTCAGATGCTTATCCAGTTTATGCTTCTGGAACAATACTTGAAGACTAAACTGGAGATTAAACTAGGGATTCCAAGAGTTACCAAAAGGAAGCCTAAATATGTCATGGTCTGGGTCAAGCAGAAACTCACTTATTATTATGGATTGATTATATTGATACTGTGAACGGCAAACTGTAACGTGATCTGACAAAATTACAAAAAAAAAATTGAAATAGAAATCCAATACACTTGAAATGAACATGTACAATATCACTTGGATTATCAAGAAAATCTGAAGATTAGAAAAGCTGCATGCTGTAAAAAATCCTTTCTAATAACAAAAAAATCGTGATAATAAGTTACACCACAGGTACACCTAAAAGGAATAGGAAGCAATTACTCATAAAAGAAATACCGATTATAATTCCAGGATATGCTATAACTTCTTAGAAAATTCTTGCTTCCAGACAATCTCTGAAACAGTTTAGCTTTGTTGACTTTCTAACTGCACAAATATTCAGCCTTTACCAGATCAAATTGAATTACTGTCATCCCAACCTTTGCCAGATCTTTCCAGAAAGTGAACTCTCGGTAACAAAAAGCCTCAGAGTGATGCTAAGAACATAAAATTTACTAGAATAAACAACTAATATTCAGCCAAAGTGATCGCCAAAGAAAAGCTTAATCCTAAATGGTTCAAAATATTTCAAATTAAAATAAACTTTTGTTTCAAGGAAGTTACATATAGTACACTCAAATTTTGGCATTACCCGTAGATAAGATCAATCTAACCATCATGAATCAGATTCTGATTGAACTAGTTAGGCTCCACAAACAGCATCCTTTGGTAAGATTTATCTGGGTTTGGCATTGCCAACTCAGATGCATGAGGGTGAGATTATTAACACTTTTGCAATGTTCCTTAACAACAGTTCTACTCCCATACACTCTAGGAGTGTCCTTGACCATTCTATTCTCCAATCAATTCACAAGTTAACTGAGCTTTTCTCCACCTAATATTGACATCTACCAAATAGAAGTCCAGAGCACAAGTTCTCTTCCATTTTCTTCCGTGGTTGAGTGCAGGGATAAATAGGCACAACATCGTCAATGCTTCAATTATCATGTAACTTGAGGATTGTGGGCATCTGGCAGATGAAGCCTCAATACCCCTTAGCTCAGTTGCCAAGAGAATAATCATGGAAAGAACAAAAAGAGGACTAAACAAGAAGTCCACAAGGACAAAGAATTTATTTCAAGAAAAGAAAGAAATTCAAGTGAACCATTTTTTTGCATCACTGTCCTTAGACCTCTCCAATTCTATTTTCCTCACCTCCCTTTAAATCTCTTTCTCATTTTGGCTCACTAAACCCACACATCACTTCCTACAAAAAAGTGACATTTTTCCCTATGCCGGACTTATAGCAACACAAAATTGTCATCAACCGAAAGCTTTGCCAAGACCAACACAACAAGAAATGCTTATGACCATGTAATTGAAAAAAAGACCATATTATAATGTAATAATACTTCTTTACAAAATCCTCAAACATGTGATTCCATCAAGGATAAAAAGAATTGCTTAGCTCCAGAAAAAAATGAAACAGAAAATCAAGGCATATTAGAACAACAATTTTGTGAGCAATCAGAACAATATAATTTTTCCAGTAATCCAAAAGGTAGGGGAAATAAACAAACTCACCTGTATTGGGTGTCACCCAAGCACACTTCCGCTTCCCCTGCACAATTTCTGGTGGATGCATGGCTGCATCATCCGAAACATTCTTCTCCACCTTAGCCATAATCTTGGCTGTCCTTGAGATACTCTCTCTCCGCTTGCTGGTTAAGCTCGTCCTCCCAATCCTCCCAGTGGAGGCTCGGCTGCAAAAGGAGTCTGTGGATGCATCAGAGGAGCAAGAAGCATTCAGCGACAGGTTTGATTGCAACAGCATCTCATGCCTCCTAAGCGGTGAGGGAGCGCTTAAACTAGACATAAGATGTGGTAGATTCGCCGTAGGACTAGAAGCCTTCTTCTTCTTCTCATCAGCTGCCACAACCTCAGTGCTCTCAGTTTTACTCGGAGGCTTCGAAGCTGGTTTTTGAGCGGTTGCCACTGACCTGGCCTTGTTACCGCCGGGTACAAGGACTGGCCTTGCATCGGGATCGGCCACATTGACGGAACGGGGCTTAGGAGCTCCCGACATATCACCAAAATCCAAACTTTTTCCACGGATCCACCACTGTCGCCCTAAACCTGGCCAAAACCCTTCACTTGCTACAGCAGAATCAAATGATAATTCGAATATTTCATCGAGATTCTCGAGGCTCCTATCCGTTCGCACCACTGCAACTCCCAGGAACCAAATAGCCAGAGAAATCGAAACCCTCCACCCCCCAGCTTAGGCGAGGCCAAGGAACCACCCCAAAAGACCCTTTTTTGACCCGCAACTTCCTTCAGCAGCACGGAACCCAGACCAACCTAGGGTTCCCAAGACAGCCATTTCCAATCTAACCCTCGAACGCACCACGAAACCCGACGAAGGTCAAAATCAGCGCAACACTGCCGAAATAGACAATATCGACACCAACGCGCGCGCATTCAGCGGCTCTTCGCCAGGATACCAAACTGGAGCCCCGGAACCCTGAAATGGGCAGCTAAATCCAGAGAAGAAACTCGGAGTCAACTCAACGGAGGGCCGAGAGCCGATCCGAGAACAGGAATCCTTGGAGGGCACCCATGAGCTCTGATCCGGCGCCAAAAGGGCAGCGGATCCCGGAAACGGGACGGAAACCGATAACAGGAGTTTCCAAGACAGAAGAGAGAAGAGACAGAGAGAGAGGAGGTGGCGGATGGCGTTTCACAGTGAATGAGAGAGACGCCGGCGCCGTTTAGTGTCTTAAAGGGAGAGACCGGAAAGTACCGGTGCGGAGCAGGTCGACAACCGGGTATAGCCGGTGTCGCTGTTCCTTTATCCTTTATAATATCTTTATATATTAAAGGGCTCAGTGCTTCCTATTATTACAGCAATTGCCATCCCAATTTTTTTGGCTAACAATACCAAAAAAAGAAAAAACAGAGAATATTTTTAGAAGAATTATCCATTTCATTCTAGTATTATATACATAACATGCGTACCTGATGCTTATAATAGGATTATAATTATTTTTAAAAAAAGATAAATAGTAAAAATAAAATTTGAATAAAAAACTTACGATAAATTGCTGTGGTTCTTATCAACTAAGCCAGATGTCACATTTCAAAATGTGTAAGATGAGATTTTAAATCGTCAAACACCGATAAATAAATACTTGTCTCTTGTCATAACTATATTACAACAACCACTAACACTTATTATTAGTTGATGGACAAGTTCAGTTATAGTTATAATATAAAAAAAATTAGAAGTAGAATTCGTCGTTATTTTATTTGAAATATTTATCTGTTACACAGGATAACATGCATTCTAATTATTCAAAGTCGAATTTCTTGTCTCGTGCTTGTAATTAGTGTATGTTAATCAATAAGAATAAAACCCATTCATTTTTTTTTTATGGATATAAAAAGAGAACACCAAGCATTGATTGCTGTCTTCTGAATGATTTGCTCCTAAGAACAATTAGATTTAAAGCTTAGCATTCTTTTTGCTCTTCTACCTTTATTTTTCCCGGAAAACGTTTAAGATGTTGCTAAGGATGTTGGCATATTACATAAACAAATGTTAATACCAACCTCACGTGCTATGCAGATTGGCAGTGCAAGAATAGCATTTATTTAGACAAGATACGTGCCTGCATGACTCATGGCTCCAAAATTCTCTAGGCCCACAATAATTTATATATATATATGATAGAAAATGATAGGAAAGATTAAAGATGAATTGTAATGTTTATTTCTTAGTACCTATTTATACAAATAAGAGAGAAAGGTTAAGAAGATAGAGAGGAGGATTTATCTTAATAATCTAACAATCCTACTAATAGTGTTATAACCAAATTTATTTGTTAATATGCCCCCGTAAGATCGTGCTCCTATCAAGGACGTCGATCTTGGACCTACTAACGGATTGGGCCCATAAATGAGACATTGGAAGAATCTTTTCGGTCTTCTAATATCAATAGGTTGACTGTTTCGCTCCTGTATCTTCCAAAAGGGAAAAATATTTCTGAGAGTTGTTTCATGGATCCGCAAGAGAGTACTTGGGTTCTCCCAATAAATAAAAAGTGTATCATGCCTGAATCTAACCGGAGTTCGCGGTGGTGGAGGAACCGGATCGGAAAAAAGAGGGATTCTAGTTGTAAGATATCTAATGAAACCGTAGCTGGAATTGGGATCTCATTCAAAGAGAAAGATAGCAAATATCTGGGGTTTCTTTTTTTATCCTATACGGATGATCCGATCCGCAAGGACCATGATTGGGAATTGTTTGATCGTCTTTCTCCGAGGAAGAAGCGAAATGAGTAGCTTTGTGAGAGAATCTGCCAGTTGATCTACTGTGTGAACATGAGAGACACATAGTTGATGATTAACCACTAGATCTCGTACAAAGTGAATCTCAATTGTTATATGTTTCATACGAGAGTGAAATACTAGAGCACATAAATAGGTAGCTCCAACATTATCACAGTATATTATAAGAGTAGTAGTAGAGTGGAAGTGGATGTTATGTTCCTTGAGCATATTCATAACCCAGTTAAGTTCTGCAGCAGTAATTGCAATAGAGCGATACTCAGCTTCAGTGGTTGACCAAGCAACTGTCTTTTATTTTTTTGAATTCCAGCTAATTGGATTGGCTATTAGGAAGACGATATACCCAGATGTCGACATTCGAAGTTTCTAACCCAATCAACATCCACATAAGCATGAAGTTGAAGTGGAGTGTGTTTATGTATAAATATGTCATAGTTAAGAGTACCATTAAGATATCGTAATACCTATTTAGCTGTTAATCAATGTGTGATAGACGGTTTATGCATGAATTGTGATAGCTTGTTAATTGAAAAGGAGATATCTGTGCGAGTGAGAGCTAAATATCGCAAAGAGCCAATTTTTGTCGATATTGAGTAGAATCCGTAACAGAACTGTTATTAGTTAACCGAAGCAATTCACCGGTTGAGAGAGGAGTTGAGACAACTTTTGCATCATTCATGTTTGTCTTCACTAATAAGTCATGAATATACTTCCATTGAGAGAGGAAGAGTCCTGAAGATGTAGACATTGCTTTCACACACAAAAAATAAGTCAAGGGACCGAGATCTTTGAGAGAAAATCAATCGACCAACTTCTTAAAGAACATTGTGACTTCCATAGAGTTATTACCTGTCACAATGATATCATCTATATATACTAGAAGATATATTGTGCTGCTAGGTTGTTAACGGAGAAATAAGGAAGTATCAGACTTAGAGTTAGAAAAGCCAACAGTCATAAAAAAGGAGTCGAGTTCTTTGTACTAAGCTCGTGGAGCTTGACGAAGTCCATAAATAGCTTTATGGAGTTTACATACATATTGTGGATATTGAGGATGAAGAAAACCAGGAGGTTGTTCCATGAAGACATCGTTAGTTAATGTTCCTTGTAAAAAGGTATTGTTCACATCAAGTTACCGCAGCTGCCAGCCTTTTGAGATGGCTAAACTCAGAATAAGTCGGATTATAGTGGATTTAACAACAGGACTAAAGATCTCTGTAAAGTCAACACCATGACGTTAATGAAAGCTTTTGGCCACTAGACGGGTTTTATACCTGGCAATGGACCCATCAGTGTTCTGCTTAACTCGCAAAACCCACTTACACCCAATGACATTTTGTGTGGGATGAAATGAAACAAGTGTTCAAGTGGAGTTATGAAGAAGAGTATCATATTAATCACACATAGTTTACGCTAGTGAGGAGACTTTTGAGCTTGAGTGACCGTGGTAGGTTCACAGGTCTCAATAGAGGGAGTCACAATTGTATTAAGGTCGAGAACTTGATGCGGTTTGAAGATACCAGTTTTAGAACGCGTTGTCATGGGATGTCCAAGTGGTTTAGGAGGTGACGGTGGAATAGGTGGTGGGGAAGTAATAGAACATGGTGAGTTGGATTGAAGAACAGTAGCGCTACTGGGTTGAGGAGATGGAAATGCTAGTGACTGAAGGTCTGAGGTTCAGATGTAAGTAGTATGAGGTATGTATGTAGAAGAAGAAGAAGAAAAAGAGGGGGCGAGAAGTTATACCGGAGGAGTACTCCACTTATATATGTTTGCTGGAGTGGGTGATTCTTGTGAAGACGCATTGGACAATAGCATGTGCCATTGATGTATATTCACTGGAGTAGGTTGTATAAGAAAAGACTTGGACTCTACAAAGACAACACGACAGACACATTCTGTGAGTCAGAGGATCATAGCATCGGTAAACATTATATTCAAGAGAGTAACCAATGAAGGTACTGTTGACTTTTCTACAAAACTTCATAGAAAAGTAGAAGAACTAGTAGAGAGAACTAGGAGTACTTTCAATCTGCAGTACCTTGGAATGAACCAAGAGTACATATTTATATTAATTAAAGGATGAAATATAAATATTTCAAAATACCAGAAAAATCAATTGTATCTCAACAGATTCATCCTCATCTAACTAATTTAGATCTATCAGTTATTTTGTTCTAACTAATCAATCGTAACTAATTGAATAAATCTCAACACACCCCCTTAATTCAATTAGTTATAACTTTAAGTTGTTTTCGAAAAAAAATAAAATTTTTCTTTTGCCAAAGCTTTTGTGAAGATATCAACAAGTTTACAGTAGTCTATTTGAATCTCTTCTTTATCAACCAATTCTCGAATAAAATGATGTCGGACTTCAATATGTTTGGTACGCCCATGGAAGACAGGATTCTTGTTAATTGCAATAGCAGACTTGTTATTGCAATAGATTTTAGTTGGTCCATCTTGATTTTCTTGAAGATCTGCTAGAATTCTTCGAAGCCAAACTATTTGACATGCTGCACTTGTGGCCGCAACATACTCTGCCTCAGTGCTTGAGAGAGCAACACATTCTTATTTTTTCGTTATCCATGAAATCACACCTGAGCTAAGGCTGTTCATAACAAATGTCATAATTAAGAGTCCCTCTGATATATCTAAGAACTCTTTTAGCTGCTCCAAAGTGATGCTTGCTAGGACTGTGCATGAATCTAGATAACAAGTTAACTATAAACATAATATATGACCTTGAGTGTGTGAGATACATCAACCCTCCAATTAAACTTCTATATTGTTGGTCATTTATTTTTTTCACTCCACCATCTAATATAAATTTATCATCCGTATTCATTAGAGTACTCACTGGCTGATGAGTTTCCAGTATAAATCATATCATCCACATATAAACAAACCATAAGAATCTTCATATCTTGAATTCTTATATATAAAGTTGGCTCATTTAAACTTTTCTAAAAATTATGCTTAAGAAAATAATTGTCAATCCGACTATACCATGCTCTTGGTGCTTGTTTTAAGCCATATAATGCTTTGTCTAATTTATACACTTTATCTTCTGATCCTTTAATTTCAAATCCTTCGGGATGCTTAACATAAACTTCCTCTTGTAATTTTTCATTTAGGAATGTTGATTTAACATCAAATTGATAAACCTACCATTTTTTTGGGCCGCCAATGCTAATATAATTCTAATTGTCTCAATTCTAGCAACCGGAGAAAAAATTTCTGAAAAATCAATACCTAAAATTTGAGTATATCCTTTGGCAACCAAGCGGGCTTTATGTTTTTGCAACGAGCCATCAGCATTACATTTTGACTTGTACACCCAATTAAGTCCAATTGCTTTTTTTCCTGGAGGCAAATCTACCAATTCCCAAGTCTTATTTTTCTCTATAGCTTGTAACTCCTCATTCATTGCTTGTATACATTCTTCTTTCTGAGCTGCAACTTCAAAACAAGTAGGTTCGAATGCAAGACATGCAAAATCACCAGATTGATATATTTCTGAAATACTACGAAATTTTCGTGGAGGTGATTCAGTATCACTGGATTCATTTGAGTAATTCAAAATATGAGAAGAGTCAGATGAGGTATTAATATGCAATGGATCATATACTTTATCTACTTCTTCTTCTACAGATATTGTTGTTTCAATTGCTTCAGAGTTCCAAGCTTCTTCCTCGTTAAAAATAACATCACGACTTATAACTAATTTTTTTATTATAGGATCAAAAAGTCTAAAACCTTTTGTCTCATTACTATACCCAACAAATATGCATTTAATACTTTTCTCATCAAGTTTACTTCTTTTTTCAACAGGAATATGGAAGTAAGCAGCACAACCAAATACTTTTAAATGACTTATATCTGGCCTTATGTTTAACCATGCTTCATAAGGTGTTTTTCCTTGTACTGCCTTGGTAGGAAAATAATTTAGTAAATACACCGATGTATTCGTAGCTTCTGTCCAAAACTTCTTTGGTACTGTTTTTTCTTTAAGCATACATCTAGCAGTCTCCACCACCACTCTGTTTTTCCGCTCTGCCACTCCATTTTGTTGGGGGGTATAGCTTGTAGTGAGTTCCTTGTGAATACTTGTATTCTTACAAAAATTAAAAAAATCTTTGGAAGTGAATTCACTCCCTCTATCAGTACGTAGAGTCTTAATAAAACAACCACTTTATTTTTCAACAAATGCTTTGAAAAACTTAAAAAACCTCAGCCTTTTCTTTGAGAAAATATACCCACATCATTCTTGTACAATCATATGTAAATAGCAAAAAATATCTACTTCCACCTTCTGAGATAGTTTTCATAGGCCCACAAATATCTGCATGCATAAGTTCTAATCGATTTTTTGCTTCCAAGAATGACCTGTTTGAAAGGTATTTCTATATTGTTTTTCATAAATACAAGATTCACAAACTGTATCTTTATTTTTAATTTCAGGCAAGCCAACTACCATATTTTTTTGATTTAATAGTTCTAGTCCATCATAATTCATATGACCATATCTTTTATGTCATAATGTTGATTCATTAGTAGTAGTAGCAACGAATGCATATAAGAAGAAATCCGAAAGTACTAAGGGAAACATTTTATTTTTTTCATCCTTACTATTGCTACTAATTTACCAATTTTTTTTTCATGAATCAAATATTTTTCATCCTAAAAAATACTATAATATCCTTTTCTCATCAATTGTCCTACACTAATGAGATTCTGTTTTAAACCAAGAATAAACATCACATCATTAATAATTTTTTTACCAGATTTGGTGTTCACAACAATTGTTCCTTTTCCTTCCACTTGAATTTTGTTGTCATTCCCCATCAGCACTGTAGATCTGACTGAGTCATCGAGTCTCTAAAATAAGCTTCTATCCCCTGTCATATGATTACTACATCCACTATCCAAAAACCATACAGAACTAGAATATTCTTCATCAGATGCTATAAAGAGAATATTTTCTTCATTCATTTCTTCATTATTATTTTACTCATGATAATTTGTCTGATTTTTGTTTCAGCAATCTTTTCAAGATGTCCATATTTTTTACAGTAAGAGCAAAGAGGAATATTTAGATTTTTATTTTTATACTAGTAATTTCTTTCAATATGTCTTATTTTTTTGCAACAAAAGCATTGTCGGGTTTCTTTATTACCTTCATATGATCGACCTCTTCCTGTGCCATTTTGATCTCTCCCTTGAGATCTGGTTTATGAAATTTTCTTCTGTTCCTTTTTTTGATCTATCTTCATTTGGAGAGCATGTTCTGAAATTTCATCTGAAGATCTATTCACTTTTTGTTCATAAACTAAAAGAGAACCCATTAATTCATCAATAGATAATATGCTTGTATTTTTAGCTTCTTCTATAGCAGTACAGACCATATCAAATTTCGGAGATAAACTTCGTAAAACTTTTTCTACGATAATTTGATCTTTTAGGTTTTCACTGTACGATCTTATTTGATTCACAATAAAAGAAACTTTTAAAAAAAAATCAGTGATCGATTCTACATCTTTCATTATAAGAGTTTCGAACTCACGACGAAGAATTTGAAGCTTTGAAATTTGTACCTTCTTTGTGCCTCCAAACACACATTTTAATATCTTCTAGGCTTCTGTTGATGTTGCTGCCATCATGATTCGGGGAAATAGAGAATCAATGTCTATTGCTTGTTATAGCATATAGAGAGCTTTTGCATCTTTCTGCATATTCTCATTCATATGATCCTTTTGATCCTTAGTAATTTTAGGATCATATAGATAATACTCAATAAAACCATTCTCTACCAAATTCCACAATCCTTGTGAAATAAGGAGAGTTTTTATCTTAATAGCCCAAAACTGATAACGGTCACCTTTTAGAATAGGAAGAAGTTGATTAGGAATACTTACTCCAATACTTGTCATCTTCTTGTTTGTTTTTTCTGGATCTACTAGCTTTCCCTTCCTTTTACCGACGTACTCCTGATGATCTTCTTTGAACTTGGCTCTGATACCACTATTGGCTTTTCTGCAGAACTTCAGAGAAAAGTAGAAGAACTAGTAGAGAGAACTAGGAGTACTTTCAATCTGCAGTACCTTGGAATGAACCAAGAATACCTATTTATATTGATTAAAGGATGAAATATAAATATTTCAAAATACTAGAAAAATCCATTGTATCTCAACAGATTCATCCTCATCTAACTAATTTAGATCTATCAGTTATTTTGTTCTAACTAATCAATCATAACTAATTGAATTAATCTCAACAAGTACAAGACTTCGACTGTGTGGCTCGTTTATGGGATGCATAAGGATGTAGCCAAAGATAACATAAATAACCAAAAGCTCTAAGCTTATGAAGATTTGGGGATTTATGAAACAGTTTTTTAAATGACAATTGATTATGGAGGACTAGAGTAGGCATGCGATTAATGAGATAGACTACAGTCTAAAAGGCTACAGACCAAAAAGTAGTTGGCATTGAGACATGATGGAGAAGTGTGAGGACAGTTTCAACTATATGCCGATGTTTGCGTTCGGCTGAGCCAACTAGTTGGGGAGTGTACGGGGGAGACTTGAGATGCTGAATACCATAAGCCAACAGACATGATATTAGTGTTTAGTATTCACCCATCGTCAAAATAAATTATTTTAATTTTAGATTGAAACACGTCTCCACCATCTTGTTAAAAGTAATAAAGATTGGAGACCTCAGACTTATGTTGAAGAGGATACAACTAAGTATACTTGGTAAAGTAGTCGATAAAGATAACATAGAATCTATATTTGTCAAATGAAATAATTGGAGTAGGACCCCAAATATCAATATAAAGAATTTCAAATAGTTGTGTGCAAGAGATAGAAGAGGTTTCAAATAGCATTAGATGACTTTTATTACTAAGACATGCATCACAATAAGCAGAAATAGAGCTATCTCTAAAAGTTGGAAGAGAATAACGAGAGAAAAACTTTTGTTGAGTTGAGGAAGAAGGGGGACCAAGATGTTGATGCCACACATCCGTTGGAGCAGCAATAGAAGAGTAGGCTGTAGGCTGGGAGATTGATGGCCACTAGTAGATGTTGTCTTTACTCTGCCTTGAACTAATGATGCCCCCGTGCTCAGATCCTTGACAAGAAAGTGGTTAGGAAAAAACTCAATATAGGTATTGTTTTGTTTGCAGAATTAGGATACAGAAATAAGATTTCGTTTAATACGAGGGGCGCACAACATATCATAGAGTATAAAGTTAAGAGTATTCAAATTAAGCATTATGGAACCAGTATGAGTAATATGAAGTCACTTACCATCACCAATGATGATATCATCGTTACCATCATAACTGTTGTGAAGAGACAAGTTCTGGAGATTCGAGATAAAGTGATGGGAAGCGCCAGAATCCATAATCCGGCTGCAGTAGAGGAAGCAGAGGGCACTGCTGTAGGGGAGGGCTTGGCTGTGGCAGAGATGGAGGCAACAACCAGTGGCGAGTGGTAGCGTCGGCTGTCGACCAGGGCTGGAAAGGAGGAAGTCGACGGGCGTTCAAGATTGTAGCCGGAGGTGGAGGGCGCTGATGGCAGCGGTGCAACGAAGGATCAAGGGCTGGGCAATTGTTGCGGAAGGAACGATCAGCAGTAGAGGAGGATGCAAGGGAGGCAATGGCTGTTGCGGCTAGAGCGATCGGCAGCGACGGTTGCGGTAGAAGCACGACTGCGGCAGAGGGAAGAAGAAACAGAGGAGGCTGATGCTGTTGTGGAGGAAGGCTTGGCTGTGGTGAAGAAGGGTTTGGATGCGGTAGGAACAGTGATGCTGGCTATGCGCTGCGGAGGGAGCATGGGGCCGACGGTTGGCAACGGCGGCAAGGATGACAGGGGCGTGCGGCTGCTGCGACAGGGAAGTCGTCGACGGTGAAACTATCGATGGAGGAAGAATCGCCAAATTAGCTACGCTACGTAGATGGTTTGGGGACAGCAGGAAGCAGCGGTAGAGGAGGCAGAGATGTTGACGTTTGGGTGGTGGAGGCTATATCAACATGGGGCTGAGAGAGAGAGCGTAGCGACAGAGAAGACAATTTGATGGTAGAGATAAAAGCTATTGTTGGACAGCGTAATGAGAAATGTAATCTCTCTCACATAGAGTGATGCTCTGATACTATGATAGAAAATGAAAGAAGAGATTAAAGAATGAACCAAAATGTTTGGTCCTTCACTTCAAGACCTATTTATACAAATAAGAGGAAGGTTAAGAAGATAAGGAGGGAATGATTTCCCTCAACAGTCTAACAATCCTTCTAATACTGTTACAATCAAATTTATTTGTTAACTATATATATATATATATTGAAAGAACCCATAATTATATATTGGTGAAGGTTCATAGCATGCTCTAAATACTAAACAGGCTTAATCCTTCTCTTTGGCTTTTCTCATGGTGAGAATGAAGCACCTCTTGTTGCAGTTCAAAAGATTGTGATATTAATTCATATTCAAAGGTTTTGATTCGAATGCAAATGGATAAATTTCTTATTTTGCTTAATCATTATATGAAATACAATTCAAGAAGATAATAAAGTAGCTAAGTGTTTGACTAAATATAACCGGCAACATAAATCTAACAAGATCTTCAAAAAGGGAATGGCCTGATATTTCCAATTTCGAGGAAAAAAATGCTTACCTCCGTACGACGAGAACTTTCAAGAACTTTATGGAGTGAACCAGAAAACTTGCAGCAGTTGCTCTGTAATTCTTCATTTGAGACAAATGCTTCAAAACATCCAAAGCTGCATCTTAAAATCCATCATAAAATCCAAAGCTACACCTCATAAATGATAGAAAGGCTTCTTCATAAGATCAATCAAACATTCGGCCAGTGGAAGTGGCTATCAGATGTGTTTTTAACAGAATCAACAGTGATGGCACCAGTCATCATGACCTTACTAGGACGGTAATTGCTCAACTGGAACAACATATGGAGATTTCCAATCTGCATTAAAAATTTCCTGCAATTGTGCTACAATGTCAGAAATATGAGCCAACACCTGTTGTTGTGTACAAATAACAACAGTATACTTGTCATGACATGAGTATAACCAGTATAAGATTGTAGTAGTTGATATCAAGGTGAGCGATTTTGAATTGTAACGTCGGTACGGGTGGTATATATCCGTTCCTCCGTTGATTAGTATGTGTACCATCCGTTATCAGATCGTACTATCGATTGGGATTATTTCTATCTCGTTACCATACCGGTCGATTTCGACCGTCAATGACGGTAACGATCGATTTCGACCATCAACGATCAATTTTTGGGAGGTATCAACCAAGAGAGGGAGAAAGAAGAAGAGGGAGAAAGAAAAAGAGAACCTGGAGTTCGACATTGCTCTGTTGATCCGTTGCCCATGGGCAATTTCTTCGCTCACGCGATCCGTCGCCCACGGGCGATTTCTTCTTCCCATGCTACCACAGACAAAAATATAAAGAAGGTGTTTAATATAATGCTCATGTATGTTTGTGTCTTTCGAGTTTTGTTCATACTTTGTACAACAAGTAGTGGGTTAGCAGCAAGCTTGGCAGCCCTAGCTTGGTTAGCTTTCGTGGCTGGTTTTGGCTTGTAAATGAGAGTTGTGCCATGTGGATGCTTGTGAAAACTTCGGTCTGTAATGGACCTTAATCCTTTATGTGCGATCGTTTAAAGTTTGTAAAGTCTGTGATTGTAATTTACACCGGCTATATAAAGTGTTCGCTAAAGTGATTACTTGTAGATCCCGTGGGAAATGCTTTCTCTAACCCATTTTTTCTTTTATAGATCCTAAGGAACCATAAGAGGTTTCGAGGAGGCTGACATTTGCGAATGGACAAGCGATGATGTTGCACGACTTAGGCAAAACCAGCTAAGTTCGTGACATTTGGTATCAGAGTGGGACAAGCACACGTAGAAACACTTGTCATGCAAACGTGGGGGACCTAACTGGGTTGCGTGGAGGGTAGCCAACAAGCACGATCGTTTGGGAAAAACATACATTAAGATGTAGGGAAAGGAGTCACTCAGAGGAGCGGACATCCATGATTGACATTCAGAGGAATGACCAACCCTTTGCGTGAGAGGCACCAGGAGGACAAACAAGCTAGGAAGAATGAGTAGCGCACAAAGGTTGAGATGACTAAGTTTGAGCTACGGCTTGACGTTGACAACCAAACTAACGATGCTCAAGGCAAGCGGGGCGCTTGGTAAAAGATAAGACCATGCAAAGTGGGATGTGTTGCACAATGATCGAAAGAGTTGTGCAAAGCTCATATAGGTGAGGGGAATTGTTAACTCAAAGAATTCGGTACTCATGCAAGGGCTTATATGCAAATGACGGAGTGTACATGGCCATCCCAAGGCGACCAAAACTCAGTGCTATGGAACATTGAAAGTTTCTCTTCAGTATAGAAAGGATATATCAGCTGGAGGTTGAAGCGTGCAATAAGTTCAGCATGTAGCTAGGCCTTGAAGGGTGCAGCGAGAACTGTATTGACGAACAGTCACAATCTAGCAAGTGCATTTGCGAGGGCAGAATAATGCACAGTCTGTTTAGTAAGATGGAGTAGTCTAAGGGGATGGTGGTCTCCGAAACTTCCAAAGGGAAGGATGTGAAGAGGACAGTTGCTTCAACATGATAGATATCTAGGAGGGATAAGTCCTAGTTCTCCAGAGGGAGAATCATGTGTAGTGGACCACACATGTTGAGGAGTGCCTCAAGACAATAACTCTACAAATCTTAACGGATCGAACGAGCGACGAGGAGGCATCCATCACATGATCTCGCATGAGGTAATGCAGTGGTAGATGCATTGCGTGATCATGGGGGAGCAATCCATGACAACATCATACGAAGACATACTTAGAATTGATGTGAAAATTAGAGTCAACAGAGGACTGACCAGTGGAATGGTGGGTGCGAGGGCCATCATTAACTCAATGCAAATCGATGAGCGAAGTAACTTGGGTGGAACTTGGTGAAGTATCCAAGTCGCATGAAGGGAGTCGACGTAGAAGATGGAACATGAAGCGGAGGCACGGAGCTTTCCTTGGACAAAGGTCAAGGATACGAACTCTTGTAGAGGCAAGAGTGGGATCATGTCATTCCATGGGTTCTTTATTCTGATGGGGCAGACTCATCTTGCATGGTGCTAAAGACGAAGGGAGCTTCGAGGCATATGCACATTGTCTCAGAGATGCATTTGATGGAGGAACTAAGGTGATTCAACTTGCGGAGGCGAAGTTGGGATCAAAAGGCCTTAGCACGGGGCAAGAGAATGCAGAGGCGAGTACTCTTGAAGAATATGCCACAATGTTGCCATTCGAGTTGTCATAAAGAAAGCGGTGTGCAACGGAGATTGTGCTGGTGGGGGGATAGAGGGCCAGGATCCAAACAATGGTGCACCAATTTTAATGAAGTCTAGGGATTTTGAGAACTACCAGACTATGGACTGTCATAAAATAATGCTTCATCTAGGTGTGACCCGAGAATGGGTGGGCGAAGGTGATTTACCAAAGGAGTGAACATAATCAGAGGTCGCGGAGACCCTACAATGTGTTGGCAAAGGTCGCACATGGAGAGATCGTAGTCCGAGTTCATCCCACAAGAATCTAAATGCAATGAAGATATCACCTTGAGGTGACATGGTGCAATGATCGTGGTGGAATAGTTCGAGGCAATAAAACACACGCGGGAGAAGTCCCGTGAGGGATGTGATCATGCAGAGGTATGATCAAGAGCTACTAGGAGCTCCACTTCGGTGAACAACATGACGACAAAAAGGGCTATTGATTCAAGGAGTGAATTTTATGGTACCGTAGAGGCGGGTCTTCCGTGCGTATATCAAATTTTGCATCGGATGAAAGCCTTAGTCATCAGCATATAAGGACTATGTACCATCAAGGGAACATTTTGAGTGTAAGTACCAGTGAGTCCTATGGGGGGGACTTGATCATACAAAGGTATGATCGGAGTGACTGAAGAGTTGGACTACTTAGTGCTCACATTTGCTTAAGGGAGCCCGACAAGTCAGAGGACAAGGTCGAGTAAGCGATCGTTGCTACCAAGGAAGCTAAGGAGAACAGAATCGGCGTGAGCCCTGCAATAGGATGGCGGAGGCCATGCATAGGAGTTGCAGTCTATGGTATTGTACCTTTTCTACTCAGAGGAGTAGGCGGCAAAAATGATGGTACAATCCTAAAGGTGAACCAAACTATCAAAGACTTGCTTCAAGTTAGAGTAAAATTTTACTCTTTTTGGGCAAAACTTCTTGCATTCCGGAAGTTCGATGGTAGAGAGAAGGTGAATCATAGTAGCTAACTCAACGCAAAGAGTACAAACACTTCGGATGCTTCGGAAGTGTGAGCAAAGAGCAGATGAAAACTAGTAACCAGCTTGATGCATGAAGTACAACCTCGAGGAGGCGGGCGAAGTCAAGTAACTTTGCCTTCTTAATTCTTAAGAGAACGAGTGAAACCGAGTACCACAGTTCTCTTATTTATCTTGCAAAGGAGCTTTGCACAAGTTCAAAGACCCTTCGAAGAAACATAATGGAAGACAATAGTTGTTAAATCATCATCATTGGTGATCAATGCTACTGAGAGTATATTGTCCGCTTCATTTCCCAACATAATGTCAATCGAAAGTGGAAGTTATGTGAACCTACTTGGAAGCGACAACTAAGTTGAAGAAGAAACGATGAGAAAATTTTATGAAGGAATGACCTAAAACAAAAAAAATCAAAGTCTACAAGACGATGCTCGTTAGAGCTCCAAAAAGCATCCATCAAGTTTAAGCGACATGAAACATTTGAGATACTGGCGCAAAATAAGGAATGTCTTTTCCACATGAATCAACAAGGATCAACACAACACAGTCAACCCCATACCAGAGTCAGTCATTGGTGAGTTGAAGCAGTATAGTGGATCAAAGTTTGATTACTCAACAACAATGACGGAGAGCAACTGGGAGCCAAGAGGCATGTTGCAATCATAGTAGAAGATTGAAGATTTAGCAAACGGTGAGAAGATGTAGTGAGGAAATGCAGGACGTCGAAGGAATATGTGAGGGAGAATGTCACATACAAAAATATAAAAAGGGTGCTCAATATAATACTCATATATATTCATGTCCTTCGGATTTTGTTTATACTTTATACACTAAGTAGTGGGCTAGCAACAAGTTTGACCACCCTAGTTTGGTTAGCTTTCGTAGTTAGTTTCAACTTGTAAATGAGAGTTGTATCATGTAAGTACTTGTAGGGACTTTGGTCTGTAATAGACCTTGATCTTTAGTATACGACCGTTCAGAGTTTGTAAAGTTCGTGATTGTAATTTGCACTAGCTATATAAAGTGTTTGTTGAAGTAGTTGCTTGTGGATCATATGGGAAATACTTTCTTTAATCTATTTTCTTTTTTGTAAGTCCTAAGGGTCCATACGAGGTTTCGGGGAGGCTGACCTTTACGGATAGATACACGATTGTGCCGCATGACTTAGGCAAAACCATCTAAGTTTGTGACAGTGCGAGGAGAAGAAATATTTCCTCTCATGGGGAGAACGAATGAGGCGACGTTGCCCTTTTTTTTAATTTTTACCTTTATATTATATATATATATATATATATATATATATATATATATATATATATATATATATATATATATATATATATATATATATATATATATATATATCGATATGAACTTTACCTCAACTTTATTAGGGTTAGAAGGTGGGCACAGCACGAGAATAGGAAGGAATTCAGATGTTGATCATGTTCTCAATAAAATGTGTGCAGTAGCATACTGGTATGGTGACCGATTAATGTTATGGCCAATAGCCTACTATGTCTGATTGTTGCACGCTTGGAGAAAATTACCCATTTTCAGATTATCCTTTAGAATACAATAACACGGAAGATTTAAAAGATACAAATCTAAGATGAACAGATCATTACAAACTTCAAACTTTACAGAAAAAACGTAAAATCATAGTCTAATTATATTTATCCAACATATTCCTCATTTTGATTGTATGTCCATCATGAAACCTTTCTATAAAATTATACTAAACTAGATAAAACTCAACACTATCTTCTCCTTCATCAAACATATTAATCATTATGGTTATTGTAAATTCCTAGATAATTATGGTAGCTTCTTAGTAAACTCTGACTTGATTCAGAAGTCTTAAGTTCAAATTAAGCCATCTAATTCATTCAAATCTAATTTCTTTAAGGTTTAAATCCATCAGATGTTAGTTTCATCCGGCTAATGCAAAGTCCAACCTGAAGTAGAATTCATCCAACTCAAGATTCAAAGCTAAATCTAATATATCTCAACTCAATGTTCAAACTCACTTCTAGAAGCTAAACCTTATTTCATTCTGCATTGAAACTAATTTCTAAAATGGTGCATCTTATGATCCAAACTCGAACATAAATCAATTTAATTCAAAGGTCTAAGCACATTTTCCAATATAGCTTCAAATTCAAATCCAACTTTCATTCAGAAAACAGACTTCAAACTCAGTTCCTTCTATAACAAGTTCGAATTCAAAATCCAATTCCAATTTAGTTCACATAAAGCAGAACTCCAACTAGACCACTTATAAATGAACACAATCCAACCGACATGATGAAAGCCCACTTCTAAAATCCATCACATGAATGGTCTGACATGATGTGCATGATAAGACATGATAAACATAAGTGTAAAATCTATCATGGAAAGAATACCTTACTTTATTTAATTTTAATTATCACCTTACCAAAGCAACAATTATATAAGTATACCTATGGTCATTTGTACATGATTCTATTTGTACAAAGAATCTTGATTGTTGTTTTCTGGACCTATGAAAGCACATTGCATCACCAGTGACCACAACATTATGAATATCAGTGAATCAACAATGAAGAGATGATGGTTGAGAAAAAGTGAATAGCATTGTTACTAGAAAGCTTACTATTTTATAATTATCATGATATTAAGGGGAGAGTAGAAGGTAATAGGTCAAAGGCAATAAGAGAATCTAAAGTAGAATAAGGTTAAAAAGATCAGACAAAAGATACAAGGTACATAAGTGTGAAAAACAAGTCTTTAACAAGTGATTTAGTATTTCTAATTCATCTTGAGAGAGAAATACATCTCAAAAATAGTAACCATAGATCAAGGTTTGTAATATCGTACCCTGCCGCTCCGTATGTACTGTTCTGATAGAGGACCAGTACGCTTGGTTCAGCTTGATACCTTGGTGTACCACCATGTGTCAGTACGCTCGGTATAACTCGGTATGAACCATACCAACAGCGGATCGATATGCCGGTACGGTATGAGATTGCAAACCTTGCCATAGATAATTTGCCATAGATAACTCGTAACATGCACCAAGCATAAACTTATCATAACTCGAATAGCTCTTTTTTTTATCTCCAAAGAAAAGACCAAACATTTCAACATTAATTGTTCACTGATCTTCCAATGTGATATGGCCGTCAATTATCCTAAAAGGATAAGATGAAGGGATTCTTACGCATCGGACTTTCCTTCTTAACCTATATAATCAGCTTTGAAGCAATGCATGACATGCTGGAACTTTGAGGTCCAGGGTCACTGATATGAGTTAGGATCATCTATTGACCTTTATGTCAATTTTGATGCATGTCCTGCACACATCATGCTTTCAGATGCAAATTGGGATTTGACTAAAGACTCCTCAATCTACATCAGGACATGTAGACAGCAGGGTTTCTCTCCGTCTGTGTAAAGCTGAAGAGCTAAAACCTACTGCAAGTGGATGTGTTCAAAGAAGTATCCCCATTTGGAAGTATCTGAGGCTAAATTGATGCTTCAACAATTCAATATGCAAGTTCACGCTACCTCTCCCTCGTAGCAATGTCAACATCGTCATTTGAAACATGGCATTACTTCTTTCTTCTTGTAATATTTGCTGCCATGCTGCTCACTAAATTATTGATAAAGCCTCCACTTGCTTGTTTAAGCAACCTAACCAATGCACAACAAAGTTCCATTTGTTTCCACGATTTGGCTGACTCCAGCGGTCTTCTTCATCCCACTCATTCTCATCTGCCTCCTGATCTCTTCTACCTGAAACCAATCACCAGACTCTGCACATATTACCGACAACAATGTATAATTTGCTGCATTTTCTGGTTCTGCATCTATAAGCCAAAGAGCCAACTTTTTTGCTGCCTCAGACCTACAAGCAATTCTGCAAGCTGAAATCAACGAGCTCAAAATTTTTGGGCTGGGCTTCATTGGCATATTCCTTATGACTTCACAGGCGTCCTCAAACCTCCCCGACCTTCCCAAAAGATCAGTCAAGCAAGCATAGTGCTCTAGACTTAGACTGCTATGTTTTCTTCTGACAGTATCAAAAAGTTCCTTTCCCTCATTGACCAGGCCTGAGTGATTACAAGCTGATAAAACTGCAAGGAGTGTGATTCCATCAGGTTGGATTCTCATATCTAACATCTCATTGAAGAGCTTCAAAGCATGGTGTCCATAACCCTGAAGGCCATAACTCGCAATCATAGAACTATATGAAACTAAATCTTTTTCTTGCATTTCAGCGAAGGTACAAACTGATGACCAAAGGCAACCACATTTGGCATACATATCTATGAGAGAATTCCCCATATGAACTTCTGAGAGAAGACCAGACTTTAGAATGTAGCCATGCAGTGCTTCGCCCAGATTAGTGGATGATAGGCCTATGCATGCTGCAATCACTGCCAACATTGTGACATGATTCACTTTAACACCATCGTTTTGCATCATCTGGAAAAGCTGCAGTGTTCTGATAAAATCTCCATTTCGGTTTGAGGTCATCATCATCGAACTCCACGTAACCACATCTTTTGCATCGGCTCTCTCATAAACAAGTGAAGCTAGCTTAAAAGCTCCCTTGCACCTACCATACATGTGTATCAAAGCTCCGATGATCTGTGGTTCTGACTGAAAACCATGCCGGAGTATGTAGCCATGAATTCTTTTGCCATGATCCAAAGCACCCAATTCACCACAAGCTGGCAAAAGTGAGACAAGTGTTGCTCTGTTTGGCTTGATCCCTTGGATTCCCATCTCCTGAAACAGATTGATCGACATATCATATCTCTCATTCAGAACAGACCCCACGATCATAGCTGTCCAGGAGACCACATTTTTGTCAGGCATCATACCAAACACCTTCAGAGCAGCATCCAAATCGTGACACCTAGAGTACATGTCCACCAGAGAGGTTGGCAAGTAGGCACAAGACTCGAATTGTTCGGTCACAGTGCAAAGAGCGTGAACGGCTCTTCCTAGGCCTAAGACACCTGCCCGGCCACAAACTGAGAGGACAGCGGCAGTCAGCTCGGGCTTGGGCAAGAAGCCGGAGGAATACATCGCGCGGAACATCTCCATCGATTCGAAGGGGCACCCGTTGGTGACGTAGCAAGATATCATCGTTTGCCAAGTGACGGCGTCTCTCGGCAGACTTGTGTCGAACAGTAAGCGTGCGGAGCGGACGTGGGAGTGCTTGGAGTACATGGAGATGAGGGAGTTGGTGGTGACAAGGTCGGAGGCGAGGCCGGTCTTGAGGAGGACGCAGTGGAGCTGGAGAGCGAAGGGGAGGGAGCGGGGGGAGGAAGAGCAAGCTTTGACAAGGGAAGGGAGGAAGGAGGGGGCGCCGTGGGAACCATGAGAGTGAAGTTGCTTGTAGAGCACAAGGGCCTCCTCGTTGAGTGATCCATTGGAGACTAATTCTATGATCTTTTTGCCTACTGCATATGCTGCTGCTGTTGTCACGGTGGTGGTGGTGGTGGTGATGGCGGCTTGATGCATTGTTTTCCGACGACCTTCAACTTGTTATTTTAAAATGTCTTACATAAAACATATTAGTTAAATTCCGAAGAAAAAAAAAATTCTGATTTTGAAATTTTTTTGGTAAAGCACTCTTATTTTTTTTAAAAAAATTATACAGCATTTAATCAATAAAATAAAAATCCTTTGCATAAGTATTTTGTTGCCTTAGTTAGTGTTCCAGCATTTAATAGTTATATTTGAGATTAAAATGTATGCATGGTTTTAGTGGTATTTAAATCTTTTTGTTTGATGAACTGAGTAGTATTTAAATCGTCTTTCCTTATTTAATTTTCTTCCTTTGTGAAATCCTCATATGTTATAACTCATTTAATTGTTATATTAGTTGTTAAGTTATATATTTGTTTTTCTAATGAACTCATTGTAGCGACGATTTATTTTCTAGATGAAATATTTTTTATTCTTGATTATATTGATAGTCAGACATTAGGTAAGACATAGTATCAAATAGCTCATATTTTTGCAATTATGATATATATTTGAATGACCCATTTTATTATAATAAAGATGATGATGATTATGATATCTTTGAAAATGAATTGACTAATAAAGAAAAGAATATGAGAAGTAGTTGAATGTGGTTAGTGAGCAAGTTATTTTAAGCGAGGACATATATAAAAATATTGAACAAGAGCTTGTTAAATATATTCTTAAAGGTGGCATGAAGGCATGAACGAAAAGAGTCTAAGATTTGGGAAGAAAATTAAGTCCTCTATGTATAGGACCATATGATATTATTGATAAAATTAATGATGTGATCTACAGACTAGCCTTACCCCCTAATTAGCAAAGGTGCCTGAATGTTGAAAAAAAAAAAAAAAAAATTCAAATCCTTCTCATGTTTTGGAAGAACAATAAATAGAAATGGATGAAAATTTGATATATGAGAAATGAGTTGTGCGGATTTCTGATAGAAAGGATAAATAATTTTGTAATAAAATGATCGCTTTAGTGAAAAATATCTAAAACTATTCATGTAAAAAATTTTGAGGATAAAATTTTTATTAGAAGGAAAGAATTATAACTTCCGAATATCACATATGTTGAATTTCAACTAGCATGTCAATAAAAACATAAATAATAAATATATATTATATTTTATTTATGAAAATATATCATTTTAGTATTTTATAAAATATTGACTAAGCATATATTGCATTTACATTTATGTTAAGTATAGTGCAATAAGAAAAAAATGTGTTAACGGAGTTTAATACAAGGTTAAATTATCTTAATATTTAAGATAAAGTAGACGTAGTTATGTTTGATGACCAATAATTTAGATAAAAAATATCTTAAATTTTATATATTTTAAAATGTTTAATTATATGTGATGTCGTGATACTTTAAAATCTTAGGTATTTTTGAATTAGATATGTGAAGTTTAAAGGATTAAAATCTAGTTTTATGTTTACGAGGATCTATTTGTAAATATAAATCTTATAGGGAATAAACTGCAAAAGTGACTCCCGACGCCTCCAACCGATATCTGCTTCCTGCACGAGGAAAACAGAAGAGGAGGAAAACAGAAGGGAAGAAGAGGAAGAAGAGAAGGAGAAGAGGAGAACAGAAGAAAGAGAGAAGAGAGGAAGAGAATGGAAGAAAGAGAGAAGAGAAGAAGGAGAGGAAGAAGAGAAGAAGGAGAGGAAGAAGAGGCTGCGGCTGGGGGAGAAGAAGAGAAGGGGAGGAAGGAAGAAGAAGGGGGCTGTGGCCGCGAAGAGAAGAAGCAGAAGAAGAAGAGAAGGGGAAGAAAAGAGGCTACGGCTGGGGGAAGAAGAAGAGGTAGGAAGAAGAGAAGGGGAGGAAGGATGGAAGACGAGGAAAGGGGCTGCGACTGCGGCTGTGGGAGAGAGAGGAGGAGGAGAGGACGAAGGGAAGGGGAAGAGGGGATACCAGGCGACTGCGCTCCTCTGCCTTCCGCACCAAGTGCTGCGGCTGTGGAAGAAGAAGGGAAAGGGAGAGAGAGAAAGAGAAACAAGGAGCAGGGAGGAAGCAGATGAGGAAGGAGAGGGAAGAATGGGCTGCGGCTGTGGTGGAGAAGGGAAGGAAGGGAGAAAAGAGAAGAAAGAAAGACGGGGAGAGAAGGGAGAAGCAGAGAAGGAAAGGAAGAGGAGTTGGCGACTGCGGCTGTGGGAGAAGGCGGCTAAAAAAGTAAAGACAGAAAATAAGAAAAAGGTTTATAGTTTCATATGTTTTATCTTTGTGCGTATTTATATGATAAACAGACATATAATTTTATAAATAATTATATTTTATTCACATGTGTTATTTATATAGTAATCCATGTGCGCATACTTATATAGTAAATAGACATATAATGTTATGAATAATTATATTTTATCCATGATAAACAAACATATATTTTCATGAATAATTATATTTTATATATGTGTATATATTTATTATAATGTGTTGTGTGGGAGTTCATGCATGAATCATGACAGTGGCACATAATCTCATAAAAACCAAGTTATCTTTATGTGCACATCTTTGTTAAAGAATAAGACAATTTTTTTTTATCAATTTCTATATTTTTGATATGTGCATCTTAGTATTTTTAATTATTTTAATTTTATGCTCTTATGATGTGTAAAATTACTCATTAAAGCTATGAAGACTTTTACTTGTTAAGTAATTACTCATTATAGATTCTATTTTGTATGTAAGGATATTAGCACCTCACCCAAGTGATTAGGTGGGGGAGGTAAGCACGTGAAAGCTCATACTAGCACAAATATGGATGATAGCCTTATGGACAAATTTTGTGTAGAGAAAATTTGGACATGTTATGTCATGATAATTTTGGACATATTGGGTTTGGATTGTTATGTTTGGTTAAATGTTATATAATTTTGTACAGATGATAACATGACATGTTATGTCATGATAATTTTGGACATGTTGGGTTTGGATTGTTATGTTTGGTTAAATGTTATATAATTTTGTACAAATGATAACATGACATGTTATGTCATGATAATTTTGGACATGTTGGGTTTGGATTGTTATGTTTGGCTAAATGTTATGTTATATAATAAAATCATATCATTTTATTTAGATATTAGCATGTTTTACTTTTAAGATTATATACTTTATGCTGTATTCATATTGATAGTAATAATAATATAAATAAAAGAGATGTGACATCCCACCTTAGTTAGACACGTTTGGTATGTGTGTAATAGACTAAGAGTAGGGTGTTAGAGACTATGATAGCTAAGATAATGATGTGTTGTTAAATTAACTAGTTCTTTTCCATGAAGATGATGATTATTCCTATATTGATTTTTTCTTACTATGATATTTGAATAATATAAAAGTCATTTTATTAAATAATTTTGATATATACTATTTTGTAATCCAATAAATGCTTTTATAGAGATATTTCGAGAGAGATGAAATAAAAAAAAAAACTTGAAGGACCGTGTGTAGTATCCTTCTTTTACTAGTATCAATATTAATATAGTGGAAAGATAAAAGATCTTAAAAGTAAAATGTACTAATTTACTAAACAGACTGATATGATTTCTCCTCTATACATAATGATTTAGACACAGAATTTACAGGTCATTCCTAATAGGATTTCTCCTGTACTAATTTTTGTAGATCATTTCATGGGTTATTAAAAATCTTATAAGTTCTTTAAGAGAAAATTTGTTCAAATCCTTTGTTTCTTAGATACCAATTAATTTTAGATCCCAATTTTTTAGAAAAGATCTTAAAATCTTATTTACCAATTCAAGATTAGTATAATTTTTACCAAGAGCTTTGAAACCATTAACAACATCTGTAAAATGGATGTATGTATCACCAATGATTTTGTTTGTGATAAAATCATCTTTAGTCCTACATTGGTTGAGAAGTAGAGGAGCTAAGGGCTCATAAGTCCATCAGCCTCCCTTATTCTTAAAGTTGTTTTTTGGAGCTTTCAGTCTTCACAAAGGGCAAAATAGTGTAGGTACACCCAAAGTGGATAATTCCTCGCGTGCCTATGGGCCGCACCAATGTTCGATCGATCAAAATGAGTAACTTTAAGTATGTACCAAATATAGCACAAGTAGAAATATAATTAAACTTAATTTTGTCTATAGCATAAAATAAAGCATTCGTAACTTTAACATTTAAGAAAAATATTTTTTTTCAAAATCATTCCATTCATTCATCGGTTTAGAGGATTTTTGAAAGCCAACTTTAATGACGTTATATAGATCAAAATCCATAGAAAGCAAGAAAATCTACATTCGTGTTTTCTAATATATATAGTTAGTCCCATTGAACATCGGATGACGAGTGATGGAGTGATCCTCTTGGTTGCCCGAAAAAGTCATTAGATATCTCTTGTGTGTTAATCCAACTAAGAGAACTAAGCTCTAATAACAATTGTTAGGATCATAATGGAACTAAGCTCTAATAGCAAATTTAACCTATTTTAGAAGTTTTATTGATAAATCCATATCATAAATGCATTTAGCAAAAAGAGGGAGTAAATGTTGCAAGTAAGTAAATCATAATGCAAAATCAAATCAACGCAAGAGAAAGAATGCAAATCAATTTATAGTGGTTCAGTCTGTTGAATCTCAGATTTTGATGATGAAATCAATTAATATGTTTGTAACCTGTATGTTGGTGATAAGTGGTGCAAGATTGACTACGACTAGGAATAGGCAAAATAACTAAAGAAGAATCTATCGTTGGGTCGAAGTCAAGGTCGGGAGCTCACCGAGAGTTCGCCAGAGGTTGGCCGGGGTTCAGACGATGTGGTCGGGAGCTCACCGAGAGTTCACCAAAGGTCAACCAAGGTTCGGACGATGTGGTCAGGAGCTCGCCGAGAGTTCACTAGAGGTCGGCTAGGGTTCAGACGATGTGTTCGGGAGCAGGCCGAAAGTTCACTAGAGGTTGGCCGAGGTTCAGACGATGTTGTCGGGAGCTCACTGAGAGTTCACCAGAGGTTTGCTAGGAAGTTCATTAGGAGTTCACTAATAGGTTATCGGGAGCTCACCGAAAGGATGATGAGAGTTCGTCGAAGGAGATCGGGAGCTTGTCGGGGGTTCATCGAAAGGATGTTGGGAGTTAACCGAGAGTTTATTGAGAGATCAATTGATGACCATACAACGAAGATTGTGTATTATAAATTGTCTTAAGTGTCATAGTTAGCATCATAATGAGAGTTAGATTTACTAACTTAATTAAGAGGCCATTAGGTCTTAATTGAGGCTGATTTGGACTTATTAGAAAGATCATTTCAGTAACCCAAGATTAGGTAAGACAACATTCGAATACACAATCTCCAAGAAGACACAGTCTTCGAAACTATGTTACGCGATGGTACCACCTATACTAGGCGATGGTACTGCCCAGACACAGTCTCCCAAACTACTTCAGGCGATGGTACCACCCAGGCTAGTGGTACTACTGCCAGAACACAGTCTCCAAGGGGGAAAGGCTGCCAACATCTCAAAAATCCCAAAAAATCTAAATTTTGGCTCCACTTTTGAAGCTATTTGGGGCCTATAAATATCTTAACTATCTTTCTTGAGGGAGCAAGAATTTAGAGTAAAAAAAACTTATGAAAACGATGTCGCAATTTCTTGAGAGCTCCCCTTGTTTTCTCTAAGTGTAGTTTTTAGTGAAGAGAGAGCAAAGAGAGCTATAAAAGTTGTCTCCTAAACTTGTTAAAATGAGAATAAAGCTGTAAGAAGGTAGTTGATCTTTACCCATTGAAAGAAGATCAATAGTGGAAGTCAATGACCTCAACAGAGGAGGAATCAGTTGTGGGCATTGTTATAGCAATACAAAAAGTAAAGGACCTAAATAATTTTGAACTCATTGACAAATATTAAGATCCCTTCCAAAAAGTTGAGATCCTAAAGTTACGACAGTACAAAAAGTGAACTCGAGAACAATCTATTGGGTCCTTGGTGACATATGAAATGACATGTACAACACATGATGAACTCGAGAATAACCTTTCAAAGAACATGAAGGATATATCACTTAGAACAAAGAAAGACCACTTGGGAGAAAACTCAAGCGACGATGATGATGATGACTTGGCACTACTTACAAGGAAATTTAAAAAATTATTAAAAATGATCAAAACAAAACAAGATGCTAAGAACAATAGTGAACTAAAAAAGGATTCAATAACATGCTATGAATGCAAGAAGTCAAGACATTTTAAAAATGAATATCCCCGAGTGAAGAATAAGTAATCTAAGAAGAAGAATGCGCTCAAAGCTATTTGGGATGACTCAAGTTCATCCGAAGATGATGAGTCAACCAACAAGGAAGAAGTTGCTAACTACACATTAATAGCATTTGACTATAATGTAAGTAGCTCTGACGAATCTTCCTTATCTTATGATGAATTATTCAATGCATTTAATGACTTGTTTGATGATTTCAAATTAGCTGGTAAAAAGTATAAATTATTAAAATAATGATCATGCTTCTCGTGCTAATGAATTTGAAAATTGAAAAAGAGTACAATGATTGTATGTTAATTCTTTGCACTAAATGAGAAGAGTTAGATATACTTAAGAAAAAAAATGTTTTATTACAAGAAACATTAGAAAAATTTAAAATAAGTAACAAATCCTTTAACATGATTCTTGCTAATAAGGGTCATATTCATCGAAGGGAAGGAATTGGTTTTATGAGAAATAGTCAACAAAGCTAACTATCTTCGTTAAGAGACCCATATTACATGTTCCATCCGGAAATAAATGTAATTTTTATGGTGAATTTAGACATTATGCATATAGATATTCATTTAAAAGGTATAGTCCATATAAATCTGTCTCGGTTCCAAAGAATCATAAACAACTCAATGGTTTTAGAAAAATTAGGTAGAGCTTTTTATAAGCGACCCAAAGTCAAATGAGTATCTAAACCAAAACCTCATTTCTAGTATGTATATCTCTAAACTAAGGTTAGGAGTATAAAATAATATTTTAATTATGGATGCTTAAGACACATGACAAGAGATGTAACTCGTTTCTCTAAGCTCACAAGCTTAGATGAAGGATTTGTCACCTTCGGAGACAACAACAAGGGAACATTATTGGGAAAAGAACCATTGGTAACAAATAAAACATCTTAATTGAAGATGTGTTATTAGTTGATGGTTTGAAATATAATTTACTAAGCATTAGTCAATTATGTGATAAAGGATACGTCATCAAATTTGAATCTAATACTTGTATAATTGAAATACCATATAAAAATAGATCTATAATTAACTAAGAAGTAACAATGTATATACAATTGACATTATCGATTTTTGTGATTAAATATGTTTTTTGGCCTTAAACGATGATGCATGGATTTGACATAGGAGATTGGGTCATGTTAGCATAAAACTAATTTCTTAGATCTCAACTAAAGAACTTGTAAGAGGTTTGCTTAGCATCAAGTTTGTCAAAGACAAAGTTTGTGATGCATGCCAACTAGGAAAATAAGTAAAAAATAGTTTCAAATCAAAGAATCAAATAGGCACCTCTAGGCTACTACAATTGATCCATATGGACTTATTTAGACCAATTGATATAACAAATCTATGAGGTAGTAAATATGCCTTTGTGTTAGCTAATGATTATAGTATATACACTTGGACATATTTCTTGACACACAGAAGTGATTGCTTTAAATATTTTTTAAAATTTTGTAAACTTATTCAAAATGCAAAGGGCTTTATGATTTCATCTTTACGTAGTGATCATAGTGGTGAGTTTCAAAATCATGATTTTCAAAAATTTTATGAGTCAAATAGGTACAACCATAATTTCTCTACTCCAAGATCCACAAAAAAATAGAATAGTTGAAAGAAAAAATAGGAGCTTACAATAAATGACAAGAACCTTGTTAAACAAACATAAACTACCCAATTATTTTTGGGCTGAAACCGTTAATATGGAATACTATGTTATGAATAGGATTCTTGTAAGATCATTACTCACTAAAACTCTTTATGAATTATGGAATGATAAAAAAACTCAATATTTCATATTTCAAGATTTTTTTATTGTAAATACTTCATTTCAAATGAAAAAGATGCCTTAGGAAAATTTGATGCAAAATCCGATGAAGGTATTTTCCTTGGTTATTCTTTTACTTCAAAAGGTTATCGTGTTTTTAATAAAAGAATATTAGTCATTGAAGAATCTATTCATGTTGTTTTTAATAAGATTTTCGAACTTAAGAAAATTGATTTTGATGATGATTTTGATTTTGACACTTTGAATTTGGATGAAAATTCTTCTAAAAATAACTTGGATGAATCTACTTCCAAATCCTTACCCAATGAATGGAAGTATGCAAATGCTCATCCCAGGGAGCTTATAATAGGAAATACATCAAAAGGTGTTCAAACTCATTCTTATTTTCAGAATTTTTATACTAACACCACATTTCTATCTTAAATTGAACCAAAATGCATTGATGAAGCCCTATGAGATGATTTTTGGATTATCGAAATACATGAAGAGTTAAACCAATTTGAGAGAAATAAGGTATGAGAGTTTGTTCCTAGACCTAGTGACCGTTTAGTGATTGGTACTAAATGAATATTTAGAAATAAGCAAGATAAAAATCGTATCATGGTTAGAAACAAAGCTAGATTAGTGGCCAAGGGTTTCAACTAAAAAAAAGGGATAAATTATGAAGAAACATTCACTCATGTGACTAGACTTGAAGTCATAAGGATGCTTGTTGCCTTTGCCCCTTTTAAGAATTTAAAATGGATGTCAAAAGTGCTTTTCTTAATGGTTTCACCCCCTAGTTTTGAAAATAATCTTTTTATGAATCATGTTTTTAAATTATCTAATGCTCTTTATGGTCTAAAACAAGCCCCTAGGGCTTGGTATGAGAGATTTAGCTCTTTTCTTATTGAAAATAATATTTTGAAAGGCAAGGTTGGTACCATATTATTTATTAAGTATTGTAAAAATAATTATCTTATCAAATTTATGTGGATGATATTACTTTTGCTTCTATTAATGAATCCTTATATAAAATTTTTATCAAAAGTATGAGCCAAGAGTTTGAAATGGGCTGAATGGGCGAATTAATTTTTTTTCTTAAGGTTATAAATAAAATAATTAAATGATGATAACTTTGTAAGTCAAACTAAGTATATCTTAGATTTGTTAAAGCGTTTTGGTATGAACAATGCTAAGGCCATAATCACACCCATAAGCACCATTACAAAATTTGACTTGGATAATGAAAATAAAAATTATGATCAAAAAACATATAGAGGAATGATATGTAGTTTGTTATATTTAACTGCTACTAGATTGGACATAATGTTTAGTATTGGATTGTGAGCAAGGTTTCAATCTAATCGTAAATATTCTCATTTTAATGCCATTAAAAGAATATTTAGATATTTAAAATAAACTTCAAATATAGGATTATGGTATTCTAAGTCTAAAAACTTTGATTTAATTGTCTATGCGGATGTCGATTTTGGAGGTTGTAGAATATAAAGAAAGAGTACAACTGAAACATGTCAATTCTTAGGATATGCTCTTGTTTCTTGGTCTTCCATGAAATAAAATTCGGTTACATTATCTACGATCAAAGCTGAGTACATAGTAGCTGGTATATGTTGTGCACAAGTCATTTAGATGAAAAACACCTTAAAAGATTATGAAATTCACTTGAAAAATATGCCTATCAAATGTGATAATAATAATGCAATATGTTTTAACTACAAATCTCATTCAACACTCAAGAACTAAACATATTGACATTATGCATCAATTTATTATAGATCATATGAATAATCATGATATATCTTTAGAATTTATTGATACAAAGCATTTGATATTTTCATAAAGCCATTAAATAAAGAGCAATTTGGCTTATTATAAAAGAGTTAGGAATGTTAAACCATCCAAATGTAATTTACTATTTTTCAGATTTCTTAAGCCTTTGCTTGAAATTTACATGAGATGATTTCGAATGCATGAGTAGCTCTTGTATTATATTCGGATTTCTCACCTTTTTTAGCTCTCCTTTGAAATGATTCTCTTTGAAATTGACATTTACAAGAAGAAAAATGGGATTCAAAATTTTTTTATGAGATTTATTTTTTATCCTCTCTCATAACTTATTTTAATTAATGGATCTTTTATATTCTAGATGAATATTTTTGAATGTATCCCCCTACTTAATATTTGATTTTTTGGGATATTTAATTTTTATATTCTAATAACTTTTGGCCAGCTCCTGGCCTTAATTAGGGTTGATTTGGACTTATTAGAAATGGTATTTCAGTAACCCAAGGTTAAGTAAGACACGATCTTGAAGACACGATCTCTAAAAAGACACAAAACTATATCAGGTGATGGTACCACCTAGTCTAACTAGGCGATGGTACTTTCCAAGCTGGTGGTACTACCATTAGAACACAATCTCAAAGTGGGAAAGGCTACCAACACATCGAAAATCCCAAAAAATTTAAATTTTGGCTCCACTTTTGAAGTCATTTAGGGCCTATAAATATCCCACCTTTCTTGCTTGAGGGAGCAAGAACTTAAAACAAAAAAAACTTGTGAAAATGCTATTGCAATTTCTTGAGAGCTCCCCTTGTTTTCTCTAATTGTAGTTTTTTGTTTAAGAGAGAGTAAAGAGAGCTATAAAGGTTTTCTCCTAAACCTATGAAAATGAGAATAGAGCTATAAGAGGGTAGTTGATCTTCACCCATTGAAAGAAGATCCATAGTGAAAGTCGGTGCCTCAACGAATGAGGAATCGGGAGTGGACGTAGGTCAGAACGACTGAACCACTATAAAATTGGTGTGCCTTCTCTTCTTTACTCTATTGTTTAATTGCCTTGCTTATTGATCTATTTATTCATTATCACTATATGAACATTTCAAGTTTAAACACTTTTTAATACGAGCTTTACCAAACAAATTCTTAAAATGACAAAGACTTTTCAGTAGCACTAATATAACCCCCCACCACTCTCTTAGTGCCAATTTAATTCTAACATATTCATCCTGACCTACGTCGACTCTATATTTCTCTTCTCTTGAGGCCATTGGCTTTCACTATCGATTTTCTTTCCAACGGATGAAAATCAACTACCCTTATTAATACTCTTCTCTTTTTAACAGGCTTAGGAGAGAACCTTCACACTCACTCTTTTATAAGAGACTTCACACCTCCTACAACTGAGAATCACTTCTAAACTCAAGGAGGAGGAAAAGACTCAACAAATGCTCAAAGAGAGAGTTAAAACCTTACAAACTTCACCACTTATTTCTTGCTCCAATCCAAGCCTTGGTTGGGGTATTTAGAGCCTCAAATAGCTTTAAAATGGAGCCAAAAGATTTTAATCATCGAAATTTTTGAGATAGGATGATCCTGTAGTCGCAACTTTGGACGCCATAGTTTTGGACTTTCGGACAGTACCACCATCGTAATTTTGAATTCTGGATAGTATAACCATCACCCCAAGTGGTACCATTGCCTACACAGGTGGTACCACCTTCGGTTGTGGTAACATGCACAAAATAGTGCTTGTTGACTGTCTAGGAGGTACCATCGCCTAAGCCTGGTGGTACCATCGCCTAGGCCTTCTCAAGGCCACTGGTCTAGCCTCTTAACGAGCCAAACTTGATCTTAGTTCAAGCCCAATAGGTTTCTTGATAAATTGGCATGGTTTCGACCCAATACCAACACACTTTGACCTAAAAGGACCTCGATTAAGACATAAATAATCCAACCACATTTCTCGCACAATCACAAAGCTTTTAGCACGTTGTCCATTATTCTATCATGTCATATAATCATCCAACTGTTGGGAAACCTACAGCGGGTGCATCACATGCGCAGCGAAAATCAAAACAAAAATTAGTTTCCCACGTAGATCAAATCGTCGTGCAAAAGATTGGGGTCACGAGAAAAACACAAAAACCGATAAAACCACGATGTGAAAGAGATTGATTTTACCTAGGGAGATCGTATATCCCTGTATTTCATATCCTGATGGAGAAGATGAAGGAGGTCAAGCGTCCTTCTCTCTAGTGGTATCCACACGATGGATCTCTGTAGTGAAACTCCTCTAATCTGATCTCGCAACTCTTGCGCAAAGAGAGGAAGGAGAATAAGAGGTGGTGGCTAAAGTTGCAGCCCATCAACCCTGAGTCTCCCCTCCTATTTATAAAGAGCCACCAAATCCTATGGCTCCTTAGTGAGTATTGGATCTTCATCCAATAATCCACTAACCTTGCATTATTGGATCTCTATCCAATAATCTCCTTAGGCCTATAATTGGGCCTTAATCAAGGAGCCCATCATCATAGGGTCTCATCTAATGAGAATAGGGGCTAATTGGATCTTCATCCAATCCTCTATTCGCTGAAGCATCCACCATATGCGCGTGACCCTCTAGGCCCGATACTGAGCTGGCCATGAGTCACTCTCATTAGAACTCCTTCTGATATAGTGAATTATTATCCCCATAATAATTCACTCAACTCATCGACTATAGACGTACTAGACCACTACGCCATAGTCCCCAGAAGGTACAGGGGGATCAAATCTATTGGACCTATCTGTCCACAATTATCATGTATCTATAATCCTCATCCAAATAATATCCCAGAGACCATATATTAAACATGGTACTGTCAGGTCATATACATAATCAGTTTATCTTGCTCTAATTGGATTCTACCGGAGAACTCCTTCTCTCTCAATTCGAATGACCTTGGCTAGAGATTTATCTAAGCAAGCACATATGAGATATTCCTCTCATGATACCGAGAGTGGATAATCCTCTATTGACACTCAATTATCTTTGTAAGGTTGGCTACCAATCCCGATAACCAGCTGTACAAGATCTAGAGCTTTCCAAACCTATAAGTCTGGCGTTAAAGAAAGGAGTACTCATACAAGGCATCCTTGGTGTCTCAAGTCTAAGGACCAGATATACAACTGGGACTATGGAATCACTGTTTGACATTAGGTATCTTTAACCATACAACATTTCATAAGCGGATCAATCAGTAAACTCATTCTCCAATGAGCACCTGTACTATATCCTTAGTGTCTCCACACAAGTGGCTATGAGACCAGCCGCCTCCATCATATGGACGGGTATATAATACACCGATCTATCCGGTTATCTCAATGTCCCTCTTGAGTAACCTATGATCGAGATTATTTAGGATCTATGTTTAAAGGTGAATCGATCTCATTATCGTGATCTCATCACGATCCGATTCCCATTGCACAGAACTAAGGACATCACAATATATATGTAACAAATAATATAATATGAGAATATGTCAATATTAATCATAAGCAAAAAGATCACACAACATGTCACACGTGTCATCACTCACGTGATTGGCTTGCAAGGCACCTGTAACCAGCACCAACACTTCATCTAAACCTCCGGTGCATCATCCTTTCCTTTAGCATATTGCGCAATCTATCGACATGTTAACATGTTATGATCAATTGGCACTAAGAAGAGGGGGGGGGGGGGGGGGGGGGGGGGGGGGGTGAATTAGTGCATAAGTGGAAGTGCTCGATTCGAAAACCTTGCTTTCAAGAAGTAAAGAAATAAAATCGAAAGCGTCTTTTGTATTTTGTTTGAAAATGATTAAGAATCCGATTTAAGAGAAAAAGTCGTGAGAATGATGTTCATATATTTCTATGAACTAATTAAGTGCAATAGAAGGTAGTAAATAAGACAAGTAAATAGCACTTACAATTTATAGTGGTTCGGCCCCAATCTTGGCCTACATCCACTTCTGAGTCCTCTTCGTCGAAGCTCATCGGTGTCCACTATCAATCTTCTTTAGGTGAAGACCAAACTCTTACAAACTTTCAACTTATAAGGGAGATTCTTTATAAGAATACAATACTTAGCTCACTCTCTTCCCCAATTTTTTTTTTCTTACACACTTTTAGCATATATTCTTTTTTTCACAAATTTTTGCCCAATGAATTGTGTGAATATTTATGCTAAATATAAGAAAACTTGGGGTATTTATAGACCCCATTTGGCTTCAAAAAAATGGAGCCAAAATTCAAACACACCCGAAAAATCCAGGTACGGGCGGTACAACCATCGACGCTAGTGATGCCACCGCCGAAAGCCACCCTGAAAATAAGGTATGAGTAGTACAACCATCGGTCTGGGCGGTCCAACTGCGCCTGCTACCTGGATTCCTGGGCAGCGATGGTACAACTGCCGCTCACCGGCGGTACAACTGCTAGGATTTCCGGAAAAGTGATTCCCTTCACTTTTCCAATCCCAACTTGTACCTCCTATTGGCCAATTCCCAGGTCAACTAATTGAGCTCGACCTGAGCTCAATCTACTCTCTATATTGGACCTGGTTAACCTCACTTGAGTTAATTTGAATCTCTTCTAAATCTAACTCAAACATGACTCAACCTTAATGATGTTAATTGTAACTTAATTATTACAATCAACATGGTCAACAAATCCACTTCAAGACTTTCCTAACTCCCGAGAAGCTTTTGGGCTATCCCTGACAATCTTCTAGTAAGTCTCGGTCTTCTTCTAACAAACTCCCTTGCGCTATCCTAGCAAGCTCCGGATAGCCTCAGCAAGCTCTCGATGCACGCTAGGCGAGTTTCCAACTGCATCGTCCTCAGCCTGGACTTGACTTTGGCTAAACCTCTTATTATAATTATCTCTCTATCGTAGTTAATCCTATATCAATCAACTCTAACACACTTGTTAGATCAATTACCCATTAATTAATTTCATCATCAAAATATGAGATTCAATAATCTTCCCATTTTTTATGATGATAATCAATTGATGACGGGAGTTAAACCTTACTCCCCCTAAATCCATGTCATAATATAAGTAAAGAAAACTTAAATTCAAGAGAACCAACCACTCTTGAATTCAAGTATCATATCATCCATTTGAAATGATATACCATGAATTTCAACAAAAAATGAAGTTAGCAACTCATCAAAGATTTTCAAGGTATATAATATGTATTTCAAAATTATGCATCAGTCATATATTTTAAAATCTCCCCTTAAGTCATTAATCAATTCTCCCATTTGTTTATCAACAAACAAAAAGAAAAGCTCATGTTAAAATTTTATTACATGTGTCATCAATATTCATTTCTCCCCCTTTATTGCCAACAAAAATGTGAAATGTAGAGCTAATAATTTCAAGGCACATGTGTCATTGCTCCCCCTTAGTAAAATAGGATATGAGCAATAATTTTCTCATGAAAATTTTTTCCCTTTGGTATTTATATATCATTTTTGTGTCATAAATTCGTTATTTTCTCTCTTCGTCATCAACAAAAAGAGGTGAAATAATGAGCAAATAATTTCATGATACATAAACTCATAATGTGTCAAAAATTTTGTATTTCTACAAAATATATATTGATTGAATATTTATTTGCTCCCCCTTAGTAAAATATAATTTTCTCATGAAAATTTTTCTTCCCATTTTTATGAATAAAAAAGAAAAAGAAATGAAGGGGAGGGGGTGTAAAAGATCCAAAAATTTAAAAAATATCAAAATTTTAATATCAAAAGCTCATATCAAGCATTATAGAAGTTTTTGTACATGTTCTTCTTTTGTAAACATTCATCAAGATTCATGAAACAAGAATAATCTTTAAAACTATCTCATCATAAAAATTTGAATCCCCTTTTTATATTTATTTCAACGAGAGTGATTTTATAAGTGAGCTAAAAAATTTGAGAAATCGAAGAAGAATCAAGAGCCACAAATGCATTTAAATTACGTGATCTTCAAACACAAATAGCAAATGAAAATAGCAAATCATGTTTTTTGTAGATCATCTTCATGTATATTTTCTTCCCATTTTGTAAACAAGAAAGTACAAACAAGGAAGAGAAGTAAAAAATATCATATCACAAAAATATTCAATTTTATAGATATAAATTTATAGATATAAATTCCAAAATCTAAAAAAAAATCAAGAGCTACCCATGCAATTTAATTCATCTTATGCAAATTTCAAGCAAGGTAGCAAATCATGCATTTTGTATGCAAATTTTAATAAGAAGTGTAATTTACAACTCCAAGAAATTCAAAGGAAAAATATGATAGTAAATCAAGCTTAATTTGTAAATCATGCATTTTGCATTCACTTAAAAAAAATTAATTCTAAATTTTCTTCTAAGCAAATTGTTTCTCATTTAATGTTATAAGATTCATCATATCCAATTTGCTTATAATCATATTGATAATTTTATCTCCCACTTTTTGTAATTGTCAAGAAGAAAATATGATTGTATAATTTATTCTTAACATCTAAATTCAAAAAGATCATGTCATTAAAATAAAATCAAATCTTTAAGTACCAAAAGACATATTTTTTTAATAAATCTCTCATCTTTTTCTTTGTAAATAATGAAAATGAGTCTTAGGGGATTAGATACTCATGATTCATTCGAGATAAATATTAAAATATCCAATTCATTTAGATAAGTCAATAAAATATTAGAAAGATATTGATAAAAATCTCAAGTATAATTGTCAAGATCATAAATCTATCTTTTATTAAAAAGAAAAAAATCATAGATTAAACATGATTCCATAAAGGATAAAGTCAAAGAATCAAGCAAATGTTCATAATAAAACAAATCTCTTTTTAACTTATTACAAATTCATGAGTTATAAAATAAATTATATCAAGAAGTATATTAATATCAAACGACATTCATGAATACCAAAAGACATGATTTAATAAATCTCCTCTTAGATGATAAAATAAAATCTTAAGAGATGTAAGAAGAGTCTTCATTCATTAAAGTATAAATATTAAGATCATGAATTAATTTTATGGAAGAAAAAATAAAAGATCTTGATTTATATATATATGAAACTTTTTTGAACGAACTTGATTTATATAAGGATTTCAAGTTTTGATTTTTTAAGATGTCAAAATCATGATTTAAGTTATGAAATCATTAAGATGTCTTAAGATGTCAAAATCATCATCAGAAGTCACTTTTCAAAAAATTTCAATAAAAGCAACATAGATTGTTTTTTAAAATAGCTAAAGTTTTCTAATTTATTTTTGTAGTTAAAGAGATTCAACAATAATGATATCAATTTATCTCTTGTTGAGGGATTGATAGGATAAATATTTTCAAGAAGAATTATCCTCTTTTTAGTTGTTTATTTCAAGAATGATTTTCAAATCAATGAATGTTTTATTAAGACCAAAATCTAAATATCATTTTAAAAGGTCATTACATCGAAATGATAAAATATCTGCAAAGCAAAAAATTCAACCTATCTCAATTTTAGCTTTTAAATGAGTCTAACTCTTTACACAGTACAAGAAGTTGACAAACTTATTTCTAAATTTTTATTTCTTTCATATTCAAATTCAAAAGTAATCTATCATTTAACAACACACATTCAATCTTAACAACTATTTAACCATTTAAATCAATCATTTAATAATGATATTTATAAGCTAACTTAGTCAAAAATACCATAACATTTAGGTTATTCAACAATAGCCTTTGCATTTAAACCAGCATCCAAGCTAATAATTTTGAACCTATTATTCAATCATCATCAAAATATCATTTTTACAGATTTCAATATAAATATTTTTCATTAACAATGACGAAGGTTCTTTAGTTCTAGTTCATTTTCATACTAGTATGCTCTAGCTATGCATTATCAAGATTAATTATATAATTATTAACTATTTTTAATAAAAAGATTTGTTATAACAAAGATCATTTTAAGTTTCAAACATCTTGATTCAAATATTTTTTCCTTATTTTTGACATTTTGGCTAGAGAGCTTAATAATTAAGTTAGATCTCAAGTCAAATAGCTTGAGTATCCACAAAATATCATTTTATTTTGCTCCTAGACTTAGTTTGGTGACTAATTTGAGTTTGGGTCCTTCATGATAAATTAGTCTATGTGAACTATATTTTCTAAATGAACATTTATAGGTTTTATGTCCTAATTTATCACAAAAGTTGCATTTACTTTTTGATGGTAGATTTAAAGTGGGTCCTTTAACAAAAATGATTGACTTTCGTTGAGTGTTTCCAATAAAGTCTACATCCTTTCTTCTATTAATATGACCCTTATTAGCAAGGATCATATTAAGGGATTTATTCTCTATTTTAAAAAAATTTAATATTTGTTTAAGCATGACATTTTCTTCTTTAACGCTATCTAATATTTCATATTTAGAACAAGGATTGTGAGATACTAATGAATCATGCATTTTTCAAGTCTACTAACAAATAAATCATATTCATTCTTAAGCAACTTATAAGATTTACTAATTTTTATAAATTCATCAAATAATTCATGAAACATATTTAATAATTCGGTAAAGAAATACTTAATGAATCACTAACCTCTTCTTGGATGGTCATAAGCGCGAGATTCTCCACTTGGTTATGCACTTCATCTTCGGAGCACCTCGATTTATTGTGTTCATAGTAAGAGATTTTTTCCAACTTAAGATCATTTGGTTCATGTTCATTAAATTTTCTGGATCTTTTGTCAAGAGTTCAAGTTCAAGGTTCTCATCACTCGAGGTTTCACTCGAGGAGTCATATGTCATTCTAAGTTTATAATCTTTCATGTTCTTTGGAATGTGTTCTTTAAGTTCATTTTTATGGATCATTTCATTTAACGATTCACTTGATTTAGTTGTGCTTTCATGTGTCATTTCTAATGTATGTCATATATCAAAAGCTGAATCAAAACAAGAAATCCGATCAAATTCAATTTTATCAAGTGCACAAAATAAAGCATTCATTGCTTTTGCATTAAAGAAAATATTTATTTTTCATAATCATTCCAATCATTTGTTGGATTGGATGACTTCTGAAAACTTTTTTTAATAATACACCATAAACTATCGAAATAAAAAAGATACGTATTCAGATTTTCCAATACGTGTAATCCATCCCATTGAGCATAGGAAAACATGAAATAGAATGTCCCTCATTCATACCAAACAAAGTCATTTACTCAAGTGGGTGTTAATCTAATGAGTAATAACATTGCTCTAACACCAATTGTTAGGATTAATTGGCACTAAGAGTAGGGGGAGGGGGGTGGTGGTGATTTAGTGCAAAAGTGGAAGTGCTCGATTTGAAAATCTTGCTTTGTAAAGAAATAAAATCGAAAGCTTCTTTTGTATTTTGTTTGAAAACGATTAAGAACCCGATTTAAGAGAAAAAGTCATAAGAATGATGATGGTATCTTTCTATGAACTAATTAAGAGCAATAGAAGGTAGTAAACAAGACAAGTAAATAGCACTCATAATTTATAGTGGTTCAACCCCAATCTTGGCCTACATCCACTTTCAAGTCCTCTTCGTCGAGGCCCACGGATGTCCACTACTAATCTTCTTTGGGTGAAGATCAAACCATTACAAACTTTCAACTTACAAGGGAGACTCTTTACAAGAATACAACACTTAGCTCACTCTCTTCCCCTTTTTCTTTTTCTTACACACTTTTATCATATACTTCTTTTCACAAATTTGTACCCAATGACTTGTGTGAATACTTATGCTAAATGCAAAAAAACTTGAGGTATTTATTAACCTCATTTGGCTTCAGAAGAATGGAGCCAAAATTCAAACACACTCAGAAAAATCGGGTATGGGCGGTACAACCGTCGGCGCTAGCGACGTCACCACCCAAAAGCCACCCTGAAAATAGGGTATGAGCAGTACAACCGCCGGCTTGGGCAGTCCAACTATCGCCTACTACCTGGATTCCTAGGCAACGGTGATACAACCTTCACTCATCGATGGTACAACCGTCAGGATTTTCGAAAAAGTGATTCCCTTCATTTTTCTAATCCCGACTTGTACCTCATGTTGACCAATTCCCAGGTCAACCAATTACGCTCGACCTGAGCTCAATCCACTCTCTATAGTGGACCTGATTAGCTTCACTTGAGTTAATTTGGTTCCCTTCGAAATCTAACTCAAACAGGACTCAACCTTAATGATGCTAACTATGACTTAATTAATAACATGGCCAACAAATCCACTTCAAGACATTCCTAACTTTCGGTAAGCTTTTCGGCTACCCCGATAATCTTCTAGCGAATCTCGGTCATCTTCCTGCGAACTCCCTTGTGCCATCCTGGCAAGCTCCTGACACACTTCATGCGAGTTCACAACCGTATTGTTCTCACTCCGACTCGATGCTTGGACTTAACTTTGGCCAAACCTCTGATTGTAATTATCTCTCTGTCGTAGTTAATCTTACATCAATCAACTCTAACACACTTGTTTGATCAATAACTCATTAATTGATTTTATCATCAAAATTTGAGATTCAACATAATATTCTCACAACATTCGATTTCTTGGCACAATACCCGATCCTTCCAGCATGATGCCTGAACTCATGGGACGAAGTCCAATCTTTAGCACGTCGACCAATCCTTTGGCTTGACGTCTAATTTCTGACATGACACTCATCTAATCCAACATCTTATTCTCGTGCTTCGACAATTTGTCATTCGATGGTTTGGGTCCTTGATCAAAGTTTTTCTTACGTCACTTATCTCAAGAACATATTAGTTCATAAACTCATCAATTAATTGATTTTATCATCAAAATCTAGGATTCAACGTAGTTTTCAAAAAGTTTAACTAGATTTTTAAAATACATAGGATTCTTGTGTTGACCCCAAAAATAATTTAAGTGGGCTAAGGGTTAGGGTTTTTTAGACCATATTTTTAAAATACATTTTTCTCCGGTTTAGAAGTTCAAATGTTTAAAAACCTTATAAGGATGCATTATATTTTATGATAAATTAAAAAACTAGAGATATTAGAAAAACTCTAGATAGATGTTGAAAAAATCAAAACAATATCAAAAAATCTCTAAAATAAAAAAGTATCATATATGTCCATATATGTATTATTCAATGGTGGCTTAAAAAATTTACCAGCTTTTGACTAGGATTTGACTTAGTTACATAGTTTTAGAGTTGACAAAAAAATACTACAAGTGAGTCAAGAGCTAGGATTTTTTGGACTCAATTTTTAGGATAGATTTGTCACCTATTAGAAGCTTAAATATTAAAAATATTTAATGAAAACATCATATTTTGGTATAAGTAAAAAAAAAGATATTGACAAATTAACTGTTTACATGCTGAAAAAATTGAAAAATATAAAAAAATTAAAATTAAAAATATATCATATGTGTCTATTTGAGTGCAATTCAATGGTATCCTAAAAATTTTATTAGATTTTGACCAGTATTAGAGTTAGTTATATTATTTTTGTGTTAACCCAAAAACAGTGTAAAATGGGTCAAGGGATATGTTTTCTTATCCAGATTTTTATTATAAATTTTTTACTTATTTATAAGCTCAAATATTAAAAGACATTCCATCATCATATTTTAGTATAAACTAAGATACTTGAAATTTTTAGAAAAATTTAAAACAGTTCATATGTCCATTTGAGTGCAATTTAATGGTGTCCTAAAATATTCACCTTATTTTGTTCAAGCCAGTTGTACTATTTTTAAGTTATCCCAAAAATGGTGTAAGTGGATCAAGGACCAGACATTTTAGATAAAAATTATAGCATAGGTTTCTTACAAATTTAGAAGCTCAAATATTAAAAAAATATTCTATGAATATATTATATTTTGGTATAAATTAAATAAATTAGAGAAATTAAAAAATTCTAATATATTCAAATACTAAAAAAATCAAAAAATTCTCTAAACAAGAACTAGTATCATATGTATCCATCTAGGTGTAATTCAATGATATCCTATAAATTTTACCATATTTTGACCAAAATTTGATCCAGTTACACTATTTTTGGACTCACCCAGAAAATTAGTGTAAGTGGGTCAAGGGCTTGGGGCTTGGGATCAAATTTTAAGGAAAGATTTTTCAACTATTTGATTGCTGAAATATTAAAAAACATTCCATTGGTACATCATATTTTAGTGAATATTTTAAAAATAGAAAAAATTAGAAAAAAAAGTTAGATTGTTCAAATGCTAAAAAAATTTCAAAAAAATATAACAAAATTTAAAATAAAAAGAATCATATATGTCTATCTAAGTGCAGTTAAATATTATCCTAAAAAATTTACTAAGTTTCGAGTAGGATTTAAGCCAGTTACACTATTTTTGAGTCGGACCCAAAATAGTGTAAGTGCATCAACGGGCTACGATTTCTAAGACCAAATATTTTTTACCTATTTAGAAGCTTAAATGTTAAAAAAATATTTTATTAATTCATCATATTCTGTGACTAATTAAAAAATAGAAAAAAAAGAAAAATTTAGATTGTTTAGATGCTAAAAATAAAAAAAATAAAAAAATATATAAATTAGATGAAAGACTTATATTTATATTAATTAAAGCATAAAGTATAAATATTTTAAGATATTAAAAAATCTATCATATCTCTCATCCTTATTTAAATTAAATTAGATCTAAATCTTTATTTTTTATTTTATCTAATCCTAAGTACTTGAATTGAATTGATCATTAATTCCCAACAATAATATTAAGTTAGAGGAGGAATGATACCAACCAAATAGGTATAAATATATTTTATTTATCTCCTGTTTTTTAGTGACCTTAGTACCTACCATAAAGTCTTGGATGGCTAACTAAAACTAAAACAAAGTCATCCAGCAGGGCTTCTTCAAAAGTTTGAAGCAACAATTAGGCTTTTTTTTTTTTTTTTTTCTTCTAACACGTATATGTATGTAATCAATCAAACCATAAATATGAAATTATAGCACATACACACTATATACTCCATTTCTCAACAACCGACCAATTGGTCTGCAAATGTGGTTGGCATCGAAGGCGATAATGAACTTAAAAGAGGGGTAAAAAAATTGATGATACGAGAGATGAATTAAAGTAGGGAAAATAATTAATGGTAAAGTAGAGACACGGTCGATGATGGAGATGGATAAGTGGATTGAGGAGAACATTTGGAGTATCCATAACTAACTGGTGATTCCAACTGATTTTTACAAAGGTCAAATAGTTTTTCTTAAAAAAGTAAAAATTAAAAAATAAAATAAAAAACAAGAAATTTTTTAAACAGATTTTTTCAACACTAACAACTTTTTTTAATTTATTTATTTTACCATTAAACTCCTTTTTATCAATTTTTTACATTTTACTATTTCTCTCTGTATAATAATAATTTGGGATATTACGGCTTATTATTCTTGTTACTACAATACTAATAAGTCGTAATGTTTTTATACTACTAATTAGTTCATCTTTTTGTTGTATATATATATATATATATATATATATATATATATATATATATATATATATATATATATATATTGATCACAGAACAAGCATTGGGTTACTTGCCACTAAAACCGGGCTTAAGTCTTCGGCCCATTTCAACGCCGATTTAATTCCGAAAAGCCCTAGAGAGAGAGAGAGAGAGAGAGAGAGAGAGAAAGAAAGAGGCGATGGCGAGCACGGCGGCGGCGGTTCCATTCTGGAGAGCGGCGGGGATGACGTACATCACCTACTCCAACATCTGCGCGTCCCTCGTTCGGGGCTGCCTCAAGGAGCCCTACCGATCGGACGCCGGCGCCCGGGAGAAGGTTCACTTCGCAGTCTCCAAGTGGGCCAACGGCAAGCCCGAGAAGTCCTGTGAGTGAACCCCTTCCTGATGATCTTGTACAGTAATTCCTCGGATTGGTCTGTTGTTTCCGCCTATTCGTTTCACAATGTATCTGCTTGAGTTTATTGCGCTTAATCTATCGTGATAGTTAAATCGGCTTCATTTAGGCTTTGTTCTAAGAGAAAGCTCATGGCTTGTACAAAACTTACGTCGATATGGTTCGAGTGGCTATACCATGGCGAGCATGAGCGAGTTAACGATTGGATTTCGTTTTGGGGGATTTAGTGTGAAATTATAATATGATTATGTTCGGAATCTTCTTCTTTTCTTCCTTCTTCGAAACTTCATCATTGGATCACTTAGTGATTGGGCTTCGACAATTGGTGGTTGTGGTTTCGGTTCGTTCATCACGGATTAACTATCAGTGAGATTAATTAAGATTATGTTTTCTTCTGTGGATGTTCCTTATGCGTTAGAATAAGGCAGCGGGCTGAGAGACAGCGGAGATGTTATTGAGCGCAATGACGTTTCTAAAATTGCAACCTTTCCGATGTCTTCAGGTATTCTATTTCCAATTTTATTCCTCCATGTATTGGCGCAAAAGAGATATATTGAAACTCAGGAGATAGTTTTGCATATGGATGACTACTGTTAGTTTAGCATCACATGTTAACAATGTATGTCTATGGTGGAGATGATAATAAACAAAAACATTCTTTTTCAGTATTTTAGGGGAAGTATTTTTCTCTTCTTGTCCAATTGATCATGGAAAGTTCTTAAGATTTATTAGAAATCAAGAATTTTACCTCATTAGTTGTTCTATGATGGATTAAGTTGGGTGGTAATAGCTCGAGGGAGCAACAATAGGTTATTACTTGTAGACGCTGCTGATTGGATCACTCATTTTAATTCAAAATGCATCTTTGCATCCTTAACCACTTGCTTCTCCATGTAACTACAATTGTGAATGCATGACAACTTCCTAATGCTATAGGCAACAAAGGAGAAGTGTGAAAGTGAACCTTTTACAAAGAACTAAAGCTAGAGATGTTAGAAATTGAATGTGGTTGCTGTAAATCTATTGGCTGCAATCATAAGATTGGCTGAGAAAGTAGAGTGACAAGAATTTATGGGGTTTCTACTATTGAAAGGGCGAGATCTGGTGTGCCTGTTTCTCTTGCGGCTAATGGACTCTTTCTTTCTTTCCGACTTTTTTTTCCTTCATTTCTGTAATTTTATAACCTATTTCTCTTTATATTATGTGGCATAAATCTGTTAAGTAGCAACTACTAGTAATGAGGTGCATTACAACAAAAGCCATCTCACTTCAGCATCCATCTCCAGTTGCTATTGTGAAGAAATAGAGAAATGGTCCTTCATTTGTTGAATTCTCTCCCCGAGGGTTCATATTCTCTTCCTCAATGTCCAGTGCATTTTCTTCCAGATGATAGTTCTGGAGAATGTATATTTTCTCTGACCTGTTTTAGCTATATTTGAAGTTGTTATGCTTCCTATGATTGTTTCCCGTTGAACAACTTGTCTTCCTTAATCCCCTTTTGTTTGACAGCTCCATTCACTCTAAAAGTCATGGTTCACTTTACCAGTCCGTACTGGAATATCGACTGGCCATTGATATGATACCAATTTGTACCAATGTTTCGGCACATGGTATGATAAGACATACCAATAAATCGATATGTACCACCTGTATTGATCCCCTGTCGGACACCCGTGCTGGGCGGTATGCTGTCGTACGGTGAACCTTATTAAAAGTTATTGATGATAGACTTGTTTAATTACTTTTATGGTACCTTTGTGAGAGGCTCTCAAATCTTAATAGGTCATATCTTTATCCTCGAAATTGTATGTATGTATGATATGTGTTCCATGATACTTCTGTAACTTTCTGTTATTGTTGTTTCTATGCAGATCCAGCTTATAGAAATCTAGGTTGCACCACCCATCTTTTTAAGTTGGTGTTGGTTCAGTTAACACCAACTTGTAGTCATGTCTGCTTTAGCCAATTTAAATATGACAAAGAGCATTGAGCATATGGAATAGGAGGGCAGGAAGAACCATGGTTTGATATGAATGCAAACTTGGTCTGTTGTTGCAGATTAGTCTAAAAAGTATATTAATCACCATAAAATTTCCTCCCCAAGGAAATTTCATACTGCATGACAAGTGATTGCTGCTTCTTGTTGTTAACACTATAATCAAGGTGTTTGTTTGGAAACCCTTACTGCATAACATCTCCAGCAAAAAATGTTAATTGTCACTAATACAATCTTGGGTTCTTAAAATTTTGTTCTTCTTACTTTTTATGTGTTGATAAATTTCTCTGTGCTAATTTATTTATTTTGCTGGGCAGCCATACGTTCAGATTCACATTCAGAATAAGAACTGAAGGCGCTGGTGGCTTGATAATCCACATGAGGCTCTCTTCAGACTCGATTGCTTGTCAAATTCTCATCAAAGTTCTTGTAGTGTCACCAGCAGCTGCTGGCCTTTTCCGGTATGCAGGAAATAAAGTGTTTGATCAAGTTGGTACATCTGAAACCACTGGCCTTTGGGAATTTACCAACTTCCAATTTTAATATAATTTTTCAATGTGCAATTTACATCTATTATTTGTTTGATTGATGCCTCAAGCTTGCAAACACATTCATTGTGATTATTACTTGTCTCAGAGGCTGTTAGGCTCCAATGCACGGTGGGAAGAATTTTTTTTCTAAATCAAACAACAAAGGTGCCTTTTATGAGTGGCTTCGTATGTTTGTCATCTTAATCCATCATTTGGTGCTTCATCTTGAGCACACGAAGAACCATGACATATAGCAATAACTGTTGGTCTCCGAGGCTGATAAATAATTTTTTCCAAGAGATAAAATGTCAATCCGACACATGATTTTAGTTATTATCATCCAACGAAATGTAATAGTTTAGGTCTTTTATTTTTTTAATCTTTCCATTTGGTCTCACAGATCTATTTTTGTTTAGAAAGCCTGTTCATATCAACTTACTAATCCTAATTAATTAATTTAGTCCATTTCACCATTCAATGTCTCATTCTATTCAAAATTATTATTGATTTATATATTTTTTTTCTAGTCTTTAAAGTAAGATTTGTCGTATGGGAACATCATACTAGGTATGAACAATATATACCAATATGATAGAAATTAGTATGGGTGGTATATCTTCATGTATTATGTGTTGGTATATTTGGTACAGTTCGATATATATATATATATATATATATAGTGTTGGTATATTTGGTACAGTTCGATATATATATATATATATATATATATATATATATATATATATCTCTCTGACAACTGATCGATGAATTGGTATGGATTACTAACATAAATCATGTTTTAAAATAATTTTGCTAGAAAACATTTGTTTATCGCTTAGTTGGACGGATTTTTTTGCCGTATAAAGTAAATTTAATTAGTTAAGTGCAAGGAGTGCTAGATGGTCAATCTTTTTTTGTCAAAACAAAGCTAGGCAACCCTTTGATTTCAATGAAAGGCTTGTAAGCCACTAACTACTACATAGGTTTGTTCCCTTTGATTTCAATGAAAGGCTTGGAAACTCAAAAAATGGCAAGGGGAAGGGTTGACGGAAAAAAAAAATAAACGAAATGCTTTGCAATCAGTTCGAAGTGGCCTATGGATATTCCTTACCGATATCATTTGCCTCAATAATGCATTTATGTGACGCTAAGAGAAGTTTGTAGATATAAATAAGAAAATACAAATCTACATTAAAAATGAATCAATTACATGTCATCGTGCTAATGCTGATATCGTTTTATCTATTTGGCAAATTTAAAGACCAAAAAGTCGACACCATATCGCAACTCACCGCAAGTATTTATATATATATATATATATATATATATAAGTAATTCATAGAAATAAGTAAAAGAACACAAATTTCTTCCACTTTAGCTTCTAGTCCTGTTTGTCTTCATTTTCCTATATATATAAACTTCAACGCATCATTTGCTATAATATGATAAAGCAACCAACCAAATTAAGCTTCTCATAAATTCAAAGAAATTCCATGAGACCAATTTATCCTGTGTTGCACAAAACCAATATAGAATCAACAAGCAATAAAGTGAGCCCTTCCTATTACTCTGCCAAAAGCACTTAGAACTGTTGTTTTTCCAAAAATGACTTTTGGAGTACAAGAATTTGCCAAAAGGACACCAATACACCCAAGTTGAGATATATGTTAATATTTTCCACCTATGTTGTTCAAAAAGACAATATTTTCCTCATATGACCAACAATGCCAACTGGAAATTGTGTTGGCTGTGCATGGACCATGCTTTACAGTCATAACTTGGTAGCCAATAAGGAGGGCGAGATAATGAAAAGGAGTGATGTGAGAAACCTTAGCTATATTGCTAATGTTCTGACTGGCCTGCAACTAACTTGCGATAAAATGACAGTTTATGGTATTAGTGTCAAGTCACCTTAGAACAGGAGCTACAACTCCAGGTGAAACATCTCATACACCACAGGCTTATGCTGAAACTTGGGAGCTTTCAGCAGTCTGAACTCTTGACTCCCCATATCATACCATTAGTGTCAAGTCACCTTTAGAACAGGAGCTACAACTCCAGGTGAAACATCTCATATGCCACAGGCTTATGCTGAAACTTGGGAGCTTTCAGCAGTCTGAACTCTGACTCCCCATATCATACATACATACCATTAGTGTCAAGTCACCTTAGAACAGAAGCTACAACTCCAGGTGAAACATCTCATACGCCACAGGCTTATGCTGAAACTTGGGAGCTTTCAGCAGTCTGAACTCTGACTCCCCATATCATACATACATACCATTAGTGTCAAGTCACCTTAGAACAGGAGCTACAACTCCAGGTGAAACATCTCATACGCCACAGGCTTATGCTGAAACTTGGGAGCTTTCAGCAGTCTGAACTCTGACTCCCCATATCATACCACCGATATATTCTCCGTCTCAAAATATTCTGCAAACAAACTAGCACCACCAAACCCAGCCAATTATAGCTCTATGCAAGCCTGGAGGCAAAAACATACTAATCAGTTTCATGCTGAGCAAAAGCATGGATGATGAGTTGCTGAATGTGGATTGATGATAATTGTATGGCCCATGGTCTGCAGCTATGATATGCCATGCCATGACATGATTTTGGACATTTTCCTTCAATGTAATTGCAAAAGGCTAGTTGCGAGAAGATTTAGTTGCATAACTATGCAAGAATGTCTGGTTTCCTCCGTTCAATTGGTTAGACAAATTTGGTGATTCAACTGCACAGATAAACTAGAAATTCACTGATGCCAATGCACAATAAAAAAAGCAGATCACTGTGAACAATATAAACAGCAAATAGATTAACATATCCATGTTCATGATGCCAATGCAAAACTACCAACAGATCATGATGCCATACAAGTATCTGTGCCACATGAAAGATGCTAATGGCACTCATGACCACCAGGTTCATTCACACAAGGATGATGATGGGATCTTATAAAGTTTGATGCAACACTATAATTCCCATAATGCAATCTGTTCCTGTTCCATAGTCTTCATGATTGAGCAAAAAAAGCAAAAAAACACATCCCTTTAATTACTGCTGATAAGTAGGAACTCCATTAGGTTCAGCTGAAGCAGCACTGATTGAGTCCTTCCGACGCCCAAAGGGGTTCTTTGAAAATGTTTGAAAAGTCAAGAAAAACAGTTCAAGATACAATAACATAGGAACAGAAGCTTAGATCACAAACTAAAATGCAGAAGTTTACATGATGAAAATATAAACAATTGTTGAAAGGGGGATCATCTAAGTACAACAAAATGCACTGAGAATGCATCTTTATAATGCTTATAATGGTAGATTAGGCAAAAATTTGAGTGTTTAAAGTGTCACCCAACAAATCATTATCACCAAAAAATCTTCAAGCTATAGTAGGAAAAAATGTGCATATCAAATATGTTTGGTAAGAAATGCTTATTGTACATACATAGAGACTGAGTAATCACTGGTCGTAGATTGACTAGGTAAGTTTTTAGTGCTAGCTCAAGCTTAGCCGACTTATTTTGACTAGTAGAATTGTTTTTCAAATAATTAGAACGTAACTTCAGCATCACCACTCAAATTGTATAGCAGAAAAAAAAAATTCATCATAATCAGGTACACTTGGAGACTCTTCAGACATCTGCTAGAACAGAAAATCAAGGGCCTGTTCTATGTTGTTAAAAAAAGGAGAAAGTAGGTTCTTAGAAAACAATAATTATCACACAAATTTGCTTATATAAGATTAAACAACTAAAAATCCTGTAGGTTGTAAGCCTCAATTCTGCAAATATTATTATTAAATTACAAATTGCCACTTAGAAATTCACATACACCCGATCTAAGCTGGTTCATTATGTGCAAATTAAATATAAGGCTTTCTTTTACACAGCTGTATACAGATCAAGAGAAACATAACCCTCCAGAAATGATAAATTGGTGATCATGGCTAACAATCAGGAGGCTGAAATCACATTATGCAAACCATATAGAAGGCTTTCTTTGCAACAGCTGTGATCAGATTAATGAGAATATAACCCAACCAGAAATGACAAAATGATGAGCATGGGTGGCAATCAGGTTGTAATCATAAGAGACTCCAACCATATCGAATCAATACTAAATTTTATATGCTGTTTCTTTAGAGTGTGACAACAATCCTATGTTAGCTTTAAGCAATCATGCAAGCAATTACACCAAAAAGGGCAACCAAGAATACAAGAGACTGTCTGTTACAACTCAAATCCATGACAGGCAATCAAAAAAAGCAAGCTTTCATTCTCACCAACAATATCAAGCTAAATTCGTGTAGACAACTCAATAATAGCGATTCAGAAAATTAATACTGTAACAGAAAAGGATATTGAATACGAATGCCACCTCGACTGGAACTAGTAAGAACTGCACCCTGCAGATTCTGATGAACATTTGTGGCACTACTTAAATCCTGCATGAGAAAAAATAAAGAAAACGCTTGGAGAAAGTTGATAAATTAATCTAGTCAGCAAAGTTCCAATTTAAAGGTGCAGCGTTTTCTTAACATGCCTCCATATACTTACTTCAAACTCAATGAAGCAAACTGTATTTCTCTCCTGCCGCAAAATTTTCATCTGCTTGAAACCAGGTTGCCTGCATCTTTGCCAAATAAATAAATAAATAACCAAAACAAAATTCTAGAGTAAATTCCAACAAAATCCAAATCAAGTATTTGTGTTATTGCAACTGTGAAATGTCATTATTGGTATAGACCCACAGCCTTTATCGGCCCAATGTAAGCATATAGCAAGGTCAAGATTCATACACACTGAAAAGACCTCTGACTTCTTCCTCAATTACATTTTCACCAAGATTGCCAATGAAAAGAGTATTGCATGGAGGATTATCTTTAGTTTTCTGGAAAACAGAGACAAAATAAATGATATAAGTGAACAGACAAATAAATTACACTGGTTACTTCACTTATTTGCTCTAAATAGGCACCCAGATTATGATGACCAAAAAATGTTACAATAAACCCAACGAAACGTTTCATAAAAACCAGAGCAGAATATCAGCTCCATAACAAAGTAAATAATATTAAATTTTTTTAATTAACCGTGACACTTCAAATACCAATTTTGATCTTCGAAGTTAATTTCAGACACAATAAAATGGTTGCACAAAGGATATTATTGGCTTCTAATTTCTAATAAGATGGCTTGGTTTCTTAGATCTATACCAGAGGTAATTGTACAACCCCTTGATATTGACAATCAAGAGTTTGCTGGATCTTGTTTGTTTGATGAAGAAGCCCATCTTCATATAACTTGTTTTCTATTCCTTTGCCAAATTAATAAAGCAAGAAGCAACAGCATCATAATACAAAAGAACAATAATAAAAAAAATCCCACAAATAGTTTAGGCAAAAAATGATCCATCAGCAGCTCTCAGATGATATATGTATATTTATTTCATAATTCTTCTACACAGTTATTCTCTAATCTCCTATGCTCGTTCCACAAATCAACCTATACAAAATGTCAAGAAAATAAAAATTGTGTTTTGCCTACAGCATATATGTCTCAACCACTAAACCTCAATGTTCAGGAACTACATCAGATCCATGAAAGTTGCCTCTTATTATGATTCTGCTATACAGTTTTTCTTTCGTCTCCTAACACAGTGACCCTAAAACAAAGTAACAAATTTAAATTTGTTTTCGCCTACAGTACATATGTCTCATTGACCCTAAAACAAAAACAAAGTAACAAATAACAAAGTTAATTCAATATGTTCTCGATTTTTACAATCCATGATGCGTCTCTTCATATTCCATGAAAAGCATCCTTATTGAGTGTTTAAAAAAATGGATATTATTTCCCACTTGGGACCCTATCATCACCAATAAGTTAATTTTGGGCTGCAAATTGTTCTCAAAATTTTTGAGGGAAAGAACCCTGGTGGCATTAATAGTGGCAGAAAATCACAAAAACAACAACAGAGATATGAAGCTAGAAAAGTTTATTAGGGTTGCACTGTACAGGCATATAATTTATTAAAATTCATGACGAGAGCCATGAAAAAAATTAAATTTCTCTGAAAAAAAAATCTCACAAATTGATTGTGTCTTCGGCTGAAGAATGATACAAATTACCTGAACAGGGGAATAACGGCTGGGTGCTGGCATAGGAGAAGGGGTAGGCATGGCTACTTGAGGTAATGGATAACCTCCATATGGGTCGTACGGTGCAGGTGGATGTGGTGAAACATAGCTAAAACAATTGAAAGATGAAAGGTCTATTTAGAAACACAAATGCTCAAATTTAATTTTGCTGAGGTCCATGATTGTACCCTGGGGTTCCCCAAACAGGTGCTTGATGAAAAGCAGGAGCTGCGTAGCCTGCATGAGTATAATCTCCACCAGTTCGTAGCCTTTTACTATGATCAAGAGAGCTCGACTCAGATACTACACCTACATAATGAACAACAAAGACAACACTAACACAGAAATCAAAAGCCCAGAAACCATTAGCTTTTATGTCAAAAAAGTTGAGAACAAATTAAGGCACAAAATAAACTAATGCAACAGCACATGCCAGCGTATTCATGTTCTAATAAAAAATATCATCAACCGAGATCTTAAATTGTACAGAATACAAGGGTCTAGATCAATCAGATAAATGGTAAAAATGCATATTTTAGCAAACAAGTCATAAGATGCACATTAAAGCAAGTTATAATGGTAATTGGCTCATGCATAAACAGGTTCTGGGAATGATATCTAAGGACTAGACCAAGACTGGCAACTAAAATCGTATAGTAGGTTGATTAGTTAATTAACGCATGAATGAGAGCAAATGGGCAGGTCATTCAACCCCGACTGTTTCACTTGTGGAATCCTGAAGGTTTACAAACGAATTAAGAAACAAGCATAAGAAAGAGTAAAGTTTTCAGATGCAATGTAACAAAAAGGTGAAGAAAGGGATTATGGTATAAGTATAGGCTAGTGGTTAGAACCAAGACGCTACGTGCAAATAAGGCGCACCTCTTTTGACAAAAAGGTTCTTCTTTGCCATCTCGGTATGCAGGGAGGACTTCGTTTCGGCGTCAAACACCAAGTCCTGAGTGAGTGAACTCGGCATCAACTCAGGGCCAGAGGACGCGAACAAGAAAGGCAAGAGCCCGATCGCGAGAGACATGTAAATCACCTGAAGCGCATCTTTGGCAGCCACGGCATGTTGCGCCGTGGAGAAAAGAGCGAAACCCATGGGTTGCTCTGCCTTGAAGTTGATCTGGGATGCCTCGAAGCCCGGGAACCACCTCAGCAAGTTATGGAGCTCCCTCTCCTTCACGTCCCCGGGGAGACCAGTGATGAAGATCGTTCGAATCTTCGAAATGAGAGGTAAATAATCAATTTGTAGCGGCTCCCAGGAGAAGGGCATGGCAGCGGCGGACGAGCGCGTACCTCGTCGCCAGGGGGGCGGTTGGGGACCTCCACGGGAACGGGAGGCGCCACCGCGGGGACAGGTGGAGGCGCCCACTGCTGGTGGTACGGGTGCATTCCGGCGCCCGCCATGGTTGTGAGTGGCAGTACCCTAACCCTAATTCTACAACATGCCAACTCGGGGTAACGATGAAGAATCGGGTCGGTTTCTGTTAACGGGTGCTCTTTCAAGCCAAAATACACACGAACGGGAACAGAGGCGAAGAATCGGGTCGGGTGGTCCGTTAAACGGGTGCATATTAACGGGTTCGTAATTTTTGCCGGACCTCTTATCGGGTTTGGACCAGAATCCACATACATGCGCATAAAAGGACCACGACCTCGGCCACGAAACACAAATGCGTGGAATCGTCGTTGCAACACAAGTTGCGATCGCATCGCATCGCATGATTGGGCTTTGCTATATATACATCATAACAGGATCATATGGGTTATCACCTCGAACTCATAGAGTTTGTCATCACCTCGAACTCAAACATGATGTGTTCCCAAATAAATGTCATACAAGAATATATATTTTCTTTGCGCTAGGTCTCAAAATTAACCAAACACATATATAAGTGACTAAGGAATGTGTAGATCCTTGGATAAAAGTGTAATTCCAATGCCCTTAACGAAAATCTTACTAGTTACAAATCATTTAAGCCAATTACGTAAGTCACATGCTATATAATCTTTTCTTTTTTTGTTATTATTGTTATAATTTTTTTTTTTTTTACTTTATATTGTATGATGAATATTTTATGATCTTTTTTTATTTGTGTAATGAGAATTGAAACATGATTAGATCATGATAACGAGACAAATTCATCTTTAAATATAGATCCTAAATATTTTTGGTAATAGGTTATCCGAGAGAGATATCGAGATAACCGGATAGATCAGTGTGTTATATATCTTAGGGATATAATACATGTGCTCATTTGAGAATGAGTTCACTAAATGATCTGTTTATGAAATGTTATATGATTAATGATACCTTATGTCTTGTTTTAGTACTTCATTCTTTGATATCATACTTATGAGTTTGAAAGTTTCAAATCTCACAAAAATAATTGAGTGACAATAGAGGATCATCCACTCTCTGTATCACGAGAGGAACATCTCGTGTGCTCTCACTCAAACAAATCCCTAGTCAATGTTATTCGGATCTAGATAAATCCGATAAGCGTGAGACTCAGATTAAGAGAGAATGTCTTGTTTGAGTACTTCATTCTTTGATACCGAACTTATGGGTTTGAAAGTTTTAAATCTAATACAACCGGTTATTGAGAATAACAACCAATTATTGAGTGTCAATAAAGGATCATCCACTCTCGGTATTATGAGAGAAATATCTTTTGTGCTCTCACTCAAACAAATCTAGGTCATTCAGATATAGATGAATCTAATAAGCGTGAGACTCAGATTAAGATAAAATGAGTTCTTTGAAAGAATCTGATTAGAGTGAGACTCAGATGAATTACGTATGAGTTTGATAGTACTATGTCAAATACACGGTCTCTGGGATAGTAGATGGATGAGGGACTATAAGTACACGGTAACTTAGGTCAAACTGGTCCAATGGATTATATCCCCTTGTACCGTTTGGGGACTATGACTAATGACCTAGCACGTCCATAGTTGATAAGTTGAGCGAATTATTAAGGAAATAATAATTCATTAAATCAGAAATAGTTTTAAGTCAAAAGGAGTTCTAACATGTGTAACTCATGGCCAACTTGATATTAAGCCTAGAAAGTCTTAAACATATGGTGGACAACATGATGAATAAAAAATTAAATATGAGATATCCAATAAGCACCTATTTTATTAGATCCATTGGGTGAGACCCAATAAGGCTTAGAGTGATTATTGGATAGGGATCAAATATCCATTAAGTCATAGATAATTGGATAAAGATCCAATACTTATTAAGGCAAGATTCATTAGGGTTAGTAGCAAGAGCTCTCTATAAATAGGAGAGGGGATTAAAGGATCATAGGCTGAACCTATAGTCGCGACCTCATCATCTCCTCCCCCCTTTTCCTTCCTTGCTATCGGCCTTTATTTGGTATGAGAGGACAACAAGAAGGGTCGTCTCCTTGTTTCGTTATTGTGTGGTGGTGCACGAAAGCGAGGAAAGAACCTGCTGCGAGGAGGTGCATCGTTGTTGTGTTCATCATATGGATCACCACTAGAGATGAGCTTGTGAAGGTTCTGTCATCCACGGACTTGGATCTGCAATATTAGGGGATATACAAGTTCCCCTAGTTGAGAACTTCTTACACCCCTTATGTACTTTTCGATTTTTCAAGTTTTACGCTCCCGATCTTTACACGATGATTCAATAGATTATTTTGGGAAACTAGTTTTTGTTTTTTACTTTTCACTGCATATGTAATGCTCTCCAAGATTTCTCGACAGTGATATCCGAGCCAAGTTCCTCGTGTTAAGATCGATTATTAACTGCATGCTGTGTTGAACGCGTAGAATCAATTTCTGCGTAAAGTTTATGTGTTTTGTCGTCGATCCCAGTTTTGGACAACACTTGTTCTTACAGCTGAAAGGTTTAGTTGACCGATGTTTTATCATCAAAATAGTTGACAAAAAACTAGTAAAAGTGTAATAAGTGTTGTTGCCTTGTAGGTTTGGCCGAAGACTACTTGTAGCCTTGGCCGAGAGCACCCCTTGCTGCTCTTGGCCTGGCCAAAGGCTGCATGGCCGAGCGTAGCCCTATGACTAAGGTTTCCTGCTGCCCAAGGATACTATGTGTTACAGACAAAAATATGACAAGGGTGCTCAATGTAATGCTCATGTATGTCTGTGTCTTTCGAGTTTTGTTCATACTTTTGGACTCATGATCATGAATCATATATTGTGATATGTGTGTGAATGTGATTATTATTATTATTATAGTGGCCTGCGAGCCTTCATTTTTCTCATTTATTATTGGGCATACATGCCTTTGATTATGTTATAGTTACACGAAGAGGCACGACGGGAGCATAGAAGTGTCAACGGGACCTACAATGTTGGGATAAGCGATCGTGACGCATGAAGATACGTTGAGGATCCGATGGAACTAATGATGATGAGAAGGATGATCATAGGGCATGAAGATGCGCTGATACACACATATATCCTATTGTGAGTGATTGGGCCTATTGGCTCAGGCCTAAGCACATTAGGTGATGGTTCATCATCATTCGATGTGGAATGTATATATATATATTTGTATGCGATGTAGATATATATTAAATATGTATATATGTGACACAACATATTAGGAGACCAATATAAAATAACCTCCCCCCCAACGATAATATTAAGTCGGTGAGCATGAGGTAATAAGATTGAACCACGTGGCATTCCATCATTATCGGAAGAAATTGAATCACAACATAGGTTGAGTTGGTTGAGTCCCTCGAGGCTCACTTATCTACGTAATCAAGATCTTGCATATGATATAGAGATGTTACCTATGACCTAAGGACATTGTATGTTTGGTCGAGTCCCTCAAGAGTATATCATCTATTAGACTCATTTGGTAACGATAGTGATGACTTAACTGAAAATCATGGTTGGTCGAGTCCCTCGAGACCATGGTGGTTCGGAGGTCGAACAAGACAAGAATCATAAGGAGTTATGATTGGCAAGAGTTGCCTACCTTTTTGAGCTTATTGCAATTGGTCGAGTCTCTCAATGTTACGCTAAGATGCCGATTGGATCCCAATCCCTACTAGAAGTCTATTGGAGACTTTTGTTTCATATGCTGAGAGTGTTGCGTGATTCGTTAAGAAAATAGTGGTGGTACATTAAGATAAAAGTCTGTATCTTAATTAATTTTTCATAAAATCTATATATGATTAAATCACGCTACATCTTATTTGTTAAAAACATGTCACTTGAAAAACCCCTACATGACATACTTGATGTCAACCGCCTCACCGGTCCATACTATACGGATTGGCTTCACAATTTGAGAATTATTCTCATGGTAGAGAAAATTGTATACGTCCTTGATATGATTGTGCTAATGCTGGAAGAAGGGCCAAGCAAGGATGAGATCGCTCACTATGTGAAGTATGTAGACGATTCCACCTTAGCAAAGTGCTATATGTTGGCCTCCATAACTCACGAGTTACAGAGGCAACATGAGAGCATGGATACCAATTTTATCTTTCTTCATCTTTGCCAACTGTTTGAGGAACAAGGAAGAACTCAAAGATATAAGATATTCAAGAGTATCTTCTGAGCTAGGATGACAGAAGGGGTATCGATTCAAAACTATGTTTTAAAGATAATAGAGTGGATCGAGAAACTCACAAGTCTAAGAATAGTCCCAGAGGATAACTTGTGTGTTGATCTTATACTTCAGTCATTGCTAGATTCATTTTCACAGTTCATCATGAAATTTAATATGAACAAGTTTGAGATGACTCTATCTAAGCTCCTCAATATGTTAAGAGAAGCTGAGCGCACTATCAATGAGGAGAAGCCAATCTCTATGTTGGGGCGACCAATAAGAAAAGGAAGGCTAATAAGACCCTTAAATAGGGCATAGGTAAGGGCAAACCGAGTAAGGCAAATGTTGCAAAGAAAAACTCGATCAAAGATAAAGGCCAGTGTTGCCGCTGTAGCAAAGATGGGCACTGGAAGAGTAACTACAAGGATTACCTTACAGAGAAGGTGAAATAGAAGTGTGGAGAAGCTTAAGGTACATTCATGATTAGCCTTCATTTATCAAATTTTCATAATAACACATGGGTATTGGATACCAAGAGTGCTTATCATATCTATAATTTGTTGTAGGTTCTCACAAAGTTTAGGAGACTAGCCAAAAGTGAGATGGACCTCAAGATGGACAATGGAGCAAGAGTTGCTATAGTTGCCATTGGGGAGGTCACCTTACATCTATTGAATCTCAGATTTTGATAATGAAATTATTTGATGGTTTGATGATCTAATATATGTGTTAGAGAAAGTAATGCAGGTTTAACGATAATGGAGAAAATGAGTTACAATAAGATATTAGGCCAGAATCAAGTTTGGACATCGGGCCAAGGTTCAGACGATACAGTGGGAGCTCACTGGGAGTTTGCTAGGAGTTCGTCGAAGGAATCAGAAAGCTCACTAGGAACACGCTGGGAGATAGCCAGAAGAAGATTGTAAGACTCGCTGGAAGAATGTCGGAGGTTATCAGATTGCTGGGGGTTAGGTCAATTGTTGAACTTGATGGTCTTGTATGGTTGTCATCAGTGAGTTATAGTTAGGTTTCAATCCTAATTGAGTTGGGTTTGGAAGGAATCTAAATTAACTCAAGTGAGGCAAACCAGGTCCACATTTTGTCACGAACGGACGTCGCTTAACCGTAACATCTTCGCTTCGTGAACCAATCGTTGCTTTTTCTTGCTTGTACATATGTTTGGCAGCTTATTTTGCCTTAAGTTTATGGGTTTTTACCTAAGAAATGTGAGCAAAAGTAGTGTAGAAGGCTGCAGAATGGTCGTTCGCTGCACAGAGCCAAAACAGCCTAAAACAGCCTTGTTTTTGGGTCTTTTTCGTGTGCCACGACAACCTTTCTGAGCGGTGCAAAATGTCAACCATTTCAGCACCTTGGAACCCCCCGGGTGGCACCGGGCTGGATGGGGCTCCGGGTATATGTCGGGCGTAGGCGTTCATCAGCAATTGAACTTGTCTTGTGTCTGATACCTTGGGAACCATCGTTTGTGGACTTGCGACCGTTCCTACAACCCTCCAAAGTCCTATTTCGCTCTCTTTCTCTCTTTTCTTAGCTGCACTCAAGGTGTTCGACAAATTGCTTGTATAGCTTTCCGCTTTGCGAGATGCCGGGATGTATTCGTCGCTCGCTTCCAAGCTAATCAACTTCTTCTTTGTAGGTCCTACGGGACCTTAAGAGGTTGTAAGAGGGCTTATCCTGTGTGGACAGATAACGCTTTGGGCATTTCATGACTTAGGCAATCCCAGCTAAGTCCATAACAGTGAGCAAGGTTGTTTCACGACTTAGGCAATTTCAGCTAAGTCTTCGGGAGGGCCGCAAAGGTGCCACACGGCTTAGGCAAATTCAGCTAAGTTCGTGACAGTGTGGTATCAGAGCAGGCAAGCAATTCGTACGATCAGCGAAGAAGATTCGCAATCTCGCCATGGTGAGACATCATGGTGAATCGAGCAAGATGGGGCAAGCGGGACCCTTGCTCCAAGCAGCCGCAGGTGGGCTGCAAGTGCAAACTCGCTCGCAAACTGCTGGAGCCGCTTATGAGGAGCGCGACAATGAACAAGATGAGCGTGAAGTTGGGTATTCTCCACGAGGGGAGGAGGCGCCATCTGGAGCGCCAACCGGGAAGAAGCCATAGAGAGAGACTTACAATGGCGGAAACCCCCATCGATGTTCTTGAAGCGAGCATGGAGGAACTCTACCAAGGCCAAGGAAGGCTACTTGGGGTAGAGAGCTCGCAAGAAGAAGCTAAAACTCGGATCGAGAATGTTGAATCCCTGATTGATCAACTGACAGAGGACACCAAAGATTCCGTACGACATCTACATGACGTTGTGGCGGAACTCACGGCTAAGGTGATGGTGTTAACAAGAACTCTTGATGCGGGAGGGAACAACACCCGTGCTGCGCCACCACAACACTTCAGAGCACCGGAGCCGCAGTGCTACGGAGGTGCTAGGGATGCCAAAGAGCTTGAAAATTTCTTGTTGGACATGGAATAGTATTTTCGTGCTACAAGGCTCGATTATGAAGAAACCAAAGTTGCTATAGCAACAATGTATCTGAATGGGGATGCAAAACTTTGGTGGCGAACCCGTTGGGAAGAGATCCAACAAAGCCGATGTCGGGTGGATACATGGGGAGACTTAAAGTGAGAGTTGAGAACTCAGTTGTTGCCCAAGAACACAGAGTTTGTCGCAAGAAGGAAACTGAGACAACTCCGCCAGAGTACAACAATCCGAGACTATGTGAAACAATTTTCAGCACTGATGCTGGATATACGGGACATGTCTGAGAAAGATAAGCTATTCAGCTTCCTCAATGGCTTGAAGCCATAGGCACAATAAGAACTACATCGGAGGAATGTCACTGACGTAGTCGGGGCAATTGCAGCCGCAGAAAGGCTGACGGACTTTATTTCTTCGAAGGATTTGAGAAAGAAGAAACACTCTTCGGGAAGTCGCCCATCTAAATACTCTCGAGCGAAGGAGTCTAGGGGCGAGCAAAAGAAGAAGAATTTCCACAAGGGATCGGGCTCAAGAGGTAGAGTCCCAAAGTCTAGTGGATGCTTCTTGTGTGGAGGACCACACAAAGTCAGGGAGTGCCCACAAAAACAGGCACTTAATGCTTTAACAACATCAGTTCTATCCCATAAGTCATACAAGGGCAAAGCTATCGCCCTTAGTTCGAGCAGTTCTGACTCTAGTAGCGATAGTGAGGTGTCGCAAGGACCCAGGATGGGAGCAATGCGTTTGTTGAATGCGTTGCGGGGTCAAGTGGGGGAGAACACAACGACAAAGCCACTGAAGGCAGGAAACAACGAGTTGATGTATGTGGACATCAAACTTAATGGCCGAACAACCCGTGTAATGGTGGACATGGGCGCAACCCACAATTTTATTGCCGATCGCGAAGTTAAGCGACTTGGATTAATCTTGGAGAAGAGCCCAAGTCATATGAAGGCGGTGAATTCGGAGGCCAAGCGGATCTCCGGACAAGCAAAAGGGATCCCCATCAAGATCGGGACATGGAGCGGGAGCACAAACTTGATGGCAGTGCCACTAGACGACTTCTAAGTGATTCTCGGAATGGAGTTTATGCACGCAGCGAAGTTGGTGCCAGTATCGTTCCTGAACTTCTTGTGTCTAATGGGAGGTGATGATTCCTGCATGGTTCCAGTTTCTCGGGGAGGAACCAAGGACCTACAACAAATATCGGCTTTACAATTGAAGAAAGGGGTACGAAAAGGTGAATCAACCTTTGTAGCGGCTATGAAGTTAGAGACACCTGATGGGGAAGCCATTCCGGAACCTATTGTTGTGGCGAACATCCTGAAGGAGTTCTCGGATGTGATGCCAACAGAGTTACCGAGAACTCTACCACCACGTAGAGGCGTGGATCATCGGATTGAGCTGGAGCTGGATATTAAGTCTCCAACGAGACCACCATACCGCATGACCCCTCCAGAGTTGGCGAAATTGAGGAAGCAGTTAGATGAACTGCTAAGCGGTGGTCTCATCCGCAGTTCAAAAGCACATTTCGGAGCTCCAATCCTCTTTAAGAAGAAACAAGATGGGAGTCTCTAATTATGCATCGATTATCGAGCCCTTAACAAGATGACGGTGAAGAACAAGTACCCTATCCCGCTCATCGCAGACTTGTTCGATCAATTGGGCAAGGCAAAGTACTTCTCCAAACTTGACCTTCGGTCGGGGTATTGGCAGGTGTGCATTGCAGAAGGTGATGAGGTAAAGATTACCTGTGTGACCAGGTATGGAGCATTCAAGTTCTTGGTGATGCCTTTTGACATAACCAATGCTCCGGCCACATTCTGCACTCTAATGAACCAGCTGTTCAAGGAGTATCTGGACAAGTTTGTGGTCGTCTACTTAGACGATATCGTCGTTTATAGCCAAACACTTGAGGAGCATGTTAGACACCTCCGAACAATTTTTAAAGTTCTCAGGGAGAACACCTTGTTCGTGAAGAGGGAAAAGTGCTATTTCACCCAAATGGAGATTTTATTCTTGGGGCATCGAATCGGCAATGGTTCCATCTGAATGGACCAGTCAAAGGTGCAAGCTGTGGTGGACTGGCGAACACCAAAGAAGATGCCAGAGTTGAGATCCTTCCTTGGGTTCGTCAACTATTATCGGTGCTTCATAGCTGGGTATTCGAAGCGCGCAGCTCCGTTGACAGAGTTGCTAAAGAAGGAGCAGTCCTGGAGATGGTCAGACAAATGTGAGGTGACATTTCAAGACCTAAAGACTACTGTGTTGGAGGAACCTGTACTCAGATTACCGGACTATGGAAAGTCTTTTGAAGTCCATACAGATGCTTCTGATTTTTCTATTGGAGGAGTTCTTATGCAGGAGGGTCATCCGGTGGCCTACGAGAGTCGCAAGCTCAACGAGACCGAGCGGCGATATCCTGTGCATGAGAAGGAGATGACAGTGGTGGTCCACTATCTACGAGTGTGGCGACACTACCTTCTGAGAGTACCATTTGTGCTAAGGACAAACAATGTCGCATTGAGTTACTTCCAAACTCAAAAGAAACTCTCCCCAAAGCAAGCACGATGGCAGGACTTCTTGGCTGAGTTCGACATGGTAATGGAGTATAAGCCCATAAAAGCAAATGTCGTGGCCGATGCATTGAGTCGGAAAGTGGAGCTAGTGAATGCTATACAGTTGGAGGGCGGATTCCAAGCAAGTCAATTGTGCTTCGACTTCCTTTCCAGGATTAGGGATGGACTGTATCGAGATCCTTAGGCAGTAACTCTGATGCAACTCATCAAAGAGGGTAAGACACGATGATTTTGGGTCCAGGAGGGACTCATCTATACCAAGGGGAATAGAGTTTATGTTCCACGAGCGGATAACTTGAGGCGTGAACTCCTGAAAGAGTGTCACGATTCCCTTTGGGCTGGACATCTGGGTATCCACCGAACAATGGCTCTCATGGAGAGGGCCTTCTATTGGCCGAAAATGGGGACAGATGTGAAGGAATATGTTCGAACATGCCTTACTTGTCAACAGGATAAGGTAGAGCAGCAGAAGCCAGTGGGACTTTTGGAGCCGCTGCCCGTACCAGAAAGGTCTTGAGAGAGCATTTCCTTGGACTTCATATCAAGCTTGCCTACAGTAGGGGGACTTGGATCGATACTCGTGGTAGTTGATCGATTTTCGAAGTATGCAACATTCATTGCTGCACCCCTACATTGCTCAGCGGAGGAGACGGCTAAGTTGATGATAAAGAATGTGGTGAAGTTTTGGGGAGTCCCACACAACATCATTAGTGATCGAGATTCTCGGTTCTTGGGACGATTCTGGACTGAGTTGTTCAAGTTGTTGGGATCTAAATTATACTTCTCCACAAGCCTCCACCCCCAAACGGATGGCCAAACAGAAAGAATTAACTCGCTCTTGGAGCGATATCTTCGGCACTATGTAAGTGCCAACCAACGAGATTAGGTGAAGCTGTTGGACATAGCCCAATTCTCCTATAACTTGCAGTAGAGCTCTGCATCCAACAAGAGCCCATTTGAGATTATTACGAGACAACAACCATCAACTCCTCACACCCTGGTTATTGGTTATACATGGAGTAGCCCATCAGCCTATCACTTTGCAAATGAATGGCATCGCAATGCAGATATTACGCGGGCTTACTTGGAGAAGGCAGCCAAGAAGATGAAGAAGTGGACAGACTTGGGGAGGCGACCACAAGAGTTTAAAGTGGGCGACGTGGTGTTGGTGAAGCTCCAATCAGTATCACTTCAGTACTTTAGGCACAGAGTGCACAAAGGATTGGTGCGCAAATATGAAGGGCCTTTCCCAATCATTAGCAGAGTAGGCAATGTCTCATACAAGTTACAATTGCTAGCATGGTTCAGAATTCATAACATCTTCCATGCGAGTAACTTGAAAGCCTACCACTCAGATCCGCAAGATGATTCTCGAAATGTTCCAACTCGACTACCCCCCACCAAAGCCTCTTACGAGAAGCGAGTTGAAACTATTCTAGCGGATCACAAGATAAAGCTACCCAATGGAGCATAGCAAATTGAGTACTTGGTGAAGTGGCAAAAACTTCCTCAAACAGAAGCCAGTTGAGAGCCCGAAGATGCCCTACGACATGAAGAAGCTCGCGTCAAAGCCTACCAACAAGCGTCCATGAGGGCGTCGACAGTTTAAGTGGGGGAGAATGTCACAAACGGACGTCGCTCAATCGTAACATCTTCGCTTCGTGAACCAATCGTTGCTTTTTCTTGCTTGTACATATGTTTGGCAGCTTGTTTTGCCTTGAGTTTATACGTTTTTACCTAAGAAATGTGAGCGAAAGTAGTGTAGAAGGCTGCAGAACGGTCGTTCGCTGCACAGAGCCAAAACAGTCAAAAATAGTCTTGTGTTTGGGTCTTTTTCGTGTGCCACGGTAACCTTTCTGAGCGATGTGAAATGTCAGCCATTTCAGCACCTTGGAACCCCCGGGTGGCACCGGGCTGGATGGGGCTCCGAGTATATGTCGGGCGTAGGCGTTCATCAGCAATTGAACTTGTCTTACGTCCGATACCTTGGGAACCATCGTTTGCAGACTTGCGACCGTTCCTACAACCCTCCAAAGTCCTATTTCGCTCTCTTTCTCGCTTTTCTCAACTGCACTCAAGGTGTTCGACAAATTGCTTGTATAGCTTTTCGCTTTGCGAGATGCCGGGACATGTCCGTCGCTCGCTTCCAAGCTAATCAACTTCTTCTTTGCAGGTCCTACGAGACCTTAAGAGGTTGTAAGAGGGCTGACCCTGTGTGGACAGATAACGCTTTGGGCGTTTCATGACTTAGGTAATCCCAGCTAAGTCCAGAACAGTGGGCAAGGTTGCTTCACGACTTAGGCAATTTCAGCTAAGTCTTCGGGAGGGCCGCAAGGGTGCCGCACGGCTTAGGCAAATTCAGCTAAGTGCGTGACGATTTGGGTTTGCATTGAGCTCAGGTTGAGCTCATTTGGTTGACTTGGAAAGGGATCAACTGAAGGTACAAGTCAGGAATAGAATAGTGTAGAAAACACTTTTTCGAGATTCCCGACGGTAGTACCGTCGGTGGGCAATGGTTGTACCACCCAAGTCAGTGGTTGTATCGCCAGGTCAGTGGTTGTACTACCACTATCCTATTTTCTGGGTAGCCTTTGGCGATAATATCGTCAGCGCCGATGGTTGTACTGCCCATACTCAAATTTTTTGAATATATTTAAATTTTTGGCTCTATTTTCTAAAGCAAATTATGATATATAAATACCCCAAATCTTCTTACATTGAGCACAAGAAATTAAGTAAGAAAACTGTGAAAAAAAAAGTATGCTAAACGTGTACAAGAAAAAGAAAGGGGGGTAAAGGAGTGAGTAAAAAAGTTTGTAATCCTTGTAAAGGTCTCCCTTGTGAGTTATAAGTGAAATACTTGTAAGAGTTTGATCTTCACCCGAAGAAAATCAATATTGGTCACTGCAGGCCTCAACGAAGGGGACTCGAGAAGTGGACGTAGGCTAAGTTGTGACCGAATTACTATAAATTATGAGCATCTATTAACTTTGCTTTTTAATTATACATATTCTTATTCGAGCTTTCCTTTAGCAAGATTATAACTTAGCTTCGTTAAATAGTTTATTGCCTACTTACTCAGCTTGAACGAAATGCTTTCGATTTTCGATTTTACTTCAAATGAAAGTTTTCTTTAAAATAAGATTTCAGCACTTGTAGTAATTCACCCCCATCCCCCCTCTTAGTTCCAATTGATCATAACAATTGGTATCAGAGCGAGGTTCTACTCATTGGACATTCCATTGCACGTCCTCCCATGTTCAATAAGACGGATTACACATATTAGAAAACAAGAACACGTATTTTTCTAATTTCTATAGATTTTGATTTATGGCACATCGTTGATAATGATTTTGAAAAGTCTTTCAAACCAATGAACAAATGGAACGATTTGGAAAAGAAGGCTTTTTCTTTAAATGTAAAAGTAATGAATGCTTTATTTTGTGCTCTTGATAAGAATGAGTTTAATCAAGTTTTTGTTTGTGAAACTGCTTACGTGATTTGGCACACACTTGAAATCACACACAAAGGCACTGATAGAGTTAAAGAGTCTAAGATTAACCTTTTAGTATAGTTATGAATTGTTTCGAATGAAACTAAGTGAGACCATTGGAGACATGTACACCCGGTTCACGGATGTCGTCAATGGTCTAAAAGCTCTTAGTAAAAGTTTTTCTAATTTTGAAATTGTTAGTAAAATATTAATCTCTTTCAAAAAGTTAGGATCCTAAAGTAACTACAATTCAAGAAGCTAAAGATCTAAATAATTTTCCTCTTTAAAAACTTGTTGGATCACTTATGACTTATAAATTGAGAAAGCTTAAGACGAACTTAAAGAACCCCTTCCAAAGAACAGGAAGGATTTGGCACTGAGAACTAAAGATGAACACCTTCTAAAGAATAGAAAGGACTTGGCACCAAGAACTGTATATGACTCATCGAGTGGAACCTCGAGTGATAAGGACAATGACATTGTACTATTAACAAGAAAAATAAAAAAAATATGAAAAAAATAAAAATCATAAAAATAAAAATGAACAACAAAAGGATAACATAATATGTTTTAAATGTAAGAAGACAGAACATTTCAAAAGTGAGTGTCCACTATTGAAGAAGAAGACATCATATAAGAAGAAGGCTCTCTCGACAACTTAGGATGACTTAAACTCATCGGATGAAGAAGACCACAACGAGGAAGAGATTGTCAACTATGCTCTCATGGCAATCCATGAGGAGGTAAGTGAGTCTTCCAATATCTCTTTTACTGAATTACTAAATATTTTTTATTAGCTTTATGATGAATTTAGAAAGATTAGCAAGTCTTATAAACTATTTAAGAAAGAACATGGTTCATTAGTTGTAGATTTGATCAAATACATGAAGCATCACTATAACTTCATTCATGCACCAAATGTGAACTTTAGTGGAGCTTAGAAAGAAAAATATTGTATTACAACAAACATTAGAAAAATTTTAAATAGGGAATAAATCCCTAAACATGATCCTTATAAATAAGGATTATGTTCATAAGAAGGTATATGCTTTGTGGGTAATACTCAACAAAAGGTAACTATCTTCGTTAAAGGACCCACTCTAAACTTGTCACCAAAAATTAAATACAATTTTTGTAGTAGATTAGGACATATAACTTATAAATGTTCATTTAGAAAGTATAATCCATATAAATTAATTTGGGTTCCTAAAGGAATATTAAATAACCAAAAACCTCTAGTTAAATTAGGTAAAGCTCTTCATGAGGGACCCAAGTTAAAATGAGTACCTAAATTAAATTTTTTTTTTTTGTAGGTTTGTCTCCAAACTAAGATTAGGAGCACCAAATGGTACCTTGATAGTGGATGCTCAAGGTATATGACTGGAGATCCAACTTACTTTTATAAGCTTACTAGCCTAAACGAATGAGTTATCACCTTCAGAGACAACAACAAAGGAAAAAATCATTGGGAAAGGAATCATAGGTAACAAATCAAACCTTTTGATTGAAGATGTGTTATTAGTTAATGATTTGAAATATAATCTACTTAGTATTAGTCAATTATGTGATAAAAGATATATTGTTAAATTTGAATCTAATGCTTGTATAATTGAAATACCATATAAAATAAATCTTTAATTGTCTTAAGAGATAATAATGTGTATACTATTGATATTAAAAAAATTTATGATGAAACATGATTTTTGACTTTAAATGATGTTGCTTGGATTTGACATAGGAGACTAGGTTATGCTAGCATGAAATTACTAAACCAAATCTCAACTAAAGATCTAGTACGAGGAGTACCTAGTCTTAAGTTCGTTAAAGATAGAATGTGATATATATGCCAAACAGAAAAACAAATAAAGAGTAGCTTGAAGTCAAAAAATCAAATAAGCACCTCTAGGCTACTATAATTGATCTATATGGATTTATTTGGACCAATTGATACTACAAGCTTAGGAGGAAGCAAATATAACTTTATCTTAGTAGATGATTATATTAGATATATTTAGACTTATTTCTTGGGACATAAAAGTAATTTTTTAAATATTTTTTAAAATTTTACAAACATGTTCAAAATAAAAAAGGTTTTATGATTTCATTAATATGTAGTGAGTATGATAGTTCAAAATAATGAGTTTCAAAATTTTTGTGAGTCAAATGGGTATATCCATAGCTTCTCTACTCCTAAGAATCCACAGTATAAAAAAAAAGCTTACAAGAAATGACTAGAACCATATTAAATGAACATAACCTACTCAAATATTTTTGAGCCGAAGCCGTTAACATGACATGCTATGTTTTGAATAGGGTTCTTGTAAGACCATCACTCTCTAAAACTCCTTATGAATTATAGAACAATAAAAAAACCTAATATTTTGTATTTTAAAGTATTTGGTTGCAAATGTTTTATTTTGAATGAAAATGATACCTCAGAAAAATCTAATGCAAAATCCGATGAAGGTATTTATTAGTTATCTTCTATTTAAAAAGCTTATCGTGTATTCAATAAAAGAACTTTAGTAATTGAAAATCTATTCATGTTGTTTTCAATGAGATTTCTGAACCTAAAAAAATTGATTTTGATGATGAATTTGATTTTGGCAGTTTGAATTTAAATGATAACCCTCCTAAAAGCAACTTGAATGAATCTACTTCCAAATCCTTACCCATGAAATGGAAGTATGTAAATGCTCATCCTAAGGAGCTTATAATAGGAGATACATCAAGAGGTGTTCAAATCCGTTCTTCTTTTAAAAAGTTTTGTGCTAGTGCCATATTTCTTTCTCAAGTTGAACCAAAATATATCAATGAAACCCTAAGAAATGACTCTTGGGTTATTGCAATGTATGAAGAGTTAAATCAATTTCAGAGAAATGAGGTATGAAAGCTTATTCCTAAACCTAGTGACCGTTTAGTGATTGATACTAAATGAGTCTTTAGAAATAAGCAAGATGAAAATAATATCGTGGTTAGAAACAATGCTAGATTAGTGGCCGAAGGTTTTAATAAAAAAGAAGGGATTGATTATGAAGAAACATTTGCTCCTGTGGCTAGACTTGAAGCTATAAGGATGCTCCTTGCCTTTGCATCTTCCAAAGATTTTAAGTTATTTCAAATAGATGTTAAAAATTCTTTTCTTAATGGGTTCATTTCTAAAGAAGTGAATGTTGAACAACCCCCTAGTTTTCAAAATAATTATTTTCCAAATCATGTTCTCAAACTCTCTAAGGCTTTTTATGGATTGAAACATGCACCTCGGGCTTGGTATGAAAGATTTAGCTCTTTCCTTATTTTGAATAATTTTTTGAAAGGCAAGGTTGATACCATATTATTTTTTAAGTATTTTAAAAATAATTTTCTTGTTATTCAAATTTATGTTGATGATATAATTTTCGGTTCAACAAATGAATCCTTATGTAAATCTTTTTTCAAAAGTATAACTCAAGAATTTGAGATAAGTCTAATGGGTGAATTAAATTTTTTCTTAGGATTATAAATAAAATAATTAAATGATGATATCTTTTTAGTCAAACGAAGTATACCTTAGACTTGCTAAAATATTTTGGTATAGAAAATGCTAATGCCATAAACACACCCATGAGCACTTCTACAAAATTAGACTTAGATAATGAGGGAGAAAATTTTGATTAAAGAACTTATAGAGGAATGATGGGTAGCTTATTGTATTTAATTGCTACTAGACCAGATATAATATTTAATATTAGATTATGTGCAACGTTTCAGTCCAATCATATACTTTCTCACTTTAAGACAATTAAACAGATATTTAAAATGAACCTCTAACTTAGGTTTATGATATCCTAAATCTAAAAATTTTGATTTACTTGCTTATACGGATATCGATTTTGGAGGGTGTAGAATAGGTATAAATAATACATGTCAATTTAGGGCATGCTCTTGTTTCTTGGTCTTCCAAGAAACAAATTTTGGTTGCTTTATCATAGCTGAAGCTGAATATATTACAGTTAGTGCATCTTACGCCCAAGTTATTTGGATGAAAAATACCTTAGAAGATTATGAAATTTATTTAAAAAATATCCTATAAAAATGTGACAACAAAAGTGTAATATGTTTACTAAAAATCTCGTTCAACACTCAAGAACAAAACATATTAATATTAGGCATCACCTTATTAGAGATCATATGAATAATATGGATATATCTTTAAAATTTATTGATACTAAGCATCAATTAGCATACATTTTCACTAAGCCATTAAATGAAGAACAATTTGACTTTATTAGAAGAGTTAGGAATGCTAAACCATCAAAATGAATGATTTGCTATATTTCAGATTTCTTAATTTGCTTGAAATTTACATAAGATCAATTTAATTGCGTAAGTAGTTCTTAATTTTTCTTTGATTTCTCGATTCTTTATGAGCTCTCTTCCGAAATGATTCTACTTGAAATTGACATTACAAGAATGAGATTTGAAGTTCTTTCTGTGATAATATTTTTATCCTTTCTCAAAGATTATTTCAATTCATGATGAAATAATCTATGTGACATGAATTTTTATGATACTTGATATAAGCTCTCTTTTGTATCATATCTCAAAAATTATTTTGATTCATGGATCTTTTTTATTCTTGATGAATACTTTCTAATGTATCACTCTATACTTAATATTTTTTTGGATATTTTACTAAGGGGGAGTAATGATACAACTTCTATTTTTTACAAATACGGAGAAATTTGACACATAATAAGATTATATGCCTTAAAATTATTTGCTCAATATTTCATCTTTTTGTTGATGACAAAGAGGGAGAAATGACATATGGATGACACATGTAAGAAAAATGGTAAAATAGGTATTTTTTTTATAAACAAAGGGGAAGAAATGATTGATGACTTAAGAGGAAAAATTTTAAAATTAATATAAGACTGATGCATGAATATAATGTTGTATATTTGCAAAATCTTTAATGATTGATGACTTAAGTAAAAAATGCTTGAAATTGATGTTACATCATTTCTGAAGTTGATAAATGAATGTAATGTTGTATTATTTGATGAAACGTGTTTGAAATGTTATATCATGATACTTGAATTCAAGAGTGGTTAGTTCTCTTGAATTTAAGTTTACTCTATTTGAATGATGGCATGGATATAGGGGGAGTTAAGGTTAACTCATGTCATCAATTGGTTGTCATCATCAAAAGGGGGAGATTGTTGAATCTCAAATTTTGATGATTAAATTAATTGATAGTTTGATGATCTAACATGTGTGTTAGAGAACGTAATATAGGTTTAACTACGATGGAGAAAATGAGTTACAACCAGATGTTGGGCCAGAATCAAGTTTGGGCATCGGGCCAAGGTTCAGATGATGTAGTGAGAGCTCGTCGGGAATTCACCGAAGGAATCAGGAAGCTCGCTGGAAACATGTTGGGAGATCATCGAAAAAAGACCATAAGACTCACTAGAAGAATGCCAAAGGTTATCGGATTACCGGGGGTTAGGTCGATTGTTGAACTTGATGGTCTTGTATGGTTGTAATCAGTGAGTCGTAGTTAGTTTCGAGTCATAATTGAGTTAAGTTTAAAAGAATCCAAATTATCTTAAGAGAGGCAAATCGGGTCCACGTTTAGGTTTGGATTGAGCTTAAGTTGAGCTCATTTGGTTGACTTGGAAAGGGGTCAACTGAATGTACAAGGCGAGAATAGAAAAGTGTAGAAATTACTTTTTTAGGATTCTCGATGGTAGTATCATCAGTGGGCGGTGGTTGTATTGCCCAGGTCATTGGTTGTACTATCGCTGCCCTTTTTCCAGGGCAGCTCTCGGTGGTTGTACCGCCCGTACCCGTATTTTTCGGATACATTTTAAATTTTTGGCTCTATTTTTTGAAGCCAATTGGGGTCTATAAATACCCCAAGTCTTCTTGCATTGAGCACAAGAAATTAAGGAAGAAAACTATTAAAAAATACTAAAATAATGCAAGAAAAAGAAAGGGGGTAAAGGAGTGAGCAAGAAAGTTTGTAATCCTTGTAAAGGTCTCCCTATTGAGTTATAAGTGAAATACTTGTAAGGGTTTGGTCTTCACCGGAAGAAGATCAGTAGTGGACATCGACAGACCTCGATGATGAAGACTCGGGAAGTGGACGTAGGCCAAGTTGCGGCTGAACCAGTATAAATTGTGAGCATATCTTAACTTTACTTTTTTGATTATATATGTTTTTATTTGAGCTTTCCTTTAGCAAGATCATAACTTAGCTTCATTAAATAGTTTTATTGCTCACTTACTCTACTTGAACGAAACGCTTTTGATTTCCGGTTTTGCTTCAAACGAAAGTTTTCTTTAAACCAAGATTTAAGCACTTGCACTAGTTCACCCCCCATCCTATTAATGCCAATTGATCCTAACAACATTTGCCTAATGGAGCTACTATTGCATTGGATGCATTCTATAATGTTCTCTCAATTATTAAAAATATTATTTCTATTTCTTGTTTGATAGTTAATGGATATAAACTAGTTTTTTAGAATAATAGTTGTTCAATAATGAACCTTAGTTAATGGTTTATATATATTAGACACTTCTCCACATATCATGAATGTAAATACGTCCAAGAGGAGATGAGACAAGGTGAATGAGACATACCTATGACATTGTAGGCTAAGTCATATCCATGAGAGAATGATTCAAAAGATGTTGAAAGATGGATATTTAGATTCATTCGACTATGAGTCGTATACAACTTGTGAACCTTGCCTTCGTGGAAAGATGATAAACTCTTCTTTTAGTATAATTAGAGAGAGCTACCGAGTTATTGGAACTCATACATAGTGATGTATATGGTCCTATGTCGACTCAGGTTATAGGTGGTTACTCCTAGTTCATTACATTCACTAATGATTTCTCTAGGTATGAACATATGTACTTGATGAAGTATAAGTCTAAGGTCTTTGAGTAATTCAGGGAATATAATAAGAAGTGGAGAACTAGATTGAAAAAAATATTAGGACTCTTCGATTAGATCGAAGATAAGAGTACTTAAGTACATAGTTCACCCATTTCATTAGGGACCATGGGAATTTGTCCCAATGGACACCTTATACACCTCAACTTAATGGTATATTAGAAATGAAGTATCATACACTGTTAAACATGGTGCAGTCCATGATGAGTTTCACTAACCTACCCATCTCATCTAGGGATACGTCATGGAGATCGTAACTTATCTTCTGAACAAAGTTCCATCTAGGTCGATAGTATTTACACCATATGAGATATGGAAAGGAAAGAAGCTCGATCTTAATATTGTTAAGATTTGGAGCTACCCTACCCACGTTATGAGACAGAATCCCGACAAGTTGGAATCAAGGATAGAATGATGCAAGTTTGTGGGATACCCTAAGGAAACTTGTGGGTATTATTTCTATCATCCCAAGGAGGTCTATGTTGCCAATAGAGTTGTGTTCCTTGAGAAGAAGCATGTTCTTGGTGGAAACAGTGGGAGTGAGATAGAGTTGAGCGAGGTTAGAGAACCTAGCTTAAGCACAATTCTAGAGTCTGAGTCTGTTCAGGAATCTAGCACACAAGTTTCAACTTTGCACAGATCTAACATAGTATCTCACCCTCCTAAAAGATATGTGAGATATATCAGTAGAGATGACACTTAGGATATTAATCCTCAGACCTACGAGGAATCTATTATGAGTATAAACTGGAAAGTGGGAAGAAGCCATGAATTCTGAGGTGGATTTCATGTACTCCAATAAGGTTTGAAACCTTAATCGATGCACCTGAGGGTCTTATATCCATTCAGCTACAAGTGGATCTTCAAGAAGAAGATCAGAGTAGATGGTAAGGTGGAGACCTATAAAGCAAGGCTAATGGGTAAATGATATCGTCAAAAGCAAGGAGTTGACTATGACGAGACTTTCTCACCTGTAGTCATGCTAAAATCCATCAGAATTATTTTGACCATTGCAACATACTATAACTATAAGATTTGATAAATGGATGTGAAAATCATATTTCTCAATGGCAACCTCGAGAAGGTGTATATGATACAACCAAAGGATTTGTATCCAAAGAGAGTCCATATAAGGTGTGTAGGTTACTCAGAATGATCTATGGACTGAAGCAAGCTTCCTGAAGTTGGAACATAAGATTTGATGAGGCAATTAGATCTTATGACGAAGAATGACGATGAGCCTTGTGTGTATAGGAAGGTAAGTGGGAGCACTATCTTTTTCTTGGTGTTGTATATCGATGATATCATAATCATTGTGAATGATGTAGGAATGCTTTTCACAATTAAGACTTGGCTATCTAAAAATTTTCCCATGAAAGATTTAGGGGAAGCATCCTATGTTTTGGGGATTCAGATCTACAGAGATAGATCCAAGAGGATGCTTGGTTTGTCCCAGTCCAGATATATAAACTCCATTGTCAAAAGGTTTGGTATGAAAAATTTCAAGAGATGTCTCGTACCGATAAGACATAGAATATCACTTTCTAGGAGTATGTCCCCAAATACTCCTGAAGAAAGGGTAGATATGGATAGGATACTCTATGCCTTAATGATAGGGTCTATCATATATGTTATGCTATGTACCAGGCCTGATATAGCACATACTCTGAGTGTCATGAACACATATTAGCCAGATCTATGTTTGGAACATTATAAGGCAGTAAAGTGTATCCTTAAGTACTTGAGACAGATTTAGGATCTTTTATTAGTATATGAAGGAGGTAGCCTCAATGTTGAGGGTTACATGGACTTGAGTTTCTAGTTCAATATCGATGATAGCAAGTCGAACTCAGGGTATGTCTTCACCCTGAATGAAGTAGTAAGCTGGATCAATTCCAAGCAAGATACTATTACTGGCTCAACCACATAGGCGGAGTACATTGCTACAGCAGAAACAATAAAGGAAAGGGTGTAGATAAAGAAGTTTATCAGGGATTTGGGAGTTATACTAAGCAGTGTGGAGCCGATTCCCATATATTACGATAATAACAAGACGATCACTCAAGCAAAAGAACCCAGGTCTCATTAGAAATCCAAGCACGTTTTGAGGAGGTTTTATATGATAAAAGAGATCATAGCCCAGAAAGATGTAGCAATGAAAAGAGTTCTATCTAAAGATAACATTACATATCCATTGACAAAGCTACTGACTTAGGTTGTCTTTGAGCATCACAAGGGTCTAATGGGGATCAAATATAAGGTGATTAACTTTAGGTCAAGTGAGAGATTGCTAATTACAGGTGCCCTACAAGTCATCATGTGAGTGATGGCACGTGTAACACGCTACACAATCTTTTTATATTATTATTATTGATAGATTCTCACATTATATATATATATATATTATATTTATATATTATGATATCTTTGGTTCTATGCAATTAGAATCTAATCGTGATAAGATCACAATAATGAGATCGATTCACTTTTAAATACAGATCCTGAATAATCTCTATCAAAGGTTTGTCGAGAGAGACATCGAGATAGCCGAACAAATCAGTATACTATATACCTATCTATGTAATGGAGACAGCTGATCTTATAGCCACTTGTGTGGGGACAAAAGGATATAGTATATGTGCTAATTGGAGAATGAGTTTACTGATTGATCTACTTACATAATGTTGGATAGTTAATGATACTTATCGTTAGACTTGAGACACTATGGATGTCTTGTTTAAGTACTCTTTTCTTTGATGCTGGACTTATAGGTTTGAAAAGTTTCAGATCTAGTACAATCGGTTATCGGGATTGATAGCTAATCTTAAGAAGGTAATTGAATGTCAATAGAGGATCATCCACTCTCGGATAAATCCTCGATCGGGGTCGTTCAGTTTGAGAGAGAAGAAGTTTTCTGGGAGAATCTGATTAAAGTGAGACTCGAATAGATTCCATATGTGACCTGAGAGTACTATGCCCAATATACGATCTCGAGGATATTAGTTGGATGAGGGACTATAGATACACGATAATTAAGGATAGACATATCTAATGGATAAGATCTCTTGTACCGTTAGAGACTATGGCGTAGTGGCCTAGTATGTCTATAGTTAATAAGTCAAGTGAATTTTATGAGATAACAATTCACTGAGTCAGAAGGAGTTCTTACATGTATGACTCACAGCTAGCTCGGTATTGGGCCAAGAGGGTCATACACATATGGTGGATATTTCAATGAGTAGAAGATTGGATATGAGTTATCTAATTAGCCCATGTTCTCATTGGATGAGACCCACAATTGATGGGCTCATTATATAAGGCCCAGTTAGAGGCCAATTGAGATTATTGGATAGAGATCCAATAATCCAATATTAGTGGGTAATTTGATAGAAATCCAACACCCACTAAGACAGGATCCCTAGAGTTTTTGTGTCTCTTATAAATAGGAGATAGCAGTGACACATTAGTGATAGGCTGCACCTTTGGTCGCTCCCTCTTATTCTCCTCTTTCCCTCTGCCCAAGAGTTATGAGCTTTTGGGCTACAATTAGAGGAGTATCGCTGCAATGATCTATCGTGTGGATACTGCTAGAGAGGAGGACACTTGACCTTCTTCATCCTCTCCATTTAGATCTGGATTTTCAGGGATATACGATCTTCCTAGGTAATTAATCTCTCACATATCGTAGTTTTCGTTTTTATAGATTTTTTTGTACACCAATCTTTGCACGACGATTTTATATACATGGGAAACCTATTTTATTTTCTTCTATTGTACATGTGATGCTCTCCCTCTAAGTTTCCCAACATGCAATACGTGGTGTTATATCTTTTCTACTAAGAGGAGTATGCATCAAGGATGATGGAGAAGATGGTTATATCCTAGAGGTGACCGCAACTATCAAAGCTTTGCTCCAATTTGGGATGAAATTTTGCTCTTTCCAGGCAAAACTTCTTGGATTCCATAAGTTCGATGGCAGTGAGAAAGCGAATCATAGTAGCTAACTCAACACATGGAGTGCAAACACTTCGGGTGCTTCAGAAGTGTGAGCAAAGAGCGGGCAAAGATGAGTAACCAGCTCAATGCATAAAGTACAATCTCAAGGAGGCGGGCAAAGTTAAGTAACATTTGTCTTCTCAACTCTCAAGAGAATGGGTGAAACTAAGTACCCCAGTTGTCTTATTTATCCATAGAGGAGCTCTGCACAAGTTCCAAGACCCTTCGAAAAAAATTAATGAAAGATGAGTTATCAAATCCTCACTAATAGTGATCGGTGCTACTAAGAGTAGATTGTCCACTTCCTTTTCTAACAGAATGTCAATCGAAAGTGGAAGTGATGCGAACCTACTTGAAAGCGATAACTAAGTTGAAGAAGAATCGATGGACGAATTTTATGAAGGAAGGACCACATAAATTTCAATGTCTGCCAGACGATGCTCGTTAAAGCTCCAACAAGCATCCACCTAGTTTAAGTGGTATGAGATGTTTGAGACACTAGTACAAAATAAGAAAGGTCTTTTCTTTTATCAAAAAGATCCACAAGAATCAACAAGGATCATCACAACTTAGTTGACCCCACACTAGAGTCAGTCATTGACGAGTTGAAGCAGCATGGCTGATCTAAGTTTGATTACTCAACAACAATGGTGGAGAGCAGCTACGAGCGAAGAGGCATGTTGCAGCTAGAGCAGAAGATTGAAGATTCAGTAAAAGGTGAGGAGATGCAGTGACTGCAGTAGCTTCGACGAGGAAGTCGAAGGAATAAGTAGGGGAGAATGTCACAGTCAAAAATATAAAGAGGGTGCTCAATGTAATTCTCATGTATATCTATATCTTTCGGGTTTTGTTCATACTTTGTACAACAAGTAGTGGACAAATAGTAAGCTTGGAAGCCCTAGTTTAGTTAGCTTTCATTATCGGTTTCGGCTTGTAAATGAGAGTTGTATCATGTGAACACTTGTGGGAACTTCGGTCCGTAATGAACCATGATCCTTTGTGTGCAACTATTCAGAATTTGTGAAGTCCATGTTTGTAATTTGCATTTAGCTTTGAGTTTGGTGAAGGTAGGGGCCATGAAGATGATGTTCTATGTTTGTCTCTTTTCAATCCAAAAGACTAATTTCAACAAATACAACTCAACTATCAGTTTGATTTTTAATTTCCTTTCCTTATTATCTCAGCATCAGTTTGGTATCAGAGCTAAAGGCTAGAGATAATGTTGAAACTCATGATTTATTACAAACATAGACTTCATAAACTCTATAGTTGGTGAAGGTAGGGGCCATGAAGATGATGTTGAATCCTTGAAGTTGCAACTATAAAGATTGCTACGTAGTTTATAAGAAAAAAATAAAATCATTAAAGAACTTCGGAATAGAAACAACCAGCATGAAAATAATACCCAAAAGTCTAGTTCTTATGATGATACACCTCCTCACCCAAGGGAGTTGGGAAGATTTCGGGCAAGTCATATAGACTAAGATGAGTGACAGAACAAATATAACCCAAAGTTAGATATTTCAGAGTTTGAAGCTAAACAATGTTGATGATTTTATTGATTAGCTTAATACAATGGGAAGAATATTCAATTTACATGAACCACTAAAATAAAAGAACGTAAAGCTTGTGGCACTCCAACTCAAAATAAATACATCTTTTTTTTATGAGAAAACCTAAAGAAGCAAAGAGAACGTGAGGAGAAGATTAAGATCATGACATGGGAGAAAATGAAATGGGAGTTGAAGAGTAAATACTTACCTGACAACTATAGGCAAGAGATCTTTTTTAAAATCCATGATTTCAAGGAAAATGATCTTAGTGTGGATGAGTACATAGCAGAGTTTGATAATCTCAGGTTAAAAGGAGAGCTTATGGAACTAGAAGAGCAAACAATTACAAGATACTTAGGAGGTCTAAGATATAGATTGTCAAAGTGGTTCAACTCCAGCCATATGGTCCTTGAATGATGTGAGCAAGCTGGCTTTAAAAGTAGAGAATCAACAAAAGTTTGAAAAAGGATCTCGATATGGGGTGAAAGATGGTCATATGAGAGGAGAAAATTTCAAACTTACTCTCCAAAGCAAAGTGGTGTCATAGGTGCAAAACAATAGTGAAGGATCGACTGGTAGCAAACAACCACCTAATTCTTTTACTCCAAGTGGTCAAAAATGCTTCAAATGACATGGTTTTGAGTATCTTACTTCAGATTATCCAAATAGGAGGATTGTTACATTGGTTTAAGACCATAGTGATGGAGAAGGAGATTAAGCTAATGACAAACCAAAATATGATGATGAGAAAGATGTTACTTATGCTGATCATGGTTTGCCCATTATGTTACAATATAGCTTACAAGTGTCCTATGTGGTTGATGATGAAAGTTGAGTGAGAAAAAATATATTTCATACCAAATGCACTTTTCATGGTAATGTATGCTTAATGATTATTGTTAGTGGCAACTTTGAGAATGTGATATCTTTAGAGATGATATAAAAGCTAAAGTTGGATACAATCCCTTATCTACATCCTTACCAACTATGTTGGCTGTAAAAAGAAAATGAAATCAAGGTAACTAAAAGATGTTTAGTATCATTTTTTATTACAAGTATTATAAAAATGAAGTATAGTGTGATGTTGTTTCTATGGATGCTTATCATTTGGTGTTAGGTAGACCTTGACATTATGATATGAGGGTATTGTATAATGGCTATAAACACACTTATTCTTTTAAGGTGAGTGAAAAGAAGATTATTTTAGCTTCATTACAACCTTCTAAAATCAGTCCACTAAAGAAGGAAGTTAGTACATAAATTAGAAAGCTAAACATGAGGCATGCAACTTAGATGGAGTTCTTGTAATCTTATAATTTTACAATCAAACACAAATATGGTGTTCAAAATATAGTTACTAATACATTGAGTAGAAAAGATTCTTTATTATAAACCATGGAAGTCAAAGTGGTTGGATTTTGACATTCAAAGATTTCTACTAGAATGATGTGGATTTTAGCTTAATATGGCAGAATTGTAAATCGGGTTCTTTTCAGTGATTTTCTATCTTTAACAATTTTTATTTTTGAGCTAATGTCTTGTGTGTTCTATCTTATTCTTTGAGACAAGTAATTCTAGCTAAAGCTCATGATGGTGTTTTGGGAGGACAGTTTGGTATGAACAATACTCTAGCTCTTATTCAATCAAATTTCTATTGGCTTAAGATGTTCAGAGAGGTGGAGAGACTTGTGAAGCAATGTCAAGAGTATCAGTTAGCAAAAATAATAAACTAAAATTCTAGTTTATGCACTCTATTGCCAGTGCTTAATGCTCGATGGGAGGATGTAAGTTTTAATTTTGTTTTAGGACTGTTAAGAACTCAAAGGAATAATGATTTTATCATAGTTGTTGTTGATAGATTCTAAAAATCATCTCACTTTGTTCACTGAAACAAATCAAATAATGCATCTCATATTATTGATTTGTACTTCAAGGACATTGTGAGATTGCATAACATTCCAAGAACTGTGGTGTCTACTCGAAATTCAAAATTTCTTAATTTTTTTTAGAGAATACTCTGGAGGAAGCAGGGTACTTCTTTGAATTTCAGTAGCTCTCATCATCCACAAACCGATAGGTAAATAAAGATAACAAACAGAACTTGGAAAACTTTCTTAGAAGCTATATTTACAGAAATATCAAGTAATGAGATCTCATTCTTCCACAAATTGAGTTTTCCTATAACTATTCCATGCATCATAGCATGGTAAGAGTCCTTTTGAGGTTATTTATGGTGCTAATCCTACTGATCCTTTAGACTTAGTTCCTTATTCTACAACTAAGTAATTTATTGGAGATGCTGATAGAGAGCCAAACAAATAAAAAAGTTGCATGAGAGTATTAAAACAACCATTGAGAAACAAAATGAGATATACATGCAAGCTGCCAACAAATACAAAAAGCATGTAGAGTTTTAATATGGTGATTTAGTTTGGATTCATCTAAGGAAGGATAGGTTTCCACTAGACAAATTTAAGAAATTGAAACCAAAGGTTGATAGTCCATTTAAAGTGCCTAAGAGAATTGACAAGAATGCTTATGAAATCAAGCTAACTGAAAATTTTGGAGTGTCATCAACATTCAATATGGTTGATTTAAGTCTTTATTATATTGATGGAACAAATGCGGACTTGAGGACAAGTCTTTTTTAACCAGTGAAGATTGACATGAGAATGCCTAATTTGCTACAGTCAGCTCATATAAACCTTGCTGATCCTATGGTTTTCTCTAAAGCTCATAATGCTTGTCTCATATCCTTTAATTAAACTCTCAAATACGATAGCTCATGAGCATTTTCATTAGAGAAGTTAAAGTTGCTTCATTAATAGGTGGTCTGGTAGACAAAAAGTTAAAGTTATTTCAAGGTGCTTATCTTCATGACTAATGAATTGATTAAAGGGGTTAGTTACCAGTTGTAAAGTATTAAATTACAAAGTTCCCTATACATGGAGGGTTGTTTTATACACCAGTACTCATTTTAATATTTTAGAGTTAGAAAGGAATTCAGAATATAATGGTATTAGTAGAAGCTCTTTTGAGTTATCTCTCTTTATATCTCTTAGACACTTCCTTAAGTGATGAGTCTTTTATTTTTAGTTCTATATCCTTTTTTAATATCTTTAGGGTGGTGAACTTTCTGTATCCCTTTGTGATTTTAAACTCGGTGATGAGCTATTTATCGATTTTATGCAAGTATTATCTTGAGCTTATTTTTTTTCAATCTAAAAGAATTGTTCCAGTAAATATAACTCAACTATCAGTTTCTTTTTTGAATTCCATTTCTTTTCCCGACATTATTGGTTGAGTCTATCGAGGGTATATTATTGAATCAAACTAATCTTATAATGATGTGCTGACTTAACCAAACGTCACAGTTGGCAGAATTCCTCAATGCCATGATGGTTTGGAGGCCGAATAAGATGAGAATCATAAAAAGCTGTGATTGGCAAGAGTTGCCTACCTTTTGGGCTTAGTATGCTAGGTCAAGTCCTCGAGATTATGCTAAGAGGTCGATTACATCTCGATCCCCACTAGAAATCCGTTGGAGATTTTTGATTTACATGTCGAAGGGTGTCATTATTTCATGAGAAAATAATATAAGATATTAAGATAGAAGTCCATATTTTAGTATTTCAAAAATTCAAAATCTACATGTTATTTGATGTCAACTAAATATCTCCCTTTCAAATCCCTTACATGACATATTTGATGTCAACCGCACATTGGTCCAAACTACATGGATTGGCTTCACAATCTGAGAAATATTCTAAAATCATGTATATTCTTGATACAATAGTTTCCATGCTAGATGAAGGGGCAAGTGAGATGAGATTTCTCGCTACGTGAAGTACATAGATGATTCTACTCTTATTCAGTATTATATGTTGGGCTCTATGACTCCCAAATTATAGAGATAACATAAAAAGATGGATGTAAGATCCATCCTCCTTCATCTTTGCAAATTGTTTGAGGAACAAAGAAGGACTCGATGATATGAAATATCCAAGAGTCTTTTCCACGCAAGAATGACTAAGGGGATATCGATATAGAACCATGTCCTAAAGATAATTAAGCGAATTAAGAAGCTCACAGGTCTTGGAATGGTATTAGAGGATAACCTGTGTGTGATCTCATACTTCAGTCTCTCTCAATTTATTTTTGCAATTCATTATGAATTTTAACATGAACAAGCTTAACGTGATTGTTCTTGAGCTCCTTAATATCTTGAGGGAGGCTAAGAGCATCATCAAGAGAAGTCAATTCTCTATGTTGGCGAGACCAAAAAGAAAAGGAAGGTAGAGAAGTTCCTTAAGAAGGGCAAGGGTAAGGGCAAACTAAGAAAAGCAAAGGTTGCTAAGAAAGACCCAACAAAGGACGAAGGTTAATGCTTCTACTACGACAAAGACAAGTACTGAAAGAGGAATTATAAAGAGTACATTGAAGAAAAGGCAAAACAGAAACTTGCAGAAGCTTCAGGTACATTCATGATTGATCTCTATTTGTTAAAAAATTATGATAATGCATGGGTCATAGGTATTAGATATCAATAGTGTATCTCATATTTGTAATTCATTATAGGTTCTGACAAGGCCTAGGAGATTGACAAAGGCGAGGTGGGCCAATGATGCAAATGTTGCTACTGTTGTCATTAGTGAGGTCACCCTATAGTTTTACCTGAGAGCTATTACCGCATTAGATGCATGTTATTTTGTTTCTTTAATTATCAAAAATATTTTTTATTTTTTATTTAGTAAATGATAAATATAAATTAGGTTTTGAGAATAATAGTAATTTATTGATTTTAGATAATGAGATGATCGATAGAGGAATATTAAATAATTGTTTATTTATATTAGATGTTGCTTCACTTGTCATGAATGTTAGTGTGTCAAAGAGGAAGTGAGATAAGGTGAATAATATATATCTGTGGCATTATAGGCTATGACATAACAACAAGGGAAGAATTCAAAGATTTCAGAAGGATGAATACTTAGATCCATTTGATTATGAATCATATGCAACCTGAGAGTCTTACCTTCAAGATAATTTTTCCAATTCTCAATTTAATGAAACTAGAGAGAGAGAGCCACTGAATTGCTATAACTCATACATACTGATGTATGTAATCCTATGTCAACTCAGGCCATGAGTGATTATTCACACTTCATTACATTCACTAGTGATTTCTCTAGATATAAATATGTGTAATTAATAAAATACAAGTTTAAAGCTTTTGAAAAAATCAGGAAATATAAAAATAAGGTAGAGAACCAGACTATAAAAAGTATCAAGACTCTTCGATTAGATCGAGGGGATGAATACTTGAGTTTATAGTTCACTCAATTCCTCAAAGACTATGGGATCTCATCCTAATAGACTCCTCATTATACACCTTAGCTTAATGGTGTATCAAAAAGGAGGAACTACACACTGTTGGACATGGCGTGGTCTATGATGAGTTTTACCGACCTATCCATCTCTTTTTGGGGATATGCCCTAAGTTCACAGCTTACCTTCTAAATAGAGTCCCAACTAAAGTGGTAGTGTCTACACCATATGAGATATGAAAAAAAAAAGTATGATCTTAAGGTTATTAAGATTTTTAGCTGCCCTGCTATCACGACTTAGCTGAATTTGCCTAAGCCGTGCGACACCCTAGCGGCACTCTCAAAGACTTAGCTGAAATTGCCTAAGTCATGAAGCAACCCTATCCACTATTCCGGACTTAGTTGGGATTGCCTAAGTCATGAAACACCCAAAGCGTTATCTGTCCACAAAGGGTCAACCCACCTGCAACCTCGTGCGGGTCCCATATGACCTGCAAAGAAGAAGTTGATTAGCTTAGAAACGAGTGACGGACAAGTCCCGACATCTCACAAAGAAGGAAGCTATACAAGCAATTTGTCGAACACCTTGAGTGCAGCAGAGAAAAGAGAGACAGAGAGCAAAACAAGACTTTGACGGTCGTAAGTCCACAGATGACAGTTCCCAAGGTATCGGACGCAAGACAAGTTCAATTGTTGATGAAAGCCTACGCCTGACATGTACCTGAAGCCCCATCCAACCCGGTGCCACTTGAGGGGTTCCAAAGTGCTAAGATGGTTGACATTTCACGTTGCTTAAGCGATCATCGCAGCATGCGAAAAATGCCCCAAAACAGAGTTGTTTTGGGTAGTTTTGGCTCTGCATAGTGAATGATCATTTTGCAGCATTCTAGATTATTTTCGCTCCCATTTCTTATGCCAAAACATATAAAATCAAGGCAAAATAAGCTACCAAACATCTGTACAAATAAGAAAAAGCAATGAATGATTTACTGAGCGAAGATGTTGCGGTTGAGCGATAACCATTCATGACATTCTCCCCCACTTAAACTATCGACGACCTCATCAATGCTTGTTGGTAGACTTTGACGTGGGCTTCTTCATGTTGTAGGGCATCTTCTGGCTCCCAACTAGCTTCTGTTCGAGGAAGCTTTTGCCACTTCACCAAGTACTCAATTTCCTCCACTCCATTGGGTAGCTTTGTCTCGCGACCCGCCAGAATAGTTTCAACTCACTTCTCATGGAAGACGTTATGAATTCTGAGCCATGCTAGCAATTGCAACTTGTTTGAGACATTGCCTACCCTACTGATGATTGGGAAAGGCCCTTCACACTTGCGTACCAATCCTTTGTGCACTTTGTGCCTAAAGAACTGGAGTGATGTTGGTTGGAGCTTCACCAACACCATGTCACCAACATTAAACTTCTGTGGTCGCCTTCCCAAGTTGGCCCACTTCTTCATCTTTTTGGCCGCCTTCTCCAAGTAAGCCCACGCAATATCTACATTGTGACGCCATTCCTTTGTGAAGTGATATACTTATGGGCTACTCCCTATATAACCAATAACCAAAGTGTGAGGAGTCGATGGCTGTTATCCCGTAATAATCTCGAAATGGCTCTTATTGGATGCAGAACTCCGCTATAAGTTGTAGGAGAATTGGGCTATGTCCAACAGCTTCACCCATTCTCGTTAGTTGACACTCACGTAGTGCTGGAGATATTGCCCCAAAAGCGAATTAATTCTTTCAGTTTAACCATCTGTTTAAGGGTGGAGGCTTGTGGAGAAGTATAATTTAGATCCCAACAACTTGAACAACTCGGTCCATAATCGTCCCAAGAACCGAGAATCTCGATCACTAATGATGTTGTGTGGGACTCCCCAAATACTTCACCACATTCTTCATCATCAACTTAGCCGCCTCTTCTGCTGAGCAATGTAAGGGTGCAGTAAAGAATGTTGCATACTTCAAAAACTGATCGACTACCACGAGTATTGATCTAAGTCCCCCTACTACTGGCAAACTTGATAAGAAGTCCAAGGAAATGCTCTCCCATAGTCTTTTTGGTATAGGCAACGATTCTAAAAGTCCCACTGGCTTCTGCTGCTCTACCTTGTCCTGTTGACAAGTAAGACATGTTCGAACATATTCCTCTATATCTGTCCCCATCTTCGGCCAATAAAGAGCCAAGAGAGCCATTGTTCGGTGGATACCTGAATGTCCAACCCAAAAGAAATCGTGACACTCTTTCAAGAGTTCACGCCTCAAATTATTCGCTCACGGAACGTAAACTCTATTTCCTTTAGTGTCGATGAATCTCTCCTGGATCCAAAATCGTCGTGTCTTGTCCTCTTTGATGAGTTGCATCAGAGTTACTACCTGAGGATCATGGTACAATCCATCCCTGATCCTAGAAAGGAAGTTATAGTGCAATTGACTTGCTTGGCCTCCGCCCTCCAATTGTATAGCATTCACTAGTTCCACTTTTCAACTCAATGCATCTCATATAACTCCAGCAGGGTTGAGTCCTAATCTCCCTAGAAGTAGTCAATAAAACCTTACTATATTGTAATAAAGTCACTCATATCTTATAAATGAGTATGGCTAGGGTTTAGATTAGCCCTTAGGGCTTAGTGGCCGTCGCCCCCCTTACTAGGTTGGTATGCTAGGGTTTTCCCTTGCTTAGGTTGGCTATAGAGCCAACCTAGCCGCCACCTGTTCCCTCTAAGCCAGGTTGGCTATATAAGGGGCAAAAGAGTAATTTTAGTTAGGTAAACACCCCCTAGGGCTAGGGTTTAGAGCCCTATATAAGCATGTAGCCTCCACCTCTTTTTATTAAGCAATCTACAATTTTATTTCAGCCTTGTGCCGAGTCTAGGAGGGAGGAACCTCTATACCGTTCCAACGGTTGATCCCCCTCAAGGATCAAAATCTATAGAGCTTCTTCTGGGGTACTATCATCTGGTATCAGAGCAGCGATCTTGCTGCACCTGTAGCCGTCATCCATGCCTCCACCTTCCCAAGCAATTTTCACAATTGTTATGACACGCGCCTCCACCTTCCACCCCAGTAGCAGATCAAATCAATCTGCCGCTATCCCCTATGTTTGATCTTGAGATCTGGTATATTTTTATCACCCACGCCTCTTCAATGCTGCAAAATTTTACCGTCACAAACGTTATCATCGTTGCGAAGGCGAAACGCTGTAAAAATTTTCAGTCGATTATTGCTTCTTGGAACTAAACTTTTAATCATCCTTTAATTAAAACTTTTATACAATTTCATAGATCATCTTAGCTTTCATTTAAAACTAATCTCATAAAAAAACTCCTTCTGGATCTGGACTTATAGCACTGTGATTCTTCGTCACGCAGTGCTAAAATTTTATGACGGAGAATCTGCCTTCCGTCTATTGGCCTCTTGAAACTGAACTTTTGTTCATCCTTTTTGGCCAAAATCTTTACACAATTCCAAAGATCAACTTGGCTTTCATTTGGGATTGATTTCTCAAAAAACTTCCTTCTCGAACTGGTTTTCTTGTGCAATATTTCACCAGCATGCAGTTCTAGAATTTTTATGATGAAGGATCTACCTTTCATCTTTTGCCCTATTTCCCTACTGTTACACTGCCAAAATTTCACCAAACTTTTTACTGGTATTCCCCACATCTAAATCAAGGGTTTCTGCATAATTTCCTTGAACTTTCCTCTAGAAATTATGTCAAGAAGTCATCATTTCTCCGACGTAAAATCTGTTCGGCAGGACTGCACATCGCCTCACTTTTTTCCGCTGAATTCTATCGGATTTGAGTGCTATTTTTTATGGGATTTTGGATTCTCTTTTCCTCATCACCAAAACCTACCATACTTACCAAAAACCCTTCAAAACCCTACCCTAAACTGAAACCAAACAGCCCCCCAAATCAGCCACCCAAATCAGCCTACTTCCTTATCGATCCACTTACCTTTTTAGCTAACTTTCCTTACCGAGACACCTACCTTTGCTGTCATCTATCCCAGATCTAAAATCTATTTTTTTAACCTTCATCTATTGCTATCACAGCCCTAAAACCACACCAATTCACAGCCTAAACTCCATAAAACTGCAGCCCCAAATCTGCCCTAAACCGCAACCTACTTCCATCCAAACTGATTCACCTTCCAACCGGCCACCCCCTTCTCCAAAATTCCCATGCCTCTAACGTGATAATAGAAAAAAGATCTCAATATTATAGATCTATAGGCATATACTATGGCATCAGAGGAGGCAATGGATGCAAAGCTTGAAGCCTTTGGATACCGCATGGAAGAGAAGATGCGATCCCTTTTCGTCGAATTCAGCATTAGAAGACTGTCGAACCCAAGGAAATCATAACACAGAGACACTTCAGATCGGTGAGATGATCCTAAAAAATATGGCCACATCACCTCTGATCTCAATAATCCATGCAAGAAGGTTGACTTCCCTAGATGGGAAGAAGGAGACCCGACTGAGTGGATCTCGCACGCGGAGCGCTATTTTCGATTCTACCGAACCGTCGACGCCACACGGGTGGAGATTGCTGCCATCCACCTCGAGGGAGATGCTATTCAGTGGTTTAATTGGTTTAAACACACCCATGAAGGACTCTCTTGGCAGCGATTCAAGGAAGGACTACTAGACCACTTCGGACCAACTGATTTCAACAACATCGATGGACAATTGGCAAAGATTCGTCAAACCTCTATAATACAAGAATACCTAACAAGGTTTGAGCGTTTGTCTAACCAAACTAAGAATTGGTCTGAGAAATAACTTTTAGGTACTTTTATCGAGGGCCTAAAGCCGGAGATCCGAGAAGTAAAGGCGCAACAATCGTACACTCTTATGGCGGCGATTTCCTTCGCGCATATCTAGGAAGAATAATTGAACCACGAGGTACGAAGGACAAGGGTCACTCCCCGACCAGCCATGCCGAGGCCTACTGCCCCCTCTACTGCCATCCAAGCCCCTGCACCAAAAAAATTGACAAGAGACGAGCTTCGCGAACGATCGGCCAAGGAGTTGTGTTGGCATTACGATGAACCATGGAGCCGCAAACATCACTGCAAAAAGGGCCAGCTCCTCGTGATTGAACCAGTGGAGGATGAGGACAATGAAACATCTGAAGAAGCCCTTGAACCTAAAGAAGAAGTCATGGAGGAAGAATCCCAACCGGCCAACTACGCAGTGCACGCATTGGCCAGCTATTCCAACCCGCTGATGATTATGCCCACTAAAGAACCAAAACTTGAAGATATGACTCTCGAGCCCAAGGAGAAGGATACACCACAACCGGCCACCCGCACGGTCCCTACCTTAGCCGGCTAGACCAACCTGCAAAAATTAAAGATCGAAGGGTTTCTCGAGCAACAGTCTGTCATCATCCTCATCGACGCTGGGAGCACACACAACTTCATGAGTAGTAAGGTTGCTACCCACTTAATGCTCCAAAAAGAAGATTACAACGGGTTTGAGGTCAAGGTAGCTAACGGTCAAATTCTGAAGTGCAACCAAAAGTTCCCGCGAGTAAAACTGATCCTACAGGAGCAAGACGTAGTTGCTGATTTTTTCCTCCTCCCTCTTGATGGTTTTGATATAGTGCTTGACATTGATTGGTCGTCCACAATTGGAGATATTTTCTAAAATTTTTTGAAGCTAACCATAAAATTTTTAGAAAAGGAAAGCAAGTGATTCTACGAGGGAGCCCAGCGGCTACAACCATAACACCACACTTGGAGGGGGTACCAAAAGAAGAATCCAATGGTTTTCCAATTCAAATTCAAGAGTTTCATAAGATTGAAGATAAAAAAAACCACTCCCACAACTTACTGAATTTTTGGGCGTCTCCACCCAACCGAGCCGACTACCTCCTCTGAAGCTGGCCGACCCCCCTATGCTGAATAGGTCAAAACTTATACCAGTTGTTGCTTAACCAGATTGCTTCATACAACCTCAGAAGGTCAAAGATAAAAGGGTCATCCAAGAGATGACATAGACACAGATTGTTCGACCATGCTTATTTCCCGCTATAACACGTCCCTATATCCTTTTTCCTGGAGATAAGCTACTTCTAAAGTGTTACATCCTGTTGAACTCATCATGATTGCTGATGCAGCACTTCCAGATCTCAGGTGACTTCCATGACGTTCCCTAGGATCGGACCATGATGCTTAAAGACTTCCTTGATGATGACCTCCGATCTACGGCCCAAGACCGTGAGAAAATTGAGCCCCTCCAGTGGCAAAATCAAAAAAGGGGAAGGATCATTCGCAGGACTCAACGAAGCATGAACATTATCCCTCTCATTATAAAGAAAGATGCACAACCTTGGCCAAGTAGAACTATAGCCCTCACGACCACAATGTCGTCCACACCAAATCGTGGCCATGTGTTTATTATTGGAGTAGACACATCCAGAGTGGGGGTCAACACTATCCTCATGCAAGATGGCCAACAGCATGAAGAAGTAAAAATGGGCCCTGAAAAATCATCACTCCTACCCACCTCAGACTCAGATCAGGCTCACACCACTATAGATTTTAATAGAGGATAACCCTCACTCCAAAAGAAGGCACTACTACTATTACAGAGCAACCACGTGGTAGCCCATGCAAGGAAGAAACTTTCCCCTGACAAACGTCGGAGTAGAAGAAAGTTTCCTGAGAAAGATCAAGTCCCCCTTCATCTCCAACTCCACCAGCACGAAATTCAAGCCTCAAGAAAGTGGTCTCCTTATTTCTTTGGGCCTTACAAAATTAGGGATCACATTGGGGCCCTAACCTGGAGATCAGATCCATGCACCAGATTAAAATTACAGTTGATCCTCTAAGTATCCCACCTCAAATGAAAATTTAAAGCTGACGACTCAGCTCAAGTTCTTCCAACTGACACCCAAGCTAATGAGGAGTTGAAGACCCGGTTCCCTAAGTTCATGGAACTTCAACCTTGAGGACAAGGCTGATTTTAAGAGGACAGGTTTGATAGGACTCCAGCAGGGTTGAATCCTAATCTCCTTAGAAGTAGTCAATAAAACATTACTAGATTATAATAAAGTCACTCTTATCTTATAAAGGAGTATGGCTAGGGTTTAGATTAGCTCTCAGGGCGTAGTGGTCGTCGCCCCCTTACTAGGTTGATAGGCTAGGCTTTCCCCTTGCTTAGGTTAGCTCTATAGAGCCAACCTAGCTGCCACCTGTTCCCTCTAAGGCAGGTTGGCTACAAAAGGGGCAAAAGGGTGATTTTAGTTAGGCAAGCACCCCATAGGGCTAGGGTTTGGAGCCCTATATAAGCATGTAGTCTCCACATCTTTTTATTAAGCAATCTATAATTTTATTTCAGCCTTGTGCTGAGTCTAGGAGGGAGGAACCCCTACACCGTTCCAAGGGTTGATCCCCCTCAAGGATCAAAATCTATAGAGTTCTTTTTGGGGTTCTATCAGCATCGGCCATAGAGTTTGCTTTTCTGGGCTTATACTCCATTACCATGTCGAACTCAGCTAAGAAGTCCTGCCATTGTGCTTGCTTTGGGAAGAGTTTCTTTTAAGTTTGGAAGTAGCTCAATACGACATTATTTGTGCTTAACATGAAGGGTGCTCCCAGAAGGTAGTGTTGCCACACTCGTAGACAGTGGACCACCGCTGTCATCTCCTTCTCATGTATAGAATATCGCCGCTGAGTCTCATTGAGCTTGTGACTCTCATAGGCCACTAGACGACTCTCTTAAGCAACATTTCATAGCCCACTGGATGACCCTCTTATAGGTTCCTCCAACACAACAGTCTTTAGGTCTTGAAATGCTGCCTCATATTTGTTCGACCATCTCCAAGACTACTCCTTCTTTAGCAACTCTGTCAACGGTGCTGCATGCTTCGAATATCCAGCTATGAAGCACCGATAATCATTGACGAATCCAAGGAAGGATCTCAACTCAAGCATCTTCTTTGGTGTTCGCCAATCCGCCACAGCTTGCACCTTAGATTTGTCCATTCGGATGAAACCATTATTGATTCGATGCCACAAGAATAAAACTTATGTCTAAGCAAAATAGCACTTCTCCCTCTTTACGAATAAAGTATTCTCCCTGAGAACTTTGAAGATTGTCCGAAGGTGCTCAACATGCTCCTCAAGTGTTTGGCTATAAACGACTATATCATCGAAGTAGACGACCACAAACTTATCTAAATACTCTTTAAAAAATTAGTTCATTAGAGTACAGAATGTGGCCAGAGCATTGGTTAAGCCGAAAAGCATCACCAAGAACTCAGATGCTCCATACCTGGTCACACAGGTAGTCTTTGCCTCATCATCTTCTGTAATACGTACCTACCAATACCCCGACCGAAGGTTGAGTTTGGAGAAGTACTTTGCCTTACCCAATTGATCGGACAAGTCAGCAATGAGTGGGATAGGGTACTTGTTCTTCAGCGTCACCTTGTTGAGGGCTCGATAATCAACGTATAATCAGAGGCTCCCATCTTGTTTCTTTTGAAAGAGGATTGGAGCTCCGAAAGGTGCTTTTAACCTACGGATGAGACCACCGCTTAGCAGTTCGTCTAACTAATTTTTTAGTTCCGTTAACTCTGGAGGGGTCATGTAGTATTGTGGTCTCGCTGGAGGCTTAACTCCCAGCTCCAGCTCAATCCGATGATCCACGCCTCTGATGGTGTTAGAGTTCTCAACAACTCTGTTAGTATCACATCTGAGAACTCCTTCAGGATGTTCACCACAATAGTAGGTTCTTGAATGACCTCCCTGCCAAGTATCTCTAGCTTCATAGCGGCTACAAAGGTTAATTCACCTTTCTGTACCCCTTTCTTCAATTGTAAAGCTTAGATTCGTTATGTGTCCTTGGTTCCTCCTCGAAAAACTAGCACCACACAGGGATCGTCGCCTCCCATTTAACATAAGAAGTTCAGGAATGGCATTGGCACCAACTTCATCGCGTGCATGAACTCCATTCCGTGAATCACTTGGAAGCCATCCAATGACACCACCATCAAGTTTGTGCTCCCACTCCATATTCCAACCTTGACGGGGACCCCCTTTGCTCGTCCGAAGATTCGCTTGGGTACATGAACTCCATTCCGAGAATCACTTGGAAGTCATCCAATGACACTGCCATCAAGTTTGTGCTCCCACTCCATATTTCAATCTTGACGGGGACCCCCTTTGCTCGTCCGGAGATTCGCTTGGCCTCTGAGTTTATAGCCTTCATACGATTTGAGCTCTTTTCTAAGATTAGTCTAAGTCGCTTAACTTCGCGATCGGCAATAAAATTATAGGTAACACTCGTGTCCACCATTGCATGGGTTGTTCAGCCATTAAGCTTGATGTCCACATACATCAACTCATCGCTTCCTACCTTTGGTGGTTTTGCCTTTGTGTTCTCCCCCACTTGACCCCATAACGCATTCAACAAATGCATTGCTCCCATCCTGAGTCCTTGCGACGCCTCACTGTTGTTACTGGATTCAGAACTGCTCGAACTAAGGGTGACAGATTTGCCCTTGTCCAACTTGTGGGGATATATTGATGCAGTTAAAGCATTGAGTGCCTGTTTTTGCGGGCACTCCCTCACTATGTGCGATCCTCCACACAAGAAACATCCACCAAACTTTGGGACTTTACCTTTTAAACTCAGTCTCTTGTGGAAATTCTTCTTCTTTTGTTCGCCCCAGACTCCTTCGCTCAAGAGTATTTTGTTGGATGATTTTCCAAAGATTGTTTCTTCTTTCTTAAATCCTCCGAAGAAACAAAGTCAGTTAGCCTTTCTACGGCTGCAATTACCCCGAGTATGTCGGTGACATTCCTCCGATGTAGTTCTTATTGTGCCCATGGCTTCAAGCCATCGAGAAAGCTGAATAGCTTGTCCTTCTCGAACATGTTCTGTATCTCCAGCATTAGTGCTCAAAATTATTTCACATAGTCTCAGATGGATGTACTTTGGCGAAGTTATCTCAGTTTCCTTCTTGCGATGAACTCTGTATTCTCGGGCAAAAACTGAGTTCTCAACTCTCGTTTCAAATCTTCCCACGTATCCACTCGACATCAACCTTGCTGGATCTCCTCCCAACGAGTTTGCCACCAAAGTTTTACATCTCCATTCAGATACATTGTTGCTATAGCAACTTTGGTCTCTTCAGAATAGAGCCTCGTAGCATGAAAATATTGTTCCATATTGAATCAGAAATTTTCAAGCTCTTTAGCATCCCTAGCACCCCCGCAGCAATATGGTTCCGGTGCCCGAAAGTTTTATGGTAATTCAGCACGGGTATTGTTCCCTCTCGTATCAAGAGTCCTTGTTAACACCATCACTTTAGCCATGAGTTTCGTCATAATTGCGTGTAGATGTCGTATGAAATCTTTGGTGTCCTCTGTCAGTCGATCGACTAGGGATTCAACTTTCTCAATCCGAGATTTAACTTCTTCTTGCGAGCTCTCTACCCCAAGGAGCCTTTGTTGACCTTCGTAGAGTTCCTCCAAGCTCGCTTCAAGAACATCAGGGTGCGTTTCCACGATTGTAAGTCTCTCATTGTGGCTCTTTTTCCCGATTGGCACTCTAGATGGTGCCTCCTCCGCTCGCGAAGAATACCTAACTTCATGCTTGTCTTGTTCACTGTCGTGCTCCTCATGAGTGACTCCAATAGTTTGTGAGCGAGTTTGCACTTGCAGCCCACCTGCGGCTGCTTAGAGTAAGCGTCCGGCTTGCCCCATCTTACTTGATTCACTATAATGTTTCACCATGGTGAGATTGTGAATCTTCTTCATTGTTTGTTTAAATTGCTTGTCTGCTCTGATACCACACTGTTATGGACTTCGCTGAATTTGCCTAAGCAGTGCGACACCCTAGCGGCACTCTTGAAGATTTAGCTGAAATTACCTAAGTCGTGAAGCAACCCTGCCCATTGTTCCGGACTTAGCTGGGATTGTCGAAGTCATGAAACGCTCAAAGCGTTATCTATCTGCAAAGGGTCAGTCCACTTGCAACCTCGTGCGGGTCTCGTAGGACTTGCAAAGAAGAAGTTGATTAGCTTAGAAACAAGCGAGAGACAAGTCCCGACATCTCGCAAAGAGGAAAGTTATACAAGCAATTCATCGAACACCTTGAGTGCAGTAGAGAAAAGAGAGATAGAGAGCGAAACAGGATTTTAGAGGGTTGTAAGAATGATCGTAAGTCCACAAATGATGGTTCCCAAGGTATCAGACGCAAGACAAGTTCAATTGTTGATGAAAGCATACGCCCGACATGTACCCGAAACCCCATCCAGCCCGGTGCCACCCGGGGTGTTCCAAGGTGCTGAGATGGCTGACATTTCACGTCGCTTAGAGTGATCACCGCAGCATGCGAAAAATGCCCCAAAATGGAGCTGTTTTGGGCAATTTTGGCTCCGCGCAGTAAGCATTTGTTCTACAGCATTCTAGACTCTTTTTGTTCCCATTTCTTATTTCAAAACACACAAAATCAAGGCAAAATAAGTTATCAAATATCTGTACAAATAAGAAAAAGCAATGAACTGTTCACTAAGCGAAGATATTGTTGTTGAGCGACGACCATTCGTGATACTGCCCACATTAGAAGACACAACATTGATAAGTTAAAATCAAAGATAGAATGAAGCAAATTCATGAGATACCCTAAGGAGACTTGTAGAAATTATTTCTATCATTCCAAGAACAAAAATGTCTTTATTGCCAAGAGGGTGGTGGTCCTTGAGAAGGAACACATTCTTGGTGAAAATAGTGAGAGTGTGATAGAGTTGAGCGAGGTTGGAGAACCTAGCTCAAGCACTATTCCATAGGATGAGTCTCTTCAGGAACCTATCACACATGTTTCAATTTTGGAAAGGTCTAACAGAGTGTCCTACTCTCCTATGAGATATGTGAGGCATATCAAGGGAGTAGACATTGAGGATATCGATCCTCAGGCCTATGAGAAGGCTATTACGAGCATAGACTCCAAAAATATGGTTGATGCACTTGAGGGTGTCGTACTCATTGGTTGTGGTATCATACCTATTGGTTGCAAGTAGATCTTCAAGAAGAAGATCAAAGTAGATGGAAAGATAGAGACTTATAAGGCAATGTTAGTGGCTAAGGGGTATCGCTAAGGGCAAGGTGTTGACTATAACAAAATCTTCTCACATGTGGCCACGCTAAAATCCATCCAAATTTTATTAGCTATTGTAGCATACTATGATTATGAGATCTGATAGATGGACATGAAAACTGTGTTCCTCAATGACAACTTCGAGGAGGAGGTGTATATGATACAACCTAAGGGATTCGTTGTTAGGACCAAAATCGATACTAAGAGGAGGGTGAATTAGTGCTTTCATAAAAGTATTGATTTGTAAAACTTCGTTAATTGAAAACTGATATTAAAAATGAGCTTGACTTAGAGTAAGTATAAAATGAAGTGAGAAGCTAAGTAAGCAGCAAACATAAATAACAAATAAAGAAGGCACACCAATTTTATAGTGGTTCGGTCCACATGACCTATGTCCACTCCCGATTCCTCTTCACTCGAGGCCACCGGCTTCCAGTATTGATCATTTTCAACGAGCGAAGCTCAACCTCCCCTTACATCTCTTCTCCTTTTCACAAGCTCACGAGAGAACTTTTACAACCTTTTACAAGTATTCCCTCACACTCTCCCTTAGAACTACCTCTAAGCTTCTAAAGAAGGGACTTCAAATCTCTAATAAGGTTTTCTCATAAGTTTTTGATCTCAATTCATGCTTACCTAAGCAAGAATGAGTGGGGTATTTATAGACCCAAATTGGCTTCATAAATTAGAGCCAAAAAATCAAACACCGTGAGATTTTGGGGTACGATAGTACCACCGCCAGTACCGATGATATCACCACCAAATAGAGCTCAGGATTCTAGGCACGGGTGGTACCATCGCTTAAAATTGGTGGTACTACTAGGATTCTAGTGGTACCATCGTCAGCAACCGATGGTACCATCGCCCAGAATCCCGAAAAAAATAATTTCAATAATTTTTGTACCCCGAGTTATACCATCTCTTGACCTCCTTCCAAGTCAACAAAATGAGCCTCATAATGGGCTCAAATAAGCCTTAATTAAGGCTTAATTATGCCCCAATAGGCTCCTAATTGAGTTGGTCTAATTACATTCAAAGCAAACTCAATTAGAACTCTAAACTACTTCGATCTAGATAAATTATTACAAAGCATGAATCACATGTGGTCCGACATGTTACTGGTTCATCCGTCACTTCGTCCGACCCTTTCGCGCATCATCCTCTCTTGCGGTATATTTCCCAATCGGCATCTTAATCTCCACAACATCTGATATCCTTGGCACAATATCCTATCCTTTTGGCTCGATGCATGAAGCCTTCTACCGACATGTTGACCAATCTTCTGACATATTCCACTTCGACCCAACAATTGATTATTCCTGGTTTAATTTGTCTCTCCTTGATCGAAGCTAGTCCTGCGTCATTCAGACACACATTAGATCATAACTTTATCAATTGGTTTCATTATTAAAATTCAAGATTCAACAATCTCTCCTTTTTTATTATGACAACTATTTGATGATGAAGTTTAATTAAACTTCCCCTATCAATATGCCATATTGATAGAAACTTTGAATTCAAAAAAATATGAAAATTTCATGCATAATCATGTCGTGCATGATCATCAACATACCTTCTCCCATTTTGTCATCAATAAAAAGGAGAAGTGCAACTAGTAAGTTCTTGAAACATGCAAGCTAGTAAGCAAGCTTCACTTCATTTTGCAAGATATCAAATCGGCAAGTTTTATTTATCTTTATCTTTGAAGTATGAAAGCTAGCAAGTCTTGAGAAGTGAAGCAAAATTTTTTATTCTCTAGATGTACAAGATAGCAACTTTTGCCTCAAGCTAGCACTTCTCTTTAGATATGCAAGCACTTTTGGTTCTCTTGAGATATACAAGCTAGCATTTTTATTTTTCTTTGTGATTCATAAGCTAGCAAGACTTTCTCCTCCTTTGTCATCAACAAAAAGGATAAACATTTAACAAATATTTGAACCATGTAAGATAGTATTTTAGCAAGTTTTACATCACTTTCTAAACATGCAAACTAGCAATTTTGATTTTCTAGCAAGACTTTCTCCCCCTTTGACATTATCAAAAAGAAGGAAAGAATACAATATTGTAATTCTTTTCCCTTTATATCAATTTTTAAATTATAACAAATATTAATAGCAAAGATAAATTTACGTCAATATTTCAATAATAAAAAATAAAGGATCAAGTCAAGAATACCAAAAAAACCATAAGTCATTTTTGACAACTTTTTTCTTTTGTAAATATAAGAACTAATAGAAAATAATTTTAATTAAAAAAGAGAACTCAAGTCATGTAAATCGAGTAATTAAGATATTGATCCAAAAAAGTAAACAAAGAATTTATGAATTTATTTAACATGCCTAAGTTTAACATTCAAGCCAGCACTTTTGCTTTCTTTTGCATCAATGTTCTAATCATAACATAAGACAAACAATCATAAATACAACACAGTCATATTAATATCAAATATTATATGAGTACCAAAAGATATGGTCCATTTAGATAAGTGGCCTCTTTAGTAAATAACTAAAGAAATCTTAGGAGTTCAAAAACAATCTTCAAAAAAATTCTTAAGTTATGAATTTCAAGAAATTAAGAGAAAAGTTATGATTTATTTGGATAATTCTCCTTAATGAAAGAATCATATGATAATAAAAGTTCTCAATTCATGCATAAGAATTCAAGTCATTAAGTTCATGATTTAGATGTATAAGTATTCTTCTTTACTAAATGGTAAAAGGAAGAATCATAAAAAATATTTTGATTTCATAAAATGATACCTTAAGAAATCAAGAGAAAGTTCATGATTCAATTAAAAAATCTCATTCAAATTTGTCAAATCATCATAATCATTTTCTTAGTTCAAGAGTTTCAAATATATCAAAAATAGATTCACCAATAACTAAGGATCCCTTGCTGAAAAATTGAAATGCTTTTAGAGAGTGAATTTTCTTTAACAAAAATATATTTTCTTTTGAGTTTTATTGTTTTCATACATGTCCAAGTTTTATAAAATCATATATCATCATTTAAAACTGAAAAGTAAGCTTTATCTTGAAAATCATAAATATTTAAGCATAATGTCCAAAATTATATATAATAATAATAATAATTTATATTTTCAACAAATAAATTATGAAAAATATTAAGTAATTCATATAAGGTAAAGAGGATTTGCTTGAGTTACTTATCTCATTATTGTGAGCATCATCTTCACTTGTTTGCTCTTCGTCTTTGGATGCACTTTATTCGTCCGAAGTCACCTTCATCGCTTTCTTCTTCTTTTACAACTCCTTTTTTAATTGAGGACATTCACTTTTGAAGTGCCTCGATTGATTATATTTATAGAAAGTTATCATATTCCTTTATTATTCATTTTTATTCTTACATTCATGTTAATGAACTTCCTAAAATTTCTTGTGAGAAGTTCAAACTCATTCTCGTCACTTGAGCTTTTGCTCGAGTGGTCTTCCTTTGTTCTAAGTGTCAAGTCCTTCCTGTTCTTTGGAAGGTAGTTCTTATTTCCATCATATGGTATACATGTCATTTCGTAGGTCATCAAGGACCTGATAAGTTCTTAAAATAGATAACAAATTTAAGTTTTTTACTTCTTGAATGGATATGACTTTAGGATCCTAACTTTTTGAAAGGAATCTTAGTATTTTATTAATATGTTTAAAGTTAGAAAAACTTTTATCAAGTGCTTTTAAATTATTGATGACATCCATAAACTGGGTATATATGCCTCTAATAGTTTTGCTTGGTTCCATTTGATACAATTCAAAATTATGTATTAAAATATTAATTTAGAATCTTTAATTCTACTCGTGCCTTGATGTGTGATTTCAAGAGTGTGTCAAATCTCAAGTGTAATTTCGTATATTAAAACATGATTAAATTTATTTTTATCAAAAATACAAAATAAATCATTCATCGCTTTAGCATTCAAAGATAAAGTCTTCTTCTCCAAATTATTCCATTTGTTCATGTTAGGAAACCTCAGTGAGAGCATCACATGCGCAACGAAAGATCAAAACAAAACTAGTTTCCATGTAGATCAAAATCATCATGTAAATATTAGTGCAAGAAAAAGTCGTAAAACCAAAATTGCATTGTGTGAGAGTTTGTTTATCTAGGGAGATCATATATCCTTCTTTTTCTATATTAGGATGGAGAGGATGAAAAAGGTCAAACATCCTCCTCTCTAGCGATATCCACATGATAGATCGTTACAGCGATATTCCTCCAATCATAGTCACAAATCTCTCAACTCTTGCGTAGAGAGAGGGAGGATAATAGGAGAGGGTGACTAAGGGTGTAGCCTATTATAAGAGCCACCCTTGTCTCTTATTTATAGAGAGCTACCAAAAACCCTAGAGATCCTACCTTAATAGATATTGGATCTCCATTCAATTACCCACTAACCTTGGATTATTGGATCTCTATCCAATAATCTCCGTTGACCTCTAATTGAGTCTCATGCAAGGAGCCCATCGATATAGGGTCTCATCTAATGAGAATATGGGCTAATTAGATAACTCATATTTAATCCTCTATTTGCTGAAGCATCTACCATATGTGTGTGACCCTCTAGGCCTAATATCGAGTTGGCCATGAGTCCTACTTGTCAGAACTCCTTCTGACTCAGTGAATTATTATCTCACAATAATTCACTCGACTCATCGACTATGAATGTACTAGGCCACTGCGCCATAATCCTCAAACGGTACAAGGGATCTTATCTACTTGACTTGTCTATCCTTGGTTATCATGTATCTATAATCCCTCATTCATCTAATATCTCAGAGACTATATATCAGGCATGGTACTATCAGGCCACATACGAAATTTGTCTAAGTCTCGCTCTAATCGGATTCTCCCAAAGAACTTCTTCTCTCTCAATTCAACCAACCTTGTCAGAGATATATCTTAGCGAGAGCATACGGGATATTCCTCTCATGATATCGAGAGTGAATGATCCTCTATTGATACTCAATAGCCTTTATAAGGTTGGCTACCAATCTCGCTAACTGATTGTACTAAATCTAGAACTTTTCAAACTTGTAAATCCAATATTAAAGAGAGGAGTACTCAAACAAAGCATCATTAGTGTCTCAAGTCTAAGGACCAGATATACAACTAGAACTACGGGATCGTCGTCTAACGTCAGGTATTATTAACTATACAATATTTCGTAAGCAGATCAATCAATGAACTCATTCTCCAATGAGCACCTGTATTGTATCCTTAGTGTCTCCACACAAGTGGCTATGAGACCAGTTGCCTCCATCATATGGATTGGTATACAGTACACCGATCTGTTTGATTATTTTGATGTCCCTCTCGAGCAACCTATGATTGAGATTATTTAGGATCTGTGTTTAAAGGTGAATCGATCTCATTATCGTGATCTCATCAGAATATGATTCATATTGCATAAAACTAAGGACATCACAACATATATATTCTGATAGAAGATAGAATTTAGATATGATTTTTCCAACTAAATGAGGAAATCTCTTAGATCAGTTGAGGAAAATCCTCCTATCTTCACCTATATAAATGGATGATGAATCAAGGAACTTAACTGGGCTTCTCATTTTCACTTCCTATTCTAACATGGTATAAGAGCCCCTCTCTCTATAAGAAAGATTACCTTTTTTTATTCGCTATCCAACGACAGCTTCTATCATCGCTTGTCCGTGACGACCCTTCTTCCTCGTCAGCTTCTTTCTTCACCATCGGACCACCATTATCGGCTTCCTCCTCCTCGCCCGGACCCACTGCCAGACCTCATCCCCCTCTCTAGCTTCCTCTGGCAGTCGTCCACCTTGGCTTCTTCCTCCTCTAGGCAACAGCATCGACGCTCTCTTTCACGGCAGTCGGCTCCTCCTATCTGCAGCCAACGTCTCTTCATCGTCGTCGATTGCTGCTTGGTCTCCTACGGGCTTCTCCTCACTCCTCTGCCGAGAGCTCTTCTTCCTCGCCCTCTCCTTATTGGACAGATGGCCCAGATTCAATTCATAATGGGCTTTAGTGAAGCCCACAGCCCAGAACATCACTTATATTAACCTAAAACATAGATTAGGTGTCTAGGGTTGAGATTAAGAGAGCAGCGGTGGCTGAAAATGTGGGTGAGAGAAAGAAGACTGCAGATTGACGGTAGAGGCCAGAAAATAAGAGATCCAGGAAAGGGAAGAAGACAAGGACAAGAAAAGACTATTCTCAATCATTCATATCTCAGGTTAGATCAGTTTGTAGTGGATTCTTACTGTGATCTCTTGGGAATGTTTTGAATATTGTGTTTGGTATTATAGTCCTTGTATCTCTATGATTCTCTTGTGGCTGTTGCTTTGGGCTTGGGCAAGAAGCCTTGAGATATATACATTCATTATTTTGATAGTGGATTTTCTCTCGCTTGTCCTGTGATTTTTACCCTTCGAGTTGAAAGGGTTTTCCACGTAAATCTTGTTATTCATCTGATTGTGATTTATGTTTGATTCCGCTATGTGTGACGGTCTGCTAGTATTTATTCGTATACAAAGTTTATTCCTATTTTATTCCCATCAACTGGTATCAGAGCAGGGTTTTGGTGATATTTAATCTTTTGTATTCGAACATGGAGACCGGTAATATTTCTCGCATGATTAGTTTAAATGAAATCAATTAGATGATATGGAAACTAAGAATGAAAGATCTCTTATATTGCAAAGATTGTATGGACCTTTGCAAGAGAATAGTGCAAAGCCCACAACTATGACAGATGATGAGTGGAAGAGGTTAGATCGAAAAACTGTTAGCTTTATTTGTCAGTGGCTTGATGATAGTGTCTTTCACCATGTTTCTACTGAATGTTCTGCTTACTCTCTTTGGAAAAAGTTAGAAGGTCTTTATGAAAGAAAAACAATTGGCAACAAAGTTTTTCTAATCAGAAAACTGGTGAATTTGAAATATAAAGAGGGTACTTCTATTCCTAAGCATTTGAATGAAATGCAGAGTATTACTAACCAGTTATCCTCTATGAAAATGTCTCTTGACGATGAGTTACAGGCATTGTTACTTCTCAGTTCTTTGCCAGAAAGTTGGGAGACACTGGTGGTTTCCCTCAGTAATTCTGCACCAGATGATATTGTCACCATGAGTCAAGTAACAAGTAGTTTGTTGAATGAGGAGTTGAGGAGAAAGAATTCAATTACTTCTCAGATTGATTCACAAGCACTTGTCTCAGAGAATAGAGGAAGGTCAAAGTCAAAAGATAGAAGTAGTTCACGCATAAGTAGAAGTAAGTCAAGATCAAGGAAAGATATTGTTTGCTACAATTATGGTGAGAAAGGACATTACAAGAATCAGTGCAAGCAACCTAAGAAGAATAAGAAAAAGGGGAAAGAAGTTGAGCATACAGAGTCAAAAGAGAATATCACAGCTACGGTGCAAGGTAGTGATTATTTGATTTTGTCTACTTCTGATGATATTTTTTCTTGTGTGTGCCAGGATCTCGAGTGGATAATCGACACAGGTGCTTCTTATCATACTACACCACGGAGGGAGTTCTTTACTACTTACAAGTCTGAAAATTTTGGTGTTGTCAAGATGGACAACTATGACACAGCAAACATCATTGGCATGAGAGATATCCATATAAAGACCAACCTTGGTTGCAAGTTGGTGCTTAAGGATATGAGGCATGTGATTGACTTAAGACTAAATTTAATTTTAGTTGGAATACTGAACGATGAAGACTTTGATGTCAGATTTCACAGAGGACAATGGAAGCTCAGTAAGGGTTCTCTTATTGTAGCTAATGAAAAGAAATATCATACATTGTACAGATTGCAGGCTAAAGCTTGTGGTGAGCAGTTGAATGCTATAGAGAAAGACTTCAGCATGGAGTTGTGGCATATGCGACTGACACACATGAGCGAGAAGGGACTGTAAGAACTTTCCAAGAGAGAGGTATTGTCAGACCACAGAGGTACACATTTGTACCCTTGTATTGATTATTTGGCTGGTAAACAATATAGAGTTTCCTTTGTTAGTCCTGCTTTATCTAGAAAAATACATACCTTGGACCGTGTCTATACAGATGTGTGTGGTCCTTTGAGGACAAAAACTCATGGTGGATCTGTTAATGTTCATAGTATCAGTGGTGCACTTTATTTTGTCACTTTATAGATGACTTTTCCAGAAAAGTTTGGGCCTATACTTTGAAGATCAAAGATAAGGTTATTAATGTCTTCATGGAGAAAGAGAGACAGAAAGATAATTGAAATACATAAGATCAGATAATGTTGGTGAGTATATAGGATTGTTTAATGATTATTGTAGGTCACATGGCATCCAGCATGAGTTGACAGTCCTTGGTATACCTCAGCATTACAATTACAGAGAGGATGAACCGCACCATCATGGAAAAGATTAGATGTATGCTTTCACAGGCCAAGCTACCCAAAAGGTTTTGGGATGAGGCTTTAAGGACTGCAGTTGATGTAATCAACTTATCACCATGTACAGCTCTAGATGGTGATGTTGCAGAGCATGTATGGTCAAGGAAAGATGTCTCTTATAGACATTTAAGAGTGTTTGGTTGTCGTGCATTTGCACATGTTCCAGACAATGAGAGGTTCAAGCTGGATGGTAAGACAAAAGAGTGTATTTTTCTTGGTTACTCACATGATCAGTTTGGTTACAGGCTTTGGGATCCAAAAAAGCAGAAGATATTCAGAAGCAGAGATGTTATCTTCTTTGAGGATTAAACCATTGAAGATTTGAAGAAGGAGGCACCAGCTAAGACTTCTGCAGAGGGATTTATAGACTGTGACCCAGTTATTCCTCCAGTATATCAGGGTGATGGGGGAGATATGCAGGAAGATGGTGCAGAGCCAGATGTTGATCTACCTGTAGGACATGTTGAATAGGAAGAAGAAAGAGAGCAAGTTCCCACAGAACCTCAGTTAAGAAGATCTTCTAGACCACATCAACCTTCCAGAAGATACTCTACATATGAGTATGTGATGCTTACTGATGCAGGTGAACCATAGAGTTACAAGGAAGCAATTGAAAGTGAGCAGAAAAAGAAGTGGTTTATTACTATGCAAGAAGAGATTGATTCTCTACAGAAGAACCACACATGATTTGGTGCAACTACCAGAGGGAAGTAAAGCCTTGAAGAACAAGTGAGTTTTAAGGTTGAAGACTCGGGAATATTGTTCTCAACCTAAGTATAAAGCTAGATTGGTTGTGAAAGGCTTTGGTCAAAAAAAAGGTATTGACTTTTAAGAGATTTTTTCTCATGTTGTTAAAATATATTCTATCATGTTGCTCTTGGTATCGTTGCTAACTTAGACTTGGAGATTGAGCAGTTAGATGTGAAAACAGCTTTCCTTCATGGTGATTTGGAGGAGGAAATTTATATGGAGCAACCAGAAGGCTTTAAAGTCAAAGGTAAAGAAAATCTTATCTGCAAGTTGAAGAAGAGCTTGTATGGGCTGATGCAAGCTCCAAGACAGTGGTATAAAAAGTTTGATTCATTTATAATTGAAAATGAATACAAAAGAACAGCTTTAGATTATTGTGTGTACATCAAACGGTTTGGTGAGAATTTTATTATTCTCTTACTTTATGTTGATGACATGCTTATCCTTGGGAAAGATATATCTATGATTGATAGGTTGAAGAAGGAACTGAGTGAGTCTTTTGCAATGAAAGACATGGGGCCAGCAAAATAAATACTGGGCATGCAGATTTCTCGTGATAGAAGAAAGAGAAAGATTTGGTTGTCACAGGAGAAATACATTGAGAAAGTATTAGATAGGTTCAGTATGAGTAATGCAAAGCCAGTTGGTTCTCCTCTTGCAGGTCACTTCAAGTTGTGCTCAGAGCAGAGTCCGTCAAGTGATGAGGAGGAGGAGAAAATGTAAAAGGTTCCTTATGCTTCAGCAGTTGGAAGTTTAATGTACGCGATGGTATGTACGAGGTCAAACATCGCATATGCAGTGGGTGTTACTAGCAGATTTCTTATAAATCTAGGTAAAGAGCATTGGGCAGTAGTGAAGTGGATTTTTAGATATCTCAGAGGAAGTTATAAAGTTTGTTTAAGCTTTGAAGGTGGACCACCTATGTTGACAGGTTACACAGATGCAGATATGACAATAGATATTGACACAATGAAGTCCACATTAGGTTTTGTACTTACTTTTACAGGGGGAACTATATCATGGCAGTCCAGATTACAAAGGTGTATTGCTCTCTCCACCATAAAGGCAGAATATATTGCTGCTATAGAGGTTTGCAAAGAAATGTTATGGATGAAAGGATTCTTACAAGAATTAGGGCTGAAACACAAAAATTATGTGGTATATTGTGACAGCCATAGTGTCATCCATTTGTGTAAAAGCCCAATATTTTACTCTAAGTCAAAGCATATAGATATCAGATATCACTAGATCATAAATATGCTTGAAGAGAAGTAGTTACATCTTCAGAAAATTCACACATATGATAATGGGGCAGACATGTTGATAAAGGCTTTACCGAAATAGAGACATGAGATGTGCCGATAGCTGGTCGGCATGACTTCACATTGAGGAGTCATGACAGCCTCCCTTATAGGCTAAAGGGGGAGGTTGTTGGGCAGATGACCCAAATTCAGCCCATAATGGGCTTTAGTGAAGCCCACAGCCCAGAACCTCACTTATATTAACCTAAAACCTAGATTAGGTGTCTAGGGTTGAGATTAAGAGAGCAACGGTGGCTAAAAACATGGGTGAGAGAAAGAAGACTATAGATTAACAATAGAGGCTAGAAAATAAGAGATCCAGGAAAGGGAAGAAGAAAGGATAAGAAAAGACTATTCTCAATCATTCATATCTCAGGTTAGATCAGTTTGCAGTGGATTCTTACTGTGATCTTTTGGGAAGGTTTTGGATATTGTGTTTGGTATTATAGTCCTTGTATCCCTGTGATTCTCTTATAGCCATTGCTTTGGGCTTGGGCAAGAAGCCTTGAGATCTATACATTCATTATTTTGATAGTGGATTTTCTATGGCTTGTCCCGTGATTTTTACCCTTCGAGTTGAAGGGGTTTTCCACGTAAATCTTGGTGTTCATCTGATTATGATTTCTGTTTGATTCCGTTATGTGTGACGGTCTACTAGTACTTGTTCGTATACAAAATTTATTCATGTTTTATTCCCATCACTCCTATCGCAACGAGCACGTTCTCTGCCACTACTTGTCTTGGAGAGACCTAACCTGGCTTAGCTTTGGCTCTGTCATTAGCGCCAACATCTCCATCACGAGCCATGAAAGACGTCGCCAGCCCTCGCCGATGCCGACTCCTGCTACCTCTCCTCCATCGGTGGTAGCCTTCTACTGTCCAACAACAGCTTCTTACCTCTTCTTTCGGCATCGCCAGCGTCTTCTTCCGTAGTGTAACAGGAACAGAGCAACCTCTGCTTCTTCTACTGCAGCCATAGGACCTCCTATTCCTGCCATCGAGGTCCCCTCGCTGCCATCGCCCTCTCCCTTTGTCCATGAGTCCTTCTGGTCTTGATCTCTAAGTCTGACACCTGCATACTCACTTTCGCTGTCCAACAACAGCATATGCTCCACCAATTTTGCTGCGCCTGCCCCGTGCCGCACCAACTTCCTACCATGCCTACACCGTACTTCTCCACTAGGCACTATCGAACTTGCGACTCTAGTAGAATCATCCGCTCCTTCTCAGTCAGGCTTACATTGCCACCAAAGTCATCCATCGCGGTTGACAACACTACGGTCTCCTTTATTCAGATTCATTAACATCAGTTCAAGATCGACATCCTTGATAGGAACTCGATCTTGCGGAGGCATGATAGAAGATATGATTTAGATATGATTTCCCTAAATGAATGAGGAAATCTCATAGATCAGTTGAGGAAAATCCTCCTATCTTCACCTGTATAAATGGATGATGAATCAAGGAACTTAATTGGATTTTTTATTTTTACTTCCTATTTTAACATAATGTGAGAATATACCAATAAAGAATAATGCAAAAAGATTGTGCAGCCTGTCACACGTGCCATCATTCATGTGATTGGCTTGTAGAGCACCTGTAACCAGCAATTTCTCACTTGACCTAAATCCAATCACCTATATGTCTGATTCCTATCAGACTTATGTGACGCTCAAAGATAATCTAAGCCAACGATTTTGTCAGTATATCCATAATATTATCTTTGGATGGAACTCTTTCCACCGCTATATCTTTCCGGCTATGATCTCTCTAATCAGGTGAAATCTTTTCGGAACAATTATGATGAGATATAGGTTCTCTTGCTTGAGCGATCATCCCATTATTAATATTAATGAATATTTAAAGGGATTTTCAAAATTAATACCGATGAATATTCAATATTACAAAATGGTAGCATTGGGGTTATTGTTTGGGATGATAAAGGGTCATGCAAACTTGTGGGTCTCAAGTATGTGCCAGGATACTTGATTCATTTAGATCGGCCCCTATGAGAGGGGTTCTATGAGAGGGCCCCTATGGAGCTTGATTCAATAGTTCTTGTAAATTGTATCACTAAACATCAACTCTCATTATGGGAGATCTCAAATACCTTGGCTGATATCTGATATCTTTGTTCTTTTATTTTTACTGTTTTGTTTTAGAGAAGGCAACCGAGAAGCCAATTGGATTGCAACTTAAGGTAGATTATATAGAGTAAAGACTTTTTATTTTTTTTTTGTGGAAGGAGAGATGTTCTTTGGATTTAGAATCCATTTTGTATGTTGACATCATTTTATCGATACTTAAAAGATCTAATATTTTTTATAAAAAAAATATATAACATTTCAAGCGATATAAATATGTCAGAATCTTAACGCGAATGAGATATTACTTGCTTGATACAACATCAGAAACTTAATGAAATTAGGTTGGCACATACCAAAAAGAAAAAGAAAGAAAGAAAAAGAGAACACACTAAACCCACCATTCCTTGCATGTCACCTAATCAGAGTTTTTACATGAAAGAAAAAGTAGACATTGGCCAACCAATCATGATTTTTTTTTATTTTTTATTTACAAACACTCGTCTCACATTGCCTCGCTTCTTGGCGAAGCTTTATATCATGTCATATGTTACACATAAAGAGCTCAGGAAGAGTTAAACGAGGCTGATCAGTGATTTCATGGGCCACATACTTTTTAACTTCAACAGCAAGACAAATCAATTTGCAGACCTTTGCTTCCACCCCAAACCTCCTCCTACCAACCCCCATTACATGCAATGTAGGCTACAACAGGGATGGAATGGCTGTGTGGTGGCTTCCACAGTCTGTCATCATCCATGCACTCCTCTGCTCTACAAATCTCAAGCACCAGAGCACCATCCTGCCATCGTTGGAGTCTGCGCCCTCCAATGGAACCGGTTCAGGAGAGTGAACCAGCTGCTAGGATACTTGTTGGAGTCTCGCTTGATGCCCGAGCGAGCTCACAGCTTCTGTCATGGGCAGTCACAGTAGCCGCTCGACCAAATGACACAGTTATCGCTTTGCATGTTCTTGGTTCGTTCGTTTTAATTGATGAGGGGTTCCATCGGCCAGATTTATACTGGTTTGTAATTCCTCTTTTTTGTAGCAGTTCGGAAAGCAGAGAAGAGGCTCAAGTCCGAGAGAAGTAGTTTGCGACAGGCTCAGGCATCTGTGATCTCCGCTGTTGGAGAGTTCGTTGGAGTCTGCCAAACCAAGCAGGTAGATTGACGCATATTGCTTTTGCATTGGGTTTTAAGAGGGATTCTGTGCCCCGTTTTTGGATGCTTGCACTTGGTCTCAGGTGAAGTTGGAGGCAAAGGTCAGGACTTGTTCGAGCGTTGGAGAAGGACTTGCCGAGGAAGCGGCACAGGTCGAGGCCAACCTTCTTATTCTCCGCAGGTCAGGAATCCTCCTAAGCTGCAGCGTCTCCTTTCTCGGTGCATCGAATGATCCTAATGCGTTCTTCTTTTGTGTGGAGTAGAAACTCATTTGAAATAGTGAGATATTGCCTCAAGAATGCTCCCGAAGGCTGCTCCATTGTTGGTGTGGATGTGGATGTGCAAGCTCTGCCTAGAAAAGATGGTGATGTAGACTCCTTAACATACGATGGTGAGAGAAATCTATTTGTCCGAGAGACTTTTGAGTCCTTCTCTTCTTGCAAATCACTACAAGTTTATGGAACGTTTGCAGATAAAAACAGTTCCTCGAGCTCCAGATTGACATACAAAGACAACAACAACAACAACAACAACAACAACATGGTTGATGCTCTCTCCCCGCTGCGCAAGTTCTTTGGATCGACTTCCAAGAGAGAAAGAAGGCACTCTTCGAGCGAAAGCATTTGTGAGAAGGAATCACCTAGAGGAGTTTTGGAAGGCCCAGAGGCAGCGAGCACCGCCGCAGACGACTGCTCGAGTTCGTCAAGCAGTGTCATCGGGCGACGTAGCCACGCCAACAACTGGAGGCGGTTATCTGTGGCGAGGTTGTTCTTTCCTTTGCCTCCCTCGCCAGAGGACTCCTCGATAAGCATGGAGGGTGATGCATGTTCATCCTATGCTGAGGAGGTGAAGCCTTCCTGGAGGTGCTTTTCCTACGAGGAGATCTCGCGCGCTACAAATAAGTTCCATCCGGGTAAGGAAGAAGAATAGGTTCGTCTTTAAGCTGAACGCAGCATTTATGGACATTGTTGACGCATTCCATGCTTCCTGTTATCTGCACTTCATGTTGGAGATCAGACAACTTGGTGGGGAGAGGTGGATTCGCGGAGGTGTTCAAAGGAAGCCTTCGCAGTGGCCAGAATGTAGCAGTAAAAAGGTTGGCCAAAGACGGCGGGGACCAGCAGAAGGAGAAGGAGTTCCTGGTCGAGCTCGGCATTCTTGGGCATGTTCAGCATCCAAACACAGCCAACTTGATCGGCTGCTGCATCGAGAACGGGCTTCATCTGGTCTTCGATTTGTCTTGCAACGGAAGCTTGGCATCAGCTCTGCACAGTGAGGCTTTCCCCATTTCATTTCCTCGCTCCCTTCTTCTCCATCCTCACGGTGCAGTCCTGGATGTGTCAGGTAAAAATGGCAGGGTTTTGGAGTGGTCGGCGAGGTACAAGATCGCCATAGGAATAGCCCGAGGCTTGCATTACCTTCACAAATGCTGCAGGCACCGGATCATCCACCGCGATATCAAGGCTTCCAATGTTCTTCTTGGCGCAGACTTTGAACCCCAGGTGGTGGGGAGCATTTAGACAGTCTTAACCATGGCTTAGCAGAATGCATCTCTGCTGAAACCTTCATATGGTTGTTATCAATGCAGATTTCAGATTTTGGACTAGCAAAATGGCTTCCAAAACAATGGACTCATCACTCTGTCATCCCAATAGAGGGCACCTTTGGGTATAGCCATATATATATATATATATATATATATATATATAATATAGGATATGAGAATTGACGCATGCACTCCTTGTGCTGAGCAGGTATCTGGCACCGGAGTACTTCATGCATGGGATAGTTGATGAGAAGACTGATGTCTTTGCATTTGGTGTTCTACTGTTGGAGATTGTTACTGGTAGGAGGCCGGTGGAAACCTCAAAGCAAAGCCTGCTTGTGTGGGTGAGCGACCTGACTTCTTCTGCTTTAAATCTGATCTTGGAAGTATTACTTACAGAGCAGAATGTTGATTAGGCCAATCCACTGATCGAGTCTGGAAGAATAGCTGCGTTAGCTGATCCCAAGCTGGAAGGTGAGTACGACATGGATCAGATGCAAAGAGTAGTGCTCACTGCCTCCTACTGTGTGAGACAATCATCAATTTGGCGTCCACCCATGAGCAAGGTTAGTGATATCTGGTACTATAAAGCTTCAGACTCAAGTTTTTTATGATTCATTTTTGGGTTAATTTTACTTGCTGCTGCCAAATTGAATGTTTAGGTGTTGGGTCTCCTAACTAATGACCGTGATTCAGTGGAAGCACAGATACGGAGGAGGACTCCCGAATGCCGCCAGGTTGATGGGGTGGTGGATGATTACAATTTAGCTACAGATAATTGTTGTTCCTTTGAGTACTAGCAGCCATCTGTTTTGGACTATGATGGAATTTTGTGTGTTGTGTTTTCTTTTTATTGGAGTTTTTTTTTTTTTTTTAGGTTTAGAGATTGACATGTAATTATTTTGATGCTTTGTATTGGACCAATATGCTGATTGTCTCTTTTGTGATGACGATAGTTTTGATTTGAAGATGAAATTATTGTTTTTTTTTTATATTATAAACAATGGTATATTTGGACATTAATTCTAAAAAGAATTCTTGGTATATATTCTGCAGACTCTCTCTCTCATATTCTATTCCATGGCACCAATGGAGTCGACCGAATATATCTCACTGGCCAAAAGGAAGAAGAGGAACCAGAATCTCATCTTCCCTCCAAAATTATGCTTCAATTTGTTTCGCGCCCAGATGAGAGCGCGTCTATTTTACAGGCTTATTTTTACCATAGACATACATATATAACATATCCAAGCTGGAAGGGACTCAATCAGGAAGAGGAAGCATTACAAGATATCAGGACGTTACAGTTCAGAGGCAGAAGAAGAGGTTGCCCTCAAAAGGAGGGCACGACGCCGTAGCCGGCGTCCGCCATGAGAGCCGCAGCGGCTGCGGCGGCGGAGGAGTAGATGCGGTCTTCCTCCGCCTCGATCTCCGTCCGCTTGGCGAACCGGCCCTTGATCCGCGGTCGCGTCTCCGCGTACGCCTTCCGCGAGGCGTACCGGATCGTCTTCTGGAACCGCCGGCTCTTCCTCTTCTCCCGGTACCGCATCACCCTTGCCTCCCTGTCCATCTGGGCCGCCGCCTTCTCGGGGACGCCGCCGTGCGGGTTCGTCACGTCCGCCGTCGCGCCGCTCCCGTCCGGCACTACTCCCGCCTCCGACGACGACACCTGCTCAGATCCGACCCCAGTCACGAAGAATCAGGCAAGACGTCATAGATTAGCAAGAAATCTTTTTCTAGATCAGAGGGTTTCATGAGGTGTTACGCTGTGGCTCATGGAGAAGGTGGAGTGGGTGCTGTACGAGGGCTTGGATGGAGAGAAATCGTGCTCGACGCCGGCATCGGTAGGAAGAAACGAAGGCAGCGGCGGGGCTCTGTCGTCGACGCCAGCGGCCGTGCCGTTGACGGGTACGATACTATCCATCTGGTGGAATCGCGCGTCCATCGAAGAAGCGTACTCCAGATCGAGGTAAGGATCCACATCTGAGAAGAAGTAGTCCGCTGATTTGAGATCCGGCGCTCCCGTCAGGCCCCTGGAGTGAGCATGGCCGGGGTTCGGGAGGATCCATGAGGCATCGGCCCCCGCGTTGTTCTCCTTGTTGTTGCCGTCGCCGGCGCAAACTCCCGCGCCCAACGGGAACGCAGCGGCGGCCGAGGATGGCTTGATGTGGGCGGCGAGGGGCTCCAGGAAGGGGACGATGGGGACTCGCTCGTGGCGGCGGGCGAGGGGGTTGGCGGAATGGATGTCGGCGTCGCAGGACTCGCAAAGGGCAGCGGCGTCGGCCTTGCAGGTGACGACGGCAGGCGCCTGCTCACACACCTCACACAACCACACGCGCTCGTGGCCGGAGGGGAGTCGGTTCGCCTCGTGCACCCGCGCGTCGCACCCCCCGCATAGGTAGGCCGCGTCAGCCCGGCAGTACAGCAACGCCGACGCCACTTTGCACGAGTCGCACCTCCGCGCCGCCAGGCCCGTCCAGTACCCCTCCTTTCCTTCCGCCTCGCGTGCCATCTTCTCTTTTTCACTTTTTCTCGTTTCTCCTCTTGTTGGGTTCTTTTGCACTGTTTACTTTTCCTATATTTCTTGCTTTTATGAGGCGAGGACGAGGGGATTGGGCGTCGGCTCTATCTCCTTTGGTGTGAGATCAGTACGCCACCTAATTCTCAGGCTCTGTTGACGACATGCCTCTCGAGAATTCCCGCTTCTACGCAGGTTGTGTTCCATGCGGGACCAAGTGTTTGTCCATTCAGAAGGCAGGTAGTCGCAGGGGTAGGTTGGCATTTTTGAACGATCGGCTCGAGATGGACTGGGCACACGTGGCCTCTCACACACCACGTAAAATAACAGAAACCTCTCCAAGAAGAACTCGAGCAATCGCGGGGCCCGCATGGAACCTCCTCTTTGTCCCTTGGGTCGCTGTTAGATATTTTACGAAGCAGCCCCTCTCTTGGACGTTAAGGTTGTTGCAGGCAGGACTTCGAATGGGGGTCGCAAAGTAGAGGTTGGGCGTTAAGCAGCCCCTAGGCAATTAATTGTTACTAGGGGATACAATCTATTTATTGTACAGTAGATTGTATCATCAGGAAAGCGTAGTATTTATTTATGCTGTACCTTACTATCTGGGATAAACGAGCCAGATCATTTAATTCTGATCTGATTCGAAAGAGACTTAAAGTTAATGATTTATTTTTATCACTAAACCATAAGTGGTGGTAGTCTTGGTGCAGCTACCAAGCGTACCTTACTTAACTTACCATGTAGATTACAGCTTCGATTCAATATGCTACATTTACCTGGCATTTATTCTATCTTTTATGAATCATTATGATTACGAACACAATGCTACGAGAGACATCGTTTTCAACTATTTGTTTTTGACAAAGTTGAGTAATTGTAAAAGATAGTAAACATGCATTATGTCCTTAACGTCTCTCTTGAACATGTGAGCTTTTCTTCCTTCGGTGATCCGAAAGGGTCCAGAAACTGACCCATTGACGAGCGGGCGACTTGTGCAGTGGCTCGTGATGCAAGAAGTCGGTGGAGGGCAAAATTGGCAACGTATCTCCCTCTCTGACGATTGTGTTGCCGTCACCCTCGGCGCCACGGTGATCCACAACAACGTGGCAAACAGATTAGGCGTTCCCTCGTCGAACGAGGAGGCAAATCGACTCCCGTGGTGTACACGTGGATGCATGAGATTACGTGAGACATGAAACGTTGCAGTGGAGCTAGCAGTTGATACGCCGGAGGGAGAGAGAAAAAAAAAAGAAAAAGGTTGTGAACCCCGCGCTTTTATTGATCGAACAGCAACAGCTAGGAGGGGGGCCGCGAGGTGGTGGGGGCCATTCGGGCACCTTTGCTTTCTTTTTTGTCCCTTCGTTTTCGCTCTTTTGACGTTATAAAAGACAGTCTTTTATTTTACCTCTCGGTTGTCGTTGCTACCTGATACCACTAGACCGCTTTATCAATCACCCTCTGATAGGAATCCAATGGGGCCAAGATATCGTTATGGGCCCATCGTGGTCCTGCGAATAAAAACTGCACAAGAGCTGGCGACAGAAGTGATCTGTTTGCCCTCATTACTCGTATTAGCGTATCGTTCTAAACAATATTAAAAGAGGCCCAACCTGCCTCTCATCTCTGCAACATGCTGCAACCTTTCCAAAGGAGGCATGTAGACTATGTCCTAATTGATTGAGTAAAAATGTATATATATATAAAAGTAAGAAAGAATAATTTTTCTTAATAGAGTAGCGATATTTTTCTCGTGAAGTTGGGAAATTCCTGTCAACCTAGAGGAGGAGTTGTTGGCGAAAGAAGAAGTTGAAGGAAGTTTATTTCGCGATCGTCTCATGGAGTGCTCAGTCTACTTTCGCTGTCGTGGAGCAGTGATAGCTGAATAGAGGAGATGAATTGCGGTGAGCAGCACGAGCCCACTGAGAGCGTTGCGAGTAATGGTGGGAAGTCGGGTAAGCATCCCAGGTGGGCGGAGGAGACGTGCGAATATGCAGAGAAGAGTTGTGTTAGTTCTCCAAAAGGTTCTTCTTCGACGGTGGTGGAGGAGAGGGATGGGCCGTGATCGTAGTAGCGACATTAGATGATCGAGAGAAGGTTTTACTAAAGAAAAAGAAGAAGAGAAGATGTAGTGATAACGGAGTGATTGTTGTTGTCGGATAGCGAGAAGAGGACATGCTCTAAGCATGTGGCTTATGTCATGATTGAGTAAAATATGTTGATAAAATTAATTTAAATTTATTAACACGATATTCCCTGTATATATAGGGATAAGAGGGAGGGAGAATTTCGCTCGATACACAAGTGAGATTTTTTCCCTAAAAAAAAAAAATAATAAAAATTCTTAGTTGCTACCACTAATTGACTATTATTATTATTATTATTAATATTAATGAAGTTTTGAACCGACACTGTGCCACCACCTGTTGACTAATAATTGGCCAGAAACAATTGTTTAATATAGACAAGGGAACTCGACTTTATAAAGCGGGGGGAGCTTTAATAATAATGCAGTGAGGAAGATACGGTGGGAGGAAGACGACGAGAGCAAGATGGATGAGTAGGATAGGGCTGCGGATAAGCTTTCCGGGGGGTGGGAGGATGAGGGAGGAGGTGTATTGATAGATGCTGGAAAGATTCCTCGAAGAGTTGAGGGTCAGAGTTGCGTTTGGACACTAACTATCACATCTCGGATTCAGGAAACGCCGAAACAGGACCAATTTTTATCTGATGCTGCGTTGGGATGACAGTGATCTCATCTCCTCCTCCTCCTATCTACCGGCTTGGGGACATATAGATGCTTGTTGGTATGTGGTCTCAGTCTCCATTTCCTGATTTCTCAAAAGAAAGAAAGAAAGACCTTCACACTGATTAATATCATCAGTTATTTCTCATAAAAGAAAGACCAAAAATATACTAAGCACTAACATACCCTCTCAACTACTACATGTTTTAGGGTGGACACTTGAAATTGAACCCAAACATATGATTATGTAAGCCAATTTGAGAGAAGAGAATTATATAAGATTAACAAATATTTTGAGTTGGGTTACTCTAAATTCGAAAACGTAAGCTTTTTGAGATAACTGATTATTCTATGTCAAAGATGATACAGTGTATGATGAGCTCCCAAGTTTCAAGATAATAATTTTTAAACTCAATCTTATCAAATTTTAATAAATTAAGATATTTATAAAAATTTAAATTAATATACTATGAATTTAATATGTAGTATAATTTATACTTGACTTTTGATAAATTATGACTCATTAATTTAGGTGGTTGAGGGAGGGATTCAGTTTTCAAGAGATAAGGGGAATGAAAGAAGATTGGTTGGACATTCTTATTTTTGAAACCTTTTTAATGTTTTTATATTTTGAGTACTAGCTATTAGTTATCTCTTGAAAAAGAGAGAGTTTCTTTTTTTTTTTTATTCTCCCATATCTCATGTTTTTTTTTTTATCCTATTTTTCTCTCTTCATCTTGTTTCATATCATTTAGTATTAAAGCCTTCCCACACTCTCGAAGTACTTCCTTCTTCTTATGACAACTATAAAATGCAGTGTACCACACAACTAAAGAATGGTGCAACTAAATAGAGATGAAAAGGATGTAGAAATAAATTGAAGCAGTAAGTAGACTGCTTGATTAGCTTAGTACTATCGAGAAATTGTTTTAGTACAAAAAGATACCCGAATACCAAAAATTAGAATTAATTATTACACGACTTCCAAGTTATGCTTCAATATGATAGGATAAGGTACAAGAGATGCGTCTTTGAAAAGGAAAGATGAAGATCTCATTTTGGGAGAAGATAAAATCTTGGATCCATGAGAATTTTCGTCCAAAGTTGTGTTTTTTTTACAATTTAATAATCTTTAGTATGGTAGCAAAACCATCATTGACTACATTGAAAAATTTTATAAGTTGATGACCCAAAATAATACTCAAGAGATGAAAGAATAACTTATTGCAAGATATTTCGATGGCCTATGGTTTATGATTCGAGATGAAGTGGAGATATTTGATGCTTATCAATTAGCATTAAAAGTTAAAGTAATACTTACTAGAAGTATAGCAAAGATATATTCTAATGTTCTTTTTACGTTATTCTTTTAAGCTGACTCTACTCATTATAATACTAATGAATCATACATCCAAACTACTACCAATCGCAAAGGATAATTTAGTCATATCAATGACCTTCCTATTTGCTTTAAATGAAAACAAGTAGGATACTATATGAATGAGTGCCCAAACAGATAAGCTAATGCATGGGTCTAACTTTAGGAAGAAGAAGATGCTAATGAACAAAATTAGAGATATTGGAAAACCAATATATGATTAATACCCCGAGAAGGTTTCTAGAAAATTTACACCCGAAAAAGGTGACTACTTTGGTAATCAATCCATAGAGCGCTTAGTACTCCAAGAGATGATTCTAGTGAATTATGGTTACGAAACAATATTTTCAAGATATGTCACAATATAAATTTTGTTCTCTTGTTATTGATATTAGTAGTTGTGAGAATATTGTGTCTCAAAATATGGTACACAAGCTCAAGCTCAAAGATAGAATCACATCCTAAAAAATATCAGATTATATGATTCAAAAAAGACAATGAGGTACAAGTCACATTACTAATAGATGCCTGCTTTCTTTTTCGATAGGCAAAAATTATAAAGCTAATATGTGGTGTAATGTAGTACCAATGGATGTTAGCTACATGGTAATATGATAAGTGTGCTATCTATGATAACAGAAAGAATATCTAAACTTTTAAATTCAATGAAGTCAGAAGTGCTTTTGCCATACAAAAAAAGTGTTTACTTCTAAACCATTAACACAAAGGTAGGGAAATAACTTTCTTAATTTAAATAAGTTTACAAGAAAAAGTGAGTTATATTTATATTAGTTGCTAAAGAATACACACAGCTTATCGAAATTTCTAGTGAAGTAAAAAACTATTTTGGAGGAATTCAAAGACATCTGCTCTGAAGAACCTCTTCGTCTTCGAGACATTCAACTTCGATTTGATCTAATTCCATAAGTAATCTTATCAAATAAATTTTACTATACGATGAGTCCAAAAGAATACGAAGAGCTGAATAAATAAATTATGAATCTACTGCATAAGAGTTATATTCTTGAAAGTTTAAGCTTGTTTTAGCTCTATTGGCTCTAAAGAAGGATGGAACTTAGAAAATATGCATCTACAGTCGAGCTATCAATCGGATTACCATCAAGTATATATTTCCTTTTCAACATGTCGATAATATATTGAATATTTTTACTGGTGCTTAAATTTTTTTTAAAAATTAATCTTCGAAGTGATTATCACTAAATCCATATTAACCATGAGATGAATGAAAAACTGCTTTCAAGACTCGAGAAGTCTTATATGAATGACTAATTATGCCACTTAGACATTCAAATGCTCCGAGCACCTTCATATGACTAACGAATCAATTTTACATTCTTATATTAGGAAGTTTATTATTATTTACTTTAATGATATTTTTATTTATTGGCATAACAAACTTGAACATATTGAACATTTGAGAACTATCCTATCAACATTGAAGATAGAAAAGCTATATGCAAATATTAAAAAGTGCTCTTTCATGACCTCTACCCTAGCTTTTCTAAGCTTTTATCTTAACCTTTTTAGGTATCCAAGTGGGATTCTAAGAAGATTAAAGCTATTCAGACTTCACCAACACTAACATTGCTACAAGATATTTAGAGTTTTCATGGGTTAGCATCCTTCTATCATCAATTTATTTGGAATTTCAGCATTGTTATAGCTCATCTAACTAATTGCATAAAGAAAAGAGTGTTTCAATGGACACCTGATGCAAATAAAAGTTTTGAACTACTAAAGGTGAAATTATCCATTATTCTTATATTATTGGATTATTCTAAAATATTTGAAGTTGATTGTGATACCTCTCATAAAGACACTGGTAGAGTACTTAGTTAAAAAGTACATCCACTTGTATTCTTTAGTGAAAAGATTAACAATGCAAGAAAGAGCTATTTAACATATGATATTGAATTTTATTCTATTGTTCAAGCACTGCAATATTGGAGACCTTATTTGATCCAAAGGGAATTTATCTTCTGATCATGAAGCTCAAATCTCAATAGATCACATGCAAGATAAGAGTATACTTTTGTCTTGAAGGATAAAAATGAAATATGTAATAAGATTATAGATGCATTCAATTGGTGATTTACACTTCTTAATACTATGCGAGCCCAACTAAAAGGATCTGATAAAATAAGAAATACTTACTCTGAATATTTTGGAGAAACATGAAAGTTATGCATGAAAAGCCATCATGAAGATTGTATTATTAAAGATGATTTTTCTATTTTGTGGAACTCAAGCTGTATACATAAATATTCTCTAAGAAAGTATTATTATCCAAAAACTATACTTTGGTGGAATAGGAGATCATTTTGGGAGAGACAAAATAATACTTCTAATCAACGTGAAATATTTTTGACTTACAATTTATCTAGATGTTATAAGTTAGTGAAAAGATGCAAAATATACTAAACTTCAAAAGGGTAAACTCAAAATCTTTGTAAATATACTCCTTTACTAATTCCTAATGCTTCCTGGGAAGACATTAGTATAGATTTTGTGATTAGTCAACCAAAGTGGTACTGGTTCTGTCTTTATTGTTGTTGATTAATTTTCCAAAATGACACATTTTATTCATTAAAAAAGACCATGAATGCTTCTTATGTTACTGACCTTTTTTCAATGAAATGATCAAACTTAATGGAATTCCTAAATCTATCACATCAGATAGAGTATTAAATTTCTTAATTATTTTTTATGAAGCCTATAGAAGAATTTTGCATCAATCTATTATATACTAGCGCTTATCATCCTCAAATAGATAGACAAAAACTTGGGTAATCTACTTAGATACTTTACTAAAAAAAGACTAAAATAATAAGATCTCATGCTACCTTGTGTTGAATTTGTTTAGTACTCTGTGGTTCATTATTCTATGGGCAAAGATCCATTTGAAATTATTTACCATGATTATTGTCTAGATCTTGCTAAAGTACTCACCTTTACTAAGAGGGAGAGAATTTTGCTATTACCATGATAAAATTTTATGAAGTAGAGAGTGTTAAATTTAAGATTTTAATGATGAAATCAATTGATAAAGTTATGATCTAATGTGCATATGAGTGAAGCACGACTAGCTTAGATCAAGAAGAGACAAATTATTTAAAGCACGAAGAATCAATAGTTGGGCCGGAGTGGAACATGTCAGAAGATTGTCGACATATCGACTTAAGGCTTCATGCCATGAGTTCGAGAATTAGACAGAAGGATTATATATTGCATGAAGGAGATCAGATGTTGTGTAGGTCAACATGTCGATTGGGTAATACACTGTAAGAGAGGATAATACACTGAAGGGTTAGATGTAGCGTCAAATGAACCAATAACATGTTGGATAATATGTGATTCATGCTTTGTAATCATTTGTGTAGATCTAAGTAGTTTAGAGTCATAATTGAGTTGATTTTGAATGTAAAAAGGTCAACTCAATTAAGGGCCCATTGGGTTATAATTAAACCTTAATTAAGGTTGATTTGAGCCCACTAGGAGGCTCATTTCATTGACCTGGGAGGAGGTATAGTCAGGTCAAAAGGTGGTATAGCTCAGGATACGAAAACTACTTAAATATACTTCCTGAGATTCTTAGGTCGTGGCATCGTTGACCGCTGACGGTAGTACAATCTATTACGAGTGGTGGTATCACTAGAGCCTAGATTCTTGGGCTCTATTTGACGGTGGTATCACCTCCGGTGGTACCACCTAGTGTCGGAGGTGATACCACCAGTGCCCTGAAATCTTGGGGATTTAAATTTTGGCTCTAAGATTTGAAGTCATTTGGGGTCTATAAATACATCAGATATTCTTACTTAGAATATACAAAAAGAGGAATAACTGAGATCATAAACTTGAGGTTTATAGTAAGAAGACCCTATTAGAAAATTGAGTTTCATTCTCCAGAAGCTTGAGATTGTTCTAAGGGAGAGTGTGAGGGAATACCTGCAAAGGGTTATAAAGGTTCTCTCCTGAGCCTGAGAAAAGGAGAAAGATTTATAAGGGGTGGTTGATCTTCGCCTGTTGGAAAAAGATCAGTAGTGGAAGCTGGTGGCCTCGAGTAAAGAGGAATCAAGAGTGGAGTAGGTCACGTGGACCAAACCACTCTATCCGGTGTGTATTTCTTTTCTGTTCTTCATTGCTATTGTTTTCGAGTTTAACTGCTTATTACACTTATTCTAAACCAAGCACACTTTCGATATTAGTTTTCATTGAACGAAAATTTTCAAATCTAGATTTTTATAAAATCACTAATTCATCATTTCTCTTAGTGTCGATTTTGGTCCTAACAAAAAGGAAACTCGAAGCAATCAAGTTCGTGAAGAAAATGCCAATAAGCATTATTGTGTGATGATCTTTGAAGAAAAAAAAATCTTCTATTGATCTTTTTGAAAAAAAGAATGTTCTCCAGCATAAACTTAAAACAACAATAAAATTGGAGTACTCAAGAGAATTAGCAACAATGTTGATAAGATCGAACTTGTTCCAAACGTTCATACTTGCTCCACATTTAATATTTAGGATTTAATATTTTTCTATAACAATAATGATGACAACTCATGGATGAGTTTTTTCTCACCTTGGGAGAATGAGCATTGATTGCTCTTAAGTTCCAAGATAATGAATTTTAAGCTAAAGTATATCAGATTTATAAAAAAACAATTCAGATAATTATGAAAAATTTAAAACCATCAAACTAATGCATCATGAATTTAATATATATTATAATTTATGCTTGAACTTTAGTAAATTATGACTCATTAATTAAGTGATTAAGGGATTTGATGTACAAACAATATGTAAAAGGGGAAGGAAAGAAGATTAATAGGACATTCTTGTTTTTAAAACCTCATCAAACTCTTGTGTTTTGAGTTATTAGCTCTTAGTTATCTTTATAAAAGAATTTTCTTATTTAATTTCTATCATATCTAGCCTTTTTTTTTCTGGCCCACTTTTTCTCTTTTTATCTTGTTGCACATAAAAAAAAAACTGAATAATATATCATTTAATTTATAATATATATTGTCAAATGAACTCAAGTTTCATGAGATTAAGATGACAGAGAATGTTAAAGAATATAAAATGATCATGTCTGTTCTTAGAAATTTAAGAACATCTTGGAAGGAGAGGTACTCGGGGATCTATCAATTTTAATTTGTCAAAAAAAAAAAAAAAAAGGTTAATATCTTAATTGACACATGCACTAGGTCAGAGATCCATCAATTGGACCTATCGACATCTTAAATTCTCAATCATACAATAAATTCTAGCTTTTTAGTAGATGACACTATTAAATAAAAATTAATTAGCACAACCTTCCGTGTCCATTAAGCATCCGTACCGACCATTGTTAACTTGTATGCATATCAACCATCTGAACTTTAGTCGTAATATCCTCGTTGCCTAATTATAAATTCATGGATGATTCGGCCATGAATTATATAACTTATTAGGAGGTAAGATAGGTTCAACATTTGATATTAGGATTCATTATATCCCTACAATGTTTGTTTTGCTCATCAAAGCTTACGAGGTAAGCTGTGAGGACACACACTCCTTACGACTAAATACATTTGCATGCAAGTCTTTTTCACTCATCATTCATTTTCCTTAGTGCAATCAGCATCCTTTATTTAATGCCTAGCCCGAGCCCGGACATCCAAACATGCCCATTACATATTATTTTCTAGGCTCACAGGGGTGTGCTTAATTAAAGACTGATGTCATTTTCACTCATCTATTATTATCATTATTATTCCTAATAATAAAAAGACTAAAAGAAATATATACTCGATGTTTAAGCCACTACTTCAGCGTGTAGATTTCCGTTGGAAAACTTCATGATTTCAATAGGGAAAAGTCTTACGTCAGTTAGGCACGTGATCCTTTATAATTAGATAAAGATATATAATAAAATTAATTAGATATTAATGAGAGATATTAGTCAATAGAAAATAAATATATATATATATATATATATATAGTAAGATTCATTAAGGGATGTTTTTGATAGAAGGAACTCTCATAATAATTTATTCTAAACTCGTTGCTGTCGCTTATAAATAGATAATACATCCTCTAAATTTAATAAGGTGAATAAGGGAATATATAATTGAGAAATATGATTATTTTCTCATCCTTCCTAAAATCATCAATAGCACAGGTCTTATTAAAATATAGGAAGGAGGAGAAAGAGTTCTAGTTCTTTTCTTTTCTTGTAGTTCGATATTATTGTGATCTTCAGATCCAGAGAATGATGCTTTTGCATATTAGATAGAGATATTCTCAGATGACGTCAAAAGGTATGCATTGTGAAACCAATCTAATGTCATTTGATTTTAGTCCTAGCCTGAAAAATTTTTCGCATAACTTATAGCATATTACATATTTTATGTTTACAATTGGTATCAGAGCCTAGGTCCTTAAGATCAAATACATTAGATCTGTTATTTGTATTTATGATGCTTTAATGATCTAAATGTTTTATCGATCTAAATTTCTATCTATTTCGTTTTGTCGCTTGCTTGCTATGCACTAAAGGCAGTCAGAGCAACCTTTCTATATATGACATGTGGATCTGCTTGCGATAGCAGCTGCAATGAGCAATGTGTGCGCATTGCAACAGCAGAGGACAACCGCGACGGCCATGCCAATGATGGCCTAGGCCGAGCGCTAGGCTGGTCGCCCAGGTAGCAGCCACATGCTAAAGGCGATAAGCAAGCGACGATCGCATAGACGACAGCCACATCCAAGAGGCGACCACATGCGGGTAAAAGCCACATCCAACGATAGCCATGCGCTGGCAACTGCGCACAGACAGTCATGGTCATACGCAAGCGGTAGTCGCATCCTAGCAGTGGGTGCGCGAGCAAAGGCCACACAAGCGATGTCGCATAGGCGATGGTGACGGGGTTGGCAAAAGCAGGGTTAGAGTTTTTTCATAAAAAAAAATTATAATTATGTCCTTTTATATTTTATTAATATCTTTTATTGCTTTAACAATTGTACCCTTTATAAATCTAATAAGTTTGCCTTTTGTCTTGTCATAAAGTCATTATTTTTTTTGAGAATTTTTTATTTATCTTCATAATTATAAAATTGATTAATATAATAATTGAATTTGATCATGATTATATTTTGATTATTTATTGATTAAATTTAGTTTTGATTAGATTTAAAAATGATTAAATCTTGATCAATTTTTATTATTTTAATCAATTTGTTTAGTTGGGCTGATGTTTAGCCCAATTCTGGGCTTGCCTAATTAAATAAAAATGATTAGTATAATTTCATATTACAAATTTTTTTTTTATAGTTTTCTCATATGATTGTATGTTAAATAAAATCTAATTATTATTTTGAATATTTGTTCAGTTATTCACATGTCTATGTTTGATATTGTGAAATAATATTTATCATTCACATCAAGGGATTTATGTGTTACCATGATTATAATTATCATATAAGTTTTTTCTACTGATTAATATTTAATAATTCTTATGGATATTATTCTATTATTTAACTATTTTAACATAAATTAGATTAAAAAATTTGATAAATATTATTTATAATTCATCTCCCCAAGTTTTACCTAACCGGTAGCTACCAAAGTGGCCTAGGATGATAGGCTTATAGGGTATGAAATATAATAATATTTTATTATTTATAGGATAATTTAATTTATATTTTATATTATTGTATTGGTCTTGTAGTTACCAAAGTGGCTTATATCAATGATTTATAAAATTATATTAAGTTACAATTCTAAATGACATTAAGAAAATCAATATTCACAATGACATACATAATTAGGAGATTTAGAGAATCCAAAATGATAATTTATTTAAAATAATTATGTGATGGGTTAGGATGGTATACCTTGTAGTTTAGAATTGTATGCCTAAAGGTAGCAAAACTATTCCATAAGGATGATATCAGTCCTCCATAAATGATCTCGAGTGAACGTAATATATTTTAATATTTTACTCAAAGGTTAAATATCAATGATATTAATAGTTCATCATATTTTGACAAACTTAAAGCATTAATATTATTTTCTATTATATAGTGGTACTTCCGTCTATACATTCTCAAGCTTCAAGTGTCCCTATACGTACTCGATCAAATTATTTAGAATAGTTAGAATGTGTGCAATTAACACTAGATATTTTATATCTTGACTTGGCATTGCTTATTGAGAAGCCCGTCAAATTAATTGATAAAAGTACTATGGAGTAAGTCAATGAAATGAAGGCTTGGGAAAGATCTGATAGGCTTAGTTTAATATTTATAAGAATGATAATTATAAATAACATAAAGACTTCATTATCGATTACAACTAGCGTACGAGAATATTTAAAAATTATTGAAGATAGATTTAAATCTGCTGATAAGTCATTGGCTGATACACTAATGAAAGAATTGACTACGACTTAGTATGATAGTTCTCAAGGAATTCAGGATTACATCCTCAAAATGGCTGATAAAGCTGCAAAACTTAAAACATTGGGAATGAATATAGATGAATCTTTCCTCAGTTTGGTTTAAGATTCACTACAATACAAATAAGTATAAGTGAGACTTAAATGAGTTAACAAGTATGTGTGTTCAGGAAGAATTAAGATTAAGGCAGAAAAGTTCATATAATGTTATGACTACTACTCAAAGAGCTAGTAACAAGAAAAAAAAATTGAAGCATCATCCATCAAAGAAATTTTTCTGATTTAGAAATATTAAATAGATTAATAAAAAGAAGCTATTATAGTAAAGTGCTTCTTTTATGGTAAGAAATGACATGTAAATAAGAACTGCATTAATCATAAGATCTGGTTCGAAAAGAAAGGTATAAACCTGACCTTTTTATGTTTCAAATCAAATATTACATAAGTTCTCTCTAATACATGTGGATTGATTTTGATACTTCAACTCATATTACTAATAATATGCAGGGATCCATTTTAATCCGAAAACTAAAAGAACATAAAAGATTCATACTTATGGAAAATCGTCTCAAAGCGAAAGTGGTATTAGTGAGAACTTATCACTTACACCTAGAGATAGGTCATTTGATGGATCTTGTTGACATATATTTTGTTCCTACTATTTCTAGAAATTTAGTTTCTCTATCTTGAATTGATGAGTTAGGATATTATCTTTCTTTTAGTAATGGTAACCTAAGTATATTTTACGATTCAATAAATGTTTGTTCTATAATTTTATGTAATGGTATGTACAAAATTAATTTGAATATTAAGTTTACAAAGACATTATTCACTCTGCAATCAAGTGTTGGATTAGAACATAATTTCAATAATGAAAGATCTTCTATATAGTGACATAGACGTTTGGGATATATATCCAAGGAAAGAATTGAAAGATTAGTGAAGGATAATATTTTAAAAATTTTAAACTTCACTGTTTTTGAGTTTGTATAGATTGTATTAAGGAAAAATAAACTAAGCATACAAAGAAAAATACCATAAGAAGTAAACAACTTCTTAAAATTATTCATATTGATATATGTGGAACACTACATATTCTCTGTTTTAGTGGAGAAATATATTTCATCACATTTATAGATGACCTGTCCAGATATGACTATGTTTATCTAATACATGAAAAGTCTAGATCGTTGACATTCTTGAAGTGTACATAAATAAGGTTGAAAGATAATTAGATAAAAAAGTTAAAATTATCAAATTTGATAGGGGTATTGAATTTTATGATAGATATGATAAATCCAGTTAGAATATTGGTCTATATGCTAGATTCCTAGAACAACATGGTATTTGTGTTCAGTATACATTACCAGATGTATCACAATAAAATGGTGTTGCTGAAAGGTGAAATCGCACTATTCTAGATATCAGTAGGAGCATGATGAGTTATTCCTCTATACCAGAGTTAATTTGGGGTGAAGCATTTAGGACAACTATGTATATCTTGAATAGGGTACCTAATAAATCGGTTCCATCAACTCCATTTGAGTTATGGATTGGTAGGAAATATAATTTGAACATTTACATATTTGGGAATATCCTACAGAGATAAATAGTATTCAATCCACATAAAAAGAAATTAGATCTAAGAATTATTTATGGATATTTTACTGGTTATCTAGAAAAGTTCAAGGGATACAGATTTTATTGCCCTAATTATAATACGAGGATAGTAGAATTTAGTAATGTAAGATTCCTAAAAGATAACAAAATCAGTGAGAGTCAAAAGTCTCGAAGAATCAATTTTGATATTGAGGAGATTTATGTTAATTCTCCCGTATCCTATTCGAGAAATTATTGTTCCTCAAATCAATAAGAGAATTAGTGAGGATGAATAATAAAATAACATCAATAAACTTTCACATGATGTTTATATTATCGTTGATGATCTTATAGAACAATCACAATTGACAGTTTTAAGAAGATCTCAAAAGAAAAGGAAACATGTCATTTCTGATGATTATATGATATATCTATAAGAATCAGATTATGATATAGGAATAAAAAGAGACCCCTTATCATGTTAACAAGCCATAGAAAGTAACGATTTTGAAAAATGGTGTGATGCAATAAAAGAAGAGTTAAAATCAATAGACAAAAATGATGTTTGGGAACTTATTGAATTGCCCAATAATTGTAAAAGAGTCGGTTATAAATGGGTCTTTAAGACAAAACATGACTTAGTGGATAATATTAAACGATATAAAGCCAGACTTGTGGCTAAAAATTTTTCTTAGAAAGAATGCATTGATTACCATGAGACATTTTCTCTAGTTTCTAGAAAAGACTAATTGAGGATCATCATGACATTAGTAACTCATTATGATCTTGAGTTACACTGGATAGATGTGAAAATAATATTTCTGAATAAGAATCTAAATAAGAAAATTTATATGAAATAACTTGAAGGATTCATAGAAAATGAACAATAAAGTTATGCTAGTAAACTTAAGAAATCCATTTATGGTCTTAAACAAGCTTCTAGACAATGATATATAAAGCTTAATGATACCATTAATTTCTTCATATTTTAGGAAAATATTATTAATTAATACATATATCTGAAGGTTAGTGGGAGCAAATTTATTATATTGGTTATATATGTGGATGATATTTTACTCTCTAGTAGCGTTCTTGGTTTATTGCACGAGACTAAAATATTTCTCAATATAAACTTTAAGATGGTTGATATAAATGATACATCTTATTTGTTGGCATTGAGATATTTAGGAATAGATCTCAAGGATTGTTAGGACTATCTCAGAAAGGATATATTAATCGTATCTTGGAGAGATTTAATATGCAGTTTTGCTCAACCAATGATACACCTATTACTAGTTGTAAAAAATTCAGTTAAAATCAGTACTCGAAAAATGACTTAGAAAGGAATTAAATGAAGAATATTCTTTATAGGTGTATAATTGGAAGTCTATTATATGCTCAAACTTATACAAGACCAGATATTAGTTTTGCAGTTTCAATACTGGGTAGATACCAGAGCAACCCAAGAATAAAACACTGGACAGCTACAAAAAAAGTAATGAGATATCTGCAGGGGACAAAAGATTATATGCTCATATATAGGAGATCAGATCAGCTTGAAGTGATAAGATATTAAGATGCTGATTTTGTAAATTACCTTAATAGTTGGAAATCCACTTCAAGATTTGTGTTAATGTCAACTGGTGGGGTAATTTCTTAGAAAAGTACAAAGCAATCGCTTATTACAATATTAACAATGAAAGTTGAATTTGTGACATGCTTTGAGGCCACAAATCAAGTTTTATGATTGTAATTTTTTTTCTTCAGGACTTGGTGCAGTCGACTCAATTGCTAGACCGTTGAAGATAATTTGTGATAACATCATAACAGTTTTCTTCTCTAAGAATGACAAGTACTCTAGTCATTTCAAGTATCGAGATAAAGTATATGATGGTTAGAGAAAGAGTCCAGAAATAATAAGTGTTAATTGAGAACTTGAGCACTACTATGATGATTGCTGTTCCGTTTGCTAAAGCTTTACAGTAGAAAATATTTAACCATAAAAAATATGATGATGTATGTTTAAGTGAATGTTATCATTGATATTTCTTTTACATAATTAAAGTTATTTATTTCTGTTATCCTGTTTATATTTAAGTTTATGTATATTATGATTGAATGTAATGACAAGATTATTTTAACAAGACAAATTATATGGGTCATTATAGACTATATAAAGAAAGACTAACAATATTATGATACATAAAAGGAAGTGTAATATTGATGACATACAATCACTATGACTCGTATTATTATGCTTATTTGACTTATTGGTTTATTTTAAAATTCATGGTCATGTATAAAATGTTATTCAAAATTTTCAGAGTTCAATTATGTAAAATAGTTTTTAAACAAATTTTATTTTTTATTTTGATTTTAAACATCAATTGATGTAAACATCAATCGAAAAGCAATCTAACTCACTATGAAATACATCATTTTGAGTTTGTGCATTAATGATCATGCAGATATAACTCACAATATGAAGTACATCATTATAAGTTTGTGCATTAATGTTCATGCAGATATATCTTTTTTGTTCATATAAAATTTTAAATATTATTTAAATTCTTAATCACGATTGTACTGATAATATATATATATATATATATAGTATAAACATAGAATTCTGTCCTTACTAACTACGAATATTTGTTTCATATCTTAAATCAAACGTTAGCAGATCCTAATATTCTAGTACTAGTACTTATAAAGGAAAGATGTCATCCTTAATCCCATTACACAAAAGATATATATATATATATATATATATATATATAAGAATTGCTCAACATCTACTTTTTGGTATGATCTTTAATTGTTAATCTATAATAGATTTTTCTTGTGAATTTTTATTCTTCTCTTCCTTTCTAACAAATGATATCAAGGTCAAAAGCTTCCGTGACTAGAGACTCAAGAAGGATGAGTAATAAAACTTGAAAGTAGCTTCAAGTAAAAGTATTTTATCTCCACGAGATGCAAAAGTAAATTAAATACTTAGCAAGGGAGATATTATTGAAATTAAGAAGTATTTTGGGATTCTTAGATTCAGTGTCCTAATAGGATAAGGAATTTTAGTACAATAAGTTCTAGTGAAGAAAGTAAACTCTAATAATTAAGATTTAGTTCTTCTACAAATATCTTATGTATCTCTGAGTTTTGGTAAAGATAGATTAAGATGAATATTTTAGTGCTCCTAAATTTCTCTGGAGGGTATCCAAAGAGGATGCTTTCTAGGTTATCTGAAGAGATTAAAAGAAAATGTATAATTTTTTTGAGATTTATGTGAGAGGGTGTATAAAAAATTAAAAATAAAATACTTATAATTAATCTCATATGATGAAGAAATTTAATTTTTTTTATATAGATAGATGAAAGTTACCTAATCATGTTAAATCTTCAATTGATTTTTTAATGTATTCTTTAGTGAAGAAAGTTCTAATGCATTGATTTAATCACCATATTGTTCGATTATGTGGTCCTATTTAATTAAGTATGATATATCATGGATATGATTAGATTATGATTATAGTTATTGGCCAATAGAGAAGAAGTTCAATTAGATTCTTTAGAAGACTTAAAAGGATAAGAAGATAGGAGAAAATGAGTCTAGTTTTCTTTGCAGATTGACATTATCGCATATCTTAGATCCGACGATGGTGCACTAATAGATCAGATAAAGTTTTTTCTGAATAGCACCATCAAAATGTATGCATCGTATTAATATTTTAGATCCATTATTATTTGATTTTAGATTCTAGCATGAATATTTTTTCACATAATAGATAGTATATTATGAATTTTATGCTAACAATTAGTATTAGAGCTATAGTTTTGAAATCAAATACTTTGGATCTATTTGTTAACATATTTTGCTCACGAGAAGATGTTAATCAAATTTTATTTACGATGTTAATCAATTAGTATTTGAGAGTTTTCTCATATGATTTATTGATTGCATATGGTAAACAAAATCCTTATTGTTCTTGGATTTTTTTTTTTTGTTATTCACATTCATATGTTTAAAATTATGAAATAATATTTATCTTTCACATAAAGTCCTTTCATGATTTATGTGTCATTATAATTACAGTTATTATATTATTTTTTTATGTTGATCAATATTTAACAATTATTATGGTAGTTATTCTATTATTAAACTATTTGAGTATAAATGAGATAAGGAAACTTGATGAATATTATTTGTAATTCATCTTCCTAAGTTTTATCTGATCGATAGCTGCCAAAATAGCTTGAGATAATAAACTTATGAGATGTAAATTATAATAAAGGTCTTGTTATTTATAGGACATTGGACTGTATTTTATATTCTTGTATTGATCTAGTAGCCACCAAAGTGACCTGAACCAATAACCTATAAGATACATTATGGAATTGGTTCTAAATGATATTAAAGAAAATAATATTTACAATGTCACACATAATTAGGAGATTTAGATAATCCCAAATGAAAAACTATTTCGAATAATTATGTGGTGGGGTAGTATGATACTATTTTGGATATCCTTGTAGTTTAGCATTATACACCCAAAGGTAGTAATAATATTTCACAAGAATGGTATCAATCATTTATAAATAATTTTGTATTAACACTATATATGTCAATATTTTATCCAAAGATGAAATAAAGATGATATCAATATTTTAACATCTATTAAAAACTTAAACCATTATATTATTATAATAGTACTTCCTTTATTCTTGTAATGTCCATATAGTATTTGGAATATATGGTTTAAGCATATGCAATTCTGTAGAATAAATAATTGAGATATTTGATCAAAAAATACCTAAAAGACTTAATGTTATGATAATTACTAATAATATTTAGACTTCAATATAACTAATGCATATGAATATTTATAGATCAATTTAAATTTATTGATAAGTTATTAGCTGACACCTTTATGGAAGAACTGACTAAAAATGATAGTATTTGAGGAATTCTAGATTTTATCATCAATATAATTGACAAAGATGTAAGTTCAAGAATATTAAGTATGATTGTAATTAAGTCATTTCTCATAATTTATTATCTTTTTTCTTAGTTTGACTCATTTAAATTTCAATTAAAGATAAGTGAAACTTAAATAAGACGACTAGTATATGTGTAGAGAAAGAATTAAAATTAAAATAGAAAAGACTTATAAATATTTTGGGTACTACTCAAGGAATGGGTAATAATAAAATAAAGTTGAAGTGCAAGTCACCTGAGTTCATAAATATTATATAAACTCATAAAAGAAAATTCTTCATAATAAAGTGCTACTTTGAATAGAAAGGAAAGCTATGTAAATAAGAACTATAAGATTTGATTTGAAAGGAAAAGGTGTAAGTTTGACTTTTATATGTTTCAAATCAAATATTATAGAAATTATTTTCTAATACTTGGTGGATTAATTTTGATACTTAAACATATGTTACCAATAATAAAGATTCATTTTAATATGAAAACTAAAAGAAAATAAAATATTCATCGTTATAGGGAATCATCTTGAAGCGAAAGCAATAATAGTTTGTATTTATCACCTACACCTAGAGATAATTCATTTGATGGATCTTGATGATATATATTATATTCTTATAATTCTTAGAATTTGGGTTCTTTGCCTAGAATTGTTAGAATATTATTTCTCTTTTGATGATTGTAAACTTAGTATGATTTAATTAAAAGTTAACATTTGAATTTTGTATGATAGTTTATACAGAATTAATATGAATCTTGAGTTTATAATGATCCCATAATTAAATATTAAAATAAAATATAGTTTCAGAAACTCCTTGAGATTATGCTTATATGTTTATATCTTATTAAAGAGAGACATTTTATCACATTATAGATAGCTTATCAAGATATGATTATATATATCTAATTCATGTAAGGTATCAAGCCATTAACACTCTTGAAGTGTATATAAATGAGGTCAAGAGATAATTAGATAGATTAATAAAAATTATCATATCTAACAAGGATGATAAATTTTATAGTACTTATAATGAACCCAATTATAATTCTAGTTCTTTTGTTAGATTCTTAGAAAAATAGGATATATATATTCAGTATGATTTACTAGATGTGTCATAGCAGAATAAGATTGCTGAAAGATACTCGTACTCTTATAGATATGATTAGAAGCATGATAGATTATTCTTTATTCCTAAATTAATATGAGAAGAAGCTCTAAGGACAGTTATGTATATCTTAAGTAGGGTTCTTAATAAGTAAATTTCATCAACTTTTTTTGAGTTATGGATTGATAGAAAACCCAACTTAAGATATTTACATATTTGGGATTGTCCTATAGAGATAAGGATCTTTAATTCACATAAAAGAAAAATTAAATTTAATAACTATTTTTTAAATATTTTATTATTTATCCAAAAAAGTTCAAAGGGGTATATTTTTTATTGCCCTAATCATCATTATGAGGATAGTTAAATCTGGTAATATAAGATTCCTATAAAATAATGAATCAGTGGGAGTAAAAATCTTAAATTTTAATTTTGATATGAAGATAATATAATTTAATACTCCTTTATTATTCGAGAGATTGTCGTTACTTAAATCATTGAATAATTTGATAAAAGTGAATAATAAAATAACATTATTGAACTCCCACATAATATTGATATCGTTGTTAATGGTCTTGTAGAACAACCACAATAGTTTTGAGAATATCTTCAAGGGAATAAAATTTTGTCATTTATGATTATGATGTGACATATTTATAAGAATCATATTATAATATAGAAACTAAAAGGATTCCTCAATGTTTTAATAAGTCATGAAAGGTAATGATTATGAAAATATAATATGATGTGATGAAAGAAGAGCTAAAATCAATATCCAAAATGATGTCTGATGAATTCATCGAATTGTCCAATAATTATAAAAAGAGCGTTACATAAATGTAACTCATGGACAATGTCGAACGATATAATGGTCAGACTTATGATTAAAAAATTTACTCATAAAGAATATATTAATCATAATGATATATTTAGTTTTAAATGAATTCATTAAAAATCATCATGACATTGGTGACTCATTATGAGTTTGAGTTACATCATAAGGATGTGAAAATAAGTTTTCTAATTAAAGATTTAACTTCATATGGGTTACTCTGAATGATTCGGAAAAAAAAGATATAAAATTTAGTATACAAATTCAGGAATTCATTTATGACCTTAAACAAACTTTTAAACAATGATATATAAAGTTTTTTGATATTACTGATTATTTCATATTTAAGAAAAATACTATTGATCAGGATTTATATATGAAGATCAATGAGAGCAAGTTTATTATATTGGTCTTATATGTGGATATTATTTTACATTTCCAATAATGTTCTTGGTTTAAGATTATTGATATGAATGAGATATCTTATATTATTAGCATTGAGATACTCAGTGATAGATCTCAATGATTGCTAAGACTGTCTTAGAAAGAATATATTGATTGAGTCTTGAAAAAGTGTAATATACAACTTAGTTCAATAAATAATAAAAGTAAATGTTAGTCAAATTATATGTTTTAAAATTACTTGAAAAGAATCAAATAAAGGAAATATTCTTTATATATGCGCAATTAGAAGTCTATGCTCAAGCTTATGTCGGAACAGATATCAATTTTGTAGTTAAAATATTGGAAAGATATTCGAGTTACCTAGAAGTGAAAACATTAAAGGACTATAAAGAGAGATAATAAGATATCTGGAAGGGATGATTATATGCTCACATATATGAAATTATATCAACTTGAAATGATGGTAATTTTTAAGTGTTGATTTTATAAATTATCTCGATAGTAGGTAGTCCACCTTACAATTAAAATCTATATCAATTAGAGGGGTAATTTATTATTACATTATTAATAATAAAAGTTGATTTTGTGGCATGCTCTTTGAGGCCACTAATCAAATTTATGACTATGAAATTTTATCTCAGGATTGGTGTGGTCAGACTCAATTTCCAAGTCACTAAAGATATTTTGTGATATATCGCAATAGTTTCTTCTCTAAGAATGGCAAGTACTATTACATCTTTATACATTATGGTATAAAGTACTTGATGGTTAAAGAAAAGGAGTATAGAAATATCTAATATTAATTAATTACTTGAGTTCCACTGTATTAATTACTGATCACTTCACTTAGAACTTACAGCCTGAAATATTTTGAAAGAATATGTTCTTATGATTGAGTTTGTAAGCAACCAACAAAAGATATGGTTATGCATATGGAGTGGACACTATAATTAACATTTTCTCTTACGTATTTAAAGTCATTTGTTTCTGTTATCTTGTTCACAATTATGTATGTATATATTTTGGTTGAATATGATGACAAGACAAATTACAGGGGTCATTTTGAACTGTATTAGAAAAGGCTAACAATATTATGGTACATAGAAGGAAGTATAACATTGATGACATGTAACTGCTATGACTCACATTGCTAATCAAACTTAATGTAATATTATTATATTTCTTAGACTTATTGGCCAATTTTAAAATTCGTGCACATGTAAATAATTTTTAACTTTTTTATAATTTAATTATGTAAACTTATTTTTAGATAAATTTTATTTATTTTTTATTTTGAATCCTTTTGTATCTTACGAAATTAATGAGCCAAGTGAAAGAATGTTAGATTATGTAGCCCTATTTAATTAAGTAAGATATATTATGAATATAATTGGATTCATTATAGTTATTGGCCAATAGAGAGGGAGTCCAATTAAAGTAGGATTCTTTAAGAGATGCTCTTGATGAGAGGAACTTTAATAATTACTTATCTAGATTTTGCTTTTACATATAAATAGATAGAACCTCTTAGGAACACAATAAGGAACGATTATGAGAATGAGAACACGTGACATAATTGAGAGATTACTTATCTTCTATCCATCTTTCTTAGTCACGTGAACCAGTCAATTGAGAGATTATAATTTCTCTCTCATGTTCTTGTGTTTTAAAACCATCGATAGAAAGAGAGAAGTTAAGTTTAATTCTCCTTACAAATTGACATTATCGTAGATTTTAGATCCGACGATAATACGCTCGTAGATCATATAAGGGTTTTTTCTAAATAGCAACATCAAAAGATACATATCGTAATAATATTTTAGATCTATTATTATTTAATTTAGATTAAAAAAATATATTATAAATTTTATACTAACACGGATAGACTAACTCTACCTCATGCAAGAAGACACTCAATTACGACACTTCAAACTGTGACCTCAACTTCCCATCTATCAATACTCTTCCTGTAGATTAATTGCTTTTTCATGCTTATCATATGTTTAAAGATATCGAGGATTAGAGAGAGCAACACGAAGAAAGAGGGTCACGTTCAGCATGTTGTTGGTACCTTTCAGTCTCCTACATGCAAATCGAAAGTACCAGCTTTAATGTTGGTCTCTTTTTTTTTTTTGGATGCCAGTGTTTTCCATACGTTCATACATTGGATTTTGTCGTGATGTAGGAGGAAAGTAAATTAAAAATAGAATACTATAATGTAAGATTCTAATAAAAATAAAGTTAGTATTAAATAAATATATCTTATTTTATGAGAGATTTTATTTATAAAACTACCACAAATGTTTCTCAACTCTACTTGATTCATGATTATACATATTAATTTATGACATAAATACATATATTTCTTAAATAAAAATGATATTAATTTATGACATAAATAAATATATTTCTTAAATAAAAATGATTTGGTGAGAATATCTATCATATATCCACTTACCATAAGATCTTAGATAAAATAATAAAGTATCTCAATATATTTCATTCCATTAAAAACTAGATTCTTCATCATTCTAACTGTAGCTTTATTATACAAAAGATTTTAACTACTTATATTTGATTTTTAGGAAGATTTTCAAGAAATCTTTAAAGACATATTGCTTGACAAGTTCAAGATGTTACATCTACATATTCTACTTCTGATCTCGATAATACAGTTGTTGCTCGCTCATTTGAACACTAAGATATAGCTTTTGATCTGAGACTAAAAATATTATCTAAAATATTCTTTTTTTCATTTAAAGCTCTTGTATAATTACTATTAATGTAACCAAATAATTTATATAAGAATATCAAATGTCATAATCAGTAATTCCAGTAATATAATGTAATGTAAAATTCCAGTAATATAATGTATAAGAATATCAAATGTCATAATCAAAAGTTTTAATTTCTAAGTTATATTCTTGCTATTGTAACTTTGCAATTAAGCATATTAGATTTCTTTTAGTAGATCTATTGCACATTTCTTTTATGAAATAAAAATTATATTTGATATTTGCTTCATCTCTAAATCAAGAAAATAATATAATAAATTTACATCTGACATTCCAAATCTATCATTATGTATTTTCTAAACTCAATTATTAAGGAATTAGATAAATTAATATATATTATATCATTAACATAAAGATAAATCATAAGAAGATCATGTTTACCTTCTTTCTTGAGATAAACAAAATATGTATAAATTAAAATAGGAGTTCGTCTTGCTATATCATATTCTTTGAGCTTGTTTACGCCCACAAAGAGAATTATTTAATTTATACATATTTTGTTTATGTCCTATAACTATAAATCGTTTGAGATGAGTAACAAAAATATAGTTTTATAAATCTTTATTTAAAAATACATAGATTTGATATAAAATAGATAAAATAAGCTATTTTAAGTGAGCAACTAAAGCTAAAAAATATTTCTCAGTTTCAAATAAAGCAATAGGAGAAAAGGTGTCATTAGAATTTAATACCTTGTTGTGATTAATATTATTTTCCTATAAGTTAAATCTTATATTTTTTGATATTTTCATCTGTATTATGCTTTGTTTTGAACACTCATTCTAATCTGATAATTTTTTTTCTTTAAGTATATCCATTGGTTCACAAATTTTATTTTTCTCAATTAACTTAATTAGCTCTCATTCTTCATTTTTTAATTGCTTCTCAAAACTTGTAAGATCTAAAATAAATAAATTAAATATTGAATCATTTAAAATTTTCTAGAGGAGTTTCATCTATGGAGTCATCTAAAGAAGTTGAACTACTACTAATTGAGGCTAATGATGAACTTGTTGGAATTGTATCGGTCATTTGATTATGCAGAGTATCTAGTTCTACTAGAATCTAAACTTATTTTTACCTTTATTATTCTCTAAATTATAACTTATTCTTTCATCAAACATAGTATTTCTGTTAATAATAATCTTGTCACTATCAAGATTATACAATCAATATGATTTCAAGTGTAAGGTATAATCAATTAAGATATACTTTTTATATTTTCATCAAACTTATAATAACTTTCTGAACTTACATAGATAGTACAACATAAAATTCTGAAGTATCTTATACTTCGTTTGATACCATACCAATATTTAAAAATAGTTTGATTCATAACAACCCTTATAGATGAAATGTTTAACAAGTAAACAACTATTGCTATTATTATTGCTTTTGCCTAAAATTGATTTGAAAGATGTTTGGCCTTAAGTAAGTTGCTTGGCATTTGGACGATGGTCTAATTCCTACCTACACGCTTTAGTGTTTATGATATTATTAATTTCTTAGAAATATTATTTTCTTTATAAAAGTATTAAATTCTTTAGATAAAAGTTCACCACCTCTATATGTTTTGATGTATCCGCTATTTTATCTTTCTACAAGTATCTTAAATTTTTAAAAATTATTGAATATTTTATATTTTAATTTTATAAAATATATCTAACTCATGCAACTATCATCATCAATAAATAATAAAAATATCGACCCAAGCAAATAATTTTATAGTAATAAATTTACATAAATCAACATGAATTAATTCAAGATAATTAGATTCTCTTTATGCTTTTCTAACATAAAATAGTATCTTACTTTATTTATCATAAATGTATATATTCTTCATATATATCAAGTGTATTGATGTTTGGTAATTTTAATTTTTTTTACGTAATGACCATATTCATATCTTAAATACTATATATTATACTCATTCTTTTGAGTTGCAATAATAGCATAGCTTTCGACATTTGAAATATTACAAAAATTTACTATAATCAAACTAACTTTTTTTTTTATCTTTAATGGTACATGAATCATCATTAAACATAACTATCATTCATCAATTATCAAATCCTCAATAAGTTATGTGACAAATTAGGATTAAAGAAAATATTAACAAGGTAATTTATCATGCCTTAACTACTATACACCTTAATTGTTCTTTTTTCCTTCCAGCTCAGATTTGTTTATTATCATCAAACCTAATTTTTAATTTATGAATTTTATTAAGATCTTTAAATATTGGTCTTATGCTTGATATATAATTAGATATTGGTCTTATCTTTAAATATTAGTCTCCACTCTTGTCTTTTTTATTACATTTAATTATTCTTAATTAGTTTGAAGAAAGGCATGAGCATCATCTTTCGACTTTGTTTTAAATCATTCACTTATTCACTTTCAACGAAGTCCAAGAAATACTTTTGATTTTTGATTTTATTTCAAACAAAATTTTCTTTAAATCGAGTTTTCAGCTCTTGCACTAATTCACCCGCCCCCCTCCCCCTTCTTCCCTAACCCACTTAGTGCCAATTGATCCTAACATATATTACAACCCAAAATTTAAATTTTATAGTGGTGGTACCACCAAATTCTAAATTTATGACTCATGTCAAAATTTATAATTGTTAGTATTGCTTAGTGTTCTTGGTAGTACCGCATGTGCCCTAAAATTTTGGTGATTTAAGTTTTTAACATCATTTTTGAAGCCTCTTAAGGACTATAAATATCTCACTCAGGTTTGATTAATTGAGCATCCATTCTTGAGATAGTGAAGTATTGAAAGCTCTTATATTGAGCATAGTTTGAGTCTCATTCTCTTCAATTTAGTTATAATACTAAGTTATAGGAGGTAAGAGATATATTATAAAAAGTGAGTGTGAAGGTTATCTCCTAAACTCAAAAAAAGAGTATGTTACAACAATGATAGTTGATCTTTGTCCATTGGAAAAAAGATTGATAGTAATGACCGATGGCCTTAAGAGAAGAGAAATTTGAAGTGAATGCAAAACTAGAGACCAAGCCAGTATAAATTGGTTTGCCTCTTTTTATTTGCCCTTTATCCATGACTTAGTCTTAGCCCTACCTACTTATAGGTGAGAGTAAGAAGGATCTACAAAGAAATCTTAGATATTATCTTTCATCAAGATCAATATGAAATAATATTTATTTTTAATATGAAAGAAAACATGATATTTATTCTTGATTATTGCTAATATCTTATCATGCTTACTGAAATTTATGCTTAATTATTAGTGTGTTTATTTTATTGAATGATTCTTGCATAATAATAACATTAAAGAAAATTAAGTGAATTTTATTTATAGTTTATATTCCTAGATTTTATCAGATTGATCTTCATAGTAGCTTAGGATGATAGACTTATGGGATATAAATTATAATAAATGATATATTATTTATTTTATATTTTTATTGATCTTATAACCATCAATATGGTCCAAGTTACTAAATTAATCATAAATAATATTAAGAAAATATATTAATATATTGTACTCATAATTAAGATATTTAAATAATCTCTATGGAGGGTTTTCTTCAATTATTATATAGTAGAAAGGATAATACTATTTTGGATAGCAATATTGATTAGAGTTTTATACTCAAATGTAATAATAATAAAACATATGAATGATAATAGTCATTCATAATTGTTATTTCGAGTGAATAATAAATATATTAATATTTCACCTACAGAATAAATATAGATGATATCAATAGTTCCTCATAATTTGATAGCTTAAAATATTAATGATATTTCAATGGTTCTTCCTCCTTCCTTATATACTCAAGCATCTAATTATTAGGATCGTAATTGCACTAAGAGGGGAGGGGGTAAATTAGTGCTATAGCAAATTTAATTAATTTTAAAAGTTTGATCGATATATCCATATAAAAAATATAATTTGAAAAAAGAAATCAGAATGCAATAATAAATTAGGGCAAGAGAAAGAATGCAAATCGATTTATAATGGTTCGATCATCCCGACTACATCCACTCCTGATTTCTCTTCTCTCGAGGCCACCAGCTTTCACTACTAATCTTCTTTCTAATGGGTGAAAATCAATTAACCTTGTTACAACTCTTATTCTTTTAACAGACTTAGGAGAGAACCTCCACAGTCACTCTTTTACAAGAGACCTCATACCTCCTACAACTAAGAATCACTTCTAAACTCAAGAAGGAGGAATATACTCAACTATTGCTCAAAGAGAGAGCTACACCCTTACAAACTTCACCACTTATTTCTTGCTCCAATCGAAACTTGGTGGGGGTATTTATAGTCCCAAATGGCTTCAAAATTGAGCCAAAAATTTGAATCACTGAAAATTTTGGGATTTGGATGATCTTGCAACTGTAACTTTTGATTCATAATTTCTTACTTTCGGGCAATACTACCATCATAAAATTTGAATTTTGGGTGGTACTATCGCCATCCTAGGTGGTACCACCACCTACATAGGTAGTACCACTATTAGCTGCACTCGCAGGCACAAAACAGTGTATGTCAGCTATTTGGGCGATACCATCGCTGGGCCTAGTGGTACCATCGCTCAAATCTACTCAAGACCATGGATTTGGCCTGCTAATGAGCCTAACTCGATCCTGGTTTAAGCCCAATAGATTTCTTGATAAGCTGGCATGATTTTGACTGAATACCAACATAATTTGACCTCAAAAGATTGCAGCAATACATAAACAATCCAATCACATTTTTGGTAAATCACGAAGCTTTCAGCATATTGTCCAGTGTTACGTCATGTCATCCAATATCCAGCACTTCATCCGAACCTTCGGCATATCATCTTTTCTTTCGGGATATTGCTCAATATATCCATAATATCTGATCTTTTGGCATAAGACCTGATCCTTCTGGCATAATATCCAAACTCATGGCATGAAGTCCAATCTTTGGCATGTTGACCAATCCTCTGGCGATGTCTAATTTTTGATATGATACTTATCCGACCCAATGTCTGATTCTCTTGCTTCGATAATTTACCCTTCGATGGTTTGAGTCTGTGATCGAAGTTTTTCCTGCGTCTCTTATCTCAAGAATATATTAGTTCATAAACTCATCAATTAATTTTATCATCAAAATCTAAGATTCAATAATCTCTCCCTTTTTATGATGATAATCAATTGATGACAGAGCTTTAACCAGGCTCCCCCTTTTTATATGTCATTTTGAAATATAATAAACTTGAATTCAAAAATATAATAACCTTTCAATGCTAGTCTTTGAATTTAAGCCAGAATAATTTTAACCATAAATCTTAGTAACTTTCAATAGTAATCATTGTAAAAATCATATACATCATTTCAGTCAAAATATCAAAATAATCATTGCACACATTATATGCATAGTTAAAATTTCAAAATAATTATTGCTCATATCATATGTATAATTTCAATTAAATTCTCAATCGTCATCATCATTATAAGTTAAAATAAACATCATCATCATAAGTTAAAACATCAACATAATACTTCCACATCATTAAAGAGTATAGTCTACTTCTCCTTGTTTAACATATATAGTTACCAAGTTATCAAACGGTTACCATTACTTATCCCCCTTTGTAATAAATAAAAAGAAAATATGTGCAAGCTACTACTTCTCTCTCCCCCTTTATCATCATAAAAAAGAAGAGAAGAATATCATAGTATCATGGTGCTACTTTTCTCCGTTTACATCCATGTGTCAATTATACAACTACTTTGATATCACATGAAGGATATTAATATTGAAGATAAGTTCAAGTCATAAGAGGTCAATTAATGATGAGGTATATAAGTCATGAATACAAGGGAGTTGTATGAAATAAATCTCATATCAAGAAATCAAGATAATGATCAATTGTGATGAATCTCCTCTTAGCAAAAATAAAGCATTATAGAAGAACAAATAGTAAAAGATCTTGATTTATATAAAATAAATTTTAAGTTATAAATATTGATAAGTCAATTGAAAGATCATGATTCATTTAGATAAATCGTCTTCTTGGTCATTGGCGAAAATAAGAATCATAAAAAAATGAATAGCAAAAGTTCTTGATTCATATAAGATAAATATCAAGTTGTAAATATCGAGAAGTCAAATGAAAGATCATTCTTTTGAAAAATCTCTTCTTTAGTAAAAAGATAAAAAGAAGAATAATATGAGAAGAATTATAAAGATATCACATATTTGAAAGATTCAACATATCTCATTCTATTCTAATAAAATCAAATTGTTCCTTACTCAGTGGTTTAGTAAAGATATCCACTTGTTGATGTTTTGTATCAACGAACTCTTAAGGATATGTCATGATTACTTATATGGTCTCTAATAAAATGATATATAATGTCAATATACTTTATTTGTGAATGTTAAATAGGATTATTTGATAAGCATATTATACTAGTATTGTCACACTTTATAGAGATTTTTTAAGCAAAGTTCATAATCTTCTAAAGTATTTTTCATCCATATTACCTATGCACAATATGCATATGCTGTAACATATTCAACTTCGACTGTGGATAAAGCAATAGTGTTTTACTTCTTAGAAAACCAAGAAACAAATGCATGACCTAGGAACTGATATATTATAAAGGTACTTTTTCTATCTATTCTATATCCTCTAAAGTCGGCATTAGCATAAGTAGTCAAATCAAAATTTTTAGACTTTTGATACCATAATCCTAAATTAGGAGTTCCTTTTTAAGTATATAAAAATTCTTTTAACTACTTTATAATAAGATTATTTATTATTAGACTGAAACCTTGCATAAAGTCTAACACTAAATATTATATCAGGTCTAGTTACAATAAGATATAATAAACTACTTATCATACCTCTATAAGTCTTTTGATCGAAGCATTCTCCTTCATTGTCCATATTTAATTAGGTAGAGATACTCATTAGTGTTCTAATAGCCTTAGCACTATCTATGTGAAACAGTTTTAATAATCCAATGTATACTTAGTTTAACTAATAAAATTTTTATCATTAGTTGCTTAATATGTAATTCTAAGAAAAATATCAATTCACTCATCAAACTCATTTTAAATTCTTGGCTCATACTCTTGGTAGATGATTCACATAAAGATTCATCTGTAGAACCAAAATTAATATCATTAATATAAATTTGAACATAAGAAAATTATTTTTGAAATATTTAATAAATAGTGTAGTGCCGACCTTGTCTTTTGAAAAGTTATTCTAAATAAGAAAGGATCTAATTTTCTCATACCAAGCCCTAGGGGCTTGCTTCAATCCATGGAGAGTTAGATAATTTATAAACATGGTTTAAAAAAGATTATTTTTAAATCCGGATGGTTGCTCAACAAATTTTTTTAAAAAAATAAAACCATTAAAAAAAGTACTTTTGACATCCATTTAAAATAATTTAAAATTTTTAAAACATATATAGGCAAGGAGTATCCTTATAGCTTCAAGTCTAGCCATAGGAGTGAATGTTTTTTTATAATCTATACCTTTTCTTGGTTGAAACCTTTGGCCACTAATCTAGCCTTGTTTTGAACCACGACACCTTGTTCATCTTGCTTATTCATAAAGACGTATTTAGTGTCAATCACAAGATGATCACTAGGTCTAAAAATAAGTGTCCAAACCTTATTTCTTTCAAATTGATTTAATTTTATTCATGTATTATCGAGAGTATAAGTCATCTTTAAGAGTATCACCAATGCATTTAGGATAAATTTGGAATAAGAAGATAGCATTTGCACAAATATTTTTTTTTATAAAGAACAAGTTTGAATACCTTTTTTATGTATCCCTAATAATTAACTTTTTAGGATGTGTATCTATATACTTTCATTCCTTGGGTAAGGTTTCTTTGAAAATAGATGTATCTAAGTTACTTTTGAGAGGATAATTCTTCTTCAATTTAATATATCAAATTTAAAATCATCATCAAAATATTTTTTTTAACTTCGAAAGATTTATTAAAAATAATGTAGATAGATTCCTTAATAACTAAAGTTTTTTATTAAAAACTCGATAAGCCATAGAAATAGAGGAATAACCAAGAAAAATGACTTCATTAGATTTTACATCAAATTTTTCTAAGACATCCTTTTCATTTAAATTAAAATATTTACAACCAAAAAATTTAAAATATAAAATGTTGGGTCTTTTATTGTTCCACAATTCATAAGGAGTTTTAGATAGTAGAGGTCTTCTAAGAACTCTGTTCATAACATAGCATGTCGTGTCAACGGCTTCAGCCCAAAAGTATTTTTGATAGGCTATGTTTATTAAGTACAGTTCTTGTCATCTCTTGTAAACTCCTCTTCCTCTCAACAATTGTATATTACTGTAGATTTCTTAGAGTAGTAAATTATGGTCATACCCATTGGAATTACAAAATTTTTGAAAATCATGATTTTTAAAGTCATCACCATGATCACTATGAATACAAGAAATCATAAAATCTTTTTCATTTTTAACTTATTTGTAAAACTTCAAAACATTTAAGACAATCACTTTTATGTGCCAAGAAGTATATATAAGTATATCTATTATAATCATCAACAATCACAAAGGCATATTTACTATCTCCTAGACTTGTGATATTAATTGGTCAAAATAAATTCTCATGAATTAAGTGCAATGGTCTAGAGGTGCTTACATGATTTTAGGTTTAAGGATACTCTTTATTTATTTTCCTAGTTGACATGCATTACAAATTTTATCTTTGATAAATTTAATTCTAGATATTTCTCTTACAAGTTCTTTAATTCCGATAAGTGAGATCAATTTTATAATTGCATAACCTAATCTCCTATGCCAAAGCCATGCATTATCATTTAAAATCAAAAAATAAGTTTCGTAAAGAAAATCATCAAAATAAATAGTATGAACATTATTATTCCTTAAGGCAATTATAGATTTATTCTATTTGGTATGTCTATAATGCAAGCACTAGATTCAAATTTAATATTATATCCATTGTCATACAATTAACTAATGCTTAGTAAGTTATGTTTAAAGTCATTTACTAACAAAATATTTTTAATCAATAGATTTAATTTATTATTAATATTTTTAATACCGATAATCTTTATTTTGTTGTTATCTCCGAATGTGACATATCCTTTGTCTCGACTAGTGAGCTTTAAAAATTATGTTCGATCTCCGGTTATATACCTTAAGCATTTACTATTAAGATACCATTTTTTACTCTTAGCTCTTGTTTGGAGACACACCTACGAGAAAGATGAGTCTACTTTAGGTACTCATTTAACTTAAAAGGTCCTTCATAGTTACATCTACCTCTTTCGACATTTGGCATCAAATCATTGATTATTTCTTTAGAAACCTAAACTAATTTATTAGAGCTATATTTTCTGAAAGAGCAAGTATAAGCGACATGACCAAATCTTTCACATAAAATATATTTATCTTTAGGGGGAATATGTAGTGTGGATCCTTTTACAAATTTTGTTGGTTTTATTGAGTGTTATTATTTATGAAGTCAATTCCTTCCTTTCTATATACATATGTTAGCAAGAATAATGTTTAATTATTTGTTTCCAATTTTAAGCTTTTCTATAATTATTATAATAATATATTAATGTTTCATAAAAAATTTCAAATTTACTAGTAAGTAATACATGATCCTTTTTTAGTGACTTATATTTCTTACCATGAGTTTATCATATAAATCATAAAATATATCAAATAATTCTTAAGAGTCACATACTTTATCATTGAAGGCCATCAATGCATAGTTTGTCACTCCATCTTTATTGATTTGCTCTTCATGCACTGATGCACTTGATTCATCCCAAGTTGCATTGAATATTTTCTTCTTATTTTAGGTTGGCAACTTCTTCTTCAGTTGTGGACACTCATTTTTTAAGTGTCCTAGCTTCTTGTATTTATAACATATTATAGTATCATTTTTAGATTTCACTTTTATTCTTATAATTTTTGTTCCTTCTCATGAATTTTTTTAGTCTTCTTATGAGGAGTGCAATGTCATCATTATCATCACTTGAGCTTTCGCTCAAGTAGTATTCTTTGGTTCTAAGTATAATATTCTTCCTATTTTTTAAAAAAGTTTTCCTCTTATTTATCATGTGCTTTACAAGTCATTTTATAGGTCATTAAAGATCCTATGAGTTCTTCAAAAGGAAAACTATCAATGTCCTTTGCTTCATGGATAATCATTATTTTTGGATCCCAACTTTTGGAAACGATCTTAAAATTTTACTTACCAATTCAAGGTTAGTATAGCATTTACCAAGAGTTTTTAAACCATTGACAATATCTGTAAAACGGGTATATATGTCACTAATGGCTCCGCTTGGCTTCATTTTAAATAATTCATAAGTATGTACCAAAATATTAATTTTAGATTCTTTAACTCTACTTGTGCCTTCATGAGTAACTTTAAGTATATGCTAAATATTGCCAAATATGATATATAGTGTCATAAATAGAAATATGATTAAAATTATTTTTATCTAAAGCATAAAATAAAGCATTCATAGCTTTAGCATTTAAAGAAAATATTTTCTTTTCAAAATCATTTCATTCATTCATCAGTTTGGAGGATTTTTGAAAACTAACTTCAACGATGTTCCATAGATTAAAATCCATAGAAAGCAAGAAAATATGTATTCATATTTTTCAATATGTGTAGTTTGTCCCATTGAACATAGAAGGACAAGTGATGGAGTAATTCTCTTGGTTGCCCGAAAAAGTCATTATATCTTTCTTGGGTGTTAATCCAATTGACAAAACCAAACACTTATACCAATTGTTAGGATCACAATGACACTAAGAGAGAGAGAGGGGGGGGGGGCTAAATTAGTGCTATAGCAAATTTAACTGATTTTAAAAGTTTGATAGATAAATACATATAAGAAATGCAATTAGTAAAAAGAGTGAGTAAGGAGTGTGAGTAAGTAAATCAGAATGCAACAACAAATTAGGGTAATGCAAACCGATTTATAGTGGTTTGATCATCCCGACCAACATCTAGTCTCGATTTCTCTTCCTTCGAGGCCACTGGCTTTCACTATCGATCTTCTTCCGAATGGGTGAAGATCAACTACCTTTTTAACTACCCTTCTCCTTTTAACATGCTCAAAGAGAACCTCAATACTCACTCTTTTATAAGAAACCTCACACCTCCTACAACTGAGAACACTCCTAAACTCAACGAGGAGGAAGAGACTCAACCAACGCTCAAAGAGATAGCATTACTTCACCACTTATTTCTTGCTCTAATCCAAGACTTGGTGGGGGGTATTTATAAACCCAAATGGCTTCAAAATAGAGCCAAAAATTTAAATCACCAAATTTTTTTCCAAATTCTATAGTCATAACTTTTCACGTTGTAATTTTGGACTTTCGGACGATACTACCATCACAAAATTTAAATTCTGGGTGGTACTGCTGCCCTAGGTGGTACCACTACCTACATAGGCGGTATCATCACCGATTGTGATGACAGGTACAAAACAGTGCTTATCGGTTGTTTGGGCGATACCATCGCTTGGGCCTGACGGTACCACCGCCTAGTACTGCTCAAGGCCACTGACTTAGTCTCCTATGAGCCCAATTCGATCTTAGTTCAAGCCCAATATGTTTCTTGATAAGTTGATATGGTTTCAGCCTAATATCAATATGATTTGACTCAAAAATATCTCGATCAAGACTTAAACAATCCAACCACATTTTCGATATAATCATAAAGCTTTCAGCACATTATCCAGCATTCTGTCATGTCATCCGATCATCTAGCACTTCGTTTGAACCTCTGAGGTATCGTTCTTTCCTTTAGCATATTACCCGATCTATCGGTATGTTAACATGCCCGCAACATCTGATCTTTTCACATAATACCCAATCCTTCAGGCACGATGTTCAAACTCATGACATGAAGTCCAATCTTTAACATATTGACCAATCATTTGGCTCGATGTTCAATTTTTTATATGATACTTATCTGGTCCAACGTTTGATTCTCCTGCTTCGATAATTTGTCCTTTGATGGTTTGAGTCTGTGATCAAAGTTTTTTCAACGTCACTTATCTCAAGAGCATATTAGTCCATAAACTCATCAATTGATTTCATCATCAACATCCGGGATTCAACACAAATGACTTAGTTTTTTTTTTTTGGACCAAATTATTCAGAATAACTTAAGTATATACAATTTATATTAGGAGTATTAGATCTTAATCTAACATTTCTTATTAAAACACCCATAGATATCACTAATAATAACACTATAGAACAAGTAAATAAAATAAATATATGAGAAAAATCTAATAGGCTCAATTTGATGTTTAGGTTTGAAAGTTCCACTCAGACTTTAAAAAGAAAGTCTTTATAAAAAAGTATTACTTTCATAACAAGAAAGGATATGCGAATGACTATGTTAAACATAAAACTTGGTTAAAAAATAAGGTAAAACATTTACCTTCATATATTTTCAATCAAACATAACTAAAGTCTCTTATAGTACTTGGTGGATTGATATTAGTCTTCAACTTATGTTACTAATAACTTGTATGGATTTATTTCAACTTGAAGCCAAAAGAACATAAATGATTAGTTGTTATGGGGAATCATATCAAAGTGAAGGTGGTAGTAGTGAGAATTTATTATTTGTGCCAAAGACAAATCAATTGATGGTTGTTGAAGATGTTTTTTTATGTATCTTCAATTTTTAGAAATTTAGTTTCTATTTCTAAATTAGATGAATTAGGGTATATACTTTTTATGATTCTAGAAAACCTAGTATTTTTTATTTAATAAAAGTTGATTCTGAATTTTTATATAATAGTTTATATAAAAACTTTGACAATCCTACAATTGGATATTGGAATGAAACAAAGTTTCATTAATAAAAATTCCTATCTTGTAGCATAAATGTTTAGGGCATATCTTCAAAAAAAAAAATTGAGATATTAGTAAAAGATAGACTTTAAAAAAATTTAAGCTTCATTTATTTTGATGTATGTATAGATCACATTAAAGAGAATCAAAACTAAACACAACAAGAAAAATATCATAAAAAATAAATTAACTTCTTAAGATTATATATATTGATATTTATGGACCACTCCACATTTTATGTTTTATGAGTACAAGATATTTCATCACTTTTATTGATGATTTTTTGAAATATAAATATATATATTTAATATATAAAAGGCCTTAAGCTATTGATATTCTTGACGTATACATATATGAAGTAAAGAGATAATTAGATAAAAAGATCAAAATCATAAAGTTAGATAAGGGTCAAAATCAAGTCACAATATTAGTTTGTGTGCTAAATTTCTAGAAAAATATGATATTTGTACTCAATATTCATTATCAGGAGTGTCATAGAAGAATGGTGTTACTAAAAGGTATAATTATACCCTTATGAAAATTTTCTCTGTACTTGAGTCTATGTGGAGTGAAGCTCTAGAAACTACTATATATATCTTGAACATAGTTCCTACTAAGTGACTATCATCAATTCGTTCGATTTATAAACTAGTAGGAAACCCAATTTAGTACACTTATATATTTAGTATTGTCCAAAAATTATTTTTATGTATTTTATTAGTAATCTAGAAAAATCTAAGGGGTATATAATTTATTATCATAACCATAGCATAAGAATAGTTAAGTTTGATAATATAGGATTCTCAGAAAATGGTCAAATGAGTCGATGTGAAAACTCTAGAAGATTTGATTTTGAGTAGATAAAGGTTGATGCTCCATCATTTCTTGTTTAAGAAGTTTATTTCTTCTAATCACTAAACAAATTGAGAAAACTAATCAATATGTTGACATTAATGAACTTTCAAATGATGAAAATATCACTATTGATAAACTTGTAGAATAATTACGACTGATCTTTGAGAAGATCTTAAAGAGAAAGGAGACAAGTCATTTTTAATAATTATATGTTTTCATAGGCTATGAATAGTAGTGATTCTAAACAATTATATGATGTTATAAAAGAAAAGATGAAATCAATAAACCAGAATAGTGATTGGGAACTCATCGAACTACCCAATAATTAAAAAAGAGTAAATTTTAAATATGTCTTAAAGATTAAACTTCGCTTGAAGGGTAATATCGAATAATAGAAAGTCAGCCTTGTGGTTAAATATTTTACTCAGAAAAAAGTATTGATTATAATGAGATCTTTTCTTTAATTTCTAGAAAGAACTTGTTAAAAATTATTATGGTCTTAGTAGCTTATTATGAACTTGAATTACATCAAATGGATGTGAAAATAATTTTCTAAATAAAAAATTAGACGAAAATTTAAATAAAAAAGAAAAAAAAGAAAAGAATATTTAGTTTATAAACTTAAAAAATATATTTATAGCCTTAAACAAACAAACTTCTAGATAATGGTATGTAAAGTTTCATAATATCATTATTTTCTTCGGGTTTAATAAAAACTCTATTGACCAGTGTACATACTTATAGTAAGTTTATTATTATATATGGATGATATCATACTTGCCAGTAGTGATTTCAATTTATTGCATAGAACCAATAACTTTCTTATCAAGAATTTTTAAATGGTTGATATGAATGAGACAGTTTATGTTATTAACATAGAAATTATTAGAGATCAATCTTGATAATTGTTAGGACTATCTTAAAAATAATATATTGATCGAGTTTTGAAGAGATTAGCTATGTTTGATTAATAGTACACCTATGATTAAAGGTGAATAAGCCAATGTTCTAAAAGTAACTCGGAAGAAAATTAGATGAAGAATATATATATATATATATATATATATATATATATATATATATATATATATATATATAATTGAAAGTCTACTATATGATCAAACCTATACCAGACCAAATATTAGTTTTATAGGTAAAATATTGAGTAGATACCAAAGTAATCCAAGAATGATGAGTTGGAAAACTATAAAGAAAATAATATGATATCTACAAGGGACAAAAGATCATATGCTTATTTATAGAAGATCCGATCAACTACAAGTGATAGTATATTCAAATATTGATTTTTCAACTTGCCTCGATAATAGGAAGTTCACTTAAGTTTTTCTTTTTGCAAGCTTTTAAGTAATTTTTTGGAAGAGCATTAAGTAATCTATTATTGCAATATCGATAATGAAAACTAAATTCATCATATATTTTGACATCACTACTCAAGTTTTATTATTGTAGAATTTTATCTTAAGACTTGGTATGGTCAACTCAATAGCCAAGATACTGAAGATATTTTGTGATAATACTATAGTAGTTTTTTTCTCTAAGAAGGACAAGTACTCAAGTTATTCTAAGCACATTAAGATAAAGTACTTGATTTTAGAGAAATAATTCGGAAACAAGATGTCTTAATTGTGAACCTTTAGTACTTACTAATTCATTGACTAAAATCTTACAGCCTAAAGTGCATAAATAAAATATTTTTAGAATTAGTCTCGTGGCAATTATTACTTTTGTAAATAATGATTACTATTTTGTTATACTATTTTCTATTTATGCATATACATATTATGTTTGTACTTAGAATTATTCTAATAAGATAAATTATAGGGATTATTACGGATTATATTGGGAAAGACGGATAATATTATAAAAGTATAATACGCAACCATTATTATTCATATTGGTAGTCTAACTTAATATAATATTATGCTATTTGTTGGATCTATAGAAAGATTTTCTAAAATCGTGAATATATAAATTATTATTTTAAAACTTAGAATCGAATCAGCAAAATTATTTTTAAAATAAAATTTTATTTTGTTGTTATGATTTTGAATGTTTGTTTTACATCATTTTTGGTCTATGAGTTAAGTGAAAGAATAACCTAATTGGTAAGATGTATTAAAGATAATAATTATATTTTAAAATATCTAAATATCGATATTTATGTATATTTAAATATTAGATATTGATCTTGATGGAAGGGAATATGATTTTCTTTTAGACACTCCCTTCTTGCATATAAATAGTATTTTACATATGATCTATCTATATAACATAATTTTATCATCATTTACGGTGATCTTACGAGAAGTAAGATAGAGAGGTGCAGAGGACTAATTCCTTGGAAGATCGAAGATGCAACAACATCGAGGTATATGATTTGACATAAGCATGTGGAATAAAGATAGATCCTCTTTTTTCATATTTAGCATTAATATTTTTGTATTATAGATTTATTTTTAATATAAGTGAGTGAAAAAATAATATATATTTTTATAAATAATAAATGATGAAAGCGGGATTGATTTAATAATTTTTTTACTAACGATAAGTTTAACGTCATGCTTGGCAAGGAAAAGAAGCAATAATAGTGGGAGGAGAAGAAAGCAAGCCTTTGGATTTGGTGCACACCGACGACTATGGCTGTGTCTTCAGGCCATTCGCAGAGTAATGGAAAAAAAAAAAAAGACAAAAAAAGAATCCGTAGATTGCTAAACCATTGAGCTTGTTTCACCCAGCATTAATGTTGGCCAAGCAATTTGAAAAGAGAAAGAAAAAGAATTTATTACCCAAATAATATTTGGAGGAATGAAAAGAGAAATTTATAAATAATAGGGATTATTTAAGCGTACATGAAAATATTATTTTAATATATTTATTTTAAATATATTATTAACTCATTCCTCATATAATTTAGAAAAGAAGGATCTCCATTATTGTGATAAATTTGATAGTCCATGAAAGTACGAATCTGTTGACTTCGACCCATTTATTTTGCCATCTACTTTGGAAGTAATAACATATATGTTTGTGATTTGCATGGTTCATTATGATCTATAAATATTTTATTATTTAAATATTACTATAAAAATATTATATATTTGTAATAAATAACCGTGAAGTAAATTCAATTTTAATCAATTACAAAATATTTTATAGTCCAAAAATGTTATAAACTCTTTTATAAATTTAATTTTGGAAATGCTATATGATTTTGTCTAGTCTTGAAAGGTTTTAAGAAAAAAAAAACACAATTTAAGTGTACGACATTTGACATATGATATACTATATTATGATTATAATCTGGACCCTGCTAACGCGCATTAGACATTAATAATATATTCATAAATTACTATTTTTGACCTTTATATATGAATAAATATGTTACATATATCATAAAAGATAAATATGATTCTTCATTTTTATCACATGATATAGTATAGCTATGGTCACGATATCTATGTATTCTTAGCTATGCATATATTACTTTTTAAAAAAATAATAAAATATTTAAATTATATTATTTAAAAAAAATTAAATTTTAGTTGTTATAAGTTTATGATTTGTAAGATATACGAAGCTAGCAGTTTAGGTTATGATTTTGTATAAGCAAAAAGAAATATTTATGTGACTGAAAAATAGTTTATAAGTTTTGATAAGAAGATTTATTATGTATACCTGTAATGTCAGATTTTATTTCAAGATTTTTAAAAAAAATTAGTATTAACTTGGCAGCAATATTTTTAAAAGTAAGATATTATAGTGATTTAGTACGTAACACCTAAGAATGTCATATCTCTTCTCGTCTACTCGTGGGAAAAAAATGTCTTGGAAATCTCCCTATCAGAAATCAGGTTTCATGTGGATTGACAATAAAAAAAAATCAAAGATCGCACCAAGAGGAACGATCTCGAGTAAGATTTATGATTTTTAAATAATTTCGGGCGATCGTAGCACATTAGAAATTAGATTTCAACGGGATTGACAACAAAGAATCAAAGATCGTATCAAGAGGAAGCGATACTGGTACAGACTATGGTTTTTAAATAATTTCTTCATCCATCATTGAATTGTTTAGTGTTCTAAACATCTTGATCTCTTCCTACTATACATATTATTGAGGACAGAAGAAATAAAGAGTCTTAAATTGTATTTAGTTATATTATTCGAATCATTTAAGAAATAGGAGGGATCTTGATCATTGTGTCAATTCTTATAGTCTATTGATGGATGTGAATATCCAATGATTTTCTCTGATTTATTTTTTAATTGATAACGTATATGTTTACAACCGATTGAATTACCAATTTTTGAAAATATCTAGGTCAACTTTTTTTTGCACATAATTGTAGAATGTATAGCGATTGTAGTTTTGAATGTTATATTATTTTGCAGATTTAAAATGATAGGTAAGCATTGCTCATTAAAAAAGATATGCTCAATTTTTTAATTAATTATTTAGTTTGATTGATCATACATATCCAATGAATAAATTTTACTTATGCCTCGGTATATGGATAAATTTTACTTATTTAGTTATAAGTTTATAAACTAGTTTCTTGTATATCTCGGTATATGGATAAATTTTACTTATGCCATGGGGGTTAATCAAGGTTATAGGCCTTGTCATGAGAATAGAATATGATCATAATCATTAGTATTTTGACTTTTGTTCTGATGTGTCATTAGCTATAGTTATGATCATATGTGAATTTATACATGAACTCTTAGTTTTATTTACATTTATCTATGATTAGTTGATGGATGGAAATGCCTTTAAAAATATAAAAACATCACCTTTAATGTTTCTCATCATTAAAAAAAATAAATCTTTTTTTTTTTTTTTACAACAAGAGAAAAAAAGAGGATGGGATATGTCAATTCGAGATGAGTGGAAGAAAACGTGTAAGCAAAAGATGAGTTGCAGCAAAGAAGAGGATTGTTTGGAAGAGCGAGAAAGATCATTTTTTTTGTATAAAAGAGTGAAGATTACTTACTTGTCATAAAGAAAAAGTAGGAACATTAATGACAACACGAAAAACGTAAGAAAAAACGTATAAATCATAATTTGTTAAAACATAAAATACAAAATAAAAAATAGTTCCGGATAATTACTTGTAGTTTGTCATTTGAGAGACTTGTCACACAGAAATATTCGTCAAGACATGGCTAACAAAACACCTGTTATGAGGCTCGAAGTAAGGACCAAACATGATGATCTTGATCCTCTTTCTCTTTGTACTTAACCTTGCACACACAGTGGAGTGGTCGAAGCTTAACAAGGATTGTAGCTTCATCTCGGAAGACCAATCAAGTTTGGCACGCAAAAGAGAAGAAACTTTGGTGGTCTAATGGAGCTTCTTCGATCGAGATGACGGACTGCGACAAGCACTTGGCGATTGGTTCCATTAATAGGTTTCGCTTCCAAGTCTATGCTTTGTTGTTCATTAAGGGCTTTGATCCAGTGGTCGCCCTTCTTCATAAAACAATCTATTATTTGATTACTAAGTGTTTGAATCCATCTTGGCTTTTTTTTTTCTTTCTTTTTTTTTTTTTGCCTGGTTTTACACGTCCAATTTTGTTTCTTGCAGATTTTCTTGTAAGATCAAAACCTTAATGTAGGATTGAAATAAATATATATATATATAGTTAAAAAAAAGTTTCTCCCGTTGATTATAATTTTAATAAAAAAATAATTAAATTTTTGATAAATTTTATTATAAATTATTGAATCACATAATTTAGTATTTTTCAACTCCCAATGCTCGTACTACAAAGCCGTTAGTTATCTCATACAAAGAATATAAAGAGTACTCCAATCATTCATTCTCTTCGACGGACGATCTCATTCATTCTATCCTCATCTGTTTGCGTCAATGCTACTCCTCCGCTCTTTTCTTCTGGATGTTCAGATCCACAACTGCAAACATCTTACAGTTCTTCAGTATCTGGCAAACGTTGTTGTTGAGGTTGAGCATGACGAATCTAATTCCCAGACTGCGTTCGTTTCAGTGACAAGCGTCTTCTGCATTAAAATGAGCTTTGACCTTTGCGAACGGCATGATCAGTAGTGTCAAGACATCATGGACAAAGAACATCATGTTATCGGCAATGACATGACGTCTACCGATCCACTTAATTTGATGGGAAGTTTGCTATTGACATATCTCTCATACCAAGGAAGCAAATATATATATGAAATAAATATACATGTCACTCGACGAGTGGTCCACGACAAGAACGTCATTGTCAAATATATATGAATGCTGGACTTCTAGTAGATCATTGTCATGTATAATTTTGCCTATACTTTGATCTCCACGCATCTTCTTCGACAGTAGTTACTGCTGAACAAGTACACTACCAACACAGTAGTTACTTCTCTAGATGTTAAGATTTTTATCCATGTATTAGCATCGTACTGGTGAATATAATTCTCTAACAAGTAGCTCATATGCATAAACTTCTATGCAAGTGTTAAGAATCACTGACCTCCGCCTTCTTATACACACACACACACACACAAATAAATGAAGCAGCAGCAGCAGCAGTTCTTTGCCCCATCAACATAAGTGCAGCTGAGTACTTACTAAATGACAGTACTTCCTGGTGAATGATAGCTTGTCGGTGGGCGATGCCAATCACTAGGGTTTCCAAGCTTTTATCTCGGATCGGATGGAGATGTATGTTTCACCAATGTGGAGGTCAGTATGTGTCCGTCCAAGGACGACCATCTCTGCAAACAAAGCCACAAGTATCTCTGCATATCCATTACCCAGAGATGATATCATATCCATGCCAAACTTGTGCAGGCAATCTCACATGCTTTCCACCCACTGCACTTCAAGGTACCGCCATGGATGGAGCTGTTTCCGATAAGAAAGTTACCACGATCACTTCATGAAGACTTCAAAGCTCACGAGTCAAGACACCTTTCACCACGTGACTGGCGGATCCATGAGGCTGATGAGGACTTCACCTGGCATGGATTACGTATTAGATTCCTTTGTGGCGCATGTCTTCAAAGGATATAGATTTTAAGTCAAATGAGTCGTCTTATCTGGTGACTTCACAGACGGTGTCGAACATGATGAGACATCGTTTCCTCATATTCTGTGGGAAGGAGACATTCACAGGTCACAGTGAAGTAGCTGTAAAGCACACACATCTACTACATCTCTTCTTCTATGTTGAATGAGTGAGCACAACTTTGAAGCATCGTTCACTCAGATAAAGTGGGAGGACGTGATTAGGTTGGTTGACCCTGCGGCGACCTGTACCAGCAAATAGATGGTAGAACAGCACGCATCGCATGCTTTAAAGAAGTGGGCAACAAGTTTTGGAGTCCCCTTCAAGAAAACCTCAACCCATGATTTTGGTTGACTGTCATATAATCGAAGAACTGTGGATTCTACTGCAGTATGTTTTGTGTAGGAACAATGATTTTTTATTTTTCTATAGTATTTGTTTTGTTCTTTTACATGCATTTTCTGACAATGTTGTTTATTAATCTCCAAAAACAAGCTTTTTTTAGTTTATTCATCTACAAACATGAGGAATAATATCAACCATTTTATGTTATTACAACATCAGACGAGAGCTCCGTCTCTCTTCTTCATTATTTAGGGACCTTCATGCATGCATCTCTCCATTCCTTTAAGATGTGTTTTAGAATAATTCATCTTAGGATCCAATGAAGGTCTACTGAATCTTTAGAAAATTAATCATCATTGTGAAGGAAGGAAGAATTATCAGTGAAGTAGAAAGGAACCTTTTCCTCCTATTACAGACCATAAGTTTATTAGTATCTGAATAAATTTATCTCAAAAGTTTCTTGATGATAGCATGGTAGGATTAAATAAGCAAAAAAAAAAAAAAAAAAAAAAAAAAAAAGGGCTCACACAAGCTAAGGATCCAACTTATATTCAGATACTATTATTTAACATAAAATTTTAAAAAGAATGCACAGATCCAACATTTATTTCGTTAAATATTTAAGATAAAAATCATGTTCTATTTAAATAATACCTAGTTCCTTAGTTGAAGTAAAGGATACTTCCATTTGACTATAAAGTCAAACATTGTCATGGTGCGATTCATTGATTAAATTATTCCTTCAAACGTTTGAAGTAATCATAGCCTGTACCTCACTTGATCGAACACACTTGATTCAAGACAATGTAAGAAATTTTGGATACTTTGAATCTAGTCACACATGGATATTGGGGGTACCTATACAATCCAAAAGCTTTAAGCTACTTTGGATGTGGGTCAACTTCGACATATATACTTTGATTCTTTAATTTCTTGGTCATATAGACCTGTTTCTTGATCCATTTCTTAGCTTCTCTCTCACACAATAACTTTTTCCAACAAATCATGGAGGACGTAATGTAATAATCTCAAAGCATATGCCCTATGCATTTTAATTTTCTGATTTTGACATTTGATCTTGAAGATAAAAGAATTTAGCCATTGAAATTTTGTTACCTTGAAATTATCTGAATAAATAGTTATGGCTATGTCAGTAAGATCCATATAGTATGCGATTAAAGGATAGAGAGGAGATCGATTAAAAAGACAAGGAAAAATAAATAAGTTTGACGAGGGATATATAGTTTAGAATTTCATCACATTTAGGGATTTAATAAGATAACTAGATTTGTATTCAAATCATTCTGACGTATGAGTGTTTTCCAATCAACTACCAAAATAAATGAAACTAATTATTGATAGATTTAACCATGAAAAGTATAATAATACAAAAACTAAATGTGTTCCTTTTTGGGTCCATTTTCATAGTAGAGAAACCATCATGATTCTTTTTAGAGAAAAATAAATTAGATTATCTTGCTTTAATGAGCTCTTCAATATTAAATAACTTTCTTCATAAATATCTCAGAATTAGTATAAAATCAATCCTAAAATTCTGATTCTTTGATGAACCAAGTAACCAACATGAACCTTTGTCTTCTCCTCTATCAATGATAAGCATATCAATCAACATTTCTATGTTTCTTGTCAGTTGAAACTAATCACTGTGTACTGGAAGACTTGTAAACAAAATTTTCTTTCATACCTGTGCTTGTTCATGACAAGACTCTTTTGCATAACTAGATTTTTTTTTTTCTCTTTTGCCTATCTAATCATTGTGAAAAGACAGATAAATTTGGATCACTTGTGTTAGACTTTTCATAGAATAATTGTTTGATTTCTGTAAATGCACTAAATAATATAGATACTGCTACAATCATGCAGACTAAACCATACATAATAGCTCATGCATTCAATATATCATTTTTCCCTCTTTGATTAAGATCTGATTAATCTGCATCAATTTCGTCAATGACGCCTTTATAAATCATTAGCTAATTTTGCCTGAATGAATGCAGCTTTCTTCCTGAGTAAACTCATCCACTAGATGCATCTTCGTACTTACTTGAGTTAGTTGAATAGACACAGGTAGAAGAACCTAATGAACTTATTGTGATCATAACTTTGTAAATCTCATAAATGCTAGACATAATTATTGCCTCTGAGAATCGATCAGATTCAATAAATGAAGTGTTGGTACCAAATTATAACAATTGATTTGAACTTAAATTGCGTAGGATATCAGACACAATTAAGCTAAAGGTCACAACTATATCACAATTCTTCTGTCATACTCGAGTGTGTGTGTGTGTGTGTGAGAGAGAGAGAGAGAGAGAGAGAGAGAGAGAGCGAGAGAGAAGAGAGAGAATTCATACGATCTTTAAGATCAACTCAAATAGACAACAAACAATCAAATGTTTCAAGTGATAGAGGTAAGACAGAAAGAGGGAAAATGAACGCGTGGATGGTTGGTTGTCATAGCCTGAGAGACAAGTCGATGTCATCCGCGATCCCTCCTTTGCCGTCGAATCCACTATTACCTCCTCGCCACTGCGTCACGGTGGCTGCGCCCTCCTCCGCCCTCTCAACCCGGCCTTCCAAACTGGTGGAGCCCCGCCGAGGGGCCGCCGCGTGGATCTGGGAGGCCCGAGTCCGCGCGGTCAAGTTCAGCTCCCGGTTCCGCTTGGCCAGGCTCCGCTCCAGCTTGTGCGCGTTCTGGTGGCCTCCCAGCGCCTGCGAGCTGACAAACTTCTTGTAGCAGTAGACGCAAGTGAAGACCCGCGCCGGCTCCGGTGGCATCACCGGCACCAGCCCCAGTTCCAGCTTCACATCATCCTCCTCCTCCTTGTGCTCAAACTCCATGGCAGACAACCGAAGTGAGGGGTACGTTGGGAGGGCTGGGGACATAAGATAATGGAATATAAAGGTGGTAGAGGAGGAACAAGTTACGAATGGGAACATGAGAGAAAGGGATGGGTGATGAAGGAGATTGGAAGGTTTGTCGCCTAGATTTATGGTAGGGTTTGAACGGCATAGGTAAGGATAAGATGATACATTACTTCAGTTTCTTGGCTTCTTTCAACTAAAAAAAAGTGCCCAAAACTTCACTTCTTTTCAGTGTCCAAAAGGAATTCTTTTACTCATTCTACAGTTTGTGAGAGGAGACATCGTTTCCTCTTGTGAATCAGTAAATTAATCTACCGCACAAATGATTTCTCAACAATGCACTACTTTGCCTAACAAGTCAGATCTCAATTATTTAGTGGATTTTTATGGCCTTTTTCTCCACGCAAAAAAAAAAAAAACTTTTTCTTTTGGATTTCTTTTCCACTTGTTATCCTCTTTTGACTTCATCTTATAATAGCAAAACATGCACAAAGGAGGATGCATTGACTTCATCTTATAAAATGTCTGGAGTGAGAATAAATGAAAGAAAAGTTTTCTGACTGACTTCATATTATTTATACAGCTTATGCTGCTCATCTAAATTTGAAAATGAAGTTAATACTGGATAATACTAGTATCAATCTTCTATCTTAAAATGATTATTCTGATGTATGCAAGCGTCGTAGGAACTTTTAAATTGGTGGAATTAATAGAAACATAATGATAAGATGTACATTTGTTTTCACCAGATGGATTTCATATTTACTTTTTTCAACATCAAATAATAGAATAATTTATTAGTAAAAAAATTATACTCTAAAATTTCAAAGTTTTTCTTTTTATTTTTTTACAAATATTTTTCATTTCTAAACATGCACGACAAATCCATTTGCTAGCAATCTCAGTGCAGCTATTGCTGATATTATTTGGTGACTAGTGACCATGATACCATTACTCCACGATTCTAGTTAGAAACTAGTAATGACGAGTGTGCCAAGCTAACCAGAATTAATATATATTAAATTACACATCAATTATAATCTAAAAACTTATATTGGTTAAAAAATTTTAGTAATGATGAGAGATATAAACTAATCAAAACTTACATATATTAAAATAGACACCAACTCTACTTAAATTACTAAATTATGGACTAAGATAAAATATATGTCATCTAATACTTTCGATATTTATCACTATGGGACTATTTTAGTCCTCTTTTTTAATATGTCGCTTACACATGAATCTTCTTTTAATATCTTTTAAAAAAATATATACTAACTTGTCCATGTTAAATGACGACCCAACTGGTAAGCATATGTACGATGGAAAATAGCGACTATTGGCGAACATAAAATTAGAGTGTATAGATTGAAGAAAGCATTATATGGGTTGAAGCAAGCACCACATACTTTGTACAATAAGGTTGATGGCTACTTCAATGCAAGAGGTTTCATGAAAAGCAAGAGTGGATTTACTTTATACACCAAAATAGAAGAAGATTCATGTTATAATCACTGTTGTTATTTATGTTAATGATTTTGTATTTATAGAAAATAATGCAAAAAATGATAGAAGAGTTCAAAAATGATATGGTGAATAAATATGAAATGAATGACATGGGGATGCTAAGATACTTTCTTGGCATTGAGATATATCAAAATAAAAAATAATATATTTATTTCTCAAAAAAAAAATTATGTCATTCTGAAGAAGTTTAATATGTCTTAAAGTCGTGTTGCAACACTATTACTAGTTGGTGAAAAGTCGAAGAAAGATGTAGGAAAGAAGATTGATGCTGCTTTTTATACAAGTTTGATTGGTAATTTATTATACCTAACAACTATAAGGCCAAATATTATCTATATTTATGAATAGTTCTAGTCACATTCATTTTAAGAGTTATAAAAAGAATTCTCATATATCTACAAGGTCCTGAAGGAATTGAAATCAAGTTTGACAAGCCAGAAGATTTGAAGCTAATTGAATTCTTTGACAGTGACTAGGGTGGATATACAAATGATATGAAGAGTATATCTAGTTATGTTTTTTCTTTTAGTTATAGATATATTTTTCTTGGAGCAAAAAGAAGTAGCAATCAGTGGTACATTCACTTGCAGAAGCTGAGTTTGTTTCTCCTAGAAGATCTTGGAGAAAGCAACTTGAAGGAACAAAGGTCTTTTGTGATAATAAATCAGCATTAGCAGTGGCTAAGAACACTGTCTACCATAGCCCCACCAGATATATTACACTCAAGCATCACTTCATCAGAGAGAAGCAATTGAAGGAGGTAAAATTTAAGTGAAGTATTGCAACTGTAATGATCTAGTAGTAGACATATTCACCAAGGCACTACCAAGACGCAAGTTTGAGTGTTTTAGACAAGTTATGAGTGTTATATAACAACACATTAAGGGGAAGAAATGGTAATATTAGTGTGTTGCATGTGAGCCTTGGAATATTATGAAATGTTAGAGATAGTTTAGGAAATAAAGTAAGTATTGGTTAGGGTTCTCGATTAATTAATGGGTTATGAGAAGGCTATAGTAATTTTATATTGAATGAGAAAAAAATTACATGATTGTGTGCCTCCTTCCTCCTCTCGCTTCTGAAATCAAGTCTATCATAGTGGCCCTACAAATATCATATTCTCTATCAATTCTGCTTCTTGTTTTGAGTGGTGCAATGGCTAGTGTGTCTCACGGTTTGTTTTCATTCTGTTTGCAGATTGCATTGGAAGGGGGCATGAGTTAAGCATCCAATTTTACACTATCAGACAACAAAGCATGGACACATTGGATACCATACCATGTCCGACACTTGTTGAAGACAGATTCATCGAACGATCGTATATATATGTCAAGCACATGCGCAACAATTTGATTTTTTATTTTTATTCTTCCTCATCCACAATAACTCTACCCTAAGCGAACCCTTCTTCCTTCGCGAAGCCTTTTGCCCTCGCCCAAAGCACCGTAGTCAATCACGTCCTATCGACATCTAATCAACGTCCAAGAAAGCATATTCCCTTACTTACGTCTCGTTAGCATTCTCTAACCATCACTCCTTTGTTACAAAGATGGCTACTTTTGCTAAGTCAACTGTCATTCCAGTGTATTTTGTTTACAAAAAATCGGTCTTCTTGAAATCTCCTATAGCCCCCTAAGATCCTATAAATAAGAAGATGGGTTAGAGAACATTTAACTCGGGATATCATAAGCAGTCATTTTAACAAACACTTAATAAATAATAAAAATTATAAATATATACTTCACAATCTCTATACGATCGTGCAACAAAGGGTCTAAGATGATCTACTATGATCAAAAGTCTCCATAGGTGTCCACATAATATTACTATGGAATAAGATAACAAACAACCCTAGACACTACCCTAAAGGCCCATCCAGCCATATGCCACCTAAGTAGCTCCTAAGTGTTGTACTGACTGATACTCTATACTACTTTGCAGAGCTAGAATACCCCCAAAATGGTTGCCTAGATGGCTTATTTCTAGATAATTTTGCTTTTGCACGATGACTACACACAACTTGCACCTACAAGCTTGAAACCATCATAAAAGCTAACCAAAATAGGCTATCAAGCCTACTATAAGCCATCTACATGCTATGCAAAGTATGAACAAAATCGAAAGATATGGACATACACGAGCATTACATCGAACATCCTATTTACAACTTTGTCTATGATATTCTCCCTCACTTATCTCTTCGACGTCCTCATCGAAGCCTTTGCATATACTGTATCTCCTCACTTTTATTGAATCTTCAATCATTTGGTGCAATTGCAATGCACATCTTAGTTCCCAATTGCTCTCTACTAGTGTTGTTTAGTAGTTGAACTTTGATCCATCACGTTGCTTCAAATTGATAATGACTCTAACTCTAGTGTAGGGTCGGTCGAGTTAAGCTAATATGTATTAGTTCATGTGGATCCTTCAGATGGAAAAAAAGACCTTTAAGTGCTAGTCCCTCAAACATCTCACACCGCTTGAACTAGGTGAATGCTTGTTAAAGCTTTAACGAGCAGCATCTCGTAGACTTTAAAGTTTTCGATATCACGTAAAATTTTTTTATTAGTTCTTATTCTACTTAGTTGTCATCTCCATGTAGGTACCCTTGCTTTCACCTTTTATTAATATTCTATTGAAATATGAAGTGGATAGTCTACTCTAGATAGCATCGATCACAATTGGTGAGGATTTGACAATTGTTGTCTTCTACTAATTTTCTTGAAAAGGTCTTTAAACATATGTAGAGCTCCTCCACTAGATAAATAAGATAAATAGGGTAGTTAACTTTGCCTATTCTCTTAAAAGTTGAGAAGGCAATAGTTACTCGACTTCTCGGCTTCTCAAGCATTGTACTCCATACTTCGAGTTGGTTGCTAGCCTTCGCTTGCTCTTTATTCACACTTTCTAAATCCCTAAAGTGTTTTTACTCCTAGCATTGTATTAGCTATTATAATTTGCCTTCTTATTGCCATTGAACTTTTGGATGCATGTTTTGCCAAAAAATATTAAAATTTCATCCCGAGTTGGAGCAAGTCTCCAATAGTTTTGGCCCCCTCTATGATTGTGTCATCTTCTTCATCATTTCTACCACAATTTCTCTGAATAGAAAAGTATAGCACTGCATATTGCCTACTTCGTTCCTTAGTTAAGCACTCTTACATCAATCTAAAGTTTCCTACTTTCGGTTATTTTATGATAGGACCATTGATATCGGTCTTACAAAGTTTCCTAACATCTATCCTTTACTCTTTTCTCGATAATTGGAGTTTGGCTTTATATTCTCTACCTCATCGATTCCTTCTCATAATCATGCACTCTCCCTCTATGAGAGTAAGGGATAGATAACTCTACGAAATTCCCATGTCGATGACACCATGGCACTACCATGCCCATGTCCTTACTGTTAGCTGAACAGCTTTGATTCTATAACTGAACGAGAAGATCTCGTTTCAGTTGAGGAAAATCCTCCTTCAACTCTATATAAATACGCATTACAACAATGAATAAATCATATCTTTTGTTCGTCATCTCTATCTCAAACATGGTATCAGAGCCATAATACAAAGATTTTCTTCTCTTCTCGCTGTCAAACGACAGCACAATAACCTTCTCCCTCGTTGCACAGCCTCCGCTGCCGCGTCTACGGCGTCCTCTACCACTACGGTCATTGTTCCCTTCAAAGAGTTGCTATCATTTCAAAGAGTTGCTATCGATCCCACTCGGGTCTCCCTCATTCCGGAGCTCTGCCACCTCCCGACGAACAACCTTAATTGCTTTGCAATCTTAGCACCTGCTCTCGTCCCGGTCTCCGGCCTCGCCATCGATCCGGCAACCTGATTGCTTCCATCAAAACAAAGTTTGAGATTGTTGTTTGTAGTCTCCAGCCCTCTTCTTCAAATTGCTGCCGTTTGCTTCCATCAAAATAGAGTAACCACTACTCTATTTCCCCTTTTTTTTCCTTCCTTTGTTTTGCTACGATCGGCCCGGCAATATTGCAGCGCACTGCCAGCAACGTGCTTCTGCAGCCCATCTCCCTACCGACGGGCTCAAGAACTCTAGCGGCGCTGGCTTATTGACCTTCCCAGAGATGCCGACGTGATCCATAGTTGCCAGGCCATCAACCAAGAGTTGTTGTGGTCTTCACCAAAGAGGAGAAGCGACCGAGTATTGCTGTGACGGCTGCAGCAGCAAGTGGACGGAGCGCCGATGGCAGGCACCGCTGAGGTCGATAGTGTCACGACGCCCTCCATTCTGTGGTTGCATTCTGCTGTAGCCGCTCCATGTCTTCAACGGCTCTGTCCCCTCAGTCGAAGGTTACACTCTGTCACGGACAATAATGTAAACAAGGTATTTGATGAAATGTTCATGTTTGTCCGTGTCATTCAGTTGATGTACATACCTTGTACAACAAGTAGCGGGCTTGCAGTAGGCTTAGCTGCCCGAGTTTGGTTTGCTTTATGGCCAATTTTGGCTTGTAAATACAAGTATGTCTTGTAAGCACTTGTGGGGGACTTCGGTCTGTAATGGACCATTATCCTTTGTGTGCAACCTCTCTGAGTTTGTAATGTCCATGGATGTAATTTGCATATAGCTTTATGAAGTGTTTGCTTGAGCAGTTGCTTGTGGATCCCGTGGGAATTGCTTCTTCTGGCCCGTTTTCTCTTTTGTAAGTCTAAGGGACTCTAAGAGATCTCAGGGAAGGCTGACATTTACGGACGGATATGCAGGGGTGCCGCACAGCTTAGGCAAAATCAGCTAAGCCCGTGATAAGGTGGTATCAGAGCGGGACAAGCACACATAGAAACACTTGCCATACAAACGTGGGGGACCTAGTTGGGCTGTGTGGAGGACAGCCAGCACGTGCAACCGTTTGGGGGAAAACAGACATTGAGATGTAGGGAAAGGAGTTTCTCAGAGGAGCGGGCATCCAGGTTTGGCATTCAGAGGAATGACCAACCCTTTGCGTGAGAGGCACCACGAGGATAAGCAAACGAAGAAGAATGCGTAGCACACAAAGATTGTGATGGTGGAGTTCTAGCTATGACTCGACGTTGGCAACCAAACTTGACAATGCTCAAGGCAAAGCGGGGCACTTGGTGATAGATGAGACAATGCAAAGTGGGAGGTATTGCGTAACGACCGAAAGAGTTATGCAAAGCTTACAGAGGTGAGGGGAATTGCTAACTCGAAGGATTCAGAACTCATGTAAGGGCATATACACGGACGACGGAGTGTTCGTGGCCATCCTAAGGTGCGATCAGAACTTAGTGTCATGGAGTATCGTAACTTTCTCTTCGACATAAAAGGATACGTCCGTAGGCGACTGAAATGTGCAACAAGTTCAACACGTTGCTAAACCCTGAAGGGTGCAGTGGAGAATGTATTGGCGAAGGATCGCAATCTAGCAAGTGCATTTGCGGGGGCAGAACAAGGCACAAGTTGTTCAGCAAGACGGAGTAGTTCAAAGGGGATGGTGGTCTCCGAAACTTCCAGCGGGAAGAATGTAAAGAGAAAAGTTGCTCCAATATGACAGATATCCAGGAGGGATAAGTCCTAGTTCTCTAGAGGGAGAATTATGTGCAACAGATCGCACATATTGAGGAAGAGTTTCTCAAGGTAATATCTCCACAAAGCTCAACGGACCGAGCGAGCGACGAAGAGTCATCGGATGATCTCGAATGAGGTAATGCATTGGTGGATGCATTTCGAGATCAAGTGGGAGAGTAATCCAAGGCAACATCATATGAAGGCACACTTCGAGTCGATGTAGAAATCGAACTCAACGGAAGGCTGACCCGTGGAATGGTGGACGCGAGGGCCACTATCAGCTCAATGCAAATCGAGGAGCGGAACGACTTGGGTGGAACTTGGTGAAGTATCCAAGCCACATGAAGGGAGTTGACATAGAAGATGGAACATGGAGTGGAGGCACAGAGCTTTCCTTGGACGGAGGTCAAGGGCATAAACTCTTGTAGAGGCAAGAGTGGGATCATGTTGTTCCATGAGTTCTTCATTCTGATGGGGGGGACTTATCTTCCACGGTGCCAAAGATGAAGAGAGCTTCGAGGCACATGCAAGCTACCTTAGAGATGCATTTGACGGAGTAACTAAGGTGATTCAACTTGCGGAGGTAAAGTTGGGATCAGGATACCTTAGCACGGGGCAAGAGGACGCAGAGGCGGGTACTCTTGAAGAATATGTCATTCGAGTTGTCAGGAACAAGAGGTGCATAGTAGAGATTGTACTGGTAGGGGATAGAGGCCTAGGATCCAAACAATGGTGCACCAATTCTAGTGAAGTCAGGGGGACTTCATGAGCTACTAGGCAATGGACTGTCCTAGAGCTATGCTTCGTCCAGGTGTGACCCAAGAGTGGGTGGACGAAGGTGAATTGCCAAGGGAGCGAACTAAAAATCGGAGATGGCAGAGGCCCTACGATGTGTTGGCAGAGGCCACACGTGGAGAAGTCGTAGTCTGAGTTCATCACACGAGAATTTGTATGCAATGGAGATGTCACCAGGAGGTGACATGGTGTAGCGGATCGTGGTGGAATAGTTTGTGACAATGCAACACAGGCGATCGTGTCCCGTGAGGGATAAGATCATGCAGAGGTATGATCAGGAGCTCCACTTTGGCATACGACACAACAAGAATAAGGGCTATGGATTCAAGGAGTGAATGTCATGGTACCGCAGAGGCGGATCGTGTCCCGTGAGGGATAAGATCATGCGGAGGTATGATCAGGAGCTACTGGGAGCTCCACTTTGGCATACGATACAACAAGAATAAGGGCTATGGATTCAAGGAGTGAATGCCATGGTACCGTAGAGGCGGGTCTTCGTGTGTGCATCAGAGCTTGCATTAGATGAAAGCCTTAGTCATCAGCATATGGGGGCTGTGTACCACCAAGGAATAAGTCCAAGTGCAAGTACCAGTGAGTCTCATGAAGGGGGACGTGATCATGTGAATGATCAGGAGCTACTAGGAGCTCCACTTCGGTGAATGCAACGACAAGAAGGGCTGTGGATTCAAGGAGTGAATGCCACAGTACTGCAGAGGTGGGTCTTCCGTGTGTATGCATCGAAGCTTGCATTAGATGAAAGCCTTGGTCATCAGCATATGGGAGTTGTGTACCACCGAGGGAGTAGTCATATTACAAGTTCCAGTGAGTCCCATGGAGGGGACTTGATTGTACTAAGGTATGATCGGAGCAGCTGGAGAGTTGGACTGCTTCAGTGCTCACATTCGCTTAAGGGAGCCCGGCAAGTCAGAGGACAAAGCCGAGTAAGCGAACGTTGCTACCAAGGAAGCTAAGGAGAACAAAATCGGCGTGAGCCCTGCAACAAGATGGCGGAGGCCATGCATGAGAGTTACAGTCTGTCTTTCCATCGACCAAGGAGAACTGCTAGGAGGACACAGTGGTGTCGAAGCAGGTGGTCAAAAGGGATGAGGAAGCGACGACGAGTCTAGTGGAGCTCAGCTACCCAAAAGCAAAGCGTCGGTTAGAAAGGAGGTGGATTCAGAGGAGCACCACAGTGCCGTAGAGGCGGATCTATCGATCGCGAAGGAAGAGATGCAGATGCAAGTCAACGGATAGTAGGGCTATGGGCTTGGCAGCACCATGGTACCACAGAGGTGGGACTTCCGTGGAGTCATCGATCCCTTGCTCTCATGGAGGGAGAGCATTGGTCATAAAAGGGGCCGAGGAGGTGGATAATACAAAGGCAAACTCCAAGTACCAAGACAGGACATAAGGGCAGAGGCCAAGAAACTTCATAAGACCGATGTCGATGGGCTTCTCATCAAGATAGCCGAAAGCGAGGGACTTCGGGTTGATGCAGGAGTACTCGACCAACGAACGAAGTAGATAATACACGGTACTGTACCTTTCTACTCAGAGGAGTAGGCGGCAAAGGTGATGGAGTAGACGATACAATCCCATAGGCGACCAAATCTATCAAAGACTTACTCCAAGTTGAGGGACTCCAAGTTGGGGTAAACTTTTTGCTCTTTTCGGGCAAAACTTCTTGCATTCCAGAAGTTCAATGGCAGTGAGAAGGCGAATCACAGTAGCTAACTCAACGCAAGGAGTGCAAACACTTCAAGTGCTTCAGAAGTGTGAGCAAAGAGCGAGCAAATGTTAGTAACCAACTCAATGCATGAAGTACAAACTCGAGGAGGTAGGCGAAATCAAGTAACCTTTGCCTTCTCAACTCAGGAGAATGGGCGAAACCGAGTACCCCAATCCTCTTAACTCGAGGAGGTAAGCGAAGCCAAGTAACCTTGCCTTCTCAACTACTAAGAGAATGGGTGAAGTCAAGTATCCCAGTTCTCTTACTTATCCGGTAGAGGAGTTCTGCATAAGTTCAGTGACCCTTCAGAGAAAGCTTACGGAAGACAATAGTTGTCAAATCCTCACCATTGGTGATCGATACTACTGAGAGTAGATTGTCCGCTTCATTTTGCAATTGAATGTCAATCGAAAGCGGAAGTGATGTGAACCTACTTGGAAGTGATAACTAAACATGGAGGAAGGATCAATGGGCAAACATTGTGGAGGAAGGACCTTAAAAACTTCAAAGTCTGCGAGGCGATGCTCATTAAAGCTCCAACAAGCATCCACCCAATTCAAGCAACATGAGTATACTATGATACTGGTGCATAATAAGGTGGGTCTTTTCCTTCATCAGCAGGATCCGCGAGAACCAACAAGGATCAGCACAACTCAGCCAACCCCACAACAGATTCAGTCATTGGTGAGTTGAAGCAGCATGGCGGATCAGAGTTCGACTACTCAACAACAGCAGCGGAGAGCAGCTGGGAGCTAAAGGGGCGTGTTGCTGCTAAAGTAGAAGATTAAAGATTTAGCAAAATACGAGGAGATGTAGCGTCTACAACGGCTTCGACGAGGACGTCGAAGGAATAAGTGGGGGGAGAATGTCACGGACAATAATGTAAACAAGGTGTTTGATGAAATGCTCGTGTTTGTCCGTGTCCTTCGGTTGGTGTACATACCTTGTACAGCAAGTAGCGGGCTTGCAGTAGGCTTAGCCTTTGGTTTGGTTTATGGCCAATTTTGGCTTGTAAATACAAGTATGTCTTGTAAGCACTTGTGGGGGACTTCGGTCTGTAATGGACCATTATCCTTTGTGTGCAACCTCTCTGAGTTTGTAATGCCCATGGATGTAATTTGCATATGGCTTTATGAAGTGTTTGCCTGAGCAGTTGCTTGTGGATCCCGTGGGAATTGCTTCTTTTGGGCCATTTTCTCTTTTGTAAGTCTAAGGGACTCTGAGAGATCTCGGGGAAGGCTGACCGTTACTGACGGATACGCAGGGGTGCCGCACGGCTTAGGAAAAATCTACTAAGCCCGTGATAGCTCCTAGATCTGTTGGAAGGGGCGATCTCCTGCTTCCTCCCTCACCACAGATCTGCGATTTATCTCCTGCTTCCTCCCTCCGGGTCTGGCTGTGTGTGGTAGCCTCTAGAGCCCGATGAACTGCAGCCTACCCTACTGCTTCCCCTTCTTCAATTGTGTGTGGCAGCCTCCAGAGCCCGGTGAATTGCAGCTTACCCTGCTGCTTCCCCTTCCCGATGAACTGCAGCTTACCCTACTGCTTCCCCTTCGTCAGCGGTGCCTAGAGGAACTGCAATCCTTCAATCTCCCTGCGTCCAAAAGAGAGTTTATCCTCCGCATTTGATTGCATGTCAAAAGTAGATATCCAATGTTCTCAAGATCTCAGTAGTTGAACTGACAGATTAAAATCTCGACAATGGCAAGATGATAGTCGACTCCAAGAACAAAGAACGCAACTCTCCTCACATTATTGCATTCGTCGATTTTGGCATCTAGATCCATTTCATAGAACTTGCCACTACAAGTTGAAACAACAAGTCTCCACCAGTTCCAAGCAACGTTCTGGTTTGTGGCTGCTTCTCATCAACCTCTGCTGCCACTGTTGTTTCCAGACTCCAGATCTGATTCAAGGATTGGTTCTGGCAACACCGGCGTGCTGCCCAAGCTTGCAATACCATAATCACCCATCTGCATCCAAAGGAGGTAACCCTGTGGTTTGAAGTCTTCGTTTTCGATTCATACCTTATCACTTTGCTTCCTTTGTCACATATTTCTTGAACTTTCTGCGTTCTTCTCTCGAGTTCTTGGCTACCACCTTTGGTGAGTCTTAAATGGCTTCTTCGTCTACCTCTGATGTTCCTACTCTATTTCTTGCTAGCACTTCCCTTTCCTCTTTATACTCTGGACCTATTTCCATAAATGCTGCCTCTCTAATCCCCTTTAAACTATCTAAGGTGACAACTATGCATCATGGCGAGCTCAGTTTTCTAATCTTCTATTTGGTTATGATTTATTAGGTTACATTGATGGTTCTCTTAGTTGTCCACCAGCACTAATCCATGTTCCTGGAGAACCTAACATAGTGCCAAACTCTGCATATAAGCTATGGTTACACCAAAATCACCTTATTCTCCAAGCGATTCAAGCCTCTGTTGATGGCTATGTCGCCCCGCTTATGTCTTCCTGTGCTACTACTGCGGAAGCTTGGACCAAGTTACAAACTACATTCGCGAATCGCTCGAGGACTCGCATGCTTAGCCTACTCTCCAACCTTATGCACTTAAAGCAGGAGGGAAGTACTATTATCGACTACTTACAACATATCAAAATGATTATGAATGATCTAGCTTTGATAGGTCATTCTCTAACTGATGAAGATGTTCTCGTCCACACACTTAATGGACTGGGTGCAGAATTCAATGAACTGGCAACAGCGCTTCAGGCTTGCGACTCTCCAATCTCCTTTGAAGAACTTCATGACAAGTTAACAGACTTGAAGCTTACCTGAAGCGTTGTGATATGCCCGCAGGATCTCAGCCGGCACCTCCTATCACTGCTCAATTTAACCACAAATCCAAATGGCAAAACCGTAAATACAACAAGCAAGCTTCGAAAGGTGTGGCCAACTTACCTCCTATGGGCACAATACCACCTGCTCCCCCTCCATAGTCTCCAACCTTCAACCATCGTCAAAATACTTCCTTCCGGCAACGTCGTCCTCCTTCTGCATTTCATCAGCCTGTCGTCTGTCAGTTGTGTGATAAACTCGGTCACTATGCAAAGGTTTGCTGGTCTCGGCCTCATCTTCTAGCTCGATCAAACTTGCCTTAGGCAAATGTCATGATTGCTCCGTCTGCAAGTCAGCCCAATTAGATTATAGATTCTAGTGCTTCCCACCATATCACTTCCGATCTTCAGAACTTGTCGATCCACAACAACTATAACCGCAACGAAGATATTATCATCGGTGATGGTAAAAGAATTTTAATCACTCATACTGGTTCTACATCGCTTAATTCACATGACACCTCTTTCATACTCGATGATGTTTTATATGCACCCCACATTAAAAGAAACCTTATTTCTGTCTCTCAATTCTGCTAACAAAACCACACCTCTATTGAATTTTTTTCTGATTATTTTGTTGTCAAGGACTTGAGCATGGGGGCATCCTTAGTTCGCGGCCCGAATAAAGACATCTATGAATGGTCGTCAGCCTTATTCCTCACCAGACCTACTGCGAACTCCACCACTACTGCTCCAGTCAACATTTGGCATCAACGTCTTGGTCATCCCTTGACCTCTATTCAACAAAAATTACTTTCTAGCTGTTCTATTCTTGTTTTTAAATCCAATAATGTCATTACTCATTGTGATGCTTGTCTTAGCAATAAGAGTCATCAATTACCTTTTAGTGCATCTTCTATTTCCTGCTCTAAACCATTTGAGGTTGTTTATACTGATGTTTGGGGTCCTGCATCAGTTGTCTCCTTTGACAAGTTTAGATTCTATGTTATCTTTGTAGACTACTTTACAAAGTACACATGGCTATATCCTCTTCGTTAGAAGTCTGACGTCACTACTGTCTTCTCCAACTTTAAGAACTTAGTCGAGAATTACTTTCAGACTTCCATTAAAACTATATATTCTGATGGTGGGGGTGAATATCAAGCCCTTGCGTCCCAATTGTCCACTTGCGGTATTCAACATCTCAAATCCCCTCCATACACTCCTCAACTGGTTGGTTCTGCTGAACGTAAACATCAATATGTTGTCGAAACGGGCATGATGCTGCTTCATCAGGCTTCCATGCCATCCACTTTTTGGTCTGTAGCATTTCAAACTGTTGTTTACCTTATTAATCAGATGCCTACTCCAATTCTATAATATCAATCATCATTTGAAAAGTTGTTTCACAAATGCCATAATCTGCAGACATTAACAGTATTTGGTTGTCTATGTTATCCATGGTTACGTCCCTATAATTCTCATAAACTGCAACCTTGTTCTCGCCTTTGCATTTTCATTGGATACTCTCTAGACCATAATACATACCATTGTTATGACTCTCACACTGTTAAAATCTTTATTTCCAGGCATGTCACTTTTGTAGAGTCTATCTTTCCCTTTCGGCGTCCCAAGCACTTTATCATCCCATTGGATTCTTACGACACCTTTTTATCCTCTCACGTATCTATTAGATTCACACTCTCTTATTACCTCTGTTTCGTAGTCTTCTCTCTCCTCACCTCTGGCTCAATCTCTTCTTTTACAATTTCCTCTAGAACCATATCCTTTATCTTCACCTCGCCAGGAAACCTTTGTAGTTCTTCAGCCTGACTCAAACAGCCACAATCCTCCTACTTTACCCCCCAACCCTACTATAGCCTCCCGACATCCTATGCAAACTCGCTCTAAGAGCGGTGTATTTAAACCATGTCAGGTTCTTGACTTACATACTAGCACTGAGCCATCCTTCAACTCTGTTGAACCAACAAAATCTCCACATTGGCGTACAGCCATGTGTGAGGAGTATGATGCTCTCCTTCATAATGCTACATGGACCCTTACTCCTTCTAACTCCACACAAAATATTATCGAGTGTAAGTGGGTCTTTCGAATTAAGCGGCATCCTGATGGCTCGATTGCTCGTTATAAAGCACGACTTGTGGCCAAAAGATTTCATCAACGACCTGGTGTTGACTACACTGAGACATTCAGTCGTATCGTAAAGCCCACTACAATCTGGATTATCCTAAGTCTGGCAATATCCAAAGGCTGGTGCTTATGCCAACTAGATATCAACAATGTATTTTTATAAGGGACTCTCACTGACGATGTCTTCATGGAGCAACCTCCAGGATTTATACATCCTTAGTATCCACTGCATGTTTGTAAACTTCATAAGGCCATTTATGGACTCCGTCAAGCTCCCCGAGCTTGGTATACTGAACTTGGTCACTACTTATCCTCAGTTGGCTTCATCAACTACAAGTCTGATGTCTCCCTATTTTTACGTCATCAACATGGGGGCACCATCTATCTTCTAGTCTATGTCGACGATATTATTGTCACAGGTGACAATCCTATGGAAGTTCAAGCATTTATCACGCAATTGGCTGCCCGATTCTCTCTTAAAGATCTCGACAACCTGAGTTATTTTCTTGGTGTTGAAGCTATGTTTACATCCTCTGGCCTCTTCCTTTCCCGGAGAAAGTACATCCAGGATATGCTATTAAAGACGAACATGCAAGATGCAAACGAGGTCACCACTCCTCTATCTGCTACTAAATCACTGAAATTATGTGATGGCACTCATACTATAGATCCTACTCAGTATCGATAGGTAGTTGGCTCCTTACAATATATTGCTCTTACCCGTCCAGATGTCTCCTTTGCAGTTAATAAGTTATCCTAGTTTATGCACCAACCGTCTACTTTACACTGGACTGCTGTCAAACGTAATTTACGTTATCTTAAGGGGACCATCGATCATGACATTTTTCTTCGCAAGCACTCTCCCTCTCAGCTTCATGCCTTTATGTCCTTTTTCTTCACGAAGAAAAGGACATCGATCTATGTCCTTTTCTTCATGATCAATAAATTTACTTTTATGGCACTATGACACTCCTCCAAGTCTATCTCCTTTCTTACTGATGCTTAGTTTTGAATAGTAAGTCCCTTTGGACTCGTCGTCTCTTTTTCACCCCTTTTGAGTGTTGGGAAACCTTATCAGAACATCACATGCAGAATAGAAGACAAAAAATAAAACTAACTTTCCACATATATCAAATCATCATACGATAATTGGTGCTTAAAAAATAGCAAAATCAAAAACTATATCAAAAATCCACGGTGGATATCGCTAGAGAGGAATATGAGGGGCGGCCACTAGAAGCTCTAGCCTATGAACCCTTTAGCCCCTCCTTTCAGGCCCAATATCGAGCTGGCTATGAGTTGCACATGTCCAAGGGTTAATGAGCTAATTATCCTGTTAGCTTCAGTTTGGCCCAACCACTAGCCAAAATGCTCGAGCCGGGAGTTACCAATAGTACACTCATCAACTCTTATAAGGCTATTATATGTTCCCCACTTTCTAATGTGGGACTAAGGGGTGGAAGTTGCACTCTCCCCCACTCCGATACTATCATCGTCAAGGTCGAACATATCCTAGATCAAACCCTAGCATGTTGCATGTGAGGCTGAGCCTAGTGGTGGCTCCATGTTGTGTCCATCCACAAGACTAGCCCTTTCCGACTCAGGTCCTCTCACCATGCTTGAATACTAGGTCAGCTCTGATACCCAATGTCACGACCCAGGTTGATCAGCTAACTATCCTGATAGCTTCAGTTTGACCTAACCACTGGCCAAAATGCTCGAGTCGGGAATTACCAGTAGTACACTCATCAACCCTTATAAGGTCATCATATGTTCCCCACTTTCTAATGTAGGACTAAGGGGTGTTACAGTAAACACACAACTAGGACTACGAAATCGCTATCTAATATTAGGTATCATTAACCATCTAGCATTCCGTAAGCAGATCAATCAGTGAACTCATTCCATAATGAGTATTTGTATTGTACCATTAGTATCCCGACATAAGCAACTATGAGATCAGTCACTTCCATCAGATGGATAGGTATATAGTACACCGATCTGTTCAGTTATCTAAATATCCCTCTCGAGTAACCTACGATTATGATTATTTAGTGTTTGTGTTTAAAAGTGAATTGATTTTAGTATCATGATCTCATCATGATCCTCTTGTCATTGCATAAATCTAAGGATATCACAATATATGCAACAGGTAACATAAAGTGAGAATATGTTAATAATAATAATAAATAAAAAGATCATGTAGTGTGTCATACTTGCCATCACTCACATGATCAGCTTGTAGGGCACCTGTAACCAACAATCTCCCACTTGACCTAAAGCTAATCATCTACATGTTTGATTCCTATCAGACTCCTGTGATGCTTAAAGATAATTTGAGATAACGACTTCATCATTGAATCTGCAATGTTATCTTCGGATGAAACTCTTCTCACTAGTACATCTCTACGGGCCACGATCTCTCTGATCAAATGGAACCTTCATAGAATATGCTTCTAATGAGACCTGGGTTCCTTCGCTTGATCAATTGCCCAATTATTATCACAATATATGGGAATCAGCTCCATGCTGCTATGTACGACTCCCAAATTTATGATGAACTTCATCATCCAGAATCCCTCCTTTGCTGCTTCTGTCGCAGCAATATACTCCACCTTTGTGGTTGAGTCAGTAGTAATATCTTGCTTAAAAATCTTCCAACTTATTGCTCATCTATTCAGGATGAAAACATACCCTAAATTTGACTTACTATCATGGACTTTGGACTAGAAACTTGAGACCATATAGCCCTCAACCTAAATTCTACCTCCTCCATGTACTAGTAAAATATCCTTAGTCCTTTTCAATTACTTAAAGATGTACTTTACTGCCTTCCAGTGTTCTAACTTGGATTCGCCTGAAAAGTGCTTGTGACACTTAGAGCATGTGTTATATCAGGCCTGGTACGTAGTGTAGCATACATGATAGACCCTATCGCTAAGGCATAAAATATCATATTCATGTTTATCCTTTCTTCATAATTCTTTTGGGACATACTCCTAGAAAGTGATATTTCATGTCTCATCGGTATGAGACATCTCTTCGAATTTTTGATGTCAAACCTTTTGATAATGGAGTCTCTGTGCCTGTATTAGGATAAGCCAAACATCCTCTTGGATCTATCTCTATAGATCTGAATCTCCAAAATGTAGGATGCTTCTCCTAAGTCTTTCATAAGGAAGTGTCTAAATAGTCTTGTCTTAACTATGGAGAGTATTCTTACATTATTTCCAATGATCAGGATGACATCCACATACAACACCAAGAAGGAGATAATGCTCTCATTTACCTTCCTATACACACAAGTCTCATCTTCGTTCTTAGTGAAGTTATAAGATTTGACCGCCTCATCAAATCTTATGTTTGAACTTCAGGAAGCTTGTTTCAGTCTATAGATGGACTTGAGCAACATGCACACCTTATTTGGACTCTCCTTGGGTACAAGTTCCTCGGACTGTATCATATACATCTCCTCATTGAGGTTGCCATTGAGAAATATAGTTTTCACATCCATTAGTCAGATCTCATATTCATAGTGTGTTGTAATAGCTAAAAGATATTGATGGATTTCAACATAGCTACATATAAGAAGGTTTCATCATAATCAACTCATTGCCTTTAATGATGATACCCTTTGGCCACCAACCTTGTCTTATAGGTCTTAAACTATCTATCTACTCTGATCTTCTTCTTGAAGATCTATTTAAACCCGATGGGTACGACACCCTTAGGTGCATCAATAAGGTTTCAAACCTTATTGGAGCACATAAAATTCATCTCATAATTCATAGCTTCTAGCCACTTCCCTAAGTCTATACTCTTAATAGCCTCCTCATAGGTTTGAGGAACAACATCCTGAGTGTCGTCATCATTGATATGTCCCACATATTTTTTAGAAGATGTGATACTCTGTTAGACCTATGTAAAGTTGAAACTTGTGTGTTAGGTACCTGAACAGACTCGACCTCCGGAATGGTGCTTGAGCTAGTTCTCCAACCTTGGTCAACTCTATTATGCTCCCACTATTTCCACAAGAATGTGTTCCTTCTCAAGGAATACTACTCTCTAGGCAACAAAGATCTCTTGGTCTTCGGCATGATAGAATTAATATACACAAGTTTCCTTAGGGTATCATATGAACTTGCACTGCTTCATCATTGATTATAATTTGCCCTAAATCTTAACAACCTAAGTTTGGACTTCTTCCCTTTTTATATCTCATATGGTGTAGACACTACCAACCCAGATAAAACTCTATTCAGAAGGTAAGCTGTAGTCTCTATGGCATATCTCCAAAATAAGATGGGTAGATCGGTGAAACTCATCATAGACCGTACCATATCTAACAATATGTGATTCCTCCTTTCTGATACACCATTAAGCTAAGGTGTATAAGGAGGTATCCATTGGAATAGAATCTCATGGTATATGAGGAAATGGTGAACTCTGTACTCAAGTACTCTTCTTATCGATCCGATTAAAGAATCTTAATACCCTTTCCAGTCCAGTTCTCTACTTTATTATTATATTTCCTAAATTTCTCGAAAGTCTTGTACTTATACTTCATCAGTACATATGTCCAAACCTGGAGAAATTGTTAGTGAAAGTAATGATGTAGGAGTAACCACCTATGACCTGAATCGACATGAGACCACACACATCATTATGTATGAATTTCAATAACTTAGTGGCTCGCTCTCTAGTTCCACTAAATGGAGAGTTAGTTAACTTTCCATGAAGGCAGGGTTTACAAGTTCCATATGACGAATGGATCTAAGTATCCATCATTTAGCAACTTTTGAATCCTTCCCTCGTGGATATGATCTAGTCTAAATGTCACAGGTATGCACTGTTCATCTCATCTTGTTTCCTCTTCGATGCACTTATATTCATGATGTGTGGAACTATATATAGTATAAATAAACCATTATGCAACATTTCTCTAATGATGATTTTATCATCCAAAATCAATGAATAACTATTATTCTTGAAAACAATTTATATCCACTAACTTTCAAACATAAAATGGAAATAATTATTTTTGATAATAGAAGGAATATAATAGCATACATCTAATGTAATAGTAGCTCCACAAGGTAGATGTAGGGTAACCTTTCCTGTGACCACTATATCAACTCTTACTCCATTGCTCATCTTAAGGTCCATCTCACCTCTCGCCAATTTTCTAGGCCTTGCCAAAACCTATAATAAATTGCAGATATGATAAGCACTCTCGTATTCAATATCCATGTGTTATCGTAAAAATTTGACAAATAGAAACTGATCATGAATTCATCTAAAGCTTCTCTAAGCTTCTGTTTCGCATTCTCTATAAGGAACTTTTTACTGTTTCTCTTTCAATATACATCTTTGTCGTAGTGGAAGCAATGCCCATCTTTCTTGGCAACCTTTGTCTTACCCGGTTTGCCCTTGCCCTTCTCACGAGATTTATCAACTTTCCTTTTCTTTTTAGTCTCAGCAATGTAGAGAACTGGCTTCTCTTTCTTGATGATGCTCTCAGCCTCCCTCAATTATTGAGGAGCTTAGGGAGAGTCACCTCAAGCTTATTTATATTGGAATTCATAATAAACTAAGAAAAAAATATGGTATGTATTGTAGTGTAAGATCAATGCACAGGTTATCCTTTAGGACCATTCCTAGACATGTGAGTTTCTCGATCCACTCAATCATCCTCAGGATATGATTCTGAATCGATGTCCCCTCTATCATCCTTCTGAAGAAGAGACTCTTGGATATCTCATATTTTATGAGTTCTTTCCTATTTTTCAAATAGTTGGTGAAGATGAAGATGAATAGAATTGACATCTATGCTCTCAACTTGCCTCTGTAGCTCAGGGGTCATAGTTGCCAATATATAGTACTTAGCTAAAGTAGAATCGTCTATATACTTCACGTAGCAAGCAATCTCATCCTCACTTGCCCCTTCCTCTAGTGTGGGTAATATTGTATCAAGCGTTGGTTACAGGTGCCCTGTAAGTCAATTACGTGAGTGATTGCACGTATGACATGTTGCACAGTCTTTTTGCATTATTATGATTGACATTTTCTCATGCTATATATTGTCTACTATGAATATACATATATTGTGAAGTTCTTGGATCCATGCAATGAGAGTCGGATCGTGATAATATTACTACAATGAGATCGGTTTACTTATAAACACAGACCCTAAATAATCTTGATCATAGGATACTTTAGAGGGACATCGAGATAATCAGATATATCGATGTATTATATTTTCGTCCATATGATGGAAGTGGTTAGTTTCATAGCTGCTTGTGTGGGACACTAAGGATATAGTAGTGCTTATTAGAGAATGAGTTCACTGACTGTTCTACTTATGGAATGTTGGATGGTTAATGAATCTTAAATTTTTATAATGATATGAATTGATGAAGTTTTGATCTAATCAGCATTTGAGTGATGTAGCACCAGCTTCGATCAAGGAGAGGCAAATTAATTAAAGCATGAAGAATCAATTATTGGGTCGAAGTGGAACATGTCGAAAGATTGGTCGTCATGTCGGTAAAAGGTTTCGTGCCATAAGTTCAGGCATCGGGCTAAAAGAATCGAACATTGCATCGAAGAGATCAGATGTTGCAAAGGTCAACATGTCGGTTGGGGAATACACTGCAAGAGAGGATGATGCCCTGAAGAGTTGGACGAAGCGCCAGATGAACCAATGATATATCAAACAATATGCAATTCATGCTTTGTAACAATTTGTCTAGATCGAATAGTTTAGAGTTCTAATTGAGTTAGTTTTGAATATAATTAGGCTAACTTAATTATAGGTCCATTGGGCCTTAATTAAGGCTTATTTGAGCCCATTAGGAGGCTCATTTCATTGACCTGGAAGGAGGTACAGCCAGGTTAAGAGATGGTACAGTCCAAGATATAAAAAGTACTAAAACATACTTTTCCGAGATTCCCGAACAATGGTACCGTCGACTACCAATAGTAGTACCGCTAGTCGATAGTAGTATCACCTATTCTGAGTGATGGTACCACTAAACCCTAGATTCTCAGGCTCTGTTCAGTGATGGTACTACTCAGTGTCGATGGTGGTACTGTCAGTACCCCGAAAACTCGAGGATTTGAATTTTGACTCCAAGATATGAAGACATTTGGGGCCTATAAATACTTAGGTATTCTTGCTTGGAATAGCAAGAACTAATATCATAAACTTGAGGTTTATAGTGAGAAAATCGTGTTAGAAATTTGAGTTCCCTTCTCCAGAAGCTTAGAGGTTGTTCTAAGGGAGAGTGTGAGGAAATACTTGTAAAGGGTTATAAAGGTTTACTCCTGAGCCTAAGAAAAGAAGAAAGAGTTGTAAGGAATAGTTGATCTTTGCCTATTAGGAAAAGATCAGTAGTTGATGCCAGTAGCCTCAAGTGAAGAGGAATCAAGAGTGGATGTAGGTCACATGGACTGAACCACTATAAATCTGGTGTACTCTTTTCTTTTATATACTTCATTATTATTATTTTCTGACTTAATTGCTTATAACATTCTCTAAGTCTAAATACACTTTCAATATCAGTTTTCTTTGTATGAGATTTTTAAATCGAGGTTTTTACAAAAGCACTAATTCATCACCCCCTCCTCCTCCTCCTCCTCTTAGTGTCGACTCGGTCCTAACATGAGAAACTATAGATACATGATAACTAAGGACATATAAGTCTAATGGATTAGATACCTTGTACCATTTGGGGGACTATAGCGTGGTGGCCTAGTACGTTCATAGTCGATGAGTTAAGTGAATTGTTATGGGATAACAATTCATTAAGTCAGAAGGAGTTCTAAGGTAGAAAAAATTCTAACAAGTGTAACTCACGACTAGGTTAGTATTGGGCCTGGAGGGTCACACACATATGATGGATGTTGCAATAAGTAGATGATTAGATATAAGTTATCCAATAAGCCCCTATTTTATTAGATGAGACCCAACATTAATAGACTCCTTGCATGAGACCTGATAAGAGGTAAATTGAGATTATTGGATGAAGGTCCAATAATTCAAGAGGTGATGATAATTGGATAGAGATCCAATACCCACTGAGACAAGATTTATTATGGTTTAAGAAGATCTCCATAAATATGAGGCAGGGGCAACCAATAAATGTGATAGACTACATCTTTCATCGCCCTCTCCTACTATCCTCCCACCCATCTCTTTTCAGCTGACCACCCTTCTCCCTTCTGTGTGAGGACTGAAAAAGAAAAGAGTTATTCTTCCACGTTTGTTGCAAGGTTGTGCATAAAAGCTACGAATGAGATGCACAAAAGTTACGAGCTCTTGGTTGTGATTTGAGGAGCACTGCTGTATCAACCCACCATGTGAACACCACTAGAGAGAAGGACATCTAACCTTCTTAATCATCTTCCATTAAATCTGGAAGTTTTAGGGATATACGATCTCCCTAGGTAATATATCTCACACGATTTATAGTTTTCGGTGTTGTAATTTTTCACGCACCAATTGTTATACAACGATGTGATAAACATGGGAAACCTTTTATTTTATTTTTATGCTATGCATGTTATGCTCTAAAGTTTTCCCAATATAATGGATATATGCAATTTTCTCCACTATAAGAATGATTCTCAAGTTGCAGATTTAATCTATATAGTTTGGATCTATAAGGCGGTTGGCATCAAGTATACCATATAGGGGGTTTACAAGCAACATGTTTCCAACAAGCAAAGATATAATATAAATGAATAACATATAGACTTTTATAGAAAAGTAACCAATTAAGATACATACTTCTATATTAATCTACTCCCACTATTTTTTTGACGAATCACGCGACACCCTCAGCATATGAAATTGAAGTCTTTCGTATAATTATAATAGGGATGAGGATCCAATCGGTGTCATAGTATAATCTCAAGGGACTCTACTAATCACACTATGCCCAAAAAGGTAGGCGACTCTTGTCAGTCATAATTCCTTGTGATTCTCATCCTATTCGGCTTACGAACCATCTTAGCCTCGAGAGACTCGACCAACCATGATGTTCAATTAAGTCATCACCATCATTACTAAATGAGTCTGATTTAATAATATGCCCTCGAGGGACTCGACCAAGCATACCATGTCCTCAGGTCATTGGTGATATCTCTATATCATAGACAAGATCTCGAATTATAAAAATAGGTGAGACTCGAGGAACTTGACCAACTCAACCTACATTAAGATTTAATTTCTTCCTATAATGATGGAAAGCCATGTGGGTCAATCTAATTACCTCACGCTTACCAAATTAATATAATCATAGGAGGTATTTTTATTTCGGTTCCCTCATATGTCACGTCATATATATACATATTTAATATATATCTACATCGCATGCAAATATATATATATATATATATATATATATATATATATAGTAGGTGTATAGGCGATCACATATGCACAATCACATTGGATGATCATGAACCATCACCTAATGTGATTAGGCCCGAGCTAGTGGGCCCAATCACTCACATCAGGATCTATGTGAGTATCGACTTATCTGCATGCCTTGTGATCATCCATCTCATCATGATCGATTTCGTCGACACCTCGTCGCATCTTCATGCATCATGATCGTTCATCTTGACCTCGTGGGTCCCACTGGCACCTCCATAGTTCCATCGCGCATCTTCATGTAATTACAACATAATTACAAGCACGTATACCCGATAATAAATGAGAAAAAAATAGAGTCTTGCAGGCTCCAATAATAATAATAATCATATATACACATCACATCACAAAGTCCATGATCATCCGTCCACATCATACATCACATGTATGTTGATCCTAACAATGTACACATCATTATGTAGGACTACTAGATAGATAATAATAGTTAATTCAACCTTTTAATTTACTAATATTTTCTAAAATCTTGGATATATAAGGAATTTCTTGATTTGTTAAAGGTATTTTAGGAATTTGAAAAAAAGGATAGATCTAGGTTTTTTTTTCAATTTAGAGGGGCAAAATCATTCTTTTCTCAAAAACACTAATTTGCCTTCATGTAGGCGATCGTCGCCCTTTGCAGCATGCACGGCCCTTGCGAAGGTGGCCCACTGCCTCATGCAAGCAATTGCTGGTAGCAATGCTGCCTTTATCGCAGTCGACGGCACCACATGCGCATGACGTCGCCTCGCATGGGCACTTGGCCCGAGGGTTCCGTGCCCATAGGCGACTACTCCCGTGGGTGGGCGTCGCCTCTGAGAGTACCCTATGGGTAGACGGCCACCAACTGGTGCCGCCCCTGCCCACAAGTGGTTTGCCCATGGGTACCTTACCCATATGCATTGCCTTTGTGGGCAAGCAGTTGTTCCATAGCCTTGCGCACATGTCGCTTTACCGTTTGCATCTCCAGGTGTAGAAAGAATACGTAGAGTAATTATATGCAATTCAGCATAACACATGCAATTTATAAGCCAATAATCACATGATGAACCTGACTTTGATACCACTATTGGGAATGTTAGGATCTTATAGGACTAAGAGGGAGGGTGAATTAGTGCTTCCATAAAAACCTCGATTTTAAAATTTTGTTTGATGAAAATCAATATTGAAAGTGTGCTTTGACTTGAAAAGTGTTATAAGTCGTTAAATCAGAAAGCAATAGTAATGAAGAGCATATAAGGAAATACACACTCGTTTATAGTAGTTCAGTCGTCGTGACCTACGTCTACTCCTGATTCCTCTTCCATTGAGGCCATCGACTTTTACTAACGATCTTCCTTCAATGGGCAAAGATTAACAACCCATTCACAACCCTTTATCCTTTTCATAACTTTATGAGAGAACCTTTACAAGTCTCACACTTCCCTTAGAATGAAACCTAAACTTTAAGAGGATAAGAACTCTTAAGAGATTACAACAGCATTTGCACACTAAGAATCATAAATTTTTTTATCTCAGTACTTGCTTCCTCAAGCAAGAATGAGTGGGGTATTTATAAGCTTCAAATGATTTCAAAAATAGAGCTAAAATTTAATTTTCATGGTTTCTAAGGTGATAGCAGTACTATTGTCGTTAATGGGTGATACTACTGTTGTACGAAGTCTAAAACCTTAGGCTATGATAGTACTATTGCCAGCCTGGGCGGTACCACCACCTGACATAGTTTAGGAGACTATGTTTGGGTGATACCATCACTTGACATAGTCTAGAACACTGTGTCTTCTAACGGTGCCACTGCTTGACATAATTTTGTATCATTGAATGTACCTTATAATGTGTCCAAATTAGTCCCAATTAAGTCTCAATGGGTCATTAATTGAGTTAGCATAGTTACACCCAAAACTAACTCGATTAAGACCCAAACTACGACGAACATGACATAAATTATTACAAAATATAAATCTTGTGTTGTCCAACATGTCATTGGTTTATTCGAACTCTTGGTGCATCATGATCTCCTTCAGCATATTGCTCGATCCATCGGCATGTTGACTTCCGCAACATCCGATTTTGACATAATGTCCAATTCTTCCGGGTCCAATATCTGATTTTCCTTCAATCATTTTGTCTTTTCATAATCGAAGTTAGTTCTGCATCACTTTTCTTAAATATTGATTAGATCATAACTTCATCAATTGATTTTATCATCAAAATCTGAGATTCAACAATCTCCCCATTTTTTATAATGACAACCAATTGATGATGGAGTTTTAACTAAACTCCACCTATCTATATGTCATATTGAAATAAAACAAACTCAAATTCAAAAGACTGATAACCTTTAAATTCAAGTCAAAACAATGACTTTCATATCATAGCATGCATCATAAAATCATAAATCTTGTATGCATAATTTTAAATTATCATGATTTCAAAAACATCAAAGCACATCATACCATACATAATTCAGATTTTAAATCATCAACACAACTCCTCCCCCTTTGTCATCAACAAGAAGGAAAAAAGTACAACTAGCAAACTTTTAAAATATGTAAGCTAGAATTTTTTTTTAGATGTGCAAGCTAACAATTTTGCTTCATGTGTAAGATTGTAATTTTGCTTCTCTCTTGAGATATACAAGATTGCACTTCTTTGTCTCCCCTTTGTCATTATCAAAACAAGAAAGAAAATGGAATGATTCAATGGTGTAAAAACTTACATCAATGTCATCATATGAAAAATGAAAGATCAAGTCATGAATACCAAAAAACCATAAATGGTTTTGACAAATCTCTTCTACAAATAGCAAGAAGAAGAAATTATAAGAAACAATCTTGATTCAAAAGAAAAACTCAAGTCATGCAAATCAAGAATCAAGATAATGATTCAAAAATAGTATATAAAAAGAGTTCATGCATTTGGAAGATTCAATATATCTATCTCTCTTATGATGAAGTCAAAATTTTTCCTCATTCAAAAGTTTAGTAAAAATATCTACTAATTGATGTTTTGCATCAATAAAATCTAAAAATATATCATGATTATTAGCATGATCTCTAATAAAATGATATCAAATCAATATATTTAATTCTAGAGTGTTGAATGAGATTCTTTATTAAACAAATAGCACTAGTATTATCATATTTTATAGGGATATTTTTCAAGTTCACAGTCTTCTAAAGTGTTTTTCATCTAAATAACTTGTGCACAACATGCACCAACTATTATATATTCAATCTTGGTTGTAGATAATGTAACAAAATTTTATTTTTTAGAAGACCAAGAAATAAGTGCATGACCTAGAAGTTGACATGTTCTAGATGTGCTTTTTCTATCTATTTTATATCCAGCAAAGTCAGCATTAACATAAGAAATCAATTAAAAAATTTTATATTTTGGATACCAATCATAGATTAGGGATTTTTAAGTATCTAAAAATCCTTTTTAATTACTTTATAATGATATTATTTAGGATTAGATTGAAATCTAGTATAAAGTCTAACACTAAATATAATATTCGGTCTAGTTGCTGTGAGGTATAATAAACTGCCTATCATACCCCTATAAGTCTTTTGATCAAAACATTCTCCATCATGGTCCATATCTAATTTTATGAAAATACTCATTAGTGTGTTAATAGCCTTAGCACTATCTATATAAAATTATTTTAATAGATCTAAAGCATATTTAGATTGACTAATAAAAGTTTTATTACTAAGTTAATTAATTTATAATCCTAAGAAGAATATTAATTCACCCATTAAACTCATTTCTTTCTTGGCTCATACTTTTGGCAAAAGACTCATATAAAGATTTATTTGTAGAACCAAAAATAATATCATCAACATAAATTTGAACAAGTAAATTATTTTTAAATTTTTTAATAAATAATATGGTATCGACCTTGTCTTTTGAAAAATTACTTTGAATAAGGAAAGAATTAAACCTCTCATATCAAGCCCTAGAGACTTACTTCAATCGATAGACAACTTTGGATAATTTAAAAACATAGTTCGGAAAAAAAAATATTATCAAATCTAGGTGGTTGCTTAACATAAACTTCTTCAGAAATAAAATCATTAAGAAATGCACTTTAATATACATTTGAAATAACTTAAAATTATTACAATATGCATAAGCAAGGAGTATCCTTATGACTTCAATTCTTGCCACATGAGTGAAGGTTTCTTCATAGTTGATACCTTCTTCTTGGTTGAAACCATTGGCTACTAATCTAGCCTTATTTCGAACTACGATGTCAAGTTCATCTTGCTTATTTCTAAAGACCCATTTAGCATCAATTACAAGATCATTACTAGGTCTAAGATCAAGCTTCTACACCTCATTTCTCTCAAATTGATATAACTCCTCATGCACTGAAAGAACCTATGAATCATCTTTTAGAGCATCGTCAATACATTTCGGTTTAATTTGAGACAACAAGGTAGCATTAGCACAAATTTTTTTAAATGAAGAACGAGTTTGAACACCTTTTGATGTATCTCTGATGATTAACTCCTTAGGATGAGCATCTACATATTTTTCATTTCTTGGGTAAGGATTTTTTGAAAGTAGATGCATCCAAGTTGTTTGGGAGAGGAGAATTTCATTCAAATTCAATGTATTAAATTTAAAATCTTTATCAAAATTATTTTTCTTAAATTTAAAAAATTCATTAAAAACAACATGGATGAATAGATTCCTCAATAACTCAAGTTCGCTTATTGAAAACACGATAAGCTTTGGAATAAAGGAATATCTAAGAAATATGCATTCATCATATTTTGTATCAAATTTTTCTAAGGCATCTTTTTCATTTAAAATAAAACATTTATAACCAAAGACTTTAAATATAAAATGTTAGGTCTTTTATTATTCCATAATTTATAAGGAGTTTTAGAAAATAGTAATCTTACGAAACCCTATTCATGACAAAGCATGTCGTGTTAATAGTTTCTTGGAGTAGAGAAATTATGGTCATACCCAATTAACTCACAAAAATCTTGAAAAAATTATGATTTTTAAATTTACCACCATGATCACTATGAATAGACGAAGTCATAAAACCTTTTTCATTCTAAACTAGTTTACAAAATTTTAAAAAATATTTAAAGCAATCACTTTTATATATTGAGAAGTATGTTTAAGTATATCTACTATAGTCATCTACAATTACAAAAACATATTTACTACCTCATATATTTGTAATGTCAATTGGTTTAATTAAATCCATATTAATTAATTATAACAGTCTAGAGGTACTTATTTGATTTTTAAATTTAAAGCTACTCTTTATTTGTTTACTTAATTCGCATGCTTTACATATTTTATCTGTGATAAACTTAATTCTAGGCATACCTCTTACAAGTTCTTTAGTTGTAATTTATGAAATTAGTTTCATGCTTACATGACTTAATCTTCTATGTCAAAGTCATGCATCATTATTTAAAATCAAAAAATAAGTTTCATCTTGAAAATCGTCAAGATCAATAATATAAATGTTATTATTTATTAACGTAATTATAGATTTATTCTTATGTGGTATGTCTATAAAGCATGCATTAGATTCAAATTTGATATTATATTCTTTATCACATAATTGACTAATACTTAGTAAATTATGTTTTAAGCTATCAACTAATAAAACATCTTCAATTAATAAGTTTGATATGATCGATATTTCCAATACTGATAATCTTTCCTTTGTTGTTATCTTTGAAGGTGACATACCCTCTATCTTGGCTAGTAAGCTTGAAAAAATGTATTGGATCTTCAGGCATGTGCCGAGTGTCCACTATCAAGGTACTATCTCTTGCTCCTAACTTTTGATTGTATACATATCTATAAGAAAGAGGAGTTTGCTTTAGGTACCCATTTAGCATTGGGTCCTTTATGAATAGATACTTATCTTGATTATTGGCATCGAGTTATTTATGGTTCCTTCAGGAACCCAAACTAACTTGTGTAAGGTATATTTTTTAAATAAACATTTATAAGCATAATATCCATATCTACCATAAAAATTATATTTATTTTTAGGAAAAATACATAATGTGGGTCCTTTAACAAATATAGTTTGCTTTTGATAAGCGTTACTACTCACAAAACCGATTTATTCTTTTCTATGTACATGACCTTTGTTCGCAAGGATCATGTTTAATGATTTATTTTTTATTTTAAAGTTTTCTAATGTTTGTTGTAATACAACATTTTTCTTTTTGACTAAGTCTAATTCTTCACATTTAGTACAAGAGGTTAACATACAATTGTAATACTCATTTTTAATTTTTCTAATTTACTAGAAAGAGAATTGTAATCCTTTTTTAGCAATTTATATTTTTGTATCAACTAATTAATGTTCATCGTACAAATCATGAAAATCATCAAGTAATTCATTGTAAGGTAAAGAAGATTTGTTATACCTCATCATAGAGAGCCATTAGAGGGTAGTTTGTCACCTCATCTTCACTGGTTTGCTATTTGTCTTCGGTTTCACTCAATTTGTCCCAAGTCGCCTTAAGTGCTTTCTGTTTCTTCGGGAGATCTTCTTCTTTAGTTGAGGACATTCACTTTTGAAGTATCCCGACTTCTTGCATTCATAGCATATGATTATGTTCTTTTTTTGTTCATTTTTATTTTTTGTATCTTGTTTTACAAGAATTTTTTTTATTTTTTTAATGAATTTTTTAAATTTTCTTGTAAGGAGTGTCAAGTCTTCATCATCACTTGAGCTTTTGCTCGAGTGGTCATCTTTGGTTCTAAGTGCTATATCCTTTATGTCTTCGGTGTATCGTCCTTTCCTTCAGTGTATCACTCGATCTAATGTCATGTTGACTTCCCGCAACATCTAATCTCTTGGTGCAATACACGATCCTTCCGACACGATGTCTGAACTTATGGCATGAAGTACATCTTTCGACATATCGACTAATCCTCTAGTTTGACAGCCAATCTTTAACATGATACTCCTCCGGCCCAATGTATGATTCTCCTACTTCGACAATTTATCCTATGATGGTTCGTGTCCATGATCGAAGTATTTCCTATATCACTTATCTTAAAAATATATTAGTCCATAAATTCATCAATTGATTTCATAAGCAAAATTCAAGATTTAACATAATTCTTCCTTTGGAGAACTAAGACTTATCCCTCCTAGATATCTGTCATGTTAGAGCAACTTTTTTCTTTGTATCCTTCCCCTTGGAAGTTTCAGAAATCACCATCCCCTTGGACCATTGCGCCTTATTGAATAACTTTTGTATTATTCTGTCCTCGTAGCCGCACTCGCTATATTGTGACTCTTCGCTAACATAGCTCTCACTACACCCTCAAGGCCTAACAACATTCTAAACTTATTACACATTATAGCCTCCTACAAACATATCCTTCTCAAGCTAAAGAGAAAGTTTAAATGATCTATGGCACCGAGTTGCGATAGCCTTAGGATGATATATACACTCTATCATCCGCATACAAGCCCTTGTATGAGTATCAAATTATTTGAGTTAGCAATTCCTTTCACCTCTGTGAGCATTGCATAATCTTTTTGGTTGTTGTGCAACTCATCCCACTTTACACAGTCTCATCCTTTTACAAGCACCACTTGCCTTTGAGCACCACCAATTTTGGTTTTCAACATCGAGCTATAGCTCGAACTTAACCATCCTAACATTCATATGCTACACATTCTTCTCAGCTTGATTATCCTCATGGTGCCTCTCACATAAAGGATTGGTTATTCCATAAATGTCAATCTTGGATACCCACTTCTCTAAGCAACTTCTTTCTCTACATTTCAATATCTATTTCTCCTAAATGATCGTGCGTGCTAGCTGCACTCAACACAGTCATGCTAGGTCTCCCACGTTTGCATGCTAAGAATTTATATATATGCTTGTCCTGCTTTGATACCACTGTCACGAGCGTAACGGGTTCTGCAAAAATCACGTGATACCCTTGCGTATTCATCCACCAAGAATCAACCTTCTCAAAACCTCTTGTAGTCCCTTAAGACCTACAAGAGATATGATGAGTTAGAGAAAGCGTTGAACTCAGGATCCATAAGTAAATATTTCATAAGAAACTTTAAAGCTAATACAAATTACAACCATAGACATCACAAGTTCTGAATGATCGTACAATAAAAGATCATGATCTCTTATACACCAAAATCTACATAAGTGCCCACATAACATAAGTCTCGTTTATAAGTCGAAAAAGACTATAAGCTAACCATACTATGGTTGTTAAGCCTACTACTAGCCCACTACATATTGTACAAAGTATGAATAAAAATAAAAATACACGTACATATATAAGCATTACATCTAATACTCTAGCACATCATAATATATATATATATATATATATGCATAAAAATTATTTATCATAATTCATTATATTTATGTTTTCAACATGCATATATTTATATTTAGCTTATGATCAGCTCATAACGATCATATCATTCAAAACATATTTTTTTAAATAAATTATACATGTGATAATATATACTATCAATATTTTATGGTGGTTGAATTCTTACTTACCTGATTTAACTTAAAAAATAAAAAATATTAATAAAAGATCAAGTTCGTTTAGGATGAGTGTGCAAGGGAGCATAAACCTTTTTCTTCCTTTTTTTTTTTTCCTTTCCTTCTTTCTCCTCTTTCTTCCCTATTCTTCATTATTCTTTCTCTTATTCTCCCACAGCCGCAGCCCCTTCTTTCTTTCCTTCCTCCTTTCACTTCTATCCTTCCTCCCCTTCTCTTCTTCCTTTATTTTATTCTCCCACAGCCGCAACCTCCTCTTCCTTTCCTCCTCTGCTTTCTCCCTTCTCCTTCTTCCTCTTTCTCTCTTCTCCCTTTCCCTTCTTCTCCCACAGCTGCATCCCTTCTTCCCTCTCCTTCTCTTTTCTCCTGCCTCCCCTTCTCTTCTTCCTTTCTCTTCTTCTCTTTCCTCTTTCTCTCTTCTCCCTTTCCCTTCTTCTCCCACAGCTGCATCACTTCTTCCCTCTCCTTCTCTTTTCTCCTACCTCCCCTTCTCTTCTTCCTTTCTCTTCTTCCCTCACAGCCACAGCCCCCTTCTTCCCTTCCTCCCTCTCCTTCTCCTATTCTCTCCTTCCCCTTCTCTTATTCTCTTCTTCCTCTCCTTCCCTTCTCCTCCACCGATGCACCTCCTCTGTTTTCCTCGTGCGGAAATCAGAGGTGCTTGGGAGTTGGTAGGATATAAACGCCCTTCTCCTTTTTTTCTTTTTTTTTGGTTCTTTCGCGGTTTAGTTTTTTTAATATTTATATTTATAAATAATTCTTCAGAAAAATAAAAACATTATATTTTCCTTTAAATTAAGATTTTAATCCTTTAAGCTTTACGTATCTAATCCTAAAAATAATCAAGATTGTTATATCTTCCATGCATTAATCATATAATAACATCATATATAACTGAATACTTTTAAATATATAAAAACTTAAGATATTTTTCATCTCAAATATTTATCTTCCAACATAAATATTTATATTCTTTCCTAAATATTAAGATAACTTAACCTCGCAGTAAAATTCGTTAGTACACTTGGCTGATTGTATTATATACTTAACATAAATGTTAAAACTTATGCATCTTCAGTTAAGTTATATTTTGAAAATTATGTATTTTAAAATTATATATTTATATTTTATGAATAAAAAATATGAACATATTATTTATCATATTCAAGTGTAACCATCATAAAATAAAGATTATATATATATATATATATATATATATATATATATATATATATATATATATATATATATATATATATTATTTGTATGCTAGTTATAACTCAATATGTGTGATGCTCGGAAGTTGCACTGTACTAGGAGAGTAGGGAGAAAGGAAAGAGATCTCTACTATTAGAAGATAAGATAAGAACAGGAGAAAAAGGAAGAAACATAACAAGAAGAAGAAGAGGGGGGGAAAAAAAAAAGGAGAAGAGAAGGTGAAGGAAATGAAGAAGAGTGAAAATAGAAAAAAAAAAAAAAAAGGCCAGGAGGAAAGGCGGTCGTGTAATCTATTATTTTAGAAAAAATAAAATCAAAACCAAGGAAAGAAAAGGAGAAAAAAATATTATATTAAAAAAATAAAAAAATGAAAAGAAAGAAAAGATCAAAACTATATGTTTGTATGAGGACACACGATTAGGGAAAGTATATGAAGACTCCGGGTAATCTATTTTGTAAAGTATCAAAACATATATTTGAAATTTATAGATGCATGATTTACAAGTTTTTTTTTTATTTATAAATTTTTTAAAAAGAATTATATATTGAAAATTTGAAAAAACATATGATTTAAATAGCTATTTATTATGTTATAAGTTTTTCATTGATTTATATTATTTGATTTTTATGAAAATATTTATTTATGATATGTTTTGGTTTGCTGATATGATTGATTGTCTCTCGAATTTTTAAAATTGCAAAAGCAGAAGCGTGGTGAATCAGTTATAACTTAAATAATGTAATCAATCTATTGAACAGTTACCAACGTCCGGAGCTTAAATTGATTACGTTTATTATTATTATTATTATTGTCGATGATTAATTACAAAGTTATTTTATTTAGATTTTGGCCTTACAGTCTTATAGGGAAACCTATAAGATTCCGACGACGTCTGTAATTAGGTCATGTTTTCTATTTAAGAAAATTTATTTTATATTTTTCTGATTTGTTTGCATATGAACATATTAATTTTTTTTCTAATTTTCTATATTCTTATAATTTTAACAAAATATGATGCTTCCATATTATTTAACATTTGAGTTTAAAAATAGCTAGGAAACTTATTCAAGTCCTAGACCCACTTATACGATTTTTGGGGTCAACTCAAAAAATATTATAACTAGATAAAATCATAATCAAAACAACTTGATATTTTTAGGAAACCTTTGAATTGCATGTAGATGGAATAAATCTCACTTTTTCTACTTTAGAATTTTTTTCATATTTTTTATTTTTTCAACATCTAAACACGCTATTTTTTTCATATTTCTTTGATTTATTATAAATTTGATCAAAATATGATGCTTCAATTGAATGTTGCTTAACATTTGAGTTTATAAATAGGTAGAAAACTAATTCTTAAATTTTGGTTCAAAAAAGCCAAAGCTTTAACACATTGACACTATTTTTGGGGCCAACTCAAAAATAGTATAACTAGGTTAAGTCCTAATCAAAACAAGACGAGTTTTTAAGGAAAGCTTTAGATTGCACCCAGATGGACATTGATCTATTTTTTTTTCTATTTTATAAAATATTTTTATACTTTTTTCTGATACAATTCAATGATTTTCTAAAAATATAAAATAAATTCTCTAAAATAGAATAAGATCCAATGGGTGCAATTTAATGATTTTATGAAAACCTCACATTGTTTTGGCGTAGTTACACTACTTTTGAATTTGCACAAAAAATAATATAAGTGGGTGAATAACTTCGATCTTTTTGAACCAAATTTTTAGAATTAATTTTCTGTATATTTAAAAAATATTTCATAGAAGTATCATATTTTGCTAGAACTATTAGATATTTAAGAAATTAAAAAAAAATAATGTGTTTAAATGCTGAAAAACAAAAAAAAAATCTAGAATGAAAAATGGGATCTATTACCATCTGACTGCAATTCAAAGGTTTCTTGAAGGTAACCAACTTGTTTTGATCAGGATTTGACCCAATTATATTATTTTTTAATTATTTCATACTTAGCATAAGTGGGTCAACACCTTCGTTTTTTATACTAAATTTTCAAAATAGGTATCAAACATAGTCAGAAGCTCAAATGTTAAACAATATTTTAAGGAAACAACATATTTTGTCACAATTATAAGAAATAAAAAATAAATTATGTAAATTTCAAAGTATTCAGATATTAAAAAATCAGAAAAAAAAATTATGAAATAAAATCTCTAAAATTGAAAAAGTGTTATTTATGTCTATTTGAGTGCAATACAAAGTTTTTCCGAAAACCTCACATTTGTTTTAATGAAAATTTTACCTAGTTACACTGTTTTTATAAGTGGTCAAGGCCTTAGATTTTTTGAATCATGTTTTTTAGAATAAGTTGCCTAGTTATTTGTAAGCTCAAATGTTAAGCATTCCATAGTAGCATCATATTTCATCAAAATTATGAGATATTAGAGAAATTAAAAAAGTCTGTGTGTTCATAAGTCTAAAAAATCTAAAAAAATTGATAACTTCTCTAAAATAAAAAAAAAAGTGTGATTTGTGTATACAATTCTAATATTTTTGAAAACCTCACCTTGTTTTAACTATAATTTGATCTAGAGGTTTCCTAAATCGAATTTTTAGGATTAAGGTTCATTTTAGCCCATCTAGTTTTGACCATAAATCACTTAGGCGCTTATTATTTACTCATGTCTAAGATAATATTTATATTTTTAAAAGCATAGCATATAAGTATTTCTCATCATATATGATGTAACAGATATTAGAGTATACTTACATGACATGCTAACTCATAATAAATTATTAATATAATAATATATATAATTTAAGTTTAAAAATAAAAGATCTATTTTAGCTCATGTGGTCTTGGTCATGGACCTTAAGTCTCTTATAGTATTACTAGTATCTAAAATAATTCATATATTTTTAAAAACGTAATATATAAGTCCCTTTTGTCAAGTATGAATTGACAAGACATGCTCACTCATAATAAATTATTAATATAATAAAATATATAATTTAAGTTTTAAAAAATCTATCTTGTCGAGGAAGAGGATGTGATAGAGGCCATATCAACGAACGGAAGTAGAGAGGCAGAGGTAGGAGAGGTCGAAGGCAAAGGTGAGGAAGAGCTGGACCACCACATCATAGACACGACCAATGAGGACGTATGTGAAGACGAAGTCGGAAGCGGTGGAGACGAAGATGCCAAGAAGAGCGAAGAGGGATCAGGAGATCATTGCGTGCCTAGTATCGGACTGATCGACGTACATCCACTTAAGGTCGGACCGGAAGCTCCTAAGCTCGTCGTCAACATGGGAGAGGCTACGTGCGTACGACACCCTATTAGCCAGCAGCGGCTCGGTGCTACTACTGGTGGTCGCTTCCATGACGACGCCTCCTCTCGTCATTGATGATAATCTTAATTTTTTAATTTAAATTATATATATTATTATATTAATAATTTAATGTGAGTCAACATGTCATATAAGTGTTAGCATAAAAACTATAATTATGCAAAACTATTATGAGGAAAACTATTATACCAGGATTGAAATCAATTAATACTAGATCTGTTTACGATACGTACCTTTAGATGCCATCTGATTGAGATCTAATTAGATCTTCAAGAGTACCGCTTGTCGGATCTGAATAACACCGAATATCGATCTGCAAGGAGAACTAGAATGGATCTAGACCCCTTCTCGTCTCTTCCTATCCTTTCAGAGGACCATTGTAATTGATGGTTTTGGGGAGATCGAGAGAATAACTGTAATCTCTCTAACTCTATTCTCTATTGTCGTTCCGTGTCTTTCCGTGCCTTAGGTTTATAGTAGGTCCTGTCTATTTTTAGGCGAGAGTAGAGGGTCTAAGGTAAGTTATTATGAGAGTTCCTTCCATCAAGGGCATCCCCTAAAATATCCCAATATAATATGGACTTTATTTAATATTGACTAATATCTTTTATCAAAATCTAATTAATCCATAATATATCTTATTCAATTAATAAAAGGTCACATAATCTTACATTCTCCCACTTGGCCCATTAATTGATAAGATATTAAAGATATCCAAAATCAAAATAAACAAAATAAAATTTATTTAAAAATAATTTTATATAATTAAATTCTGAAAATTTTGAAAAAGTATTTTATACATGGCCATGATTTTAAAAATAAGCTAATAAGTCCAATAAGCACAATAATACTATATTCAGTCCGACTATCAATGTGAGTTATAGCGATTGTATGTCATTAATGTTACACTTCCTTCTATATACTATAATACTATTAGTCTTTCCTTATATAGTCTATAATGACCCCTGTAATTTGTCTTGTCAAGACAATCTTGTTTCTTATATTCAACTATAATATGCATAATCATAAACACAAACAGAATAGCATAAACAAATAACTTTAATTATGCAAAAAAAATGTCAATAATAGCATCCACTTAAACATGCATCACCATATCATTTATGGCTTGCTCACAAGCCTCATTCTAAGAACATGTTCTTTAAATATTTTATATTGTAAAGCATTAGTAAATGGATCAGTAATCATCATAGTGGTGCTCAAATTTTCAATTGACACTTATTATTTCTGGACTCTTTCTCTAACCACCAAGTACTTTATCTTAATGTGTTTGGAACCACTAGAGTACTTGTCATTCTTAGAGAAGAAAACTGCTACAGTATTATCACAAAATATTTTTAGCGACTTGGCAATTGAGTCGACCACACCAAGTCCTGAGATAAAATTCTGCAGCCATAAAGCTTGATTTGTGGCCTCAAAGTATGCCACAAATTCAGCTTCCATCATAGATGATGCAATAAGTGATTGTTTTACACTTTTCTAAGAAATTACCCCACCAGTCAGCATGAACACAAATCCTTAAGTGGATTTTCTGCTATCGAGGTAATTTACAAAATCAGCATCTGAATATCTCATTACTTCAAGCTAATCTGATTTCCTATATGTGAGTATATAATCTTTTGTCCCTTGTAGATATCTCATTACTTTCTTTGCAGCTTTCCAATGTTTCATTCCTGGGTTACTCTGGTATTTACCCAGCATTACTACTACAAAACTAATATCTGGCCTTGTACAGGTTTGAGCATATAATATACTTTCAATTGCGCACCCATAAGAAATATTCTTCATTTGATCCCTTTCTAAGTTATTTTTCGGGCATTGGTTTTGGCTGAATTTTTCACCTCTAGTAATAGGTGTATCATTGGCTTTACAATACTGCATATTAAATCTCTCCAAGATACGATTAATATAACCTTTCTGAGACAGTCCTAACAAACCTTGAGATCTGTCCCTGAATATCTCAATGCCAATAACATAGGAAGCCTCATTCATATCAACAATCTTAAAATTCTTGTTGAGAAATATCTTGGTTTCGTGCAACAAACCAATATCACTACTAGTAAGCAATATATCATCCACATATAAGACCAATATAATAAACTTACTCCCACTAACCTTCAGATATATACATTGATCAACAGTATTTTTCTTAAATCCGAAGGAAGTAATGGTATCATGAAACTTTATATATCATTGCCTGGAAGCTTGTTTAAGGCCATAAATGGATTTTTTAAGTTTGCAAGCCCAACTTTCCTTTCCCTTTTCTATGAATCCTTCAGGTTGTTTCATATAGATTTCCTCATCTAGATCTCCATTCAGAAATAATATTTTCACATCAATCTGATGTAACTCAAGATCATAATGAGCTACTAATGCCATGATAATCCTTAATGAGTCCTTTCGAGAAACTGGAGAAAATGTCTCATAGTAGTCAATGTCTTCTTTCTGAGAAATACCTTTAGCCATAAGTCTGGTTTCATATCGTTTAATATTGCCCACCAGTCGCGTTTAGTTTTAAAGACTCATTTACAACTGACTCTTTTACAATTATTGGACAATTCAACGAGTTCCCAGACACCATTCTGGTCCTTTGATTTTAACTCATCTGTCATTACATCATACCATTTTTCATAAGCATTACTTTCTAAGGCTTGTAAAAATGATAAGGGGTCTCTTTTCATTCCTATATCAAAATCTGATTCTTACAAATATACAACATAATCATCAAAAATGATATTTTCCTTTTTCTTTGAGATCTTCTTAAATCTTTCAATTGTGATTATTCTACAAGACTATCAGTGGTGACATCAACATCATGTGAGAATTCATCAATGTTATTTTGTTGTTCACCTCATCAATTCTCTCATTGATTTGAGGAACAATAATTTCTCGAATATGGGATAATATAAGAGAAGAAGCCTGAATCTCCTCAATATCAAAATTAATCCTTCGAGACTTTTGACTCCCACTGATTTTGTCATTTTCTAGGAATTTTACATTACTGGATTCTACTATCCTCATATTATGATTAGGACAATAAAATTTGTATCCCTTGGATCTTTCTGGATAACCAATAAAATATCCATAAATTATTCTTAGATCCAATTTCTTTTCATGTTGATTGAATACTCTTATCTCTGCAGGACATCCTCAAATATGTAAATGTCTCAAACTGGATTTTCTACCAGTCCATAACTCAAATGGAGTTGATGGAACTAACTTACTAGGAACCCTGTTTAGGATGTACATAGCTGTCCTAAGAGCATCACCCTACATTGACTCAGGTACAGAGGAATAACTCATCATGCTCATAACCATATCCATAAGAGTACGATTTCGCCTTTCAACAACACCGTTCTGCTGTAGCACATCTGGTAATGCATATTGAGCACAAATACCCTGCTGTTCTAGGAATCTAGCAAAAGGACCAATATTCTAACCGGATTCATTATATCTGTCATAAAATTCACCACCCTTGTCAGATCTGACAATTTTAACTTTTCTATCTAATTGTCTCTCGACCTCATTTATGTACACTTCAAGAATGTCAACGGCCTAAGACTTTTCATGTATTAGATAAACATAGTCATATCTGGACAAGTCATCTATAAATGTGATGAAATACATTTCTCCACTAAAACAGGGAATATAGGGTGGTCCGCAGATATCAGTATGAATAATTTCAAGAAGTTCTTTATTTCTTGTGGCATTTTTCTTTGTATGCTTAGTTTGATTTTCCTTAATGCAATCTATGCAAACATCAAAATCAGTGAAGTCTAATTTTCCAAAATATTATCCGTCACTAATCTTTCAATTCTTTCCTAGGAGATATGCCCCAAACGTTTCTACCACAATATAGAAGATCTTTCATTATTAGAATTACGTTTCATTCCAATACTTGATTGTAAGGTCAATAATGTATTTGCAAACTCAAGATTCAAATTAATTCTGTACAAACCATCACACAGAATTCCAGAACCAACTTTTATTGAATCATAAAATATGTTGAGTTTACTATTACCAAAAGAAATATAATATCCTAACTCATCAATTCTAGATAGAGAAATTAAATTTCTAGAAATTATAGGAACAAAACATGTGTCTTTCAAATCCATCAGATGACCTGTCTCTAGGCGTAAGCGATAAGTCCCTACTGATATCACTTTTGCTTTGAGATGATTTCCCATAATTATGAATCTTTCATGTTCTTTTGATTTTTGGATTGAAATGAATCCCTACATATTATTAGTAACATGAGTTGAAGCACCAGAATCAATCCACCATGTATTAGAGGGAACTTCTGTAATGTTTGATTCAAAACATACAAAGGTTGAGTTTATACCTTTCTTTTCGAACCAAGTCTTACATTTAATGCAGTCCTTTACATGTCCTTTCTTACCACAAAAGAAGCACTTTACTGTGATAGATTTCTTTTCAATAGTATGTCTAACACTTCTAGACCCGACAAATTTCTTTGATGGATGATGCTTCAATTTTCTTTTCTTGTTACTAACTCCTTGAGTAGTAGTTAGTATATTATATGAACTTTCTTGCCTTAATCTTAACTCTTTCTGAACACACATACTAGTTAACTCATTCAAGTCTCACTTATCCTTATTTGTATTGTAGTGAATCTTGAATGGACCAAACTAGGAAGGAAGAGAATTAAGAATGAACTACACAAGGAAAGATTCATCAACATTCTTTCTCAACGCCTTAAGTTTTGTAGTTTTATCAGCCATATTGAGGATGTGATCCTGAATTCCTCGAGTACCATCATACTGAGCTGTAGTCAGTTCTTTCATTAATGTGTCAACCAATGACTTATCAGCATATTTAAATCTGTCTTCAATAACCTTTAAATATTCACGTGCGCTAGTTGCAACCTGTAATGAAGTCTTTATATTATTTGTAATTATCATCCTTATGAACATTAAACTGAGCCTATCAGACATTTTTCAAGCCTTCATTTCATTGACTTGTTCCGTAATACTTTTATCAGTTAATTTTGCGGGCTTTTCAACAAGCAATGCTAAATCAAGATCTAATATGCCCAATGTAAATTGCACATGCTATAACCATTCTGAATAATTTGATCCAGAGAGTATAGGGACACTAGAAGCATGAGAATGTATGGACGGGAATACCACTACAGAATATAAAATAATATCAATGCTTTGAGTTTTATCAAAATATAATGAACTATTGATATCATCAATGTTTAACCTTTGGGTAAAAATACTGACATATATAGTGCTCACTCAAGATCATTTATGGAGGACTGATACCATCCTTGTGGAATAGTTTTGCTACTTTTTGGTATATAATTCTAAACTGTAATGATATCGAAAACAGTATCATTATACCCCATCACATAATTATTTGAAATAGATTATCCTTTGGGATTATCTAAATCTCCTAATTATGCAAGTAATTTTGAATATTATTTCCTTAATATCATTGGGGACTTGTTCCTTAATGTAATTTTATAAATCATTGATCTAAGCCACTTTAGTGACTACAAGACCAATGCAATAATATAAAATATAAATTAAATTATCCTATGAATGATAAGACTTTAATTGTATTTCGTATCCTATAAGCCTACCATCCCATGCTACTTTGGCAACTACCGATCAGGCATAACTTAAGGAGATGAATTATAAATAATATTCATCAAGTTCATTTAAACTAATTTATGCTGAAATAGTTCAATAATAGAATAATAACCATAATAATTATTGAACACTTAAACAGCAGGAAAAAACTAATATGATAATTGTAATCCTGATAACTGTGCCTTCATGTGAAAAGTAAATATTATTTCATAATTCTCAACATATACACATAAATCACTGATTAAATATCCAAGAAATAATAATTGGATTTAACACATGAAGTTAATAATTTATATGAGAAAAACTATAAAGAAATAATAATTTATAATTTTTTAAATTAAACTAATTAATTTTATTTAATTGGAGAAGCCCATAACTCTAATTAAATAAATTGATCAAATAATAAAATTGATCAAGATCCATTAATTCTAATTTGATCAAAATAAAATGTAATCAATGAATAATTAAAATATATTCATGATTAAATTTTATTAGATTATATATTGATCAATATCATACTTGAGAAAATAAACCATAATTTCTTAATTTTATAATGACAGAATTATAATTCTAAAAGAATATAAGAAGAATTACATAATTTATAAAGGGTAGAAATGTTATAGAATTAATAAAACACAGAAAGGGTAAAACTATATATAATCCTATTCAACCGAAGGATAAAACTATAATTTTGAGGAGTGGAAAAACTGTAATTTTCTTTTAAGAAAACCCTAACTCTGATTCCTTCCCTACTGTCGCCATCGCCCCTTGTGCGTAGCGCACGGCTGCGTGTCGCCGGCCGCTGGGATGCAACTGTGGCCTGCGCGGCTGCCAGCGCAAGGCTGTGTGCCACTAGCCACTGGTATGCAGCTGCGGTCAACCGTTCATGGCAGATCCGTATGCGACCACTGCTTAATGCGACTGCCGCCTACGCGCAACCGTCCCAACGCACGGCCGGCGTTGCTGATCTGTGCGCACACGCTGCTCAGTGCAGTGTTGCCACAGACAGATCCGACCAAAACGTAGATTGCTGCGTCTTTTCCATACAACAACCATCAACATCGTTCGCAAGCAAACGATTAAAATTAACAGATAGGAAAACATATCAATAAGATATTCATATCAACACATCGTAAACAAAAATAATAGATCTAATATTTTTTATCTCAAAACCTAGGCTCTGATACCAATTGTTAGCATAAAAACTATAATTATGTAAACTATTATGCGGAAAACTATTATGCCAGGATTGAAATCAATTAATACTAGATCTGTTTACGATATGTACCTTTAGATGTCATCTAATTGAGATCCAATTAGATCTTCAAGAGCACCGCTTGTCGGATCTGAATAACGTCAAATATCGATCTGCAAGGAGAAATAGAATGGATCTAGACCCCTTTTCCTCTCTTCCTATCATTTCATAGGACCACTGTAATTGATGGTTTTGAGAGGTCAAGAAAATAATCGTAATCTCTCTAAGTCTATTCCCTATTGTCATTCTGTGTATTAGGTTTATAGTAGGTCATGTCTATTTATAAGCGAGAACAGAGGGTATAGGGTAAGTTATTAGGAGAGTTCATTCCATCAAGGACATCCCCTAAAATATCCTAATATAATATAAATTTTATTTAATATTTACTAATATCTTTTATTAAAATCTAAATAATCTATAATATATCTTATTTAATTAATAGAAAATCATAAAATCTTACCCAGGATGGTGACACTTTAAAACCCAGTTAACAAATTATAAAGCAAAATCAACAAAATTATATAAAATCCCTTCCCATTCAGCTGCTGCAGCCGCCCGTATGGTGTAGGATACCCCCCACCCGCATTTGTCTTTGGTGGCTGCTGCATCAGATCTACTGCGCTTAAAGCGACTCATTATTTTGTTCTTTTCCCCACTTTTTAGCTGATGCATACTGGGGCTATGGATCGCTGCATTCCGCTTGTATCACACTTAATTTTTTTTTATCAGAAACAAATTACATATCAGTTCGGTTTTAATCGAAGCATCCATCAGGAGGGATTTATGGAATTATTAGAGACAAATTATATTAGTTCGGTTTTAGTGGCAAACTAGCTATTATAAATAAAATCTACCAAAAGCAGAGATCTTATAAATTTTATATTATTAGGAGGGATTTATGAAATAAATAATCGAAGTCAGTTCTTTTCTTTTCTTCTTTTTTTTTTTCTTAATAAGTATTTGAGGCGTGTATTTTTAATTATTTGCGTGCGTAAGCCGAGGTCGCCTCATCACGTGAGAGTCACGCGTCATTTGTCACGTGAATAGGACCGTGGCTCGCTACAACTGTCACGCCACCATAATTTAAGGGCGTGCGCAGGTGGAGGACAGCATCCTGGCGGCTTTCCCGTTATTACCGACCCTTCTCCAGCCCTCTCCATTCGATTCCGTTCCCCTCCCTCGTTCTCTCTTCGCCTATGGCCTCGCTCTTCAAGCGTCGCCGCAGCCGGTGGCCGGTGTCGTCGCCGGCCTCTCCCGGCCACCTAGCGGAGGAGCCGGCCGCCCAGTCCGGTGATGGTGACGGGTGGTTGTCGAGCCTCGTCTCTGGGGCGGGGAAACTTGTATCCGCTGTCCCGGGTCCTGATTCCGCCCCGTCTTCCTCATCGTCCTTGTATTCGTCGGAGGAGGGCACAGAGAGCAATTCGAGTGAGCTCCTCCATTATCTGTTCTTTTGGTGTTCCTTTAGGTCTATTTCTTGCCATTGGCTACATCGAATTCCTAAAACTAACAACTGTTACAGGCGTATCATAGATTATTGTAGCAAAAGAAATGTGCATGTGTCTGTCTACCTGAATCTTCAAAAAAAAAAAAAGGAGAAATTTTTTTTTTCTTTTACGATATGTATAATTTGTTTGGTATTCATAATTCATATCATTCTGTGTTCTTTTTTAGTTTTATTGTCTTATTATTTCTGGATTTTTTTTTTTTGTCTTGTTTAAAATATTGTCAAAGGAATTGGACCAATTTTATCTCTTTACCTCCGTTTTTTGGTCCTAATGCATGCAGTGGTGGATATGATGTGTTTATCACAAACTTTGCTTGTCTTAGGTTGCACAAAACAAAGGGGTCATACAATGCTTCCAACATCATAATTATATTATTCTGGCATGTAATATTGGCTGCCTCTGGTTCTAGTCAATATGAGATAGCTTGGAGTTGTGAATATTTATAAGTAAAAAAGTTATCCCTAATCTCTACTTTAGCTGGTTTGAAGCTGAGTGGATGAGTTTATGTTTTAACTGTCTCTACTTGATTGTACAATATTTTGCTATTGTTTATGTTTTGTAGGTTACTATCAAACAATTTATCAGCTGCTTTTTAATTTCACCTTTATTACAGATTCATATTGTTAGACCTTATATCTGAGTTCTTGAATTAATTCTTCAGGTGAAGAGGAAGATACTATTCTGGCTTGTGAAGGACATAAGTTAAGCAAGGTAAAACTTTTGGTTGTACTCCATCTTTCTTGTATTGTCAGAGTTGGAAATAATTTTGACACAGTCTTAATATTGATTCAAAAGCCTTGGTAAAGAATGGTGGTAAATATTGAGATGTCTTCTCTGTATATGGTCAGAAAACAAAAACATCAAAGATGGTAAATGACTGGCTGGAAGGATCAATTGCTATCGTCACAGAAATTGAGACTAAATCTGCTATAGAGCAGTTGCTATGGATTGCCATGACACAGCTCCCCCTGCAAAAGTAAGTACAAAACCTGACGTGGACTTCCTTGTGTCAATATCTCTTGCCATATCTGCATCTGTGTAACTTGTCAATACAAGTGGTCCACCTCCAAAGCTTAAACAAACTTTAGAACTTCCTCTGAGATATCTAAAAATCCACTTCACTACTGTCCAATGCTCTTTATCTGGATTTGCAAGAAATCTACTAGTAACACTCACTGCATATGCGATGTTCGGCCTCGTACATACCATTGTGTACATTAAACTTCCAACTACTGAGCATAAGGAACCTTTTGCATTTTCTCCTTCTCCTCATCACTTGACGGACTCTGATCTGAGCACAACTTGAAGTGACCTGCAAGAGGAGAACCAACTGGCTTTGTATTACTCATACTGAGCTTATCAAATATCTTCTCAATGTATTTCTCCTGTGACAACCAAATCTTTCTCTTTCTTCTGTCACAAGAAATCTGCATGCCCAGTATTTGCTTTGTTGGCCCCATGTCCTTCATTACAAAAGACTCACTCAGGTCCTTCTTCAACCTGTCAATCATAGACATATCTTTCCCAAGGATAAGCATGTCATCAACATAAAGTAAGAGAATAATAAAATTCTCACCAAACCGTTTGATGTACACACAATGATCTAAGGCTGTTCTTTTGTATTCATTTTCAATCATAAATAAATCAAACTTTTTATACCACTGTCTTGGAGCTTGCTTCAGCCCATACAAGCTCTTCTTTAACTTGCAGATAAGATTTTCTTTACCTTTGACTTTGAAGCCTTCTGGTTGCTCCATATAAATTTTCTCCTCCAAATCACCATGAAGGAAAGATGTTTTCACATCTAACTGTTCAATCTCCAAGTCTAGGTTAGCAGCAATACCAAGAGCAACACGGATAGAAGATATTTTAACAACAGGAGAAAAAATTTCTTCAAAGTCAATACCTTTCTTTTGACCAAAGCCTTTCACAACCAATCTAGCTTTATATTTTGGTTGAGAACAATATTCTTGAGTCTTCAACCTGAAAACCCACTTGTTCTTCAAGGCCTTACTTCCCTCTGGTAGTTGCACCAAATCATATGTGTAGTTCTTCTGCAGAGAATCCATCTCTTCCTGCATAGCAATAAACCACTTCTTTTTCTGCTCACTTTCAACTGCTTCCTGGTAACTCTCTGGGTCACCTGCATCAGTAGGCATCACATACTTATCTGTAGAGTATCTTCTGGAAGGTTGACGTGGTCTAGAAGATCTTCTTAACTGAGGTTCTATGGGAACTTGCTCTCTTTCTTCTTCCTGCTCAACATGTCCTGCAGGTAGATCAACATTTGGCTCTACACTATCTTCTTGCACATCTCCCCCATCACCCTGATATACTGGAGGAATAACTGGGTCACAGTCTATAAATCCCTCTACAGAAGTCTTAGTTGGTGCCTCCTTCTTCAAATCCTCAATGGTTTGATCCTCAAAGAGGACAACATCTCTACTTCTGAACACCTTCTATTTTTCTGGATCCCAAAGCCTGTAACCAAACTGATCATGTGAGTAACCAAGAAAAATACACTCTTTTGTCTTACCATCCAGCTTGGACCTCTCATTGTTTGGAACATATGCAAATGCACAACAACCAAACACTCTTAAATGTCTATAGGAGACATCTTTCTCTGACTATACATGTTCTGCAACATCACCATCTAGAGCTGTACATGGTGATAAGTTGATTACATCAACTGCTGTCCTCAAAGCCTCATCTCAACACCTTTTGGGTAGCTTGGCTTGTGAAAGCATACATATGATCTTTTCCATGATGGTGTGGTTCATCCTCTCTGCAATTGTATTATGCTGAGGCATACCAGGGACTATCAACTCATGTTGGATGTCATGTGACCTACAATAATCATTAAATAATCTTGTGTACTCACCACCATTATCTGATCTTATACATTTCAATTGTCTTTCTGTCTCCCTTTCAACTCTGGCATGAAACTCTTTGAAGACATTAATAACCTGATCTTTAGTCTTCAAAGCATAGGCCCAAACTTTCATGAAAAAGTCATCTATAAAAGTAACCAAATAAAGTGCACCACTGATACTAGTAATATTAACATATCTACCAGGAGTTTTTGTCCTCAAAGGACCACACACATCTGTATAGACATGGTCCAAGGCATGCATTTTTCTAGATAAGACATGACTAACAAAGGAAACTCTATATTATTTACCAGTCAAACAATCAATACAAGGGTTCAAACGTGTACCTCTGAGGTATGACAATACCTCTCTCTTAGAAAGTTCTTGCAGCCCTTTCTCGCTCATGTGTCTCAGTCACCTATGCCACAACTCTATACTGAAGTCTTTCTTTGTAGCATTCAACTACTCACCATAAGCTTTAGCCTGCAATCTGTACAATGTATGATATTTCTTCTCATTAGCTACAATAAGAGAACCTTTACTGAGCTTCCACTGCCCTTTGTGAAATCTGACATCAAAGTCTTCATCGTCCAGCCTTCCAACTGAAATTAAATTCAGTCTTAAGTCAATCACATACCTCACATCCTTAAGCACTAACTTACAACCAAGGTTGGTCTTTATATGGATATCTCACATGCCAATGATGTTTGTTGTGCCATAGTTGCCCATCTTGACAACACCAAAATTTTCAGACCTGTAAGTAGCAAAGAACTCCCTCCGTGGTGTAGCATGATAAGAAGCACATGTATCAATTATCCACTCAAGATCCTGGCACACACAAGAAAAAATATCATTGGAAGTAGACAAAATCAAATAATCACTACCTTGTACTGTAGCTGTGATATTATCTTTTAACTCTGTATGCTCCACTTCTTTCCCCCTTTTCTTGGTTTTCTTAGGTTGCTTGTACTGATTCTTATAATGTCCTTTCTCACCACAATTGTAGCAAATAATATATTTCTTTGATCTTGACTTGCTTTTACCCACGCGTGAACCACTTCTATCCTTTGACCTTGACCTTTCTCTGTTCTCTGAGACAAGTGCTTGTGAATTAATCTGATAAGTTGCTGAATTCTTTCTCCTTAACTCCTCATTCAACAAACTGCTTGTTACTTGACTCATGGTGATAATATCATCTGGTGCCGAATTACTGAGGGAAATCACCAGTGTCCCCCAACTTTCTAGCAAAGAACTGAGAAGTAATAATGCCTGCAACTCATCATCAAAAGACATTTTCATAGAGGATAACTGGTTAGTAATACTCTGCATTTCATTCAAATGCTCAGGAATAGAAGTATCGTCTTTATATTTCAAGTTCACAAGTTTTCTGATCAGAAAAGTTTTGTTGTCAACCGTTTTTCTTTCATAAAGACCTTCTAACTTTTTCCAAAGAGAGTAAGCATAACATTCAGTAGAAACATTGTGAAAGACACTATCATCTAGCCATTATCAAATAAAGCCAACTATTTTTTGATCTAACCTCTTCTACTCATCATCTGTTATAGATATGGGCTTTGCACTGTCCCCTTGCAAAGGTCCATACAAATCTTTGCAATACAAGAGATCTTCCATTCTTGGTTTTCATATCATCCAATTATCTCCATTTAAACTAATCATGCGAGAAATATTACTGGCCTCCATGTTCAAATACAAAAGATTAAATGCCACCAAAACCCTGCTCTGATACCAATTGATGGGAATAAAATAAGAATAAATTTTATATACGAACAAATACTAGCAGACCGTCACACACAGCGGAATCAAATAGAAATCACAATCAGATGAACACCAAGATTTACGTGAAAAACCCCTTCAACTCAAATGGTAAAAACCACGGGACAAGCCAGAGAAAATCCACTATCAAAATAATGAATATACAGATTTCAAGGCTTCTTGCCCAAGCCCAAAGCAATAGTCACAAGAGAATCACAGGGATACAAGGACTATAATCCTAAGCACAATATCCAAAACCTTCCCAAGAGATCACAGTAAGAATCCACTGCAAAATGATCTAACCTGAGATTTGAATGATTGAGAATAGTCTTTTCCTGCCCTTGTCTTCTTCCCTTTCCTGGATCTCTTGTTTTCTGGCATATACTATCAATCTGCAGTCTTCTTTCTCTCACCCATGTTTTCAGCCGCCGTTGCTCTCTTAATCTCAACTCTAGCCACCTAATCTAGGTTTTAGGTTAATATAAGTGAGGTTTTAGACTGTGGACTTCACTAAAGCCCATTATGAGCTTAATCTGGGCCATCTACCCAACAAAGAAAGCACACCATTACCTCATGCACGAGTTTGTTTTTTTTTAATAAAAAAAATAAAAAATCCAACTACAACATGGCTTATCGGGACCATTTAGGAATTAAGACAATTTTTTGTGTCTCAGAGACAAAATATACATTTGTTTGTGTTTTTGTTTTTCTGAAGTTCAAGAAATTGAACTTTTTATTGAATGAGAGGGTTTTTCTACTCTACCTTTCAATATTTTTCTGAACTTCAGAAAATTAAACTTTTTATTAAATGAGAGGGTTTTTCTACTCTACCTTTCAATACTATAGAAGAAAGATAGGATATGATAACAAAGCTTTTTTGCTCTATCCGAAGGTGTGGTAGTTATTGAACCTCGATAGAAAGAAGGGATAGAGTTATCACACTAAGAAAGAGTAGGACATGATTAAATCTTCTGTATTTCTCTCAATATTTTTTTTTTATAATTTCACAAACTTTATATTTTTCATGATCCAACATATGGGGTTTATATAGTCCCCAAAGATATATTACATTAATGTACTAAGAATGAATCTCTCTTTTTCAAGAAATACTTTCAAGAATTTGTAGCCAATTTGACTTGTCCTTCCATAAATATTTTCTCTTGATGAAATGAACATTTCCTACGATGAAATTAATCTCTTTATGATACTTGAACAACTTTAGATCCAACATTCTCTCCCCTTAAACTTGTTCCATCCAACATGCCAAGTTTCTTTTAAAATTATTGAAATATTTAAAATTTGAGAGACTTTGTAAGTATATCGGTCACTTTTTCACTTGTCTTGACATTATGTAGTTTCACTTATCTGTTTTTGACATAATCTCTTATAAAATGAAATCTTGTGTCGATATGCTTCGATCTTTCATAGTAAACTGGATTCTTAGCTAAGACAATAGCTGATTTATTGTCAACATAAATCTTGGTTGACTTCTCCTGTGGCATATGAAGTTCTTAGAGTAATCTTCTTAGTCATATTGCATGACAAACATAGAAAGATGCTACTATATATTCTACTTCACAACTTGATAGCGCAACGATATACTATTTTTTTAAAGACCAAGTAAATGTAGCTCCACTAAAATAAAATACAAACTCAGTTGTACTCTCTCGATCATCATAACTTTTGGCCCAATCACTGTCACTATATCCAATTAGATCCAGTCTTTTTTGATGATGAATAGAATATTCCATACTCAATTGTTCATTTAATATATCATAAAATTCTTTTAGTAACATTTAAATGAGAAGTCTTAGAAGTTTTCATATATCTACTTATTAAACCAACTCTAAATTGTATACGAGTGCATGTCAAATACCTTAAACATCCAACTAGACTTTTGTAATAAGTTAGATCAATGTATTTACCTTCACCTTCCTTGGTCAACTTGGTGCCATATTCAATAGGTGTATCTGTAGGATGATAATCTTCCATGGAGAACTTCTTTAGAGCCTCTTTTGTATAATTTTCTTGTGAGATAAAAATTCATTTGTCTTGTATAACTTCAATACCAAGGAAATGAGTCATTTGACCCAAGTCGGTTATCTTAAACTCCTTCTTCATAGAGTATTTAAAATCTTTAATCATAAAGCTACTACTGTTTGTAAATATTAAATCATCTACATATAGGCATACAAACATGATATCTCCAACAAAATTAGAATTCATATATAGAGCATGTTCATGTGGACATTTAGAAAAACCATTTTGAATAAAATAAGCATCTATCCAAGAATTTCATGCTTGTGGGGCTTATTTAAGCCCATAAAGAACTCTCTTTAACTTGTATACTTTGTCTGCTTGTTCATAAATAATAAAACCAGGGGGTTATTAAATATATACCTCTTCTTCAAGAACTCCATTAAGAAATACTGATTTGACATCCATTTATAAAAATTTTCATTTTATTTGAGCTGCTAGGGAGATAAGTAACTTCAATCGAGCAACTGGTCAAATATTTCTTTATAGTCGATCCCAAATTGTTGTTTATATCCATTTGCGATCAATTGTGCTTTATATTTCTCCACCTTTCCTTGTGTATTTCTTTTTGTTTTGAATATCCACTTCACACTGATCGCTTGGTGGTCTTCTGGAAGTATAGTAAGCTCTCATGTATCATTTTTGCTGATAGCATGAATCTCCTCCTTCATAAGTTGTCTCCATTTTTCTTTTTTATAAGCTTCTTCGAAAGTTAATGGATCATATCCTGCAAGAAGACAAAATAAAAAAAGTTCATCATTGTTAGTATCAATTCTTCGAGTCGTATCATATAGCTCTTGAATCGATCTTGTCCTTCTTATAATTGGATTTCTTGAATCATGTGACCTAGCTGATCTCGGTGATGATTCTGGTAAAGCCTCTTCTATGCTTGCTTGTATTATATCATCCTCTTCTAACGATATAATTTGCTTATGTTGTTCATTACTTTTCCAGTCCCAAATATGTTATTCATCAAACTCAACATCTCTTGACATCATAACTTTATTTATGACAGGATTGCAGAGTTTGTAACCATTGGAATTCTCAGCATAACCTAACAAAATGTATTTTTTACTTTTATCTTCAAGTTTTGTTTTTTTTTTTTCTCGTATCTTGGCAAATGCAATACTTCCAAAAATTCTTAAATGATCGACTCTTGGTTTCTACAGGCTCCATACTTCTTCTAGTATAAAATTACCAATTTGCCTTATTGGAAACCTGTTTAGCAAATAAACTGCACAAGCAACAAGATCTCCCCAAAATTCCTTAAGATTTTTTCTTTCCTTTAACATACATCGGACCATATTAAGTATAGTCCTATTTTTTCTTTCTGAAATACTATTTTGTTGAGGTGTGTATGGTATAGTAAATTGATCTAGAATTTTATTATTTCTACAAAAACTTTTAAATTCATTTGATGTTTATTCACTACCTCTATCTGTTCGTAAATATTTAATCTTACAACAACTTTATCTTTCAACCAAGTTTTAAATTCCTTAAATTTTTTTAAGATTTCTTTCTTTTCCTTTAAAATGTAGACCGATGTTTTGCTACTATGATCATCAGTGAAGTAAGAAAATACTTGCATCCTCCAAGTGATACTGGGCTGATAGGGTCACAAACATCCGAGTGTACCAGATCAAGTCGATGCCATGCTCTTTTTGTTCTACTGATTTTTAAATGCTTTCTTTTTTACTTACTCATAACACATACGTCACATAATTTTGATGGACAGTCAATTCTTGGCAATCCTATCACCATATTAAACTTCTCTAGAAGTTTTAAAGCCTCAAAATTTAAGTGTGCATATCTAAAATGTCATAACGAAGAAATATCCTCAATACCAGTCTTAAAGCAATTTGACCGATCAAAAATGCATAAATGTAGAGGAAACATTCTATTCTTTGTCATTTCACATGTGAGATTAATGTCTTATTTTTATCATAAATTGAAAGAGCTATATCTTCTATCTCAATATTATAACATTTTTTAAGTAATTGTCCCAAGCTAAGAATATTATTTTTCATATCTGGCACATAATAAACATCTGAAATGCATAATTCTTTACTATTATTGAGTCCAAGAACAATTTTACTTTTGCATCTTATTGGTCTTTGAAACAGATCACCAAATGTAATATTCTCATAATAACTTGTATCCATTTCTGAAAATAATTCTTTAATGTCATACATGTAATTTGAAGCTCCTGTATCTAGATATCATGTCATAGACTAATCTTCTTTCAAATTATCATTGGTCATTAGCAAAAGTTAATTTTCATTATTCTCTTTTTTTTTAATAAAATTTGCTTGATCTCATTGATTGTCAGGATTATAATAACATTCAAAGGAGTAATGTCTATACCTTTTTGCAAACATAGCATTGTATTTCATATCTTTTAGAATTTATGCCACGTCCATAGCCTCGACCTCGTCCTCGACCATAACCTTGGCCTCTTTGGCTAGAATTTTCTTCACTACCTTCATTATTTAGAGATTCTTGATTGGTCTAATTTCTGCCACCTCTTCCTCTTTGTCCACGACCTCTTCTTCTTTGAAAATTTAATTCACCTTTATTTTGAAGATTAAGCTTGGTTTATAGTGTTTGTTCTACTATTTTGTCTTCTGCTCTTTTTATTATTTATGAACTTGAAGGGAACCCGTAAGTTGTTCTAAAGATATATTTTTCAAATCTTTATTTCTTCAATCGCAACAGTAATAAAATTAAATTTTGAATCTAGTGATCTTGATATCTTTTCTATTACTCTTGGATCACTTATTTGTTCACCATTTCTTCTCATTTGATGAACAATAGAAATGATTTTGATGAAGTAATTAGAAATAGTTTTAGAAGTACCTTGTTATAATTTTTTAAACTCGGCTCGTAAAACTTGTAGATGGAGTTTTGTTACCTTATTAACACCACTAAATGCTTTTTGAAGCATTTCTCAAGCCTCTTTTGAAATATTTGATGGAGCGATGATGTCGAACATTGTATCATCAAGCCCTTGGTAGATCGTGAACAAGGCCCTTTTTCTCATTCTTCCATCTATCTTTGAGTTGCTTTCTTGCTTCTGCATTCATTGCTCCTCCTTTTTCTGCTGGACTTGGTTCAACAAATCCATCTTCTACAAACTCCCATACATCTTGAGAACCTCGAAGAACCTTCATTTGGAAATGAAGCACCATATGTCATAATTTTCTTTTATCAATCTAGGGACATGGAGTTGGAAGGTGCTTGGGGATGAAGTCATAGCTTTGATACCAATTGTTGAATCTTGATAGGAAGAAGGGATAGAGTTATCACACTAAGGAAGAGTAGGAGGAGACTAAATCTTTTGTATTTATCTCAATATTTTTTTTTATATAATTTCATAAACTCTATGTTTTTCATAACCCATATGGAGTTTATATAGTCCCCCAATAGACACATTACATTAATGTACTAAAAATAAATCTCTCACTTTCAAGAAACCCTTTCAAGAATTAGTAGTAAATTTGACTTGTAGTTCCATAAATATTTTTTTTTTTGATGAAATTAATCTCTTAATGATACTTGAATAAGTTTAATTCCAACAATCAATAGTATCATGGGGTATTAGAAAATTTTTGCATCGAACACTTTAGGGAGAACTAAAGTGGTATTACAAAATTTAATAGAAATGTCATTGTGAAATGGGTGATGGTTAAGTTTTGTGTCAGTCTTCTCTTCTGTTATTGAACATATGGACCTCTAGTTTCCATCTTAATTATTACATTCATTCTTCAAATGTTTTTGGATGTTTATTGTAGTATATTTTCTAGCAGGGATGAATGCAACAAATTAACGAAGATAATTCAATCACGGGTTATAGATGTTCAATCTGCAGAAGTTGATCAGCATTTGTGTACCAAAAGAACTTCCTCATATGGCTGCTAAGGAGGCCATTGCTTGTCCACAAGCTTGTCAGTCTTTGCATCAATCTGGAGGTATACCAAAGACGACTCGTTCTCAAGCAGTTGAATTCGATTTCCATGACTCGGTTGTTAATTACACTGATATGCTTCATTACGTAAGTGTAATCTTCTTAGGTTTTTAATTGCACTATCATGCTTCATATTTGTCTTTATATATTACTGGAAGCTGGCCAACAACATGATTCAATGATATTATAGTTTTAGTAGCTGTTACATTTAATCATAAGTTGGTATGAGAAGTTAATATACCACGTAAAGCTAATTTTACTGTCAAGTCAAGTTTATTTATTTATTTATTATGATCTTTTGGTTCCATTGGTTGGGTTTTATGAGCACAATTTTGATGTCTTTGTGACCCATGTTATGCGTGCACAAAAACTGTCTCCATTCTATTCAGACAATCAAGTATAAATTAATTGCCATGAATTTAATTGGTAGAAAAATCAATCAGATAGAGTGAATTTGGAGCCAACAGTTTGATTTGATTTAGGGATGTATCAAGGTCGTCGACCCTATTCAAATATGAATTTGTCGAATCTTTTTGCTCTTATATATAAATATTTATAGGTACGAGAAGAGCCTTTTCTTCTATGGATTGTGGGGAGTTAATCCAAATATATATATATATATATATATATATATATATATATATATATATATATATATTCATGAAGTCTCTTAAAAAGGAAGATATGTAGTTTGGAGAAATGGTGTGTCTGCTCATTTCCTTTTCATAACACATGAATATGTTTAGTGTCAGCAAGGATATGTTTAATTTCTGTAGCCATGGAAGATTAGTTACATACACTTTGAGCTATTAGATCATCTGGTACCACTATCAAACAACACACCATGCTAAATAAATCTCTACATTGCAGCTTTATGCTAAAAAAAAAGAAACACACACACACACACACACATATATATATATATATATATTCAAAAAGCATAGTTCAGTCCATTGGAATTTTAGAGAGAGAGAGAGGTCCTTATGGTGGACTGAAGGAAGAAAGACCCCCAATCCAACCCAGTAGCGCATCAAAGAGGAGGAGGCAGTTGCTATGTACCAGAACATGCATGCAAGAAAGAAAGAAATTGAACGCGTGGTCTCGGACAATCTCAAACTGCAAACCAAATGATGCCTGCTGAAACCCAACGCGTGGTAAGAAGAGGAAGGGAGAAAGATGGTAACCCTCTTCCACCGCACTACTTTGTTGTACACCCGTTTCTTAAAAGGATCCAGAGGCACGGAGTGAGTGAGTGATTGTATTAGCTGCTGTAATGTTGCATGCCATCTGTAATAATTATTATCATGTATGTCTCTGTAACTAGAGACGTTTTAGAGATTGCAGCAAATATATATATATATATTTATTTATTTATTTATCAGCATGTTGTAACTAGGTACTTGCCATTTCTACTATTTATTAGACTACAAAGCAAGCTTCCAGTTCCATGCTGTTAAACTTTGTACAATAACAATAACAACAAAAAAAAAAAAAAGTAGGAGGGTGGATTTCATGTTTTAGATATCAAATCTTTTGGGTTTCGATTAATTTGACTGAGTGCAGCTAAAGGTTCATGTATGAGTCTTTTCTTGTTATCAATACTTCACAATTTTGTCTTGCCGAGATCAATCAGCTACTGATGCTCTTTAATAAATTATTGGATGTTGTGTCGTGAATCAGATGAGTCGGCACGGCACGGTTCAACCCACGTGCATAAGATCTTTCGAGTCGGCCAAGAGGACTATGTTGAATCTTAGATTTTGATGATGAAATCAATTGATAGTTTATTGATCTAACATAGGTTGTTAGAAGTTGATTGATGCATGATTAACTATGACAAAGAAAATATGACAAATAGGATCGGTCAAAGTCAAGTCCATACATCGGACCCGGGTTCAAACGATGCGGTTGGGAACTCGCCAAGAGTGCATCGAGAGCTCGCCGAGGGTATCGGGAGCTTGCCAGGATGGCGCAAGGGAGTTCGTCAGAAGAAGACCGAGTCTCACTAGAAGATTGTCGGGAGTAGCCGAAAAGCTTGTCGGGAGTCGGGAAGGTATTGAAGTGGATGTGTTTGGCAATTATAATTGTAATTAATTAAGTCATAGTTAGCATCGTGCAGGTTAACCACGACAGTAAAAAAGGACTTACAGATCAGACATGGACCCAGGATTAAGCTTAGGCGTCGGGCCAAGGATTGGACGATGCGGAGGGAGCTCGTCGGGAGTTCGCTATGAGATTCTCCGAAGGGATCGGGAAGCTCGCTAGGAACACACCGGGAGATCGCCGAAAGAAGACCGTGAGACTCAACGCTGTAGAATCCGGAGGTTGCCGGATTGCGGGAGTGAGGTCGTAAGCTTGGTGGTCATGTTTGATTATAATCTTTAAGTTACAGGTTAAGAGTGAGCCCGATTTGAGTGTGATTTAGAAATCAACTCAAAGAGGCAACCGGGTCCACTATTGGGGTTTGATTGAGCTCAGGTTGAGCTCAATTAGTTGACCAGGGGATTGGTCAACTGATGGTTCAAATCGGGATTGAAAAAGTGAAGGAAATCACTTTTCCGGGATTCCCGGTGGCTAAATCGCCAGTGGGCAACGGTTCAACCACCCGTACCCGGGATTCCGAGCGACTGAACCACCCGTACCCAGGAATTTGGGCACTTTCAACAGGTAAACTGTCCAGGTCGGCGGGTGAACCATCTGTACCCGAATTTTTCGGGTGAGTTTGAATTTTTGCTCTAAAATTCTGAAATCATTTGGGGCTATAAATATCCCAAGTTTTCTTGCATTCTATACAATAATTTGCGAGATCAAATTCTGTGAAAAACTTGTATAGATCGTAAGAAAAAGAAAATAAGTAAGGAAGTGATCAAAGAGTTATCATCTTATATGTCGATGTGGTCCTCGAGCTAACGTGATCGAGCTAACTAGTCGGACTGACTTGATCCTTGGACTGACATGATTAGATCACTTGAATAATCTCAATATTTATCCTATCATTATCTCCCCCCTCACCCGCTCACGCGAACATCCGGCCATGGAAAATAGGGTGCTAAAAATCATCAAGTAGTCACAATACCATCAAAATTCTCGAAAGTTGTTGTGAAAGGATCAAAACAGTTGATTACTTATAAAAATACTCATTATATAACAATTAAGAAGGTCATAAAATTTCTCTCAATTCATTCAACCAATAATCCAATGATCCGATTCTCAGAATTATGATATAAAAAAACACAAGAGTGAATGAGATGGCATCAGATACACTTATGTGATGCCAACGGTGGAGAATGAGATACCAACGTTGTGGAGAAGGATGCAAATGGTGGTGAGAGGTAGGCAAAGAAAGATACTGTTAGATACCTTTTGTCAATGGGCATCACATACAAGTTAGATACTGTTTGGGGACCTCAAACTTTTGGGCGGCCATTATGACGTAGATGACAAACTCCATAAGACATGTCTGCTTGCCGCAAAACTGTGGCAGTACACTGCAGACGTTAGCCATTGTACAAGCATGTCGTGCAAGTTGCTCATCACGTATTCAATATGTTGGCCGACTAATTTATGAACAGTGTACTGTGGCAGATCGTCTCTCAGACTTGTGGTTTGTGCGTGTAGAGAGATGTTTGTGGTGACCTCTTTCTTTGGTGTGTACATCTATCTCATGTAACATGTCAATGGTTTAGATGTGTTGCCATTAACAAAAATTTACGAATAGGGTGAACGGCTCTTTTCATCCTTTCACTTGGTTGAATTATTATTATTATTATTTTTTTTCACTGGATGAGAAGAATTTATTTATTTATTTTAATGGCATGTACTTGGGTGGGTTTTTATTAAATCATCTTTTTCTCTCTCTCTCTCTTTTGTCATTGCCACCATTTCCATCACCTTTGATCCCTATTCTCTTTTAATCTCTTAATGTTACTTACCCTTTGTTACCTGTTGTGTTCATCTGTACTCTTCTTAATAATCTATCACACATCTCTCCTTTTCCATGTAGCATTATATATATATATATATTTTTTTTGTCACATTCCGTGGACTTCCTCCTCCTCTTTCCACTTTCATCTTGGTCGGTACTTATGATATATATATTATTCTCTTACATTATAATTATGCTGTTCACTTTTTTTTTTGCCTCCCTTCTCATCTGCTATCGTCATCGTAATTATATCGATGACATAAAATTCAAATCAGTTTGGTTTATCTAAAGTGATGATTTAAAATGCAGTTTAGTTCAAAGTTTTGTAAAAAAAATTATTATATTTGGGATGTGTTTTTAAAATTTCTAAAAATTAGGCTGCTCCAACATAAAAATCCCATAAGGTGTTGATTTTTTTTAAAAGTAAATCACCCTTATCATTTTTGCACTAAGCGAATAAAAAAGAATTTACGAAATGCGTTTGGGGTTTTTGAGTTAATGACTCTTAGTTAGGATATGTGATGGAGAGTTGCAAGTGCTGCTGGTTCAGCCATCAGCCATGTCCTGGTGATGATGAGACATTGAGATAAGATATTTAAAACATTGAAAGAGGAGGGCAGTTGCCATCAGTATCATCTGATGATGGTGACGAGATGCGGTGGGGGAGAAAAGCCGATGCAAGCTACTTCCGAGGCAGATGTTGCAGTAGCTGAGCCTAATATAATTTGATATATAAAGGGATTAATATTATTAGAGAAAAATGGCCCAACATTTATGTCGGGAAGAAAAAAACTTTAAATACTTTCCCTAACACAAGTATTAGGGAACGGGTGATAGATGATCTATTTACCTGATATTTTATTGTTTTGTAGTTTTATTGGTGGCACTACAGTTTCATCTATCTATCTGCTCTTTAAATATGAACAAACCTAATAATTCATTGTTTCAAGGAATAGTTAGGTGGTACCAAGTCATCATCCACATATAACATATTTGGTACAATGATGAACTACATTATGTCTCCCAAAAAATCCATATCCAATCCCTCTGGATTACTGGTGTTGAGATCTGCCTTCATGTGTAAGGCAGCTTTGATGATGCATCATTGATAGGCTCACACAGAGTTGAATTCTCTTTATGAGCGAGCTACTCCATCATTTGAACTCAAGATGACTGCTTCTACGTACGTACATGGAATCATGCAGTGCCTCCATGTGTACGTACTACAAGCTTTTGTTCTCTTTCTCGCTCTCCTCTCCTTTTGACTGCTACATCGCATGGTAAAAAAAAAAAAGATGCAAGTGTCCATTTCCGTGGTTGGAGCATTGAAGAGAAGAGAAAGCATCGCATTCCCTTTCCCATCACGCATGCATGAAAGGGGCATGTTGTGGTGACCACTGGGTGATCCCTCGCTGCTGCCATCACCATTCCCTTGTCCTCTCCACTCTTTGTTGAGAGAACTCCTCTGAAGCCTCCCTCCCCTCCATGAAAATTGCTCTTCTTCTTCTTCTTCTTCTTCTTCTTCATCGTTCGGTGAGATGAGAATGAGATCTGATAGCTGTTGAGTTTGAGAAAGACACAGGTGCAGTTTAGAGCCCTTCGCAAGGAGAACAAGGTGGAGGTGAAGCAAGGTAAGTTCACTCCAAGTGGTGAGAGCAACTTCGGACCTGCAGGGAACATGGGAGAGATGAAAAGGTGAAGCCTTTCCACCTCCCTCTACTTCGTACCGCTGTCACCATCAACCTTTCTGACATGGATTACATGCAAAAGAACAAGGATCAACAACCCCCTTTGAGATGCTAAAAGCCCTCTCATCATGAATCATGATCACTTAAAAGAGCTTCGCAAAAGCCTTTCAACCAGAGCACCAGAGCCATGAGTCCCTCGGTGGAATAAATTCCATGTTCTGTGCCTTGCTTTGCCACAGGCAGCAGCAGCAGTAATTAGTAATAATGGTGGTGGTGGTGGTGATGATAACCATCACCATCCCCCTCCCTTTCTCTCTCCTGCCGCTCCACTTTGCCTCTTTTGCTCCATACTTCACCTGCGCCCAGAACAAACCATATAGGAGAAGAAAAGCCAGAGCCCAACTTCCTCTTCTGATTACTCTCCCCTTCCCTTGTCCCTCTTGCTTCTTCTTCTTTTCCACCCTCTCTCTCTCTCTCTCTCTCTCGCTTCCTCTGTGGGGGTCTTTTGATGGGAAGATGATGAACAGGTCCAACTCTGCTGAGGCTTTTGTCCCTTCCGTGGTGTCCTTTGCTGGGCTGGAAGGCAACAACCAAAAGCGCCACCTTTGGGACTGGGCGACGGCATCCCACAACCTCAACGCCGCTGTTCCCACCACCAACCACGCAACTATCGACCTCCAAAGCCACCCAATCTTCCCTCCTGCTCCCGCCCTGGATTGCCCGCCTCTTCTCTTCCCCATGAACCACTTCCCCTTCTGTCCGCCTCCGTCCGTGCCGGATTTCCCGGTGGCGTTCATCAAGACCGAGGATGGCATCGACAGCGGAGGCCGAATCGGCCTAAATTTGGGCCAAAGGACCTACTTTTCGTCCGGGGACGGCCACGAGATGGACCACCTGTTCGCGAGGTCGAGAGGCGTGTACTCGCTGAGCCACCAGCCGCCGCGGTGCCAGGCCGAGGGGTGCAAAGTCGACCTCTCCGGCGCGAAGCACTACCACCGCCGACACAAGGTTTGCGAGTTCCACTCCAAGGCCACCGTCGTCATCGCCCATGGACTGCAGCAGCGGTTCTGCCAGCAATGCAGCAGGTATGATCCGTTTGTCAGCTCCATTACCAAGACTAGAAGAAAGAAAAATCCACATACAAATTCCACACCCGATTCCATTCTTCCTTCAGTCCATGTTTCCATGTCTTATGCTCCCTATATTTTTGCTTGTGGAGCGTGCGTGCAATGCAGCTGATGAAGTTTGGAGTTGCTAGACCTCGATCACCCCCTGATCATTTGGACATGAGCAGTAGTAATAATATTCCCAGCAACAGCAATAAATGTGTCCTTGCGTTGAGTACACTTTCTAGGATAATGTCTTTGCATGCTTGAGCTAGTTTACAAGGTTCTAAAAGTCATGTGAAACTATATAGCCTTTCACATTGCCCTATTCTATTTTGTTTTATGCTTGGGTATGGTGACCAGTGGCACTAACTGCAGAACCCAATGCTTTTTTATCTGTGACTCATATGAGCATGAACCAGCAAACCACAGTTCCTTGATAGAGAAAGTGCTCCTCCATCTCCATATGTTCTCCAATAACTTTACTTCACAGCTAGCATCAGGTGCTTTAATGACTGCACCTACCCTATTCTCCGCTGGTTAGAACAGAAATTAAAGTCGTCTATTTAAGGACCGGGTTCTCCCCTCCCCCTCCCTCTCTTTTGTAGCTTCTACATCTTGGATTGATGCAGGCATCCTTTACATGCTCCACTTTCTCTTGTTGGAGAGAGAGAGAGAGAGAGAGAGAGAGAGAGAGAGAAGAGATCATTGTAGAATTGGATGGTTTGGCCATTTTTCCTATCAAGAGAGAGATGGGGTTCTCTTCTCTCTTCCTCATTCTCCTCCAAATGGTGGCCAGGTTCCATGCGCTGGCAGAGTTTGATGAGGCCAAAAGGAGCTGCAGGAAGCGCCTGGCCGACCACAACCGCAGGAGGAGGAAGCCTCAGCTCGCAACAGCAATAGCAGAGTCCTCAGCCTCCGTGATTCCCACAGCCAACCCCAATATGGAGAAGACCAAACAGGCTCAACACATCAGTAATGATCTGAAGTCCCCATCTTTTATTATTTTTGTTTTGCTTTGCACAGTCCTCCCTATTAAATCTCTGTTCTTCTCATGCATTGACCTCCATTAACAGCACCAACCAAGTCCATAACTCCTGTTTATCTCGATGGTATCAGTACCAAAAGGAGTGGTCATTTGAGGAATGAACCAGCTTTTTCTATAAGAGGAGTTGGGGGAGATGAAAGTAGAGGCATGGATTCTAACACCATGTACCAAAGTCAAGGAACCTTAGGTGCAATGTTGGAGGACAAGTTCCCACAGCAGCAGCACATCTTCTCCCTCTCAGAATCCAGCGGCACATTCTTCCACCACCACAAGCCCCCCTTGAGTTCCGATTCTAATGAGGCCACCCAGTCCACAGGAGGTTCTTCAAGCCACAGCACCCACTTTCACCAAGCCAATCTCCTCCACCTTGGACAAGCCATTTTTGAACTGGACTTCATGTGAGAGGTGACAGACACTGATGAATGGATCAGCAATCGCAAGCCCTCATGCAGCAAGAAGGATTTTATTCTTTCTGATCTCTTCTTCTCCATCTTCAGATGGTTCCTTTGCAGCAAAAATTTGTGTAGGATGTGCTCAGATCCCTCCTCCCTTTCCACGAATTCAAAGGATGATGGTGTTCAAGATATATTCAGTATTGTTTTAAGGTTCCCCAGGCATGCATGCATGCATTCATGCATTCATGGTGTTTGTTGAAATTATTTAATCCGAGAATGCGGAAGCATCATGGAACAGATCAGAAGCTATGATGCTCCGATCTAACTCGTCCCACGTTGATCGTAGACTAGGCTTGAAGGTATATATATATTTGACTCACTCACATGGACTTTTGGAATTTAGTCATGACTTCATAGTTTTTCCAAGAATCTAGTTTTACATGTATAATTATTCCTAGTTCTATTTTTTACATGATTGAAGAAATTTGTACCAATCAATCTTAGACAAAAATATCTATCTATCTATCTATCTATCTATGGCTAGAGACAACAAAAAATAAAATAAAATAAAATAAAGTGAATTAAAACAATATTTTCTTTTATTTTCCATATGAGTTGCCCGGTATTCTAACTTGAAACTCGTCGGATGGATATGGTAGATAATTTATCCATATTAAAAACATCCCAAGAAAAAAAAAAAAAAGATAGTATGTGAATTTGGACTACACATTTATATTCCTAGCCATAATTCCATTAATATAGTTGTTGGTGTTGTTACCACTCAATTCAACTTAGCCATCCTGATGAATTGGAGTTCTGTCGGAAGCCAATTGTGATCTTTAGTACTTAGTTTTTTTTATTTTTTTATTTTGCTCTCCTTAATTCTCTTTCAAATACCGGTCATATTATAGGTACGTATCGTACGTGTACATACATCTCCCGTACGTACGGCGTGGTGTCCGGGGAAGCGGTTAAGCTCACGAATCTTGTGCAGCTGTTGACCGGTCCACAGCACCACATCTCTGATACGTAGCGTCGTATTTTGACCTCTTATTCTCTGTTTTGATTCGCCGCCGCAGAGCAGAAGCCTTTTGTTCTCCTGAAGCACGCAGCGGCGTGCTGCGTGTGATCATCGAGAACAAAGCTGCAGCTTTTGCACAGGGGTCAAGGAGGAGCTATTCCATGAACACAAACATACGTACGTACGTACGTACGTACGTTGCATGAGTAGTGCTTCCTCCTCCCCTGCTCTCATCTCCTCCAGCACATAAATCGAACTGGTGTTTTAAAGGATCACGTCCACGGTGCATGCAGCTGAAGCTACAGAGTGGAGTGTCTTAGTGGTTGCCGAAGGTGGTCGGTGAGAAATGGGAGACAGCAGCAGCTCTCATTCTTCAATGGTGAAGCCCTGAGCAGGTACACCCAGCAACGCAGTTACTGTACTACTTACTATTCAAGCAATTCACGTCCGAAGAAGAAGACCCTGGAATGCCTTCAGGATCTAAATACCCTTTTTGGATGCCGATGTAGCATTCAGGTTCTCATTGTGGCATTAATCCTAAGAAAAATTATATCATCTTTCTTAACGTATATGGTGAACTTGTAATATCCCTTTAAACTCGATTTCGTGAGCCACAGTATTTAAAATGGTTTTTTTTTTTTTTAACTCGATACTTATGTGAATTATTCTTTAGAAAAGGAAATAGCACTAGATAAAAAAAAAGTATATGTCAAATGTGATATAATAATTAATATAACTCCAAAATCACATCTTCTCTCGGAGGTGGGAGGGCCAGTGCTTGATATCACTGCAGTCTTAGTGGGCCCTGAAGTAGGCCGTAATCAATCGGGGCCTACTAATTTTGGGCTGCTCTTTATGGAAACTTCTATGCGGCAGTCGAACGCTTGCTTCTTTCGCTGCGTTCCCCCCCCCCCCCCACCCCCCAACCCCTTCCCCGACTTCTATGCGCTCTCCCATTTCTCCCGGTCCAGCGGCCGAATCGACGAACCCTAACCCTGGAATCTTGCTCCTGAAGTTGGGCGGAGGGATTCCAGCGCTCCTGGGGTTGTTGCAAGGGGAAATGACGGAGGCTGCCATGGCCTACGTGGCTTCCCGGCAGCTGTCGCAGTTCATCTTTGCCGTCGCCTTCTTCCACTCCTCCGAGTACGCGCTCGCCGCCTTCTTCCACGGCCGGTCCAATGTTACCCTCAGTTGTGAGTGCCATTTTTTTCCCTCTCTCATTCGTCTTGGAATTTGGAGCCGTGGTAGTTCGAGAATTCCTTGTATCATCTTGCGTTCATTTGCAAAATTGGAGGATCGGGAACTGATTTAGAGCGGAGAAAGGGTGAAAGAAAATAAGATTGAGGTGACTCTAATCATGCGTGAAAGGGGGTATTCTGGTTGGCTTATTTTCTAGGGTTTTTAGTAGATAATTAGAGAATTTTCCAACATCTGGCTGCGATTACGGTATTCCTTTCACCTTTTTGGTTTTCGATTTATTGTCTCACTTTCTGGACGTGGAATGGTTAGACAGCATGCAATTTTGTTTTACATTATAAGAAATGATTGCCTTTGATTCCTGTTACATATATACTTTACAAAAGTGTCGTTGTAAAATAAATGTTAATTGTTTTTTCTGCTTAAACTTAGGTTTTTTTTTTCCCAATTACTCTACGGTTAACATTCGATTTAATCTCTTTAAGAAGTCTCTGGTATATAATGAAATGCTTGTTGTGCAGCACTTCTGATTAGCAAGCAGTATGTTGTTGCAATGGTTTGTGCATTGCTGGAATATGCTATAGAGATTCTCCTCTTCCCAAGGTTGAAAGAGTATTGGTGGGTTAGCAGCATTGGGCTTGTGATGATATTAATTGGAGAGCTTATACGTAAAGCTGCAGTCATAACAGCTGGTAGATCTTTCACACATCTGATTAGAAAATATCACGATGACCACCATGAATTGATTACTCATGGTATCTATAGGTAAGTGAGAATGTGCATCTCTATTTGATAATTTATTTTTGATGTTCAGTTTTGGCTTTGGCATATATCAAGAGTGACTGACAAAGGTGCTTGCTCATATAGAATATAGGTTGTATTTAGTAACAATTTATCTATTTTTCTTTTTGTTTCTGGAACCACGAACAGTAACTACTTTTTGTATTTTATGTTGGTTGGCAACTTTATGGTGCATACCACATCATTATTACCTTTTAGAAGTACAAGAAAGAACACCTTCATTGTCAAGTGTGCTATGATGATTCATGAGACTGGACTGAATTAATACTGTCATCACCTGCCCCGAGATCAAAGTCTCCTTGTGTCGAATGATGAAAATTTAAGAAATAATTTTTTTCATCATATATTCTAGATGTTCCTTCTCCCTTTTGCTCTCATCACTTTGTATACGCACTTGGATTACAACCTTCTGTATAAGGTTCCCATCATATGAATGATTTCTGAATACATATTTAGTTTGGGATCTAAATTTATTGAGATAATATTTGTGTTCTCGTCTCTTACTCTCTCTGGTTGGTTGAAATTTTTTCCTTCTTTTGGGACCTAGATGAATATCTCCAGAGTTTAATCCAAAGTTCTCTAATTGACGCCTCTGAGTTCCCTTACTAGAAAATTTGTGTGATCCAAAGACAGCTCTCCCCTCGATAAAAGGATTAAAGTTTGATTTAGTTAAGTCATTTTAAGTAGAGAACATTGAAGAGAATAGAAAAGCCAGATGGAGCCGCTGAGAAGAGATATCCAGAAGTATGGATGACCAGACCTTTAGTTCCAATATGTAATATAAGGTAGAGACTTATGATATTTTGAGAAGGCAAGAAAACAGCTACATTGATTACTTTATTTGTGGTTATATATTTATGGTTGAACAAGATTTATTCAACCAATCAAATAAGATTTCTTATATTTTTGATAATGAATTAAATTGATAATCATTCACAATATATATCTTGAAACCTGATTTATGATTTAGAATTAGTTATCAAGTTATCATGAACTTGAAAATTAGCAGCTGCAAGCTTGCAGCTCTTATGCAGATGGTTGTTTATTGTTTCAAATGAGAGCATAATTTCTCTGGCAATTTAGCTTGAGCCTTTGTTGTAAACAGTCATTTATTTTTTTAATATTGCACATCAATTGTTCTCTTGACTATCATGGACTGTTATTTTTTTAATTTCCACTGATATAATGAACCACATAAATTCCGTTTATGAATAGGATAACCATTTGAATAAAAATAGTAACTTGCTTCACGGTGTGGTTTATGCTGCTGACTCTTCAAGTGCATATTTTCGTCATTTCCTGGGAGTCCATATCCACTTGTCCACGTTTCATGCTATTTGTCATGCATTTGGTACCAGCAAATAAGATTTGCTGACATCTTACTATTGTGACCAAGCAGATTTGTCCGCCATCCTGGCTACTCTGGCTTTTTCATCTGGGCAACTGGAACACAGATCATGCTATGCAACCCGGTGTGCATCATTGCTTTTGTAGTTGTTGTTTGGCGATTCTTCTCTACACGAATACCGTATCCAATCTGTCAAAGAATTATATCTGAGATTTGATTGCTTTCTCTTAATTGCATACTTCCATACTTCTATAGGGACTATTTGTTAGTGGCCTTCGTGTCGTGGTACAGCATTAGCATGATTAATTTACACATTAATTGAAATCTGTAGGTTGCTAGTTTGGACAATTATCATGAGCCTTTTGATCCTTAACCGAGGAACAGATATGAAGAGTTTTTCTTGAGGCAATTCTTTGGGTTTCAGTATGTAGAATATGCAAAAAGAGTTCCATCTGGTCTTCCCTTTATCAGATAAACCTATAAAAGCGTGAGTATTTTCAAGTACTTGCTTATCTCAGTATTTTGTTCATCTTATGACATCTGCTAGCTCCTTTGTTGCGTCACATGTAATTTATAGAGATTTCTCATGAATCTCTCGATTCAGGTTACCTGCGGAAACAAAGTCATCATCTCATTTTTGCCTTCCTCAACTTTGCTGGAGAAGGAAACTGTCAACCTAGGTTTCATCCGTAAGAAGCTGTATAACATAAGTGATGTTCTTGTTCTGGCCAAGCTTCTTGTAGCTTCCTGGATCCGTCGCATTATCTGAGAGGCAAACACAAGTTAGCGGGGGTGGGGGGGGGGAGTCATCTTCATCCAAGAGATGTTGTTTTGAAGTGCTGCAACTAATCCTTGTAGCACTGAAAGTTTTCTGGTTTCATTTGGTGTTGTTCTTCAATAGAGAGGTTCTTGAACTTTTGATAATCTAAAAGTGGTTTCATTTCCATCACCTGAATAGATTAATCAGTAGCCGTTCAAGCAAGTATCATGAAGTCAATGTTTATGATGTTACATTTTATTTGAAGGGCTCCTGGAATGAGCCTGCTTGCAACAATCATCCTTATTTCTTTTCCGTCTCTAAGGTAGACTAGCTGGATGATAGACCGTGGATAACAATTTGGACATAGTTATCAGGAAATAGGAAGAAGCCTGCGAAGAACTAGCTTTGTTGGACTCTTCATCCTGACGATTTCTTTTGTGTAAGCTTAACATTTTGTCCGCTATGCATTTGTTAGGATGTACAATAACGTTGAAACTTCATATGATGTTAAATATCTTTAAAAAATATTACATGCACTCCTACAAAATAGTAATTCTTGTATTTGTTCCTTTAATTTTGTTTTTTTTTAAAAAAGCATACTGAAGGATTAGGTTTTTTATTTTTTAAAGACTCATCAATAATCATGATAAATAGTGGCTAATCTATGTTTTTATGGATGAATGCAAAATGAGGAAGTGGCCTGCATCAAGAGTTTAATATTTAAAATATATAGGATGAGTTCTTCAGAGAAGTCCTTCGTTTGGGGCTTTTCCTCCAATTATGGTTTATCCCACCCGTGTTTTCATTTTTCTTATCCCAAAATGCCTTTGGTAGGATATAATAATCTCTTCTTTTTCTTATGCCAGAATGACTTTTGATAGAATATAATAAGCTCTCCTACACTTTCCTGATAGATTCTTTTTGTTTTTTTTTTTGACTTTTTTCATTGCTCGATCAGTCTATAAGGTGGACCAGTTTGATTATATATATATATATATATATATATATATATATATATATATATATATATATATATATATATATATAGATATAGCCTCCTACTCCTATCACGAGTGGTGTTGCCCATTTTTCCTATCGTCTATCATCTCCTCCTTACCCCATCGTCTCTTCTCGCAACTCTCATCCTTTTTTTGTTGTCGCTCATCTTTTCCCATTGCCTCCTTCTCCTATATTTGTCCTTTCTCATTAACTCCTCTTGAGCTCGAGAGAGGAGTAGGGGAGGAGGAGAAGAGAGAAAGGGAGGAGGGGGAGAAAGCGATAGGTGAAGTTATTTTCTGTGTGAGCAAGATAGGAGGTAGTGGAGGCGAGGACGATGTGCTGATGATCATCAAGGATCGGTGAAGAGAGAGGGATATTTTTGAATAATTGATAAAAGATATTTTTAGCAAAAAACTAATTATGAGAGCATCATTTGATAAAAAATTCAACAATTAACAATGCCATAAAACGTTTCTTTCATAGCATGTACTCACTCCAGGGAAGAGGTTTCTTATTACCTGTACACATGAAGCTTGTAACATACTACACAATCATCCTGCAGTTATTGTGATCTTATAGGATCGTGAATTGTGGAAGAGCTAATACTAATCTAAAACTTTCTCTAATGTCTCTTTGGTTCCTTTGCTTTTTCCAGGACGACAGCCTCCGACATGATCGAACGCTGGATTCGCCACGGTCTCCATCTCCGTCTCCTTCTCAGGTTTGGTCAGCATGTCCCACATGACTTGCACATCTTCGTATTCACACGTCTGCACTTCATCACGGAGCTCAAGTATCCCTCTACCTGTCCAAAAGCAAGAAGAAGATGGTTGTTGTCGATCTTTTCTTTAGAGCAAGACTTGGAACAACTCTAATAGCAATCTATATCGACAGAAATGATTCCAAGGGGAACTTATATTGAACAGATCATTGAACGGCTAGGCTGTGTTTTTTTTTTTTGGATTGAAAGAAACGGAAAGAATTGTCAATCTCATTCTTCACGTCTATTTTGTGTTCTTCCTGTGACAGAAGACTTGGTGTTTCTTCTTTATTTAGAGGAAGAGATTAGCGTCATCTTGTTAACATGAATTCAATTAGTTAGGATCGATTTAATTAATTAGAATGGAACAAAATAAATGATAGATCTAATTTACTTAGATACGATGGATTTTTTGGTATTTTAAAATATTTATATTCTATCCTTTAATCAATATAAATAGGTGTTCTTGATTTATTCCAATGCACCGTAGATTGAAAGTAATCCTAGTTCTCTCTACTAGTTTCTTCTCTTTCTCCCTTAAGTTCTGCAAGAAGTCAACAGTGGTATTAGAGCCAAATTCAAAGAAGACCAACAAGAGTAAGAAAATCAACAGGAGTACGCCGATAAAAGGAATGAAAGACTAGTAGATCCTAAAAAGCAAACAAGAAGATGACAAGTATTGGAGTAAGTGTTCATAATCAACTTCTTCTTATTCTCAAAAGTGATAATTATCGGTTTTGGACTATTAAGATAAAAACTCTGCTTATTTAACAAGGATTATGAAACTTGTTATAAAATTATTTTGAGTATGATCTATAAGATCCTAAGATTACTAAAGATCAAAATGATCAGATGAGCGAGAATATACAGAAATATGTAAAAGCCCTCTATATGCTGCAACAAGCAATAGATGATTTGATTCCCTATTTCCCCGAATCATGATGACATCAACATCAACAGAAGTCTGGAAGATATTCAAATATATGTTTGGAGATACAGAAAAGGTAAAAATTCAAAGCTTCAAATTCTTCATCATGAATTTGAAACTCTTATAATGAAAGTTTGAGAATCGATCGTTGATTTCTTTTCAAAAGTTTCTTTTATTGTGAATCAAATGAGATCGTACGGTGAAAATCTAAAAGATAAAATTGTAGTAGAAAAAGATTTACAAAGTTTATCTCTGAAATTTGATATGATCTCTACTGCTATAGAAGAAGCTAAAGATACAAATATATTATCTATTGATGAATTAATGGGTTCTCTTTTAGTTCATGAATAAAAAGTGAACAGATCTCATCTACTGCTATGGATGAGATTTCAGAACATGCTTTTCAAATGAAGATAGATCAGAAAAAGGAATAAAAGAAAAATTAAGAAATCATATCTCTAAGGGAGAGATCAAAATGGCAGAAGGAGAAGTCGATCAAATGAAGGTAATAAAGAAACTCGACAATGTTTCTATTACAAAAAATAGGGCATATTGAAAGAGATTGCTGGTATAAAAATAAAAATCAAAATATTCCTCTTTACTTTTACTATAAAAAATATAGACATCTTGAAAAAGATTGCTGGAACAAAAATCAGACAAATTATCATGAGAAAAATAATAGTAAAGAAATGCATGAAGAAAATATTCTCTTTATAGCATCTGACGAAGAATATTCTAGATCTGTATAGTTTTTGGATAGTGGATGTAGTAATCATATGACAGGGGATAGAAGCTTATTTCAGATACTCGATGACTTAGTCAGATCTATAGTGCAGATGGAGAACGATAACAAAATTCAAGTGGAAGGAAAATAAACAATTGTTGTGAACACCAAATCTGGTAAAAAAATATTAGTGATGTGATGTTTATTTCTGGTTTAAAACAAAATTTAATTAGTGTAGGACAACTGATGAGAAAAGGATATTATATTATTTTTGATGATGAAAAATATTTGATTTATGAGAAAAAAAATTGATAAATTAGTAGCAACAGTAAGGATGATAAAAAATAAAATGTTTCCCTTAGTATTTTTTGAATTTCTCCTTATATGAATCGACACTATGGTATAGAAGATATGGTTATCTGAATTATGATGGACTAGAACTATTAAATAAAAAAAATGGTAGTTGGTTTACCTAAGATTAAAAATAAAGATATAATTTGTGAATCTTGTATTTTTGGAAAACAACATAGAAATACCTTTCAAACAGGTCATTCTTGGAGAGTCAAAAATTGATTGGAACTTATGCATGCAAATATTTATAGGCCTATGCAAACTATCTCACAAGGTGGAAGTAGATATTTCGTGCTATTTATAGATGATTGTGGAAGAATGATGTGGGTATATTTTCTCAAAGAAAAGGCTGAGGTTTTTCATATTTTTAAAAATTTCAAAGCATTTGTGGAAAAACAAAGTGGTTGTTTCATTAAGACTCTACGTACTGATAGAGGAGGTGAATTCACTTCCAAAGATTTTTTTGAATTTTGTAAAAATACAGGTATTCACAGGGAACTAACTACAAGCTATACCCCCCAACAAAATAGAGTAGCAGAGCGAAAAAACCACGTGATGGTTGAGACTGCTAGATGTATGCTTAAAGAAAAAATAGTACCAAAGGAGTTTTGAGCAGAAGCTGTGAATACATCGGTGTATTTACTAAATCACTTTCCTACCAAAACAGTATAAGGAAAAACACCTTATGAAGCATGGTTAAATAGAAAGCAAGATGTAAGTCATTTAAAGGTATTTGGTTGTGTTGCTTACTTCAATATTCCCATTAAAAAAAGAAGTAAACTTGATGAGAAAAGTATTAAATGCATATTTGTTGGGTATAGTAACGAGACAAAAGGTTTTAGACTTTTTGATCCTATAACTAAAAAATTAGTTATAAGTCATGATGTTATATTTAATGAAGAAGAAGCTTGGAACTCTAAAGTAGTTGAAACAACAATATCTGTAGAAGATGTAGATAAAGCACATGATACATTGCCTATTAATACCTTATCTGACTCTTCTCGTATTTCGAATGACTTAAATGAATCTAGTGATACTGAATCACCTCCATGAAAATTTTGTAGTATTTCATAAATATATCAATCTGGTGATTTTGCATGTCTTGCTTTTGAACATACTTGTTTTGAAGTTGCAGCTCAGAAAGAAAAATGGGTACAAGTAATGAATGATGAGTTACAATCTATAGAGAAAAATAAGACTTGGGAATTGGTAGATTTACCTCCAAGAAAAAAAGCAATTGGACTTAAATAGTCAAAATTTAATGTTGATGGCTCGTTACAAAAACATAAAGCCCGCTTGGTTGCCAAAGGGTATACTCAAATTTAAGGTATTGATTTTTCAGAAACTTTTTCTCCAGTCGCTAGAATTGAGACAATTAGAATTATATTAGCATTGACGGCCCAAAAAAATGGTAGGTTTATCAATTTGATGTTAAATCAGTATTCTTGAATAGAAAGTTGCAAGAGGAAATTTATGTTAAGCAGCCCGAAGGATTTGAAATTAAAGGATTAGAAGATAAAGTATATAAATTAGACAAAGCATTATATGTGTTAAAACAAGCACCAAGAGCATGGTATAGTCGGATTGACAAGTACTTTCTTTAACATAATTTTTAAAAAAGTTTAAGTGAGCCAACTTTATATATAAGAATTCAAGGTATGAATATTCTTATGGCCTGTTTATATGTGGATGATATGATTTATACTGAAAATTCATCATATATGCTTATCAAATTTAAGAAAAATATGACATTAGAATTTGAAATGACTGATCTCGGGCTTTTATTCTATTTCTTGGGATTGAAAATTATTCAAGATGCAAATGAGATTTTTTTGTGCCAAGAAAAATATGCTAAAGATTTGTTAAAAAAGATTTCATATGTCAACTTATAAGCAAGTGAGTACTCCAATGAATATAGATGATAAATTTATATTAGATGATGGAGTGAAAAAAATAAATGAGCAACAATATAGAAGTTTAATTGGAGGGTTAATGTATCTCACACATTCAAGGTCAGATATTATGTTTACAGTTAACTTGTTATCCAGATTCATGCACAGTCCTAGCAAACATCACTTTCGAGTAGCTAAGAGAGTTCTTAGATATATCAGAGGGACTCTCAATTATGACATTCGTTATGAACAAGTAAAAGATTTTAAGTTATATTTGTATACTGATAGTGATTGGGCTGGTTGTGTAGATGATAGAAAAAATACTTCAGGATTTGTTTTCAGCCTTGGCTCAGGTGTGATTTCATGCACAATGAGAATGTAAGAATGTGTTGCTCTCTCAAGCACTGAGGCAGAGTATGTTGCGGCTACAAGTACAGCATGTCAAACAGTTTAGCTTCGAAGAATTCTAGCAGATCTTTAAGAAAAACAAGATGTACCAACTAAAATCTATTGCGATAATAAGTCTACTATTGAAATGATAAAAAATCCTATCTTCCATGAGCATACCAAACATATTGAAATTCGATATCATTTTATTCGTGAATTGGTTGATAAAAAAAAGATTCAAATGAACTAATGCAACACTGAGAAACAACTTGGTAATATCTTCACAAAAGCTTTGGTAAAAGAAAAATTTTATTTTTTCTGAAAATAACTTCAAGTTATAACTATTTGAATTAAGAGGATGTGTTAATATTAATTCAACTAGTTATTATCGATTTAATTAGTTAGGATGGAATAAAATAAATGATAGATCTAATTTAGTTTAGATAAGGATGAATTTATTAAGATACGATGGAACTTTTGATATTTTGAAATATTTATATTTTATTATTTAATTAATATAAATAGATATTCTTAGTTTATTTTAAAGTACTATAGATTGAAATTACTACTAGTTATCTTTATTAATTTTTATCCTTCTCGCAGAAATTTTGAAGAGAAGCCAACACATCTTTCCTACGTGATCTTCTCTTCTCTCAGCACATGCAATAAGCAGAGGAACAGCGAGAGTGAAGATGGGCGAATGTTCACCTTGCCCTCGGGACCTGACGCAGCAGGAGAAGCAGCTCCAAGCTCGCTTGACGTAGAAGACCACGATCCTGTAGCACCGAGACATCATCACCACCTCCGCCGGCAGTCTGCGGGAGTACAATCCTCCTGCTCCACTGAAGAGATGATCGCTGGTGTCTCGTCCTCCTCCTCCTCCTTCTCCTCCGTCATCACGATATAAGAGAGGTGGAAGAGTGCTGTAGTTTGGCGAGTCTTAATGGTAAAATAGTGTGTAGGTAGGTAGGTAGAAACGGCTACAAATTAAGTCCTACGATGGATTAAATGGGAAGACGGTGTAAAATGTGGCTGACAACCCTTCCCATATTATTCTTATATATATATATATTATATATAACAAAAAATCACATGTATCCCTATAATTTTTTATAGTTACCCTCCGAATTATATTTAAATTATTACTCTACTAAAGTAATCTCAATTATTTGAGATATTACGGTTTCTTATCAGTATTGTTTAGTTAATTTATGTCAAATGATTATCAATCCAAATCATAAAATCGTTAAGACCAAATTCATCATCTCAAAACTACTGATTTTTCTATTATTATTTTAATGAATATAAATTTGTCATGTATGTTCCTTGTAAACTCAAGAACTTAACTGATGCCTATTAGCATAATAATTTTAAACTCAAAATAATATTAATATTCTTTAAAAATAGTAAATCTTTTAATTTTTTAATATTTTTCAAGTCAAATGATAATAAGTGGCATATATGAAAGTTTTAGAATTTTCAAAGGATGTAATGTATATTCCAAAATTATGAGATATATATATGTATATATGTATATGTATATATGTGTGTATATATATATATATATATATATGTATATATATATGTATATATATATGTATATATATATTAACTGACAGCAGCCCAAGCCTACTTCATAGCTTCGGAGCTCTATTGCCTCTTCCACCTTAGCCTGATATTTCTGATCTAAAATCTTGTTTTGTCCATTAAACTCCTATGTCCCCAATATAAGCTAACTAAATAATGAATTGAATAATAATAGAATCAAAGAGCAAATAAAGATAGGCGAATCTACTAATATAGAAATATAGGAGTGAGATAGAGCTAGAGCTAGTAGTTGATTTCGAGTTCTATTATTATAGTAGTCGTTAATAAGGTCTTATCGGGTAATCCTAAGAGTGGGTTTGTGATATGGTGTATCAGAGCTCTCAGACTAAGGTAGTTGGGGCATATGGCATTCTAAGACCTACCTATAGTAGTAGTATAGAATGAGACATAGAAGTCGGAACTCAATCTATTAGTAAGAGAATAGACAGGATAGTAATAATAAGATAAAGTAGTAGCAGAATTCCTAGTTGTAAGCATTTCGCCTTGGATCGATTAATGTAATGGCAGACTCCCTTTCCTACCCGAGATAACTAGTTGCTTGCTTGATGCTTTTACTTACTTGTTCGATTCTTCATGAGCTCCGTGTTTATTCTTGTTAGGGGCCCAGGGCATTATTGTACGCATTAGTAGGATTCTGGGGTTCCGCCCCCTGTTCTCATTCTCATCAATAGAACAATAGCCGAAGAGTGAAAGCGGAGATATAATTTGATAGCCCGGTCTCGCTTTCCTGTCTTTTAGCCTTACTTTACCATATATGAGGCTGCCACACATACCATCTAATCCGTGCTTTACTGCTTTAACAACTGATTCAGATCTTTTAACCAATACTGATCAGAACCAACCCCAACCCGGGGAAGGGGAATCAAACAAGTAAGGATACCTGTCCAAGAATGCTACCGCACTAATATAAGTAAGAGAGTGAAACCGCTATTAGTAAGAATCAACTAATGCATCCAAGCCCAGGGAATCAAACGCAGAAGTCAGGTCATACCCCTGGATATGAGCTAAGAAGTAAGCCCTATATCGAGGCTATTAGACATGAAGGATAGCTTCGGGGTCGATATCGGTAGGGGAAGAGCGAGCTTAGAGCATAAGTATGAGCGGCATTGGATAAAGTCCTATCAGTAGTGGTTCTAGGTTAAAGTGCCGAGTAGTGGGACTTAGATGCCAGGGTATTGGAATGAGGGGCAGGCTATTATTGTGGGGTGCAAGCAAGGTTTGAATGTCTGTGTTTTAGCCTGTTTGGCACTACCTCAATTCTAGTAGTAGAGTAGGTTTATTCCGATAGCGTTAAGAAGTTGCCTGGCTCCTTATTCCTAGTTGTGAGTTGAGTCTATCAGGTAGTGTTGCATTCTGTATTAATAGCTCCTTTCTTACCAGTAAACGAATCAGACTTAAGGAAAGGTACAGGACACTCATAGGCAGCAAAGTAAGGCTTTAATAGGTAGTGAGTCACTTTATTACATTGTAGGTACACATCATATTCAACAATATAATTAATATACACTAATCTTAATATACACTACCATATATAGGGACTCACATTATCCTTACCCGCTCAATTGATATATACACGACTATGGCGGGACTTCCCTTGCCAGCTCAATTGATATACACTACTATAAGGAAGGACTCCCCTTAAACCTTTACCCCTCTTCTTGTGTTTTAATTTGAGCCCCAATTTTTGGTAGCATGGGCATTCTTAAGGAGTTTTGTTTTAGTACTTGGCGCAACAAACTCTTCTTCAAGTGGTGTAGTTCCAGCAGAAGATGTATCATAAGCAGAGCGGTATAAAGTAAGGGAGCAGTAGTCAGCATAAGAAGCAATCAATCGGGTCTAGTCTCTTCAAGTAGAGTTCCAGAAGTTATTGTGCGCTCTGTATCTTTATTTAGATCTATATCAGGTGTATAAGTCTACAAGTTACTGTTTGTTGCATGTATTGAATTGAAGAAAAGAGCACAACGCTGGGTTGGTTACCAAGATCTATTACCTCGAGCGGGGAACTTGAATGATTTTGTTTCCTTAACTTTATACGTACTTAGGAGAATCAACTTATACAGGATAATCTACTTACGCAGGATAAAAATAGAATCGATTCTTCTTCTTAGGACGATTCAAGTCGAACTGAAACATCTTACTTGCATACTGAATCTTCTCTGACAAAGGGAAAGAGTAGAAAGCCTATAAGCGTCTAGGCTTTCATCTTTGTTTTACTCTCTCGTTCTCATCTTTGAGCCTGTAAATATTTTATCTGAGCTCTTCCCTTTGCTTCCATTCTTTGATAAGAAGCTATTAGACTAAGATCTATAGTACTACTAATATAGTGTGTCGTCCGAGGCTAGCGTCTCTAGTAATAGATTATTAGGGACAGTAATAACCTTATAGGAATAATAAGCATAAGTATAAGAGAATAGTTGGTAAGAGTAAGGAGAGGGAACTTAGCCTGAGAGCTATACTTCCATCAACTATATATATATATATATATATATATATATATATATATATATATATATATATATATATATATATATATATATGAAGAGATCAATCTCAAATTTTAGTAATGAATTCAACTAAGGACTCTGCCTAAGGGTTGAATGTTGAGTTGGAGAATCCATTGTCACATAGAAAGATCAATTAGACATAGAGCTAAAGAAATGCGCTACATGGTAGAAATCAAACATTATATTAAAGAATAAGATGATGTGTTAAAAGATGACATGTCAAAAAACTTTGACAATATGCCTGGTAAACGGTTGATGAGTTAAGATTTTGGTCAATATGATTTTGAGCTAATTTAAGCTAGTATTGGGTTAAAAGAGAGGTCACTTATTAAAAAAATTATTGGGTTTGAAGTTGAACCATTATAAGGCCAAAAACGTTACCTAAACTATCTAATGCAATGATGGTACCCCTTATGGTAGCGTTAGTAGTACCAAAATCAATATTTGCAACTCCATAGTAAAAAAATTATAATGATGGTATTATTGTAAAAGATTGAATGTAAATGATATCTCCTAGTTATATAAAAGGAGAAAGTTATAATAAGGATAGTTGTTAATAATAGAGTAGGAAAGTTGTAACAAAGATTGAGTGTAAATTTCACCTGATATATTTGTATTTTTTGCATTTATATAGCATTGACCATTATTCAAAGACTTGAATTTTGATCCCGATTTGCTATGTTGTGATCACCCCTATTAAAAAATTATCTTTGTCGATCTCTATCTATCCTGTGCAGCTAATATCTCACTATCCATATTCCCAGATTTCTTCTTTTTCTTAATAGCATGAGATATTAAAGCCTCTTTAACTTTTTCTAGAGTGATTGTATCCTCCCATATAGTATCTATCATCTACACAAAATTGTTATAGGAGTCAACAAGCAAGGTAAGAAGTAACAATGGTCCTTAACTTAATTAAGCTTTTAGCCATAAAACTTTTTAAATTTATACCAAATAATAACAATGGAGTCATCATCAATAATATTATTAGCGATGCCATGACTAATAGTACTCAGACATTGTCCGTCAAGCTCATTTCAATCTTTATTGTTTATCTTTTTTTTTTATTTGCATGTTCATCCCTTTAACATTCTTGATAAACCTTAATGAACAGGAAAGATGTTTCGCTCTCCTTTGTTATAGTGAAAATTATTACTTTCATCATATTTCTTTCATAGTAAAGCCTACGAGAAAAACAACAATATTCTTATTAAATCTTTAATTAATGAATCTTTTGAATTCTAATACCTCTTATTGAGAAGAAATAATTCACAAAAAAAAATAGAGATTAATAATTTAAAAACATACAAGAAACCCATATATAACACGCTTCTACAAGTCTTTGCCTATATTCATAAATAAAAATAAATTTTTTATTATATAAGAAAAATTATAATATTTTTAAGTTATTCTCACTCAAGCACGGCTCCCCTTATATATTTTCTCATGTAAACATGTAAAACTCTTCTCTCAATCCTATTTAGATCTACTAGAAAGAAATACTCAGGAGCATGTATATAATATATTAAAATATTAATATTAAATTTTAAATTTTGATAATAAAATTAATTGATGAGTTTGATAAACTAATTTACTATTGAGATAACTAATATAGAAAACACTTCAACTAAAGATCAAATATCTAGTTGGAGACTCCATTGTTGCATCAGAAGATCATCGAGCCGACGAATTAGATGTCGAGCTGGAGAAATGATCGACGTGCTAGAGATCAAACATTATGTCGGAGGATATGATGATGTGTTGAAAGATTCGTTGATATACCAAAAGTAGTAATGACGTGTTAGAAAACTTCGATAATGTGCCTGATAAGCAATTAATGTCAAGGTTCTGATCAATGTGATCTTGAGCTAATTTGAGTTGATATCGAGCTAAAATAAAGCTCACTTGTTAAGAAATCTTATAGCAACCATTGTGCTTGAAGTTGGGCTAAAATTTAACCATTATAAGTGTTAGAAATAGGAAGAAGTAAAAAAAATGTCCAGTTGATTCATTGATTTATTGTCAATTTATATAGGTAAAGATAGGAGAATTTTCCTCAACTAACCTATGGGATTTTCTCATTCAGTTGAGGAAATCATATCTAAATCCTATCTTCGATCATGCTTCCGTAAGATCGAGCTCTTGTAAGGACGTCGATCTTGAACTAAAGACACTAATCTTGAACCGATAACAATGAATATGAAGGAAGGAAGTCACTGTGTTGTCAACTACGGTGAAAATCTGATGGTGGTTGACTTTAACGGCGATGTTAGCTTGGCTAAGAAAGAGCAGACGATTCTGCTGGAGCCAAGTTAAAAAATCCGATTAGATCGGATTATCATGCCTTCACAAGATCAAGCTCATGTGAAGAATGCAGATCATGAACCAATGTCAAGGAGACCGTTGTGTTGTCAATCACGATAAAAATCTGACGACGATTGACTTCGACGGAGGAATAAATCATCGTTGCTACATGTGAATAAAGCTTGTGTTTTTAAAGTAAATAAGACTTGTGTAAGAAGATGCATTAAATGTGTTGTAAAGTTTTTAACTTCAATAAATAACCGTTCGTTATATTGAACGTTAGTAGATAAATTTTTTTTAACTGTACCAAGAAATCTCTTTGCTCATTATACACATGAATTATTGACTGTATCAATTCTTATGTTTTTAATTCAACATGGTATCAGAGTAGTTTAGCTAGAGAAAACTCTCTTCTTCTTCTTTGGTGACTTCTCCCTTCAGTCGGCAAGCACTCCATCGGCGATCGTGGGGGCAGTCAAGTCGGCAGGGAACGACGAGATCCTTCTCTCCGCTGTCCTGTCGGTGACAGCGGCCCTCCACAAGCTTTGCGTCTACTGCCCTGGTCTCCTCCGCGACGGCGGCCTCCTCGAGAACTCTGACTTCGGCCTCGAGCGTGACATCGGTTCCCATCGCTTCATCCACCTCTTCCAGTTTTCGCCCGATTCCCCGCGTCTGTCGCGATCCACCTTCTGCAACTACTTCAAGGGCGACTGCACTCGTCCTGCGTTCTTCGACCTCCTCGGCTGCGGCATCTTCAACACCGATGCCCACCGGTGGTCCCTCCTCGACAACGACATCCCCAACTCAACCGGACCCCTCTCCTGATCCCCCACCGGCACCATCGAGGTCCGTGGCCGCTCCCTCTGCTTCTCTCACGGCGTCGCCACCGTTTGCCGTCCTGTCATCTGCGCCTTCGACGCAGGCCTCCCCTGCCTCCAGTGCAGCATTCCCTTGCCTCGCTGTGGTCGCCTAAGCCCTCCTCCGACTTGCGCAGCCCGACGCCCCTCTCGTCGTCCTTCTCTCTGGACACGTAACACTAGGAGCAGAAGACCTCCTCTGCGACTTCCTCTTCTTCCACCTCTCCGTGTCGCTGCTCACCCCCTTCCGCAAGCAGCTACCTCAACAGAGACGGTAGGAGAAGCAACAGCAACAACGGTCCTCCTCGCTGCGGCACACCCTCGCTGCAGCTCTCTTCCCTGCAACTTGCCCCACCGCCTCACACCGCTCGACTCCAGAACATGGCCAACGTTGGGTCCTTCAGCAGCCCGGTAACGAGCTTCATGATCTGGTCTGGTAGTTCCACGTCTCCAAGCACAGTATCACTATGGAGACCGTGGACAACCGCAGAACCCTAGTAGCCCCAAATGTTAAATTGATTTATAGTAGTTATGTAATTTATTAATATGTTACTGTATCATATTTAAGAGTTATAGAGGTATTTAGGAGTTAGTGAGGACAATAGTTAATAATGGATGAGATAGTGAGATAGTGGGATGAAGTAGTAGGGTGAGGTAGTTAATATTAGGTCCTATAAATAGGATCTCAGTTCATGAAGCAAGTGAGTGTGTGAATATGGAGATAACATTATAGGTATTCTGTTATTTCCTGTTTAATACTACGTCATTTTCTTGATTGAAATTATTTTCGTTAATTGCATCATAGTATTCAATTTTTATCGTTTCTTTGTTCTTCATTCCCCAACATTTGTGGTATCAGAGCCTTATTTCAATCTGAACTGGGCATTATGACTTTTAATGATAATTCAATATCTCAACCCTTTATTTTTATTTTCTCAGACAAATGTTCTGAATTTTGGAGTATCAAGATGAAGACTCTATTTAAGTCTTAGGATCTTTTGGACTTGATAGAGAATGGATATGCAGATCCAGATGAAGAAACTAGGATGAGAGAAAATAAAAAGAAGGACTCAAAGATATTGTTCTTCATTCAAGAAGCTATACATAAGACAATCTTCTCAAGAATTATAACAGCGACAACCTCAAAACAAGTTTGGTTGATACTTTAAAATGAATTTCAAGACTCATTGAAGGTGATTACGGTAAAACTTCAAACCCTTTTTCGTGAGTTTGAAGTTTTGTTTATGAAAAATAATGAATCGGTGCAAGATTTTTTTTCTCGAGTGACTGAAATTGTTAGTCAAATAAAATCCTATGGTGAACATCTTTATGATCATATAATTATTGTAAAAGTTTTGAAAAGTTTAACTCTGAAATTTAATCATATTGTTGCTGCGATTGAGGAGTCAATGGACTTATCTACTTATTCATTTGATGAACTAGTGTGTTCCTTACAAGTACATGAAGCAAGGTTGAACATGTCACTTGAAAAAGTAAATTAAAAAGCATTTCAAGTTAAGGGAGAGTCTTCTATTTCAAACAAGATAAAAAATTAACAGGAAGAGGATATGGTAGAGGAGGATTTTGTGGTAGAGGAAATAGAAGAGAAAGAGGAAGATGACACTTTGATGCGCATTATGAACAAAAATAATCAAACTATTATAAAAAACTACAAGAGTGAAATTCAATGTCACTATTGTAAAAAGTTTGGTCATATGAAGGTAGATTGCTGAAAAAGAGAAAAACAAACAAACTATGTGGAGGAAAATGAAGACAATAGTAAGTTGTTTATAATTCATTCACAAGTTAATGATATCTTAAATGATATTTGGTTCTTAGATAGTGGATGTTATAATCAAATGTCAGGCATAATATAACATATAGAGATATTGATGAGATTCATAAGTTCAAAGTTAGACTTGGAGATAGCAAGAAAATACAAGTGGAAGGAAAAAGAATAATTGAGGTGAAGACATATCAAGGGAAGGTAAAACATCTTGATAATATTTTCTTTATTCCTAGTTTATCACATAACTTGTTGAGTGTTGGACAATTAATAGATGCTGGATATTTAATTATATTTGATGATGGTTCATGCACAATTAAAGATAAAAAATCTGGTTTGATTATAGCTAATATTTGCATGACGTAAAATAAGATGTTTTCAATTGATATTTTAAATATTAAAAAATATGCTCTTGTTGCAAATCAAAAGAACGAGACAAACTTATGACATTTGAGATATAGACGTCTCTTAAGGGTTTAAGGTTGTTAAATTAAAATAAAATAATTTACAGATTACCTAAAATTAATACACATGATGTATGTAATTGATACATTTATGACAAACAAAGTAATAAACAATTTCTTGTTAGAAAAGCATGGAGAGCATCTAATTGTCTTAAATTAATTCATGCTAACTTATGTGGACCTATGAATACAAAATCATTTGGGGAAAGTTAATATTTTCTGTTATTTGCTGATGACTATAACCGCATGAGTTGGGTATATTTTCTAGATTTGAAATTTGAAGCATTTGATAACTTTCACAAATTCAATGCACTTGTAGAAAGGCAAAGTGGTAGATGCATAAAGACACTTTAGACAGATAGAGATGGTGAATTTTTATCTAATCAATTTAATTCTTTTTATAAAAAAAATGATATTCGTAGGGAATTGACAATACCATATATACCAAAACAAAATGGTGTAGTTGAACGTAAAAATCGAACTATCGTCAAAATAGTAAGAAGTTTGCTTAAAGGAAAGCATCTTCCAAATCAGTTTTGTGCAGAAGCAGTTGCAACAGTAGTTTATTTGTTGAATATTTTACCGACAAAGGCTGTTAGAGATCAAACTCCTTTTGAGGCTTGGTGTGGTATAAAGCCAAGTGTAAGTCATTTAAGAATTTTTTGTTATATTATTTATGCTTTGAGAAATTCATAAAACCATCATAAGCTTAATGCAAAATCTGAAAAATATATCTTAATTGGCTATTATACACAATCCAAAACATATGGATTATATAATCATATAAGTGGCAAGGTTGTTATTAATCAAAATATTGTGTTTGATAAAAGAGCAAGTTGGAATTGGGAGATCAATAAAGGTGAAACAAAAATTGATATTTCAGCAGAACTAGTCACTCTACTGAATCAAGTGATAGATCCTGCTCCAACAAATTCATCGTCAACCTCACCTAGTAGCAGTTTAAATTCAGCAAATGATTCCTCAGATGAAACTCGTCCAAGAAGATTCAGATCACTAACGAAAATTTATAATTAAATATTTGCTTTGTTTATTTTAGATCCTATAAATTTTGAGGAAGTAGTGGAAAAATAGGAATGACGAAAGGCGACGAAGGAAGAAATAAAGTCAATTGAAAAGAATAAAACTTAGTAGCTAATGGATCTATCAAATAAAAAGAAAGCTATTGGATTGAAATGAGTGTTCAAAATAAAGTATAATGCAAATGGAATTATTCAAAATCATAAACCTCGGCTTGTAGCAAAATGATATTCGCAACAACAAGGTATTGATTTTGATGATATTTTTTCTCATGTTGCTAGATTTAAAACCGTGAGAACTTTCTTGGCTTTAACTGCTCACTTGAGTTGGCTTGTTTATCAATCTGATATGAAATCTACGTTTTTAAATGGAGACTTACAAGAAGAGGTTTTTGTTATTCAACTGAAACTTTTTTAGTTAAAGGATATGAAGAAAATGAATATAAGCTAAAGAAAGCACTTTATGGGCTTAAACAAGCTCCAAAAGCATGGTACAATAAAATTGATTGTTATTTTTATTAAAATGGATTGAAGAGGAGTGATAATGAATCTATCCTTTATCTAAAGAAGGAAGGTAAATATAGTATTATTATGGTTTGCCTTTATATTGATGATATTATATATATGGGTTTATCTATGGCATAATTTAAAAAATACATGATAAATAAGTTTGAAATGTCAGATCTAGGTCTATTGCACTATTTTCTTGGGTTGGAGGTGAAGCAAGGATCAAATAGAATTTTTATTTCACAAAGAAAGTATGCAATAGATTTGTTCAAAAAATCTAACATGATTAATTGTAAAGCTGCAGCTATACCCATGAATATAGATGAGAAATTGAAACTTGAAGATGATACAGGTTTGACAAATGCAAGATACTACAGAAGTTTGGTTGTAAGTTTGATCTATCTAACTCATACTCGACCAAATATTACCTTCTCTGTTGGTGTGATATCCAAGTTTATGCAGAGCCCAAGTAAACATCATCTTAGAGCTGTTAAAAGAATTCTACGTTATATTGTTGGAACTACGGGCTATGAAATTTGGTATTCTCATAATTTTAAATGTAAATTATTTGGTTTTACTTATAGTGATTGGAGGAGATTTAGATGATAAAAAGAGTACTTCAAGTAATATTTTTAGCCTCGGATCAGAGATTATATCTTGGAGTTCAAAGAAGCAAGCAACAACTGCATCGTTGACATCAGAATCAGAATACGTAGCTGTAACATCAGTAGCTTGTCAAGCTATATGGCTTAGAAGACTTCTTGAAGATCTTCATCAAGTACAAAAAGAAGCAATGAAAATATTTTGTAACAACAAAGCTACAATTGCAATGACGAAGAATCCAACATTTTATGAAAGAATAAAGCATATAGAGATACGCTATCATTTCGTCCGAGATCTTGTAGCAAATAGAGCAATAACAATTAAATACTATAACATAGATGAACAAGTTGCATATATTCTCACCGTCACTTCCAGTTCAGAAGTATGTTTATTTCATGTCTCAAATTGGTGTATGTAACTATGAATCAAGGGGAGTGTTGAGAATTGATTCATAGCAGTTAATGTAATTTGTTAACATGTTTTAGGAGTAGTGGCTCGTGTTTAGGAGTTGTGGAGGTAGTTAGGAGTTAGTGGGGGTAGTAGCTAATCATGAGTGAGATAGTGGGGTGAAGTAGTGGGGTGAGGTAGTTACTATTAGGTCTTATAAATAGGTCCTTAGTTCATGAAGCAAGTGAGCAGATGATGGGAATAAAACAGGAATCAACTTTGTATACGAACAAATACTAGCAGACCGTCATGCACAGCGGAATGAAATGGAAATCACAATCAGATGAACACCAAGATTTACGTGGAAAACCCCTTCAACTCGAAGGGTAAAAACCACGGGACAAGCCAGAGAAAATCCACTATCAAAATAATGAATATACAGATCTCAGGCTTCTTGCCCAAGCCCAAAGCAATAGCCACAAGAGAATCTCAGGGATACAAGGACTATAATCCTAAACATAATATCCAAAACCTTCCCAATAGATCACAGTAAGAATCCACTGCAAACTGATCTAACCTGAGATTTGAATGATTGAGAATAGTCTTTTTCTGCCCTTTTCTTCTTCCCTTTTCTGGATCTCTTGTTTTCTGGCCTCTACTGTCAATCTGCAGTCTGTTTTCTCTCTCCCACGTTTTCAGCCGCCGCTGCTCTCTTAATCTCAACCCTAGCCACCTAATCTAGGTTTTAGGTTAATATAAGTGATGTTCTGGGCTGTGGGCTTCACTAAAGCCCATTATGGGCTGAACCTAGGCCATCTGCCCAACAACCTCCCCCTTCAGCCTATAAGGGAGGCTGTCTCATGACTCCTCAATGTGAAGCCATGCCGACCAACTGTCGGCACATCTCCTGTCTCTCTTTCGGTAAAGACTTTGTCAACATGTCTGCCCCATTATCATCTGTGTGAATTTTCTGAAGCTGTAACTGCTTCTCTTCAAGCACATTTCTGATCCAGTGATATCTGACATCTATATGTTTTGACTTGGAATGAAATATTGGGTTCTTGCATAAATAGATGGCACTCTGGCTGTCACAATACACCACATAGTTTTCCTGTTTCAGCCCCAATTCTTGTAAGAATTCTTTCATCCATAACATTTCTTTGCAAACCTCTGTAGCAGCAATATATTCTGCCTCTGTGGTGGAGAGTGCAATACACCTTTGCAATCTGGACTGCCATGACACAGCTCCCCCTGCAAAAGTAAGTACAAAACCTGATGTGGACTTCCTTGTGTCAATATCTCTTGCCATATCTGCATCTGTGTAACCTGTCAATACAGGTGGTCCACCTCCAAAGCTTAAACAAACTTTAGAACTTCCTCTGAGATATCTAAAAATCCACTTCACTGCTGCCCAATGCTCTTTACCTGGATTTGCAAGAAATCTACTAGTAACACCCACTGCATATGCGATGTCCGGCCTCGTACATACCATTGCGTACATTAAACTTCCAACTGCTGAAGCATAAGGAACCTTTTGCATTTTCTCCTTCTCCTCATCACTTGACGGACTCTGATCTGAGCACAACTTGAAGTGACCTGCAAGAGGAGAACCAACTGGCTTTGCATTACTCATACTGAACCTATCCAATACCTTCTCAATGTATTTCTCCTGTGACAACCAAATGTTTCTCTTTCTTCTGTCACGAGAAATCTGCATGCCCAGTATTTGCTTTGCTGGCCCCATGTCCTTCATTGCAAAAGACTCACTTAGGTCCTTCTTCAACCTGTCAATCATAGACATATCTCTTCCGAGGATAAGCATATCATCAACATAAAGTAAGAGAATAATAAAATCCTCACCAAACCGTTTGATGTACACACAATGATATGAAGCTGTTCTTTTATATTCATTTTCAATCATAAATGAATCAAACTTTTTATACCACTGTCTTGGAGCTTGCTTCAGCCCATACAAGCTCTTCTTCAACTTGCAGACAAGATTTTCTTTACCTTTGACTTTGAAGCCTTCTGGTTGCTCCATATAAATTTCCTCCTCCAAATCACCATGAAGGAAAGCTGTTTTCACATCTAACTGTTCAATCTCCAAGTCTAAGTTAGCAACAATACCAAGAGCAACACGGATAGAAGACATTTTAACAACAGGAGAAAAAATTTCTTCAAAGTCAATACCTTTCTTTTGACCAAAGCCTTTCACAACCAATCTAGCTTTATACTTTGGTTGAGAACAATATTCTTGAGTCTTCAACCTGAAAACCCACTTGTTCTTCAAGGCCTTACTTCCCTCTGGTAGTTTCACCAAATCATATGTGTGGTTCTTCTGCAGAGAATCCATCTCTTCCTGCATAGCAATAAACCACTTCTTTTTCTGCTCACTTTCAACTGCTTCCTGGTAACTCTCTGGTTCACCTGCATCAGTAAGCATCACATACCTATCTGTAGAGTATCTTCTGGAAGGTTGACGTGGTCTAGAAGATCTTCTTAACTGAGGTTCTGTGGGAACTTGTTCTCTTTCTTCTTCTTGCTCAACATGTCCTGCAGGTAGATCAACATCTGGCTCTGCACCATCTTCCTGCATATCTCCCCCATCACCCTGATATACTGGAGGAATAACTGGGTCACAGTCTACAAATCCCTCTGCAGAAGTCTTAGCTGGTGGCTCCTTCTTCAAATCCTCAATGGTTTGATCCTCAAAGAAGACAACATCTCTGCTTCTGAACACCTTCTGCTTTTCTGGATCCCAAAGCCTGTAACCAAACTGATCATGTGAGTAACCAAGAAAAATACACTCTTTTGTCTTACCATCCAGTTTGGACCTTTCATTGTTTGGAACATGTGCAAATGCACGACAACCAAACACTCTTAAATGCCTATAGGAGACATCTTTCCCTGACCATACATGCTCTGCAACATCACCATCTAGAGCTGTACATGGTGATAAGTTGATTACATCAACTGCAGTCCTCAAAGCCTCATCCCAAAACCTTTTGGGTAGCTTGGCCTGTGAAAGCATACATCTGATCTTTTCCATGATGGTGCGGTTCATCCTCTCTGCAATTGCATTATGCTGAGGCGTACCAGGGACTGTCAACTCATGTTGGATGCCATGTGACCTGCAATAATCATTAAACAATCCTGTGTACTCACCACCATTATCTGATCTTATACATTTCAATTGTCTTTCTGTCTCCCTTTCAACTCTGGCATGAAACTCTTTGAAGATATTAATAACCTGATCTTTAGTCTTCAAAGCATAGGCCCAAACTTTCCTGGAAAAGTCATCTATAAAAGTAACAAAATAAAGTGCACCACTGATACTAGGAACATTAACAAATCCACCAGGAGTTTTTGTCCTCAAAGGACCACACACATCTATATAGACACGGTCCAAGGCATGCATTTTTCTAGATAAGGCAGGACTAACAAAGGAAACTCTATGTTGTTTACCAGCCAAACAATCAATACAAGGGTTCAAACGTGTACCTCTGAGGGATGGCAATACCTCTCTTTTGGAAAGTTCTTGCAACCCCTTCTCGCTCATGTGTCCTAGTCGCCTATGCCACAACTCCATGCTGGAGTCTTTCTCTGTAGCATTCAACTGCCCACCACAAGCTTTAGGCTGCAATCTATACAATGTATGACATTTCTTTCCATTAGCTACAATTAAAGAACCCTTACTGAGCTTCCACTGCCCTTTATGAAATCTGACATCAAAGTCTTCATCGTCCAGCCTTCCAACTAAAATTAAATTCAGTCTTAAGTCAACCACATGCATCACATCCTTAAGTACCAACTTGCAACCAAGGTTGGTCTTTATATGGATATCTCCCATGCCAATGATGTTTGCTGTGCCATAGTTGCCCATCTTGACAACACCAAAATTTCCAGACCTGTAAGTAGCAAAGAACTCCCTCCGTGGTGTAGCATGATAAGAAGCACCTGTGTCAATTATCCACTCGAGATCCTGACACACACAAGAAAAAATATCATCAGAAGTAGACAAAATCAAATAATCACCACCTTGTATTGTAGCTGTGATATTCTCTTTTGACTCTGTATGCTCCACTTCTTTCCCCCTTTTCTTGTTCTTCTTAGGTTGCTTGCACTGATTCTTGTAATGTCCTTTCTCACCACAATTGTAGCAAACAATATCTTTCCTTGACCTTGACTTGCTTCTACCCACACGTGAACCACTTCTATCCTTTGACTTTGACCTTCCTCTGTTCTCTGAGACAAGTGCTTGTGAATCAATCTGAGAAGTTGCTGAATTCTTTCTCCTTAACTCCTCATTCAACAAACTGCTTGTTACTTGACTCATGGTGACAATACCATCTGGTGCCGAATTACTGAGGGAAACCACCAGTGTCTCCCAACTTTCTGGCAAAGAACTGAGAAGTAACAATGCCTGCAACTCATCATCAAGAGACATTTTCATAGAGGATAACTGGTTAGTAATACTCTGCATTTCATTTAAATGCTCAGGAATAGAAGTACCCTCTTTATATTTCAAGTTCATAAGTTTTCTGATCAGAAAAGCTTTGTTGCCAGCCGTTTTTCTTTCATAAAGACCTTCTAACTTTTTCCAAAGAGAGTATGCAGAACATTCAGTAGAAACATGGTGAAAGACACTATCATCTAGCCATTGTCGAATAAAACCAACTGTTTTTCGATCTAACCTCTTCCACTCATCATCTGTCATAGATGTGGGCTTTGCACTATCTCCTTGCAAAGGTCCATACAAATCTTTGCAATACAAGAGATCTTCCATTCTTGGTTTCCATATCATCCAATTGTTTCCATTTAAACTAATCATGCGAGAAATATTACCGGTCTCCATGTTCAGATACAAAAGATTAAATACCACCAAAACCCTGCTCTGATACCAGTTGATGGGAATAAAACAGGAATCAACTTTGTATACGAACAAATACTAGCAGACCGTCATGCACAGCGGAATGAAATGGAAATCACAATCAGATGAACACCAAGATTTACGTGGAAAACCCCTTCAACTCGAAGGGTAAAAACCACGGGACAAGCCAGAGAAAATCCACTATCAAAATAATGAATATACAGATCTCAGGCTTCTTGCCCAAGCCCAAAGCAATAGCCACAAGAGAATCTCAGGGATACAAGGACTATAATCCTAAACACAATATCCAAAACCTTCCCAATAGATCACAGTAAGAATCCACTGCAAACTGATCTAACCTGAGATTTGAATGATTGAGAATAGTCTTTTTCTGCCCTTTTCTTCTTCCCTTTTCTGGATCTCTTGTTTTCTGGCCTCTACTGTCAATCTGCAGTCTGCTTTCTCTCTCCCACGTTTTCAGCCGCCGTTGCTCTCTTAATCTCAACCCTAGCCACCTAATCTAGGTTTTAGGTTAATATAAGTGATGTTCTGGGCTGTGGGCTTCACTAAAGCCCATTATGGGCTGAACCTGGGCCATCTGCCCAACAGCAGAGAGTGTGTGCATTTGGAGATAATATTGTAAGTGTTATATTACCTCATGTTTAATACTACGTCATTTTCTTGATTGAAAGCGTTTTCGTTAATTGCATCATAGTATTCTATTATTGTCATTTCCTTGCTCCTCCTTCCCCAACAGAGAAGGCTTGCCAGGTGAACCGATCCACGTGGAACACTATCTTCACTCGCAGCTACTACTATTGTTGTCTTCTGCATCCACCTAATAACGCTCGGCTTGGAAACAATCGGTGCATGAGGTAGCGGCTCTTTCCATTGTTCCATATTCCTACACCATTACTGGAGCCAAGAAGAGTGTTATCCTCAACCAGTAACAAACAAGGCCACAATCAGAACTCTCGCTTTCTTGCGCAGATCAGTATATATCCTCATAATGACTTCTTCTCACGTTCTCATTAATGTTCCCGTAGGGAACTATAGCACTTCTCAAAATATAGGGCTCATCTGTATCAATATTGTAACTCTCATCCCTTTCAAATTATCCGAAGGTGGTAACTACGTATCCTAGCATGCTCAATTTTCTAATCTACAATTTGGATATGATATGTTAGGCTATGATGATAGTTCTCTCAGTTGTCCATCGGCGATGATCAATGTCCCAGGGGTGCTCAATCCAATACCAAATCCAGAGAACAAACTGTGGTTATGCTAAGATCATCTCATCCTTCAAGCAATTCAAGCCTTCGTTGTTGGATCCATCGCCCCACTCATATCCTCCTACATTACAGTGCAAGTCCCAAACTACATTAGCAAATCATTTGCGTATTCGTATGCTTGACCTCCTCTCTAGTCTAATGAACACAAAGCAAGAGGGAAGTACTATCGCTGATTATCTATAAAATATCAAAGTTATCATTGATGACCTAGCTTTGATAGGTCATTCTCTAAGTGATGGGGAAGTCCTTATCACACTCTCAATGGCCTGAGAGATAAGTTCAAGGAATTAGGAGCCGTAATTCGAGCACGTGACTCACCAATGTTGTTCAAAGAACTTTATGACAAGTTGACTGACTACGAGATGTATTTGAAGCATGAAGAGAAGTTGCCAAGACCAACCATCACGGCTCAGGTCAGTCAAAAATATAAAAGGAAAGGCAATCAGTATAACAAGAAAGCCAACAAAGGTTTGGACCAAATATCTCCAGCCTCTATGAACACCAATCTAACCTCCCCTCTGATAGAACCACAGAAGGAGCTCTATAGAATTTGATCTTTCAGGGGGATCAATCCTTGGAACACTATAGGGGTTCCTCCCTCCTAGAACTCGGCACAAGACTGAAATAAGATGATTCTTGCTTGATAGAAAGAGGAGACAGCTACATGTTTACATTTCATGAGTACTTCAATTAAGGGGTATCGACGACGCATCACAATCCTCTGATCAAGTATAGTATGTGGTTGAGCTTGAATCTCATCATCATTTGTAGTGCTTGACAACTAGGTCTAGGCCGACTCATGTTCTCCCAATTTGGGCTTTAGCAAGGATATATGGAAGACAGGATGAATCTTAGCGTCTTTTGGGAGATTCAATCTATATGCCACGGCCCCAATACACTCCAAGATCTGATATAGTCCATAGAATCATGGATATAACTTTATCAATGCTCTGGTGTTGATTGATAGCTGTTTGTATGGTTGTAGGTGAAGGTAGACTTAATCTCCTATTGAAAATTCTCGCTTGATTCAATGAGTGTCTGCTTGTTGCTTCATGTAGGCTTAGGCAGTAGTTAAGTTGTCCTTCAGCAACTGCAGAAGCTTGTCTCTATCAATTAAGTTTTGGTCGACCTCATTTACTTTGGCCCCACCAATTACATATTTAGGTATTACAAGAGGCGGTCGACCATACAATGCCTCATAGAGGATACATTTAGTTGATGAATGATAAGTTATATTGTACCACCATTCGACCCAAGAAAGCCATTTTGTCCACTCTTTTGGCTGATCATTGGTGAAGCACCATAGATAAGTCTCAAGACATCTATTCACCACTTCTATTTGGTCGTCCGTTTACGAATGATATACTGTGCTCATCTTGAGTTGGATGCCTTGTAATTGGAAGAGTTCGGTCCAAAATTTGCTTATAAATACCCTCTCACGATTGCTCACAATCGACCTTGGCATCCCATGCAGTTTAACAATATTTTTCACAAAGATTTGAGCAAACTGACAGTGGTATAGGGATGTCTTACAACATAGAAATGAGCATATTTGGTTAGACGATCTACCACCATAAAGATCATGCTTTTACCTTGAGATGATGACAGCCCTTCAATAAAGTCCATAGAGATGTCAGTTCATGTCGAGTCCGGTATAGGTAGTGGTTGTAGTTTTCTCGGACTTGCCACCATTTCACTTTTTTTCTGCTGGCATACATCACATTTAGATATATAATCTTGAATTGATCTTTTCATGCGCTTCCAAAAGAAGTTTTGCTTCATCCTCTTGTATGTTCTTAGAAATCCAGAGTGCCCTGCTGAAAGTGAAGAGTGTATCTCATGCAAAATAATTCTGATGCAAGGGGAAGACGGAACAATCACAATTTAGTCTTTGTAGCGCAGGTCCTTTGAATCCCAAGTGTAGTGGCCCATGGAACCCGGATTCTTCTCCAACTTTTCTATAATGCCTCGGGTCTTTGGGTCGCTCTTCTATTCCTCCCTAATGTCCTTGAAGAAGTCGATGGAGGGGAGGGAGATGGCTGAAATTTTGGCTTATCCCGGTAGCAGAGATAGAACATCTGCAACAACATTCTCTTTCCCCTTTCGATAAATAATTTCATAATCAAAGCCAAGGAGTTTAGTTACCCATCGTTGTTATTCTAGGGAAGATATTTTCTATTCCAAGAAGTACTTAAGACTTCAATGGTCGGTCTTAATCTGGAAGCGTCAGTCGATCAGGTAGGGCCTCCACTTCGTGATGGAGTGTACAATAACAACCATTTCTTTATCATACATGGACATTTTAAGGTGGGAGGGAGACAACGCTTTGTTGGTGTAGGTAAGGGGTCATCTATCTTGCATTAGGACAGCTCCAATTTTAACTCCGGACACGTCGGCCTCAATCATAAAGGGGTAGCTGAAATCCGACAGCGCTAGGACCAGCGTCGTCATTATGGCTGCCTTGAGTCATTCAAAGGCTGTGGAAGCTTTATCCGACCACAAGAAAGAGTCTTTCTTAAGTAGGGACGTGAGTGAGGCACTAATCTTACCATAATCTTTCACGAATTTTTAGTAGTAGCCCGTGAGTCCAAGGAAGCCACGTAGCGTTTTTATGTTCATAGGTCTTGGCCATCATTGCATTGCTTCGATCTTTGTCAGGTCTACTGCCACTCCATCCTCTGATATAATGTGCCCTACATAGTCCACTTTATGCTGTAAAAAGCTACACTTTGATTGTTTAACATAAATGATATTCTCCCGAAGAATCATTAGAATAATTCATAAGTGTTGAAAATGTGTATCAAACATAGGACTGTAAATGAGGATTTTATCAAAAAAATACCAGTACAAACTTGCGTAGAAACCTCTAGAAAATGTCGTTCATCAAGCTTTGAAAAGTGGAATGAGCATTCTAAGTCCAAAGGGCATTACCAAGAATTTGTAGCGGCCATTATGTGTGCGGAATGTAATTTTCAGAACATCTTCAGTGCATACCTGAATCTGATGGTATCCGGAACGGAGATCCAATTTGGTGAAGACTCGGGCTCCTTTCAGTTCATCCAAGAGCTCAGCTACTACTAGTATAAGATATTTAGTGATGACGTTCAAAGCCTGGTATTCGACGCACATTTGCCACATACCTTCCTTCTTGCGCACTAGCAACACCGAGGAGGAGTAAGGGCTGCAACTTGGTTGAATTACTCCAGTGTCGAGCATCTCCTTAAAGATGTTCTCAATTTCATCCTTCTACATGTGAAGATAGCGGTACAGCCTTAAGTTTACTAGAGGTTTGCCCAGCAATATTGGGATACGGTGGTCATGTGGCTGGTTAGGGAGAAGCCCATGCGGCTCCGTGAAAACATCCACGATTTCGTCCAACAAGAGGGAAAGCTTAGGATCTGAATTTTGCATGTTCTCCTCCTTTGATGGCTGCTGGATATGCATAAAAAATCTGCCAAGTGTCTTGCCTCGTAAGTTGACCTGTTTCCCTCTATAATAAAACTTCACGATTAACTTAGATAAATTCCAAAAGATGTCACATATTGTTATGAGCCATTCAATCCCAAGCACGACTTCATAGTCGTTGATGGGTAGGAGGAAGAAGTCGGCTACCACTTCTTGATCTTGTAGGAGAAATTTTACATGCGGGCACCGTTGGTCACATTTGAGGATTCGACCGTCGGCGACCTTTACATCAAACTTGTTGCAACCTTCAATTTGAAACGCTATACGTGCAGCAACCTTGCTTTTGAGGAAGTTGTTTGTGCTGCTCATATTTATGAGAACGGTGATAGTTTGTTGTTTAAGGAGTTCTCCAACTTTCGTTGTCTATGGGTTGGAGTAACCGGCCAGCGCGTGCATTGCATAGTCGGCCGGTTGGGGCTCTTTCTCCGTAGTTTCATCTTCATGTTTGAGGTCTTCTTCAGATGGTTCAATGTCATCCTCTATTAGTTCGATCACGAGGAGCCATCCTTTTTTGCAGCGATGTTCTCAGCTCCACGGTTCATCACAATGCCAATACAATCCCTTGGCAGATTGTTCCCGAAGCTCGTCTCTTGTCAATTTTTTTTTGTGCAAGGCTCGGATGGCAGTAGAGGGGGTTAAAAGCTTTAGCATGGCTGGTCGAGGAGCGACCCTTGTCCTTCATACTTTACGGTTCAATCATTCTTCTTGGATTCTTGCAAAGGAAATCGCCGCCATAAGAGTATACGGTTATCGCGTCTTTACTTCTCCTCGAATCTTCGGCTTTAGGCCCTCAATAAAGTCCCTAAAAGTTAATTTTCATACCAATCCACAGTTTGGTTAGATAAACATTCAAACCTTGTTTGGTATTCTTGTATTGTAGTGGTTTGTCGAATCTTCGCCAATTGTCTATCAACATTGTCGTAATCAGTTGGTCCAAAGCGATTTAATAGTCCTTCCTTGAATCACTGCCAAGAGAGACCTCCATGAGTGTGCTTAAACCAATTGAACCACTGAATAGCATCTCCTTTGAGGTGGATGACAACAATCTCCACCCTGGTGGCATCGGCGGTTCGGTAGAAGCGAAAATAGTGCTCCGCGCGCAAGATCCATCCGATCGAGTCTCCTTCTTCCCATATAAGGAAGTCTACCCTCATGTATGGATTGTTTAGATTAGGGGTGGTGCAGCCTCACTCTTAGGGATCATCTCACCAATCTAAAGTTTTTCCTTGCTGTGATTTCTCGGGCTCGATGGTCGGCCCATGTTGAATTCGGTGAAAAGGGATCAAATATTATCCTTCATGCGGCTTTCAAATGCTTCAAACTTGGCGTCGATGGCCTCCTCTGATGCCATGGTGTAGGCCTCTAGATTTGTAATGTTGAGATCTTTTTTGTATTATTGGGTTAGGGGTATGAGAATTTTTGGGGGAGAGGTGGCCAGTTGTGTGGGTGGATCGGTGTAGATGGAGGCTACAGTTAGGGCTGATTTGGGAGGTTGATTGGGATCAGTTTAGGGTGTGGTTTGGTAGGGTTATTGGGTGAGGATGATAGGGTTTGAGGATGAGAGAAAGATAGTCCAAAAAACTAAAAAAGATAGCACTCAAATCCAAAGGAATTCGGTAAAGAAAGGGCTGCATACGTGCTGTCCTGCCGAGCAGAATTTACGTCGGAGAAACAATGAATTCTCGACGTAAATTCTAGATGATAAATTAAGAAAAATATGCAGAAGTTTGTCAACAAATATTTGGTTCAGTTGTGGCCAATATCAGCATGTAGGTTTGATAAAATTTTGACAATGTAACGGTAGGAAAATAAATCAAAAGATGGAAGGCAGATTCTTCATCATAAAATTCCAACAGTATGTGACGAGGAATTGCACCATAATAAAACCAGTTTCAGAGAGAATTCTTTCTAGAGATTGATCTTAGATGAGGGCTAAGATGTTCTATGAAATCATATAAAAGTTTCGGCCAAAATAGAGAAGCAATAAACTAGTTTCAAGAGGCAAACAGGTGATTAAAATTTTCTGCAACGTTTCTGTTGGTTACATGTGCCTTACAAGCCAATCACGCGAGTGATGACACATGTGACACACTGCGTAATCTTTTTACTTATGATTAATATTGGTATATTCTCACATTATATAATATATAACATATATATTATGATGTCCTTAGTTCTGTGCAATGAGAATCAGATCGTGATGAGATCACGATAATGAGATCGATTCACTTTTAAACACATATCCTAAATAATCTCGATCATAGGTTACTCGAGAGGGACATCGAGATAACCGGATAGACCGGTGTACTATATACCCGTCCATATGATGGAAGCGGTTGGTCTCATAGCCACTTGTGTGGAGATACTAAGGATATAGTATAGGTGCTCATTGGAGAATGAGTTCACTGATTGATCCGCTTATGGATACTGTATAGTTAATGATACCTAATGTCAGACAGCGATTCCATAGTCTCAGTTGTGTATTTGGTCCTTGGACTTGAGACACCAATGATGCCTTGTATGAGTACTCCTTTCTTTGACGTCAGACTTACAGGTTTGGAAAGCTTTAGATCTAGTATAGTTGGTTATCGGGATTGGTAGCCAACCTTACGAAATCAATTTAGTGTCAATAGAGGATCATTCACTCTCGGTATCACAAGAAGAATATCTCATATGTGTTTGCTTAGACAAATCACTGGCCAAGGTCATTTGGATTGAGAGAGAAGGAGTTCTCCGGTAGAATCCGATTAGAGCAAGATAAACTGATTCTGTATATGACCTGACAGTACCATATCCAATATACGGTCTCTGGGATATTAGTTGGATGAGGGATTATAGATATATGGTAACTGTGGACATACATGTCTGATGGATTCGATCCCCCTGTACCGTTTGGGGGCTATGACATAGTTGCCTAGTACGTCCATAGTCGATGAGTCGAGTGAATTATTATGGAGATAATAATTCACTATATCAGAAGGAGTTCTGATGGGAGTGACTCATGGCCAACTCGGTATCGGGCCTAGAGGGTCACACACATATGGTGGATGCTTCAGCGAATAGAGGATTAGATGAAGATCCAATTAGCCCCTATTCTCATTAGATGAGACCTTATGTTGCTGGGCTCCTTGATTAAGGCCCAATTATAGGCCTAAGGAGATTATTAGATAGAGATCCAATAATGCAAGATTAGTGGGTTATTGGATGAAGATCCAATACCCACTAAAGAGCCCTAGGGTTTTGGTGGCTCTCTATAAATAGGAGGGGAGACTCAGGATTGATAGGCTACAACTTTAGCCACCACCTCCTATTCTCCTCCCTCCCTCTACGCAAGAGTTACGAGATAAGATTGGAGGAGTTTCGATGCAGAGATCCATCGTGTGGATACCGCTAGAGAGGAGGATGCTTGACCTCCTTCATCTTCTCCATCCGGATCTGGAATACAGGGATATACAATCTCCCTAGGTAAAATCAATCTCTCTCACATCGCAGTTTTATCAGTTTTTACATTTTTTTTGCGACCCCAATCTTTTGCACAACGATTTGATCTGCGTGGGAAACCGATTTTTGTTTTTGATTTCCGCTACGCATGTGATGCACTAGCGGTAGGTTTCCCAACAGTGGTATCAGAGCCCAGGTTTTTGTGCGAATGATTGGTTTTAAACTACGTGTGATGAGATTGAATCGCGTAGAATCGTTCAACACGTTCACAGCAAGAACAGCGAGGAGGAGGGGCTGGCCGTTGCTGGCTGCAAGGGGCAGTCGACTGCGGCCAAGGCCCCCTGCAAGGGGGCAACTGACCATGGCCAACCCCCCCGCCGTGGCGGTCGGTTGCAGCCAAGGCCACCTACAAGGGGCAGCCACCCGCAGGGGCAACTGCGCGCAAGGGGTGGCCACCCGCGGGCGCGGCCGCCAGTAGCCAGCCCGCAAGGGCTAGCCGCCAGCAGCTAGACCGCAAGAGGCTGGCCACAGCGCACCCGCAAGGGGCTGCCGCCAGCAGGGGTGGCTGCCGGCCGCAACGTGCATCGGCCACCGCGGCGGCATAGGAGGGTGAAGGATAGGGTTAAGGCTTCTTTTTGGAAAATGACTAAAATGCCCCTCAAAATTTAAAAAATTCTAAGGATTGTCCTTGTGTATAGAATTTTAAAAATACCCTCAATAATTCTAGAAATTTCGAGGACTGTCCTCTCATCCAGAATTACAAAAATATCCTTAATAATTCTAGAAATTCTGAGCATGTCCTGATTTCCAGAAAATTAATTAATTAAATAGTTTAATTAATTATTATATATATCTAGTAATCCTACATATGATGTGATGTACATGTGATGTATGACGTGGATGGATAATCATGAGCCATGTGTTGTGATGTGTGTAATTGTGATTATTATTATTATTGGGGCCTGCGAGCCAGCGTTTTTCTCGTTTATTGTTGGGCCAGCGTGTCTGTGATTATTTATAATTACATGGAGAAGCGCAGTGGGAGCGTGGAGATGACAGCGAGACCCATGATGCTGTGGCGGGAGATCACGATGCATGATGATACGATGATCCGACGGAACCGATAATGACGAGATCAACAATCAAAGGGCATGGAGATGCGCCAATGCATGCATAGATCCTATTGTGAGTGATTAGGCCCATTGACTCGGGCTTAATCATATTAGGTGACGGCTCATGATAATCCAGTGTGGCTTGCATATGTGATGTGTTTGATATACACCTACCAGATATATGTATATATATATTTACATACGATGTAGATATATATTAAATATGTATGTGTGTGACACGATATATTAGGAGACCGATATGAAATAAAAACCCCTCCTACGTTAATATTAAGTCGGTAAGCGTGAGGCAATAATATTGACCCACGTGGCCTTCCATCGTTATAGGAAGAAATTGAATCATGACATAGGTTGAGTTGGTCGAGTCCCTCGAGGCTCACCTATCTACGTGATTGAGTTCTTGACTATGACATAGAGATGTCACCGGTGACCTGAGGACATGGTATGCTTGGTTGAGTCCCTCGAGGGCATATCATCGAATCAAACTCATCTTGTAACGATGGTGATGACTTAACTGAACATCATGGTTGGTCGAGTCCCTCGAGACCATGATGATTCAGAGGTCGAACGTGACGGGAATCATGAGTTGTAATTGGCAAGAGTTGCATCCCTTTTAGGCTTAGTGTAATTGGTCGAGTCCCTTGAGGTTGCACTAAAATACCAATTTGATCCTGATTCCCACTAGAAGTCTACCGGAGACTTTCGTCTCACGTGTCGCATGATTCATTAAGAAAATAGTAGGAGTACATTAAGATAGAAGTCCATATCTTAATTAGTATTTTCTGTGAAATCTGCATGTTATTTATTTTTGCTATATCTTGTTTTCTCAAAAACATGTTGCTAACAAATCCCCTACGTGGCATACTTGATGCCAACCGCCTCACTAGTCCAAGCTATACATATTGGCTCCGTAATTTGAGAATTATTCTTAAGACGGAGAAAATCACATACGTCCTTTATACAATTGTGCCCACGCCGGAAGAAGGGGCAAGCGAGGATGAGATCGCTCGCTATGTGAAGTACATAGATGATTCCACGTTAGCAAAATGTTACATGTTGGCCTCCATGACTCCTGAGTTATAAAGGCAACATAAGAGCATGGATGCAGATTCTATTCTTCTTCATCTCCGCCGACTGTTTGAGAAACAGGGAAGAACTCAAAGATATGATATATCTAAGAAACTCTTCCAAGCTAGGATGACAGAAGGGACATCGGTTGAGAACCATGTCCTAAGGATGATAGAGTGGATCAAGAAACTCACAGGTCTGGGAATAGTCCTAGAGGATAACATGTGCGTTGATCTTATACTTCAATCCCTACCATATTCCTTTTCTCACTTCATCATGAATTTTAACATGAGCAAGTTTGAGGTAACTCTCCCTGAGCTCCTCAATATGTTGAAGGAAGCGGAGAGTGCCATCAAAAAGGAGAAGCCAATTCTCTATATTGGTGAGACCAAAAAGAAAAGGAAAGCCAGCAAAACCCTAAAGAAGGGCAAGGACAAAGAAAGACCAGGTAAGGCAAAGGTTGCTAAGAAAAACCCGACAAAGGACAAAGGACAATTCTTCCACTGTGGCCAAGACAGATATTGGAAGAGGAACTGTAAGGACTACCTTGCAGAGAAGGTGAGACAGAAGATTCTCTAGAGGTATATTCATGATCAGTCTTCACTTATCAGATTTTCATGATAACACATGGGTATTGGATACCGGGAGTGTTTATCATATCTGTAATTCGTTGCAGATTTTGGCAAGACCTAGGAGATTCTCTAGAGGCGAGATGGACCTCAAAATGGGCAATAGAGCAAGAGTTGCTGCAGTTGATGTTGGAGAGGTCACCCTACATCTGCCTGGTAGAGCTATTATTGCATTAGATGCATGTTATTTTGTTCCCTCTATCATCAAAAATATTATTTCTATCTCTTGTATGACAATTAATGGATATAAATTAGTTTTTGAGAACAATAGTTGTTCAATAATAATGGAAGATAAAATCATCACTAGAGGGACCCTAATAAATGACTTATATGTGTTAGACACTTCTCCACATATCATGAATATAAATATGTCTAAGAGGAAAATAGATGAGGTGAATAATGCATACCCATAGCATTGTAGGCTAGGTCATATACATGAGGGAAGGATTCAAAAGTTGTTGAAATATGGATACTTAGATATATTTGACTATGAGACATATACAACTTGCGAACTTTGCCTTCGTGGGAAGATGACCAACTCTCCTTTTAGTGGAACTGGAGAAAGAGCCACCGAGTTATTGGAACTCATACATAGTGATGTATGTGGTCCCATATCAACTCAAGCTATAGGTGGTTATTCATACTTCATAACAGTCACTAATGATTTCTCTAGGTATGGACACGTGTACTTAATAAAGTACAAATCTGAGGCCTTCGAGAAATTCAGGAAATAGAAGAATGAGGTAGAAAACCAAATTAGAAATACTATTACGACTCTTCGATCAGATCGAGGAGGAGAGTACTTGAGTACGGAGTTCACTCATTTCCTCAGGGACAATGAGATTCTATCCCGGTGGACACCTCCTTATACACCTCAGCTCAATTGTGTATCAGAAAGGAGGAATCGTACGCTGTTAGACATGGTATGATCCATGATGAGTTTCACTGACCTACCCGTCTCATTCTGGGGGTACGCCCTAGAGACTGCAGCTTACCTTCTGAACAGAGTTCCATCAAAGTCGGTAGTGTCTACACCATATGAGATATGGAAAGGAAAGAAGCTCGATCTTAAAATTGTTAAGATTTGGGGCTGTCCTGCCCATGTTAGAAGACCCAACCCCGATAAGTTGGAATCAAGGACAGAATGGTGCACATTCGTGGGATACCCAAAGGAAACTTATGGGTATTATTTCTATCATCCCGAGGACCAAAAGATCTTTGTTGCCAGGAGAGCTGTGTTCCTTAAGAAAGAACACATTCTTAGTGGAAACAGTGGGAGTAAGATAGAATTGAGCGAGCTAGAGAATCTAACTCGAGCACCATTGCAGAGCCTGAGTCTGTTCAGGTACCTAACACATAAGTTTTAACTTTACATAGGTCTAGTAGAGTATCTCACCCTCCTGAAAGATATGTAGGACATATCAGTAGAGATGACTCTCAGGATATTGATCCTCAGACCTACGAGGAGGCTATTATGAGTATAGACCTCAGGAAGTGGCAAGAAGCCATGAATTCTGAGATGGATTTCATGTACTCTAATAAGGTTTGGAACCTTGTGGATGCACCTGAGGGTATTATACCCATCGGCTGCAAATGGATCTTCAAGAAGAAGATCGGAGTGGATGGAAAGGTAGCTAAAAGATATCGTCAAAGACAATGAGTTAACTATGACGAAACTTTTTCACCTATTGTCATGCTTAAGTCCATTAGAATTATTTTGGCTAATGCAGCACACTATGACTATGAGATCTGGCAGATGGATGTCAAAATGGCATTCCTCAATGGCAACCTCGAGGAAGAGGTGTATATGATACAACCAGAGGGATTCATATCTAAAGAGAGTCCAAATAAAGTGTGCAGGTTGCTTAGATCCATTTACGGATTGAAGCAAGCTTTCCGAAGTTGGAACACAAGATTTAATGAGGTAATCAGATTTTATGACTTTGTTAAGAACGAAGATGAGCCTTATGTGTACAGGAAGGTAAGTGGAAGCACTATCACCTCCTTGGTGCTATATGTGGATGACATCTTAATCCCCATGAGATCTGGCAGATGGATGTCAAAATGACATTCCTCAATGGCAACCTCGAGAAAGAGGTGTATATGATACAACCAGAGGGGTTCGTATCTAAAGAGAGTCCAGATAAAGTGTGCAGGTTGCTTAGATACATTTATGGATTGAAGCAAGCTTCCCAAAGTTGAAACATAAGATTTGATGAGGTGATCAAATCTTATGACTTCGTTAAAAATGAAGATGAGCCTTGTGTATACAGGAAGGTAAGTGGAAGCGCTATCACCTTCTTGGTGCTATATGTCGATGACATCTTAATCCCTATAAGATCTGACAGATGGATGTCAAAACAACATTCCTCAATGGCAACCTCGAGGAAGATGTGTATATGATACAACCAGAGGGATTCGTATCAAAAGAGAGTCCAGATAAAATGTGCAGGTTGCTTAGGTCCATTTATGGATTGAAGCAAGCTTCCCAAAGTTGAAACACAAGATTTGATGAGGTGATTAGATCTTAACTTCGTTAAGAACGAAGATGAGCCTTGTGTGTACAGGAAGGTAAGTGGAAGTGCTATCACCTTCTTGGTGCTGTATGTGGATGACATCCTAATCATTGGGAATGATGTAGGAATGCTCTCCACAGTAAAGGCTTGGCTATCTAGAAACTTCTCCATGTAAGACTTAGGGGAAGCATCCTATGTTTTGGGGATCAGGATCTATAGAGATAGATCCAAAAGGATGCTTGGCTTGTCCCTGTCTAAGTACATAGAATCCATTGTCAAAAGGTTTGGCATCGAAAATTTTAAGAGAGGTCACATACCGATGAGACATAGAATATCACTTTCTAGGAGTATGTCCCCAGAGACTCCTGAAGAAAGGACAAACATGGATAAGATACCTTATGCCTCAACGATAGGATCTATCATGTATGCAATGCTATGTACTAGGCCTGATATAGCACATGCTCTAAGTGTCACGAGCAGGTATCAGGCAGATCCAGGTTTAGAACACTGGAAGGCAGTAAAGTGTATCCTTAAGTACTTGAGAAGGACTAAAGATCTTTTACTAGTATATGGAGGAGGTAGCCTCCAGGTTGAAGGCTACACAGACTCAAGTTTTTAGTCTGACATTGATGATAACATGTCAAATTCAGGGTATGTTTTCATCATGAATGGAGGAGCAGTAAGCTGGAAGAGTTCCAAGCAAGATACTACTATTGACTCGACCACAAAGGCGGAATACATTGCTGCAGCAGAAGCAGCAAAGGAAGGGGTATGGATGAAGAAGTTCATCAAAGATTTGGGAGTCGTACCAAGCAGTGTAGAACCAATTCCCATATACTACGACAACAATGGGGCGATAGCTCAAGCGAAGGAACCCAGGTCTCATCAGAAGTCTAAGCATGTTCTAAGGAGGTTCTATCTGATAAGAGAGATCATAGCCCGTAAAGATATAGCAATGGAAATAGTTTCATCCGAAGATAACATTACAGATCCACTGACGAAGCCGCTAGCTCAGATTGTATTTGAGCGTCACAGGGGTCTGATGGGGATCAGACACATAGGTGATTGGCTTTATGTCAAGTGGGAGATTGCTAGTTACAGGTACCCTGTAAGCCAATCACGCGAGTGATGGCACGTGTGACATACTGCGTAATCTTTTTGCTTATGATTAATATTGACATATTCTCACATTATATTGCCTGTAGCATATATATTGTGATGTCCTTGGTTCTGTGCAATGGGAATCGAATTGTGATGAGATCACGATAATGAGATCAATTCACTTTTAAACAAAGATCCTAAATAATCCCGGTAATAGGTTATTCGAGAGGGACATAAAAATAACCGGACAAACCGATGTACTATATACTCGTCCATATGATAGAGGCAGTTGGTCTCATAGCCACTTGTGTGGAGACACTAAGGATATAGTACAGGTGCTCATTGGAGAATGAGTTCACTGATTGATCCGCTTATGGAATGCTGTATGGTTAATGATACCTAATGTCAGACAGTGATTCCATAGTCCCAATTGTGTATTTGGTCCTTGGACTTGAGACACCAATGATGCCTTATATCAGTACTTTTTTCTTTGACGCCAGACTTACAGGTTTGGAAAGCTCTAGATCTGGTACAGCTGGTTATCGGGATTGGTAGCCAATCTTACGAAATCAATTGAGTGTCAATAGAGGATCATCCACTCTCGGTATCACGAGAAGAATATCACATATGTGCTTGCTTAGACAAATCTCTGGCCAAGGTCATTTGGATTGAGAGAGGAGTTCTCCGGTAGAATTCGATTAGAGCAAGACAAACTGATTCTATATATGACATGACAGTACCATATCCAATATACGGTCTCTGGGATATTAGTTGGATGAGGGATTATAGATATATGGTAACTGTGGACAAACAGGTCTGATGGATTCGATCCCCCTGTACCGTCTAGGGACTATGGCGTAGTGGCCTAGTACGTCCATAGTTGATGAGTCGAGTGAATTATTATGGAGATAATAATTCACTATATCAGAAGGAGTTCTGATGGGAGTAACTCATGGCCAGCTCGGTATCGGGCCTAGAGGGTCACACACATGTGGTGGATGCTTCAGCGAATAGAGGATTGGATGAAGATCTAATTAGCCCCTATTCTCATTAGATGAGACTTTATGTTGATGGGCTCCTTGATTAAGACCCAATTATAGGCCTAAGGAGATTATTGGATAGAGATCCAATAATGCAAGATTAGTGGGTTATTGGATGGAGATCCAATACCCACTAAGGAAGGAGCCCTAGGGTTTTGGTGGCTCTCTATAAATAGGAGGGGAGACTCAGGGTTGATAGGCTACAACTTTAGCCACCACCTCCTATTCTCCTCCCTCCCTCTACGCAAGAGTTACGGGATAAGATTGGAGGAGTTTCGATGCAGAGATTCATCGTGTGGATACCGCTAGAGAGGAGGATGCTTGACCTCCTTCATCTTCTCCATCCGGATCTGGAATACAGGGATATACGATCTCCCTAGGTAAAATCAATCTATCTCATATCGTGATTTTCTCTATTTTTGTGTTTTTCTCATGACCCTAAACTTTGCACAACGATTTGATCTGCGTGGGAAATCAATTTTTGTTTTTGATTTCCGCTGCACATATGATGCACCCGCTGTAGGTTTCCCAACAGTTTCGCCTTCGTAAAGATGATAATGTTTGTGATGGTAGAACTTTACAGCAGAGAAAATATGGAAAAAAAACTCTTTAACATGTAAGACAATGGATTTTGTAGTAGTGAACGAGTGTGGGTGGTAGGAATTTACCAGATCTCTAGTTCAAACACAGGGGCAGTAGCAGATTGATTTGATCTACGGCTTGGGTGAAAGGTGGAGGCGCATGTTACAACAATTATGAGAATTGCTTGGAAGAGTGGGGGTGGTAAAGATGGCAGTAGGGGTAGCAGGAAAGTTGCTCTAATACTAGATGATAGAACCATAGAAGGAGCTCTATAGAATTTGATTTTTGAGGGGGATCAACCCTTGGAACATTATAGGGGTTCCTCCCTCCTAGAACTCAGCACAAGATTGAAATAAGATGATTCTTGCTCGATAGAAAGAGGAGGCAACTACATGTTTATATAGGGTTCTAAACCTAGCCCAAGTGCGGTAGGCAGCGACCTAGTTGATATTGCCGACTCAAATGGATGGAAACCCTAGCCAACCAGCCTAGTAAGCGAAAGGTTGGGGGGGTGACAACCACTAAGCTCTAAGGCCCTAATCTAAACCCTAACCACACTTCTTTATAGGATAGAAGTGACTATGTGTGGTTTTATTACAATCTCACAAGGTTCTTATTGATTACTTCCAGGGTGATTAGGACTCAACCCTACTGGAGTCCTATCACCCTCTTCCATATTTCAACCCCAACATCAACAACTACCACGGGGGCACATTCTAGCCATGTTGTCCTGCCCATACCAACCAACAATGAGTCATCTGCTAGCTGTGTGATAAAGTTGGACACTTTGTAAATGTTTGTCGGTCTCGACCCCGACTTCTAGCTCTAGCCAATTGGCCTCAAGCGAATCTCGTGACTACTCTGCCTACCAGTTCTAGGGCTTCTCATCATATTATTGTTGGGAAACCTCAGCGGGTGCATCATATGCGCAGTATAAATAAAAAAAAATTGGTTTCCCATGCAAATCAAATCGGCGTGCAAAAGATTGGGGTCGCGAGAAAAACTGTAAAAATAAATAAGCCACAATGTATGAGAGATTGATTTTACCTAGGGAGATTGTATATCCCTGTATTTCCAGATCTGGATGGAGAGGATAAAGGAGGTCAAGCGTCCTCCTCTCTAGCGGTATCAACATGATGGATCTCTGCATCAAAACTCCTCTAATCTGATCTCATAACTCTTGTGCAGAGGGAGGGAGGAGAATAAGAGGCGATGGTTAAAGTTGCAGCCTATCAACCATGAGTTTTCCCTCCTATTTATAGAGAGCCACAAAAAAACCCTAGGGCTCCTGCCTAAGTGGGTATTAGATCTCCATCCAATTACCCACTAACCTTGCATTATTAGATCTTTATCCAATAATCTCCTTAGGCCTCTAATTAGGACTCAATTAAGGAACTCATCAGCATAGGGTCTCATCTAATGAGAATAAGGGCTAATTGGATCTCCATCCAATCCTCTATTCGTTGAAGCATCCACCATATGTGTGTGACCCTCTAGGCCTGATACCGAGCTGGCCATGAGCCACTCCTATCAAAACTCCTTCTGATATAGTGAATTATTATCTCCATAATAATTCACTCAACTCATCGACTATGGACGTACTAGGCTACTACGTCATAGTCCCCAAACGGTACAGGGGGATCAAATCTATCGGACCTGTCTGTCCACAGTTACCGTGTATCTATAATCCATCATCCAATTAATATCCCAGAGATCGTATATTGGATATGGTACTGTCAGGTCACATACATAATCAGTTTGTCTTGCTATAATCAGATTCTACCAGAGAACTCTTTCTCTCTCAATCCGAGTGACCCTGACCAGGGATTTGTCTGAGCAAGCACATATGAGATATTCCTCTCATGATACCGAGAGTGGATGATCCTCTATTGACACTTAATTGCCTTCGTAAGGTTGGCTACCAATCCCGATAACCAGTTGTACAAGATTTGAAACTTTACGAACCTGTAAGTCTGACGTCAAAGAAAGCAGTACTCATACAATGCATCCTTGGTGTCTCAAGTCAAAGGACTAGATACATAGTTGGGACTATGGAATCACTGTCTGACATTAGGTAACATCAACCATACAGCATTCCATAAGCGGATCAATCAGTGAATTCATTCTCCAATGAGCACTTGTACTATATCCTTAGTGTCTCTATACAAGTGGCTATGAAACCAACCGCCTCTATCATATGGACGGGTATATAGTACACTGGTTTATTTGGTTATCCCAATGTCCCTCTCGAGTAAACTGTGACCGGGATTATTTAGTATCTGTGTTTAAAGGTGAATCGATCTCATTATCGTGATCTCATCATGATCTGATTCCCATTGCACAGAACCAAGGACATCATAATATATATGCTACAGGCAATATAATATGAGAATATGTCAATATTAATCATAAGTAAAAAGATCACATAGCATGTCACACGTGCCATCACTCACGTTAGTGGCTTGTAGGGCACTTGTAACCAGCAATCTCCTACTTAACCAAAAGCCAATCACCTATGTGTCTGATCCCCATCAGACCCCTGTAACTCTAAAATACAATATGAGACAACGGCTTCGACAATGGATCTGCAATGTTATCTTTGGATGGAACTCTTTCTATTACTATATCTTTTCGGGTCATAATCGCTCTAATCAGATGGAACCTCCTCAGAATAATTCTGATGAGATCTAGGTTCCGTTGCAAGAGTTATCGCCCTGTTGCTATCGTAATACATGGGAATCAGCTCCACGCTGCTTGGTACAACTCCCATATCATGAGGAACTTCTTCATCCATACCCCTTCTTTTGCTGTTTCTGCTGCAGCAATGCATTCCGCCTCTATGGTCAAGTCAACAGTAGTATCTTGCTTGGAACTCTTCCAGCTTATTGCTCCTTCATTCAGGGTGAAAACATACTCTGAGTTTGACTTGCTATCATCAATGTTGGATTGGAAACTCGAGTCCGTGTACCCTCATCCTGGAGGCTACCTCCTCTATATACCAATAAAAGATCCTTAGTCCTTCTAAAGTACTTAAGGTTACACGTTACTGCTTTCCAATGTTCTAAACCTGTATCCACCTGATACCTACTCGTGACACTCAGAGCATGTGCTATATCAGGCCTGGTATAGAGCATAGCATACATGATAGACTCTATAGCTGAGGCATAGAGTATCTTATTCATGTCTGCTCTTTCTTCAAGAGTTTTTGGGGACATACTCCTAGAAAGTGATATTTCATGTCTCATCGGTATGAGATCTCTCTTGGAATTCTCCATGCCAAATCTTTTGATAATGGGGTCTATGTACCTAGACTGGGATAAGCCAAGCATCCTCTTATATCTATCTCTATAGATCTGGATCCCCAAAATATAGGATGCTTCCTCTAAATCCTTTATGGAGAAGTTTCTGGATAGCCAAGTCTTTACTGTGGAGAGCATTCCAACATTATTCCCAATGATTAGGATGTCATCCACATACAATACAAAGAAAGTGATAGCACTCTCACTTACCTTCCTATAACACAAGGTTCATCTTCATTCTTAACAATGTCATAAGATCTGATCGTCTTATCAAATCTTATGTTCCAACTTCGGGAAGCTTACTTTAGTCCATAAATGGACTTAAGCAATCTGCACACTTTATCTAGACTCTCTCTAGATACGAATCTCTCTAGTTGTATCATATACACCTCCTCCTCGATGTTGCCATTGAGGAATACAATTTTGATATCAATCTGCCAGATCTTATAGTCATAGTATGCTGCAATGGCCAAAAGAATTCTAATGGACTTAAGCATGACTACAGGTGAAAAGGTTTCGTCATAGTCAACTCCTTATCTTTGACGATATCCTTTAGCTACTAGCCTTGCCTTATAGATCTCTACCTTTCCATCTACTCCAATCTTCATTTTGAAGATCCACTTGCGGCCGATGGGTACGATGCCCTCAGGTGCATCCACAAGGTTCCAAACCTTATTAGAGTATATGAAATCCATCTCAGAATTAATGGCTTATTGCCACTTCCCGGAGTCTATACTCATAATAGCATCCTTGTAGGTCTGAAGATCAATATCCTGAGAGTTCTCTCCACTAATGTGTCTCATATATCTTTCAGGAGATGAGATACTCTGCTAGACCTATGCAAAGTTAAAATTTATGTGTTAGGTATTATTTCGGAATGGTACTTGAGCTAGATTCTCCAACGCTGCTCAATTCTATCTCACTCTTACTATTTCCACCAAGAATGTGTTCCTTCTCAAGAAACACAACTCTCTTGGCAACAAAGACATTTCGGTCCTCGGGATGATAGAAATAATACCCAAAGTCTCCTTAGGGTATCCCACGAACGTGCACCGTTCCATTCTTGATTCCAACTTGTCAGGGTTGTGTCTTCTAACGTGGGCAAGACAGCTCTAAATCTTAACTACCTTAAGATTAAGCTTCTTTTCTTTCCATATCTCATATGGTGTCGACACTACCGATTTTGATGGAACTCTGTTCAAAAGATAAGTTGCAGTCTCTAGCGCATTCCCTAGAATGAGACGGGTAGGTCAGTGAAACTCATCATGGATCGCACTATGTCTAACAGTGTGCAATTCCTCCTTTCTGATACACTATTGAGCTGAGGTGTATAAGGAGTTATCCACTATGATAGAATCTCATTGTCCCTGAGGAAATGGGTGAACTCCTTACTCAAGTATTCTCCTCCTCGATCCGATCGAAGAGTCTTAATACTCTTTCTAATTTGGTTCTCCACCTCATTCTTATATTTTTTAAATTTCTCAAAGGCCTCAGACTTGTACTTCATCACGTACATGTGTCTATACCTAGAGAAATCATCAGTGAATGTAATGAAGTATGAGTAACTACCTATAGCCTGAGTTGACATGGGACCACATACATCACTATGTATGAGTTCCAATAACTCGATGGCTTTCTCTCCAGTTCCACTAAAAGGAGAGTTGGTCATCTTTCCATGAAGGCAAGGTTCGTAAGTTACATACGACTCATAGTCAAATGGATCTAAGTATCTATCTTTAAGTAACTTTTGAATCCTTCCCTCATGTATATGACCTAGCCTACAATGCCATAGGTATGTATTATTCACATCTCTTTTCCACTTAAATATATTTATATTCATGATGTGTGGAGAAGTGTCTAACACATATAAGTCATTCATAAGGGTCTCTCTAGTGATGATCTCATCATCCATAATTATTAAACAACTATTATTCTTAAAAACTAATTTATATCCACTAATTGTCAAACAAGAGATGAAAATAATATTTTTGATAATGGAAGGGATAAAATAGCATGCATCTAATGCAATAATAGCTCCACCAGGAAAATGTAGGATGACCTCCCCAACAGCAATTACAGCAACTCTTGCTCCATTGCCCATCTTGAGGTCCATCTCGCCTCTAGCCAATCTCCTAGATCTTGCCAAAACCTGTAACAAATTGCAGATATGATAAGCACTCTTGGTATCCAATACCCATGTGTTATCATGAAAATCTGACAAGTGGAGACTGATCATAAATATACCTGAAGCTTCTCCAAGCTTCTGTCTCCCCTTATCTGCAAGGTAGTCCTTACAGTTCCTCTTTCAATGCCCGTCTTGGTCGTAGTGGAAGTACTGTCATTTGTCCTTTGTCGGGTCTTTCTTAGCAACTTTTGTCTTACCCAGTCTTTCTTTGCCCTTGTCATTCTTAAGAGTCTTGTTTGTCTTCCTTTTCTTATTGGTCTCACCAATATAGAGAACTGGCTTCTCTTTCTTGATAGTGCTCTCAGCTTCCCTCAATATATTGAGGGGTTTAGATAGAGTCACCTCAAACTTGTTCATATGAACTGTAAAAAGGAATCTAATAGGGACTGAAGTATAAGATCAATATACAGGTTATCCTCTAGGACTATCTATATACTTCATAAAACGAGCGATCTCATCCTCGCTTATCCTTTCCTCCGACATGGGCACTATCATGTTAAGGACATATAGGATTTTCTCCTCCGTGAGAACAATTCTTAAATTACGGAGCCTTTGAACCAATGAGGCAGTTGGCATCAAGTATGCCACGTAGGGGGTTTGCAAGCGACAACAAGATATAGTATAAATTAAATAACATACAGATTTTACAGAAAATACTAATTAAGATATGGACTTCTATCTTAATGTATTCCCACTATTTTTCTAGTGAATCATGCGACACCCTCGACACGTGAGTCGGAAGTCTCCGGTAGACTCCTAGTAGGGATCGAGATCCAATTGGCATTTTAATGCAACCTTGAGGGACTCAACCAATTACACTAAGTCCAAAAGGTAGCAACTCTTGTCAATCACAACTCCTTATGATTCTCGTCATGTTCGGCCTCCGAATCATCATGGTCTCGACTACTCGACCAACCATAAAGTTCAGTTAAATCATCACCATCGTTACAAGATAAGTCTGATTCGATGGATATGCTCTCGATTGCTCGACCAAGTCATTTCATGTCCTCAGGTCACCAGTGACATCTATATGTCATAGGCAAGGACTCGATCATGTAGATAGGTGAGCCTCGAATGACTCGACCAACTCAACATATGTCGTGATTCAATTTCTTCCTATAACGATGGAAGGCCACGTGGGTAAATCTTATTACCTAACGCTTACCGACTTAATATTATCGTAGGAGGGGATTTCGTTTTGTATCGGTCTCCTAATATGTCATGTCATACACATACATATTTAATATATATCTACATCGCATGCAAATATATATATATATATACATATATTTAGTAAGTGTATAACACATCACATATGCAAGCCACATCGGATGATCATGAGCCGTCACCTAATATGATTAAGCCCGAGCCAATGGGCCTAATCACTCACAATAGGATCTATGTGTGCATCGACACATCTCCATGACCTGTGATTGTTGATCTTATCATCATCGGTTTTATTGGATTGTCACATCACCATGCGTCGTGATCTCCCGCCACAACATCGTAGGTCCCGCTATCACTTCCACGCTCCCACTACGCCTCTCCATGTAATTATAAATAATCACAAGCATGCAGGCCCGACAATCAATGAGAAAAACAAAGGCTCGTAGGCCCCAATAATAATAATAATAATAATAATAATCAAAATTACACACATCACAACACATGCCTCATGATCATCCATCCACATCATACATCACATGTACATCACATCATATGTAGGATTACTAGATATATAATAATTAATTAAACTATTTAATTAATTATTTTTTTGAAAATCAGGACATGCTTAGAATTTCTAAAATTATCAAGGGTATTTTCGTAATTCTAGATGAGAGGATAGTCCTCGAAATTTTTAGAATTGTTGAGGCTATTTTGAGAATTCTGTACATGAGGATAGTCCTTAGAATTTCTCATTTTAAAAGAAATGCCCTAACCCCTCTTGCCCCCTCTGCGCCGCCGCCGCCCTTGCGCGGGCGACGGTTGCCATTGCCCGCTGGCAGCCACCCTACTAAGGGGTGGTCGCCCCTATGACCGGCGCCGCTGCCCTTACTGGCGGCAGCCTTGGCCACGGGCGGCAACCCCCTGTTGGCTGGCCGTTGGTGGTCGCACCTTGTAGGCGTCGCCCTGTAGCCGGTCGCCCCTGCAGGTGCCGCGCTGCAAGCGACCGTGCCTGCGGGCGGCTGCCACCCCTGTAGGCTGGCCGCAGCTGACCGCCCCTTATGCAGGGTGCCTTGGCCGTGGCCAGCCACCTCTGCATTCAGACAGCATGCAGGTGGTCGCCCCTCGCTCGCAGGCAGTGCCTACTTTCGCTGCCAATCGTGGAACAGTTCTATGCTCTACAATCTCATCACACGCAGTTTAAAACTAATCTTTCGCATAAAAACCTTGGCTCTAATACCACTGTTGGAAAACCTAAGCAAGTGCATCACATGCGCAGCGGAAATTAAAATAAAAATCGATTTCCCACGCAGATCAAATCGTTATGCAAAAGATTGGGGTCACGAGAAAAAATCGTAAAAACTAAAAAATCACAATGTGTGAGAGATTGATTTTACTTAGGGAGATCGTATATCCCTGTACTTCCATATCCATATGGAGAGGACGAAGGAGGTCAAGCGTCATCCTCTCTAGCAATATCCACACGATGGATCTCTGCATCGAAACTCCTCCAATCTGATCTGGCAACTCTTGCGCAGAGGAAGGAGAATAGAAGGCGATGGCTAAAGCTGCAGCCTATCAACCATGAGTTTCCCCTCTTATTTATAGAGAGCCACAAAAAAACCCTAGGGCTCTTGCCTTAGTGGGTATTGGATCTCTATCCAATTACCCACTAACCTTACATTATTGGATCTCTATCCAATAATCTCCTTAGGCCTCTAATTGGGCCTCAGTCAAAGAGCCCATCTGTATAGGGTCTCATCTAATAAAAATAATAGCTAATTGGATCTTCATCCAATCCTCTATTTACTGAAGCATCGACCATATGTGAGTGACCCTCTAGGCTCGATACCGAGCTGGCCGTGAGTCACTCCTATCAGAACTTCTTCTGATATAGTGAATTATTATCCCCATAATAATTCACTCGACTCATCGACCATAGATGTACTAGGCCACTACACCACAGTCCCCAGACAATATAGGGGGATCAAATCCATCAGACATATCTGTCCACAGTTACCGTGTATCTATAATCCCTCATCCAATTAATATCCTAGAGACCATATATTGGACATGGTACAGGTCACAAACGAAATCAATTTATCTTGCTCTAATCAGATTCTATCGGAGAACTCTTTCTCTCTTAATCTGAATGACCTTGTCTAGAGATTTGTTTAAGCAAGCACATATGAGATATTCCTCTCATGATACCAAGAGTGGATGATCCTCTATTGATACTCAATTGCCTTCGGAATGTTGGCTACCAACTTGATAAGCAATTGTACCATATCTGAAACTTTCCAAACCTGTAAGTTTGACGTCAAAGAAATGAGTACTCATATAAGACATCCTTGGTGTCTCAAGTCAAATGACCAGATACACAACTAAGACTATAAAATCGTTGTCTGACATTATGTATTATCATCAACCATATAGCATTCCATAAGCGGATCAATCAGTGAACTCATTCTCCAATAAGCACATGTATTATATCCTTAGTGTCTCCACACAAGTGGCTATGAGACCAATCGCCTCAATCATATGGACGGGTATATAGTACATCGGTCTATCCGGTTATCTCGATGTCCCTCTCAAGTAAACTATGACCGAGATTATTTAGGATATGTGTTTAAAGGTAAATCGATCTTATTATCGTGATCTCATCATGATCTGATTCTCATTGCATAGAACCAAGGATATCATAATATATATACTACAGACAATATAATGTGAGAATATACCAATATTAATCATAAGTAAAAAGATCGCACAACATGTCACATGTGCCATCACTCACGTGAGTGGCTTGCAGGGCACTTGTAACCAACAATTACCTCTGACCTACAGAACCTATCCATCCATAATAACTATGGCGAAAATGAAGACATCATCATTGATGATGTTTAAGGCCTTCCCATTACTTATATTGGTTCCACAACGTTTAATTCACACACTATCACTTTTACACTATGATGATGTTCTGTGTGCACCACATATTAAACAAAATAACACTTCAATTGCATTCTTTCCTGACTCTTTTCTTGTTAAGAATTTGAGCACAGGGGCATCCTCAGTTTGTAACCTGAATAAAGACAACATTTACGAGTGGTCGTCTGCTCCGCAAATAACCCAACCTACTATCCACTCTTCCGCTGCAGCTCCAATTGATGTGTGGCACCGTTGCCTTGGCCATCCCTCTCCCTTTATTTAGTAGAAATTATTTTCTCATAATTCTCTTCATCTTTTTAATTCTCGTAGCAGCATAACTTACTATGATGCTTGTCTTAGTTCTAAAAGTCATCACTTGCCTTTTGGAAACTCCTTTGTCTCTTGTTCTCAACCTTTTAAAATTATTTATACAAATATTTGAGGTCATGCTCCAACCATTTCCTTTGATAAGTTTAGATTTTATGTCATTTTTTTAGACAATTTCACTAAGTATATATGGTTATATCATCTTCGTCATAAATCTAAGGTTTCAACGGTCTTTACCAACTTCCAAAAATTGGTAGTATTGGATCAATTGGCATTAAGAGGGGGGGGGGGGGGGGGAGGGGGGTTTGAATTAGTGCAAGTGCTGAAAAATTTATTTTAAGAAAACTTTTACTTAAAGTAAAATCAGAAATCGGAAGCATTTCTTGGAATTTGAATACTTAAGTGAATCAAACTTAAGATAAAAAAATTTTGATTTAGTTAATGAATGCTGAAATTAAATAAAGAGAGAAAACTCATAATTTATAGTGGTTTGGTCATAACTTGGCCTACGTCCACTTCCCGAGTCCTCTTCAATGAGGTCCATCGGTGTCGACTATTGATTTTCTTCGGGTGAAGACTAAACCCTTATACTTCCCACTCTCCTTTCCACAAGCTCCGGAGAGGAACTTACAAGTTGTACACTTACAACTCACAAGAAAGACCTTTACAAAGATTACAACATTTTTTTCTCACTCTCTTTCCCCCTTTCTTTTTCTTGCACACTTTTAGCATACTATTTTTCTTAGAATTCTAGCCCAATATCTTATGCTCAATGCAAGAAGACTTGGGATATTTATAGACCCCAACTGACTTCAAAAATTGGAGCTAAAAATTTAAATATATCTGAAAAATTTGGGTATGGGCGGTACAACCATCGGTGCAGATGGTACAACCACCGAAAGCTATCCTGAAAATCGGGGGTGGCGATGGTATAACAGCTGACTTGGTGGTATGATCGTCGCCCATCGATGGTACAATCGTCGGGAATCCCAAAAAATGTTTTCTCCATTTTTCTATTCCTGACTTGTACCTTCAGTAGACCCCTTTCCAGGTCAACCAAATGAGTTCAACCTGAGCTCAATCCAAACCAAATATTGACCTAGTTTGCCTTACTTGAGTTAATTTGGATTCATTCCAAATCTAACTCAAGTTGGCCTCAAACCTAACTACCACTCACTTGATTATAACCATACATGACCATCAAGTTCAAAAATGAAATAACTCTTGGCAATTCGGTCACCTCCGACAATCTTCCGATGAGTCTTACGGTCTTCTTCCAACGATCTCCCAGCGTGTTCCCTATGAGCTTCCCGATTCCTTCAGCGAACTCCTAGCGAACTCCCGACGAGCTCCCATAGCATCGTCCGAACCTTGGCCCGATGCTCGAACTTAATTCTAGCCCAACATCTGATTGCAATTCTTTTTCTCTATCGTAGTTAATCTTACTTTTCTTTCTCAAACACAGATGTTAGATCACCAAACCATCAATTGATTTTATCATCAAAATCCAAGATTTAATAATATTTCCCTTTTCGATGATGACAATCAATTGATGACGGGAGTTAACCTTTACTCTCCTTATATCCATGCCATAATCCAAATAAGGAAAACTTAAATTCAAAAGAACCACAAACTCTTGAATTCAAGTATTAGAATATTCATTTATCAAATTTAGAAATGATATATCATAAATTTTAAAAAATCATCAATCATCAAAGATACATGATACAACATTAATGTCAAAAATTTTACCTTAAATCATCAATCATTAAATCTTCAAGGATATTCGAAGTATACAAAATTCATACATCAATCATACAATTAATTTAAAATTTTTCCTTTTAAGTCATCAACTATTTTTTTTCACTTTGTTTATCAATAAAAAGGAGAAATGTTCCATTTTATTATTTTTCATACATATGTCATCAACACGCTATTTCTCTCCCTTTGTCATCAATAAAAAGTGGTGAAATAATAAATAAATAATTTCAAGATACATAAACTTATAATGTGTCAAATTTATCATATTTGTACAAAATAAATATTGATTAAATGTTCAGTGATTCATTGCTCCCCCTTAGTAAAACATGATAAAAACATAATTTTCTCATGAAAATTTTTCTTTCCTTTTGTGAATAAGAAAAAAGAAGAAATAAGGGAGGAGAGTGAAAAAACATCATATCATAAAAAATAAAAGCTACCCATGCAATTTAATTCATCTTATCTAGATTTCAAACAACTCTAGTAAATCAAGCAAATAATGCATTTTGATGGTTTAGCATTCCTACCTCTCTTTTAATGAAGTCAAATTGCTTTTTATTTAATGGCTTAGCAAAAATATCTATTAATTGATGCTTAGTATCAACATATGATAAGCTTGAGTCATCCCAAGTTATCGAGAGAGCATTATTCTTGTGTGAAGTATTCTTCTTTAATTGAGGACACTCATTTTTTAAGTGTCTGGCTTCTTACGTTCAAAATATATAATGTTGTCCCTTTTTGGTTCATTTATATTCTTATGATTTTTGTTTTTTCATAATTTTTTAATTTTTCTAGTTAATAGTGCAATGTCATTATCCTTATCACTCGAGGTTTCACTCGAGGAGTCATTTGTAATTTTTAGTGTCAAATCCTTTTTGTTCTTTGAAAGGGGTTCTTCAAGTTCATCATTAGCATTACAGCTCAGTTCATAAGTCATAATAGATCCAATAAGTTCTTTAAGAGAAAAATTATTTAGATATTTAGCCTCTTGAATTACAGTTACTTTAGGATCCCAACTTTTTTGGAATAGATCTTAATATTTTACTAACAAGTTTAAAATAAGAAAAATATTTACCAAGAGCTTTTAGACTATTGAAAATATATATGAATCGAGTGTACATATCTCCAATGGTTTCATTTGGTTTCATTCAAAACAATTCATAACTATGAACTAAAATATTTATCTTAGACTTTTTAACTCTACTAGTATATTTTTGTGTGATTTCAAGTGTATGTCAAATATCATAAGCATTTTCATAAACAAAAACTCGATTAAATTTATTCTTATTAAGTGCACAAAATAAAGCATTCATTGCTTTTATATTTAACGAAAAATTATTCTTTTCCAAATCATTCCATTCGTTCATTGGTTTGGAAGACTTTTCAAAACTATTTTTAACTATGTGCCATAAATCAAAATCAATATAAATTAGAAAGATACACATTATTATTTTTCAATATGTGTAATCCGTCCTATTGATCATAGGAGGATGTATAATAGAATGTCTCTTGTTCATTTACTCACTTGGGTGTTTAGTGTGATATCTTAAGGGGACCCTTAATCATGGTGTGTTTATCTGAAAACACTCCCTGATTCATCTGGATGCATTTGTTGATGTTGATTGGGCCGAAAATTTTAATGATAAAACATTCACGTCAAGGTATCTTGTTTTCCTTGGAGTTAATCCAATTATTTGGAGTTTTTAAGAACCAGAAGACAATCGTACTATCTACAACTGAAGTTGAATACTATGCTATTACCATCGCTGCTGTTGAACTCAATTGGATCATGTATTTGCTCAAGAAATACAACCTCACCTCCACTCTTACTCCTACAATATATTGGGATAATGTTGGAGCCCCTTACCTTTGCACCAATTTAGTATTTTACTCACATATAAAATACATTGTCTTCGACTTCCATTTTGTGTGAGATTAAGTTGTCCGACATCAACTGTGTGTCTATCATGTACATATCGTTGATCAAATAGCAAACTCCCTCACGAAGTCTCTTACTTATAAACTCTTTTTATTACATCGGGTCCAAGATCGATATTTTTTTACATAAGCTTAATCTTACGGGGATATGATAGTAGATAAGATTTTCCCCAAGTGTACGAGGAAACCTCATTGCTTAATTGAGGAAAATCGTATTCCTCAACCTCTTCCTTAGCATATAAATAGATACACACGAACTATGTTTTTAATTCAACACCAACATACCTAACGCATCTTCATGCAAAACTTACAACTTCAGTTTTGCTTTTCTTAGTAAAAGTCTCTCATTAAACGCTTAAATGTTTAAAATTTTAGCAGAATATAAAATGTTTAAATGTTTAAGAAAATATTTGAAATAAATTTAAGAGGTCCATAGGACCACCATTTTATATTTTTAAGCATTTAAACGAGTTATTTTTACAGATTTTAACACTTAAATTTATATCATTTAAAGATATAAGTCAGTAAAATACCTATCTTAAACGCTTAAAAATTAAAAAATAATCATTTAAGACTTTTCAAGTCATTTCAAATATTTTAAAATTTAAAAATTGTTAATATTTCTTAATCTTTTCATTTTGTGACCATTTCAAAGGTGTCTAGAAAGTTTGGATTTGTCTCGACAAGTTTTAAACTCAGTTATACTGTTTTTAGGTCTTATTAAAAAACAATATAACCCTATTAATAGTGTAACTGACCTCTTAGTTTTTTTCAAACATTTAAGAAATATTAAAAATGACATGAAAAGTCCTAAATGATTATTTTTTTTATTTTTAAGCATTTAAGGAAGGGATTTTTACTAATTTGAATCCTTATATGATATAAATTTAGCTTTTTAGGGTCAAAATTAGTAAAAATATTTTTAAGTGTTTAAAATAAAAAATAACTTCATCTAGAACTTTCAATTTTATTTTGGATATATTTCGAATATTTGAATTTTATATTATATTATATTATTTTTTTTATTTTATAATTTAAAATTATTTTTATATAATTATTTATTATTTTATTAATATAAATTGATAGATATTTTAATAAATTATTTGATATTATCTAATTTGGACTGATTTTGAATTGGTTCATCAACTGAGTGGCTTGGTTCAACGTAATGAATTTGAAAATAAAAAAATATATATATTTTTTTAAGGAAAAAAAGAAGTGGCTGAGGGTTATTATATTTGTCAAAAATAAAGATCTTTGTACGGAAATAAATGTTATATGTGTTGCTTTTCTATCAACAGTCTGCAGTCCTCTGGAATAAACCAAGAGCACATATTTATAATGATTAAAAGACAGAATATAAATATTTTAAAATAATAAAAAATCTATCACATCTAAATAAATCTTATCCTTATCTAAATCATCCTAACTACTTGAATTATTTCCAACACACCCCCTTAATTCAAGTAGTTATAATTTAAAATTATTTTCACGTAATCTTTTTTTCTCTCCAAAATTTTTGTGAAAATATCGGTAAGCTGATCTTCGTTGCTGCAGCGGTTGTCTTATGTTTTTTCTCGGTCCACACATTTTTGAGAACTTCTGACCTGAAATATTTTATCGTTTCTCTTGACATTTTTCTCTTTGGTAGTCATCTTTGATGATATGATGGAGACTCTGCATTTGTAGGATTGAATCCCTTTGTATGCGGAAGCTTCATTTTTCTTTTCTTTCTCTTGGTTTTCTTCACATCATCAGAAACTTCTACCAACTCTGTATCTGTACTTTCATTGTTGTCCTCTGAATTTAGAGCTTCACCCCTTTTCTGTATATGTGTGTCATCAACATTACAACCTGCATCATCTGAGACAGTTTGCATAGATCCACATAATTTTAAATGATCATAACTATTTTTCCATAATGTTGATTCTTCGGTAGGAGTAGCGAAGTCCAAAAATAATAAGACAAATATTTTGTTTTTTGTCATCCTTGCAGTTGCTATCAATTTACCAATTTTCTTATCATAAATCAGATATTTTTCTTCATAAAAAATAACATAATATCCTTTTCTCATTAGTTGTCCTATACTAATGAGATTTTGTTTTAAATCAGGAATAAATAACACATCATCAATAATTTTTTTACCAAACTTTGTGTTCATAGCAATTGTTCCTTTTCCTTTTACTTGAGCCTTTTTACCATTTCTCATTTGCACAGTAGATCTGACCGAATCATCAAGCTTCTGAAACAGACTTTTATCCCCTGTCATATGATCACTACATCCACTATCCAAAAACCAAACAGATCTAGAATATTTTTCATCAGATGCTATAAAACAAATATTTTCTTCATCTCTTTTGTCATCATTTTTTTCCTCATGATAGTTTGTTTGATTTTTGTTCCAACAATCTTTTTCAAAATGTCTATATTTTCCACAATAAGAATATAGAGGAACATTTGGGTTTTTATTTTTGTACCAACAATCTTTTTTAATATGTCCTATTTTTTTACATCAAAAGCATTTTCGAGTTTCTTTATTACCTTCATTTGGTCGGCCTCGTCCTCTGTCCTTTTGATCTCTCCCTTGAGATCTGATTTCTGAATTCTCTTTTTGATCCTTCTTCTGATCTATCTTCATTTGAAGAACATGTTCCAAAGTTTCATCTGAAGATCTGTTCAATTTTTGTTCATGAACTAAAAGAGATCTCATTAATTCATCAATAGATAATGTACTTGTATCTTTAGCTTCTTCTATAACAGTAGAGATCATATCAAATTTTGAACATAAACTTCGTAAAAAAATTTCTACTACAGTTTGATCTTTTAGATTTTCACCATAAGATCTCATTTGATTCACAATAGAAGAAACTTTTGAGAAGAAATCAGCAATAGATTCCGAATCTTTCATCATAAGTGTTTCAAATTCACGACGAAGAATTTGAAGCTTTGAAATTTTTACCTTCTCTGTGCCTTCAAACACATTTTTTAGTATATTCCAAGCTTCTATTGATGTTGATGTCATCATGATTCGGGAAAATAATGAATCATCTATTGCTTGTTGTAGCATATAGAGGGTTTTTGCATCTCTTTGCATATTTTCATTCATTTGATGCATTTGATCCTTAGTAGTCTTAGGATCCTGCAGATCATACTCAACAAAACCATTTTCTACCAACTTCCATAATCCTTGTGAAACAATGAGAGTTTTCATTTTAATAGCCCAAAACTGATAATTATCATCTTTGAGGATAGGAAGAAGTTGATTATGAATACTTACTGTAAGTCTGCCATCTTCTCTTTTTTCTTTTTCTTTTTCTGGATCTACTAGTCTTTCCTTCTTTTTGACCGGTGTACTCCTTTTGATTTTTTCTGAACCAAGCTCTGATACCAGTCTGTAGTACTCTGGAATAAACCGAGAGCACTTATTTATAATGATTAAAAGACAGAATATAAATATTTTAAAATAATAAAAAATCTATCACATCTAAATAAATATTATCCTTATCTAAATTGATCTCATCATCATCCTAACTAATTGGATAATTTTCAACAATAGAAACATTCAGTCTTATAAGAAAAAGTGGAGACAGAAGAGGCTTTTATAGGAAACTCATGGCCATAATAATGCCTTTGACTAGAACTCTTCATGTCATGTCATGTCATATGTCACAATAGGATAGTATTTAACACAACAATCAAGATCAACTCATCAAATGCTATGATGTTGTTTCTCCCAAACAATAAACAGGCACAGGGGTGCTTGGTTGGTATGATAGAGATTTATTTAGAGAGGAAGGAAGCAACGACAAGAGGTAGTGCGAGGCACTGAAAAGCTTTTTTATTTTGAAGTGTTAGACATTTTCTCGGTCAATTGGAATTAATGAAAAAAAAACTAGCTTGACACTCCTGCAAACCTAAACTTAACCCCCCCATCACAACGTCAGCATCATTTTTAGTGGGCTCTGAGAGGGGTGCGAACGAAAAAGTAACGGTGCAGAAAACAAAACAGAGAGAGAAGAAAGAGAAAGATAGGATTTTAAAATTTATATTAGACAATCAGGTTAAAAAAATATTATTAGTTTTAATCTAAATTTTATATAAAGAATGATTGCAATAATCTTTATAATCCTAATAGTATCAAGATTTATAATTTATCCTCTTTGAGATACTTTCTCATATATTCACTTGAGAGTTAGTATTTTGGTGTTGAGCTTATTTTGATACAATAAAAAAAAATAATTAGTTTTTCTCAACAAAGTGGTATAAGAGCATCAAATTGTTTGATGTAAGTTTTTTCTCGTATGATTGAAATGAAAGTGTTAGATGGTACGATTAAATTGAACTCATCGAGTTATTCTACTTGTAGGCATATGATAAAAAATTTACTTTATTGTAAAGATTTGTATAAGCTTATCAAAGTTATAAAAAAAAAAACATTCTACTATGAAGGATGAGGATTGAGAGGTGCAACATAGAAAAATTATTGCCTATATTAGAAGATGGATTGATGTAAATTTGCATGAGCATATTTCTAACGAAACCAGAGTTGATATTGTTTGACAAATATTAGAAAATCTCTTTGCGAAAAAGATAATAAAAAATAAAAATTTTCTTCTCAAAAGGCTTATCAATTTTAAGTATAAAAATGATGATAATATTGTTGAGTATATAAGCTTATTTTAGAGTCTTGCAAATAAGTTTGTTGCTGTAAAAATAAATATAGATGATGAGATACAATTATTGTTACTTTTCAGCTCTTTATCAAAAAATTAGTAAACATATATGGTGATAATTTCTAACTACACCAAAGAGGGGATTCTAACCAAAGACAAAAAGAACAAACAAGAAAACTCTTATTTTGGTACATTTACTATTAAAAACACACAAAAAATATGAAAGAAATTATAATAGAAATTCACATGGTTATAGAGGAAGATCCAAGTCTAAAAGATATACTAAGTATTTTTACCGCAACAGGCCAAGTCACATGAATAAATAGTGTAGGTTTTTGTAGCGAGAATAGAATGAAAGGAAGAAAAATAAGAAAGAGACGAATATAGTTACTCTTGAAGGTGATATCATTCTTGTCTGTGATGATAGATGTGTCAATCTTGCAGCTCAAGGCATTAACTAAGTAATTGACTCTAGTGCTACATTCCATGTCATTTCTCATAGTGATTTCTTCAAATCTTACACTGTTAGTGATTTTAGAAATATCAAACAGTGATACATCTAAGATTGTGGGTATTAGAGATATTTACTTGGAGTCTAGTACTAGGAGTAAATTGATACTCAAAGATGTTAGATATATTCTAGATACTCATCTTAACTTGATATTTATAGGTAGACTTAATGATGAGATATTTGCATACTATTTTAGTGAAATCAAATGGAAGCTCACCAAAGGTTCTTTAGTTATGGTGAGACGAAAGAAGCTAAACTCTTTCTATGTTATAAAAGGTAAGCTATACAAATGAGAGATTAATGCAATTCAAAAGGATAAAAGCATAGACCTTTAGCATAAGAGGCTAGGTCATATCAGTGAGAAGGGACTTCAAACTCTTACTAGAAAATATTTCTTACCGGAGTTACAAGGTACATCTCTTAAATCTTGTGATTGTTGATTAGTTAGAAAAACATATAAAGTCCATCATCTAGAAGATCAAATGTTATTGATTTGGTTCACACTAATGTATGTACTATACAAACTAGAACTTTTAGAGATACTCTTTATTTTGTAACTTTTATTAATGACTGTTCTAGAAAAGTTTAGACTTTTGCTTCGAAATATAAATACTAGGTACTTATATTTTTAAAGTTTTTTATGTTTGTGTTAAAAGAAAAATAGGAAGAAAGCTAAAGTATGTTCGAGCAGATAACAATAGCGAGTATAAGGGTCTTTTCGATAATTATTACGGGTTCTATGACATAAGGCTTAAAAAAATAGTTCTGAAAACTTCTCAGCAAAACGGTGTGACAGAAAGGATGAACAAAACCATTGAAGAAAAAGATTAGGTGTGTGCTTTCTCATATCAAGTTGTCTATATCGTTTTGAGAGGAGGCTATGAGAACTATAGTTGGCCTGAGAAATCTTTTTTCATCAATTCCTTTGAAAGGTGATGTTCCAGAGAGAATATAGAAAGGGAAAGATGTATCTTACGATCACTTGAGAGTCTTTAGGTACAAAGCATTTGTTCGTTTCTTAAAGATGAGAGGTATAAACTTAATAAGGCAAAATTATATATTTTCTTATGGTATGGTCATGAAGAGTTTGGGTACATATTATACGATATAGTGAATAAGAAGATTATTAGAAGTGGAGATGTTGTGATTTTTGAAGACTAATTGTTTGATGATAATGACAATATTAGGAAGCCAAAAATCTCTATTTATATCCCTTGGAGTTTGGGTCCAATTCCTCCACTTATAGTTCATGATAATCACAGGAGAGATAAATAAAAAATATTGTAGTGAAAATATCAGTAATGATACTCCTAAAGTTGATGATGTTGAACCAACAAAATAATTTGAGCGATTACCCCCACCACTAGTTGAGATTCCATTGAGAATATTTTTAAAAGAGCGATAATCATCTAAAAGATATCCTCCACATGAGCATGTTATGTTGATTAATAGATGAGAGCTAAAAACTTGTCAAGAAGTTATTCTACATGAGCACAAGAATAAGTGGGTCAAAACCATACAAGAAGGGATGAGATCCTTACTTGAGAACCACACCTATGAGTTGGTAAAGTTGTCAAAGGGAAGAAAGCTCTCAAGAATAAATAGGTTTATAAATTGAAAAGTGAAAATAATAGCTCATAAAAAAGATATAAGACATAACTAGTTGTGAAAGGATTCAGTCATAAGAAAAGTATTGAATTTGAAGAAATATTTTCTCCTGTGGTGAAAATATCCTATATCGAGTTATTCTTGGTTTGACTACTCGCTTGAACTTAGAAGTTTGATGTGAAAATTGTATTTATTCATGGTAACTTAGAAGAATAAATTTGCATGGAGCAACTAGAATGTTTCAGAGTCAAGGGAAAATAATCTAGTATGCAACCTTAAGAAAAGCTTATACGGACTTAAATGAGCACATAGACAGTGGTATAAGAAGTTTGATTCTTTTATAATGAGTCAATGGTACAATAGAACCATATCTAATCATTATGCATTTATAAAGAAGTTTTAAGATGATGATTTCATTATTCTCCTGCTATATGTTGATGATAAGCTGATTGTTGACCATGATGCTAGTAAAATTGAGAAGCTTAAAAGAGAACTAAGTAAGTCTTTTACCATGAAAGACTTAGGATCAGCGAAATAAATTTCGAGCATGAAGATTCTTTGTGATAGGAAGAATGAAAAGATTTAACTATCTCAGGAGACCTACATTAAAAAGATTCTCGAAGAATGAAAAGATTTAGCTATCTTAGGAGACCTACGTTAAAAAGGTTCTTGGAAGATTCAATATGAGTAAAGAAAAATTAGTTTATCCTCCACTTATAGGTTATTTCTAGGTTAGTTCTAAACAACGTCTTATAAGTAAGAAAGAAAAAGAAGAAATATTTAGTGCCTTACTTATCTACGATAAGCAGTTTGATGTCTGTCATGATTTTTACTAGGCCAAATATAACTCATGCGATTAGAGTAGTTAGCTGATTTCTTTTTAATCATAGTAAAAAACATTATGTAGCAATAAAATGGATATTAAGATATATAAGAGGCACTTTCAAGTTGTGTTTATGTTTTGACAGTGGTGAACTTGTGCTAGAGGGGTACACAGATGCATATATGGTAAGTGATACTGATTCTAAAAAGACCACTACAGGATTCTTGATGATATTTATAGGGGAGCAGTCTATTGGTAGTCTAAGTTACATAATTAATTATATTACTCTATCAACCGTAGAAGCATAATACATAGCAACTACTGTAGTCTGTAAGGAAGCTTTATAGATGAAACAATTTTTATAGAATTAAGCTTGAAACAAGAAGGATATACTGCTCACTGTGATAGTCATAGTGTCATTCATCTCTCTAGGAATTTAACATATCATTCTAGATCCAAGTATATTAATGTAAGATATTACTAGATTTGTGATGTGCTTGAGATGAAAAAATTATACTATAATAGGTGCATATCAATGAGAATGGATAAGATATATCGATAAAGTCTTTACCTATGAAGAAGCTTGAAGCATATAGGCGAAGAGCGGACTTAGTATAGTCCACCATATGAGCTAAAGGGGGAGAATTGTTGGGTTCAACCCATAGATGGGCTTAGACTCGATAATAGGGGTATTGAGCCCAAATTTGATCAGTTTTTTTTTTTTTTTTTTAAAGAAGTGGGGTTGTGCATGGTGTGAGAGAGGAGCGAACAAAAAAGAACTACGTAGAAAAAAAAACACATAGGGAGAGGGAGAGAGAGAGAGTACGCTAAGGTTATGAGGTTTTTATTAGACGATGAAGTGGTTAAACTTTGCCAGTTTTGACCCAAATTTTATATGAAGAATCTTTATAATAAGCTTTACAATTCTAATGGTCTATGATTTATCCTCTCCGTTGTGCTTTAATAGAAATACCTATTTCGCGAAATGTAAACCTTTCTTTTGATGAAATTTATCTATGGTGATGATGATATATTATTGTTGAGCCAAGATGTATGTTCTTAATATTATTATGATTCTCTAGTTATTCTAGAGAAGATTTATTATCATTATTAGTGATAATAGAGAAATGGACTACGGTCTTATAATTTTTTCACATTAAATTTTTCATGTAAAAATTAGATATCTTACATTCGTTCTATTCAACTATAATAGTAACACATTCTTCATCGTATTAGTTATAGCATTACCAAGCGAAAGCAATCTTTGACTATCTATTGCAGTGTTGGGAAGACAAGAAATGAATAATTAATTTCAGATAGTAAGGGTTGACTAAGGTTGTCAACTCAAAAGCCTTTGGATGAAGCTTCTTCAAATAACAGATTTGCTATATCTCAAGTTGGAGTTGTACTCTCTTCTTGAACTTCCTTTTCTGAAAGAACAGATGGAAACAAGAAAATGATCCTCCCACCTGTAAAGCTCTCAGATCTACAAAGAGTAGTTGCCAAATTGAACACTCACTTTTTAACACAATTATGTCCTATTTATTATCCCCAAAAGGGGAGGCATTGAGCTAAATCTTGGGCACTCACCTTCCCATTTGGTAAAACATAATGAGACGACAGCATCCAATGCATACTGGGAATAATTAATTACCAGAGTAAAATAACAGCCCAGCGTTATGAAGACAAACTGATCCCGACAACTAAACACGCATATATTTTCCTACTGTCTTGCGAGCGATCATAACCTATCAACGTCTATCGATGATGTTTGACGGATCCCAATGGGTTTTCAAGATTAATTAGATGAAGAAAAAAAAAAAAAAAACATTACAAATAGTCTGACGGGTAACTCAACAATCTCATTTCGCATGTACTTTTGAATTTGATGGTTGCGATGGACACCGAAATGAGGCAGAGACAAACCCTTAACTTTCCGCAATTTGTATGGATTAAAAGTGCCATGTTCACCATTTGGCACCACATGCATCTATCTGATACTGGTGAAGTAGACAACTTCTACCTTCCGAATCCCTTTGTGTCCTGTGGATCGTAATTTGTAAGTACCTAATAAAGTTCCTTAAGTTTACTAATGTTTCGTTCCGTCATCTCTGGATCCTTTTTTTTTTTTTTTTGTGAGCGATGATGGTATATTTTTTTTTCCCATATTCATTATTTTCGCAACTCCACTAACAAATCCGGCTAACTCGTTTCTACATTTACCATCGTAGATTAAGATAGAGCAGAAATGGAACAAGAAGCCGAAGATGAGACTTCCGAGTGACTGAAGTTTAAATAAGCAAGAAAAAAGAGAGAGAGAGGTGTGGCAGACGGGAAAAATGCTTCTCCATGCCAAGCACGGCCGTGAAAGACTTGTGGGCCAAAAGGCGTTTAGGAAAAGCTCAAAAGCATGGCGTTTTTTTAATTTTTTGCCTTTCTTTCTTTCTTGACCTAAGCCAGAATGAGGAGTTACTACTACCGAAGCAAAAGCTGGAACACTAATGAGTTGAGGTGAAGGGGTTTGCTCGCCATGTGCTGACTCCTTGAATCATACATGCCAACACCTTTATGTAACACATTAATGCAGATCCACAGAGATTAATGATTCGACTAGACCAGCATGTGGATCTCCAATGCCACGTTTACATGATGAGGAAGTGAATTGGTGATCCGCATGTATGCATGCAGCTTAAGTTTAGATTGGTAAGCATGCATGACGAGTAACAGTCTGTAAGCATGTCGTAGAAGAAGTCAGTCATTGAAGTCGAGCAACTTCCGTCGCATGAATTATCCCGATTGGCAAAGATGAAGACCAATAAGTTTGGTGATATGGAGAGGTATAATTCTCAGCAACTGCTTCTTGGTTTACCTACAGGTTCCCTCGGCGGGGGAAGGAGAAGAGTTTGAATTCCTTGTTTAGAATCAGCAGATGAGTAGATTACCGAAAGCTAGTAAGAGGAAAAGAAACGAAGAAAGCAAGAAATGAACTTCCATTCATCAACTTTTCGCTTATGATTGTGGTCTTTGAAATCTAATCCTTGAGATAATTCTCGTACTTAATTCGAATCAAAAGAATACAATGACCAAAACCCACCGATCCATATGACATCAGACCTCAGAGAAGTCTACGGGAAAAAGGGAAGGTGTCGTCGTCTTGGTCGTGAGAACAAAGAAATCCCAAGATCTATCTGGGGAGGATCAAGCCACTCGAATCTTCTTGCTTCCCGGGCACGGGAGCGGCACGAAGACCGAGGCGAGATGACTCGGAACTTGGTGGTAGCCCTTCGGTGGTGGCCGGAGCTTCCTCTTGGCCGGCCGAGGCTTCCTCGGGGCTGGCGGGCATAATGTTGCTGGTCTTGGTTCCAGCTCTTCCGACTTGGGTGTGCTGCACTCCACCTCGTCACTGTTGTTGGACTTGGAGCCGGTGGTGTGAACCAGTGATAGCGATGGGAACTCGTGGACGTCGAGCTGTAACCCCATAGTTCGATGTCTAGAGAGAGAGAGATGGTGGTGCTAGAATCGAGTAAGGAGGAAGGGAAGAGGAGTTACGAGAAGGTGGCGGTAGTGGTGGTGGTATGCTGAGGACGATGAGAAGTGCAGGCGTGAAGTCACACGAGATGATGGTGATGATGAGGCTTCAGCAGAGACGTAAAAGAAGAGAAGAGAACCACATGGTGAGATGAGAGAGAGAGAGGAGAACGTAAAAAAGGCGAAAGGAGGAGTGGGAGTTACAAGAGGCAACTTCCAACATCTTAGCTTTGGGGTTTAGGGCTCCATTCTACTAATCATTCTTGTCTTTTTATTCTGCTAAGTGATGACCGTAGGCACTTACTTGGGTTGGATGGGAGTCCTCGTTCAAAGCTTATCACACACATTATCTAATATTATTGGTCCATTTTACTTTTTCTAATTTCGACAAATTGTTTTCTCTCACTAGCTTTTGCTTTCCATACGAGTCCTATGAGAGATGGTGTTTCATCATTCCTTTGGGAGGCTTAAATTTACTGCACAATTGTTTACTGAACAAAGGAGTAAAGGCTGCACAACTTTCTTCTGATAAAGTTTGGCAGACAAGACTGGTAGCCTTTGTTTATGAAGAATCCAGGAACAATTATTTTACTGTCACAAATTGCATTCTTAACACAATCATACTGTCCAGTGGAAAGAAAATAGATTCACCTCCGAATAACTCTCCCTCTCTCTCTCTCTCTCTCTCTCTCTCACACACACACTATTCCATAGTAACGGTGAAGAGAATAATGGCAAACACCAGAGGGAACACTCCCATGAAGATTCAAACAGGGAACTCCTCGTGCATGCATGGAAGAGTATTAGCCTTATCAACCACTGCCGGTGCAGAGCCCACCCATGACATGCGTTTGAAGCGCAAACAGTGAGCAGGTCTTGGAAGCTTTCAGCCGCTTGTCCACGGCTGCTGACAACTCACGAGAACACTATTACATCATACTTCTCTATGCTCTTCCTCACCTATTTTTATAAAATGATTGATTGATCTTATCATCTAGGATGCTATCACGACTCCACAAAGGGAATATATATTTGTAAACTCAATCAATCTCTTGGAGAAGGCAAAAGGATGATACTGAAAGGGCAGGGCACTGATATGACCTGCATTGCAGAATCTGAACCAACCCAAGAAACAATAAGGAACAAGAATGGATGGCCAGCAGCAATTCTGTGATCGACCATGTTCATGTTCGTAGGAACGGAATTGGGATGAATCATGTTAAAATGAAGGCACTACTAGGTCAACAACCCCCCCAATAAAAAAGACCTCAATCATAACAATGTCATATAGCAAGGTTGCAGTGATTGTGATCTAAAAGCCAGAAAACTTCTGTATGTTTGTTACTCTTAAGAATATGGTACACACACACGTTGGATAGCATTACACAATCACTGATGCTTGCTATATGACATTGTTATGATTGAGGTCTTTTCTTTTTTTGGGGGGGGGGGGGGGGGGGGGGGGGGGTTGTTGACCTAGTAGTGATTTCCACAAGCTTTGTTATTTCCACAAGCACAGCACTCTTCTCATGATGTGTCATGGCCATTGACAGCAACTTTGATAGGCGGCTCCAAGTTAGCAGAGTAGTTCTGGATAAAAACAAATTTATATGAATGCAAGAGGAAAAAAAATCAAGTGAGTTTTGATACCAAGTGTGCTGTATGAGTTTACAAAAGAAAAATGCATCATATTCAGAGTTCCCTCATTGTTCGGAAGTGCTTAAAAAACAAAACAATGTTTTGATCGGAAGTGCTTAAAAAAGCAATGCATGTAATCATGGTTTGCCTTACTGGTCCGTACCGATATACCGATCAATTGTCGATACGGTACATACCGACTTGTACTGAGCCATACCGAACGCATCAACACAAATAAATAGGGGCATACTGATGTACCATCTATACCAGTCCCCTATCAGGCTTGTACATACCGCCCGTACTGAGCGATACATCACAATACAGCGAATCTTGCATGTAAGCAACAAAAACACTCATTTGGCATCATATCATTCTTCAGCAGAAAAGTAATGGATCATAAGAACTTAAAATTCCAACTAATCAAACAGATTACACAGAAATAAAGATTGGTAGACGTAATCTTACTTCCTGACCAGCACAAAACAAATTCTATTTTTCTATGTTATTTTATCTCTCTTTGCTGGTGCTTAAACATAGCCGTAGTAGTTTGACAACCCATTCAAGCATGAATTTACACTAGTAGAAGAAGCAACATAAAAAATAGATATTTCATCTCATAACGTAAACTTGATCAAATACCAAGTGCATAAAAGCCTGTGTTGGTCCCAATGAAAAACGTTCCCCAACTATTAGTTAGACTGTTGATCAGTTCATCTAAAATGATGCATCAATACCAACAAAAAAAGCCCCCAGTGCAGTTAAACATAAAAATGATTGCTCAAACGGAATAAAGTAAAAAAGGCTCAAGATTAAAGAAATTAGCATCTTCTGACAGTCTACTTGTTAGCCCACACAAGTCCACATGCATTACATAAGGTCCTTGGTCGATCAGGCCCACGGTGCATTATTGGTGTGGACTTTGTGCTGATGCCACAGTGATGACATCTATGCAAATTCAAAGAAAACAATTATATGGTAAGTTAGACAATTTTCCAATAGCTTGTACATCATCAGTTATACATCAAATAATAGTCAGTGGAAACTAGCAGTCAGTAGTGATAATTATTATCTTAAATATTAATCCTTATATAGATCATAAAACAAAATACAATTATACAATCGACTGAAAATTTGAAATGATAAATATTTGATGTACAGAAATACAATAGCTTGCTGCCTATACCAAACATATTAAGTTAAAACATGCTTTACAAAGGAGTGATTGATGCTGGGAGTTCTCAAAAGCTCATGTGTTTGTGTTAAGTAATTTTCTTCACCTCCAAACTCAACTATGGTTTATTTGGATGCTAAGCGAGATTGTGCTAATTCATGATTTTAAACGTCCTTAAAATTTTAGATTATTTTATTAATTTGAATATTTTAATTAGAAAACCTAGCAAATATGTGTATTAGAGGCTTTCCAATCTCATTCCTTCTCCTTCCTTATCAACTTAGTTTATTCTTTTTACCAACTAATTTCTGACAACCGCATACCTTCTAAAATACCTCAAGTCCTAGGATTTGCAATTTTGAAAAATCTAGAGATGTCCAATTCAACCTGAAACAACAAAATAGAATCAAAGTTATAGACAATGAGCATTTAACTAGAAAAGGTTAAAATAAAAGATGCACGTTATTTTCAAAACCCACATAGATGCGGCTTGTCACGAACGGTCGTCGCTCAACCGCAACTCTTCGCTCAGCAAACCGTTCGTCGCTTTTGTTTGCTTGTACAGATGCTTGGCAACATGTTTTGCCTTGGTTTTATATGATTTTGCCTAAGAAATGCAAGCAGAAATAGTCTGTAAGGCTACAGAATGATCGCTCGTTGTGCGGAGCCAAAAAATGCCAAAATTGCCTAATTTTGGGTCGTTTTCGCGTGCTGCGACGACCTGGCCGAGCGAAGCAAAATGTCAGCCATCTCAGCCCTCTAGAACCCCACGGGTGGCACAAGGTTGGATGGGGCTTCGGGATAGTATTGGGCGTGAGCATTCATCGACTATTGAACTCGTCTTGTGTCCGATACCTTGGGAACCGTCGTTTGTGAACTTGCGACCATTCTTACAGCCCTCTAAAGTCCTGTTTCGCTCTCTTTCTCTCTTTTTCTGTTGCACTCAAGGTGTTCAGCGAATTGCTTGTAAGAGCTGCCCTCTTTGCGATACGTCGGGACTTGTCCGTCGCCTGTCTTCAAAACTAATCAACTTCTCTTTTGCAGGTCCTTCGGGACCCGCACGAGGTTGCAAGTGGGCTGACCCTTTGCGGGCAAATACGCTTCGGCGTTTCATGACTTAGGCAATCTCAGCTAAGTCCGAAACTTTAGACAAAGGTTGTTACGCGACTTAGGTAATTTCAGCTAAGTCTTCAAGTTTGCCGCTAGGGTGCCGCACAACTTAGGCAAATTCAGCTAAGGCCGTGACATTGTGGCATCAGAGCGAACAAGAAATTCGAGCAAGCAAGCGAAGAGGATTCGCAATCTCGCTATAGCGAAGCACCGTGGTGAATCGAGCAAGATGGGGCAAGCTGGACTTGTGCCCCAAGCAGCCGTAGGTGGACTGCAAGTGCAAACTCGCTCGCAAGCTGTTGGAGCTGCTCATAAGGAGCGCGACAGTGAACAAGATGAGCGTGAAGTTGGGTAGTCTCCACGAGCGGAGGAGCCGCAATCTGGTGCGCCAACTAGGAAAAGGAGCCACAAAGAGAGACTTGCAACGGTGGAAACCCCTCTCGATGTTCTTGAAGCGGGCTTGGAGGAACTCTACCAAGGGCAACAAAGACTCCTTGGAGTAGAGAGCTCGCAAGAAGAAGCTGAATCTCAGATAGACAGGGTTGAGTCCCTGGTCGACCGATTGACGGAGGACACTAAAGACTCGGTACAACATCTACACGAAATTGTGGCAAAACTTACGACGAAGGTGATGACGCTCACAAGAACTCTTAATGCAGGGGGAAACAACACCTGCACTGCGCCGCTACAAAGCTTCAGAGCACCCGAGCCACATTGCTACGAGGGTGCTAGAGATGCCAAGGAGCTCAAAAATTTTTTGTTCGACATGGAACAGTATTTTCATGCTACGAGACCCGATTCGGAGGAAACCAAAGTTTCCATAGCGACAATGTATCTGAACGGAGATGCAAAGCTTTGGTGGCGAACCAGTTAGGAAGAGATCCAACAAGGACGATGTCATGTAGATACATGGGAAGACTTGAAGCGAGAGTTGAGAACTCAGTTCTTGCCCGAGAACACAGAGTTTGTCGCAAGAAGGAAACTGAGACAACTCCACCAAAGTACATCCATCAGAGACAATGTGAAACAATTTTCGGCCTTAATGTTGGATATACAAGATATGTCCGAAAAGGACAAACTATTCAACTTCCTCGATGACTTAAAGCCATGGGCGCAAAAGAACTACATCAGAGGAATGTCACCGACATGGTCGGGGCAATTGCAGTCGCAGAAAGGTTGACTGACTTTGTTTCTTCAGAGGACGTGGGAAAGAAGAAACAATGCTCAGGAAATCGCCCAACAAAATTCTCCCGAACAAAGAAGTCCAAGGACGAACAAAAGAAGAAAAGCTTCCACAAGGGACCAAGCTCAAAAAGCAAAGCCCTGAAATCTGGCGGATACTTCTTGTGCGGAGGACCGCACATGGTGAGAGAGTGCCCACAGAAGCAAGCACTCAATGCTTTAAATGCATCTATCCACCCCCACAAATCGGACAAGGGTAAAGTTGTCGCCCTTAGTTCGAGTAGTTTTGAATCCAATAGCGACGATGAGGAGTCGCAAGGATCTCGAATGGGAGTGATGCACTTGTTGAATGCATTGCGGGGTCAAGTGGGAGAGAACACAAAGGCAAAACCATCAAAGGCAGTGAGCAGCAGTGATTTAAAAAGCGTCAGGCGCCAGGGTCTCAAAACGCCTGAGGCGCTAGGCGTTCGCCCAAGCGCTCGCCCAAGCGAAGCTAGGCGCTAAAATAAAAAAAAATATAATATAATTAATAAATATATAAAAATAAAAAATAATACGTTAAATAATTAATAAATATATAAAAGTATATACTCTTCGTCTGGGCGAAGAGCAGTATACTGTTATACTACTGCAGTAGGTGCAGATTGCTGCAGCTACTACTACTGCAGTATACTGCTGCAGCAGTAGCTACAGTAGGTGTGCATACTGCTGCAGCAGTAGCTCTGCAACGTACTACTGCAGGTTTGCTGCAGCGGTCTGCACACCTACGGTAGATGCAGTACTTGTGCAGACTGCTGCAGCTACTACTGCTGCAGCAGTAGCTCTGCAGCATACTGTTGCAGGTGTGCTGCAACGGTCTGCACACCTAGCTGCAGTACGTGTGCAGATTTCTGCAGCTACTACTGCTGCGGCAGTAGCTCTGCACACCTACAGCAGTACGTGTGCAGACTGCTGCAGCTACCACTGCTGCGGTAGTAGCTCTGCAGCATACTGCTACAGGTGTGCTGCAGTATATTGCTGCAGTAGTAGCTACAGTAGGGGCTCTCTATAGGGATAAAGAGAGAGGGAGGGGAGTACAGGGAGAGAGAGAGAGAGCGAGGGAAGGAAGAGGGACCATGGCTCCACAGTTATGGTGCTGGAAGGAAGAGTCACATCGACGCCATTGCCACCGTCGTTTCGGTTAGAATGTACCACGCCCCTCTCGGTTCCCCGCTTGCCTAGCTTTCAAAGTGCTCGAGCTATGGAGAGAGAGGAGCCAACGTCATCACGTCTCGTAGTCGTTGCAGCAGTGTTGTTCCTCCTCATCGCACCACCCGTCTCACCGCTCTCGGACGAAGGTTCATTTCCCCCCTCTTCCTCCTGATCCTCCTACTTGCCTGAACCTGACATCCATAACAGGGACAGTGCTCGTGCTCGAGCTATGGAGAGAGAGGAGTCATCATCGTCGCCTCTCGTAGTCGTTGCAGCAGTGTTGCTCCTGTTCCTCCTTGCCTGAACTCGGTGTTCCACGACAAGGACAGCGATACTGTCGCTTGATATAACTCGGGTGCTCGCCCGAAGCGCCCGGTGCCTAGGCTCGAGCGAGCGCTTAGGCGATCAAGCGCGCTGCCTGGAGATCAAGCGAGGCGCTCGGGCCTCGCCTGAGCGCTTAGGCGAGCGCCCGAGCGCCAATTTAAATCACTGGTGAGCAACGAGCTGATATATGTGGACATCAAGCTAAATGGTCAAACAACCCGGGCAATGGTGGACACGAGCGCTACCCACAATTTTACTGCCGATCATGAAGCAAAGCGACTTGGACTAATCTTGAAGAAAAACCCATCGCATGAAGGCTGTGAACTCGGAGGCCAAGCGAATCTCCGGACTAGCAAAAGGAGTCCCCATCAAGATCAAAACATAGAACGGAAGCACAAACATGATGGCGGTGTCATTGGACGACTTCCAAGTGATTCTCGAAATGGAGTTCATGCACGTAGCATAGTTAGTGCCAATGTCGTTCCTTAACTCTATATGTCTATTGGGAGGCGACGACCCTTGCGTGGTTCCTGTTTCTCGAGGAGGGATAGAGGATCCACAGCAAATATCGACTTTACAATTGAAGAAAGGGGTACAGAAAGATGAATCGACCTTTGTAGCAGCCATCAAGCTAGAAACACTTAACGGGGAGGCCACTCAAGAACCTACTATGATGGTGAAAATCTTGAAGGAGTTTTCGGACGTGATGTTGAGTGAGTTGCCGAAAACTCTATCACCACGTAGAGGTGTGGTTCATCACATAGAACTAGAGCCATAAGTTAAGCCTCCAACTAGACCACCATACCGCATGGCCCCTCCGGAGTTGGCAGAACTCAGAAAGCAGTTAGATGAACTGCTAAGCGGTGGTCTCATCCACAGTTCAAAAGCACCATTCGGAGCTCCAGTCATCTTCCAAAAGAAACAAGATGGAAGTCTTCGATTATGTGTCGATTATCGAGCCCTGAACAAAGTGACGGTTAAGAACAAATACCCCATCCCGCTCATCGCGGATTTGTTCGATCAACTGGGTAAGGCCAAGTACTTCTCTAAACTCGACCTCCGGTCGGGGTATTGGCAGGTGCATATTGCAGAAGGTGACGAGACGAAGACTACCTGTGTGACCAGGTATGGAGAATTTGAGTTCTTGGTGATGCCTTTCGGCTTAACCAATGTTGCAATCACATTTTGTACTCTAATGAACCAACTATTCAAGGAATATTTGGACAAGTTTGTGGTAGTCTATCTGGACGATATAGTCATTTATAGCCAAACACTTGAGAAGCATGTTGAACTCCTTCGGACAATCTTCAAAGTTCTTAGGGAGAACACTTTGTTTGTAAAGAGGGAGAAGTGTTACTTTACTCAGACGAAGATTTTATTCTTGGGGCATCAAATCAGCAATGGTTCTACCCGGATGGATAAATTGAAGGTGCAAGATGTGGCAGACTGACGAACACTAAAGAAGATGTTAGAGTTAAGATCCTTCCTTGGGTTCGTCAACTACTATCGGCGCTTCATTGCTGGATATTCGAAGCGCGCAGCTCCACTAACGGAGTTGCTCAAGAAGGAGCAGTCTTGGAGATGGTCAGACAAATGTGAAGCAGCATTCAAAGACCTAAAGACTGTCGTATTGGAGGAACCAGTAGTCAAATTACCATACTATGGGAAATCTTTTGAAGTCCATACAGATGCTTAATATTTCGCTATTGGGGGAGTACTTATGCAAGAGGGTCATCCAGTGGCCTACGAGAGTCGCAAGCTCAATGAGACCGAGCGACGATATTCAGTGCACGAGAAGGAGATGACAACGATGGTTCACTGTTTACGAGTCTGGCGATATTACCTTTTGGGAGCATCATTCGTGCTAAGGACGGACAATGTCGCATTGAGTTACTTCTAGACTCAAAAGAACCTCTCCCCGAAACAAGTACGATGGCAGGACTTCTTGGCTAGGTTCGACATGGTAATGGAGTACAAGCCCGGAAAGGCAAATGTCGTGGCCGATGGATTGAGTCGGAAAGTTGAATTGGTGAATGTTATACAGTTGGAAGGCAAAGGCCAAGCAAGTCAGTTGCACTCCAACTTTCTTTCCAAGATCAGGGATGGACTGTACAGCGATCCTCAAGCAGTAACCCTGATGCAACTCATCAAAGAAGGCAAGGCATGACGGTTTTGGGTCCAGGAGGGACTCATCTACACCAAAGGGAATAGAGTTTATGTTCCACGAGCGGACAATTTGAGGCGTGAACTCCTAAGGGAGTGTCACGATTCCCTCTGGGCGGGACATCCAGGTATTCATCGAACAATGGCTCTCGTGGAGAGAGTCTTCTATTGGCCGAAGATGGGGACAGATGTGGAGGATTATGTTTGTACATGCCTTACTTTCCAATAGGATAAGGTAGAGCAGCAAAAGCCGATGGGACTTTTGAAGTCGCTGCCCATACCAGAAAGGCCATGGGAGAGCATTTCATTGGACTTCATATCAAGCTTACCCGCATAAGGGGACTTAGATCGATACTCGTGGTTGTCGATCAATTTTTAAAGTATGCAATGTTCATTACTACACCCCTACATTGTTACGCGGAGGAGGTGGTCAAGCTGATGATGAAGAATGTGGTGAAGCATTGGGGAGTCCCACACAACATCATTAGTTATCGTGATTCTCGGTTCCTGGGACGATTCTGGACCGAGTTATTCAAGCTGCTGAGATTTAAGTTATACTTCTCCACAAGCCTCCACCCCCAAACGGATGGCCAGACTGAAAGAATTAACTCGCTCTTGGAGCAGTATCTCCGACACTACGTGAGTGCCAACCAACGAGATTGGGTAAAGCTGTTGGACATAGCTCAATTCTCCTACAACTTGCAACGGAGTTCTGCGTCCAACAAGAGCCCCTTCGAGATTATCACAGGACAACAACCATTAACTCCTCACACATTGGCTATTGGTTATACGGGGAGTAGTCCGTCAACATATTACTTTGCAAAGGAGTGGCATCGAAATGCAGATATTGCTCGGGCCTACTTGGAGAAGGCGGCCAAAAAGATGAAAAAGTGGGCAGACTTGGGAAGGCAACCACAGGAGTTTAAAGTTGATGACTTGGTGTTGGTGAAGCTCAAACCAGCATCACTCGAATTCTTTAGGCACAAAGTGCACAAAGGATTGGTATGCAAGTATGAAGGGTCTTCCCAATTATCAGCAGAGTAGGCAACGTCTCCTACAAGTTGCAACTGCCGGCATGGCTCAAAATTCATAATGTCTTCCATACAATCAACTTGAAAGTCTACCATTCAGATTCAGAAGATGCTTCACGAAATATTTCAACTCGTCTACCTCCAATTATAGCCTCCTACGAGAAGCAAGTTGAGACTATTCTAACGGATTGCAAGACTAAGCTACCTAACGGAGTAGAGCAAACTGAGTACTTGGTGAAGTGGCAAAAGCTTCCCCAAACAGAAGCCAGTTGGGAGCTAGAAGGCGTCCTACGACACGAAGAAGCTCGCGTCAAAGCCTACCAAAAAGCGTCGACAAGGGCGTCGACAGTTTAAGTGGGGGAAAATGTCACGAACGGTCGTCACTCAACTGCGACTCTTCGCTCAGCGAACCGTTCGTCACTTTTGTTTGCTTGTACAGATGTTTGACAATATTTTTGCCTTGGTTTTGTGTGATTTTGCCTAAGAAATGCGAGCAGAAACAATCTGTAAAGCTACAGAACGATCGCTCGCTCCGCGGAGCCAAAACTGCTCAGTTTTGGGTCGTTTTTGCGTGCTGCAACGACCTGATCGAGCGAAGCAAAATGTCAGCCATCTCAGCCCTCTGGAGCCCCCCGAGTGGCACAGGGCTGGATGAGGATTCGGGATAGTATCGAGCATGAGCATTCATCGACTGTTGAACTCATCTTGCGTCCGATACCTTGGGAACCGTCGTTTGTGGACTTGCGACCATTCTTACAGCCCTCTAAAGTCCTGTTTCGCTCTCTTTCTCTCTTTTTCTGTTGCACTCAAGGTGTTCGACGAATTGCTAGTAAAAGCTGCCCTCTTTGCTAGGCGTCGGGACTTGTCCGTCGCTCGTCTTTAAAACTAATCAACTTCTCTTTTGCAGGTCCTTCGGGATCCACACGAGGTTGCAAGTGGGCTGACCCTTTATGGGCAAATACGCTTCGGTGTTTTATGACTTAGACAATCCCAGCTAAGTCCGAAACTTTGGGCAAAGGTTGCTTCGTGACTTAGGCAATTTCAGCTAAGTCTTCAAGTTTGCTGCTAGGGTACCGCACGACTTAGGCAAATTCAGCTAAGTCCGTGATAGGCTGAGGCCTTATTGTTTGGAGAAACCCAAATTTTGGTTTGCATCAGGAGTGGCGACACCACTCGTAGCATCTTCAGTTTTTGTTTTGGAAGATGTAAATTGACCCCTATTCCGTTGCATCTTGTAGCAACGCAAAAAAGAACTAGAAACTGTCATTGAAAAGGACCAGGGAAGAAGGTTAAATAAAAAATAGGATTGACAGATAGCAAGATGCCTCACATCCAAGAATAACATGTGGGCAGAGTACTTGGTAGATGTCGGTGCTTTATGCCAGAACTTAACCTAGCGAGATAACACTGATGTGGAACACTCGAACAAATAATCATGAAAGACTAAGATAAGAAGTTATGCTTGTACCTTACATGTCAGGAGTACACAGATAGAAACAGCTATGTCATATAGATGGACTGACTGCTGAAGGTCTCTTCCCTTGGCTAGTTTAGGTAGCCTAAGGGCATGAGGCAGTGCAGCACGCATACAACTCCACCTAGAACTTTCAAATGAATGATTGTTTTACACCAACAGAAGTATAATTTGTATGCAAGAATTGTAGTGAAGATCCAATTGTATTAAAAAAATTAAAAATCAACAAACTGATGAAGATAGCTTACATATACCAAAAGGAACTATGATAATCAATGCTCTTGTTCAGTTGAAGTTGACTGGTCAAAAAGCAGCCTGAAGTGCAAATAGTCTGCTTGATCATTATTATTTAGGAAGCATCTTTTATCAACTGTCAATCACCCAATGCTATACAAAAACTAAGTCTAGCAAGCACCTACTGTTGGTATTCTAAATAAGAGATGGATGGAGAAGTTTTATGTGCATGAATCACCAGATCAATCAAAATTTCAACTTCCAATGGTTAAAACTTTATACAACTTCTGAGAAAATGACAAGTGATACTTGTTTAAACTTCCCATATGGTCCTGCTTTGTTGATTGTGTCTATGTACCAGCTGAGACAACAACTTAAATGCATAATGCCATGAGTATATATACTTATGATATTTGGTGTCTATGCTGATCATCAAGGCCTAAGCTGGTCATAATTAGCCTATAAAAATAATAAAACTGTCAAATCCATTTTCATTTAATGTGCATCTCTTCATGAATGCATAAAAGAATTTGCACTATGCCACCCAAGATGAAGTACCTAACGTCTGTCACATAAAACCATGGTTTCAAGTTTATGGCAACACAATTTACCTTATTGGCCATTTGATGATCTACATAGAAGTTTGTGATTTTTTTTCAGAGTTAAAAGACAAGGAGAAACTTCCTTGATTATTAAAAATGAATGATTTTGTATTTTTTTCCTATAATAACCATTGTTTAAGAAGCATAGGTATCTATAGGTCTACTAAGAAACACATTCGACTACTATGATTTGGTAAAATTCTGAGTACATGATTAGAAAAACCACAAATGAAACATGTAAAGCATATTTATAATATATGCACATATTTTTTTATAAATACAAATGAAATATTTGACACCTAGAAATTTTTATATGAACCAACAAAAAGGTAATACATAATTTGATAGTCATTCTTAGGTACAACACATGATATTCTAACTACAAGAATATACAAAGAAATTGCCAATATTAATGTAATTTTATATTTTCAATAAGAACAATTCCACTGTCTCTTAAAAATTTTCCAAATAAATCAAGATTTTCTTGTCAAAATGATAACATTTTCCCAGTTATAGATAAAAAAAAATATTCGAGACTACTTTTTAACTTCTAAGAGGTAAATCTTTTTCTGCTAACTCGTTGACTTCTAAATTCTATCCTGTTTCAAATATTTTGGCTAAGAGATAGACCTACACAAATATTAATACACTTGAAGAAAGTAATGAAAGCTTTTGTACACCATAGTCGTCAATTCTATTTGTCACCAAAAGTTCAAGGCATTTTTCATGCTGTTTATCTTTTTTCTGATTTTGAAAACACATATTCTCCTTTATTTTTTAAGGTTCGTTTGATCTTCTCAACTTAAACGTTATTTTTAATAATAGAAAATAAAAGAGATGTTTGGTAAAGGCAATATTAAAAATTAATTAGGTAAAATTTCCTAGAACAAGCCCCTGGTTATGACAAGAAAGAGTGGCAAGCATCTGATCCAATGTTTTCAAAAAGAGATTTGGTGCTTGCCTAGGCGCTCGGGCAAGGCGTTTCGATGAAGTGGTGCTCGGGTGCTCACCTGAGCCTAGGCGTCAAAAGCCTCAGGTGAGCGCCTGAGTGAAGTTGGGTATGTGTTTGAGCCTAGTTCGATTAAAGAAGCAAGTCGGTGCAATCAAACCAACCAATGTTACCATGCACAAAACACACAACCACCACCACCATACACCCCCCCGTGCCCGACCTAGTGAAACAAACTCGAACCAAAACACTACATCCACCACGGTTGCCACCATCCATAACTTGTCCACAATTTTGTTTAATGTCCCTGCTTTCGTTCGCATTTTCATCTGTCGTCATTGCCTTCGCCCACACTAGTTAGAAACCTCTATAGCATAGGTCTCCATTAGATGCACCTTCTTGTTCATGTTCTAAATCTGTTACAAGTTAGAACTTAGGAGGTACCGCTATCAATGCCTTCGTTTGCACTAGTTAGAAACCTCTATAACATAGGTCTCCATTAGATGCACCTTCTTGTTCATGTTCTAAACCTATTAGGAGTTAGAACTTAGGGGTTCTAAGTTCACCTAGGTAGGAATATCACATTGATATGAAAATGCTACTTAAAAGTTAGCACCCACCTCAAATTTCACCCCCTTTTGAAAATACTACTAGAATATAACAATAATATATTTTTTAAAATTTAATATATGAGAGCATCTTGCTTCGCTCGGGTGGGTGCTTAGGCAAGCGCCTAGTACCTCGGGTATTTTGGGACCTTAGGCGCCTAGCGTTTTTAAAAACACTACTGATCAATAACTCAATGGTCAGTCAAATAGGATGCCCCAAACAATATGATATCTGATTTCCACCCTCTCATCCTGGAAATCCTCTCCATCCTAAACGTCAACAAGAAGTCGAACCAAACTTTTTAGTTTTCACATCTATATTGTGACTTCCTCTCCCAATCGAAAGTTATATAATGAACATGTTCTGCATTTTGTGTTTTAGAATAAAACTACCAAAAAATGACTTTTTCAAGCAATTATATAAGTTCTTGTTTTAAAGCGTAGGAAGTGTAAAACCTATGTACGACACATGTTGCCTCATTCTAGGAAACCCTTCACACTTCAGCCCAATGATTTAAAAAGTACTAGGTGCCAAAAGGCGCTAAGGTCCCAAAATGCCTGAGACGCTCTAAAATATTGAAATATAAAAATATATATAATATAATAAATAAATATGATTACATAAATAAAATATAACATTAAATTAAAAAGATCTAATAATTTTAAATAACCAAAGATTAGCAATGTTAAAATCTATAGTATATTATCAATCTAGTAAATAAGGATTAATTAATACAGTAGTTAATAATCTACTGTTGATAATATATTATTTACTGTTAACAGTAGTTAGAGGGGAAAAAAAGAACTATTAATAGTAGCTGAAGGGGATATAAGTGTCACTAACAGTGGAAAGTGGGAAAGGAGAAGGTAGCGGTAACAAAGGAAGCTGTGGACGACACCAGCATCAGTTTAAGATAGTTGCGATAACGGAGGAAGTTGTAAGCGACAGTTAGCAACGATTGCGGTGGAAGCTACGAACAGTAGTAGCGGCAACAGCGAAAGCTCTAGAGGGCGTCCGTCAATGGCGAAGGAACCTATCGTCCTCTCCCACGACGGTGAAAGGAATTGCACATGGAGCAACAATGGAAGGAAGCTACGAGCTCTTGCTAGACTATCGGACTCGTCAGTCGACGATAGAGAAAGGCTTGGTCCGTTACGTTTGCGACGGAGGCAGCAGCAACAGAAAGTATTGATAGCAGAGGCAGTAGCAAAAAGCATCGGCGGCGGAGGCAGCAATAGTGCTATAGTTGACTCGGGGTCGCGCGGGCATGCAAGGGTGGCTTTTGCGGGTGAGAATTTGGTTAGTTGGTTCAATTGAACCAACTAGCCACTATTAAACTGAACCAGACTTAAATTGGTGCTCGCCCGAGGCGCTTGACGCTTGGGTTCAAGCAGGTGCCCAGGTGGCGCCTCATTGAATCACACCACCTGGTCCACCCACAAGGCGCTCGGGCCTCGCCTCACCTTGCGCCAATGCCTAGGCGAGTGCTCAGGTGCATATTTAAATCACTGCTTTGGTCTGAGAAAAAGTAATATTCAGCATATGAACTCCCAAAAAAAGAAATGCACAACAGTTTAAGAGAGAAGATATAAGTGGCTTCGGTGCTTTTTGTTTCACACTACTGGTAAAAAATGACAACGCAACTGTCAGCACATCCGACAAATTCACTGATAGTGATAAATCAGTATTTGGAAGTTTGTTACTTGATTAAGAAATAAATCATAAGCATATCAGTTATTAGTATATAACTTACAAAACATACTAAAACTACTAAAACTTTTGTCATGATTCCAGAAAAAGAGAAAAAGCATCTAGAGAATATATTGACAAAAAAAGTGGCATGCCTTAGGCTATTAAGAAGCACTTCAAGAACAAAAGAAGTAATGATTCAGATTATGCACCCTCCTACCTCAGTGTGACCTCCCTTGCAAACAGTATAATGTATTTTCTTCTTAAAATTCAACTCTTTCTGCTTCTCCGGGAACCGCATCAAAGATGCAACTCTATGGGGCACATTCAAGCGCTGTCACATAATAAAGCAACCTAATTCTTGGAAGACAGCAAATGAAGTTGAGCGAAAACAAGCTGAGATCTTGTAGTAATATACAAAACCCTGTTTTGCGTGGAAGATGTTGGAAAAGGATTCACGCCCGTCTGCATCTCACGGCCGCCCAGCAACAAAAGCACGTCTTGAATCTGCAAGAAAAGAAAACCTTTTCTCCGACGATTTTTTTTTCTCTGTAGATCTGAAAGAAGTGAATCAAGTACGAGTTAGTAGATGTGACCTTTTCAGGGGAAACGGAATCGAAAACAAAGACTCCGCCTTGGAAGAAGAGCGTCAGATGATTACCGCCCAGTTGGGACGCCATCAGACCTTGGGCATCACCCAGATGGCTCGGATCAGACGGCTGCTCCGTCTCCATTCCCTGGTTCTCCACGGCCCCAGCTCCAGCCCCATCCTCTTCCATGACATGGCCGCCGCTGCTGTGATCCGCGTCGTGGTACTGCTGCAACGCCTGCGCGTATTAACTCTCCGCTGTGGCCACCGGCTTTGGAGTCGCCGATCTGAGCCGGAAGAACAACGGCGGACAGGACGGTTTGTAAAGGTTGTGGCTCGAGAAACGGGAGGCGCCCGCCGGCTCCACCCACATCGGCAAGTGGGTTAGGGTTTCGGCTCAATCCTATGTCTCCCTCGCGCGTTCGAATCCTCCCCAGCCTTTATAAATTTCGGAGAAACAGACCAACAAATCAGCTCGAAGCGGAAGACAAATTCGAAAGAACCTGAAACGAAAAATGCGAGCGTTTCTTTGTGATCATTCGAGGAGTTGAAGAAATTGAGAAACAAACCGACCGCCATCAGAACGCCAATCGATCGGAAGAGGATCGAAGATAAGCCGTAAAATTGCCCCCGCAAATCTGTAGAACGAGCCTCTTATGTGCGCATGTTCGTTCACATAGATAGAATATTTTATGCGGTGGCATGATCCAAATTATCAGGATTTCAAATGCGTCGCGTTCATCCGTTCGTATCGTGACAATCTCAAAGATCCTGATATCAGTTTTCGGGGAATACGGAGGGTTTAATCAAACCACCCGCGTACAAACGAGTATGCGCGTTAGACCGATCCGGAGAGGGATGACATTGGAGCTTGCACGTGACAATTCACGTGAACGAACTCGACGACCCTCTTTTGCTGCATGGAGCTTTTTATCCAACCCCACAGCAAACCTGCATTAAGGTCTACCGGATGAGCCCAAATAAGACCGAATCGTAACCCAGAGAGACTATTTGGTTCGAAATTTTCCATTCGACTAATGACTCCCCCGCGTTATGGTCTAATGGTTGGGAGGATTTATCCAACTACTAAAGGGAATGAGAGGAGCGGTTGAGACGGGTAAATCGGTTACGGGTGGGATAGTAATACGTTAGGAATCGCCCACATATAATCAGCTAACTATACAAACGTACGTGAAGAATTGAACACACGACCCATTCTATTATGGATGATATGATCGTTGCACATCCAAAACATTTTGGTTACCAGTTTGTTTGTTTGTATAATTGTTTCACAACGTATTTTATCTTGTTTTTGTGTGTTATCTTGTTTTTGTAAACTATAACTAACTCCAGTTTGCAAAGCTACCGAGTAATCAATAGATAAAATTATATCAAAATGACTTAATTTTTGTGATTCACTATCTATTTTCTATAAGTTATGTGTGTGATGAAAAATATCAGTCATCTCAGCATCTTAGAATCTTTTGGGTCGCTTCAGGATGGATGAGGGTTTAGAGTAGTGTTGGGTATTAAATGAATTCACAAGTTTGCATGTAAAATCTATATGAACTTATCAACATGCCCAACACCTGGTGAGTATTTATTTATGGACACGCAAATATTCTTTTGCATTCTAATATTCTTTTCTCTCTTGCATAATAAAAATTTGCTAAATTACTTATAAAGCTACCATCCTTTGTGAGACATTGGGACTTATTTATCACTCTTTTTTTAAACTAATCAATTTACCTTTTTACAAGTCCTTTGAGACCTATATGAGGTTGCTTCTAGACTAACCATTTTGTGGATGGATAACACAAGAGTGTCTCACGTCTTAGGTAATTTTAGTTAAGTTCATGACAAGCGATACCAAAGCAAGCAAACAACAAAGATTCAAAGTCTCACTACAGCAAAATACCATGGTGAATCGAGTAAGATAGGGCAAGAGAAACCATTGTCCCAAGCAACAATAGGTGGGCTACAAGTACAAACTCATTATCAAACTATTAGGGCTACTCAAGAAGAGGGCAACAATGAGAATAGTGAGCAAAAAGTTGACTATTCTCTACAAGCGGATGAAGCTCAATCCGGAGTGTCAACTATGAAGCATAAGAATCATAAGGTGAGGCTTATGGTTATAGAAACTCATCTCGATGTCCTCGAAGAAAGTTTAGAAAAACTCTGCCAAGACGAAAGAAGGCTCCTTGGGGTAGGAGACTCGTAATAGGAGGTGAAATCTCAAATCGACAAAGTCAAGTCCTAAGTTAATTGATTAATAGAGGACACAAGAATTTATGCAGTACCTACAAGATGTCATGGTATCTCATGATGAGAATTACGTTGCTCATAAGAGCTCTTCGTGCAAGAGGGAACAACACATGTGTTGCTCTACCACAAACATGAGGACACCCAAGCCATATTGCTACAACGATGATAATAACACAAAGGAGCTTGAGAATGTTTTGTTTGACATGAAATAATACTTCCAAGCAACAATGCTTGATTATGAATAAACTAGAGTTTTGATAGTAATCAAGTATTTAAATGGGGACACAAAACTTTGGTGGGAAGAGATCCAACAAGGTTGGTGTTAAGTGAACATATGGGAGAACTTGACGCCGGAGTTGAGAACTCAGTTCCTACCTAAGAATACTGAGTTCATTGCATGAAGGAAGCTAAGATAACTCTACCAAATCACTTCCATTTGAGACCATATAAAATAATTCTCAACATTGATGTTGGACAAACAAGATAGGTTTAAGGAGAAGTTATTTAGCTCCTTAATGGCCTGAAGCCATGGGCACAATAGAAATTATAACGAAGTAATTTCTTAATGGTCTAAAAGGTTCACTGACTTTATTTTCTCGAATGATTCAAAAAAAGAAACAATTTTTTAGAAATCGCTCATTAAGCAATCCCGAGAGAAGGAGACTATGATTGAGCAAAAGAACAAAGTTCTCACAAGGGGCCAAGTTCAAAAGGCAAAGGCCCAAAGATCGATGAATACTTCTTGTGTAGATGATTGCATATGGTGAGGGAGAGCCTATAAAAATAGGCACTTAATGTGCCAATAGCATCAATCCACCCCTCATGATCGGACAAGGGCAATGTTATCACCCTTAGTTGAAGTAGTTTTAAATCTAGCAATAATGATGATGAGTCATAAGAACCCCAGATAGGAGCAATGCATTTGTTGAATGCATTACAAGGTCAATGAGAGAGCACGTGAAAGCAAAGTAACACAAAGCAGGGTTCAATAAACTGATGCATGTGGACATCTAGCTCAATGACTGAATAACATGTGTAATGGTGGACACATGTTATACTCATATTTCTACAAGGGTTATTTTAGGGATTTTTTAGTGCAATCTAGGTTAAAATTTGTCACACCCTCAAAATAACATCATAAAGATGTAAACCTATTATAGATAGAATATTTTTTAATCATCCATAATCTAAACTTAATATCTAAAGCATAAAATTTGAGGACACTAAAAGCATTTAATTCTCATTCACACTCTATAAAGCCTATGCAATTTATAATCATTTAACATATCACTTGATAACTCCATAAAACAACAATATATAAGCAAATCAATATCGAAATGCTTAACAATAAGCTCAAGAGTAAAGTAATATTTATAAATTCATTTGATATTTCATTCATATTAAAAAAACATATAGCAAAACATAAGCATGTCATTTGAAAATTATATCAAAGGAACAAAGGAGGTGAAGTTAGATCATTTCATTAGAATCATACTAAGCAATGGAGTAAGGAGCAACATATAAGCAAATCAATATCAAAATGCAAGACAATGAGCTCAAGGTAGAGTTATATTTGTCAATTCATTTCATTCATTGATAATAATGGAGCAAAAGAACATCATATGAGCATATCAATAACAAATGCAAATTATATCATAGTTTGGCAATTGATAAATGTAATGATTATTTATGAGACTATACTAAAAAAATACACATACAGCTTTATGTAATGAATTTTTGTAGAGGGTTCATATATGTCATGATTTTCTCAGCATACGAGCTAATTCGCATCGGGGCATGATAATACATGAGCTACCTATAATTTTATTACTAACCGTGAAGCAATGTGACTAGGGCTAAATTTAAAGAGCCCAAGTTAAATGAAGACTATGAACTCAGAAGCAAAACATGTCTCCAAGATAGAAAAGGGGGTCTTTATCAAAATCAAAACATGGAGGCAAAGAGCAAATATGATGGCATTAATGGTGCCAATGTTATTCCGTAACTCATTGTGCTTGATAGGCGATGAAGACCCCTATGTATGTCTAGTTTCTTGAGGAGGAACCGAGGAACCATAATAACTTATGGTATTATAATTGAAGAAAAGGGTATGTGTATTAACTTTCTTTACTGTAGTGAAGCTAGAGTCACTTGATAGAGAGATTGTTCAAGAACTAGCTATGGTGGTAAATATTTTGAATGAGTTCATAGATATTATGTTACTTGAGTTATCAAAAGAAACTATATCTCTACGTAGAGGTATGAATAATCATATTAAGTTAGAGCTACGAGTGAAGCCTTCAGTGAGATAACTATACCACATGACCCCACCTAAGTTGGCAGCTTAGGAAGTAGTTAGATGAATTGTTAATTAGTGATATCATCCGTAGTGCAAAAGCACTATTTAGAGCTCTAATTTTATTCTAGAAGAAATAAATAAGAGTCTTTATTTCATTGACTATTGGGCCCTAAATAAAGTGATGATGAATGAGAAGTACCATATCTCGCTCATCATGAACTAGTTCGACCAACTGGATTAGACAAATTACTTTCCAAAACTTGACCTTTAATCAAGGTAGTAATAGGTGTGAATAGTTGAAGGTGAAGCAAAGACTACCAATGTGATTAGGTTTGGAGCATACGAGTGCTTTATGATACTTTTCAAATTAACCAATTCTCTGACCACATTCTGTACTCTCATAATCTATTATTCAAAAAGTATCTAGATAAGTTTTGTGATCGTCTACTTAGATGATATCGCCATCTACAACCAAATGTTCAAAAAGCATGTCAGACACTTTTAAATAATCTTCAAGATTCTCGAAAAACACTTTATTCATTAGTGTTACTTTGCTTAGACGAAGATTTTATTTTTGGGCACCTAGTCAACAAAGGATCCATTCAGATGGACAAATAAATTGAAGGTAGTAGCTATGGTGGAGTCATAGATACCAAAGAACGTGTTGGAGTTGAGGTTCTTCTTTGGTTTTGTTAATTATTATCGATGTTTCATAAGAGATACTTTGCACTTCATGTATATAGCTCCACTAATGGAGTTGCTAAATAATGAGCAACCTTGGCGATAGTCAAAAAAATGTGAAGTGATATTCCAAGACCTAAAAGTTATTATGTTGGAAGAACCAATGCTTAAATTACCATATTACAAGAAGCCCCTTGAAGTCCATACAAATGTTTTGGACTTCGCTATTAGAGTGCTTATGTAGGAGAGTCACCCAATGACTTGCAAGAGCTACAAGTATAATAAGATCACTGAGCAACAATATTCGATACCCGAGAAGGAGATAATAGTTATGGTCCACTATTTATGAGTCTGACAATACTACCTTCTTGGAATGTGAATTGTGTTAAGGATGAATAATATCATGCTCAGTTACTTTTGAACTAAAAAAAACTCTTCCTACAACAAGCACAATGGTAGAATGTCGTGGTTGAGTTTGATATGATAATATAGTACAAGTCCATATGAGCAAACATTATAGTTGATGCCTTGAGCAGAAAAGTGGAGTTGATGAGTGCAATGCAACTTGAAAGCAAAGGCCAAGCAAGTCAATTACAATCCAATTTTCTTTCTAAGATTAGAGATGGACTATATAGTAATCTCATGTTGTAACCTTGATGTAATTGATTAAATAAGTCAAGGCACGATGATTTTGTTAGGAAACTATTAGAGCATCACATGCATAGTGGAAGAAACAAAATAAAAATTAGTTTCCCACGTGCATCAAGTCATCGTGCAAAGATTGGTGCACGAAAAACTATAAAACTAAAAATCACGATATTTGAGAGATTAATTACATAGGGAGATCTTTTATATCCTTGAAATTTCAGATCCAGATAAAGAGGATGAAGGAGGTCAAACATACTCCTCTTTAGTGGTAGACACACGATAGATCGTTGCAGCTATGCTCCTCCAATCGCAGCCCATAACTCATAACTCTTGTGCACCTTCTCGCAGTACCCATGAAATAATATCACATATCTTCTTTGTTGCCCTCTCGTAGTAGGGAAGGGCTGGTTGACTGAGAAGATGAGGGAGGGAAGAGAATAGGAGGGGGCAGCCAAAGGTGTAGTCTATCACGAATGTGCCACCCCTACCTCATATTTATAAAGAGCCACCCAAAAACCCTAATGGATCATGTCTTAGTGGGCATTAGATCTTCATCCAATTACCTACTAATCTTGGATTATTGGATCTCTATCCATTAATCTCAATTGGTCTCTAACTGGGCCTCATACAAGGAGCCCATTAATGTTGGGTCTCATCCAATGAGAACAGAGGCTAATTGGATAACTCATATCTAATCCTCAACTCACTGAAACTATTAGGATCAATTGGCACTAAGAGGGGGTGGGAGGGTGAATTAGTGTAAGTGTTGTAAACTTTGGTTTAAGAAAACTTTCGCTCAATGTAAAACTGAGATCAGAAGCGTTTCGTTCAAGTTGAGTAAGTGAGCTATTAAACTATTGAACGATGCTAAGTTACGATCTTGCTTAAAGAAAGCTCGAGTAAGAACATATAAATTCAAAAAGAAAAGTTAAGAGATGCTCACAATTTATAGTGGTCCAGCCATAACTTGGGCTACGTCACTTCCCTAGTCCTCTTCGTCGAGGCCTGCCAGTGTCCACTACTGATCTTCTTCAAGTGAAGACCAAACTCTTACACTTCTCACTCTCTCCTTTTCACAGGTTCAGGAAAGGAACCTTTACAAGTTTTTTCTCACTTTCTTAGACTCGATTTATAATTTGAAGCACTCAAGAGAAGCTCTTAAATTCTATAACTCTTTAATAGAATTTTATCCCACTTTTTTGTTCACCACCCTTGCTCCTCTAAGCAAGAAAACTTGAGTATTTATAGATCCCAATTGGCTTCAAAAATTTTGAGCCACAAATTCAAATTTTTTCGTAATTCTTGTGTACTGGTAGTATTACCGTCGGCACCAACAGTACTACCATCGAAAGCACCCTAAAAATAGAGTGGCAACGATACAACCACTAAACTGGATGGACAACCACTACCCACCAACGGTACTACCGCTGAGAATCCCTTAAAAGCTATTTTTTTAATTTTGCATACCCGACTCGTACCTCATATTGACCCTTTCCAAGTCAATGAAATGAGCTCAACCTAAGCTCAAATCAAACCCAAAATGGACCCGGTTGTCTCACATTGAGTTAATTTGGATTCCTTCCAAATCTAACTCAATTTGGACTCTAAACCAAACAGATGTTAACTACAATATATTAAGGCATATAAATATAATCAATTTGACTAACGTGTCAAGAGACTTTTCCAACTCTCGGCGATCTTCCTAGTAACCTCTGACGAACTCTCGGCAAGTCTCGGTCATCTTCTGGCAAACCCCCGTGGCATTCCCGATAAGCTCCCGATCACCTTTAGCGAGTTCCCTGGCAAACTCCCAGCATGCCCCCAATCACCCTCGATAAACTTTCGGCAAGCCCCCAATACATTCGGCGAGCTTCTGGCGAACTCCCGACAAGCCCTCGATACCTTCGGTAAGCTTCCAATGATCTTCCGACGAGTTCCCACTACATCTTCCGAATAATGGCCCGATGCCCAAACTCGACTCCAACCCAACATCTGATTGCATTGCATTGTCTAGTTAATCTTGCATCATTCATCTCTAACACACAGGTTAGATAATAAAACTCATCAATTGATTTCATCATCAAAATTCAAGATTCAATAGAAACATCTACCCTGTCAGAACTCCTTCTAACTCATCAATTAAGAGAGGGCAGCGAAGAAGATAGTAGATATTCTTCCACGAGTGTCGCGAGAAGGTGTGCAAGAGTTACGGGTTTTGGGGCTATGATTGGAGGAGCATCACTTCAACGATCAATTATCTGGATACCACTAGAGACATATAACCTCTTTCATCCTCTCCATATAGATTTGAAATTTTGGGGATATATGATCTCTCTAGGTAATTAATCTCTCAAGTATCGTAATTTTTTATTTTACGATTTTTCACGCATCAATTTTTGTATGATAACATGATAACTATGGGAAACCGATTTTGTTTTGTTCTTTCGCTGTGCATGTGATGCTCTTTCATGATCTCCCAACATTGGTATTAGAGTCAGGTTGCTCATGCAAAAGATTGGCTTTTAAAGTACGTGTAATGAGATTGAATCACGTAGAACTATTCCACATATTTTTGCAGCACTCGCGGGTAAACTGCTTATGTGTAGGGGGTGTCGCTCAAGACTAGGCCACCTACAATAGGCTACCTATAGGGACGACACCTACCCGAGGGCAAAGGGGGCCACCCGCGGGTAGGGGCAACCACCTACGTAGGGGCAACGACGACGACCAACTGGAAGGGGGCAGAAAGCGTTAGGGTTTTTCTTAGCAAAAGGATGATTTTTCCCTTCAAAATTTGAGAAATTCCTAGTTCTGTCATTCTGTCCAGAATTCTAAAAATACACTTAACAATTCTAGAAATTCCTAGTATATCTCGAATTCTAGAAAAATAATTAATTAAATAGTTTAATTAATTATTATTTATCTAGTAGTCATATATGACCAGTCTCTATTTATCAGATTATAATGATAACACATAGGTATTGGATACCGGGAGTGCTTATCATATATACAAATCGTTGTAGATTCTTACAAAACCTAAGAGACTAGCAAGAGACGAGATGAGCCTCAAGATGGGCAATAGAGCAAGAGTTGTTGTTGGTGAGGTCACCCTACATCTACTTGGTAGAGCTACCATTGCATTAGATGCATGATATTATGTTTCCTCTATTATCAAAAATATTATTTTCATTTCTTATTTGACAGTTAGTGGGTATAAATTAGTTTTTGAGAATAATAGTTATTTATTAATTTTGAATGATGAGATCATCACTAGAGGGACCTTGATTAGTGGCTTATATGTACTAGACATTTCTCCACACATCATGAATGTAAGTACGTCCAAGATGAAATGAGATGAGGTGAACAACATATATCTATGACATTGTAGGCTAGGTCATATCTATGAGGGAAGGATTCAAAAATTGCTAAAAGATGAATACTTAGATCTATTCGATGAGTCGTATGCAACTTGAGATCCTTACCTTCGTGGAAAGTTGACCAACTCTTCTTTTAGTGGAACTAAAGAGAGAGCCACTGAGTTATTGGAACTTATACATAGTGATGTATGTGGTCCCATATCGACTCAGGCTATAGGTGATTACTCGTACTTCATTACATTCACTAACGATTTCTTTAGATATGAACATGTGTACTTGATGAAGTATAAGTCTGAGGCCTTTGAGAAATTTAGGGAATATAAGAATAAAGTAGAGAACCAGATTGGAAAGAGTGTTAAGACTCTTCAATCGAATTGAGAAGGAGAGTACTTGAGTACTCAATGGTGTATCAAAAAGAATGAATCATACGTTGTTAGACATAGTGCATTCCGTGATGAGTTTCGTTGACTTACTCATCTCATTCTAGGGATATGCCCTAGAGACCACACCTTACCTTATGAATAGAGTTTCATGTTGATCGACAGTGTTTATACTATATGAGATATGGAAAAGAAAGAAACTTGATTTGAAGGTTGTTTAGATTTAGGGCTGCCCTGCCTGTGTTAAAAAGACATAACCCTGACAAGTTGGAATCAAGGATGGAACGGTGTAAATTTGTGGGGTACCCCAAGAAAACTTTGGGGTATTATTTCTATCATCTTGAGGACTAGAAAGTCTTTGTTGCTAAGAGGGTTGTGTTCCTTGAGAAAGAACACGTTCTTGGTGATGAGATTGATACGCATAAATTATTTTTATCTGCGTACCTTGCTGTAATTTTTTATGGTTAATCAGATCTGAAAAATACTTTTTCTTGCCATAAAAAGGTGCTGTAGAGAGCTATTTTAAGTCCTTTGATGTCAAAATTATTGGCACAAAGAAAGGGGAAAAGGGCAGCAACTATTGCTGCCCTACGACACTGCCAAAGGCTGCTTGCAGCCTTAGCCGAGATTAAGGATGTTGCTCTCGACCAGGCCAAAGGATGCAAGGCCAAGAGCAGCAAGCTCTCAACCATGGCAGCAGCCTCCCATGCAACCAAGAGTCCTGGCTGCATAGGCAACCCTAGCAGCTAGGGTTTCCTGGCCACTAGAGGTAACCCTACGGCTAAGGTTTCATAGCCGTAAGGGGTGTGTTGGTCGTCCATGGCAGATTGCAGCTAGGGAGAGAGCTGCAAAAGAGTTCCTTAGGGGCTACGATTTCCTAGCTTCCTAAGGTTCCCCTGTGGCCAAGGACTCATAGTCGTAGGATACTCTTAGTGGCTAGGGTTTCCTAGCTGCACAAGGAGTCCCAAGTTGCCATTTTAGGAACCCTATGGTAGGGTATCCTAAAAAATTTGAAAATAATTAATGAAATATTTTAATTAATTATTATATATCTAGTAATTCTACATGTGATGTGATGTATGATGTGGATGGATGATTATGAGCCATGTGATGTATGTACATGTGATTATTATTATTATGGCCTAAGAGCTAATAATTTTTCTTGTTTATTGTGGGCCTGTGTGCTTGTGATTATTTTGTAATTACACAAAGAGGTGCGGCAAGAGCATGGAGGCGACAACAGGACCCATGATGTCGTGACGGGAGATCATGATGTATGGTGATGCGATGATAATCCGTGTGGACCCATTGCAGCTATGCTCCTTTAATCACAGCCTAAAGCCCGCAACTCCTGTGCATCTTCTTGTAGCGAACGTGGAAGAAGATCATCTATCTTCTTCTCTATCCTCTTGCATTAGGGAGAGGATGATCGGCTGACAAGATGGGGAGGGAGAAGAATAGGAGGGGACAACTAAAGATACACCCTATCACTCTATTGGCCGCCCCTGTCTCCTATTTATAGAGAGCCACCAAAACCCTAATGGATCTTGCCTTAATGGGTATTAGATCTCTATCCAATTACCCTCACTTCTTGTATTATTATATCCCTATTCAATAATCTCAATTGACCTCTAATTGGGCCTCATGCAAGGGGTCCATCAATGTTAGGTCTCATCCAAATGATAATAGCTTTAATTGATTAACTTATATCAAATCCTCTATTCGCTGAAATATCTATTATATATATATAACCTTCTAAGCCCAATACTAATGAAAGCACCTTAACAGGATTAGGTCAACATCTATTGAGTCATATTTTCTATTGAGTCATGTTGGTCAGTCCAGTCAAGACAATTAGGTGTCTGTTTAATAGGAGTCCAAGTAGGAGTTGGATTCGGCTATGAGTCTCTATAAATGATAGTGTAACACTTTCTTTTGAATCAATGAAAGGACTTTTGATTTCAGCCTATTGGTTGAAACCCTATGAGGGCTGATCCCCTATAGAGATCAAGGAGGCTCAATTTCCTATAGTGATCGCTTATCTCTCTTCTTCTTAGATATAAATATAAGGGTTTCTATCATCTAGTATCATAGCAGCATTCCTTGGCACTTTCGCTACTACCGACATCATCTTCACTGCCACCCTTGCCATCTATAACAGTTGCCACCATCTGCAACCATCGCCACCCCTTGCCATCTACAACCACGACATCTGCAACTGCAGCCTTCGCTCCTGTCAACTGTGTTGCTACCATCTAATCATAAATTACAGTTGTCCCCTCTCCCCCCATTGCTGCCATCGCTGCTGCCCTCAACCTCAAGATCGTAGCCACCATCTCCAATCAACCTATTCGGCAGATTGGTGATCCATACATCGATAACATTGTTGTGGCCAAGTCTTACTACATTTACATTGCAAACGCATGCCCCTAACTCGACAACAGAAAAAAGAACTAAACATCACTGATCTATAATCCTACGTGATGGCTATGAATGATGCAATAGATACAAAGCTTGAAGCTTTTAAGGCCATCATGGAAGAAAGATTACAAGAACTCTTCAGTGAATTTAGAAGAAATCTATCGGATAGCCCCAACAAACCTCAACATTATGAAAGTTCCAACCTCAAATGGAGTTGATCTGAAAATATGATCAAGAGCAGGACATAAGATACCAATACATGAGGGTGGAGTTCCTTAAATGGGAAGATGGAGACCCAATCAACTAGATCTCACAGGCTGAAAATTTTTCATTTTCATAGGACCCCAGAGGAATCCAAGGTGGAGATAGCCTCTATTCAATTCGAAGGAGACACGATCCAGTGGTACGAACACACTCATGAAGTACTCTCGTGGGAGCAGTTTAAGAGAGGGCTCCTGATTCGCTTTGGACCATTGGAGTACGAGAACATGGATGGACAACTCACCAAAATCCATCAGACTTCCATCGTATAGGAGTACTAGAGCAAATTTGAGCGCCTATCGAACCAAACCCGAGATTGGCCTGAGAAACAACTGGTAGGGATATTCATCATTGCAGAGCTCAATTCAGAGATTTGGTGTAAAGTTAAAGCTCGTCAACCCCGTACCATAATGGCTGTCATATCCTTCACCTGCATGCATGAAGAAAGGCTTAACATGGATAACTAAAGGGCTAAAGGCATGAACAAACCAGCAGCAAGCATATATGCACAATCACATATATAAATATCATGTAGGATGATATATATATATATATATATATATATATATATATATATATATATATATATATATATATATATATATATATATATATAAGGTGTATAAGCAATCATATATGCACAACTCACCAAAATCGGAGTACGAGAACGTGGATGGACAACTCACCAAAATCCGTCAGACTTCCATCGTATAGGAGTACTGGAGCAAATTTGAGCGCCTATCAAACCAAACCCGAGATTGGCATGAGAAATAACTGGTAGGGACATTCATCATTGCAGAGCTCAATTCAGAGATTTGGTATAAAGTTAAAGCTCGTCAACCCTGTACCATGATGACTGTTATATCCTTCACCTGTATACACGAAGAAAGGCTTAACATGGACAACTAAAGGGCTAAAGGCATGAACAAACCAGCAGCAAGCTATATACACAATCACATATATAAATTATCATGTAGGACTATATATATATATATATATATATATATATATATATATAATCAATCATATATAATCAATCATATATGCACAATCATACAGATGATCATGAACCATCACATAATGTGATTAGGCCCGAGCGAGTGGGCCTAATCATTCACAATATGATTTATGTGTATATCGACGCATCTCCATGTCCTGTGATTTTGCATCTCGTCATCATCGGTTTCGCCAATGCCTCGGTGCATCTCCATGCGTCGCGATTGTCCGTCTCGACATCATGGGTCCCGGTGGCACCTCCACGTTCCCACCGCACCTCTTCATGTAATTACAATATAATTACAAGCACGCAAGCCCGATAATAAACCAGAAAAATCAAAGGCTCGTATGCCAAAATAATAATAATAATCATATATACATATATCACATCACATGGTTCACGATCATACATTTACGTCATACATCACATGTATAAATTATCATGTAGGACTACTAGATAAATAATAATTAATTAAACTATTTAATTAATTATTTTACTAGAATTTTGGGATATCCTACCATAGGGTGCCCCACATGGTAGGAAAAAGGACCCCTACACGGCTAGGATAAAGATCTAATACCCAATAAGGTAGGATCCATTCAGGTCAAAAGAGAGGACTCTCAATAAATAGGAGAGGAGCCAAAGAGTCATAGGCGACTCCTTTGGTTGCCTACCTCCTATTCTCCTCTCTCCCTTTCCTCCCTTGCCATCAGCCCTATTTGCTATGCAAGGATAATAAGAAGGGCAAGCCTATTCTAGTATTGTTATTGCCTTGTGGTACTATGAGCAAACCTCTTCTAGTATAATTGATGCCTTGTGGTACTATGTTGCACACAAAGGATATTCTTATTTTAGGAAACCAATTTTGTTTTATTCTTTTGTTACGCATGTGATGATCTCCAAGGTTTTCCAATAATTCATGCAGTAATGGGGGCGTGGAGTTTGATCATAATTATCATCAACCCACACCGAAAACCTGGGATTGCATAACCACTCTTCACATGGTATTCAACGATTACAACTAAACGACTTTACTTTGTAGGGAGTTTGTGCGACACTTAGGTGGCAATAAATGATTAGCTAGCTGGCTCTGTCATGTCAACCAAGTGGCTCCAATATGGAGTCTACATAGAGGTGGAGTCCACATGGAGGCCTAATGTAGTTGATATGTCCTCATGTGGAGTTGATGTGTGTTGACTTGGTGGCTCCAATGAGTTGGCCACATGGAGGCCATTAGTCGACCACCAAACCTATCCCTATCGACCATCGTGCCTTTGCCCCATTTGTCATCCCCTATGTCATAATAGTAAACTCCTCCACCAGACTTGTCAAGCGATGAAGGCACAATAGCCCTTATCAGACCTCATTGGACTAGTGACGGAGGTGCAACCTCTATAACCAGTAACGAAGGTAACGAGCGAGGGTCGACCACCCCCCTTCCTTCCTCACTTACGATTAACGATGAGAAGGGGTTGCAAGCAACTATAATAGTTGTATAGGTTGCACCTTCATCACTATGTCCAATAAGGTCTAGCGAGGGTCATTGTGCCTTCGTCGTTAGTTATAATAAGATTTGACGAAGTCAACTGCTCAAAAATAAAAGCAGGTGATAGATAGAGCGACGATGATCTAGTGAAGAAAATGACAAGTTCGATGAAAATAAGAATAAAATAATCTTTTCACATGATCAAGTGCATTTTGTGAGAATATTTTAAAGTTAAGATGCTCTAAAAAAATTCTTAAACTTCTAATTTTTTAAAAAAAATTTGGTTTTATATTGGCATTACTTAGGTATAGGGCCGGTCTTGACCCACACTTATCCTTGATAAAAGGTTTGTGTAAATTTACTCGTAGATGGAGATAGACAAAAAGTAAGTAGAATATGGAAAATAGTAACTCAAAATAGTCCATGTGTGTGGAATAAATCTGTTAAAAATGTTAAAATAGTACAAGCGTGTGTAGTAAATCTGTTAAAGATGGGATAGTGAAAGAACATAGCATTGGGTTAGCTCCGGTGTTGCGTGCGGAGCATCGCTCCAAGTCCGTCTTACCTAAGAGGATGCCACGTCGTATCTCTCGCTCTCTCTCTCCCTCGTAGTTCTTCATTTAGCGTACGATCTCTGGCTTTCGTTTCGATCGGAAGGATCTCCGTCTCCCAATTCCCTTGTGAGCTTTCACTGGCGGATCGAAGCATTCTTTTCTCCGCCGTCGGATTTCTTTTGGAGGAATTGGTTTAGGTTGGTGCTTTCGTTTCATCGGCAGTTCTTGGAATCCTTAGTAATGATTTCGTATTTTTTATTTGGATACCTTAGCTCAAGATTGGTTTTGTTCTCTTGGTTTTCGGTGAAAGCAAGCACCTTTTGGGGTTTTCTTTTCTGCTATTAATTTCTTTTTTTATGTTTTTGTGGGAGGAAGGGAGAGATCCCATTTTCGGCCTCTTCGGATTCTTTTCCTTTTTTCTTTCTTGATATTTTGCAAGATCTTAATCAGCGGGTAGAATGATGGGACTTACAAGATGATGCCTTTCCTAGCCTTGTGATCCGGGACTTGCAAGTTAGGGTTTTTCTTTTAGGTTTCTTTACTTCTTGAAACAGGTTGTTTTGGGATATTTTGTAAGACTGTGCATTAGATGGCAAGGCCAATGTGGATCAATAACAGAGAGAGTTATTGTCGTTGAGGATGATCATTTTAGATTCTCAAGTAAGTATGGGGAGCATAGAGGGGATAAATTAAAGCAGCATGTGAAATGCTGAGCTCGTGAGAAAAAATGTTCAAGCAGGATAATCTTGATTATTTGCATATTAGTTTATATATTTTGAGGTGGCATCTAGTTTTGATTCAAATTTTTAGACTTAGCTACCTTACCTTGCAAAAGCAGAGAATGCTAGGTAATGAAGTCCCTTTGGCATAAATAACGTGCTGATTATTATTGCTGAAATTACTATAGTGTAGCTTATTCAGTATGGTGCAGCAAATTGGAAACAAACAACTTAATATTTTTTCCTATTAGTGTCAAAGTTAAAGGTCCCTTTAGAGTAGATTCTCATAGTTCTGCTACCTTGCTGGGCAGTATTTTGGAGAAACATCTTCTTTTTTTTTTGTTTTTTTTTTTGCGGTCATTATTGTCCTGTGTAAATCATTGACAAGCAAAAAGTATTCTGAATTGGTTCAGCCTTTTAAGATGTATGAACTTGGATTTTCTTCTCAGTTATTCTAAACAAACCTGGCCTTTCGTTGGTAGTTATGAATGACTTGAATTGTCAATTGATTGTTACCTGTTAGGTTGATATCATCAAACATGTTCATCTACCGCAGAAAATATGGAAGTTAAGAAGAATGTGTCACTTACACCATCACATTATTGTCCATCTTAATGTCTTCACAAAATAGAGGATGATGCAAGGGTATATCCTCATGTTGAAAAGAAGTTCTGTAGTGGCTATCCTATTGATGACTTTATATTTACTAATGGTTCTGCTTGTCAATGTGTCTGACCTTCTTTCTAAACATTTCCACACATCATTGGTAAAAGTTTTTGGAAGATCATCCATGTCTGTTCTATTAAAAGCTACTAAAAGTTCTGTATTTTGCCTGAAATGAAAGTATATGGGCAGTATATTGAACACATATACTATTTAAATGATGGATATGGGAGAGGCTGCAGATCCAATGGTTCTGAGAGGTTTGAAGTGCTTGCATGGACTTTCAACCCAAACTGTCCCCTTGGTCTGAGTTGTAAAAAGAAAAGGGCAGCTTGGTATCCTTTGTCTGCAACATAGTGAAATTAAATGTTGGAGTAATTGCACTTATCCAGGATTCAATTTGGAAGAACAAAAGGCAGCATGGTATTCAATTTTGGTTTTAGCAAAGAAAACTTTAAAACCTATATATGCTCAAATTTTATGGAAAGCATGTACAAATCACATTGCATATCTGGATAAGGTTTCTATTTGGTTAACACTTGAAAAGGAGACACCTTGAGAATTATCCAATAACAATTAGATATCATGCAGGCATATCAGCTTTTCTAGATTAGCTAAGGAGATGGAGATTTTGGACTGTACATATTTAAGTCAAATTTCTGAACTCTGTTGTGATACCTGACCTGACTTAGTGGTTATATCTTTTAATTGTACTATGTCATCATAATGTGTCTCTGTGATGCACATGAGAGTACATGAATGACATTGGTTTTTGTGTTCTTTAGTCAACTTTAATTCCTCTCTTGTAAAGTGAATATGGATTGAGTCAGAGTTCTACAATGAAGAACTTATTTATGGTAGAACTGTAAGTTGGTATTTATTTTAACCTCTTGTCTTTTGAAGAGAATATATAAGGAGTCAAAGTTGTACATTAAAGAACCTAATCATAGTTATCAGCTTATGGAGGTGAGGAAACTGAAAGTTTATAATCTCTGTATCTTATTAGACTTTGTAATTTAGATTTATGAACTGAGGAGCCTGGATTATAATCTCTGTGCCTTGTTAAATTTTGTAATTGTAAGCTTGAATAGCTTGCTTTATGACATTTAAAGATGTCACCAAAAGTGCATTCTAACTGCAATTATAGACGTTTCTTCATAAACTATGGCATCAATTTGCTTTCATTTAGATGAGGCAATTGATCACCAGCAATGATTTATTGTTAAGATACTGACAGATCATATACCTTTGTAAGTGTTTCATACTTCAAAGTTATACTTTTCTCAGTTATCAACTGTGATATTGTGTTGCTGCCTTTTGGTTGCACATTTTTATCATGATATTCTAACTGCTACCATTTACTCATTCACAATAGCCAATACTATCCTATCCATCTGATTAATGAACTGATGCTGAACCATTTCTGCTGATTGGGTGCAGCACTATTCTGGAGATCTGGTCATAATCTGTGTAATCATTCAACTGTACCCAAGCAAACAACAACCTGATTGACAGCTTCTATTCATGGTCCCTTATGACAATGGTTAGCATAAATTTAAAAACTATAAGTTGAAGATTCCATCAGCATTCACTTGGCATAGCTGCCGATTAGTTTTTCCAGTGTCACATATGTGTTATTGACATTTTGCAGGCAACCAATGAGAATTTTCCACCAAATGTTATCAAGCAACTTGCTAAGGAACTGAAGAATTTAGATGAAACACCTCCAGAAGGCAGTAAAGTGGCCGTGAATGATGATGATTTCTCTACTATATTTGCTGATGTTGAGGGTCCTGGTATGTGACCGAGTAGAAAACATCTTTCTGTATTCTTTTATAATGGATATCAAGAGTTGACAAGTTTGTACTACATGAATCCTCCAGCTGGAACTCCATATGAGAGAATGGTATATTTCAGGTGAAGCTTTTCTTGTCTCATGACTTTCCCCAGTCTCCACCAAAAGGTGTTCTACTACTGTATGCTAATATTCTCTACTCTTGCCATTATTTCTAATATGCGAAGAATCATGTCTTTGCAGGCTACTTCTTGACCAAAATATTTCATCCGAACATTGCGACAAATGGTGAAATTTATGTTAACACTCTTAAAAAGGACTGGAACCAAGCCTTGGATTAAGATATGTGTTGCTTGTAAGCTCACTTGTTACTGATCCTCCTTCATGTCCTGTTAGTTGCAATTGTTACGCCACCTGGTTTGTTCATGAAAGAGCTGGTCATCAAGTCATTATTGTTGAAATCATGTTGCACATTAATATGTACTTCCAGTTTAATCTTTTTCGTTTATGTTTATCTTGATTGGCTATGTTGGTTTTACCATAAATGTCCTTGAAATCGTATTATGTTTGAAGCTCAAATTGTTTTTTTGTTTGGTTACTTAAATCAAAGGATCCCGTTAGTGATAACTAAGTTGTCTTCATGTTGTTTATGTACATTATGTGGTCCATAATGCTGCTTCCAACAGGTAGTCAGATGCCCGCTCATAGTACCATTCCCCGAATGTGCACTAAATGAACAGGCCGGTAAGATGTTGCTTGAAAACTATGAGGAGTATGCCAGGCATGCAAGGTCAGTTGCCTCTCTGTCATCCTTGCACTCGCTACTAGAGAGCAAATGATACAAAAACTATAGCAGGTTGCATGAGGCATGAATCAAATATCAAAGTTTGCCTATTCACTTTTGGCTTGTCTTTTTATCAATTTTATGGTTGGAAAATCTCATGGATTGCAGGTTGTATACCGGAATACATGCTGGTAAACCTAAATCGAAATTTACGACTGCACCGATTTGTGAGTCAATGACAGCTATGAATGTGGATCAGAGAAACACAGAATCTAGTCTCCGACCCCATCATATAGGACAATTTCTCAAGATCAGATTGCTGCTGGGGTTGTCCCCTTGGGAGAGCCTGTTGTTGGAGCATCAGCAACTCACAGGAAGGACGGACTTGCTGTGAAAGCTCAGGTGGATAAGAAGAAGATGGATGCGAGGGCGAAGAGCTTGAAGAGACTATAGATTTATTGGATCAGGATACAGGAAAAGGCAACTATTTAGGTCATCAACAAGGTGTGCTAGGAAGGGGAATAATCTCTTAATGATAGCATCCAAAATGGGAGAGAGAAGGAAACTGGAGAAATTGTATGACTTAAATCTCATTCTCTATGCACACTGTATTCTGTAACCATCTCTGATCTGATGGCGGAGAAGTTGGTCCTGTGTTTTATGTATGTGCTGTTTTGTTCTTCTTGAGCAACTGCATCATGTTAGAATCTCTCCTTCAACTAATGCTGCTTCTTCATATGCCCTAATTCCGAGACCATCTGCTTTTATCTGCACATCTACAGCATTCAACAATCACAACCAGGGTGCGTTAATGGAACAACTCAAACCAATATTTTTCATGTCCTTATTTACATGGTGTTCTGGTTCTTAAACAGATTGAGAGAGCCTTCCTATCCAGACTGATTGGGGAGGCATTTGACATAAGACATGAGGAGAGCAGAGACAGTATGGAACGATGACATGGTCCAAATGTAAGAGGGGGAGAGGAAGATTGAGGACTGTGAGGCCAAAGTTCATGGTACTACTGCTTAGCATACCAATAGGAAGAGAGAAGTTGGCAGGGAATCACAGAGCAATACGTTGAACCTGCGTCTCAAATCATCCATGGACCATTCTTTTGCATGCTTGGGAGTAGATATGAGGAAGTTGGAGCCAGCAACCCTATACACGCTGTCACGCGACATTAGAGTACTGAAGGAAATAATTGTTGGTTGAGCAAATTGAGTAGCAGCTCTGCTGTCACTGTAGCTGCAAGGATACCTCTTTTATTTGCTCTAAGCTCACCACAAGGAATGGTTCTTTTGATCCGTGTGTTCATCGATCGTACACATGCATGCATCTCCCTCTCTCCTTAAACCATCGTCGGAGTAATGAACAGAGTCGTATTAGTAGTGGCAGTAGTAATGGCATCCAGCGAAGGATCTAAGCTGAGATTTATGTCGTGGAGGTGCGAAAAGGTCAGGCGCCCACGTGGAGCGCTACAGGATCACTTCTTCCGCGAGCCACTACCTCTGGCAGACGTGGCGCGAGGTTGTGGCGGCTCCGCGTCTCCGTCACCCCCCATCTCGCGGTGACGTCATCCCGCGAACTAGTGGCTGTGTGCGGCGTTCCTCGGCGTATCAAATGACTATTTTGCCCTCAAATTTCGTCGTGCAAATCATTGAAGGCGATCACGCCAAAACGAAACGAAAGAAGCCAACAAATCATTGAAGGCGTACGGCCACGGGGACCCTTTCTTCCGGAAGACATCTGAAGCCAACAAATTGTTGTCGTGGACAATAATACCTCACCGGGTCCTACGACGGGTGCGGCTGGGGGCCATCGGATTGTATATTGATCACCGCTAAAAAAAAGGCACTTCCCCCCAACCCCCCCATCTTGACGTACGTGATCGCTTTATCTGCCACGACAACAATTTGTTGCGTGTTATAGTCCAATGAGGGTATTTTGTTCAATGTCCAAAAAAAAAAAAAAAACTGACAAAGCAAACAAAACAAGAGAATGATTTTAATTAAACTAATTAAGGAATTAGTGGAATATGGGAAAGATAAAAAAAAAAAAAAGCCGACCATATGCGGTAAAGTGAAATAGTTCGACGGAAACGAGGTAATGTGGATAGGAATGGCTCAACGTCCATCATGTGGCCAACCAACCTCCATCCGTTTCGTGGCCCCACTCTCTCTCGCTATATATATATATATATATACCTGCAGTTGTACGAGGAACACTACCAACTTCGAGAAGCCATCTTTTCGGAGGAGTTATCTCGACCACCGTAAAGAACGCCGCTCTCCCCTGCAAAAGGATCACGCCTTTCATCGACGCCAACAGGAGATTTGGAGATGAAGCAGTGCCCGGCCTGCGAGCTCTGCGACGGCGAGGCGGCGGTCTTCTGCGGGCCGGACGCGGCCTTCCTCTGCTGGGCCTGTGACGCGTCCGTCCACGGCGCCAACTTCCTCGCGGCACGCCACGTCCGCCAGGTCGCCTGCAACGCGTGCCGCTCTCTCGACACTGCCCGAAGCATCTCCGGCTCCGCCCCGCGGCGGGTCAGCCCACTCTGCGCTACCTGCGATCCCCACCCCTTCCCTTCCCCCCCCTCCCACTCTGCTGTCTCCTCGTCCTCAAGTTCTTGCCTCTCCACCTCGGAGTCCAGGGCGGCACCTCGGGCGGAGAAGCGTCGGGCTGCCGCGAAATGGAGGGGCAGGGAGGTGGACGAGAGGGTGGAGGAGGTCCTTCTCTGCTGGAGCCGGAGGATGGGGCTGCGCAGCGGACGGGCGTGCGTGGAAGTGGCGGCGCGCGTGATTTGTGCGTGCGAGGAGGCGACCGCGGCCCTATCACTACGGGTGGCACTCGCGGCCGCTTTCTGGTTCGCCATCAAACTCTGCAAGGACGAGGCGTCGTCGACGGAGAGGGGCGCAGATGCTGCGCTCCGTCGGCTGGAAGCGTGCTCCGGCGTACCCGCGAGGCTCATCCTCGCCGCCGAGTCACGGATCACCCGGGTAGCCGAGGAGGGTTGGGCCGAGTGCTCGTAGCCGAATCATACTTAACTTTTTTTTATTTTACTTCTTTATATCCCAACCATTTTTTTATAAAAAAAAATTAAAGCTGAGAAAACATACTGTTCCTGCAGAGAATTGTAGTGATTACTTACTTTAAATCTTTGTTATTAAGTTTTAAATAAGAAAAATTTGTAATTTGTTTGAGTTGCATTTAAGTCCTCACGTAATGCGAGTGATTATGGATTATCGTCCCATCGACTAAGCAGAAGTCGAGAAATCATCGACAACAAAGTTTGGTGCCTTTCTGATATTTTGACTGTGGTCACAAGAAGCTTAAATCTGACCCAATCACAAAAATGCAACTGCAATGCTGCCTAAAGATTCTACATTTGTTTCAATATCCCTGAGAAGCCTTGAATGGATTTTAATTCTTATTATTGATGGTGGAAGATGGTACAGTTGAATTAGGCAAAAAGAGATTATTGATTAACTTCAGAGTGGTTGTTTGTTCAACTGCAGGAATCCAAGATACCTTCAACTCGAGTTTGAGATTCTCAGCGAAGTGTCTGCACTTGATTGAAGATTTTTATGCTTGGCTTTAAGCTAATAATGCAATGAACATGAAACCTATTTCACTATAAATGTAGGACAAGTAAATTTAAATTTGATTTAGGATACTCTTCAACAGGCGAAAGCAAAACTTGCAATATGTCTAGTTGAATCTGTTCCATGACTGTCTAGTTCTCATGTCTTTGTCTTTTAGATTTGACCCGTGCATGTGAAGTAAGAGACTACACGATCCACCAAAGTAAACCATTGGATTCAAAGCTGGTACATCTGAATCTAACAAGATCTTTCAAAAAGAAACAAGGCAATAATTCCAAGTTTGTCCCTTTTTCTGATATTGTAGAATGTCCATCACCTACAATTTTTTCTGAACAGCTAATGCATTATGTGCAAAATATGAACTATCTGACATAGAAACGATGAGAACAATAAAATTGTCACCCCAATTGCGACAGCATGCTGATACTCCTTTAGCTCCAATGAATTGCTCACAAGTTTGTCAAGAGCTCCACCAGATGGCTGAATTGTGGAGTTTGCGATATAATTACGATGCTAGGATCTTTACTTGGTTGACAGACAGGAATGCATATTTCCGTATCCTGGAACAAACTCTGGGAGACCAAACCAGTGAGCTTCTTCCCTGATAACCACCCTGGTTTGACAAAATTTATGACAGTCCAGCTTGAGGAAGTATATCAGCTTAAGTAAGTATATCGTAAATCCTTATTTCTCTGATTTCCTTCTTAAGGGATTGCTCTTTCCTTTGAACTTGTCTCCTAGTTACCATCCAGTCCATGATGCACTGCCTGAGATGAACTTTGGTCTGATATCAGAGGCCTGTATAAAAGAATGCAATTTGGATGACTGCTTTGACCATGGTGCTTCTGAATCTCACAGAGTAGCAGATAATGTCAAAACTGCACTGGGTTAACCAAATGGTACCAAGTGCAAAGATATGGAACACCTACTTTTTGACATGGATGTTCTCGATGCTACAATAGAACCTGATCTTCACCCAAAAGTTGACCCTTTTTTGCATTAAATTATTAAAATTATAAAGCAAGACACCATTGACTAACCGTAATAGTCTTCCATGGAGCGAAGAGAAGATCCAAAGCCCGCAACTATGGATTTCCTGGCTGCCAACAGAAATAAAAATAAATCAAACTTATTAAAGATGAACTCTAAGAGGTTAAAGCAAAGACAAATGGAAGAAAGCACAAAAAAGAATGTACCAAGAAGCACGGTTATCCTCTTCGTCTGAAAGAGCAAAAGAATGTAACTAGTAGTGCAGTTATCCTCTTCATCTGAAAGAGGAGGGTGTGGCATTGGCTTCAGCGAAGAAGATGATGGGAATGAAGCTTCCAGCTTCGGCTGCCTCTTTTACAACAAGTTTGGTAAAAAAAGATAATAACAAGTTGTTGCTGTCCACTTAGGTTAGGGTTTTCTGTAACTTATTAATCATTTTTATTTATTAAGCAAGCCTAAGAAAGGAATCACTATAGGAGATAATAATACAGAGCAAGCGAAATAGATTTAATAAAACAAAGTTTAAACTAGATGCATGTTTAACCATATGGAGAATATCCGATGGAAGAGGTGCAAACTGCTACAGGGACAAAAAAAGGACAAAAGATCATTTCATAATAGTTGAATAGATTAACAAAATTTGCTGCCCAACATCAAAATCACCATGAAAATAGAAAAAGAAGACGACCAAAGAGAAGTGAACTACAGGGCACAGTGTACCATACAATAGCAGCTACCTCCACCCTACTCAAGGGACTCAGAAATTGTCTTCCCATTGCTCCCAACAATCTCCACCTTTTCAAGGCTCAGATTGATATTGAAAGAGCTTGTAGTTTCACAATTTGAAAAGATTCTTGCAAATAAATTACTTGTCATGAGCAGGGGAAGGTCTAATGCAGACACTACACCAAAGAATTGTAATTGTGTAGACAACTCAAACAATTGCATAATTAGAGAATAACTGCATCAATTTGTCAAGGCCTTCAGGCAAAAATTTCCTGGCAAACAAATAACATGGTCTCTTCGATCCATTCCACACACAAGGTGTCAGCATCTCCACTTTCTGCAACAGTTATGGAACCATTACTAATATCGACTTCAATGTTTAAGGCAAAACATGGACAGCATACTGAAAATATGTATTTCATGCTAACAATTAATAACTACTACTATTAATATTTGTACCGGACATATGTATATATATTAGACAAATCAGTTTATCACACAAATAACATGAACTTTTTTAGGTATGTGAAAGAAGAATATCTTTACTTGTCTATTAGAAATCATATGCTTAAAGAAAGATGACCTGCAAATGTAAACGACTCCAACTAATTTAAGAGGTAGTTGCAGTTGTTCAATCTATTGAAAAGAGATTTGCTTATTGCTTAGCAAATTTCAGGTGCCTTATATATTCGTTGTACTCCCTGATCCACTGGAACAAAGAAGGTAGCTTTATTGATATAGCAAGTTGCTAGTCTGCTGCAACTCAGATAATCTAGCACTCAGCCACACATCAAAACTATGAATTAAATTTACAAATGTCCCATTTGGTATGGACCAAAATTTATTAGTCTAATGGTCAACTAGTATATGAGACTGAGCAATTTTGTATAGTCTGATTAAAAAGAATGCTTACTACCTGATAAGCTTTTTGTTCTAGCTACCTCTCTATTTTTATTCTTTTATCTTCTTTTCTCTCTTCTTTCAACAGATTCACTCTCTTCTTTTTTTCCTCCCTGTTTGTGTTGGCATAGCCTCCTCCTATGAAAGTGTCACCACAGCCTCCTCTTTATACGCATTACCACCTCCTGTTACCAATACATGTCGCCACCTTCTCTCATCTGCATGCCACATCCTCCCCGTACCAGTATGTACGGCTGCCACCTTCTTGTTCCAGTTTCCATTGCTGTTGTCTCATCCTTTGCTTTTGCCTCCTCTCCTTTGTCTTTTTCTCTCCAGTCCAAATGGTACCAACTGGTATTGAACCCATACTGACATTTAGTATGCCTACCGATCTCGGTACAATACTGTTCGACAGTTGACCAGTATAGGTACTGGACCAAAATTGTATTCCCTATGCTAAATCATGTGGGACGAAAAATATAAATGCATCCACTGTAGGTATATGTTTTAAGTACCATTCTTCTGAGCTTTCTAAACTGATTTGCATGAAACAATATAAAAAAGTTCCATTCACCAATTATGAGAGAGGTTACTGAGAATCTACATCTTTTCCATTCTGTAATAAAGGATTAACCCAATTAGTAAGTGCACTGAGTTTGTACTTCAGAAAATTGACATGATTGATTGAACTTGACCCAATTAATAAAAAGGTTTAATGTGTTAAACATGCCATTTTTAGATAATCATGTTAATTATATCATTTTTATATACAATAAACATATCAAATAATGTCATCTGCATCGATTATATTATACATGTCGAGTTTCGGCAAGCCAAATCTTGTTGATATGGGGTTCACTGTGCAATCCTCATTATGCTTCTAACTATTTTCTTAATTAAATGGCCTAGTTGGTTTGGTTGAGTTGCACATGTATTGGGTGGGGTGGTTTGTATTTAACTTTTTGACATTCTAACTATCCTCTATTTAACACGTTAAGTTGGTTGGGTTGAGTTACACATGTATTAGGTGGGTTGGGTTTGTATTTAACTTTGACATGATTATCACATGGGTTTGGGATTGTGAGTTTGTTATAGTCTATGCAGATCAACCCAACATGACATATTGACACCCCTAGGTTAGTACACACATGCATCTGACCGACATGACTTATTACAATGTCCTATGCGTTTGCCAGCATCTTGTCCCTGACACACTACAGCTACGGCAGAGTTCTAAGTTACATTTGTATCACACTAACCTGTGAACATAAACATATAGTCACCTCTGGTAATTAAATTCTAAAACTTTGTTGTCGAAATGAAAAGACTGAGCTACATTTCCTTAACCCCAGTGTACATATTTTTAAGATTAAAATGATAGTTGCAGGGAGTAATGACAAGAATACTATGAAATAAAAGGAAGATGCATGTAGAAAGATTTTAGTGTATGACCTTCTCATCACTTGTGACGTGGTAACTCTCGTCAATAGACTGCCAAGAATAGTATCAACAAAAGCACATTTAGAAGCTTCATGACAAGAGTAAACATGTTATTTCAGAAAAGAGGAGGCATACAGTTATATTCTTCAGAAGTTCATATGTCACTTCCTCAGCTCGGTATGATTTTGGATGCCATTTTCCTTCAGACCAATCCACATGTGTCACCGACCAGTTTGCAATGCCATGAGGGTCAATCTTCTGAGGGTTGCAGATATATTAGTCTTTGGAAACCAGCAACTAAATTACCAGATAACATGTAACTTAGCAGGCTAATAATACAAGTGGTCTCATTTGCTCACAGTGAAGAGAGTCGGCAGATAGTGTTCATCAGCGTAACAATTACGTCCATCAAAACCTGGCTGTCATGGTCAAAATATAAGTGTAAGCACATTTTTCACAAAATGAATCTCCGCTTTATTTTTTCAAACTCAACTTCTTGAGATGATATATGTGAAGATCATAGTTCTGAAAGCAATGATTAATGGACCCCAAAACAAGGTTGTCATGAATCTGATATTGCAAAATCCCAAAAGAAAAACGATTAGAAAAATATGTAAACAGAATGAGTACCAGGGGCCTATAGTTACACAAGTGTATAACTCAAGGTTCGCCATACCGGTCCGTACCGACATACCGAGCTCAGCTCAGTACAGTATGGTACGTCGGTACCAAGCGGTATGCACTCGGTATATATATAATATAATATAAAGTTTCTAAAAAAAAGGGCGCCACATCGCGCAGGGAGAAGAAATCGCTTGCCGGCGAAGAAATCGCCAACAGGCAACAGATTGTGCGAGCGATTTGTAGCACAGACTCCATATATTTCTTCTCCCTCTTCTTCTTTCTCCCTCCCTCGGCTGATACCGCCCGAACGACGATCGAAATCGATCGTTACCGTCCGACAGCGGTCGGCGACGGTAAAAAACGACCATTACCGATCGATTTCGGGTGGTATCAGGGCGGAAACAGCCGCTACCTAGTGGTGTCGCCCGGTAGCGAGCGGTCCGCATACCGATCAGCTAGCGAACCGATACGTACCACTCGGTACGAGTGGTACCGCCCGGTATTGCAATCCTTGGTATAACTACTGACATAATATTTTGCATATACATGGATAAATGATAAATCTCTCATTACCAAATCCCATGTCAAGCCCTGTTAGGGTCGTGCCACAATGTGGGATGATGAGTCAGCCCGGTAAGGTCAACCGCGTGCACAAGGTTGCCTCCGTGGTCTGCGACGTGACGGCGTGATCACGACCTCAGGTCGGTTCCTCTGTAAGAGGTCGATGCGTCCCTCCTGCAAAAAGACCCGGACCGAGCTGATGGTGCTCGGCCGGGCCCCTCTGACGATCAAGTCAGGGGTGGGAATGATTGGAAGTGATTTTATTTCTGTTCACGATCCCCAGACCAACGACGGTCTGGGGGTATTTACACCTGCATAAGCGAGCTTGTATGCAGGCCACATCATCGCTATAGTACCTCACACGCCACCAGCCGCCTGCTGTCAGGGGTGTTGCAGGCTGGTCAGCCCGTCACATTCGTCCTGCCATGCTGCCAACCGCCTGCTGTTAGGGGTGCTGCAGGCTGGTCGGCCCGTCGCGTCCGCTCTGCCATGCCGCCAGCCGCGCTGTCAACCGCCCGCTATGCGCTGCGGATCGATCGGGACTCCGGATCTTCCAGTTGATCTTACCGAGGCCAGATCGGCATCCGACTTGGCGACACTGTGATGTGGCCAAGCGACGTGGCCAAGGTGGGGGTGTCGTGTTCTGGTGTTGGTGGGCCGACCATTATTGGCCCCATCATTCTCTCCCCCCTGCAGAAATCCTTTTCATTATGCCCCTATGGGGCGTACCTGAAAAGGATTGTAGCGGAGCTTAGATCTCTGAAGTATGTTGTGGGCGAGCTGATCAACTTTAGCATCGTGGCTCGTTACGGCTAGGTTGGATACTTCGGTCGTTTCAGGCTGACGATGGCTGAGATGAGAGACATGGGCATGATTCGGCTAGTGGCGGCCAAGATGTGCAACTCGGGCACAACTGGATTGATAATGGCCGAGATATGCAACTCGGGCACGATCAGACTGATGGCGGCCGAGATATGCAACTCGGGCACAACTGGACCGATGGTGGCTGAGATATGCAACTTGGGCACAATTGGACTGATGGCGGCCGAGGCATGCAACTCGGGCACAACTGGACTGACGGTGGCCGAGATATACAAAGCGGGCACAGTTGGACTGATGGTGGCCGAGATATGCAACTCGGGCGCAATTGGACTGATAGTGGCCGAGATATGTAACTCGGGCGCAATTGGACTGATGGTGACCAAGATATGCAACTCGCACACAACTGGGCTGATGGTGACCGAGGTATGTAACTCGGGCACAACTGGGCTGATTGTGGCCGAGATATGCAACTCGGGCACAACTGGACTGATAGTGGCCGAGATATCCAACTCGGGCACAGTTGGACTGATGGTGGCCGAGATATGCAACTCAGGCACAATTGGACTGATGGTGGTCGAGATATGCAACTCGGGCGCAATTGGACTGATAGTGGCCGAGATATGTAACTCGGGCGCAATTGGACTGATGGTGACCAAGATATGCAACTCGCGCACAACTGGGCTGATGGTGGCCGAGGTATGTAACTTGGGCACAACTGGGCTGATTGTGGCCGAGATATGCAACTCGGGCACAACTGGACTGATAGTGGCCGAGATATGCAACTCGGGTACAGTTGGACTGATGGTGGCCAAGATATGCAACTCAAGCACAATTGGACTGATGGTGGTCGAGATATGCAACTCGGGCACAGTTGGACTGATGGTGGCCGAGGTATGCAACTCGGGCACAACTGGACTGATGGTGGCCGAATATACAACTCGGGCGTAATTGGACTGATGGTGGTCGAGATATGCAACTCGGGCACGATTGGACTGATGGTGGCCGAGATATGCAACTCGGGCACAACTGAACTGATGGTGGCCGAGGTATGTAACTCGGGCACAACTGGGCTGATGGTGGCCGAGATATGCAACTCAGGCACAACTAGACTGATAGTGGCCGAGATATGCACCTCGGGCACAGTTGGACTGATGGTGGCCGAGATATACAACTCGAGCACAATTGGACTGATGGTGGCCGAGATATGCAACTCGGGCACAACTAGACTGATAGTGGCTGAGATATGCAACTCGGGCACAGTTGGACCGATGGTGGCCGAGAAATGCAACTCGAGCACAATTGGACTGATGGTGGCCGAGATATGCAACTCGGGCACAGTTGGACTGATAGTGGCCGAGATATGCAACTCGGGCACGATTTGACTGATGGTGGCCGAGATATACAACTCGGGCACAACTGGACTGATGGTGGTCGAGGTATTGCAACTCGGGCACATCTGTGCTAATGGTGGTCGAGATATGCAACTCGGGCACCAATGTTTCCGCATGGCGAGGACACGTGGGTCCGAGGGATTGGGCATTAAGATTACATGACCGTGGACCGCACGCGCCCGGCACGCCAGGATTCCGGCTCTCGTGGTTTGCACGCGCGAAGATTTACGCTTCAGACTATCGCGTGTCGCACGTATAATTCCTGCGGCGGCCGACTAGGGCTGACGTGGATCCGTATTTATTGACATCGTGGGTTCCCTAGGCAGAGTTTTCTCTCTACCTCGGGCATGCGAACCGCCGCCCGGAGGCTTTATAACCCCATCTCTCGTGGCCAGAGGCCTCACTTGCGCTCTTGAACCTATTTTGCTTTCGTCTCGGCTTTTCCAGTCTTTCTTCTGCTCCCTTCATCCCCTTGATCAGGTCGGATGTCCTCCTCGGGTTCGTCTAGCGTCAGGGTCATTCCTTCTGCCAGTTCGGAAGGAACGCGGTCGGAGGGTCCCGAGGCTAGCGTCTCAGGGTCGTCGCCTTCGGGGATACCTTCCCCGGTAGACGCTAAGTCGCAGAGGGATCTTGAGGTCATGAAGTCTTGTCATGACGTTGTCTTAGTCATAAACGAGGAAGCCCTCGGGTCCATCCGGGAGTGCTATAGCATCCCCGAGGAGTATGCGCTACGGGCTCCTTTGCTCGAGTAACGACCCTACAATCCCGGGCCCTGAGATAAGTATCTCGGTGGACGCGCTGGAGGCTGGTTTGCGTTTTCCTTTGCATCCCACCATCGTGGAATGCCTTAGGTGGTGGAGGATCTCTTCAAGTCAAATGGCGCCCAACTCGTGGCGCTACCTCATTGCGTTCCTCGGTGAGTGCCGAGGCGAGGGTATTGTTCCCACCCAAACCTTGTTCTTCACTTGTTTTCATCTTTGTAAGAGTCGGGGGGGTTACTATTTGACAGCTCAGGATGGTTTTAAGGTCAGCGGTGCGGAGTCTATCATGGTCAAAAAGGTGAAGGGAATTCTCCCCCTTTCCCGAGTAATCTGGGACATGACCGAGATGTAGTTGGTCGAGGCGGGGCTCAGTCCCGCTTCTCGGAGTATATCTGCTTTTTGACGCTTGTTGCACATGTTATGATTATTGTAACACTAACTTGTTGGTCGGAATGCAGGTGCCTTGGATTTAGACACCCTGCGCAGAAAGCTTAGGATGCCGAGCGGGAAGAACACTCCGGCTACTGGGGCCGAGAGTTCTCCACCGGAAGTGGAAGAAATCCGCGTGGAGACCACCACAAAGAGGCCCGTCGGGAGTCCGGCTCCCGACCAGGCGGTTGCTGGTCGACCCGGGAAGTGGGTCAAGATAGTGATGAGGAAGCACAAGTCCCGTCAGGGTGATGGGAGTTCTTGGGTGACCGCTCGGGAAAAAGAGCCGGAGGCTCCAGCGAAGGAGGATTCATCCCCCTCCTACCGCCGACCAAGATCGATGAAGGACTTGTGCGGCACAAGGATCTGCAAGGATGATGAAGGTTACTACGCCCTTCAGATGGCCGACTGGGCCCCGAGGGATCCGGGTGCCGCGATGCAAGCTCGGTGGTCGAATCTCTTGTACTTGGAAAAAGTCTGGGTTGACTCCCAGGCAGCCTCGGAGTTCGGACGGGGGGTTTTGCAACCGACCCTAGCAAAGGATCTCTACACCTTGCCCTCCGAGATCCTCATCGCCCAGGATGGGGCAGATTTCGTACGAGTACGGGTACCGGGTCGCCTTGGCCCGTTTCCAGGCCCGGTATCCCGACCTGGAGGTGGACAGCGATCCCTTCACCGAGAAGCCAGAAGACAGCTCGGTGCCAATGGAGACTCGTCAGGAATTTGTCGACTCCATCCCTCCCGAGGAGTGATCGGGAGTTTTCTTGCTATGTTTTGTACTTTAGGGGATATTCTCTCCCCCTTTTTCGGTAGGTTGAAATGAGTGTTTTGCATGTAACCCCGACCTCAATCTCGGGGTTGGACCTGACTTCACCGATTTTGTAATCGACATCTTTTGTAACTGCACATTTCAATTAATGCAAAACAGCCTTTTGGTTCCCGACTTATGCTTAGAACTTTCGCAGATTGGATATGTGCTAGGTTCTTGGCAATTATTCGCCATCTAGGTTCGTGAGAATGCAAGTGCCTTCTCGGACAACTTTGACAACTCGATACAGACCCTCCCAGGTCGGTGCTAGTTTACCCCGAGTTCGGGTTGGGTCACTTACCTCGACTTTGCGCAGGACAAGGTCGCCCGTGGTTACTTGCCGAGGGGGTACTCTGCTGTTGTAGAGCCTTGCGACGGCTTTCTTGTATGTGAGTTCCCGGAGATGTGCCTCGACCCGCCTTTCTTCCAACAGGTCCAGGTTCTCGTGTAGTTGCGCATCCGAGGTGTCTTTTTCATAATGCTCGATTTTGAATGTCGAAAAGACCATCTCGGGAGGTAAGACTGCCTCGGTTCCGAAGGCGAGGCTGAATGGAGATTCGGTCGTTGATGTTTTCGGGGTTGTTCTTGAAGCCCACAGGATGTTGGGGAGCTTGTCGACCCAAGCTCCCCGGGCACCGACAACTCTCTTCTTCCGGCCTTCAAGGATAGCTCAGTTGGTTACCTCGGCGAGCCCGTTGGCTTGGGGTTGTGCGACTAAGCTGAATGTTGAAGCCTTGGCAAAAATGTTTGAACCTTTAGTTGTTGAATTGCGTCCCATTGTTCGTGATAATGACTTCGGGTATGTTGAACCTGGTGATGATATTTTTCCAAACGAAATTTTTGACTTGCTTCTCTGTGATCGAGGCCAACGATTCGGCCTCGACCCACTTGGTGAAATAGTCGACTCCCACTTTGAGGAACCTTCGTTGCCCCGAGGCAGGGGGAACGGGCCGAGTAGGTCCATTCCTCATTGGGCAAATGGCCAGACCGCATCGGACGTTGTCATGGGAGTCGCCAGCTGGTGTTGTACATGAACATGACGTTGGCACTGCTCACATTTTTGTACATATGTTTGAGCATCCTTGCGCATCGTCGACTAGTAGTAGCCCTGCTTGAGGATTTTGTAAGCAAGGGTGCGGGCACCGATATGTTCCCCGCACACCCCTTCGTGTACCTCGACGAGTGTTGTCTGTGCTTCGCTTGGGCGTAGGCATCGAAGCAAAGGTCGACTGAACCCTCTCCTGTAGAGGCACCCATTGATCACGCAATACCAGGATCCCGACCACTTCACCCGACGTGCCTCAGCTGCACCGTCGGGAAGGATGTCGTCCATCTTGAATCGGAGAAGTTCGTTGATCCAACTTTCCTCTGCTTCTAACACCGCCACCTCGGGTGCGCTGATGAAAGGTCGAGTGAGCCTCGTCAGTCGAGCAGTTTGCTCGTTGATGCCTTGGTCTGAAGCAAGTTTTGCTAAAGAGTCTGCGCGCGAATTCTCGGCCCGTGGCACCTTGACGATAGTGAAATGACGAAAGGTGTTGATCAGTCGTCGTGCCTCGACCAGGTATTTTGCCATGGTATCATCTCGGGCCTTGAACTCTCCTCGGACCTGCCCTGCTACCAACTGGGAGTCGGTGAAGGTCTCGATTTCCTCCACTTGGAGTTCTGCTGCCAACCTTAGTTCGAAGAGTAACGCCTCAATTTGCTCCACTTGGTGGCCTTGAAATCAAGGCGGAGAGCTTGCTCATAAATCTGGTTTGTCGGACTTTCTAGTATAAGGCCGATACCCCCTCTCTTGGTATTCACCAACTCATCTACATATAGTTTCCAAGCCAAGAGCGGGTCGAATGAGTTGTGCATGGGGGTAAATTCCACAATGAAGTCGGCCATTGCCTGCGCTTTTACGGTCGTTCTGGGCACGTACTCGAGGTCGAACTCCCCCAGCTCGACCGACCACTTCAGCATGCGGCCTACGACATCGAATTTAGATAGAATCTAACAAAGTGGTTGGTCGGTTATTACCTTAATAGGGTGCCCCTGAATGTATGGTCTGAGCTTTCTTGAGGCCATCACCAGCGCCAAAACCAGCTTCTTGATGGAGGGTATCGCACTTCCGGGCCGTTGAGGATGTGACTTGAGAAGTACACTGGCCTTTCCCCTTCCTTGCCTAGTGTAACTAGGACCGAGCTGACGGATGTTGTTGACGCAACCATGTATAGCCTGAGGGGTTCCCCGGGGGAAACCGCGGCGAGCTGTGGTAGCTGGGTGAGATATGCCTTTAGCTCTCGGAAGGCTTCTTCACATTACGGAGTCTAACGAAAATCTTTTGCCTTTTTCAAGGTGCGGAAAAAGGGACAAGTCTTATCACCGGCCCGAGAGATGAACCGACTCAAAGCTGCTAGTCTCCCGGTAAGTTGCTGCACTTCTTTCACCGTCCGAGGGGACTCTATTTGAAGGATTTTTTGGGTTGGCGTCGATACCTCGTTGGTGGATTACGATGCCGAGGAATCTTCCCGAAGTGACCCCAAAGACGTACTTGTTGGGGTTAAGTCGCATTCCGACCTGTCGCATGGTTCAGAATGCTTTCGCTAAATCCTTCAGGTGATTTCTCGAGGCTCTGCTCTTTACAATCATATCGTCGACATAGACTTTCATGGTATTACCGATCTGGTCCTTGAACAGGCGATTCACCATCCTTTGGTAAGTGGCAACAGCGTTCTTCAATCCGAATGACATTACTTTGAAATAGTACGTGCCAATGTGTGTGATGAAGGCCGTGCTCTCCCGATCTCGAGATGCCATCCGGAACTGGTTGTATCCCGAGTACGCATCCATGAAAGAGAGCATCTCATGGCCCGACGTGGCGTCGACTAGTTGATCAATGCGAGGTAGGGGATAGCAGTCTTTCGAGCAAACCCGATTTAGATCAGTGTAGTCAACACACATCCGCTAGTTTCCATTGGGTTTTTTAACCAATACAATGTTTGACAACCAGGTCGGGCATGTGACCGCCGTGTCACCTCCTCCTCGATGACCCTTTGACACTCTGGGGCGAATCTCCACAGCTTTTGCTTGACTGGTCGGGCACCAGGGATTATGTTGAGGTTATGCTGGGCCTCTTCGGGATTAATGTCGGGCATCTCTTCAGGGGTCCACGCAAAAAGGTCGGAATTCTTCCCCAGAAACTCTACCATTTGGACCTGTTGCTTGCCCGAGAGTGCCGAGCCGATCCTCAAAGTCTTGTTGGGTTGTTTGGTCGACAGCGACCTCCTACACCCCCTCGACCGGCTCGGGTTTAAAGTGAGCCTGCTGGGTTCCCTTGGGTCGATCACTGGGCTTGATATTCTGGGCTTCTTTGGGAGTGTGGTGGCTGTTAAGTAGCATCGTCAAGATTCCCGCGGATCGCTGCGGGCCTCACCGACTTCACAGCTAGTCGGGAACTTCATGGAGCGGTGGAAGGTCGACATCATAGCTCTCAACTTGTTGAGCGTTGGTCGGCCGATTATAGCGTTATATGCCGACAGGAGGTCGACCACCATAAAGATGACCATAAGCATCTTGGCACACGACTCCTCGCAAATTGTTACTAGCAGGGTTGTCGTGCCGAGAGGTGAGATAGAGTCTCCTGTAAACCCTGTCAATGTAGATGTCAGTGGGATTAAATCCTGGTCTGTCAGGCCTAGCTTCTGGAAGGCTTCGAAATATAAAATGTCTGCGGCACTCCCTGTGTCTATCATTATCCGCTTGACTCGGGCGTTGGCGATGCGTATGGTGACGACCAGACCACCGTCATGATCTGGGTATTCTTCCCTCTCGGGTTGGAAGCTGATCTCAGGGTCGAGGCGGCATCTCGGCCTCTTCTCGACTGCGGCCCTGGCATAGGCCTTTCGCGTCGAGGAGTTGTCGCCTCTAGCAGCTGGGCCACCTACTATGACATCAATTTGTCTTTCGATCGGCTCAGCTGGGTGCGGTCACTGATAACTTTCTGGGCGCCTGTCGGGGTTATCTCTTTGTTTTCGGACGTAACGGCTGAGGTGCCCCTAGCAGATTAAATCCTCGATTTGGTTTTTGAGGTCTCGGCATTCCTTAGTGTCGTGGCCATATTACCGATAGAAACGACAATATCTTCCTCGGTCCCTTTCCTCAGGATGGGTCTTGATGCAATTCGAGGGCACCAGGAGTCCCTTCCCCCTTATCTGGAGGAAAATCTCGGTTCGCATGGAGTTAAGGGGTGTTGTCGGCGGTCGCGACCGGTTGAAGTCTGACCCCTCTACCTTCCTCCTTGAAGGCCCCGAGGTAGGTCCTCGGGACTGCTCGGTGCGGGGACGCTTCAGTTACTCACGTTTTTCGGCAATCAGAGTCTCAGTCGCAATGTAATGGTTGGCTCTGTACATCATCTCGAGAACCGTGCTCGGGGGCTTTTCCACCAGTGACCAGAACAGCTTGAATGGTCGTATCCCCATCGGAAACGCTTGAATGACTAAGGAAGGATGCACGTGGGGGACCGCTAGGATTTCGGTTGCGAATCGGTTGACGAATTGAGCGAGCAGCTCCTCCCTTCCTTGGGCAATGCCGAGGAGCGAAGCGGCTGTGGGTTTTGGTCAGGCGCTCGCTAGAAAATTCTGCTCCAACTCCCTTGAGAGCTGGTCAAAAGAGAAAATGGAAGTCGGACTGAGCCGGTTGTACCACATCCGAGCTGGTCCCCTCAAGGTGGTAGGGAAGACGCGACACATGAGTGCGTCGGATGAATCATACAATGCCATCTGAGCTCGGAAGGCCACCACATGTTCGGTCGGATCCGAGCTTCCGTCATACGACTCCAAGGCAGGCAACCTGAAGCTGGTTGGTATTGGCTTGTCTTGTACCTCGGGAGCGAAGGGCGAGCCTCGCTTGGAGCTTTCACCTGCTTCCTCCTTTGATTTCATGACCTCCTTTTGTACCTCATCTAGCCGCTTGTTCACGCGCCAGACCTGTGCTCGGAGCGAGTCGGTTGAGTCCGACGATAACATGTCAGGCTCCACCCCGAGGTATGGAGTGGCTGATTTCTCCGGAACGATTGAAGGGGCTTCCAATCAAGTTTATGGCGGGTCCTGCGCTGCTGGGCCAGGTCGGACTAGCACCGAGTGTTCTCGAGAGCCCCCTTGATTGGAGGCCGCGGGGGCTCCGGCTGAGGTGGAGCCGCCGTCTGGGCTAACTAGGGGATGTGGGGGATGATAGCCTGTATCATCCCGGTTAAGGCTTGTACTTAATGGGCTAGACCGAAGAAGGCCTCGGCCGGGATCATTTGGGACAAGGTGTGGACTAGAGGGGTGAGCCCGGGGTTGGTGAGCAGCCTCCAGTATCTGTCAGGAGTCAGCACGGACAGCTCCACGTCTGTTGGTCCCGCTTGGGGAGCCGACGACGCGACTGCGACTTGAGGGATGGTCGCGACAGTAGGAGTTGGTGGGATTGGCTCCTCGGCCGCCCGGTTGGGGAAGAGACCGGAAAGACGATCTTGCGACATGAGCCCTCCTTCTAGCGCCAAATGTTGGGGTCGTGCCACAGCGTGGGATGATGAGTCAACTCGGTGAGGTCACCCGCGTGCGCAAGGTCGCCTCTGTGGTCTGGCGACGTGATAGTACGATCCCGACCTCAGGTCGATTCCTCCGTAAGAGGTCGGTGCGTCCCTCCTGCAAAAAGACCCGAACCGAGGGATGGTGCTCAGTTGGGCCCTTCTGACGATCAAGTCAGGGATGGGAATGATTGGAAGTGATTTTGTTTCTGTTCGCGATCCCCAGACTAGCGGTAGTCTGGGGGTATTTATACCTGCATAGGCGAGCACGTTGTATGCCGGCCACATCATCGCTATAGTACCTGACACGCCACCAGCCGCCTGCTGTCAGGGGTGTTGCAGGTTGGTCAGCCTGTCGCATTCGTTCTGCCATGCCGCCAGCCGCCTATTGTCAGGGGTGCTGCAGGCTGGTCAGCCCGTCGCGTCCGCTCTGCCATGCTGCCAGCCGCCTACTGTCAGGGGTGCCGCAGGCTGGTCGGCCCGTCGCGTCCGCTCTACCATGCCGCTAGCCGTGCTGTCGGCCGTCCGCTGTCAGGTGCGCTGTGGATCGGTCAAGACTTCGGATCTTCCAGTTGACCTTATCGAGGCCGGGTCGGCATCCGACATACGTCCGACTTGGTGACACTGTGACGTGGCCAAGCGACGTGGCCGAGGTGGGGGTGTCATGTTCTGGTGTTGGTGGGCCGACCATTATTGGCCCCATCAAGCCCAGATGGGTGAAAAGTCAAAAACCATCTGATAGGTGCATGATCAAGCAAACAGATTTTCCATGTTGATGAGAAAAATAAAAATATAAACTGGTGATACATTCTTAAAAGAGGTTCGTGTACCAAGCTATGTACATTCTATTAACTAGAACTAGAGAAAGGAAAGATCAGAGTAAATTGAGCCACTTGAAACTATAAAGACAGATATATTTTAGTGATCCTGTATGTGATATTGGAGAGGTCTCCAACTTTTTCTTGATTGAGTTGTAGTGGAAGATCTTTTATAACATTGGAGTGTTAGATCTTAAAGCAAATGGAAGAATAAGAGTTTCCCAAGCTTCATTACAACCAAAATCAAGAAGCTACGAGTGACTTGATACAGACCACTTCTTTGATTGAAGAACACAAATCAAACTGCTCTTTATAATCTTTTAGCTAAACTATTGCTTGCTGCTTCATCAGCAATCCAACAACTACAAGGGATAAACGAAAAACAAACAGAACAAGAGATGTAGGCATTTGTTAACCTTGCAATAAAGCTTGAACTTTGTGAAGTAAAGGCTGTCTGCCATAACTATTAACGCATGCTGGCGCTTCATTGAGAACCACTGTAATATGCATAAGATTCAATGTCATAAGAAAACAGATATATCTTTTTTCTATACAGAAAAAACATAAAATGTTATATCTTTAAAATAGTTCTCGTGTAATTTAAAAGATTAAAAAATGTGCAACTATTTGTTTTAAAAAAAAGAGATCTTCATATAACACAACAATGACAAAAGGTTGGTTATGTTATTGAATATCCAACAAGAACAAAAAGTTCAAAACTGAAAGGAATGCATGAAACTGCTAGTAATTGCCCTTAAAATCCACATACCCTAATCATATGAGATTTAATAGTCAACTACATATCTTTGCCAGATAGAAACCTGTTAGTTCTGCCTGAATATGGACTCGATGATACTTCAGATTTGGAGGCCTATGTACAGAATAAAAAAGAGAAAGCTGTTGGTTCCTCTTGTAATGTCATATTGGTTTTATAAAATGAAGCAAAAAGGCTATCAGAACCCAGGAAGACCAGCTGATCCAGTTAGTGTATTTCCAGAATGGACCAGTCAAGTTATATGACCATCACACGATCCATTTGAAGCGATCAGTTTCTCTACAAACATGGTTTCGGGTTGATTCCAGTAATCCAACTAGTTATCAAACCTCACCATGCCATTTGTTTTTTAAAATGTTGCTTTAAATTTTAGATTTTGATTTAAAAATAATAGACTGCAAAAGAGAAAGAAAATGGTTCATCTATGATGACCTAAGAAAAATAAACAGAGGACCAAGGAATGAACAAGAAGAGTTTGCACTACCTGTGATCATGTCCAAAAGATATCAGGTCTCAGAGTCTCCAGCATCCAGTTCTCAAATGTCTTCCGACATCAACCACCTTATTTTTTTGACCCACCAGAATTGAACAACCTTCACTTCTATAACATGCCCTTGTTCAATGAACAGCCTCCATCAACATCCCCTCTCAACCGTGCCCACCATGAGCAGCTAACATACTTCATTGAACAAAGAGGTTTTCAAATATCATGCGTTAAAGATCTTTCTACTTGGTTTCCCATGCAAAGAAAGGAAAACATTCTTTCTATTTGGTTGTCTGCTGCAGAGGGAGTCTTTGACATGCCTAGTCTACCACATCCCCAGGCTAACTCAAGAAGACTATGCTCTCTTTCCTTTTATATTATTAGCTAAAATTGCTTCAGCTTTTGCTATCTAGTACCCCCAAACTGGCACTAAAATTCACCTCAAAGCCAATACTTCACTTATCTTATTAATTACTAGCTCCATAACCATCAAAGTTCTGTTGGCTGTTAATAAATTCAAAATACGTGCCCTAACCATATAACATATCGACCAACATAACCTCAGAATCATTATTAGACATATATTACTTCATATTAATCAACATACATTTATTGACATATTATTAGCTTCTACAAGTTTGCATACAAGACAATGGAAGGGAAAAACAAGGTGGACTTTATTACTGGAAATCAAGGATGTCAGTTTCAAGGGTATGCACATCCAAAGGGATCATCTTGGTATCTACTGACAAGATTTGTTAAGTGTGGAGTCCCATCCAACTGATGCAAGCCTTGTGCCTAAAAGAGGAGAAGCCAGCACACACTTGCCACAACAAGTAGCCTCTCATTGGCACCACAAAAGTGTGGTGTTTTCCAACATTAAAATTCAGTACAAAGTATTCATACTTTTGGTATGAAGCTAATCCAGTTAAGATCAGATACTTTATTCAACAACATAACATATAGTTACTAGGATGACTCCAGGTGTGAAGTGAATAATATTGGGCTAGAGAAGTTTGGCACATATAAAATCTTTGCTTTTTTTGGTTGTGTAATCTTTTGCTGCTCTTCAGAAGGGTTCACAAAACTGTCCACTTTCTCCACATTAATTTGATGTAAATCAATCTATCCTTTCCTGCACCTCACTGCTACTTCAGTTTTGTAAATAAAATATTTTAAAAATTAAGAAACAAGTTTACCTGTGAACCCTTCCTAAAGTCCTTCTCTTCAATCTCCGGCAACATATGCTCAGTATACCTGGCATTGCCATGTGGGCCAGGATCCCAAAATCTGTAATAGTCGAACAATTTAACAAAAAGAATCTGGGATTAGTGTTTTGACGATAAGATGAAAATAATGGTGACATCTTTGGCAAATGTAGATAGAGGCCTTACGTGTCAATATAGCTGACATTTGTTCCCATCAGATAGTTATACACATAATCAAAGTTATGTAGAGGAACACAACTATAAGAAACGACAGAGTTCTGTTAGTAGAAGAGCACAACCAAAAATAAATTCAAGATTCACATGACGTAATCACCTGTCAGAAAGCAGGACAAAATGTTGATTATCAGAGTCTTGGAGTGCGTTTGCCAATAATCTCTTCTCTGCCTCAACCATAGATATCTTACCCCACACAACCTGAATTTAAAATGCTTGTTCAAATACTAGTTCTTGGTACACATTAACTCAAGCTAACAAATTGACAAAAATTTCAACACATTAACACAAAAGAATGATCTAAAACTAAATTATATCTAAAATTGGTACATTTTCCTGCTGATAGATTTCAACAACTAATAGATCATGTTCATCTGTTCAAGTTGATTCTTAGGATTGTCTCTCAAGGTCCAAATTTTATATCAATGATTATCAATCTTAGTTGTTACTGCTCCCATTTGTTAATTAGAAGATAACTCTGTAGGTCCCCAAAATCAGCCAGCAAGACCAGCTCCAGGTCCTTCACATTGCCTTGTGATAATATAATCACACAAGTTTGTCACATAATGCAGCGGAGTTATCTGCACCACCACAGATGTAAAGAGCACCTTCTCCATATATGACAGGTGCAGTAGATTCTTGTTTTCAGGAAACTAGAGATGAAAATTAACGTAAGGCATTTTATTGTGATATGGTAGTAAAAAATACTCCATTATTTATATAGTCATAACCAAGGTTTGACTTACCGGTCCGTACCACCTGATATATTAAATATAATATAATATTTTTATAATATAATATTAAAATATATTAAAAAATTAAAAAAATAAAAGAAAAAGAGCGACGCCGTCTCGATCTTAATCCCCGTGCGGGGAGACGTTCCATCTCCTCGCGTGGGTGCGGGCGATCCGCGGGCGACGGCGCGCCGGCGAACCGCGGGCGATGGCAACAACGGTGCGCAAGCGAGGACAGGCGCTAGGTTTTCTTCTTCTCTTCTTTTTTTTTCTTTTCCTCTTCTTCTTCTTCTTTCCTTTTTCTCCCTCAATCGACCGTCGACGGTCGATTTTTGACGATACCGCCCGCTACCGGGCGGTCCGCATACCGGCAACCTGACGAACCAGTATGTACTGCCCTTACCGGGCGATAATTGTCGAAATTGCAAACCTTGGTCATAACATAATTTCATACATCCTTCTGAGTTCCTAGTATGACATATATGCCATGTTTATGAACTTCATACTTTACAGCATCAAGATTTAGATTCCAGTCATTATGCATTTTGCTGTCAGGAATGTACAGTGTCTGATGACTTGAGATCTACTTTGCATACAAAGATGCAACACATCCCATGTGATTGTATTTTTTTTCCCTCTCTATGTCGTGTTTGATATCATTTCATAATGCAAGGAATGGGATTAACAAAAATATTCAACAAGTCAGTCTACAAGAAGAGATAATTACAAGTACCTTAGCACTCCTTATGTCCCGGCCAACAAATAAAGGACTCATGTGCACTGGCTTCTCTCGTGATGCATGTACATAGATGGAAAATCTCCCTTCATGGCCCTGCAGTATTTAACCAGAATCAGATTGTGAACTGCTTCTTATAGCAGCAGTTCACGGAAGCAGTTCACGGATTACATTTATTTTCATCTCAACTAGACCTGAATAGAAATATGAAGCATGGCTTTTGACCAACTTGTATATGGCTAGGATACTAGTTTGAATCATACAAGAATTATATAGAGCAAATAGCTTGTGTAATACAAAAGAATGTCCCAAGCAGACACAACAATCGATTACATATATTCGGAAATCATCTCTCATCGTTTTGTGATGCTTCTACTAGATAAATTTCACATATGCAATCTCATTTTAGGAGAAAGTGGAAACATATACCTACCAACAACTCCAATTTCATATATACGTCACCAAAGTTGGAAATATCAAACATGTACTCCAGAATGGATAACAAAGATAAAGTATTCATTCTATTTCTTGCAAAAAGAAAGATTTGAACCACTTCAACACATGAAAAAGAGAGGTACAAACTCTATGGAAAAAATATGGGATACAACTTTACCAGGAAAAATGTCTCCCAGAGCTTTTCGAAGGGCAATGACCCTGGAGTCAAGAACATAAAAGCAATTTTGGGATGCTTTGGCCAAACTAGTGGCATGGAAAGAATGTTTTTGATGACAACACGAGAGGCGAACTCATCATCAGTAAGTTCCCGTGCTATAGGAGGCAACCAATACTTAATAGGGCTGCAAACACTTGAAGAAAAAAAGTAGCAAGCCGGATATTGCCCAGGTGGATATATGTATGCCCCAATCAAGCAGACAGATACCAAACATAGCAGGATAATTATCCATCGAGGTGGCCTTGCAGTGGGCCTGTTGCGTTGTGGTGGCACAATATATGTGTTCCCATTGCCCAGGTGTGGTACTTTCATCTTCTTCTTCTCATTAGAACAGTCTAACCATAACTATTACCTCATCATCATCAGACCCAACCATAAGATTTGCACCTGGATGTATCAACCACGAGAGAAGTTGCAGAGAAGCTTGTAGGAGTTATCTACTGGATTATCCAACTGCAAAGTAAATGCATTCCATGTCATATAACCAAAATAGTTACCTTTCCATGGAGGAAGTGAACCCAAATTACAAAAGAAATTATGAATATTGTTTTAAAAATAAAAATAATTGACAACTATAAATCAAAATATAACCAACCTGCCTCACAATTTTATTTTCGTTTAATCTACCATGTGGCGGTAGAAAAAGGCCGTCCCCTAAAGATCATGGGAGTGTTCCCATTGCTTATAAATTACAATGCCCCATCTACAAATTGGTACAACTAATCTCAAGCTGTAGGTAATAAACTCCATTTTGTATTTCTTTGACCCTAAAGTAAAAAATAACAAAAATAAGATATAAGAATGAAAGAAGGGAAAATATGAACGCATATTATTCGTTTCTCCGTTCTTCCCACGATTTATCCGGACTCGCGTCTCCAGATCGCATATTCTTTTGTCCTCCTCCTGTAAGGTACGATCTTTAAGAACCCGCAAAATTCCATAAAATGTCAACCTCTAATCAATCCGACAGACGATCCTATAAGCTTCGATGGATAGATCTGCTAGTGCTTTCCCAGCTGCCGTACCTCAACCTCAAATCGAAATCCGAACAAGTAATGCCTCGTAGATCAAATACAAAGTTCTCAAAACGGATTCGACCAAATCCGCCACAGAAGAGACGGGACTCCCCCTTCTTCTCAGCCCTTGAGCTCCAAATTCCAAGCCTCGTAACACCACAATGCCGGAATCAAGGAAGTCAAAGCGGTAACAAATCAAAACCGGAACGCTATCCAGATCGGGAAGATGGACAAGCCCGGGGGAATCCAGCTTCAAACAGATAAAAGGCCGAAAAGAACACCAAAAAATAAACGTGCAAGGGACCGGCAATTACCTTGGAAGACCGTGAAGAGATCTCCGCAGGACGAGATCGACGATTGAGACGGAGGGAGAAGAAGTCTATCGAGGGGAAAGAGAGAGAGAGAGAGCGAGAGAAGAGAGAGAGAGAGAGAGCTATAGAGCTCATTTATTTATTACAATAACCATCCATCAAGAACATTTTTTCTATTTTTTAACAAAATTATATGCGATTCCTCAAGAAAATATTTATATTTTAAATATTTTTCAAAAATACCCTTCGTTTGCCTTTTCTCGATAATACTTCTAATTTATAAAATATCTAAAATACTCCTCAAAATTTTCTTACCAAATTTGTTCGTCCATTTTTCACTATTTCTGATTATTATCATATATTTATTTGACTAGTTTATACTATTTTTAAATAATATTCGTGATATTTTATTAATATACTAAAATACTATAAACTTGTTAAAAATATTATAAATGATATCACATCATGCCTCTTTGATTATTATTGCTCGTAGATCATTATAATATTATATGTTAAATTTATAATTAATTTAATTAAGGTTAAGAGTGTATTTAAATTATTTTATAGTAGTTTCAAATAGGACTTATAGTGTTTTTATTATGATAACCAAAATACTATAATAAACCAAAATGTTATGACAAACCAAAGAATTATAACAAATGAAATTTTTTTGAAGAATAATTTAGATATTTTTAAATTAAAAATATTACATAAAAATAAAATAGAAGTATAGATTGAGAAATATTCAAAATGTATATTTTTAGGAAAAATATAATTATTCTTTTTAAGTGATTTGTGCAGAAAACCTCATGTTTTATAATAGTTTCTTTTATCGGCTTCTTTTCATGTTGATCGATTTAGTGGGAATAACATTTATTTTGGATCGATTCAATCTCAAAAATTGAATCCAACCAAATTGGTTCGGGAAAACATTGTTTTACCTCCTGTAAGGTTATTTTTTATTATGGAACGAACCACTCTCATTCAAAAGCTGATTGCATCGCAAGACTGATATTGGATCATATAAAGCATGGATCATTGGAATAGTCAAAATTACAATGTAGTATAATCATCTTCGTTGAATTGTTGTTCCATATTGTTGTACTTTATGTTATTGTTGAATTGTCATACTCAATGTTCCAATGTTTAGGCAAAATTTTACATATAGCCAGCCCTCCCTATTCTACTCCTATCCCTTCAATCAAATTATATATATTCCTATGCCCATTTTTTCCATTTATAAATTCGAATATAGCATATAAACATTTTCTTAAACCATATATATATATATATATATATATATATACATAATTGGCGTTTGGCGTCGATCAGCACCAGTCTCTGTCACTCCATGCATCCATCCAAAAGAAGGTGGTAGTTGAGGTGGAGGTAGCTCAGCTGATCCACCTGGCTATTAGTCTCGTTATGTGTAGGTCTTAGGCGATGACCACTCTTACTATCCTTTTCCGTGATTTCCGACTCCAAACTATTTAGACTGCCGATGGAGTACTTGATGCTCTTACATATATCTTTGAATTGAATAAAATACGTCATATTTATGATAACAAAGTTTATTATTATTATTTTTTATTTTTAAAGATTTAATCGAACAAACAGTGATGCAAGAAAAAGAAAAAACCGAGCGAACCGACTAAACCGGTTCAACTCATTGGATGATTGATTTTGACCGGCTCATTTAGTTACCTCGATCGACCTCACCCCGACTATTATTATATTTAAGACCTTTAATATATTATACATATAGTCTTAGCGCACAGCCCTTGCGGTCCTTTGTCCACCACCTCTCTCTCGTGTGGGAGCTTCCCATCCCCAACCAACACTTTGCTCTCGTCTTCCGTTCCTCCTCCTCACTTCGTTGGGGTTTCTTCGGGCTCCCATGGCCGTATCCGCAGCTGCCGACGACGATCCCGACGAGTGGGTCCGCGACGCCTTCCTCGACCCGCATCTCGTGGCGGCCGTCATCCTCGGCTTTGGCCGACGGAGCCGCCTTGCTTCGGAGACGGAGGGCGACGAGAAGCCGTCGACGTCTGCGACTCCGGCGTTTCTGGGGTGGGGAAGGAAGAGGTCGCGAATGGGGAGGCTCCCGCGAAAAGCCACGCGGACGATTGGGGAGGAGGAGGATGAGGGGGTAACGGTGGCGGTGGAGAAGAGGAAGGGACAGAGGAGGGGGAGCCCGCAGTCGCCCCTCGAGGGGTACAGCAGCGCGTCGGGGAGCGGCGAGACCGGGAGTCCCGCCGTCGGGACGCCAGAAGACCGCCGCCTCACTAAGGTGACCCTTTCCCTGCCTTTTCCGCTGCTGGTTTTTACGTCTTTTGCTTTTTACCGTGTGACGAGGATACCCCCAGATCGAACTGGAATAGACTCCGATGCCCCTGCTATTTTTCGCACCACTTATGTCTTTTCCTTTACTCACTTTCCTGATTCCATCATCTTCCCTTCATCTTATGTTCCTCCTCCTTTTCCTTTTAACGAGGGATTCAATCCATTGGAGAAAAGCTTCGCTTTCCAGCCTCGGTTCGTCGAGGATTTTTCTTCCAAGAATTCAATGAATGGGAGCAGGACGTGGGTGTGTTGACTTGTGATTCGAGAAGGTAAAGGGGCCCTCCTCGGCTGGAGCCCTGTTTCCGTTGGGGGGCAGCGGAGCGGCGTGCCCACAAAAAGAGTTAAAAACAAAAGCATACGTTTGATGATGAGACGTCGTGCTGAGGTGGTTAGTCAAAAAGAAAAAGAGTACTAGATTTCCCTCGCGGTTACCCACTCGGTTACCTGACTTGTGATTGGATTTTTTTTTTTTTGTTTCTGGGTAAAACGGAGAACTATTTTTTTTTTTTTTTTTTTTTTGCGCCGGGGCAATTTGTCATTCGGTGTTGTGGCATTGGGTAGTACTGCCTCATCCTTTCCAAGTAATTAATTATTAGCTACATCCCGCCCCTTGGATCCGATTCGAACGGTCGAGATATCTTTCTCCTCTATAGTTCGTGGACGCTCTCCGTGGCTTGCTCTTTTTATGTGGTCGGTCTTTTTTCGCAGGCAGTTGGGAATCCACGGACGCCGTCGGTTTCGTCGATCCCGGTCTCGGCCTCCATCCGGCGGCCTCCGTCGAGGAAACTGGTAAGCCCCCAAAACCCTCTTCTCGACCCCCGACCTTCCTGGTGATTGGAGGCAGCGTTGTTTGGGTCCGCGGATGGTCAAATTCGGTCCCTTTCGCTCCTCCCAATCAGAAGGCGTGGTGGTCCGAACAGTACGAAAAGCGTCGGTTTTTGCCGTTTACGGTTTTTATTACTGGTAAAAATATTAAATGGCGTGGGGTTTGTGTCTGGGTTTAGACGAAACCGGAGCTGCATGCTGTGGAGACGTCGCTGTTGGAAGAGAAAGCGAAGCTTCACAAGGTGACTCCTTTGTTCATCTTTTAAACCCTTGTTCCTCCTCCGTAGGGCATATGATACCCAATTCTTGTGACACATGGTGCAGGAGATGGAAGATCTGCGGAGAGCCGTGGAGGTGCTCAGGGCCAACAATCGCAAGCTGCAGGTGACCACCAACATCACGTGCCCCCGCCTTTGTCCCTCTTTTCCTCTTTTCTATCTTCTCTCAATTCATCGACTGGTAGGCTTGTGGTGTGGTTCCTGTGTCTCCGCCACGACTGGTAGGCTTGTACATGATTCCTATCCCTGACATCGTTGCATGAGTGTCGGTGTGGACTGCGCGGTTAAGTGCGAGGTGGTCGCCCTGCCGGCCTGTAAGAACTTCTTTGGTGGACCTGGTCAGGGTCACCAGCTCCGTGGACCACCTAAAGACGGAAAAAATTTGGAAAGGAAAAAGACGTGAAAAATATTAGAACGCTGTAGAAAAGCATATGGGGATTTGTAACTGCGTGCAGTTAATTTCTGTATAGCTTCGAGTCCTATGATACTTTCCATGGAACTGTAGGTAACGCAGCCATATCTGCACATCAAAAGAGTGCGGTATACTTTTGACTGCATGAATGCTACGGATCCTAAAACATGCACTGGCAATGCTATGGTGTAATTTGACTCCAATACTACATGCAGTGAGGCTGAATGGATCCCACCTGGGTGTCACAGCAGAGCCACACTGGCTACTGCGTCTGAAGTCTCTGTGTGCATGTTGCATTTCATGAATATCCTAGCATGTGTACAGATTTATCCCAAACAAACAGGTTGCTGGATTTCCCATTTGATGTTTTTGCATTTCATCCTTATTTCAAGATTTTTTTTTCGCACACAGGCCGATCTAAAGAAAAAAAAACATGTCTTGCTCCAATATATGGGTTGGATCGTCTCATAGCACTAAGACCATAGAGTCACTACTGTTATATTATTATAACTCATATATGAATTCATTTTCAGTTGGCCTTAGCTGTTTTCGGGTGAGATGATTGTAGGAAAAAAGTTTATATTATATTAGCTAAGCAATTTGTTTGATTAATGTCTATGATCTCAGCTCCATCTCTTGTAAATCTAGAATATCCAGATACTCATCTAAAATCCCAGGAATCTGAATTCTGAAATGCATCTGAGATGCAGAATCGGATTAGTAAAGAGTTATACTTGAATCATAATTACTACTTGGGTTCATCTAATGCATTCAGCATTTTGTTAGAGGTAGCTTAGTTATTGGTGTTTACAGAAATGAGAATTAGAAATATAAGACATCATTTGGCCTTTTGTTGTTTGACATGTTCAATGATCATAACTTTAACTCATTTGAAGATTGGCATCACAATCAGTTATAATGCTAAAAGGACATGAAAATATGTTTCAGATAAATGGAGTTACAAAAATTTATGCTAAAAGTTATGAAATAACTGAAACACTTATGAAAAGAAAAGAGATGAGGTTTCGTACATGATTTTTCTATCATTTTTTGAATAACTTTCTTGTAATTAAGAATAAAAGAAATGGAAGTAGTGCTAACCTGGCCCTTAGTGGATAGTTGGTAGTTACTACATTTAGTAAAAGAATTTCTGCTTAAGGCATATTAGGACTATGTTTATACTATTTGGTGATGACCAGTGATCATTAGCTTTGGTTGTCTGCTTATCAGATGATATGTTGCCAACCCGGTTCAACGACAGCATGCTGTCTTTTATGTTGAATGATCTTCAGTGAAGATAATTCAGTTGTACACCCAATCTTAGGTTACCAGATATGAGGATCATGACTGCCTATGCAATTACCTAAACTTTCTTTCTGGGACTGGATTTGCAGTTATTTTGTTACCATGGTTTGTTACTGTGGTTATGCATTTGCTCTTGCTTGGGCTGGTGACAAGCAAGTGATAATCATATTGCAATTTCTTGTATAAATGTCTCTTTACAGTCAATTATGTAAAAATATGGCACAAGAAATGGCACTAAGCTAGATTAACATGTGCTTTTGGGCCAGTAGCTAAGCTGTTCTGAGTTTGTGTCGTTTCTCTGTGCTACAAAAAGTTGGTCGTTACTTGCTCACAATGGACAATTTGAAAGAAACAAGAAAATAGTATGCTTGGATATTGTATTTCCTGAAAGTTTAGATTTGGCAAGAAGTGTTTCATGCAAATGACTGCACATCTTCAAGCATTTTTGTTGAAGAAGTTGCATAAGCAGTACTAAGGTAAACTAGGAAAATAAGCACATTCTTAAAAAGAACAAGGTAGAAATTTTCTTCTTTATGTTCCATATTGAAGTGAACTGATAAACTGAAAAATGATGAATGCCATTTTCTCGTCAATCATGTTGTTCTGGAGGCTCAAGAAATGACCCATCATTGCTGTGGGCTCATGAATGGATTTAAGGCTTTGCGACCGTAAGGCTTTGATAGTGATTTTTTAAAGTCTTTTTGACAGTGTTCTCAACTTAGTTTACCTATTAAGTATGGTTCTATCCTTCTCACACTCAGGGTCAAAAGAGTTATCAAGTAGTGGTGGTCTCATATACATCTATTTGCCCCATCTTTCTTGCAGATGCACTTGAAGTCGCTGAATATACCAGTTAGGGTCTGCATGGCTCTTGAGGATGATCAATTCCCAGGATTATGTCAACAACGCATCACTCTGTCTCCTGGCCACAAGGATTTCATCATAATACCAGACCTCAATGATCCCTTACCAGATTGTTGAGTCTCGGTACTAGTTTGCTGAAGCGTGGAAAAGGCAGAAATTCTCTTCTTGTGAATGACTAACCTAAACTGTAGTAGATAAATGGTGATAAGTGGAAGGTGGGTTTCATGGAGTATTTTTTGATGGCTAACCACAGCTCTATTGTCTAATATATAGGTGAAACCCCCTCCTAAAAGAACTCCACTTATCTATTCAGAATATGTTTTCACTGGTTATTTGCTACTTCTAAGATTTGCAAGAGTGAGACACTGTGTTCGTTTTTCACAGCTGAAACTATATATTGTTAACTTCTGCTATTGGAATGTGATTATGTTCTTCACTGCATCCATTTTATTCTGAATTCTTCTTCTTTTTCTGGTGTCTTTTGCTTCTTATTAGACCTGCATCATCAAGTTTAAGTTATGCCCTTTTTTTGGACATGTAGTTTTCTGTATAAATTATTCCTTTTACTTTTTGGGTCTCTCGGTTCATATATCTTGGTCAGAGATTAAAAAAAACCTTCAGAAGCTTATTCCTCTTTCTATTGATTTAATGGCATACACCCGAACGGTATTTATGCTAGGTTGAATTAAAAATAATATATATGTACCGAGAATTGTATTTAAAAGTATAGTCTTTTTGGTTTCTTGAATCAATTTTTCCAGTCTGATCAACAGGAAGAGAGAGAGAGAGAGAGAGAGAGAGAGGGGAAGGTGACATGGAAGTGTCTTATTGTGGGAAGGAATGAATTAGCACAAAAGAAGAAACAAGCAAAGCTTTTGAGAGGATTTGGAACTGCGAGGAAGGAAGGAAAAGGAAAGGCGACCAATTTTTTAAGCCTCTCTTTGGCTTTCCAACTACGGAAAGAGAGAAGGGTGGAGGATTCGGAGAAAGTAGATGGAGAAGAAATCACAGACGGACAGGGAAGATAAAACTGGAAACTACATTCTAATTTTCCATATATGTGATAGATATATATCTACTGGTTTGTTGTTATAGATTGTTGTTGATGAGATGAATGTTGTTCAAAGATGGTTCTAATTATCGCAATAAAATTAGATTAATTTTATTTATGTCACATGATCGGTTATATACATATATTTATGTCAAATTTTATAGGTAGGATAATTTCTTGCCTCTTTTTGCCGTAGTTATATGTGTTGCAACATTGAAGCATAAGAATATGCAGTTCATGAACATCTTTAAGGAGGATTTTATTTTTTATATTTTTTGTGTATATCCTTCAATTTAATATCACAGCTTTTATATATTTTCAGGTTAATATCTAGGAATTAGGCTTTCGATTTTTTTTTTTTTTTTTGTTCAGTTTTCTTTTAAACTTGAGGCTAGCTTTTGATGGGAATTCATCCCTATTCTACTCTTTTTCGTTGCATTTTGAGCTCTCATGTTTGCTATTCCTCTAGTAAGGCTTACTTGCACTATTTTATGTACTAATGCATGTTAACGGTAGCAAACGATATTGTTACTTACTAAAGGGTGTACAAGTCTTCCTATGAGCTAGGATTTGACTATTGCTAGTGTTTGTTATCTTTCAACTGCCCATGTTTGTCATGATCCGACCTTATGAGATAACTGATTCATTGACTTCACTAAACCCGAACCCTTGACCCAAAGTGCTTAAGCTAAAGTTAATGGTAGTCTTTGCTCGATTAAATCAGAGTGTTATAATCTTCCCCACTTAAGAGCTTGACGTCAAGGTTTATCGTTTCGCATCGTATCGCTTGGTACGAGTGGTATATACCGGTTCGTCAGTAGACCCATGCGTGGATCGCCCGTTACCATACAATAACCCTTGATGTAGCCTCGTATTGTTGGATGATACGGGGTTGTTTCTACCCCGTTACTGACTTATTTCGGGAGGAAAAGAGGAGGCCTCGGAGATGTCACCGAGGCTTCTCCTCATCCATACTAGGAGGAGAAAACTAGGCAACATCACCTTTTTTTTAATATTTTTTTTATGTTTTATATAAATAAAAATATATATATTATAAAAATAAAAAAAGGCATACTGAGTGGTATGCCTTGGCATATCGCTTGGTATGCTTGTACTATACCATACCGAGCAGAACTCGGTACATCGTATGGTACGAAATTGCAAACCTTGTTTGACGCCTTATCAAAGCCCAACATAGCCCAGATTTAGATCTTCATATAGTGTAAGGCATCATCTAGTAGCGACTCCATGTGTCGCTTGAAATCCGACCCTAATATGGTGGATGTGAGGCTTAGCCTAGAAGCAGGTTCACACGGTGATTTGCTCCACGGTTAGCCCTTTTTTACTCGAGTCTCTCATTATGTCGTAATGCAAGGTTGACTCTAACGTCAACTATCACAAACTAATCTGATGGGATAAACGACTCATTTAACTTCGTTGAATATGAACCATTAGTCTAAAATGTTTAAGCTTAAGTTAAGAGTACACATTTATTAGACCATTACAAGTATTCTTACTCTTTGCCCACTTTTAATACGAGACTAGATGAGAATAGTATGATCGCCTTCTCCCTCATTCCTGATTAGACCCATATAAGGGTATTAAATCATTGGGTAGGGGTGTTAAAATTGAATCGAAAAATAGAACCGAACCAATTCCGAACTGGTTCATCAATAATTCAGTTTTAAAGGCTATAAACGGTTCTAATTTGGGACGGTACTCATCTTTGGTTCGGTTGACCAGTTCAGACCGAACCAAACTGATTTTAATTTAAAATATACGAACGAGTCCATCTCAAAGCTCCCAAAACACTAAAATCATTGCCCAAACTCGCTGAGTTCACTGCTCTTCTTTCAACTTCATGACTCCTCCTCCATCCCCTTCTTGGTCTCGCTCTCTTGTTTCAGTTATGAACCCTATTTTTTTAACATCCTTTTTTTTATAAACAATCCCTTTATTGATTTGAATAAATCTCTCTATCAATATTTATGCATCACTATATATCCTCATCATCAATCAGAAAAAGGATTGCATGTAGAGTTGTTGTCCCTCTAGGGCATCTTTCAATATAAAACAGGAAACCACTAGCACACAAGGGCAGGTTGGCTGTTCATGAAGGGGAGGCGCCATCACAAGTGACAAATAGTTACAGCAGATTGTATTGGAGTAATATGCTATAATGGAAGACCCTCAGCTACTGTACTCTCGACTTTCTTAGAGGTTACTATTGGGAGGAGCATCATCTTTGTGTTGTCTTATTGTTGATTGCTTCCTTCTATAATTAATATTTCTTTAAAAATATTTAGAATGATATTTATGATATAAATTTATTAAGAATGTCGATCCAATTGGATCAAAATTCTAGTTCGATTCAATTAAACTGAATCAGTTCATTTAAAATTTATATATTTTTAAATTACTTATTTTGAACCAATTCTGTTAGATAGGTCCGAAAGGGCTTCGATCCAAAATATCTTTATCATAACCCAAGCCTGATAGGCTAATTGACCTATCAACATTGTTTGACCACATTCATCAGACCCGATCTTAGTCTTACCTACTTCCGATATGAGACTAATGGTGTATGTGAGGTATAGCCCAATGGTGGCTCCATGCCGTGACAAATCCTTTGACTCTATCCATGGATAGCCCTTTTCATACTCTCTCAGTATTAAATCGACTCTGCTACCAAATATTACGACTTGAGCCTGATGGGCTAACTGGCCCATCAACTTCGTCTAAACTAAACTATTGGTCAAAATGCTTAAGCTGAAGTTGATAGTAGTACACTTATCAAACCCTTATAAGTTAATCTTACTCTTGCCCACTTTCGATGTGAGACTAATTACGGTGTGTTATATTTTCACCCACTCAAGGGCTTGACTTTCTTGTCTAAGCCCAGCATAGCCCAAATCAAATCCTAGTATGGTACATGTGAGGCGTAGCCCAATGGTGGCTCCACGTTATGATGAGTTCTTTGACTTCATCGACGGATAGTCCTTTTCTACTAAAGCCCATCACCATGCCCTAATACTAGGTTGCCTCTAATACCAAATGTCATGACCCGAGCCTGAAAGGCTAATTGACTTATCAACTTCATTTGACCCAAGTGCTAACTAACTTATCAACTTCGTTTGACCTAAATCACTAGTCAAAATGTTTAAGCTAAAGTTGATAATAGTATACTCATCTACGGTTCGACGTTTCAATTACTAGGTGGTACATATTGATCCGCCCGCTACCGGGCGATACCGTCGATTGGGGCTATTTTCGTCCCGTTACCACTCGCTGTCGGGCGAGAATGGTCGATTTCGATCGTCACCGGTCGCTGTCGGGCGAGAATGGTCGATTTCGATCACCGTCAGCCGTTGTTGGGCGGTAACGATCGATTTCGACTATTACTGGTCGTTGTTGGGTGATAACGATCGATTTTGATCGTCGTCGATCGTTGTTGGGTGGTAATGATCGATTTCAATCGTCTGTCACGGACAGTCATCGCTCAACCGCATCACCTTCGCTTAACGGACCGTCCGTCGCTTTTGCTTCCTTGTATAGTTGTTTGGCATCCTATTTTGCCTTGTTTTTAAGTGTTTTTGCCTAAGAAATGTGAACAGAAATAGTTTGGAAGGTTGCAGAATGACCATTCAGTGTGCAGAACCAAAATAACCCAAAACTGCCCAGTTTTTGACCATTTTCACATGCTGCGGCAAGCTTTTTGAGCGGTGCGAAATGTCAGCCATCTCAGCTCTCTGGAACCCCCGGGTGGCACAGGGCTAGATGGGGCTTCGGGATAGTAGTCAAGCATGAGCACTCAAAAGAAATTGAAGTGTTTTGTGTCCGACACCCTTGGGAACCGTCGTTTGTGGATTGCGATCGTTCTTACAGCCCTTTAAAGTGTTGTTTCGCTCTCTTTCTCTCTTTTTCTGCTGCACTCAAGGTGTTTGATGAATTGCTTGCAAGAGCTGCCCTCTTTGCAAGACGTCGGGACTTGTCCGTCGCTCGTCTTCAAAACTAATCAACTTTTCTTTTTGCAAGTCTTTCGGGACCCGCACGAGGTTGCAATTGGGCTGACCCTTTGCGGGCAAATACGCTTTGGCGTTTCATGACTTAGGCAATCCCAACTAAGTCTGGAACATTGGGCAAAGGTTGCTTCGCGACTTAGGCAATTCCAGCTAAGTCTATAAGTTTGCCACAAGGGTGCCACACAGCTTAGGCAAATTCAGCTAAGTTCGTGACATTGTGGTATCAGAGCAGGTAAGCAATTCGAACAAGCAAGCGAAGTGGATTCGCAATCTTGCCATGGCGAAGCATCGTGGTGAATCGAGCAAGATGGGGCAAGCTGGAACTTTGCCCCAAGTAACTGCAGGTGGGCTGCAAGTGCAAACTCGCTCGCAAACTGCTGGAGCCACTCATGAGGAGCGTGGCAGTGAACATGACGAGCGTGAAGTTGGGTACTTACTCTCCACGAGTGGAGGAAGCACAATCTGGTACGCCAACTGGGAAAAGGAGCCACAAGGAGAGACTTTCAACGGTGGAATTGACGTTCTTGAAGCGAGCTTGGAGTAACTCTACCAAGGCCAAGGAAGGCTCCTTGGGGTAGAGCGCTCGCAAGAAGAAGCTAAATCTTGGATCGATAGGGTTGAGTCCTTGGTCGATCGACTGACAGAGGATACTAAAGACTCCGTACGACATCTACATGAAGTTATGACGGAACTCACGACCAAAGTGACGTTGCTCACTAGAACTCTCAATGCGGGAGGGAACAATACCCGCGCTGCACCGCCACAAAGCTTCAGAGCACCAGAGTTGCATTGCTATGGGGGCGCTAGAGATGCCAAAGACCTCGAGAATTTCTTGTTCGACATGGAACAGTATTTTCGTGCTACGAGGCCCGATTCAGAGGAAACCAAAGTTTCTATAGCAACCATGTATCTGAATGGAAATGCGAAACTTTGGTGGTGAACCCATTGGGAAGAGATCCAACAAGGCCGATGCCGAGTGGATACATGGGAAGACTTGAAGCGTGAGTTAAGAACTTAGTTTTTGCCCGAGAACATAGAGTTCGTCGTAAGAAGGAAACTGAGACAACTCCGCTAAAGTACTTTCATTCGAGAGTATGTGAAGCAATTTTCGACACTGATGTTGGATATACAAGACATGTCCGAAAAGGACAAACTATTTAGCTTCCTTGATGGCTTGAAGCCATGGGCACAACAAGAACTGAATTGGAGGAATGTCACCGACGTGGTTGGGGCAATTACAGTCACAGAAAGGCTAACTGATTTCATTTCTTCGGAGGACTTGGGAAAGAAGAAACAATCCTTAGGAAATCGCCCATCAAAATACTCTTATGCAAAGGAGTCTGGAGGCGAACAGAAGAAAAAGAGCTTCCACAAGGGACCAAGCTTGAAAGGTAAAGCCCCGAAATTTGGCGGATGCTTCTTGTGCGGAGGACATCACATGGTGAGGGAGTGCCCGTAAAAGCAGGCACTCAACGCTTTAACGACATCCATACACCCCCACAAGTCGGACAAGGGCAAAGTCGTCGCCCTTAGTTCGAGCAGTTCTGAATCCAACAACGACGACAAGGAGTCGCAAGGGCCCCGAATGGGAGCCATGCGTTTGTTGAATGCATTACGGGGTCAAGTGGGGGAGAGAACAAAGACAAAGGCGCAGAAGGCAGCAAGTAGCGAGCTGATGTATGTGGACATCAAACTTAATGGCCGAACAACCCTTGCAATGGTGGACACAGGAGCTACCCATAACTTTATTGCCGATCGTGAAGCAAAGCGACTTGGACTTGTCTTGGAGAAGAACCTAAGTCGCATGAAGGCTGTGAACTCGGAGGCCAAGCAGATCTCCGGACTAGCAAAGGGGGTCCTTATCAAGATTGGAACATGGAGCGAGTGCACAAACATGATGGCGGTGCCATTGGACGACTTCCAAGTGATTCTTGGAATGGAGTTCATGCACGCGACGAAGTTAGTGCCGATGCCGTTCCTAAACTCTTTATGCCTAATGAGAGGCGATGACCCCTGCGTGGTTCCAGTTTCTCGAGGGAGAACCAATGACCCATAGCAAATATCGACACTACAATTGAAGAAAGGGGTGCGAAAAGGTGAATTAACTTTCGTGGCTGCTGTGAAGCTGGAGCCACTTGACGGGGAGGCCATTCATGAACCTGCTGTTGTGGCAAACGTTCTGAAGGGGTTCACAGACGTCATGCCACCTGAGTTGCCGAAGACTCTGCCACCACACAGAGGCGTGGATCATAATATTGAGTTAGAGCCGGGAGTTAAGCCTCCAGCAAAACCACTATACCATATGACTCCTCCAGAGTTGGTAGAACTGAGGAAGCAGTTAGATGAACTACTAAGCGGTGGTCTCATCAGTAGTTCAAAGGCACCATTCGGAGCTCCAGTTCTCTTTCAGAAGACACAAGATGGGAGCCTCCGACTATGTGTCGACTATCGAGCCCTGAACAAAGTGACAGTGAAGAGCAAATATCCTATTTCGCTCATCGCAGATTTGTTCAATCAATCGGGCAAGACCAAGTATTTCTCCAAACTCGACCTTCGGTCGGGGTATTGGCAAGTGCGTATTGCAGAAGGTGATGAGGCGAAGACTACCTGTGTGACCAGGTATGGAGCGTTTGAGTTTCTTGTGATGCCTTTCGGCTTTCCGGCCACATTCTGTACTCTGATGAATCAACTTTTCAAAGAGTATTTGAACAAGTTTATGGTCGTCTACAGCCAGACGCTTAAGGAGCATGTTGAACACCTTCGGACAATCTTCAGAGTTCTCAAGGAGAACACCTTGTTTGTGAAGAGGGAGAAGCGCTACTTTCGCAGACAAAAATTATGTTCTTGGGGCATCGAATCGACGGTGGTTTCATTCGGATGGACGAGTCAAAGGTGCAAGCTGTGGCAGAATGACGAACACCAAAGAAGGTACCTGAGCTGAGATCCTTCCTTGGTTTCGTCAACTATTATCGGTGCTTCATCTCTGGATATTCGAAGCGCACAGCTCCACTGACGAAGTTGCTAAAGGAGTAGTCTTTGAGATGGTCGGACAAGTGTGAAACGACTTTCCAAGATCTAAAGACTACTGTGTTGGATTACACTATTGGTAATTTTGGCAGTATCAAAATGAGAAATAATGGTACATCTAAGATTGTGGGTATTGGAGATATTTGCTTGGAGTCCAATATTGAGAGTAAATTGATATTAAAAGATATAAGACATGTTTCAGATATCCATCTGAACTTGATATCTACAGGGAAACTTGATGAGAGGGGTTTATACACTATTTTGGTGAAAGCAAATGGAAGCTCGCTAGAGGTTCTATGGTTTTGGTGAGAGGAAAGAAGCAGAACTCTTTTTATATTATGGAGGCTAAGTTACACAAAGGAGAGATTAATGCAATCCAAAAGGATGAAAGAATAAAAGGCTTGGTCATATCAGCGAGAAGGGACTTCAAACTCTTGCTAGAAAGCAGTTCTTGCCAAAGTTACAAGGTACATCTCTTAAATATTATGATCATTGCTTAGCTGAAAAAACACAAAGAGTTATTTTTCATACTTATCCATCATCTAGAAGATTAAATGTTATTGACTTAGTTCATACTGATGTCTGCACTATGCAAACTAAAACTCTTGGAGGTGCTCTTTATTTTACTACTTTTATTGATGATCATTATAGAAAAGTTTGGGCTTTTGCTTTAAAATCTAAATACCAAGTGCTTAATATTTTCAAAGTGTTTCATGCTAGTGTTGAAAGAGAAATAGGAAGAAAACTGAAGTGTGTTCAAGCAGATAATGGTGGTGAGTATAAGGGTCATTTTGAGAATTATTGCAGACTTCATGACATCAGGCTTGAGAAGACAGTTCCTAAAACTCCTTAGCAAAAATAGTGTGGCAGAAAGGATGAACAGAACTATTGAAGAAATGATTAGGTGCATGCTTTCCCATGCCAAGCTACCTAAGTCTTTTTTTAGGGGGAGGTTATGAGAACTACAATTGATATGATAAACCTTTCTCCATTAGTTCCTCTAAATGATGATGTTTTAGAGAGAGTATGGAAAGGGAAAGATGTATCTTATGATCACTTGAGAGTCTTTGGGTGTAAAGTATTTGTTTATATTCGTAAAGATGAGAGGTCCGGGCTTGATAATAGGGCAAAAGCATACATTTTCTTGGGATATTATCATAAAGAGTTCGGGTACAAATTATGGGATCCAATGAATAAGAAAATTATTAGAAGCAGAGATGTTATGTTTCTTAAAGACCAATTATTTAAAGATGATAATGTTGAGAAGCAAAATACCTCTGTTTACATTCCTTGGAGTTTAGGCCCAATTACTCCACCTATAGTTTATGATAACCATAGGGGAGATAGATAAGAAGATGGTGGCGAGAATGTTGGTGATGATGCTCCTACAGTTGATGAAGTTGAAACAACTAAGCAAGCACCTCAACCACCAGATGAGATTCCACTAAGAATATATATAAGAGAGTGAAGACCATTTACAAGATATCCTCCACATGAGTATGTTATGCTTACTGATTGAGGAGAGTCAGAAACTTACTAAGCTATTCTACATGAGCATAAGAATGGGTGGGTTTAAGCCATGCAAGAAAAGATGAGATCCTTGCTTAAGAATCACACCTATGACTTGGTAAAGTTAACTACAGGGAAGAAAGCTCTCAAGAATAAATGAGTTTATAAATTGAAGACTGAAAATAATAGCTCATCACAAAGATATAAGACACGATTAGTTGTGAAAGGATTCAGTCAGAAAAAAGGTATTGACTTTGAAGAAATATTTTCTCCGGTGGTGAAAATGTCCTCTATCCGAGTTGTTCTTGGTTTGGCTGCCCACTTGAATTTAGAAGTTAAGCAACTTGATGTGAAAACTATATTTTTACATGAAGAAGAAATTTATATGGAGCAATAAGAAAGCTTTAAAGTCAAAGAAAAAGAAAATCTAGTATGTAAGCTTAAGAAAAGCTTATATGGACTCAAACAGGCACCTAGACAGTGATACAAGAAGTTTGATTCCTTTATGATGAGTCAAGGGTATAATAAAACCACATCTGACCATTGTGTATTTATAAAGAAGTTTTCAGATGATAATTTCATTATTCTCCTACTATATATTGATGATATATTGATTGTTGGTCATGATGCTAGTAAAATTGAGAAGCTTAAGAGGGAATTAAGTAAGTCTTTTGCTATGAAAGACTTAGGATCGGCGAGACAAATACTTGGCATGAAGATTCTTCGTGATAGAAAGAATAGAGAGATTTGATTATTTCAAGAGGCCTATATTGAAAAGGTTCTTGAAAGATTTAACATGGATAAAGCCAAAGCAGTTTGTTCTCCACTTGTAGTTCATTTCAAGCTGAGTTTGAAACAATGTCCTACAAGTGAGAAAGAAAAAGAAGAAATATCCAGAGTGCCTTACTCATTTGTAATATGCAGTTTGATGTATGCTATGGTTTTCACTAGGCCAGATATAGCTCATGCAGTTGGAGTTGTCAACCGATTTCTCCCTAATCCTGGTAAGGAACATTGGGCAACAGTAAAATGAATATTAAGATATTTAAGAGGTACTACCAGACAGTGTTTATGTTTTGGCATTGGTAAACCTATGCTAGAGGGTTACACAGATGTAGACATGACAGTTGATACTGATTCCAAGAAATCCACTTTAGGGTTTTTGATGACTTTTACAAGGGGAGCAGTCTCTTGGCAGTCTAAGTTATAGAATTGTGTTGCTTTATCGATCATAAAAGCAGAATATAAAGTAATTACTGAAGCATGTAAAGAAGCTTTATGGATGAAAAAATTTCTACAGGAATTGAGTTTAAAACATGAAGGATACACTATTTACTGTGATAATCAGAGTGTCATTCATATCTTCAAGAATTCAACATACCATTCTATATCTAAGCATATTGATGTAAGATATAATTGGATTCGTGATGTACTTGATATGAAAGAATTGTACTTAGAAAAGGTGTATACTGATGAGAATGAATTAGATATGTTGACAAAGTCTTTGCCTAAAGAGAAACTTGAAGCATATAGACGGAGAGCGGGCTTAGTACAGTCCACCATATGAGCTAGAGGGGGATTATTATTGGGTCCGGCCCATAGGTGGGCTTGGATTGGATATTTGAGCATTTAGCCCAAATCTAATTTATTGAAAAAAAAATGAAGAAAAATAAGAAAAACAAGAAAACATAATCTAAGAGGAGGCGGCGAAGTATTGAGGCTGCAGTGAAAACGTGCACAGTAACTAGAAGAGAGAGAGAAAGCTTTGGCAAGAGGATCGATGATAAAACTTCGTCAGTTTTGACCCAAATTTTATGTGAAGAATCCTTGCAACCAGATCTACAATCATAATTGTACTGATATGTGGTTTACCCTCTCTATGATGATTTTTTGATTTATCCACTTAATGAGTTTTGACCTTTTCTATTGTGAGATCCATCAATGTTGATGATGCTATGTCATTGGTGAACCAAGATATATGTTCTTGATGTTATTGTGATCATCTAGTTATTCTGGAGAAGTTTCATTATAAACGTATTATCATTATTGGTGATAGTGGAAGCTTAAGTGGACTACGGTCCTGTGGTTTTTCACACATTGAGTTTTCTATGTTAAAAATCCGGGCTCTCATTTTGTGGTTGATTTATTATTCTATTATTTATCTTATTCTGATTAATATTTACTTTCGGTAACAAGTTGATAATTTAATAAGAAACTCATTTTGATACACAGAGTAAAAAGCATTATTTCGCATTCAATAGTTTTTCCCAACATGAGTAGAACCAGAAGATTCTTATTATATAAGTGCATGAGAAAATAAATAACAGGTACGTAAACACTTTGATTTCAAATAAAAAACAATACATTTTATTAATTTACAAGGATATATATATATATATATATATATATATATATATATATATATATATATATATATATATATATATATATATATATATATATATGCAGTAAACGAAATAAAAAATATATATGTGGATTAAGCAGTGCAAGATGCTTCCAGCTAGATTCCTAAGGTCATCCTTAGGAATATTCTTCTCAAGCTTTCCAACAAGATGAGCACCGACATCAGCACCAACTCTCCCAGAAAGTGCCATGGAAGACACTTTCCCAGTCATCCATCCCCCCCTCCGTAGCACACAACTTAAACCTGAGCGAAATGCAGCAATGAAAGCCTTTCCAACACCTTTCCTGGCATTTACATTAAGTTGTTATTTTCAGCACAAGAAAACCAGAAATAATAGAGGGAATTGCGCCAAGCAAGAAGGATAGGGTGCTAAAGATAGCATTGCTGTAAGTGCAGGGCTGACTGACTCTTTGTGCTGAAACCTTCGACTGATCCCCGAGAGAGCAAGATTCCGACATACTGATGCTCCGTAAAGAGGGAGGGATGACGTCGCTCCTGTGCGGTGGACGAGTTGTAAAATCTTAGAGGCCACACTGCAATCCTCAGGTCATCATCGTCTTCCTTATGATCATTAGCATCAGTCAAGATCATATCACAAGAAAACTATGGATGACGCCACAGGATGTGTCTGCTAACTACTTAACATTCATAAATTTATGTATACATATATTTTATAAGTGGTTAACAAAAAGAAACAAAATTCTCTAGCCATACGATAGCGTACATAACAGGTCGCCCAGGTGCCCATTGTTATTCGATATAACAAACTATGCACAAAGAATAAGCATAATAATCAGAACATGCTAAATGTTAAGTGAAAAAAAAAATTTCATGTCAAGATTAAAATCATATAACTATAGGTCATGTTTACGATTCATACCTTTTGATGCCATCTTGAAAGAACTTTATCTAATCTGTAGGGGCATCGTCTTCAGATGGGAAAATTACAGTAACATCGATCTACAATGAGAATGTCTCTCTTTCTTCTCTTTTACTATGCTTTTACGGGACCACTTAGATTGATAAATCAGGGACAAGATAGAAGCCACAATATCTCAATAACTATCATATATCCACATCTCGTGTCCTTTGTCCATGTCTGTCATCACATCATACAGATTCAGTTTAGTCCCTATGAGGTTTTGTCTATATATAATAAGCAGGTGTAGAAGGTCTAGAATAAGTAATTAGGAGAGTTTCTCCTATCAATGTCATCTCCTAATGAATCAACTTCTTTTCTATTGACTAATAACCTTCATTAGAATCTAATTAGCTTTATAATATATCTTGTCCAATTAGATAGGGCTACATATAATCTAACACAAAGGAGATACAAAAAAAGTTCAATTACGAGGCTATCAATCAATAGAAAAGAATTTGACTTCCACTATAATTAAACTTCCTTTCTATTGATTGATAACCTTCATCAAAATCTAATCAGATGTATAATATATTTTATCCAATTAGATAGGGCCACATATAATCTATCATTCTCTCGTTTAGTCTATTAATTGGTAAGATATAAAAAAAATTAAAATTAAAATAAAGTAAAATAAAATTTTGCTTGAAAACAATTTTACCTAATTGGATTCTGAAAATTTTAAAAAGTATTTTATACATGACCATGAATTTTAAAATAAGTCAATAAATTCAATAAGCATAATAATACTATATTAAGTCAAACTATTAATGTGAATCATAGCGGTTATATATCCTCCATATCATACTTCCTTCTATATCAAATAATATTATTAGTCTTTCCTAATATACTCTATAATTTATCTTATCAAGACAATCATATTATTATATTAAACTATAATATATATAAATATAAATAGGATAATAGAAACAAATAACTTTAATTAAGCAAGAAAGAATATCAATAATAATATCTACCTAAATATACATCACCATATCTTTTATGACTTACTCACAAACCTCATTATAAGAGCATGTTCTTTAAATATTTTAGATTGTAAAGCCTTAGTAAATGAATCAATAATTATCATTTGATTGCAAAGTCAATAATATCTTTACAAACTCAAGATTCAAATTAATTATATACAAATCATTATATAAAATTCTAGAATTAACTTTTATTGAATCATAAAATTCATCACGTAGAATTTCAGAATCAATTTTTATTAAATTATAAAATTCATCATGTACCATTATCAAAAGATATATAATATCTTAACTTATCAATTCTAAATAGAGAAACTAAATTTCTAAACATAGTAGGAACATAATATGTTATAACAAGATCCATCAGATGACCATCTTTTGGCATAGGCATAAGTGTTGAATCTCGAATTTTGATGATGAAATCAATTGATGGGTTTTATGATCTAACTTATGTGTTAAAGAAAGTGATGCAAGAAGCGACGGTAAAATGATATTAGAATCGGATATTGGGTCGGAGTTAAGTATGAGCATCGGGCCCAGGTTCGGACGAGGTAGGGGGAGCTTGTCGAAAGTTCACCGGAGGTCGATCGAGGTTTGGATGATGTTGCCGAGAGCTCGTCGAGAGCTCACCAGAGGTTTGTCAGGAAGTTCGTCGGGAGTTCGCCAATAGGTTGTCGGGAGTTTGCCAAGAGTTTGCTGGAAGAATGCTGGGAGTTTATCGGGAGTTCGTCGGAGGAAATCAGGAGCTCATTGAGGGTTCATTAGAAAGATGCCAGGAATTTGCCAAGAGATCAATTGACGGTCGGACAACGAAGATTGTGTGTTAAGTGTCATAGTTAGCATCATAATGAGAGTTAATCTTACTAACTCAATTAAGAGGTCATTAGACCTTAATTGGGGTTGATTTGAACTTATTATAAAACTCATTTCAGTAACCCAGGGTCAGTCAGGTAAGACATAGTATTCGAAGACATGATCTCCAAGATGACACAGTCTTCGAAGGTGTGTCAAGCGGTGGCACCGCCCAGACTAGGTGGTGGAACTGCCCAGACGTAGTCTTCCAGACTGTGTCAAGCGGTGGTACCGCCTAAGCTGGCAGTACTACCACTAGAACACAGTCTCCAAGGGGAAAGGCTATCAACACCTTGAAAAATCTCCAAAAAATTAAATTTTGGCTCCACTTCTAAAGCCACTAGGGGCCTATAAATGCCCCACACATTCTTACTTGAGGATACAAGAATTAAGAGCAAAAACCTTGTGAAAATGATATTGTAATTCTTTAAGAGCTCCTCCTCATTTCTTTTAGTTTTTTATTTAAGGGAGAGCTTAGAGACTTGTAAAGGTTTTATCCTGAACTTGTAAAGGGAGAATCGGGAGTGGATGTAGGTCACGAGACCGAAGCACTATAAAATTGGTTTGCTTTCTCTTCTTTGTTGTTTATCTTTATTACTTTTTTGCTTAACTATCTACTACCTTTGCTTGCACTCTTACAAACATCTTTACGTTTAAACGCATTTCTGATATGGGTTTTATTGAGCGAATACTTAAATCGATGTAAATATTTCATAACCACTAATTCACCCCCCCCCCCCTCTTAGTGCCACTTTGATCCTAACAATTAGTATCAGAGTCACGTTTCTTTGTATTTAGCTTAAAACCCAAGAGAGTTATCTTTTGTTGGCAATCAAGAGGGACTTTCTATCACTCATCCTCCCATATTCAATGGGATGGCGTATTGAAAAACTCAAATGAGATTTTCCTACTTTTTATGGATTTTGAATTATGACATATTGTTGAAAGTAGTTTTGAAAAACCTTCCAAACTGATGAACGAATGGAATGATCTAGAAAAAAAGACTTTCTCTTTGGATGCTAAAGCGATGAATGCTTTATTTTGTGCTCTTGATAAAAATAAATTTAATTGGGTTTCTATATGTGAAACTGTGCACGAGATTTGTCACACACTCGAAGTCACACACAAAGCCACTAGTTGAGTCAAAGAGTAAAAAATTAATCTTTGGGTGCATAGCTATGAGTTGTTTCGCATGAAACCAAATGAGACCATAGGAGATATGTACACCTGTATTACGAATGTCGTCAATGGTCTAAAAGCGCTTGGTAAAAGTTTTTCTAATTTTGAACTTGTTAACAAAATATTAAGATCCCTTCCAAAAAGTTGGGATCCTAAAATAATGGCAATACAAGAAGTAAATGACCTATATAATTTTCTGCTTGAAGAACTAATCGGGTATTTGATGACTTACAAAATGACATATATAGCACATGACGAACTCGAGAACAACATTCTAAAGAATAGGAAGGACATATCACTTAGAACGAAGGAAAACCACTTGGGAGAAAACTCAAGTGACGATGATGATGATGAGGACTTCGCACTTCGTACAAGAAAATTTAAAAAGTTCTTAAAGATGACTAAAAAATGCTAAGAATAAAAGTGAACTAAAAAAAGACTTAATAATATGTTATGAATGTAAGAAGCTAGGACATTTCAAAAATAAATATCCCTGAGTGAAGAAGAAGCAACCAAAGAAGAAGAAGACGCTCAAAGTTACTTGGGACGACTCAAATTTATCCAAAGATAAGGTGCCAACCAACAAGGAAGAAGTTATAAATTACGCTTTAATGACATTTGGAATGAGGTAAGTAACATAAACGAGTCTTCCTTATCTTGTAACGAATTATTTAATATATTTAATGACTTATTTTATGATTTTAAATTAGTTAGTAAAAATTATAAATTGTTACAGAAAAATCATGCTTCACTTGCTAGCGAATTTAAAATTTTTAAAAAGGAGTATGATGAATATAGGATTGCTCCTTGCACTAAGTGTAAAGAATTAGATATACTTAAGAAAGAAAATGTTTCATTACAAGAAACATTAGAAAAAATTAAAATAGGTAACAAATTCTTAAACATAATCATTGTTAATAAGGGTCATGTTCATAGAAAGAAAAGAATTGACTTTATAAGTAACACTCAACGAAAGCCAACCATATTCGTTAAAGGACCTACATTATATGTTTCACCTAGAAATAAATGTAATTTTTGTGGAAGAATTGGACATTATGCCTATAAATGTTTATTTAGAAGGCATAGTCCATATAAATTAATTTGGATTCCTAAAAACACCATAACTAATGCCATTAGTAAAATTAGGTAAAGTTTTTCATGAGGAACCCAAAGTCAAATGGGTACCTAAACCAAAACCCTCTTTGTTTATAGGTATGGCTTCAAAAAAAGGCTATAAGCATAAAATAGTACATTGATAGTGGATGCTCAAGGCATATGACCGGAGATCCAACTCATTTATCTAAGTTTACTAGCCTAAATGAAGGATTTGTCACCTTTAGAGACAACAACAAGAGAAAAATCATTGGGAAATGAACCATAGGTAACAAATCAAACCTCTTGATTGAATATGTGTTATTAGTTGATGGTTTGAAACATAATCTGCTAAGCATTAGCCAATTGTGTGATAAATGATACATTATCAAATTTGAATCTAATACTTATATAATTAAAATACCACACAAAAATAGTTTTATGATTGTCTTAAAAAGCAATAATGTGTATACTATTGATATTGATAATTTTTATAATGAAATATATTTTTCGATCTTAAATGATGATGAATGGATTTGGCATAAGAGATTAGGACATGCTAGCATGAAGCTATTAAACCAAATCTCAACTAAAAATCTAGTAAGAGGAATGCTTAGCATCAAGTTTGTAAAAGACAAAGTTTGTGATGCATACCAACTAAAAAAATAAATAATAATATTTTTAAATAAAAATAAATAAATAAGCACCTCTAGGCCACTACAATTGATCCATATAGATTTATTTGAACTAATTGACACTACAAGCTTAGGAGGTAGCAAATATGTGTTTGTTCTTGTAGACGATTATAGTATATATACTTGGACTTATTTCTCGGCAAACAAAAGTGATTATTTCAAATATTTTTTAAAATTTTGTAAACTTGTTCAAAACAAAAATGGTTTTATGATTTCATCTATACGTAGTGATCATGGTGGTGAGTTTCAAAATCATGATTTTTAACCTTTTTGTGAGTCAAATGGGTACAATCACAATTTCTCTACTCCTAGAAATCCACAACAAAATGGAGTGGTGGAAAAAAAAATTAGGAGCTTACAAGAAATGGCTAGAACCATGTTAAATGAACATAGCCTACCAAAATATTTTTGAGCCAAAGCCATTAACACGACATGCTATGTCATGAACAAGGTTCTCGTAAGATCATTACTTTCCAAAACTTCTTATGAATTATGGAATAATAAAAAATCTAATATTTTATATTTTAAAGTATTTTGTTATAAATATTTTATTTTAAATAAAAAAATATCTTATGAAAGTTCGATGCAAAATCTGATGAAGGCATATTTCTTGGTTATTCCTCTATTTCAAAAGCTTATCGTGTATTTAATAAAAGAATTCTAGTAATTGAGGAATCTATCCATATTATTTTTAATGAGTTTCCCAAATTTATTTTGATACTTTAAATTTGAATGATAAACCTCCTCTCCAAAACAACTTGGATGCATATATTTTCAAGGAATCCTCATCCAAGGAATGAAAATATGTAGATGCTCATCCTAAGGAGTTAATAATAGGAGATACATCAAAATGTATTCAAACTCATTCATAATTTAAGAATATTTGTGCTAACATTATATTTTTTTCTCAAATTAAACTAAAATATATTGAAGAAGCCCTAAAAGATGATTCTTGGGTTATTTCAATGCATGAAGGGTTAAACCAATTTGAGAGAAATGAGGTGTGGTAGCTTATTCATAGACCTAGTGATCGTCTAGTGATTAGTACTAAATAAGTCTTTAGAAACAAGCAAAATAAAAATGGTATCATGGTTAGAAACAAGTCTAGATTAGTGGCCAAGGGTTTCAACCTAAAAGCAGGGATCGATTATGAAGAGACCTTGGCTCTTGTGGCTAGACTTGAAGCCATAAAGATACTCCTTGTCTTTGCCTCTTTTAAGAATTTTAAGTTATTTCAAATGGATGTCAAAAGTATTTTCTTAATTGTTTCATTTCTGAATAAGTTTATGTTGAACAACCCCCCGGTTTTAAAAATAATATTTTTTTCAAATCATGTTTTTAAATTATCTAAGGCTCTTTATGGATTGAAATAAGCCCTTAAAGCTTAGTATGAAAGACTTAGCTATTTCTTTATTTCAAACAATTTTTTAAAAGGTAAGGTTGATACCACATTATTTTTTCAGAATTTTAAAAATAATTTTTTAGTTATTCAAATTTATGTTGATGATATTATTTTTGGTTCAAAAAATGAATCCTTATGTGAATCTTTTGCCAAGAGTATGAGCCAAGAATTTGAAATGAGCCTAATGGATGAATTAACTTTTTTCTTAGGATTATAAATAAAATAATTAATGATGGTATCTTTATAAGTCAAACTAAGTATACCTTAGATTTGTTAAAATATTTTAGTATGGACAATGCTAAGGTTATAAACGCATCCATGAGCACTTCTACAAAATTAGACTTGGATAATGAAGGTGAAATTTTGATCAAAAATATATAGAGGAATAGTATGTAGTTTAGTATATTTAACTGCTACTAGACCGGACATAATATTTAGTGTTGGATTATGTGTAAGGTTTCAATCTAATCCTAAATATTCTCATTTTAAGGTAGTTAAATGAATATTTAGATATTTAAAAGGAACTTCTAATTTATGATTATGGTATCCTAAGTCTAACAACTTTGATTTGTTTGCCTATGCGGATGTTGATTTTGGAGGTTGTAGAATAGATAGAAAAAGTACAATTGGAGCATGCTAATTCTTGGGACATGCTCTTATTTCTTGGTCTTCTAAGAAATAAAATTTGATTGCATTATTTACGGTCGAAGCTGAGTACATAACAGCTGGTGTATGTTGTGCATAAGTTATTTAGATGAAAAACACATTATAAAATTATGAAATTCACTTGAAAAATATTCATATCAAATGCGATAACACTGGTGCAATATGTTTAACTAAAAATTTCATTCAACACTCAAGAACTAAACATATTGACATTATGCATCACTTTATTAGAGATCATGTCAATAATCATGATATATCTTTAGAATTTATTAATACAAAACATCAATTAGTCGATATTTTCATAAAGCCATTAAATGAAGAACAATTTGACTTTATTAGAAGAGAGTTAGGAATGTTAAATCATCCAAATGCATGACTTGCTATTTTTCATATTTCTTAAGCTTTTGCTTGAAATTTACATGTGATGATTTTGAATACATGAGTAGCTCTTATAATCTTCTTGGACTTCTCGGCTTTTTGAACTCTCTTTCGAAATGATTTGAAATTGACATTTACAAGAAGGAAAATGGGATTAAAGTTCTTTTTAAGATAAGATTAATTTTTATTCTCTCTTAAAAATTATTTCGACTCATGTTTTTATATCCTTGATGAATATTTTTATGTATCCACCCTACTTAATATTTGACTTTTTTGGGATACTAAATTTTTTGATCTTTGACACCCTCCCTCTTCTTCTATTTTATTTACAAAGGGGGAGAAAGCAATTTCTTTATATGATAAATGTTGAAGAATGTTTAAATATACATTTCTCCTATTGATGACAACAGGGAAAAATAACATAATTGATGATATAAGAAATGTTTTGAGATCTTTAAAATTGTTGAAATGGATGTTGATATGGTTATCTTGTGAAAATAATAATTGAAATGTTTATGTGATACCAAGAAGATGCATATTTGAAAATTATCATGTATGGTTACATTGTGAAAAAAATGTCAAAATGCTTGAATTCAAAAGTGATGGTGCTTTTGAATTCAAGTTTGTTTTATTTATCCTATGGGCATATACATAGGGAGAGTTATCATTAACTCCCACCATCAATTGTTTGTCAACATAATAAAGGGGGAGATTGTTGAATCCCAGATTTTGATGATAAAATCAATTGATGAGTTTTATGATCTAACTTGTGTTAAAGAAAGTGATGCAGAATTAACTATGATGGTAAAAGGGCATTACAATCAAATGTTGGGTCGGAGTCAAGTTCGAGCATTGAGCCCAGGTTCGGACGGCATAGTGGGAGCTCGTCGAGAGTTCGTCGGAGGTCGACCGAGGTTCGAACGATATTGTCGAGAGCTCGTCGAGAGCTCACCAGAGGTTTGCCGGGAAGTTCATTGGGAGTTTGCTGACAGGTTGTCAGGAGCTCGTCGAGAGTTTGCCAGAAGAATGCTGGGAGTTCGTCGGAGGAAATCGGGAGCTTGTTGGGGGTTCACCAGAAAGATGCCAAGAGTTCGCCAAGAGATCAATTGACGATCAGAAAATAAAGATTATGTGTTAAGTATCGTAGTTAGCATCATAATGAGAGTTAGTCTTACTAACTCAATCAAGAGGTTATCAAGCCTTAATTGGGGCCGATTTGAACTTATTATAAAAGTCATTTCAGTAACTCAAGGCCAGATAAGACACAGTCTTCGAAGACATGATCTCCAAGATGACACAGTTTTTGAAGGTGTGTCAGGCAATGGCACCGCCCAGATTAGGTGGTGGAACTGCCTAGACACAGTCTTCCAAACTGTGTTAGGTGGTGGTACCGCCCATGCTGGCAGTATTACCACCAGAACATAGTCTCCAAGGGGAGAGGCTGTAAACACCTTGAAAAATCCCTAAAAGTTTAAATTTTGGCTCCACTTCTAAAGTCATTAGTGGCCTATAAATATCCCACACATTCTTGCTTGATGATGCACGAATTAAAAGCAAAAGACTTATGAAAATGTTGTTGTAATTTTTTAAAAGCTCCTCCTCATTTTTTCTTGTGTAGTTTTTTATTTAAGAGAGAGCTTAGAGACTTGTAAAGGTTATCTCCTAAACCTGTAAAAGGAGAATAGAGCTGTACGAGAGTAGTTGATCTTCACCCATTGAACGAAGATCAATAGTGAAAGCTGATGACCTCAACGAAGGAGAAATCAAGAGTGGACATGGGTCACGAGACCGAACCATTATAAAATTGCTTCCTTACTTCCTCTTCCTTGTTGTTTATCTTTATTGCTACCTTTGCTTGCACTCTTACAAACATCTCTATGCTTAAATGTATTTTTGATACCAATTTTATTGAGTAAATACTTGAATCGACATAAATTTTTCATAAGCACTAATTCACCCCTCCCTCTTAGTGCCATTTTGATCCTAACAATAAGTTCCCACTGATATCACTTTCGCTTTGAGATGAATTCCTATAATAATGAATCTTTTATGTTCTTTTGATTTTTGGATTGAAAGAAATCCCTATATATTATTGGTAACATGAGTTGAAGCACCAGAATTAATACATCAAGTATTAGAAGGAACTTCTATAATATTTGAATCGGAACATACAAAGGTCGAGTTTATACCCTTCTTTTGAACGAAGTCTTACATTTAATGCAATCCTTTACATGTCCTTTCTTATCATAAAAATAGTACTTTACTATAAAAGCTTTCTTTTCACTAGTTTATTTAATTTTTCTGAACTCGATAAATATGATAGGACTCTAACAGGGTTGAGTCCTAACCTCCCTAGAGGTAGTTAATAAAACTCCTGTGAGATTGTAATAAAACCCCACCTAGCCACTTCTATCCTATAAAGAAGTGTGGTTAGGGTTTAGATTAAGGATATAGGGTTTAGTAGTCGTCGCCCCCTTTACTAGGCTAGTCGGCCAGGGTTTCCCCCTGCTTAGGTTGGCTATAGAGCCAACCTAGACACCACTTGTTCCCTCTAAGGCATGTAGGCTATAGAAGGGGCAAAAGGGTTATTTTTATTATGCAAGCACCCCCTAGGGCTAGGGTTTGGAGCCCTATATAAGCATGTAGCCTCTACCTCTTTTGATCAAGCAATTATCAATTTTATTTCAGCCTTATGTCGAATCTAGGAGGGAGGAACCCCTACAACGTTCCAAGGGTTGATCCCCCTCAAGGGTCAAAATTTATAGAGCTCCTTCTGGGGTTTTATTATCTGGTATCAGAGCCACGTTCCTACTGCCCTGTAGCCATCTCAGCCACCTCCACCTTCCCAAGCAATTCCCACAATTGCTTTTGACGTCGCCTCCATCATCGCCCACCAAGCCGTAAATCCATCAATCTGCTGCCTTCCTTTGCGTCAACATCAAGATCTGGTAAAAACTCCAAAGCCCACGCCTCTTGCTATTGCTATTCCTCTATCTTATATGTGAGAGAAGTTTTTCCAAAATTTTTTTGCTGCAAAATTTTACCATCACAAACATTATCATCGTTGCGAAGGTGAAAGGCTACAGAAATTTTTAACTGATTGTTGCTTATTGGAATTGAACTTTTAATCATCCTTTTTGGCTGAAACTTTTATATAATTTTGTAGATCGTCTTAGCTTTCATCTAAGACCAATCTCATAAAAAACTCCTTCTGGATCGAGACTTATAGCACTGTGATTCTTCATTGCACAGTATTGAGATTTTACGATGGAGAATCTGCCTTTCGTCTATTGGCCTCTTGAAACCAAACTTTTGTTCATCCTTTTTGGCCAAAATTTTTATACAATTCAAAAGATCAACTTGGCTTTCATCTGGGATTGATTTCTCAAAAAAAATCCTTATGGAATCGGTTTTCTTGTGTAATCTTTCACTAGCATGTAGTTCTAGAATTTTTACGACGAAGGATCCACCTTTCATCTTTTGCCCTATTTCCCTACTGTTATGCTGCCAAAATTTTGCCAAACTTTTTACTGGTATTCCAAATATCTAAACCAAGGGTTTCTGTATACTTTCCTTAAATTTTCCTCTGGAATTTATGTCGAGAATTCATCATTTCTCTGACGTAAAATTTGTTCGGCAGGACAGCACATCGCACCACCTTTCTTCATCAAATTCCATCGATTTTGAGTGTTGTCTTTTATGGGATTTCAGACTCTCTTTCTCTCATCTATAAACTCTAACATCCTCACAAAAAAACCCTTCCAAGCTGCACCCTAAATTGATCCCAAATAGCCACCCAAATCAGCCCTAAACCGCAACCTACTTTCTTATCGCTCAACTTACCATTTTAGCCAACTTTCCTTACCGATACACCTACCTTTGCTGCCATCTATCCTAGATCTAAAATATATTTTCCTAACCTTCATCTACTACTATCACAACCCTAAAACCACACCAATTCGTAGCCTAAACTCCACAAAACTGCAACCCCAAATCGCACCCAACACAGCCACAAACCGCACCCAAAAAACCAAAGCCTTCGGTCCACCAACCTTTCAGCCGCCCAATCTCCCTTATACCTTCAACCGAAGCATTCATCTTTCACTGCCCAACATTGCCAATAGCGGCCTCTTGTTGCCACCCTCCTTGATCGCATCCAGCAGCGATCCTTGCGGTAAAAAGCTACTAGCAACGATCTTTCACTACAATTTGTTTACATCGCAGCCTGCAACAATCGTTCGCTGCCAACTATCTTGATCGCGGCTAGTAACAAATTGAACATCATAGCAGATGTCTCTCGCTCCATACCACTACTGCTCTCCTCCATAACAGCCGTGTATATCGCTGCCCCATCTTCCTCCTATTGCAGCCGCACCCTTGCTGCAACCGACGCCACTTGCAGCCACAAAGTCGCAGCGCAGTCGCAACTGACGTTGCTACTGTGCTCTTCTTCCTCCATCATCACTACTACCTTCTGACTCAGATCTCTTGACTGCCATCTTCCGACATATATCAGCCACCTAAAAAATCGTAGCCTCGACGACATTACAACATCAACATTGCAAAATCACCGAAGGACCACAACCGACATTGCTGCTGCCATCTTCTTCCTCCACCATCACTGCTACCCTTGGCTGCCATCCTCCACTTGGAGACTTCACCTTCGCAGTCCCGACATTGCTGCCATTCACTGCCTTCAACCTGAAAATTGTAGCTACACTTTTCAGTCGGTTTGTTTGACAGGTTGGAGATCCTTACGTCATGACATCGTTGGGCTTATTCGAAGCCAAATTGGAGGCTGTCGAGACGCGTATGGATGCTAAATTATGCACTCTCTTCGAGGAGTTTAGATTGGATTGATCACGAAGCCCAAGAAGATCACAACATGGAGCAAATTCTGATTACAAAAAGAACCCATCAAAGATAAGAAGTAAGGATAAGACATGCCAGCCCTACACCTCGATGACGTTGATCTCCTTTATACAACTTCAAGAAGGGCACCTCAATCAAGATGCTCAGAGCATAAGAGCCATATCCCAACCAAAAGCATATAAACCTTCAACACCAATTAATTACAAGAACCTTGATGAAGAACTAACGAAGATCCGTCAAACCTCTACCATCCAAGAGTATAAAATCAGGTTTGAAAGGTTAACTAATCAAACTCGTGATTGGTCTAAAAAATAGATATTGAGGACTTTCATTGAGGGCTTGAAGCCGAATATTCAAGAATAAGTTAAAGTGTGACAACCGTATACACTCAAGGCAGTTATCTCCTTCGCATGACTACACAAAGACAGGTTGAACCAAGATGCTCGGAGGACCAAAGCCACCGCCTGACACATCCAGAGTTGGGATCAGCACCATCCTCATGCAAGATGGTCAACAACACGAAGAAGTGAAAATGAGCCCTGAAAAATCACCACTCCTACCCACCTCAGACTCAGATGAGGCTCTCACTACTAGAGATTTTATCAGAAGATAGCTCTCACTCCAAAAAAAGGCACGACAACTATTACAGAGCAACCACATGGCAGCCCATGCAAGGAAGAAACTTCCCCCTGACAAACGCTGGAGCAGAAGAAAGTTTCCTAAGAAATTTCAAGTCCCCTTTTATCTCCAGCTCCACCAACATGAAATTCAAGCCTCAAGAAAGTGGTCTCCCTACTTCTTTGGGCCTTGTATAATTGGGATCACATTGGGGCCCTAACATGGAGGTCAGATTCGTGCACCAGATCAAAATTACAGTTGATCCTTCAGGTATCCCACCTCAAATGAAAATTTAAAGACGACGACCCAACTCAAATTCTTCCAACTGACACCCAAGCTGATGAGGAGCTAAAGACCCGATTCCCAAAATTCACGGACCCCCAGCCTTGAGGACAAGACTAATTTTAAGAGGGCGGGTTTGATAGGACTCCAACAGGGTTGAGTTCTAATCTCCCTAGAAATAGTCAATAAAATCCTGTGAGATTGTAATAAAACCCTACCTAGCCATTTCTATCCTATAAAGAAGTGTGGTTAGGGTTTAAATTGAGGATTTAGGGTTTAGTAGCCGTCGCCCCCTTTACTGGGCTGGTCGGCCAGGGTTTCCCCCTGCTTAGGTTGGCTATAGAGCCAACCTAGTCGCCACCTGTTCCCTCTAAGACAAGTAGGCTATAGAAGGGGTAAAAGGATAATTTTAGTTAGGCAAGCACCCCCTAAGGCTAGGGGTTGGAGCCCTATAGAAGCATGTAGCCTCCACCTCTTTTGATTAAGTAATTATCAATTTATTTCAGCCTTGTGTCGAATCTAAGAAGGAGGAACCCCTATAGCGTTCCAAGGTTGATCCCCCTCAAGGGTCAAAATTTATAGAGCTCCTTCTGGGGTTCTATCAAAATATCTTTGATGGATGATGCTTCAATTTTTTTTTTATTATTGGCTCCTTAAGTAGTAGTCAGAACATTTTGAGAACTTTCTTGCCTTACTTTTAATTCTTCCTAAACACATATACTAATCAGTTCATTCAAGTCCCATTTATCATTATTTATATTCTATAAATCTTGAATAAGCCAAATTAAGGAGGAAGAAAATTAAAAATAAACTGCATGAGGAAAGACTCATTAACATTCATGCATAATGTTTTATGTTTTGCAGCTTTGTTAGCTATATTGAGGATGTGATCCTGAATCTCTCGAGTGCTATCATATTGAGTCGTAGTTAGTTCTTTCATTTTATGTGTTAGCCAATGACTTATCAATAGATTTAAATCTATCTTCAATACCCCTTAAATATTCCTGTGTGTTATGTCACAAACTTAGTTGATTTTGCTTAAGTCATGCAGCATCCTTGCGTGTCCGTTCACAAATGTCAACATCCTCGAAACTTCCTATGGTCCCTTAGAACCTATAAAAGACAAAATGAGTTAGAGAAATCATTTTGTACGGGATTCATAAGCAACCATTTCAGTAAATACTATTATAGCCAATGCAAATTACAACAATGGACTTCCCAAGCTTTGAATGGTTGTACACAAAGGATCATAGTCCATTACAGACCGAAGTCCCCATAAGTGTCCATATGACACAACTCTCATTTACAAGCTGATAACAACCATGAAAGCTAACCAAACTAAGGCACCCAAGCCTATTGCTAGCCCGCTACTTGTTGTACAAAGTATGTACAGAAACCGAAAGATATAGACATACATAGCTGCAAAGCTCATGATGAACTTGAAGAACACTTTCTAAAGAATAGGAAGGACATTGCCTTAAGAACCAAAGATGTATACCTTCCAAAGAACAGGAAGGACTTGACATTGAGAACAAAAATCACGAGTGATGAGAACAATGAACTTGTACTACTAACAAGAAAATTCAAAAAATTTATGAAAAATAACAAAAGTCATAAAAATAAAAATGAACTAAAAAAAGGATAATATATTATATTTTAAATACAAGAAGCCAGGGCATTTCAAAAGTGAATGCCCATAGTTGAATAAAAAAGTGCCAAACTAGAAGAAGGTCTTTCAAGCTTATTAGATGAATAAGACAACAACAATGAAGAAGTAGCTAACTACACACTCATGGTCATCCATGATGAGGTAAGTAAATCTTCTTAAGATTCCTTTACTTTTAATGAATTGTTAAATATATTTATGAATTATTTAATAAATCTAAAAAGCTTAGCAAAACTTATAAATTATTAAGAAGAAACATACATTACTCGCTAGTAAATTTGAAAACATACATGAAGCATCATAATCATATAATTCTTGCACTAAATGTGAAACACCGGAAGATATTAGAAAGAAAAATATCATATTTCAATAAACTTTAAAATTTTTTAAAATAGGGAATAAATCTCTAAACATGATCCTTGCTAATAAGGGCCATGTCCATAGGAAAGAAGGTATTGGTTTGATGGGTAACACTCAACAAAAGTCAACTATCTTTGTTAGAGGACTCACATTATACTATTCACCCAAATTTAAATATAATTTTTGTGGTAGATTATGACATTTTACTTATAAGTGTTCATTTAGAAAGTATAGTCCACATAAGTTGATTCAAGTTCCTAAAAGAACCATAAACAACACAATGCCCTTAGTTAAATTAGGTAGAGTTTTTCATGAGGACCAAAAGTCAACTATGTACCTAAATCAAAACCACCTTTCGTGTAGGTTTGTCTCCAAACAAAGGCTAGGAGCACAAAATGGTACCTTGATAATGGACAATCAAGCTATATGATCGAAGATCCAAATTATTTTTATAAGCTCACTAGTCTAAATGAAGGAGTTGTCACCTTTGAAGACAATAATGAGGCAAAAATCATTAGGAAAGGAACCATAGGTAACAAATCAGACCTTTTGATTGAAGATGTACTATTAATCGATGGTTTGAAATATAATCTACTAAATATTAGCCAATTGTGTGATAAAATATACATTGTTAAATTTGAATGTGATACTTGTATGATTGAAATACCACATAAAAATAAATCTATGTTTGCCTTAAGAAATAAAAACATGTATGCTATTGATATTAAAAAAAATTATGATGAAACGTGCTTTTCGGCTTTGAATAATGATGCTTGGATTTAGCATAGGAGACTAGGACATGCTAGCATCGAACTTACTAAATTAAATCTTAACTAAAGATTTAGTTAGAGGATTACCTAGTATTAAGTTCGTCAAAGACAAAGTTGTGATGCTTGCAAAATAAGAAAGCAAATAAAAAGTAGTTTAAAGTAAAAAAATCAAATAAGCACATTTAGGCCACTATAATTCATACCACAAACTTAGGAGGTAGCAAATACACGTTTGTTATTTTAGACGATTATAATAGATACACTTGGACTTTTTACTTCTTGTTACACAAAAATGATTCTTTTAATTATTTTTAAAATTTTGTAAACTTCTTAAAAACAAAAAAGGTTTTATGATTTTATCAATATGCAATGATCATGATGGTGAGTTTCAAAATCATGATTTTTAAACTTTTTTATAAATGGGTACAATAATAATTTCTCTATTCCAAGAAATCAATAAAATGGAGTAGTGAAAAAAAAGCTTAAAAAAAATGACTAGAACCATGTTAAACGAACATAGCTTACATAAATATTTTTAAACTGAAGCCATTTACAAGACATACTATGTTATGAATAAGGTTATTGTAAGATCACTATTCTCTAAAACTTCTTATGAATTGTAGAATGGTAAAAAAAACCTAACATTTCATATTTCAAGTCTTTTTATTGTAAATGCTTCATTTTAAATTTAAAAAATACCTTAGAAAATTTTGATGTAAAATTCGATGAAGGTATTTTTCTTAGTTATTCTTCTACTTCAAAAACTTATCGTGTCTTTAATAAAAGAACATTAGTCATTAAAGAGTCCATCCATGTCATTTTTAATGAGATTTTCAAATTGAAGAAAATTAATTTTGATAATGATTTTGATTTTGATACTTTAAATTTGAATGAAAATCCTCCTAAACATAACTTGGATGAATCTACTTCCAAATCCATACCCAAGGAATGGATGTATGTAAATGCTCATCATAAGGATCTCATAATAAGAGATACATTAACAAGTGTTCAAACTCGTTATTCTTTTAAAAAATTTTGTGCTAACACCACATTTCTCTCTCAAATTGAACGAAAATGCTTTGATGAAGCCCTAAGAGACGATTCTTGAGTTATTGTAATGCATGAAGAGTTGAATCAATTTGAGAGAAATGAGGTGCGGGAGCTTGTTGCTAGACCTAGTGACCGTTTAATGATTGGTACTAAATGGGTCTTTAGAAACAAGCAAGATGAAAATAGTATCATGGTTAGAAACAAGACTAGATTAGTGGCCAAGAGTTTCAACAAAGAAGAAGAGACCGATTATGGCCAAGGGTTTCAACCAAGAAGAAGAGATCAATTATGAAGAGACATTCGCTCTTGTGGCTAGATTTAAAGCCATAAGGATACTCCTTGCCTTTACTTCTTTTAAAAATTTTAAATTATTTTAAATAGATGTCAAAAGTATTTTTTATTAATGGTTTCATTTCTGAAGAAGTTTATGTTAAACAACCCCCCATTTTAAAAATGACTTTTTTTCGAATCATGTTTTCAAATTATCTAAAGCTCTTTATGATTTGAAACAAGCCCTAGAGTTTGGTATAAAAGTCTTAGCTCTTTTCTTATTTCAAATAACTTTTTGAAAGGTAAAGTTGATACTATATTATTTATTAAGTATTTTAAAAATAATTTTTTATTATTCAAATTTATGTGGATGATATTATTTTTGGTTCTATAAATGAATCCTTATGTGAATATTTTGCTAAGAATATGTGCCAAGAGTTTGAAATGAGCATAATGGATGAACTGACTTTTTTATTAAAGTTACAAATAAAATAATTAAATGATGAAATCTTTACAAGTCAAACTAAGTATATCTCAGATTTGTTAGAACGTTTTGGTATGGATAATGCTAAGGCTATTAAGACACCCATGAGCACTTCTATGATGTTAGACTTGGATAATGAAAGTAAAAGTTTTGATAAAAAATCATATAGAGGAATGATAAGTAATTTGTTATACTTAACTGCTACTAGATCAAATATATATTTAATGTTGGATTGTGTGTAAGGTTTAAATTCAATCCTAAACATTTCTATTTTAAGATAGTTAAATAAATATTTAGACATTTAAAAAGAACTACTAATTTAGGATTATGATATCCTATGTCTAAAAACTTTGATTTACTTGCATATGTGGATGTCAATTTTGGAGGTTGTATAATAGATATGAAGAGTACAATCAGAATATATCAATTCTTAGGACATGCTCTTATTTCTTAATCTTCCAAGAAACAAAATTCAGTTACATTATCTACAGGTGAAGCTGAGTACATAACAACTAGTGCATGTTATGCACAAGTCATTTGGATGAAAAAATGAACGCTAGAAAATTATGGAATTCACTTGAAAATTGTTCCTATTAAATGCGATAATACTAGTGTAATATGCTTAACTAAAAATCTCATTCGACACTTAAGAACTGAATATATTAACATTAGGCATCACTTTATTAGAGATCATATGAATAATCATAATATATCTTTAAAATTTATTGATATAAAGCATCAATTAGCTGATATCTTTAACAAGCCATTAAATAAAAAACTATGTGACTTTATTAAAAGAGAGTTAGGAATGTTAAAACATCCAATTGCATGATTTGTTATTTTTTAGATTTCTTGAGCCAGTTCTTAAAATTTACATGAGATGATTTTAAATATAATGAGAAGCCCTTACATTTTTTATTTCTTGACTTTTTGAGTTTTTTTTTTTTATTTCTCGACTTTTTCTTAGTTTACTAAGGGGGAGTAATGGACAAACTTCCTCTCTTTATATGCTAAATATTGTTTAAATATTTAAAAAATATTCAAATATAATTGAGCATCCCTCATTTTTGTTATGACAAAGGGGAAGAAATGAAATGCTAAATGATATGATTGATGACATAAGAGAAGATGAATGTTGTAATGTTGTATGATTGATGCCAAATGATATAATTGAAATCTTTGAAATGAATGTTGTAATGTTTGATCTTTGAAATGAATGTTGTAATGTTTGAAATTTTTATGTGATACCAAGAAGATGAATGCTTTGAAAATATTATCATGTATGATTAAATTGTAAAAAAATTTAATATTGTCAAAATGCTTGAATTCAAAAGTGATGGGTTCATTTGAATTCAAGTTTGTTCTTTTTAGCTTGTAACATATACATAGGGGAATTAAGGTTAACTCTCGTCATCAATTGGTTGCCATCAGACAAAAGGGGGAGATTGCTGAATCTTATATTTTGATAATGAAATCAATTGATTGGTTTTTTGATCTAACTTGTGTGTTAGAGAAAAGACAATATAATCTAATGTTGGGCCGGAGTCAAGTTCGGGCATCAGGCCAGGGTTCGAACGATATAGTGAGAATTCACCGGGAGTTCACCAGGAGTTCGTCGAAGGTGATCAAAAGCTTGCTAGGAGCATGCCGGGAGTTCATCGGAAGATGATAAAGAGATTCATCGAAAGTTCATCACAGGATGCCGAGAAGTTCACTAGGAGTTCGAAAGATCAATTGACATGCTGGACAGAAATTATTGTAATTGTGTAGTGTATCATAGTTAGCATCGTAATTGAGTCCTAAGTATGTTAGATTTGGAGAAATCTAAATTAACTCAATGTGAGGCAACATGATCCACTTTGGGTTAGGATTTGAGCTCAAGTTGAGCTCATTTCATTAACCTAGAAAGGGGTCAATAAAAGGTATAAGTCAAATACGAAACTATCCACAAAAATATAGTTTTTAGGATTCTCGATGATAGTACCATCGATGGGCAGTGGTAGTACCACCCAGGCAGCGGTAGTACCACCACCACTCATGTTTTCGGGGCAGTTTGGCGGTAGTATTGTCGATGCTGATGGTAGTACCGCCCTACCTAGTTTTTTTGGGAAAATATTAAATTTTGGCTCCATTTTTTTAACCAACTTGAGTCTATAAATACCCCAAGTATTCTTGCATTAGAGAGTAAGAAAGTAGCAAAAAAATGGTCATAATATTAATTTAAATTATGTAAAATTTGAGAGTTTTCCTTGAGTGCTTCAAAGTATAAAGTGAATCTAAGTGAAGAAAAAAAATTTGTAAAAATTCGTCTCATAAACCTATGGAAGAAGATCATTAGTGAACACCGACGGTCCTAGATGAAGGAGGACTCAGAAAGTAAATATAGATCATGTTTTTGATCGAATCACTATAAATTGATGAGTCTTCCTTTACTTGTTCAATTTATATATCATCTTTTCCTCACATCTATCAGATATTTGTACAATTTATGTATCCTCTTTTCCCCACATCTAGTCAATATATGCTTCAGAATAACTTTTAATAGGCTTTATCCCCCAACAAAAAAAGTCAAAAGAACAACGATAGAGTCGGTCAGTCCTATTGTGCATGAATGGCTTGCAAACTACAGGTAACAAAGACAAAGAAATCAATATCCTATTGAGAACGACTGTTACTTTCTCCATGCTTCCCTTGGGGGGAAGAACCATTCATAAAAGAATACAAACAATACATGTCAATGTAATATGGCCGTAAATATCATTTAAGGACACAGATTAAGAAGTAAAAAAAGAAAAAAGAAAAAAAAAGGGTCACCTTGATGGTTCCTGCTACTTTACTCTTCCGAAACGAGCGGTAGTCTCTCATCACGAAGCATGGTTTAGCTGGGATAGTGAGGGGCGTTGGAAAAATTATTAAAACTGAATAATTCTTTTTTTATCTTGGATTTCTCATCAAATTATCAATTTATTATCAAAAATAAATATTAATCAGAACAAGATAAATAATAGAATAATGAATCAATCATACAGTGAAATACCATATTTTTAATATGAAAAATTGAAAAAAAATTATGGGACCATAATCCACTCAAACCTTCACTATCACCAATAATGATGATAGGTTTACAATAAAACTTCTCTAGAATAATTAGAGAATCATAATAACATTGAGAACATAGATCTTAGTTCACTAATGACATGTTATCATTAACATAGATGGATCTCACAAAATAAAAAAAATCTAAATCCACTAAGTGGGTATATTAGAAAACCATAATAAAGAGGATAAATCACATATCAGTACTGTTAGGATTGTAGAGCTTGTTGCAAGGATTCTCCGCATAAAATTTGGGTTAAAACTGATGAAGTTATATCGTTTAATCCTCGAGCAAAAACTTACATAAAATTTGGTTTCATCGGAAATATGCTCATTCAAATTTATATCCATCTATCTTGTAATATAGGCAATAGCTTTTCTATACTGTATCTCACATTCCTCATCATCCATAGTAGAATATTTTACTTTAACTTTGATGGGCTTATATAGATCTTTGCAATAGAGCAAATCTTTCATCATACACTGTCAAGTAGAATAATTTGATGAGTTCAATTTAATCATACCATATGACTCTCCATTTCAATCACATAAGAAAAATTTACACCAAACAACCTGTGGTATGATACCATTTGTTGGAAAAAACTATTGAAGTGGAGTAATTCCTTTTTTTCTTTGTGTATCAAAATAGATTTCTCACCAAATTACTAACTTGTTACCAAAATCAAATATTAACTAGAATAAGATAAACAACAAAATAATGAATTAACTACAAAGTGAGACACTAGATTTTTTACGTGGGAAACTCAATGCAGGAAAAACCACAGGACCGTAATCCACTCAAACCTCTACTATCACTAATAATGATAATAGATTTATAATAAAACTTCTCCATAATAAATAGAGGATCATAATAACATCAAAAATATAAAGCTTGGTTCACTAATGACATGTCATCATTTGTTGAATCTCATATTTTGATGATGAAATCAATTGATAAGTGTTTAATCTAACTTACGTGTTAGAGGAAGTAATGCAGGTCTAACTACGATAGAGGAATTGAGTTACAACCAGATGATGTGTCAGAATCAAGTTTGGGCATCGGACCAAGGTTCAGACGATGTGTGAGAGCTCGACGGGAGTTCGTCGGAGGGATCAGGAAGCTCACTGGGAACATGCCAGGAGATCACCAGAAGAAGACCATAAAACTCATCGCAAGAATGTCAAAGGCGGTTGGATTGGTGTGAGTTCAATCATTGTTTAGCTTGATGGTCTTTATGGTTGTAGTCAGTGAGTCGTAGTTAGGCATTAAGTCCTAATTAAGTTTGATTTAGAAGGAATATAAATCAACTAAATATGAGACAACCGGGTCTACAAAAGGGTTGGATTGAGCTCAAGTCGAGCTTAATTAGTTGACATGAGAATTGGTCAACAAAAGGTACAAGTCACGATTGGAAAAGTAAAGAAAATTACTTTTTCGAGATTCCCGACAATTGTACCGTCCAAGCAAGCGATTGTACTACCCATGTCGGGAGTTGTACCATTGTCGCCCAGTATTTCGGGCTACTTTCGATGATGCCGCTAGCGTTGGCGGTGGTATCGCCTATACCCGGCTTTTTCGAGTGCATTTAAAATTTTAGCTCTAAATTTTGAAGCCAATTAGGGTCTATAAATATCCCAAGTTTTCTTACATTTAGCACAAGTATTCACACAAGTCATTGGGTAAAAAATCTGTGAAAAAGTGTGCTAAAAGTGTGCAAGAAAAAGAAAAGGGGTAAGGGAGTGAGTCAAGAGTTGTATTTTTTGTAAGAGGTCTCCCTTGTGAGTTGAGATTGAAAAGCTTGTAAGGGTTTGGTCTTCACCTAAAGAAGATCGGTAGTGGACATCGGTGGACCTCGACGAAGATGACTCGGGAAGTGGACGTAAGCCAAGATTGTAGTCAAACCACTATAAATTGTGAGTGCTCTTTACTTGTATTGTTTACTACTTTCTATTGCTCTTGATTAATTCATAGAAAGATACGAGCATCATTCTCAATGACTTCTCTTAAATTGATTTTTTAATCATTTCTAACAAAGTACAAAAGGCGCTTCCATTTTTATTTCTTCATTTTTTGCAAGCAAAGGTTTTCGAATCGAGCACTACCACTCTTGCACTAATTCATGACCCACCCCCCCTCCCCGCCAGTCCCCTTTTAGTGCCAATTGATCCTAACAATTGGAATCAGAGCAAGGTCTTACTCATTGGACTAATACCCACTTGAATAAATGACTTTGTTTGACATGAATGAGGGACATTCAAATTTATGATACTTTACCATTACACAATCTTTGCTCTAAATGTGAAATACTAGATAATGTTAAAGAAGAAAATATCATACTTAAACAAACGTTAAAAAATTTTGAAACAGAGAATAAATCTCTTAATATGATCCTTGCTAATAAGGGTCATACTAATAGAAGAAAGAAAATAGGCTTTGTTGGTAACATTCAACAAAAGCTAATCATTTTTGTTAAGGGACCTACCTTAAATTTATCATAAAAATTAAATATAATTTTTATAAAAAATTAGGACATAAAACCAATAAATGTTTATTTAGAAATTATAGTCCTCACAAATTAGTTTGGGTTCCCAAATGAACTACAAATAATCAAATACCATTAAAAAAGAAATATAAAGTTATTCATGACGGACCTAATGTAAAATTAGTACCTAAATTAAAACCATCTTTCTTGTAGGTTTATCTTTAAACTAAAGCTAGGAGCATTAAATGATACATTGATAGTCGATGCTGAAGGCACATGACTAGAGATCCAACTTATTTTTCTAAGCTCACTAGCTTAAGTGGAGTTGTCACCTTCAGAGACAACAATAAAGGTAAAATCATTGGAGAAGGAACTAACACATCAAACCTTTTGATTAAGGATATGTTATTAGTTGATGGTTTGAAACATAATTTGCTTAGCATTAGCCAATTATGTGATAAAAGTTATATATTTAAATTTTAACCTAATGCATGCATAATTGAATTACCACACAAAAATAAATCTTTAATTGTCTTAAGAAATAATAATGTGTATACCATAGATATTAACAAGTTTTGTGATGAAACTTGCTTTTTGGCCTTGAATGATGATGCTTGGATTTGGCATAGAAGACTAGGTCATGCTAGCATGAAACTTCTAAATCAAATTTCAATTAAAGATTTAGTAAGAGGATTACCTAGCCTAAAATTTAGCAAAAATAAATTATGTGATACTTGTCAATTAAGAAAACAAATAAAGAGTAGCTTCAAGCTAAAAAAATTAAATAAGCACATCTAAGCCACTTCAATTGATCCATATGGATTTATTTGGATCAATTGATATTACAAGTTTAGGTGGAAGCAAATATGCATTCGTGATAGTAAATGGTTATAGTAGATATACTTAGACTTATTTCTTAGCACACAAAAGTGATATATTTAAATATCTTATAAAATTATTCAAAATAAAAAAGGATTTATGATTTAATCAATACGTAGTGATCATGGTGGTGAATTTCAAAACAATGATTTCAATTTTTTTGTGAATCAAATAGATACATCTATAATTTTTTTATTCCAAGAAATCCACAACAAAATGGATTAGTAGAAAGAAAAAAATATGAGTTTATAAGAAATGGCTAGAACCATGTCAAATGAACATAGCCTGTCCAAATATTTTTGGGTCGAAGCCATTAATACGACATATTATGTTTTAAATAGGATTCTTGTAAGACCATTACTCACTAAAACTCCTTATAAATTATGAAATGGTAAAAAACTCAATATTTCTTATTTTAAAATATTTGGTTGTAAATATTTTATTTTGAATGAAAATGATGCCTTAGGAAAATTTGATGTAAAATCCGATGAAGGAATTTTTCCAGATTATTCTTCTATTTCAAAAGTTTATCGTGTATTCAATAAAAGAACCTTAGAAATTGAAGAATCTATTCATGTTGTTCTCAATGAGATTTCTGAACAAAAAAAATTGATTTTGATGATAAATTTGATTTTGGCACTTTGAATTTAAATAATAACTCTTCTAAAAGCCATTTGGATGAATCTACTTCTAAATCCTTACCCAAGGAATGGAAGTATATAAACAATCATCTTAAGGAGCTTATAGTAGGAGATACATCAATAGGTGTTCAAACCTGTTCTTTTCTTTTAAAATTTTTTATGCTAATGTCGTATTTCTTTATCAAGTTAAACCAAAATAGATTGATGAAGCCCTAAGAGATGACTCTTGGGTTATTGCAATGCATGAAGAATTAAATCAATTTGAGAGGAATGAGGTATGGGAGCTTGTTCCTAGACCTAATGACCGTTTAGTGATTGGTACTAAATGGATCTTTAGAAATAAGTATATTAAAAATAGTATCATGGTTAGAAACAAGGTTATATTAGTGGTCAAAAGTTTCAACATAGTATCATGGTTAGGAATCGATTATTAAGAAACATTCGCTCCTTGCCTTTGCATCTTTTAAAGATTTTAAATTATTTCAAATGGATATTAAAAGTACTTTTCTTAATGGTTTTATTTCCAAAAAAGTGTATGTTGAACAACCCCCTGGTTTTGAAAATAGTCTTCTCCCGAATCATATTTTCAAACTTTCTAAAGCTCTTTATGGATTAAAACAAGTCCATCGGGCTTGGTATAAAAGACTTAGTTCTTTTCTTATTTCAAATAGTTTTTTAAAAGGCAAGGTTGATACCATATTATTTTTTAAGTATTTAAAAATGATTTTCTTGTTATTCAAATTTATGTTGATGATATCATTTTTGGTTCAACAAATGAATCATTATGTGAATCTTTTGCCAAGAGTATGAGCCAAGAATTTGAGATGAGCTTAATGGATGAACTAACCTTTTTCTTAGGATTACAAATAAAATAATTAAATGATGGTATCTTTATTAGTCAAACTAAGTATACCTTAAACTTGTTAAAACGATTTGGTATGAAAAATGCTAAGGCTATAAACATACCCGTGAGTACTTCTACAAAATTAGACTTAGACAATGAAGGAGAAAATTTTGACTAAAAAACTTATAGAGGAATGATAGGTAGTTTGTTATACTTAACTGCTACTAAACCAGATATCATATTTAGTGTTGAATTATATGCAAGATTTTAATCCAATCCTAAGATTTCTCACCTTAGAGCAGCTAAAAGAATATTTAGATATTTAAAGGGAACTTCTAACTTAGGATTATAGTGTCCAAATTATAAAAACTTTGATTTACTTGCTTATGCGAATGTCAATTTTGGTGGTTGTAGAATAGATAGAAAAAGTACTACTGGGACATGTTAATTTTTGGAGCATGCACTTATTTTTTAGTCTTCCAAGAAACAAAATTTGGTTACTTTATCTACTGCTGAAGTTGAATATATTGCAGTAAGTGCATCTTGTGCCGAAGTTATTTGGATTAAAAATACCTTAGAAGATTCTGAAATTTAATTAAAAATATTTTTATTAAATGTGACAACACAAGTGCCATACGTTTGACCAAAAATCCCATTCAACACTTAAGAACTAAGCATATTGACATTAGACATTATTTTATTAGGGATCATGTGAATAGTCAAGACATTTCATTGGAATTTATTGATACTAAGCATCAAGTAGCGGATATTTTTACAAAATCATTAAATGAAGAGCAATTTGATTTTACTAGAGGAGATCTAAGAATGGTAAACCATGAGAATGCATGATTTATTTACTATGTTTATTTGAAATGTATAAAATTACATGAATAATTGCTAACTTTATATTTCAAAATTTACTAGATTAAGATATATTTTTGTTATGATATTTTTCATATCCCCTTTCTTGTTTTCTTATTTACAAAAAAGGAAGAAAATTTGCATGAAGATAATTTTTAAAATCATAATTTACTATTTTTTGGATTTACTTGCTACTTTTGCTTGAAATTTACATAAGATGAATTTAAATGCATGAGTAGCTCTTAGATTTTTTAATTTTTCTGGATTTTTTAGATTTTTTAGCATATTTTCAAAATATTATTTTGGAAATTCACTTTTATAAGATTGAGAATGATGTTTTACAACTACTTCCTTTTTTTCTTTCCTTCTTTTTCACAAGAGGAAGAAATTTTTATGACTCATAACCTTTTTTACTAAGGAGGAGCAATGACATATGTGCGTTGAAATCATTAGCTCTACATTTCATCATTTTGTTGATGACAAATGGGGAGAAATGGATATTTCTTTGTTTGTTGATAAACAAAAGGGAGAAATGATTAATGATTTAATATGAGATTTTCAAATATATGATTGATGCATAATATTTGAAATTGATGTTATATACTTTAAATTTTTTTTCATATATTGATGATTTGATATTTGAAATTGATGTTGCATCTATAAATGAATATTGTTGAAATATCATATCATGATACTTGAATTCAAGAGTATTTTGTTCTCTTGAATTTAAGTTTATTCTATTTGAACTATGGCATAGAAATAGAGGGAGTTAAGGTTAACTCCCATCATCAATTGATTGTCATCATAAAAAAAGGGAGATTGTTGAATCTCAGATTTTGATGATGAAATCAATTGATGAGTGTTTAATCTAAATTGTGTATTAGAGGAAGTAATGCAGGTCTAACTACGATAGAGGAATTGAATTACAACCAAATGATAGACCATAATCAAGTTTGGGCATCGGGCCAAGTTTTGGATGATGCTATGGGAGCTTGTCGGGAGTTCGCTAGGAGTTTGCCGAAGGGATCGGGAAGCTCGCTGGGAACATGCTAGGAGATCACCGGAAGAAGACCATAAAACTCACCATAAGAATGTCAGAGGTTGCCAAAATGATGGGAGTTAGGTCATTGTTTAGCTTGATGGTCCTTATGGTTGTAATCAGTGAGTCATAGTTAAGGATTTAGTCCTAATTGAGTTTGATTTTAAATGAATTCAAATCAACTAAATGTGAGGCAATCAGATCCACAAAGGGGTTAGATTGAGCTCAAGTCTAGCTAAATTAGTTGGCTTGAGAATTGGTCAACAGAAGGTACAAGTCGGGATTGGAAAAGTAAAGGGAATCATCGTTTTAGAATTCCCGATGGTTGTACCATCGGTGGGCGGAGGCTATACCACCTAGGTCGGCTGTTGTACCACATAGGTTGACGGTTGTATCGTCGTCGGCCAATATTTCAGGCTTCTTTTGGCGATGGTGCCGCTAGCACCAGCGGTGGTACCGCCCATACCCAACTTTTCAAAGTGCGTTTGAAATTTTGGCTTCAAATTCTGAAGCCACTTGGGGTCTATAAATACCTCAAGTTTTCTTACATTTAGCACAAGTATTCACACAAGTCATTATGTAAAAAATCTGGAAAAAAGTATGCTAAAAGTGTGCAAGAAAAAGAAAAGGGGCAAGGGAGTGAGTCAAGTGTGTATTTTTTGTAAGAGGTCTCCTTTGTGAGTTGAGATTGAAAAGCCTATAAGGGTTTGGTCTTCACCTAAAGAAGATCGATAGTGGATACTGATAGGCCTCGACAAAAAGGACTTGGGAAGTGGACGTAGGCAAAAATTATGACTGAACGACTATAAATTATGAGTGCTCTTTACTTGTCTTGTTTACTACTTTCTATTGCTCTTGATTAGTTCATAGAAAGATATGAACATCATTCTCAACGACTTATCTTAAATCGCTTTCTTAATCGTTACCAACAAAGTACAAAAGATGTTTTTATTTTAATTTCTTTATTTTTCATAAGCAAAAGTTTTCGAATCGAGCACTACCACTCTTGCATTAATTCATCCCCCCTCTTAGTGACAATTGATCGTAACATCAACAATATAGATGTATCTTATAAAAAAAATCTAAACTCACTAAGTGAATATATCATAAAATCATAATAAAGAGAATAAATAACAGATCAGTACCGTTAGGATTATAGAGCTTATTGCAATGATTCTCTACATAAAATTTGAGTCAAAACTGACAAATTTTTACGATTCTATCCTCTCGAAAAAGCTTACTTTCTTTCTCTTTTTTCTCTTTATTCTGTACTATTACTGTTCACGTGTGCGTTGTTTTTTCTCATGCGCGCTGCCTTCCATCCATTAAATGTCCAAATGTCGGCACAGATCCATTGGCATGCCAATGGATTGTTTACGAGGAAGAAGATGTTGGAGGGAAATTACACTAATAATGTCACTCATTGAGCATGACTCACCACATTGAGTAGAGAATTTATAACTCCTGGTGAATCAAATGGAAAATGAGATTGATCCTCCACCACCAATGCTCTCTTTATTCAGATGTGCAATGAAACTAGTCTTTCTTTTAGTGAAGACCATCTCTAACCTTTCTTTTCATTTCAGTCAAATGTGTTCATCCATAAGCAGTGAGCTACATCTACCAGTGCAGAATCAGCTGTAAGAGAAAGTACGCAAATAATGTCCCATCTATTTATACCAACTATATGAATTTTTTTTTAGAAGTAATATTACTTATTAAATTAAAATAATATAATTTTATATTCATAATTTTTTTCCCTTTACCTTTCCTGGTATCATTTCTCACCTCTTCTAATTAATAACTATAGTATTTATGGACCTCTTTAGTACATATACATAATCTTGAATAATTCTCCTTTGTTTTATTTTTTTATGAAATTATACGTAATTATTCATAAAGAAAAATAGTCTTCTTTTCTTTTCTATCAACTCCACACATCTACGTTGACTTTTCTATTTTGGAAATGTTGTTGTTTCTTACTTTAAGACATCCATCTCATGAACACGAATACGAATGATGTTGCTCCCATAAATAAACCAAAGAGGCGGGGCATGTATTTGTGTGTCACATCACGCACATCAAAATTTCTGGGGTGAGTCAGCTAACATTTTTCCTACACCGAAATGATGGCTGATTATAATTTGATATATATCTCAAACTATTTTGACATCCTGGTTGATTTTAGATCACAAGAAAAACTTAAGGGTTTTTGTGCAAGTGTAAACCTGGTTCTCCTGAAAGAGATCAACAGCAGGAATAAAGAGTCCCTTCAGGCTTTTACCATGTTCTTTTCTTGGTATCGAAAATCTAATAATGATTAGTGTGAGTCATATTAGTTAGGGTAAAGATGTATCAAGATAAACATGGGTTCAAGCTCAAAGTCTTGAAGTAGCCTTCTGCCAAGCTCTCAGCTTTAGAACAATCTCTTTTCCTTCTCTCTAGTTCCCTATCCGTTGATACCTCCTAGTCCTGATCTCCAAGTCCAGTGCCTCCATTCTCGTTTTCGCTGTCCAACGATAGCTTCTGCTCTATCCATTTTGCTGCACTTGCCCCATGCCACACCAGCTTCCTATCATACTTGCACCTTCCTTCCTCTACCTCCTCCTGCTGCACTGTCGAACTTGCGGCTCCAGCAGAACCGTCCGCTCCTTCTCAGCCAGGTTGACATCACCGTCGAAGTCAAATGTCGTTAGACCTTCACCGCGGTTGACAACACCATGGCCTCCTTCATTCAGATTTATTGATAGTCGGCCATCAAATGCTGCAGCCTGGATGCCATATTCTTTTCTGGCGTTGACAACTCACTTTCTGCCCTCTGCAAAATCACCCTCTACATGCACTTCCTACGCCAGTTCTACCGTGAGGGGTGTACGAATACATCAAACCTGTGAGTCACCCTTGCTATCTCGTACCTACAATCTCTGCAATCTTCTCAGCGGTACCATTGGTCTCTTGCTTTCATCTTCTACCGCCCTAGCTCCTTCCACAAGCAGCAACAATGATACCGGAGGCATATCTTTTTTACCTTACGGCTGATCAACTAGTCGACTCATTCACGAAGCAATTTTAATTACATTGGTTCAAGATCGACATCATTGACAAAAACTTGATCTTGCGGTGACATGATAATAGATATGATCTAAAAATGATCTAGATATGATTTTCTCAACTGAACGAGAAAATCTCGTGGATTAATTGAGAGAAATCTCACTCTTCACTTGTATAAATAGATGATAACTTAAAAAATTTAATTGGACTTTTCATTATTGTTCTTATTTCAATAATGATCATTTCAAGCTGAAGGCGACACAAAGCATTTGGATGCAGAAACGGGAGCTCACTCCCTATTGCAAGTGTTGGGTCTTCGAAGGTGATTGATATGTATGTTTTGTGGTGGCGTGCGATTGGGTTGGTATCTATCTTCTAACCGCATCTTCAATCAAATCTTACACGACACTCCACACGCGTTAATGCAAAGGAGTTGAGAGTTGGCGATCCGTGTGTTAATTGCCTGCTGCTTTCGTGTTCCTATGCTTCACCTAATTAAAGCCGCACTTTTCTCCTGAATCGATTTCCTGTTCATTATTTAAATCTGCCTTTTCTTTTTCTTGGTCATTTAGCTGAAGCAGCTTCCGATGACTCAGTAAACCATTAGATCCTAAACCTAAATCTAAGACCAAATCATCTGGCAATAAGTGAAGCGATTTATTGATGAGACAGGTAGGAAGGATGGACAGTAGCTCAGCTGCACTTAAATGACCCAGTGACCTAACAGCAACAGCTTCACGTTCCCTCTAGTCTACCACCTCCCTGTCCCATGGAAGCTTGTTAACTGTCACTCTTATTTGTCCTCCCACAGAGAAGAGACGAAGAAGAGGAAGAGAAAAAGTTCGTGTTGCTTCCAGAAGAGTTACAGTCATGGAGGCCGACAAGAAGAGAAAAGATCAGCAGAAGCAGCGGAAGCTGTTGAGCTACGAGGAGCTACCGGATTACATGAAGGAGAACGAGTACATCAGATATCACTACAGGGCAGAATGGCCGATAAGGAACGCACTGCTGAGCCTCTTCTCTTGGCACAATGAAACGCTGAACATCTGGACGTAAGGCCTCACTCCCCTTTTCATCCATCAAATGCCTTTACCTGCTTAGATCTTGAAGGTTGTTGTGGCCACAGGCATCTGCTAGGGTTCATCCTGTTCTTGGGATTCACTCTGCTGCATCTCAGTCATCATGTAGCAGAGGTGGCTGATTTCCTTGGACATTTCACCTGGTGTGTGCGTTCGTACCTTGAATTAATTCAGCTTCCTCCTTGAATTATTTTTCCTCTGAGCCAACGTCAAACAAACAATTGATTCTAATGGAGATGTTCCTTGGATGCAGGTCAATCCCTACAAGTGCAGTGGAAAATGTCTCCTGCAGCCTGGGAAATTTCTTTGGAGTGAGTCATTTTATTTACCATGCTGCTATATTAAGTCTGGTCTAAAAGATTAAAGAACAGGGATTTCTTAGTGTTAAATACCATATATCCAACTACTGATATGCCTGCCAAATATTGTGGGGTACTCATGTTCATATATGGACAATATACTGACAGATCGGTACATAATTGAGATGATGTAAATTATTGTGATAATGATCTTGTGGTATTATGAGCTTTCCAAGTGATGTAAATTCTGGGAAATTTTAGTTTAACCAAAGAATCGGAAGCAAGCAGTTCATGATTACTGCAGTCAGTGTACTCACTGGTCACAGCATGCAGAAGTGATGTGAACCACAGTGTTGGCCATTGATGGCCCCCTCCATCAATAGGCATCCAACAAGCAAAGCAATTTCCCCACAAGCAATTCATCCAATTTTGTTTGCATGGAGCTAAAAGACACAGACAACCAGCTTTGTTGTGCCAGAAATAAATGCGTTGTTCCCTCGACTTATTATCTCAGAATTGTTGGGTAAGAGACTAGTCAGAGTGAAAACTGAGAATGGGGTTAAGGGAGGTGAAATCTTAGAATGCTCTCAGAATACTGTGTCTTGTAAAAACAAAATCCTCCAATGCTCCCTCTCTCTCTCTCTCTTTCTCTCTGTGCTTGCGTGTGTGTGGAATTATGAAGCAGAAGGGACTAAGGAAAGCGGGATCAAACAGTGTTGCAGAGTAAGGTTTTCTGAAACTTGTAGTAGAGCGGCAAATCTAAATCTTATTTACTGGTATGAGAGATCGAGCTGTTGTGCAATAACATGAAGTGATCACTTGAGCTAAGTGAATGAGCATGAGACTTGTGAATGCTGTGTTAAACTGATACGCAGATGATGCGTGTTGTTGTGAACAGGAAGCAGCGGCGTTCATTAAGCTGCCCTCTCAAACCGCCGCCGCGTCGTCGCCTTCACATCCGGCTGCAGCCCGATGGCCATTCTTCGTGTTCCTCGGCGGCTCCATGTTCTGCCTCCTCTCGAGCAGCGGCTGCCACCTCCTCTGCTGCCACTCGCACCGCCTCAACCTGTTCCTCCTGCGCATGGACTACGTCGGCATCGCCGTCATGATTGTGACCTCCTTCTTCCCCCCCATCTACTACATCTTCCAATGCGACCCTCACTGGCAGGTCACCTACCTCGTGGCCATCTCCGCCATGGGCTTCGTCACCGTCTTCACCCTCCTCTCGCCGCAGCTGTCCACCGGCGAGTTCCGAGCGTACCGTGCCCTGCTTTTCGCGGGCATGGGCTTCTCGGGCATCGTGCCCGCGGTACATGCGGCCGTCGTGAACTGGGGCGAGACGCGGCGTAACGTGACGTTGGCCTACGAGACGGCCATGGCCACGTCGTACTTGACGGGGACTATCTTCTACGTGACGAGGGTGCCGGAACGGTGGAAGCCCGGGTGGTTCGATCTCGCCGGCCACAGCCACCAGATATTCCATGCGTTTGTAATCGCGGGCGCGGTGGCGCACTACGGCGCGGCCGTCATCTTCCTCCAGTGGCGCGACAAGGTGGGCTGTGGAGGGGCTCCGTGAGCTCGGTAGGAGCTTGTTGTTTGGTTTGCATTGTGTTTGCGTAGATGATGATTCATAAGGGGCTATAGAAGTTATATAGCTCGTTGACAGACAATTCTTGGATTTGTCAGGTTTGTTCATGCGAGATTATGTTGGAAAGTAGTATAATTCTTGAAATGATCTGGAGAACTGAACGTTTACAAGCTCTAAATAAATCTGGTGAGAGATCAATCTGATGAATTGCATGTGAATAACAAAATTTGATTTTTATTTATTTGTCATTTAGTTTTGTAAAAGATTCAGCGATTTTTAATTCTTTATTCACCATTAAAAATCCTCTTTTAAGTTCAAACTTTAATACTAAAAAGCTATTTGAGACAAGGCTTCAACAATATACAACCCAACCATTGATTCAAAGGCCACAATCGGTCATGAAACGATATATCACTTTGAGACTGGAGACACTCAGAAGTCTTCTGCTAAACAACATTTTTTATTGCTTCGGACGACTGCCTAATGTGATGCTTATTTCCATGGTCTATAAGAGCCGTTTAAAAGTACATGGTTATTTTTTATTCGGAGTACATCCGACAGATCGGTAAAAAAAAAAAGAGGAAAACTTAGTATGGAGCTGAGCTCATTTAAAGAATGTAAATTAGACGATGTAGTTTTGATCATACATTATTTAAGTTTTTATGATTTATTTAAGTTTTTATGATTTATTTTAGCTGATGTTTGTTTTAATTATTGAATATTTAAGTCTTTATGATTTACTTATATATAAAATAATTTATATATTTAAAAAAAATATAGTATATAAGTCCTCTTATCAAGTCTAAATTAACGGACATTAGAATATACTAATATGACATGCTGACTCATAATAATATATTAATATAATGACACATATAATTTAAAATTTAAAAAAGATCTATTTTAGTCTGTATGGCTTAGTCATGGATCACTTAAACCCTTATGATTTTGCTCATATCTAAAATAATCCCTATATTTTTTAAAATGTAGCATATAAGCCCCTTCCATCAATTCTGAGTTAAGAGACATTAGTCTATTCACGTGATATGTTGACTCACAATAAATTATTAATATACTAATACATATAATTTAAGTTAAAAAATTAAGACTATCATCAATGGTTAGAGGAGGCATCATCATGGAAGCGACAACTCATAGTAGCACCGAAACATTACTGCTTAGTAGGACATTGTACGCACACAACCTCTCCCGCACTTACAACGAGCTCAAGAGCTTCCGGTCCGATCTCAAGTGGATGTGCATCGGCTCGTCTGATGCTTAACACATAATGGTCTCTTGGTCTCTCATCCTCCTCGCCTCCCACTTCGTCCTCTCCTATACCCTCACTCACTATGCCTATGACGTGATGGTTCAGCTCTTTGATAGGAGCCTAGCAGGATTGGATCCTACTCACCCTAGTAGAGTCAATAAAACTATGAGAAATTATAATAAAAACCCCACCTAGTCACCTTTATCTTATAAAGAAGTGTGGCTAGGGTTTACATTGGGGTCTTAGAGCTTAGTGGCTGTCGCCCCCCTTTACTGGGCTGGTCGACCATGGTTTCCATATGCTAGAGTCGGCTATGTAACCAATTAGGCTGTCGTCCATCCCTATTAAGGTAGGTCGGCTATAGGAGGGGCAAAGGCATAATTTTATTTGGGTAGCACCCCCCTATGGTTAGGGTTTTGAGCCTTATATAAGCTTGTAGCCTCATCCTCTTTTAATCAAGCAGGTAGGATGGCCGACTCCTAGGAGGGAGGAATCCCTATAGTGTTCCAAGGGTTGATCCCCCTCAAAGATCAAATTCTATAGAGTTTCTCCTGGGGTTCTATCATTTGGTATTAGAGCTATATTCCTACTGCCCTTGCTGTCGTCTCTGCCGCCTCCACCCTTCCAAGCAATTCCCATAATTGCTGCAACATGGGCCTCCATCATCCACCCCAACCTGCAGATCAAATCAATCTGTCGCTACCCCCTACATTGGACTGAAGACCTGGTAAAAATCCACTACCCACGCCTATTCACTACTACAAATTCTTTTGCCTTACACGTTGAAGAGTCTTTTTCATATTTTTTGCACTATAAAATTCTATCGTCGCAAATGTGATCATCGTTGCAAAGGGAAAATGCTATAGAAAAATTTCAACCAACTGTTGCTTCTTAAAACTGAACTATTGTTCATCTATTTGGACAAATTTTTTACACAATTTCATAGATCATCTTAGCCCTCATTTAAGATTGATCTCTAAAAAAATTTATTTCTAAAATTGGATTGATAGTGCTGCAATTCCTCGTCATGTATTGTTGAAATTTTACGATGAAGGATATGTCTTCCATCTTTTCATCTATTTTCCTACCATTACACTACCGAAATTTTGTCAAACCTATTTGCTGATATTGGCCACATATGAACCGAGGATTTGTTGACAAATTTTTGTATATTTTCCATAGGTTTTCCTCTAGAATTTACGTTGATAATTCATTGTTTCTCCGACACAAATTCTGTTCGGTAGGACAGCACGTATGCAACACTTTCTTCATCGAATTCCATCATATTTGAGTGTTGTCTCTTTCCCTTTTTTGGTCTCTCTTTCTCTCATCCTCAAACCCTACCATCATCATCCAATAACCCTACCAAACTGCACCCTAAACCGATCCCAATCAGCCTTCAAAACCAGCCCTAATCGTAGCCTCCATCTCCACCAATCCACCTATCCAACCAACTAGCCATGCCAAAGCCTTCACCCACCTCTACTGTCATCCAAGCTCTTGCACCAAAAAAAATGACAAGAGATGGGCTTCATGAATAATATGCTAAGGGGTTGTGTTGGCACTGTGATGACCAGTTGAGCCGAGAATATCGCTGCAAAAAAGGATGGCTCCTCGTGATCGAACCAGTAGAGAATAAGGACACTGAACCATCTGAAGAAGATCTCAAACTAGAAGATGAAACTACGAAAGAAGAGCCCCAACCGGTCGATTATGCAATGCATGTGTTGGCCGGTTACTCCAACCCATAGATGATGAAACTTGGAAGACTCCTTAAATAACAACCCATTATTGTTCTCATAGATATGGGAAGCACAAATAGTTTCCTCAACAGCAAGGTTGCTGCATGTATGGTGCTTCAAATTGAAGGTAGCAACAAGTTCGATGTAAAGGTTGCCGATAGCCAAATCCTCAATTGTGACCAACGATGCTCGCGAGTAAAATTACTCCTACAAGATCAAGAAGTGGCATCCGACTTCTTCCTCGTACCCATCGATGACTATGAAGCCATGTTTAAGATTGAATGACTCACAATATTGTTGGGAAACCTACAGCGGGTGCATCACATGCGCAGCGAAAAAAAAAAAATTAGTTTCCCACGCAGATTAAATCGTTATGCAGAAGATTGGGGTTGCGAGAAAAATATAAAAAATGATAAAACCACAATGTGTGAGAGATTGATTTTACCTAGGGAGATCGTATATCCCTATATTCCAGATCCGGATGGAGAAGATGAAGGAGGTCAAGCGTCCTCCTCTCTGGAGGTATCCACACGATGGATCTCTGCAGTGAAACTCCTCCAATCTGATCTCTCAACTCTCGCGCAGAGGGAGGGAGGAGAATAGGAGGTGGTGGCTAAAGTTGTAGCCTATCAACCTTGAGTCTCCCCTCCTATTTATAGAGAGCCACCAAAACCCTAGGGCTCATTCCTTAGTGGGTATTGGATCTCCATCCAATAACCCACTAACGTGCATTATTGGATCTCTATATAATAATTTCCTTAGGCCTCTAATTGGGCCTAAAGCAAGGAGCCCATCAGCATAGGGTCTCATCTAATGAGAATAGGGGCTAATTGGATCTTCATCCAATCCTCTATTCGCTGAAGCATCCACCATATGTGTGTGACCCTTTAGGCCCGATACCGAGCTGGCCGTGAGTTACTCCCATTAGAACTTCTTCTGATACAGTGAATTATTATCTCCATAATAATTCACTCGACTCATCGACTATGGACGTACTAGGCCACTATGCCATAGTCCTCAAATGGTACAGGGGGATCAAATCCATCGGACCTGTCTGTCCACAGTTATCATGTATCTATAATCCCTCATCCAAATAATATCCCATAGACCATATATTGGACATGGTACTGTCAGGTCACATACGGAATCAGTTTGTCTTGCTCTAATCGGATTCTACCGGAGAACTCCTCTCTCAATCCGAATGACCCTGGCCAGGGATTTGTCTAAGCAAGCATATGTGAGATATTCCTCTCGTGATACTGAGAGTGGATGATCCTCTATTGACACTCAATTGCATTCGTAAGGTTGGCTACCAATCCCGATAACCAACTGTATCAGATCTGGAGCTTTCCAAACCTGTAAGTCTGGCGTCAAAGAAAGGAGTACTCATACAATGCATCCTTGGTATCTCAAGTCTAAGGACTAGATACATAACTGGGACTATGGAATCGCTGTCTAACATTAGGTATCATTAACTATACAATATTTCATAAGCGAATCAATCAGTGAACTCATTCTCCAATGAGCACTTGCACTATATCCTTAGTGTCTCCACACAAGTGGCTATGAGACCAGCCGCCTCCATCATATGGACGGGTATCTGTCCAGTTATCTCAATGTCCCTCTCGAGTAACCTATGATCGGGATTATTTAGAATCTGTGTTTAAAGATGAATCGATCTCATTATCGTGATCTTATCACGATCCGATTCCTATTATATAGAACCAAGGACATCACAATATATATGCTACATATAATATAATGTGAGAATATGCCAATATTAATCATAAGCAAAAAGATTACGCAGTGTGTCACACGTGCCATCACTTGTGTGATTGACTTGCAAGGCACATGTAACCAGCACTCTCCCACTTGACCTAAAGCCAATCAATCACCTATGTGTCTGATCCCCATCAGACCCCTGTGATGCTCAAATACAATCTGAGCCAGCGGTTTTGTCAGTGGATCTGCAATGTTATCTTCGGATGGAACTCTTTCCATTGCTATATCTTTACAGGCTATGATCTATCTTATCAGATGGAACCTCCTCAGAACATGCTTAGACTTCTGATGAGACCTGGGTTCCTTTGATTGAGCTATCACCCCATTGTTGTCGCAGTATATGGGAATTGGTTCTACACTGCTTGGTACGACTCCCAAATCTTTGATGAACTTCTTCATCCATACCCCTTCCTTTGCTGCTTCTGCTATAGCAATGTATTCTGCCTCTGTGGTCGAGTCAACAGTAGTATCTTGCTTAGAACTCTTCCGGCTTACTGTTCCTCCATTCATGGTGAAATCATACCATGAATTTGACTTGCTATCATCAATGTCATACTGAAAACTTGAGTCTGTGTAGCCCTCAACCTGGAGGCTACCTCCTCTATATACTAGTAAAAGATCCTTAGTCCTTTTCAAGTACTTAAGGATACACTTTACTGCCTTCCAGTGTTCTAAACCTGGATTTGCCTGATACCTGCTCGTGACACTCAGAGCATGTGCTATATCAGATCTAGTACATAACATCACACACATGATAGATTCTATCGCTGAGACATAAGGTATCTTATCCATGTTTGTCCTTTATTCAGGAATCTTTGGGGATATACTCCTAGAAAGTGATATTTCATGTCTCATCGGTATGAGACCTCTCTTGAAATTTTTCATGCCAAACCTTTTGACAATAGAGTCTATGTACCTAGACTGGGACAAGCCAAACATCCTTTTGGATCTATCTCTATAGATCCGGCTCCCCAAAATATAGGATGTTTTCCCTAAGCCTTTCATGGAAAAGTTTCTAGATAGCCAAGCCTTTACTGTGGAGAGCATTCCTACATCATTCCCAATGATTAGGATGTCATCCACATATAGCACCAAGAAGGTGATAGCACTTCCACTTACCTTTCTGTACACACAAGGCTCATCTTCGTTCTTAACGAAGTCATAAGATCTGATCACCTCATCAAATCTTGTGTTCCAACTTCGGGAAGCTTGCTTCAATCCATAAATGGATCTAAGCAACCTACAAACTTTATCTGAACTCTCTTTGGATACGAATCCCTTTGGTTGTATCATATACACCTCTGCCTCGAGGTTGCCATTGAGGAATATCGTTTTGACATCCATCTGCTAGATCTCATAGTCATAGTGTGCTGCAATGACCAAAATAATTCTAATGGACTTAAGAATGGCTACAGGTGAAAAGGTTTCATCATAGTCAACTCCTTGTCTTTGACGATATCCTTTAGCTACCAGCCTTACTTTATAGGTCTCTACCTTTCCATCCACTCCGATCTTCTTCTTGAAGATCTATTTGCAACCGATGGGTACAATACCCTCAGGTGCATCCACAAGGTTCCAAACCTTGTTAGAGTACATGAAATCCATATTAGAATTCATGACTTCTTGCCACTTCCCGGAGTCTATACTCATAATAGCTTCCTCGTAGGTCTGAGGATTAACATCTTGAGAGTCATCTCCACTGATATGTCCCACAAATCTTTCAGGTGGGTGAGATACTCTACTAGACCTATGTAAATTTGGAATTTGTGTGTTAGGTACCTGAACAGACTTGGGCTCTGGAATGGTGTTTGAGCTAAGTTCTCCAACCTCGCTCAATTCTATCTCACTCCCATTGTTTCCACCAAGAATATGTTCCTTCTTAAGGAACACAACTCTCTTGGCAACAAAGACCTTTCGGTCCTCGGGATGATAGAAATAATACCCACAAGTTTTTTTTTGGGTATCCCACGAATATGCACCATTCTGTCCTTGATTCCAACTTATCGGGGTTGTGTCTCATGCATATACTTTTAATAATAAATAATTTTATAATCAAATTTATAATAAATAAATAAATAAAATAAAATAAAGAAAAAAGGAAACATGTTGATTATATCAAAATTAGGAGGCACCAATAATTATAGTTCGTCATGGGTAAGGACACTATTGCCAATATAATAACTTCTATAAGAAATGTTGACATGAATAAAAAAGGAACGGTTGGAATAGCATCTACTAATATCACCAAAAATATTGTGAAAATACTTCTACAGGAAGGTTTTATTGAAAACGTTCGAAAACATCATGAAGGTAACAAATATTTCTTGGTTTCAACTCTGCGACATAGAAAGACTAGGAAAAGAATACACAGAACTATTTTAAAGCGTATCAGCCGACCTGATTTATGAATTTATTCCAACTATCAACAAATTCCTAAGATTTTAGGTGGAATAGGAATTGTAATTCTTTCTACTTCTCGAGGTATAATGACAGATCGAGAAGCTCGACAAGAAAAAATTGGAGGCAAACTTTTGTTATATGTATGGTGATCCTCCTCCTTTGGTATCCAAATTTTCTCTCTAACTTCCTATTTGTGAAATAGAGAGGAAAAGTGAGTTATATAACTCTTCCTCCATTAGTTGATACTTCAAGGAAGTTACCTGGAATGAAAGAACAAAAATTGATTCATGAAGGTTTAATTACTGAATCACTTCCCAACGGTATGTTCCGGGTCCACCTAGATAATGAAGATGTAATTCTAGGTTATGTTTTGGGAAGGATCCGACGCAGTTTTATACGGATACTACCCGAGGATAGAGTCAAAATTGAAGTTGTTATGATTCAACCACGGGACATATAATTTATAGACTTCGCAACAAAGATTCGAATGATTAGGTGATTTTTAAAGCATTCCTTTCATGGCGATACCATTCGAAGTTAAAAAAATTCTTGTTATTGCTTCGACTCATATTCCCCAAAAAGTGGATCTCTCTCTAATAGCTCCGAATAAATTAAATACATGCATTAAGATACGAAGGCTTCCTATTCCACAACAATGAAAGCATTTTTTCATTCTTTCATATACTAGGGGATTTCACTTGGAAAAGAAAATGTTCCATACTAACGGATTGGGGCCCATAACCCTGGGTTCCAATGTACGAGATCTTGTAGCACTTATCAATGAGGCCCTATCAATTAGTATTACACAGAAGAAATCAATTATAGAAACTGATACAATTAGATTAGCTCTTCATAGACAAACTTGGGATTTTCGATCCCATGTAAGATCGGCTTAAGATCATGGGATCCTTTTCTATCAGATAGGAAGGGCTGTTGCACAAAATTTACTTCTAAGTAATTGCCCCATGGATCCTATATCTATCTATATGAGGAAGAGATCAGAAGGGGATTCTTATTTGTACAAATGGTACTTCGAACTTGGAATGAGCATGAAGAAATTAACGATACTTCTTTATCTTTTGAGTTGTTCTACCAGATCGGTCGCTGAAGATCTTTGGTCTTCACCCGGACCTGATGAAAAAAATTGGATCGCTTCTTGTAGATTCGTTGAGAATGATTCTGATCTAGTTCATGGCCTATTAGAAGTAGAAGGCGTTCTGGTGGGACCCTCACAGACAGAAAAAGATTGCAGTCAGTTTGATAATAATCGAGTGACATTACTTCTTTGTCAGAACAGTTAGATATGATGTAAAACATATCTTATTCTATCGTTGATCAGGGATTTCTATATGAAAAATATAAATTGGAGTTTGAAGAAGAGGAAGGGGTCGTCGACCCGCAACAGATAGAGGAGGATTTATTCAATCACATAGTTTGGGCTCCTAGACTATGGCGCCCTCGTGGCAAACTATATGATTGTATTGAAAGGCCCACTTTTCTTTATCGGGCTCGGAGCAAGCAGACCATTTATTATGAAGAGGATGAGTATCATGAAGAGGATGAGCTTCAAGAGAATGATTCAGAGTTCTTGCAGAGTGGAACCATGCAGTACCAGACACGAAATAGATCTTCCAAAGAACAAGGCTTTTTTCAAGTAAGCTAATTCATTTGGGACCCTGTGAATCCAACGTGGGCAGTACAGCCCTAAATCTTAACAATTTTAAGATTGTGATTCTTTCCTTTCCATATCTCATATGGTGTAGACACTACCGACTTTGATGGAACTCTGTTCAGAATGTAAGCTGCAGTCTTTAGGGCGTACCCCTAGAATGAGATGGGTAGGTCAGCGAAACTCATCATGGATTGCACCATGTCTAACAGCATATGATTCCTCCTTTCTGATACACCATTGAGTTGAGGTGTCCACTGGGATAGAATCTCATTGTCCCTAAGGAAATGGGTGAACTCCGTACTCAAGTACTCTTCTCCTCGATCTGATCGAAGAGTCTTAATATTCTTTCCAATTTGGTTCTCTACCTCATTCTTATATTCCCTGAATTTCTCGAAGGCCTCAGATTTGTACTTCATTAAGTACACATGTCCATACCTAGAGAAATCATCAATGAATGTAATGAAGTATGAGTAACCACCTATAGCTTGAGTCAACATGGGACCACATACATCACTATGTATGAGTTCCAATAACTTAGTGGCTCTCTCTCCAGTTCAACTAAAAGGAGAGTTGGTCATCTTCCGACGAAGCAAGGTTCACAAGTTGCATATGTCTCATAGTCAAATGGATCTAAATATCCATCTTTCAACAACTTTTGAATCCTACCCTCATGTATATGACTTAGCCTACAATGTCATAAGTATGCATTATTCACCTCATCTCTTTTCCTCTTAGACATATTTATATTCATGATATGTGGAGAAGTGTCTAACACATATAAGCCATTTATTAGGGCCCCTCTAGTGATGATCTTATCATCCATTATTATTAAACAACTATTGTTCTCAAAAACTAATTTATATCTATTAATTATCAAACAAGAAATAAAAATAATATTTTTGATGATAGAGGGGACAAAATAGCATGCATCTAATGCAATAATAGCTCCACCAGACAGATGTAGGGTGACCTCTCCAACAGCAACTGCAGTAACTCTTGCTCCATTACCCATCTTGAGGTCCATCTCGCCTCTAGCCAATCTCATAGGTCTTGCTAGAACCTGCAACGAATTGCAGATATGATAAACACTCCCGAAATCCAATGCCCATGTGTTATCATGAAAATCTGACAAGTGGAGACTGATCATGAATATACTTGAAGCTTCTCCAAGCTTCTGTCTCGCCTTCTCTGTAAGGTAGTCCTTACAGTCCCTCTTCCAATGCCCATCTTGGCCATAGTGGTATCATTGTCCTTTGTCCTTTGCCGGGTATTTCTTGGCAACCTTTGCCTTACCTGGTCTTTCTTTGCCCTTGCCCTTCTTAAGGGTCTTGCTGGCCTTTCTTTTCTTTTTGGTCTCACCAATATAGAGAACTACTGGCTTTTCCTTTTTGATGGCACTCTCAGCTTCCCTCAACATATTGAGGAGCTTAGGGAGAGTTGCCTCAAACTCGCTCATGTTAAAATTCATGATGAAGTAAGAAAAGGAATCTGGTAGGGATTGAAGTATAAGATCAATGCACAGGTTATCCTATAGAACTATTCCCAGACCTGTGAGTTTCTCGATCCACTCTATCATCTTTAGGACATGGTTCTCAACCGATGTCCCTTCTGTCATCCTAGCTTGGAAGAGTTTCTTAGATATCTCATATCTTTGAGTTCTTCCCTGTTTCTCAAACAACTAGCAGAGATGAAGAAGAATAGAATCTGCATCCATGCTCTCATGTTGCCTTTGTAACTCAGGAGTCATGGAGGCTAACATGTAACATTTTGCTAACGTGGAATCATCTATGTACTTCACATAGTGAGCGATCTCATCCTCGCTTGCCCCTTCTTCCAGCGTGGGCAAGATTGTATCAAGGATGTATGCGATTTTCTCCGTCATGAGAATAGTTCTCAAATCGCGGAGCCAATCTATATAGTTTGGACCAGTGAGGCGGTTGGCATCAAGTATGCCACGTAGGGGGTTTGTTAGCGATATGTTTCTGACAAAACAAGATATAGCAAAAATAAATAACATGCAGATTTCACAGAAAATACTAATTAATATATGGACTTCTATCTTAATGTACTCCCACTATTTTCTTAGCGAATCACACGACACCCTCGACACATGAGACGAAAGTCTCTCGCAGACTCCTAATGGGGATCGGGATCCAATTGGCATCTTAGTGCAACCTCGAGGGATTCGATCAATTCCACTAAGCCCAAAAGGTAGGCAACTCTTGCCAATCACAACTCCTTACGATTCCCATCACGTTCGGCCTCCGAATCATCATGGTCTCGAGGGACTCGACCAACCATGACATTCAGTTAAGTCATCACCATCGTTACAAGATGAGTCTGATTCGATGATATACCCTCGAGGGACTCGACCAAGTATACCATGTCCTCAGGTCACCAGTGACATCTCTATGTCGTAGGCAAGAATTCGATCACGTAGATAGGTGAGCTTCGAGGGACTCGATTAACTCGACCTATATCATGATTCAATTTCTTCCTATAATGATGGAAGGCCACGTAGGTCAATCTTATTGCCTCACGCTTACTGACTTAATATTATCATTGGAGGGGTTTTTGTTTCGTATCGGTCTCCTAATATGTCATGTCACACACATACATATTTAATATATATCTACATCGCATGCAAATATATATATACATATATCTAGTAGGTGTATAACATATCACATATGCAAGCCACACCGGATGATCATGAGCCATCACCTAATATGATTAAGCCCGAGCCAATGGGCCTAATCACTCACAATAGAATCTATGTGTGCATTAGCACATCTCCATGCCCTATGATTGTTGATCTCGTCATCATCAGTTCCGTCGGATCATCGCATCACCATACGCCGTGATCTCCCGCCACGGCATTGTGGGTCCCGCTGTAACCTCCACGCTCCCGCTACGCCTCTCCATATAATTACAAATAATCACAGACACGCATTCCCAACAATAAATGAGAAAAACGTAGGCTCGCAAGCCCCAATAATAATAATAATCATAATTACACACATCACAACACATGGCTCATGATCATCCATCCATATCATACATCACATATACATCACATCATATGTAGAATTACTATATATATATAATAATTAATTAAACTATTTAATTAATTAATTTTCTGGAAATCAGGATATGCTTGGAATTTCCAAAATTGTAAAGGGTATTTTCATAATTCTAGATAAGAGGACTGTCCTGGGAATTTTCAGAATTATTGAGGGTATTTTCAAAATTTTGCACACAAGGATAGAGCTAGAATTTTCCAAATGTTGAGGGGCATAATCGTCATTTTAAAAAAGTTGCCCTAGCCCTCCTTCACCCTCACTGCGCCGCCGCTGATGCCCCTGTGCAGGCAGCGGCTGCCCTTGCTCGCCGACAGCCACTCTGCCAAGGGGAGGCCACCCATGCGGCCGACACCTCCACGGGCGCCGCCCCTGCAGGCGGTGCCTCTGCCCACAGGTTCCCTTCCTACGGGCGTCGAACCTGCAGTCGGCCGCCCCTTGCAGGCTGGCCGCGGGCGGCCATCTGCAGACCGTTGGCAGTAGCCCCTGCGACGTGACCAAATTTGCTAGCTTGCACTTCTCAGAAGAGAAGAAAGAACTCACTAGCTTGTATGTTCTAAAATGAAAAAATTTACTAAATTGCTAAGCTTTCATATACAAAAACTTGCTAATTGCACTTCTCCTTTTTGTTGATGATAAAGAGGGAGAACATATGATAATGTGAAATCATGTATGATGATCATGCATGTAATGATGATTTTGAAAATCTACATGAAGATAATGATTTGTTATTGTTCAGATTTATTTGCTATATTTTCTTGAAATTTACATGAGAAAGATTTGTTGAGGTCATATTCAAAATTTTATATATACATGATTAAGGTTGAGATCTAGAAATGCTCAATCATGAAAATATATAAATTGCTAATATAGATTTCATGAAATGAAGCTTTTTTATGATAACCTTTTTTAAAACTTTCTCCATGATTTTATCTTATTATTTAAAAAAAAAGAAAAATTGCTTGAAGATGTGCCACATTTGAAATTTACAAAAGATAATTTTTTATATCAAGAGATGACCTTTTCTATATTTGAAATACATAGGTAGTCTTTAAATCTTTTAGACTTTTGAGCTTATCTTAATATTATTTTTAAAATTTATTAAGAGCTCTTCTCTATGATGAAATGATTCAACAACACCTCCCTTATTTCTCTCTTTATTAATTATAAAGGAGAAAAAAAAATTATAATGCATATACTAAGGAGGAGTAATGTCATAATGAACTTTGAAATTATTAGCTATACATTTCACCTTTTTGTTAATGACAAAGGGGGAGAAATATATATTGATGACACATGATATTAATTGATGAATACATTAATGACACATGGTATTGTTGAAATATATGGATATTGATTGATATATCTTGAATATGGATATGAGTACATAATTCTTTTTACTCATGATTTGATGACTTGATGCAAATTTATGTTAAAATTTACGTTGAATGTTGATTGTCTGAATTTAAGAGTGTGTGTTTCTCTTAAATTTAAGTGGTATAGATTTAGGGGTAGTTAGGATTAACTCCTGTCATCAATTGATTGTCATCATCAAAAAGGGGAAGATTGTTGAATCTTAGATTTTGATAATGAAATCAATTGATGAGTTATTGATCTAACATATGTTATTAGAGTTGATTAATGCAGGATTAATTACGATAGAAAGATTTTTATAATCAGGATTGGCCAAGGTCAAGTCTATACATTGGGCCGAGGTTCGGACGATACGGTTGGGAACTCACAAGGAGTGCGTCGGGAGCTCACCGAGGGTATCAAGAGATTGCCAAGATGACACAAGGAAGTTCGCTAAAAGAAGACCGAGACTCACCAAAAGATTATCGTGGGTAGCAAAAAACCTTATCGGGAGTAGGGATGGTCTTGTAATGGATGTATTGGCCACTATGATTGTATTTAATTAAGTCATATTAAGCATCGTGCAGGTTTAACCATGACGAGATGAGTCACAGATCAAGCATAAAACCAGGATCAAGCTTAGGCATTGGGCCAAGGATTGGACGATGCGGTGGGAGCTCGCCGGGCGTTCGCTAGGACTTCGCCGAAGGTATAGGGAAGATCGCTAGGAACATGCCGGGAGATCGCCGGAGGAAGACCATGAGACTAGCCGTTGGAGAAGCCGTAGGTTGCCAGTTTGTGGGAGTAAGGTCATTAAGCTTGGTGGTCATATTTTGATTGTAATTTTAAGTCATAGGTTAATATTGAGTCTTGAATGAGTGTGATTTGGATGAAATCCAAATCAACTCAAAGATGCAACCGAGTTCACTATTAGGCTTGATTGAGCTCAGGTTAAGCTCAATTGGTTGACCAAAAGTTGGTCAACATTGGGTTCAAGCTGGAATTCAAAAAGTGGAGGGAACCACTTTTGCGGAGTTTCCGATGGGTAAATTGCCGGTAAGTGGTAGGTAAACCGTCGTCGCCCAGCTTTCCGGGCAGCTTACGACAGGTAAACTGCTTAGGGCCGGCAGGTAGATCGCTCATACCCTGGTATTCGGGCAGCTGAGTTGCCGGGGTCAATGGGTAAATCGCCCGTACCCAAATTTTTCGGGTGAGTTTGATTTTTGGCTCCAAAAATCTGAAGCCACTTGAGGTTTATAAATACCCAAAGTTTTCTTACATTCCATACAAATAAATTTGGGGGAAAATTCAGCGAAAAACTTGTGTGGATTGTAAGAAAAAGGAAAGGGGTAAGGCAGTGATCAAAGAGTTGTAAATCTTATCTCCCTTGTAAGCTCAAGTGCATGGGTTTGATCTTCACATAAAGAAGATCGGTAGTGGATGTCAGTGTGACTCAAGAATGAGGACTCAGGAGTGGATGTAGCCCGGTTGAGGCCGAACCACTTTAAATTGTGAGTGCTCTTTTCTTGCCTTATTTACTTATTTCTATTGCTCTTAATTAGTTCAAGAAAGTTACAAGCATCATTCTCACAATTTCTCTCAAATCGATTTTAAATTAGTTTTATCGAAATATCAAAAGAAGCTTCCGTTGTTAACTCTTTACTTTACGAAAGAAAGTTTTTAAACGAACACTATTATACTTGCACTAATTCAAACCGCCCCCCCTATCTCTCTCGCTCTCTCTCTCTCTTAGTGCAATTGATCCTAACAGACTAGAGTTTAATTGACAAGGACAAACTCCTACAACTACTGAATGATAAGTTATTTGCCGCTTAAGCTCAAATGAAGCAACAAGCCGGCATTCATTATAGCGAGCGGGAGTTTTCAGTAGGAGATTGGGTCTATCTTTGCCTACAACTGTACAAATAGCTATCCATCAGCACAAGAGCCTCGATAAAGCTATCTCCTTGATTTTATGGACCATATCATATTACAAAGCATATTGGAGCTGTGGCATATAGATTAAAGTTACCAGAGGACGATAAAATCTATCATGTTTTCCATGTATCTTGCTTGAAGCCCAAATTGGGGGAATGTGAGTCAGCCCAGACTCAACTGCTGAGCGCCATAGATGATGTAGAAATTCAAGCCCAGCCATAAGCCATTCTTGATCGGAGAATTGTGATGCACCATTGACGCCCTTCAATCGAAGTATTAGTGCATTGGAATAACTTATCACCTGAAAATGCCACATGGGAGTCTTATGAGGAGCTGAAGACCTGGTTCCCTGAGTTCATGGAACATCAGCCTTGAAGACAAGACTGATTCAAAGAGGGCGGGCTTCATAGGACCTTAGTAGGGCTGGGTCATATTCACCCTATTAGTAGTCAATAAAAGCTCTATGAGATTGTAATAAAAACTCATATAATCACATATATCCTATAAAGAAGTGTGGCTAGGATTTATTTTGGGGCCTTAGGCTTACTGGCCACCGCCCACTTTACTAGGCTGGTTGGCCATGGTATTTAGCAAGTAGAGGCGGTTATGCAGCCACCTAGGCAGGGCGGCTATAGGAGGGCAAGGGGGTAAATTTACTTAGAAAACACCCCCCTAGGATTAGGGTTTTGAGCCATATATAAGCTTGTAGCCTCCTTTTCTTTTCAATCAAGCAAGAATCCATTTTATTTCAGCCTTGTGGCTGACCCTAGGAGGGAGGAACCTCTATAGTATTCCAAGGGTTGATTTCCCTCAAAGATCAAATCCTATAGAGCTCCTTCTAGTGTTAGAACCCTTGCGAATTCTAAAGTTGGGTGATCTCTATAGGGGATCGGCCTCCTTGGAACTCTATAGGGGTTCTCTTCTCCAAATTACTGCTCAAAGGTTGCAGAAAATATTCATCTATTCATGAAGAAAAGTGGATGATTACAAGGCTATTTATAGGCCTTCTAAACCCTAATTCCTAATAAGACTCATACTCCAAGACTCCTACTCCTAACAACTTCTAATGCAACTCTAAGTAGCAACCTCCAACCGGCTCATATAGGGGTGGCTGGTTACTTATTTGTTTCCTAATCTTATTCTAACTTAACCCCTCCTCAACCAACTCCTCTTTAACTAGGATAATGAGTGGTTAATTAAGATGACATGTATCTCATTCTTCCCTCAAAATATCTTCCTCCAAACTAATCCTAACCTAGCTGGCCTCCTCACCTCTTTAATAGGGATCGACTAGATAGGATTTACATGAATAACCTTAGGATCTGCATGTTTGCCCTCTTCAATGAAACTAAATTAAGACTCCCCTAGCTAGAGTCCTAACAGACCCGCCCTCCTCAAATCAGCCTTGTCCTCGAGGCTGATGCTCCATGAATTCTGGAAATTTGATATTCAAGTCATCATAGTTCTCCCAAGTGGCATCTTCTGTTAGTAGGTTCGCCCATTGCATTAGCACTTCAATAATGGGTCGTCGTTATTGAGTCACGATCCTTTGATCAATAATGGCACTCGGTTAGGTCTGAAGCTCTCCTTGGGTAGTCATATTTGGTAGGTGGCTTTAGACTATCTCGTTTTATCCCAACTTGAGCTTTAAACATGACATATGGAAGGCTGGGTGAATTCGGGAGCTAGCGGGTAAGTCCAATATGTATGCTACTACTCCGATGCACTCAAAAATCTAGTAGGGTCAATAGAATCAAGGTGAAAGCTTCATGGATGCTTTGGTCTGGATAGATGTTTGCTTGTATGGCTGGAGCCATCAAAAGACTCAATCTCCCATTGAAAATTCTTCACCTCTACGTTAATCATATTATTGTTTCATCCTCGCTTGAGCTACAGTGAGATTATCTTTTAGGAATTTCAGTATATTGTCCATGTCCTGTAGTTCCCTGTCTACTTGTTCTACTTTAGAGGTGCCCAATATATATTTTGGGATTACAAGGGGAGGTCGGCCATATATAGCCTCATAGGGAGTACATATTTTGGTCGGTCATTGGTAAAGCATCTAAGGTATGTCTCCAAGCACCTGTTCACCACTTCAGCCTAGCCATTGGTTTGTGGGTGATATCCCGTACTCATCTTCAATTTTGTGCCCTGCATATAGAATAATTCTATCTAGAATTTGCTCGTGAAGACCCTATCACGATAACTTACAATAGATCTTGGCATCCCATGTAATTTTATAATATTCTCCACAAAGATTCGAGCAATGCAAGAAGTAGTGTAGGGATTACGAACAGCACAAAAGTGAGCATACTTTGTAAGATGATCAACCGCAACAAGAATCCTACCTTTTCCTTATGATGAGGGCAGCCATTCAATGAAATCCATTGATATTTTGGTCCATTGAATCTGAGATGGATAGAGGTTGCAGATTTCTGGGGCTTACCACTGTTTGCCTTTATGTCGTTGACATATATCACATTGTGCTACAAATTCAGCAATAATATTTTTCATCCCCACCTAATAAAATTTTTGCTTAATTCTCTTATAGGTTATAAGGAACTCGGAGTGTCTAGCTATAGGTGTAGAATGCATCTATTGAAGGATGGTCTTTATGCAAGTAGAATTTGGCACAGCACAATGCATCCTTTATAGCGTAAGTCTTTTGAGTCCCAATATAATGAGCCACAGACCTTGGTTATTCCTCCAATTTCTTTATGATATTATTGGTTTCCAAATCTTCTTGCCATTCCCTCCTAATATCCTCAAGGAAGTCGCTGGTCAGAAGTGAAATGATTGAAAATTCAGCTTGCTCAAGTAGCCATGAGAGCGCATCTGCAACAACATTCTCTTCCCCTTTTCATAAGTTATTTCACAATCATATTCAAGAAGCTTTATTACCCATTGTTACTATTCAGGGGAGGATATATTCTACTCTAAAAAATATTTTAGACTCTTGTAGTCGATGCACATTCATCATGCTCTATTCTTTTTTCATACAAGGAGCACCGGTGAAGAGTAGGGGCTGCAACTTGGCCGAATGACTCCTATTTCGAGCATCTTCATTACAGCCCTATCAATTTTATCTTTCTGGAGATGAGGATACTAATATGGCTAAGTGTTTGTAGGAGGTCTGCCCAGAAGAATTGGGATACGATGATCATGCTAACGGGTAGGAGGTAGGCCGGGCGGTTCATCAAATATTCATGAAAATTCAACAAGCAAGGGAAGTAGTTTTGGGTCTTCAAATTTGGCTCCTTTATAGATTGCTGCTCAAGTTGTATTAAGAAGCCACTGCATGTCTTGTGCAGAACTTTCTCCATTCGTCGTGTGTAAATCATTGATACGTCGCTCCCTCATTTGTCATGCAGCACCACTTATTTTCTTTTGCTGTAAAATTCCATGATTAATTTTAAAAAATTCTAGAAAACTAATGTCATCAGCCATTCGATGCCAAGCACAGTTCCACAATCATCAAGAGAGAAGAGGAAAAAATCTGTAATTATCTCTTGATCTTGTAGCAGTAGTTTCACCCACGGGCACTTGCGATCACACTTCAAAATTCATTCGTTGGTAAACTTAACATCAAACCAGCTGCAATTGATAGGTAAGGCTATCTGGATAACAACCTTGCTATTCATAAAATTATTAGTACTTTCGGTGTCAATAAGGACGGTGATCGGTTGTTGCTTCAAAAGTCCTCCCCACTTTCATTGTTTGCGGGTTTGCGTAGCCGACAAGAGCATGCATCATAATATCAATCGGCAGCTATTCTTTATCCGTGACCTCTTCCTTATGCTCTTGGACCTCCTCCTCCATATCTTCAATGGGTTCAATCAGTAGGAGGTGCCCCTTGGTGGTCGCGGCTCCACGGTTCGTCGCAATGCCAACAAAGACCCTTTGCCTATCTATCGCATAGTTCTTCTTTTGTCAATTATTTTGGCAGTGAAGGATAGCTGGGAACATAAGGAGGTTTATATGCCATGGACCTAGAAGTAGTCCTTATCCTTCGAGCGTCTTGGTTGAGTCGTTCCTCTTGTATTCGGGCAAAAGAAATCACAGTCGTTACGGTGCAGGGCTGATGTGCCTTAACCTCTCCTTTAATCTCTGGTTTGAGTCCCTCGATGAATGTCCCTAACAATTGTCGGTCAATCCAATCATGTACAAGATAGGATAATTGTTTAAACCTGGTTTGGTACTCTTAGATTGTTGAGGTTGAGGTTTGTCATATCTTTGCGAGTTGGTCGTCGATATTTTCATACTCCGTCGGTCCAAAGCGGTTTAGTAGTACGTTCTTGAATTGACTCCACATCAGAGCCCCATGATTATATTCCAGTCAATTGTACCATTAAATTGCATCTCCTTCAAAGTGGATTACAGCGATGTCCACCATAGAATCATTCGAGGCTCGGTAATAGTGAAAATAGCGTTCGACGCGCGAAATCCACCCCACCGGGTCTCCTTCTCATCTAAGGAAGTCCACCCTCATACATGGCTGTAGCATATCAGAGGGCTATCCCTCCTTCTAGGTAGGCCTCTCTGAACTCTCTCCTTGCTAAAATTTGGTTGGGCTTGGTGGCTATCCAATTTTGAATTCCGCAAACAAAGCACGCAGTTTGTCCTCCAAGCGCAATTCAAGCCACGATTCAAGCTGGGATTCCAATGCTTCAAATTTCGCATCAATTAGATCTTGAGAAGCCATGGCATATGCCTTTTTTCTGTTGATGGGTGGTGGAAGATTCAGACAATAGGTTGGTGATAGAAGGGTTCGGCTACAATGGTTTACTATTTTGGGTGCTGTCAGGGTTATGAAAATAGGTTATGATGGCTGCATCTTAAGGCTAGAGGGATGTGCTAAAGACATCTTGGGTGGTGGCAGCAAGATGGTTAGGTTTTGGTAGGTTAAGGAGAAGAAGAAAGATAAAGATGCAACAGCAAATTTTTCGTCGAAAAAATTTCAACAGTAAAGACGTAATTTTTCTAGCAATTCACAAAAATGATTTGAGTAAAACTTAAGGGGAATCTATTGGTAAGAGAGAGATAATAGTATAAAAAAATTCATCAAAAATTATGATAGTAAAAGATTTGGCAAGATTAAAGATTCTGAGAAGGTGCTAGGCAAAATATTTTCATCGAAAGATTTCAGTAGTATAGAAGAGATTTTTTTCCAGCAGTTCGAAATAAGGATTCAAGTAAAACTCAAGGATAATCTACTGGTAAGGGAAATGTAATGCCGACAAAAATTTTGTGGAAGAAAATGATAGCAAGAGGTTCGGCAAAATCAAATATCACGGGAAGGTACTGTAATATATTTTCACATCTAAAGTATAGCAGTTTGGACATAAAAGATCAATAGTTTATATTAAAAAAAATTTGACAAAACCAAAAGGAAATCTGCTAAGTGCCAAAGCCGTCGTAAAAATTTCATAGAGATTTGGTTAGTAAAAACATAGCAGCAAGGTCAATTAGGCAAGGTTATGTGGCAGAAATTTTGCAGCATAACTTTCATCGTAAAGATGAAAACTTTGTGACGAAAAGTTTGTGCAGCAAATAGGAACAAATTTTTTTGGATTTTTTGAATAGGGATAACTAAATTGCAGCATCAATAAGGTAGGAAACCAAAACATATTGCAATTCATGGGGAGATCAAAGGATTATCTGCGGTGGTGGAGATGACAATAAAATTTGGTGACAATCTTCAAACAATTGTGGGAATTGCTTTGGACAGCTATGGGGGCTGATGGATGGCTATGGAAGGGCAACAAGATGCCAAAAATACTACTCTGATACCAAGTGGTATAACCCTTACAGATTCTAAGCTTGGGGTGATCTCTATAGGGGATCGACCTCCTTGGAACTCTATAGGGGTTCCCTCCTCCAAATTATTGCTCAAAGGCTGCAAAAAATATTCATCTATTTATAAATAAAAGTATATAATTACAAGGCTATTTATAGGCTTTCTAAACCCTAACTCCTGATAGGTCTCTCACTCCAAGACTCCTACTCCTAACAACTCTTAATACAACTCTAAGTAACAACCTCCAACTGGCCCATGTAGGGGCGGTCAGTTGATTATTTGTTTCCTAATCCTATTCTAACTTAACCCCTCCTCAACCAACCCCTCTTTAACTAGGATAAGGGGTGGTTAATTAGGGTGACATGTATTTTATTCTTCCCTCAAAATATCTTTCTCCAAACTAATCCTAACCTAGCCTGCATCCTCACCTCTTTAATAGGGGTCGGCTATATTGGATTTACATGAATGCCCTTAGGATTTATATGTTTGCTCTCTTCAATGAAATTAAATTAGGACTCCCCTAGCTAGAGTCCTAACATTGGGGTTCTATCACAGGGTTCACCGGAGACTTGATTTCTCCCCTCGGCACGACGACCCTCCCGGTCACAGTCGAAGAAGAGCTGAGGTCAAAAACGTCGATGGTTCCGTTCATGGTGGTCGGACTATCGTCCATGTACAATGCTATCACTGGCCAACCGACCCTCAACAAGATGAAGGCAGTTGTTTTTATGTACCACCGTGCCATGAAGTTCCCAATCAAGGCAGGAGTTAGTGAAGCAAGGAGCGATCCTCAGGAGTCCAGATAATGCTACTTGACGACAACGACACTGCTCAAAAAGCTCAAGCCCCTGCCGCTAGTCACTGATCCCTAAGACTCAGATAAGGACATGTTACGACTAGATTCGATGGAATGGGTGGTAGAGGTTCCCTTGACCTAGAGCAGCCAAACAAAGTTGTGAAAGTCGACTTAGCACTCCCTAGAAGTCAACGAGTTCAATTGGTGGAGTTCACACTACCTCAACATATCACCCGATGCTAAACCCGTTAAGAAGAGGCCTCAAAGTTTCTCTCCAAACCGATAGAAGGCCAATGAAGATGAAGTTGCTCATTTGCTAAGCGCAAGATTCATCACAGAAGTCAAGTACCCTACCTGATTATCCAACATTGTACTTGTTAAAAAAGCTAATAAAAATTATCGTATGTGCTTTGATTATACCTATCTCAACCGGGCTTGCCCAAAGGATTATTATCCCCTCCCAAGGATTAATCAGTATGTGCTTTGTCTCCCAAGCAAGAGACAAAGTTTGCCCTTCTTCCAAGCACTAAAGCGTGCCAAGGACTTCGACTGGACGACCCAATGTGAAGAGACTTTCCAGCAGTTGAAAACATATCTTGCCCACCTATTGCAACTTACCTCGGTCACCCACGGGGAGCCTCTTGGGTTGTATCCCACGACATCAGAAACGATCTTTAGCTCAGTCTTGGTTTGGCTTGGTAAGGAGGGGCAGTAGCCAATTTATTACTCCAATCACATCCTCAATGGCCCGAAGGAGCACTACCCCTTGATAGAGAAGCTAGCGTTAGCCTTGGTCCTAGTAGCAAGGAAGCTAAGGCTGTGCTTTCAGACACATCCCATCAAGGTAATCACTGACTAACCACTTTGACAAATTCTTTCCAAATTCGATGTGATAGGCCGAATGCTCAAGTGGTCAGTTGAGCTCGATAAATTTGACCTCGAGTATGTCCCAAGAATAGCTATAAAAGCCCGGGTGATAGCCAACTTCATATTAGAGCTCACAATCCCTAAAAGCTCATCACAACAAAGCCCCACATGGATGTTGCAAGTCAACGAGTCAGCAAACGCTGAACAGGGAGGAGTTAGGCTTGTCCTCAAAGGCCCTCCTGACCAAGTGTACAAGCATGCACTTCAGCTCAAGTTCAAAGCCATGAACAACGAGGTTAAGTATGAAGCATTGTTGTTCTAGCTGAAGCTAGCCGTTGAGCTACATGTAGAGGAAATTGAAGTTTTCACTGACTCCCAACTCATCGCCAGAAAAGTCAGTGGGGAATTTGAGGCTGGAGGGGAATTGATGATCAAATACTTGGCCGAGGCATGATGCCATATCATCACTTTTCACCACTTCTCCATCACTAAAGTGCCTCGGTCCGATAAGTCGCAGGCTGACGCGCTAGCAAGGTTAGCCTCCATGTGTGTGTCAGATGAGCACCCACTATGGATGGCTAGGATCCTCAGTCTGACTATCAGCTAGCACAAAATAGCCACAATCGAGGTTGAGCACAGTTGGATTGATGAGATGCTCAATTTCAAGAAGGACAACACACTACCCATGGATAGAGTAGCTGCTCGGCAAATAAGAAAGGTGGAGCATGGTACTATTAAATTAATGGGCAGCTCTACCAAAGGTATTTCAGTCGACCCTTGCTTCGCTGCTTGCACCCGACCGAGGTGCAGACCACATTGGTCGAAGTGCACGAAGGAATCTATGAGGAACATATCAGCACCCGAACACTGGCACTCAAAATCCTCAAGCAGGGATACTACTGGATGACCATGCGTCGAGACGCTCAGATCTATGTGCAAAAATACGAATAATGCTAGAAACAGGCTAGGATCGAACATCAACCCGCGGTCCCACTCACAACCTCTGACTGCGCTTGGCCTTTCGCTGAGTGGGGAATGGACTTCCTTGGTCCCTTTGCCCCGGCTTCGGGACAGTGCATGTTTCTGATAGTCGAGGTCGACTACTCCACCAGATGGGTCGAAGTCGAACCCCTAGCGTATATCACGAAGAAACAAGTCGAGGGGTTCATTTGGAAGAACATAATTATCATATTTGGCATCCCGAAGGCTATTGTCATTGACAATGAAACTCAGTTCAACAACTTCAAATTCAAAGCGTATTGCCAAAGCTATGAGATTCAATTCGATTGCACAGCCCCAGGCTAATGGACTTGCTGAATTTAACCAAGCTATCCTCGAGGGGTTGAAGAGGAGGATCACCGAGGCATAAGGAGTGTGGTGGACGAGCTCCCAAGCATCTTTTGAGCATCTCAGACAACCCAAAAGACCCCGACATGGGAGTCTTCGTTCAGCTTGGCCTTTGGCATTGAGAAGTTCTTCCCACCGAGGTGGTCTATCATATCCTCCAGGTTAAGTTCTATGAAAAAACTAGTGTCGTCCGACCGACTGACGAAGAACCTTGATTTGCTTAAAGAACGAAGGGCTGAGGCACACCTACAGGCACTCGCGTACAAGAAAGCTATTGCAAGACTCTACAATCGCAAAGTATACCCTTGGCAGATCGGGATAGGTGACTTGGTTATGAGGAAGGCCAAGGTCAGTGATTGGACTTGGTCCTAGGGCTTGTTGGCCCCGAACTGGGAAGGCTCTTACCGAGTAGCCAACACCATCCAAAAAGGGACTTATATGTTGGCCATGATGGAGGAGAGACAATTGCCGAGGACATGACACATATCGAATTTAAGAAAATTCTACATATTAGTAAAGCACCATCATTTGGACAAAATGATTCCTTGTATCCATCAAAAGAAGAAACATTTACATCAAGGTCAGGAATCAAGACATTAAAATGGTCTCGACATGCAAAAAGAAAACATGCAAAATGGTCAGATGTTGGCCCTACAGGGGTGCCTGACAACAAAAAAAGGGGAGAAGAAAAATTTATCATTCCTCGGGTAGTAGCAGGGAGTCATCGAACGATTGCTCGATTATTAGGACCCTAGCAAAGTCAAGTTCTAGTCGATTAGATCGAGTCCTTAGATTGAGCCTTGTTAGTTAGCCTAGACCTGACATTAGGTTAGCTAGGAGGAGATTTGAGTCCATTGGAATAAATCAGCCTAAATTCTAGTAGGTCTAGGATTCGATTGAACTAGAGTCTGGTTAGGAGCTGAAGTTGGATTCGGGTCGAAGTCAACTAAGTCAAGCTTATAATCAACCCAATTAGCCACCCACCTTAATGAGGGGAAGTCAACTAGGGCTGAGATGAGGCAGCTAGGGTTTGAGATGGGAGTGTTTCACTTGGAGTAGGAGTTTAATTAGGAATTGGAGCCTTAGTTTACTTGGAGAGGAGTCCTATTAGGAATTAGGATTTTAAGACCCTATATAAAGCATGTAGCCACTATTCTTTTGGCAAGCAATCAATACATATTTTTTAGTCATTATGACCGACTACCAAGGAGGGAGGAACCCCTAGAGTTCCAAGGAGGGCCGATCCCCTACAGAGGTCAACCCAAGCTTAGAATCCTGCAGGGTTCTAACATCAACCTCCGTGGGCACGTTTGAATCCTTTGGCAAGGCTTTGAATGGGTTTTCTTCTATTTCAAGGTCGGGGTACCGAGCCTGAAACCGAACTAGGGCAATCCTGTACCCATACTTGTAAGACACCTACCCGATTTGCACTAGGCCCATTTAAAAACCAGGGGACTCCTTGTACTCCGCGATAACCGTTTGGAGCAGTTGGAACTTTAGCCCCTCTATACGACGCATCAGCTTCAACAATTCATCCTCCATGACTCACCCCTGAGCCCGGACATATTTGAGCTATTCTTGGGAGTCGGCCAGGAGGAGATGGGAGTCGTTCAACTCCAATTCTAGAGACTCCGTCGATAGGTCGCCTCCTTGAGCTCGACTTTGAGGTGGTCGGTGAGGGCTTATGCTTTGGAGGCTTGTAGTTCCATCGCGGTGACAACTTCCGACCCCGACCCAGCCTTCAGTTCCTTGATCCCCTTCTTAAGATTGTCCGCCTTGTTGTCCATGATGCTGATCACCCGACCCGCATCGTTCACACGGTCGATCAGTGCCATACAAAACTGCTGGCTCTATAAAGTTAGAAGTCGGGTCAAAATTATAAAAACTATAATGTCAAAATACTATAAGACAAAATGAGCCTGAGAATGTACTTGTCAACACCATGGTCTTCACTGCCCGATCGATCAACACCTTAGATGGTGACGAGTAGAGGTCGGCTGCCAGCCGAGGGATCAGCACCCCCGTTGTGTACTCCACTGAGGCGGCCCCATCCTGCGAGATACGAGTCCCATGCTTCAGTGTGGACCATCGGGTCACCAACGGGGCGTCGAGATTGCACTGGGTGAGGTCTGTCATCTGGAGGGCATGGTAGCCCACATCCTTCTCGTCGATGGGAGCATAACACAACTACTTCATCGACTTCAGTCATCGGGGTCGAGGAGTCTGTGCTTCGTCGTAGCCCCAACCCGCTCCTTACTCTTGGATGTATGAGACTTGGAGCCCTCTTTCCTTTGCCAGGACTTATGTCGGTTCGAGGAAACCTTGACTTTCTTCCTCGGATGCACAGTCTCCTTGGTTGGTGGTTTGCTGGAGGCTTCGACACCCTTCTTGGCCATTTCTTCCGCCCTAAACTCTTGGACTTCGGGCGATGATAAGGATTCGATTTGAGCAGTTGGAGTGGGGGCCCGAGCAGTGGGTCTGGGGCATCCCCTCCGCACTCTTGACATTCCATGGATCATGTCAAGGTTCACCATGTCTGCAATCCGAGCAATAGGTTCGTATAAATCGGGAGTTGAAATGCAAATAAGGGAATAGGGGTATACAACGTACCCCGTGGAGCTGAGCTGAGGCCCGCATCGACCAGCTATAACTCGATCATATCTCTGATCACCCGGGAAGTGGATAAGATTCCCTTCAGCTGCCCGACTGGGACGGACTCCTTATAATTGAGGTAGAGGGGCACGTTACTCAGGGGGTGGGCAGACCACTCAAGGCGGAAGCCCCACCCCAGACGACAACTAATAAATAGATATCGTGTCTTTTAACCCTTGTTGTTAGAAGGTGCACCCCCGACTCTAAAACTGGTCTAGGCGGTCATATAGTAGTTGCCCCTTACCTTTGCACAACTTGAAGCATGATAGGAATATGTCCGAGGTCGGGATTAACCCTGCTCCTTAGCATTCCTCGAGGAATGCTGTCAGGTAGCACTAAGAGTTCGACGTCATCTGGCTGGGTGAGATCTGCCACCAGTCAAGGCATTCCCCTATCACTGGGTGAAGAGGAAACCTCAACCCCGCTTCAAGGGCATCAACAGAGATGTTGAACCCATCGGGGTGTGTGTTGTATAGATGTTGCCTAGGCAATGGAGCATACAAGGCATACTCGCTCGAGATGCTATAGCGCTCCCGAATTGTCACTAGGGACTGGACACTCATAGTTGAGTCAAAGTCGTGGCACGACTTCATTATTTCTAAGGCTTTGAAGGCCCTCAGGTCCATCGGAATCATTACACCCAAGGACGAAGTGGAAGACTCTAGCTAACTTGCCTCGAGACCGCAAGGGTGGTCGCCCTTCGCTCAAGGTGGATGGATCGAGGAGGAAGAATTGGAAGAGGAGGTAGAGTTTCAACCTGGTCTAACAAGGAAGACAACTGAAGTTGGGCAACCCTAAATACTGAGACATGAAGGTCCGAGTGCTAGAGGGAAAAGGCTAAGAAAATAGAAGTAACCTCTCACCACTAGCGCAGCGAGGCTTATAAAGGGAGGCCTTCTTGCGCCAAGTCATGCTTCATCTTCCCGGGGCAATGCAGTGACCTTGCTTGGGAAATATGCGAATCACATTGAATGCAGATGATGAGCGAGGCAACAAAGTGGCCACGTAAGCTCTAACATCAGACGCTAGCTCAATAGTACATGCAGCTATGACACGTAGGCTAGCAGCACAAGGAGCCATGTCATTCCTCGTGCCCAACACATACCAGCATCACATCGTCTAACATGCCAGCATCACACGCCTCGTACACTGACCATTTGATATGATTGTTGACCATGTGTGACGACCTAATAGTTAGCAGTTCAGAATCAGTCTTTGCCCGAGTTGAGTATCTCAACCAGTTTAGTCAGCTTTGCCCGAGTTGAGTATCTCAGCCAGTTCAGTCAGTCTTTGCTTGAGTTGAATATCTCGGCTAATGCAATCAGTCTTTGCCCAAGTTGAGCATCTCAACTGGTTCAATCAATATTTGCCCAAGTTGTGCATCTTGACCAGTTCAGTTAGTCTTTGCCCGAGATATGTATCTCGTCCAATTCAATTAGTCTTTGCCCAAGTTGAGTATATCGATCAGTTCAGTCAGTCTTTGCTTGAGTTACGTACCTTGACCAGTTCAATCAGTCTTTGCTTGAGTTGTGCATTTCAGCCAGTTCAGTTTGTCTTTGCCCGAGTTGTGTATCTCAACCAATTCAGTTAGTCTTTGCCTGAGTTGTGTATCTCATCCATTTCAATCAATCTTTGCCTGAGTTGAGTATCTCGGCTAGCTTAGTCAGTCTTTGTTTGAGTTATGTACCTTGGCCAGTTCAATCAGTCTTTGTTTGAGTTATGCATGTCGACCAGTTCAATTAGCTTTTGCTAGAGTTATGTATCTTAGCCAGTTCAATCAGTTTTTGCCCGAGTTAAGTATCTCGACCAGTTCAATCAGTCTTTGCTCGAGTTGAGTATCTCAGTCAGTTCAGTCAGTCTTTACCCGATTATGCATCTCGACCAATTTAGTTAGTCTTTGCCCGAGTTGTGCATCAATGTTAGTCTATTAGTTCTCAAGACAAGTAAGTAACTCAAGCAGTCTATCAGTTCCCGAGATCATTAACTCAACCAGTCCATCAGTTCCTAAGACTAGTAACTTGGTCAGTCCATCAGTTCCCGAGACCAGTATCTCGATCAGTCCATCAGTTCCCAAGACCAATAACTTAGCCAGTCTATTAGTTCTCTAAACCAATAACTTAGCCAGTCCATCAATTCCTGAGACTAGTAACTCAGCCAGCCCACCGGTCTTCCTCTAGACGCAGCACTTTAGTAGAAACATAACAAGTAATGCCCTCGATAGGGCCCTCTCAAGCACCCATACAAAGGCAAACCAGACATTGGCTCAAGCTCACAGAAGTCTCGACCAACGACATTAGACACACAAGATCTTCCCCACGTCCCTCTTTAAGGAGCTCCAGCAAGACTTCCTCCGGGGGAGATAAAATGATAGGGCTAATCATGGGCCAACCCAACTCATCAAGGCCCCATCTAATTCACTAGGCCACGAGAGCAACAGGAGGCACGTCAACAGTCGACCTCGCAATGCGACGGACCGAGCTAACATAGTAATTGATCAAGGTGGCACAATGCTGATCAAGGTGTCATGCCAACAGTCGAGTTGGAGTGCCCATAAATGAAGGATGTCATGCATGCCACCACCAACAACCGACTTGGTGTATGGTGCCTCAGCACTTAACGTAAAGCTGTACATCCACCTCACTCCATGATGCCGGTGGTAGTAAGGGTGGAAGAACATATGATCACCGACCAACGAGTATAAAAACCCTACCTAGGAACAAGAAAGGGGACTCTCTGGGACTCTGGACCAGTCATTTACATTCTGAGACCTTGCTCAGTTGGGGTACTGACTTGATCATCGGAGGGACCATATTGGGAGTCCCTACCTTGAGGAGGTCTTTTTGCAGGTCGACCAAGGAGGGATTCGAGGTTGGGCAATCTGAGACGTTGATGCCCCAAGAAGGAGGGACCCAAGGGGTGGCCCCTGACGATCCAAGTTCACCTCACCCGAACTCCGAACCCGATACTTGTTGATGCAGACGACCTTGCGCACACGAGTGGGACCGAGTCGTGCTGACACCTCGACCATGACATATAGTCTAGCAATACTATTTATTCTTGTTCAACAACTACTATCTAGTATCATCAATGATTTGGTAGGGTGAAATCTCTTCTCCCCTTCGGTGTCAAATATTCGCTGACGATATTCCATGGCATTTAGGGCCAACCTTAAAACCTATACTTCCTTACACCTCCCTCACTGCTCTTACTATCAACAAGGCTAAATCTAATTTTTTTTTCAAAACAGGGTAACCCATTTGTCAAACTTACTATTTGTGAGTTTTTGTATAATAAGGAGGGGTTCTGATCTTTGAAGTACCTTATAACTTCTATTTAACATAGTAAAATCTCTATCCTCCTACAACATGGCCTTGTAGACAAGGTGTTGAACAAGATCTAGGGTTGATATCAAAATTACATATCTCAAGCTTATAGGTTGGTTTTTATTAACTTTGTTATCAATGTCATTCTTAACTCTCATTGAGTTGTAAGGTATTCAATCAGATCTTTAACACTTATCCAGTTCTACGAGAGAATCATTTTTGAAGGAACTCCTTCAATTCTAAAGGGTTTAGTCTTATTAGCCAGAAGCGAGTGACCTCTCATAAACTATGAGGAGACATGAAGTTCGAGATCTCACTATAATCAAGGATTTTATTTGTTCTATAAACTGCTAACCCTCTTGTATAAGGAGAGTAATCTATGGATTATGGTCCTTTCCCTCTAAGCATAAGCTATGAACCCTTGGGGAGGTTGTTGCTAACCTAGTACATCTCTTAGTTGGAAAAACTTATGCTCCACTCTTACTGTTTTCATAGGAAGATTCCAAATGCTCATTAGCAATGATCAAACCACTTGACTTTGGGAGGATGTGGCTCACTTATTTCAATATTGGTTTAGATATTGTTTTGATAAAATTTTAGATTTCATCCAAGATTCTTCTTGAAAACTATATGATCTTATGTATATCTTTATTTGCTCATAGTTTATAGGATTTTTAGCATCCATTTTTCTAATTGCCCTAAGAAGAATTCTTGGGTTTGGTGTTTTAGTCTAAGTGGTGTTGTCATATCTAGTAGTACTTATCGCTTGTTAAAAGAGAGATAATAATTATGATAGCTTTTGGCATGACTAGGTGATATGAAATTTGAATATCAAATTAAAAATTAATATCTTTGTATCAAAATTATTTCTCACTTCAACTCATTTTTATAAGTTTATACAACATCAATTATTGTATAATTTATTTTTTGAGTCATTCTCCTATATTTTCTTTGAACATATACTTGCTTTGAAATTATGGGATAAGCTTCAATGCCATGTTGGGATTGATTTCATGTTCTTTTTAATATTAGGTAAATTGATAGAAACCTAGAGAAATTCTATGCAGATTAATCTTTGAGAGGGATCAACCATTGGAACACTATAGATGTTCCTCTTCTATCCTTCCTCCCTAGTCGATTTTCCCAATAAAGGGTCGGCATCTAAGAGGCTATAATTCCTCAAATGCTCCTCCTCAAAACCCTAGTCGACCTGCCCAGTAGAGGGAGCAGCGACTAGGAAGCCCTAAGATTTCAAGATTTCTTCCCCAAAACCTTAGTCGATTCCTCAATCAAAGGGGATGATGGCTAGATTAGAGGGATACTATATGACACAAGACTTTATTAACTTCTTGACTTATTAAGTTTAGGACTCATCCAAGCTAGGATCCTAACACAAATGGGACTTAGATTAATGAAAGGAGGAATCTAGGATCACCTACTATTGTCCGTCTAACATGTCTTATTGTAACTTTCTTTTGGTATTTCTGAGTGACTCAAAATGATGCCCACTTTTATAATCATTGGGCTAATTGTATATCTATTTAGAGAAAGATAATGACTATTACTAAAATTGCTGAGGGTACTCAAAATAAAATTTCTAGAGAAAGGGGTGTTGGGAGGGTTTAGTATTAGATTGTGATGACACTTATGACTTGACTTTTTATGTGCAAGTATAAGCTACATTCCCCAAAGGATAGATATAGACAATTGGTCGTCATGTGAGATCACCCATTCAAGTTGAAGGGGCAGCGTTGGTATCAGAGGTCTCAAGCATACAAAGAAGTTGAATCTAACTTACCTAAGGATATGATTAGATTATAAAAATCATATAAAGATTCTCACAAGAGCTATACCTGCTCCTTGGCATATTCAGTCTATCATCAATGATATCAAATAGTTGACTGGTGGGGTTGACCCAACTAAATTTACCTATGAACCTAAAACAAGTCTTGATTTTGTATATAAGTTAGTCAATCTTGATTGTAATCGGATAAGATTGTCTCTTGAGATATTTCGGTTGGAGATTATCCTCATCCAACTTTTATTCTATCTGTTCTATGATATCAGTAATCTATATAGATGTTTCCTTTAAATAAAAAAATACATATGATATACTAGTACAGCTTGTATCTATATAAATTTGGATCATAGTGGTTATGACTATAGTATTTTAAATTGAAAACCTTGATGTTAACATGAAAACTATAATATATAATCTGTTATGCGAAAAAAATTTATGTCATGATTGAAATTAAATAATAATTAGATTATTTTAGGGAGAGGAGAGAATAGTAATCTCTCAATTTTATTCCCTTCTACACCGTTATCTAGTGTATGCATCATAATAGGTTTAGAGTAAGTCCTCTCTATTTATAGGCGAAGCAAAGGGTCTAAGATAGGTTATAAGAGAGTTTCTTCCATCAAGGCATCCCCTAAGATATCCTAATATAATATGAACTTTAATTTAATATTGGTTAATATCTCTTATCAAGATCCAATTAATACCATTATATATCTTATCCAATTATAAAGTGCCACAAAATCTTACATTCTCCCACTTAGCCCATTAATTGATAAGATATAAAAGATATTTAAAATTAAACTAAATAAAATAAAATTTATTTGAAAATAATTTTATATAATTAAATTTTTAAAATTTTTAAATTTATACATGGTCATGATTTTAAAAATAAGCTCATAAGTCCAATAAGCATAATAATACTATATTCAGTCCAACTATCAATACGAGTCATAGCGATTATATGTCATCAATGTCACACTTCCTTCCATGTACCATAACATTGTTAGTCTTTCCTTATATAATCTATAATGACCCATGTAATTTGTTTTGTCAAGATAATCCTATTATTGTATTCAACTATAATATGCATAACCATAAACACAAATAGGATAGTAGAAACGAATAACTATAATTATATAAAAAAAATATCAATAATAGCATCCACTTAAACATGCATCACTATATCCTTTATGGCTTGCTCATAAACCCTATTCTAAAATATGTTCTTTAAATATTTTACACTATAAAGCTTTGGTAAATGGATCAACAATCATCATAGTGGTGCTCAAATTTTCAATTAACACTTATTGTTTTCGAACTCTATAGTGGTGCTCAAATTTTTAATTGACACTTATTATTTTCAAACTCTTTCTCTAACCACCAAGTACTTTATCTCAATGTGCTTGGAACCACTAGAGTACTTGTCATTCTTAGAGAAGAAAATTGTTGTAATGTTATCACAATATATCTTCAACGACTTGGCAATTGAGTCGACCACACCAAGTCTTGAGATAAAATTTCACAGCCATAAAGCTTGATTTGTGGCCTCAAAGCATGCCACAAATTCAGCTTTTATCGTTGATGATGTAATAACTGATTATTTTATACTTTTCCAAGAAATTACCCCACAAGCTAGCATGAACATAAATTTTGAAGTGGATTTCCTGCTATCGAGGTAATTTACAAAATCAGCATCTGAATATCTCATCACTTTAAGCTGATCTGATCTCCTATATGTGAGCATATAATCTTTTGTCCCTTACAAATATCTCATTACTTTCTTTGCAGCTTTCCAATGTTTCATTCTTGAGTTACTATAGTATCTACTTAGCATTGTAACTATAAAATTGATATATGGTCTTGTACAGGTTTGAGCATATAATAGACTTTTAATTACATACCCATAAGAAATATTCTTTATTTGATCCCTTTCTAAGTCATTTTTCGGGCACTGGTTTTAATTGAATTTTTTCACCTATACTAATAGGTGTATCATTGGTTAAGTAAAGTTGTATATTAAATCTCTCCAAGATAAGATTAATATAATATCTCTAAGATAATCCTAATAATCCTTGAGATCTGTCCCTAAACATCTCAATGCCAATATTAAATAGGATGCCTCATTCATATCGACCATCTTAAAGTTCTTATTGAGAAATATCTTGATTTCGCGTAATAAATCAAGATCACTATTGGTAAGCAATATATCATCCACATATAGGACAAATATAATAAACTTGTTCCCATTAACCTTCAGATATATACACTGATCAATAGTATTTTTCTTAAATCTGAAGGAAATAATAGTATCATGAAACTTTATATATCATCGTTTGGAAGCTTGTTTAAGGCCATAAATTGATTTCTTAAGTTTTCAAGCTCAACTTTTCTTTCCCTTTTATATAAATCCTTCAGGTTATTCCATATGATTTTCTCATCTAGATCCCCATTTAGAAATGTTATTTTCACATCCATCTGATGTAACTCAAGATCATAATAAGCTACTAATATCATAATGATTCTCAATGAATCCTTTTGAGAAACTGGATAAAAAGTCTCATGGTAGTCAATGTCTTCTTTATGAGAAAATCTTTGGCCACAAGTCTGGCTTTATATCATTCGATATTGTCCATCGAGTTATATTTTATCTTAAAGACCCATTTACAACCGGCTCTTTTACAATTATTGGGTAATTCAATGATTTCTCAAACACTATTCTGGTCCATTGATCTTAACTCCTCTTTCATTGCATCATAAGGGGTCTCTTTTAATTCATATATAACAATCTGATTCTTGCACATATACCACATAATCATTAGAAATGGTATTTTTTTTTTTCCTTTGAGATCTTCTCAAAGCTACTAATTATGATTGTTCTACAAGACCATCAGCGACAACATCAACATCAGGTAAGAATTCATCGATGTTATTTTGTTATTCACCCTTATCAATTCTCTCATTAATTTGAGGAACAATGATTTCTTGAATATGAGATAATATAGGAGAATTAGCCTGAATCTCCTCAATATCAAAATTGATCTTTCGAGATTTTTGACTCCCACTAATTTTGTCATCTTTTAGGAATTTTACATTACCAGATTCTATTATCATCATATTATGATTAGGACAATAAAATATATATCCCTTGGATCAAAATATAATCATGATTAAATTTCATTAAATTATATATTGATCAATTTCATAATTAAGAAAAAATCAAAATTTCTGAATTTCATAATGGCAAAATCATAATTTTATGATAAGACATAAAATAGAATTACCAAGTTCATGAAGGACAAGAATGTCATAGGTGTAATAGTTATTAATAAAATGCAAAAGGGTAAAATCATAATTTCCTCTAAAGGAAAAGTAAACCCTAATCCTATTCTTCTAAAGGACAAAAATGTGCGCACTATAGTACAGAGGGCAGCCGCGATGGCCACGTTAGCAACGGTCCAAGTCGGGTGCTTGGCCGATAGTGTAGGTAGCAGCCGCATCCAGCGGTGGTCGTGCGCAAGTAAAGACTGCCATAAGTGACTAGCGACAACAACGTGCAGCATAAGCCACACCAGTAGCGACCTCTACCCGCGCTTATCGCTGGGACGCGACTACCACTTATGCACGACGGCCAATGGATGGTCGTCGTTGGATGCAACCTTTACTCGTGCGTGACCACCATTGGTGTGTCTTCTACTGTATACGACTGCCGCCAGCTGCTTTACTCGTGCGCGACCATCGCTGGATGCAGTTGCTGCCTACACGACCGACCATGCGCCCGGCCTACATCGTTGCCAGCATGGCCGCCGCAATTGCCCTCTGTACTATGGTGTGCACACACTGCTCAATGCAGCCCTGCCGCAAGTAGATCCGACCATACACAACAAGATTATTGTGTCTGTTGTCGGTGCACAGCAATCATCCAAGATCATAATGTCAAAATTTTCACATCGTTCATAAGCAAGCGACTGAACAGAACAGACAGAAATTCAGATCGATAAAAAACTTTAAGATCATTAACACATCATAAACAAAATAACATATCTAATCTATCTGATCTCAGGAACCTAGGCTTTGATATCAATTGTTAGCATAAAAACTATAATATATAATCTATTATACGGAAAACTTTTATGCCATGATTGAAATCAAATAATAATTAGATCCGTTTACAATATGTACCTTTAGATGTCATCTGAATAAGATCTCTTTCTGATCTGCAAAAAGTACTATCCTCCGGATTTGAATATCATCATACGTCGATATACAAAAAAGAACCAGAACAGATCTAGAACTCCTCCTCTCTTCTTATCCTTTCATAGGACCACTAAGATTGATAGTTTTGTGGAGATGAGAGAATAGTCGTAATCTCTCAATTCTATTCTTTTCTACACCGTTATCTAGTGTATGCAATGTAATAGGTTTAGAGCAAGTCCTGTCTATTTATAGGTGAGAGAAGAGGGTCTAGGATAGGTTATTAGGAGAGTTCATTCCATCAATAATATCCCTTAAGATATCTTAATATAATATAAACTTTAATTTAATATTAACTAATATCTTTTATAAGAATCTAATTAATATAATTATATATCTTATCTAATTATAAATGACCATATAATCTTACACTTGATTATAATTAAAATTTATTATAGTTTTCATTGTTTAAAATAGTTACTCTTTCTATATGATTACCGTAATAAATCAATAAAAAATTAAGTTTAGATAATATAAAATGATAGAATCTATTATTGTTAAAAATGAATTTTCTTCTAGGTTATTAATGGTCCTCAAACCGGTTAGTTTTATGCAGAGAAGTCATGGTTCAGTGGAATGGATGAGAAAGCTCCACTCCTACATTGGTATCTTTATGAGTTGCCCCCGCGGCAGGTTTTCTCGAAGTCATGAAGGTTGTGCTTAGCTATAAATTCCGTCGTTTCATCTGTGATGAGCATTGCTTTGTTGTCTATATTATTCACAACTATTTTCCTTTAAAACTATATTATTGGAAATGGATCTTTTCTCAATATTTATTTCCTAACAATTCCTAATTCTCTTCCGGAGAAAGAGAGGTGACAACGCAAGCGTATCTTACTAATTCATATTTTCTGTTGATTATTTTAATATTAATATTCTGTATTTTCCCTTCCCTTTTTTGGGATTGAGAAAAGTTGGGCAGTTTACATCAACAATTTAGTGACTGGTATACATACATATAGTTTATCCAATTAAACTGAACGTCGAGATTCGTGTTCGAGGCATCCATGGTCCGACAAGGGTGATGAAGCACGGGAAGCAACGATCACGGATGGACACGAATATCAAAGAAGACCCCCGATGCATTCCAGGGGTGTGTTTCTCTCTCACGCGCACATCCGTTGTGCGTGTCGTCTTGACACCAAGTAAAGGAAGGTTCCATTTGCTTCCTATTAATTCCACAAAAGAGAAGAAATTTAGGGAAATTTCGGGATTCCTTCTGTGAGTCCAACACTTCGATTACGAAAGACGCAGACGATGTCAATGTGTTTGTTTGGCTGACTGTTTCAATAGCCGTTTCTTCTGAATCGCCTGAATCATTTCGGTTCGAGAGGACAAGTTGTCTACATCTATGACAAGTAAACGGCTTTACAACCGCTGAAACGAGCTCGGCGACGTGACAAAACTTGGACCACACCACCACGTAAAGGACACAAATGGACGACGTCGTCTCTCTCTCTCTCACCGATGACTGTGACGTGAATAGCTGCTTCCGTTGGACCATCTCCTCAGAGCAGATGCCACCAAGTTCCTTCGGGTCGCGAAGAAGCCCGTCCGTTTCTTCCGCGCCGTCCGCCTACTCTTGCTGCTCAGGGTCCCGGCACCACCGGCCCGGTCAACCGAGGCAAGCCGCGGCCGCTCGCCCCCGCCTGTGTCCTCCGCGATCCCAAATTCCCCGAAGACGACAGTCCCCTCCGCCTGCTGCACGGCGGCCGATCCCTCGTCGGCCTCCACTTTGACCGCCAGCTTCCCGTTTCTGCTCCCCGCCAGTCGATCCGCGCACTCCTGCGTCACCCCGGGGCACCTCTTCACCTTCACCTTGACAAGCTTTGGGCACCCCGCCGCGAGGGCCTCTATCCCCTGGTCGGAGATGGGGCATCCCTTGATGCAGAGCTTCTTAAGAGCTGCGCACTTGGAGGCGATGCAGGCGACCTCGGAGTCCCCAAAGGTGTCGCTGCCGCAGAGCGCGAGGTGTTCCAAGCTGCGGCAGTTGCTCGCCATGAGCTCCAAGGTCCGGGACGTGGGATTGACCCCGATGAGGACCAGTTCTTGGAGATCGGCGCACCGCCGGGCCAGGGCCTGGAGACCCTCGTCGCCGATACGGTTCGCCCTCCACCCGTCGATGTGGACCTTGCGCAGGAGGGCGCAACGGTCCGCAACAGCGGCGATGCCTGCGTCGGTGCACTCCGGCGTCTTGACGAGGCGGAGGACCTCGAGATCGACGCAGACGGACAGGGCGGCGAGGCCGCTGTCGGTTACCTGCAGCCTCTCGAGGTGGATTTCGACGACCCCGGGGACCCTAGCGGCCATGTTCTTCAGGAGGGGATCCCAGTCGCCGGAGCAGCGGATGAGCTTGAGCGTCTTGAGGTTGGGGCACCCGGCGATGAGCGGTGCGAAGCACTGCGCATTGTAGAGATCCTTGAGGCAGACAGAGCGGAGGGAGGCGGCGCCGGCGATGAGATCGGCGGTGGCGGAGGGGTCGTGGAGGCCGCGGAGGCGCTTGATGGAGAGCTCTTCCAGGAGGGGGCACCCGCGGAGGACGGCGTCAACGCCCTTGGCGCCGAAGGCGCAGGAGTCGACGGAGAGCTTGCGCAGGCCCGAGCAGTAACGGGCGACAGCGGCCATGCCGGCATCGGTGAGAGCGCCGCAGGCGCGGAGCTTGAGGCTGGCAAGATTGGGGCAGTGCGCCGCGACGAGGGCAAGCCCCTCGTCGCCAATGCTGTCGGTGCGGCGGCTGCATCGGAGGGTGAGTCTGGAGACGGCGTCGAAGCGGGCGAAGATGGCAGGAAACACGTCGAGGAGCGCGGCGCGGGCGTCGAGCGAGAGACGAAGGCGGCTCCAGCCCTCGACGGCGAGCCACCGCCGGCACACCAGTGAGCAGCGCTTGCGGTCACCGGAGCCAAGAGACTGGAAGACGAGGGCGAGACAGTCGTCGGGGAGGTCGGCGGTGTAGTCCGTCACGGCAGAGATACCCCCCACCACAGCCGGCGGCGAGTCGGTGAGACGGCTGGAGGCGGATTGGCCCATGCACGGCGGGGAACCGGGAAGTGTTATGATGAAGCCTGGTGGTCTTGTAAGTTTTATGTCGCAGGGGGAAACGGGAGAGATGGCGTCGAGTCACGACGTACGCCGCTCTTGTTGGGTTTATATACGGAGATGGTAATGTGGATGGCCGTGGATGACGAGAGACGGAGAGAAAGAGTGGCGCGTCAAAGGGAGGGTGCGCGTAGAGACCAAAGACTGGTCTGAGACGAAAGAGAAGGAAATGGGATCCGTGCAACAACGCGGGAGGAGTAGAAGACTGGGCGGGTAGCAAACGAACCCAAATTGGAAAATTGGTTTGAGTTTGACCGATCACATGGCGGTCAAAATAGGAGACCAGTTGATGGGGGCAATTTGTGTGTTGGGAATGAGAGAGAGAGAGCAACACACAGAAAAGTTGTTGAAGCGGTGGTGGTCATCGACTGGGTTTACGGAGTCATCCTCCACTTCAGCTTTCCAGGGAGGACCAGTGAGTACCAAGTCTTCGCCCCCCCACCCAACCCCCCCACCCCCCCCCCCCCCCTCCTGTACACCCGCGATGATTTCCAGGGCGGTTGGGAATGTAATGAGATGACGGAGAACAAGTAAGATAATTTTCTCCTCGGAAAATATTGGAACATCCAGAAGAGTGGACTGTGGCAACTCATCTTTAGATTCTTCCGGTTGTTGGTGTTACAGGCATTCAAAGCTCATGGTCGTTTTTGAGACCCTCACTCCATTGTTTCGATCAACCCCGATCATTATAAAGATTGATTATAGCTTACTAATCAGATCATTGAGGCCTTAGAAAGATTCGAAAACCTTCAACTTCTTCTTTGTTATCTTAAATACTTTTGGATAAAATAGAAGAGAAAAATCCTATTATATTTAGGCAATTTATCTTAAAAAGTACTCAACAACGACGGATGACAATTCATTTTAAATTTTTATTTTAAGGAGCACTTTTTTATTTAAAATATCAAAAATATATTCAAAATCGGATCAATCGTTCTATTCTATCAGGATCATGGGCCAAAAAAATTTCTCCTATCATGTTCAGGTAGTTAACCTTACCTTATCCGAAGCCCAATAAATAGGCCTAGGAGTAAGATATAAAATGGATCCTTCAGCTCACACTAAAAGGGGGCTCTCTATATATTAACTTAGTTATATAGCTTATTTTGTTGTATTCTCTCCTCCACTAGCTTAAGCATCAGAGGAATGTTATGATCAATTGGCACTAAGAGAGGGGTGGGAGAATTAGTGCAATTATAAATTTTTCATTTTAAACAAAAATGTTTCGATTTAAGCACGATAGGAAGATCCAAAGCTTGTTGTTCAAATAAAGCAAGTGAATGATAAGAAGATTGCTAAGTTACTTGCTTACTAATTACTTAAGAAAGAGTAAGGAAATCCGAAAGATAAGAAACGTTGTAAGTGAAATGTTTGCTTTCAAAGAGTAAACAATATCAGAAGCGTTAATAAGGAAAACAAAAGATGAACTCATAATTTTTATAGTGGTTCGGCACCAACGCCTACATCCACTCCCGAGTCCTCCTTCTTGAGGTACACCAGCGTCCACTACCGATCTTCTTTGGATGAAGATCAAACTCTTACACTTTGCTTACAAGGGAGATAAGATTACACTCTTTGATCACTCCCTTACTCTTTTTTTTTTCTTACAATTCTCACATAATATTTTCTCATAATATAATCCCTAAAATTATTATTTTGAATGTAGAAAATATGAAGTATTTATAGGCCCCAAATTGGCTTCAAAACCGGAGCCAAAATCCAACCGTATCTGAAAAATCCAGGTACGGGTGGTTCACCCGCCATACTAGGCGGGTCAACCGTCGAAAATACCCATATTCCTGGGTACGAGCGGTTCAACCACCCACCCTGGGCGGGTCAGCTGTCCGAAAGCCTTGGTGGTGACGGTACCCGTCGAAATTTATGCAAAAGTGCTTTCCTTCACTTTTTGAATTTCGGCTTGAACCTGATATTGACCAATCCTCTGGTCAACCACTTGAGCTCAACCTAAGCTCAATCAAACCCCAATAGTGGACCCGATTATCTTATTGAGTTGATTAGATTTCATCCAAATCAAACTCAGTTAGGACTTACTTCTAACTGCGACTCAACGATTACAACGCTTAAAGACCACAAGCTTAAACTAAGACCCAACTTCCGCCAATCTGGTAACCTTTAGCATTCTTGCGATAAGTCATATGGTCTTCTTCCGGCGATCTCCCGGCGTATTCCCAGCGAGCTTCCCGATCCCTTCGGTGAATCTCCTAGCGAACTTTGGCGAGATCCCACTACATCGTCCAAACCCCGACCCGATGCTCAAGCTTGATCTTGGCCCATCATCTGGTTGTAACTTCATTGCTCCTGCCATAGTTAGTCCTGCACGATGCTAATTATGACTTAATTAAATATAATAATAATTGCCAAACATCTATTATAAGACCATCCTAACTCCCGGTAAGCTTTTCGGCTATCCCCGATAATCTTCCGGCAAGTCTTGGTCTTCTTCTGGCGAACTCCCTTGTGCCATCCTGGGAAACTCTCGATACCCTCGACGAGTTTCCGATGCACTCCTGGCGAGTTCTCAACCGCATCAACTCGATGCATAGACTTAACCTTGGCCAATCTTGATTGTAATAATCATTCTGTCATAATTAATCCTGCATCAATCAATTATAACAATCCTGTTACATCAATCACCCATCAATTTATTTTATCATCAAAATATGAGATTCAACAATTTCTTCCTTTTTGATAATGATAATCAATTGATGACAGGAGTTAATCCTAACTCCCCTAAATCCATGCCACTTAAATTTAAGAGAATCTCACACTCTTAAATTCAAGCAATCAATATTTTATGTAAATTTCAACACAAATTTACATCAAGTTATTAAATCATGAATCAAGTCATCAAATCATAAGTAAAAAAGAATTAAGCATCTATATCCAAGATGTCCAATTCATATCCTTAGCCAAGATATCCAAGTATGTGTCATCAGTGTATTTATCATGTGTCATCAATATATATTTCTCCCCCTTTATCATCAACAAAAAGGTGAAATATAGCTAATAATTTTAAAGCATAGGATGACATTACTTTCCCTTATTATATGCATTATAAATTTTTTTTCCTTTAATAAGGAGAGAAATAAAGGAAGTGTTGTTGAATCATTTTATCATAGAGAAGCGCTCTTAATAAATTTTAAAAGAAATATTAAGATGAGCTTAAAAGTTCAAGAGATTTAAAAATACTTATATATTTCAAATGTAGCAAAAGTCATCTCTTGATATCAAAAAATATCTCTTATAAATTTTAAATGTGGCACATCTTAATGCAATTTTTTTTAAAAACAATAAGATAAAATCATGGAGAAAGTTTTTTTAAAAAATATTATCACAAAAGGCTTCATTTCATGAAATCTATATTAGCAACTTATATATTTTCATGATTTAACATTTCTATGTCTCAACCTAAATCTTATATATATAAAATTTTGAATATGAGCTCAACAAAATTTTCTCATGTAAATTTCAAGAAAATATAGCAAATAAATCCGAATAAGAACAAATTATTATCTTTATGTAATTTTCAAAATTATTATTATATGCATGATCATCATACATGATTTCACATCATTATACCTTCTTCCTCTTTGTCATCAACAAAAGGAGAAGTGTAATTAGTAAGTTATGAAAGCTTAGCAATTTAATAAATTTTATATTACTTTAAAACATGCAAGCTAGTGAATTCATTCTTCTCTTTTGAGAAGTACAAGCTAGCAAATATTTGCTTCCTTTGCATTGTTCAAGCTAGCAATTTTATAAGTTAACAAGTTTTGCTCCCCCTTTGTCAATGTCAAAAAGAATGATGGTTAGGATAGTGCAAAACTTTTTCTATTATATCATTTTTCAAGAAATAAATCAAGAAATATATCAATCATCATATGAAATATATCAAGAAAAATTAACATGGTGATGAGATATTCAATTTATGAAAACAAATTATGAATATCGAGAGACAAGCCATAGGAGAAACAAATAAAATCTCTTGATTTATCCATAAGAAATCTTAAGTTGTTAAGTTCATGATTTGTATAAAAATCTACTTTTAAATAGTACAAAAACACATAACAAAATATTTTGATTAATAAAAGATTTCAAGTTATAATTCCAAGAAATCAAAACCACGATATAGATAAATCATTCATTCAATTTCAAAATCATCAAAACCACTTTCAAGGGATTCAAAATGTAATTAATAGACTTATTAATCTCTTAAAATGCTAGTGATTTCCTTTCTCCACATGTGTGAGCAAGAATGTAGAATCAAGGTAGAGAAATAAAAAATATCATATCACAAAAATACTCAATTTTAAAGATGTAAATTTTATAGATGTGAATTTCAAAATTAAGCTCAAAACTTTAAGATATTCTAGAAGATTCAAAAGTTTAAGAGCTATGTATGCATTTAAAATCATCTCATGTAATTTCAAGTATAGCAAAAAATCATCTATTATAAATTTTGATAAAAATATCAAGAATTTCATAAGAATGCATGATAGTAGATTAAACTCAAATTGTAAATCAAGTATTTTGCATGCATTTAGAAAATTCTAAATTTTCTTCCAAGCAAATTATTTATTTCTCATTCAAGGTTATCATATCTAATTTACTTCTAATCATATTAATAATTTTATCTCTCCCTTTTTTTGTTGTTGTCAAGAAAGAAATATGATGACATAATTTCTTCTTATCATTCATATTCAAATTACGCCAAAAAGTATAAGGAGATCATGTCATTAATTTTTGAATATAAAAAAATATGATTTCATTTAATAAGTTTCTTTCCCCTTTTTTTGTGAATAATAAAATGAGTCTTAGGGGATAATCTCAATTCATCCAAGATAAACCTTTTTAATAAAGAAGAATAATTTAATAGTAATTTTAATTAATATTATTAAGATCATAAATCATATTTTATTTAAAATAAAAAAATTATAGAGATCAATAACGTGATTTCAATAACATATAAGTCAAGTCAAGAAATTAAGAGAATATTTATGATAATACAAATTTCTTTCAATTTTTAACTTATCACAAATTCAAGAAATACTAATTTTGGTGATAAGTTATGTCATTCATGAGTCTTAAAATAAATCATGTCAAGATAAATATTGATATCAAAAGACATTAATGAATATTAAAGATATGATTTAATTTAATAAATCTCTTCTTAGATACTTCTCTCTAACAATATCCACACGATGGATCTTTGTAGCGAAACTCCTCTAATCTGATCTCGAACTCTTGCGCAGAGGGAGGGAGGAGAATAGGAGGGGGAGGCTAGAGCTGCTGCCTATCAACCATGAGTCTCCCCTCCTATTTATAGAGAGCCACCAAAAACCCTAGGGCTCCTGCCTTACTAGGTATTGGATCTTCATCCAATTACCCACTAACCTTGTATTATTGGATCTCTATCCAATAATCTCCTTAAGCCTTTAATTGGGTTTAGGCAAGGAGCTCATCAGCATAGGGTCTCATCTAATAAGAATATGTGCTAGTTAGATCTCCATCCAATCCTCTATTTGGTGAAGTATCTGTCATATGTGTGTGACCTTCTAGGCCTGATACTGAGCTGGCTATGAGTCACTCCCATCAGAACTCCTTCTGATACAGTGAATTATTATCTCTATAATAATTCACTCGACTCATCGACTATGGACGTACAAGGCCATTATGTCATAGTCCCCAGACGGTACAGGAGGGATCAAATTCATCGGACCTATCTGTCCATAGTTACCATATATCTATAATCCCTCATCTAACTGATATCTAAGAAACCATATATTGGATATGATACTGTCAGGGCACATACGAAATTAGTTTGTCTTGTTCTAATCAGATTCTACCGGAGAACTCTTTCTCTCTCAATCTGAATGATCTTGGCCAGAGATTTGTCTGAGCAAGTATATATGAGATATTCCTCTCATGATACCGAGAGTAGATGATCCTCTATTGATACTCAATTATCTTCGTAAAGTTGGCTACCAATCATGATAACCAGTTGTACCATATCTGGAACTTTCCAAACCTGTTAGTCTGGCGTCAAAGAAAGGAGTACTCATACAAGACATCCTTTGTGTCTCAAGTCAAAGGACCAGATACACAACTGAGACTATGGAATCGCTATTAATATTATGTGTCATCAACCATATAGCATTCTATAAGTGGATCAATCAGTAAACTCATTCTCCAATGAGCACCTATACTATATCCTTAGTATCTCCACACAAGTGGCTATCAGACCAGCCGCCTCCATCATATGGACGGATATATAGTACATCGGTCTGTCCGGTTATCTCAATGTCCCTCTCGAGTAACCGATTACCGAGATTATTTAGGATCCGTGTTTAAAGGTGAATTGATCTCATTATCGTGATCTCATCATGATCTGATTCTCATTGCACAGAACTAAGGACATCACAATATATATGCTATTGATAATATAATGTGAGAATTACCAATATTAATCATAAGCAAAAAGATCACACAATGTGTCATATGTGCCATCACTCACGTGATTGGTTTACAGGGCACCTGTAACTAGTAGTGGCTTCCTTGGGTCGAGTGGTGGTATAACACGATTTATCATTCGTCGATAAAATGTACTCTTTATGAAGCCATGTATGGCCGACGAACCTTTGTAATCTAAAAAGTATGTACTGGGCACATCTAAAGTAGAACAAGTAGACAGGGAGCTTAAGGATAGGGACAAAATACTGAAGCTATTAAAAGATAATCTCTTAGTGACCCAGGCAAGGTTGAAATAGTAGCACGATCAACACAAAAGTGAAAGAGAGTTTTCGATGGGAGATTTGAGTCTTTCTTCGTCTCCAACCCTACAAGTAAACATCGGTCCACACCAAAGCATCCATGAAGCTTTCACCATGATTCTATAGATCTTATCAGATCATGGAGCATATTGAAGCAGTGGTATACATAATGGACTTACCCGCCAGCTCTCGAATCCACCCAGTTTTTCATGTGTCATGCCTAAAGCCCAAGTTGGGATAAAACGAGATGGCCCAAAACCACCTGCCGGACATTACAATCAATGGAGAGCTCTGGATCCAGTCGAGTGCGATAATTGATCGTTAGCTCATGACTCGACGTTGATGACCCCCTATTGAGGTGTTGGTACAGTCGACGAACTTACCTGCAGAAGATGCCACCTCGGAGAACTATAAAGACTTGAAGATCAAATTCTCAGAGTTCATGGAACGTCAACCGTAAGGATAAGACTAATTTGAAGAGGGAGGGTCTGTTAGGACTCTAGCTAATTAAGTCAAAAAGGGAATGCACCATGTAAAAACCTAACTATACGCCACCTACTATAGTTAAAGGGGCCGACGAGGGTTAGAGTTTAACTAGAGCTAGGACTCCCTATAACTATCAGCCACCGCAAGTAGAAGTCGGCTAGGGAGGTTGCTAGGAGTTGGGGTCTTTGGAGTAGGAGTTCCATTAGGAGTTAGGGTTTTGAAGCCCTATAAATAGCATGTATTCAGCCCTCTTTTCCTCATCAATAGATCAATTTACTTTCAGCCATTATGCAGCAACCTAAGGAGGGAGGAACCCCTATAGAGTTCTAAGGAGGTTGATCCCCTGTAGAGATCAACCCAAACTTAGAATCAATGGGTTCTAATAGACTTTATAAGAATACAACTCTTTTTTCTCACTCATTCGCACCCCCCCCCCCCCCCCCTTTGGCAAGCTCCTGGTAAACTCCCAGCACGCTCTCCAGTTGGCAAGCTCTCGGTAAACTCCCAGCAATCTTCTGATACCTTCGGCAAGCTTCTAATGAATTTCTGGCAAGCCTTTGATCCCTTTGGTGAGCTCCCGATGAACTCCCGGCAAGCTTATGATACATTCGACAAACTTCTGGCGAGTCTCTCGATGAGTTCCCACTGCATCGTCCGAACCCCAGCCCCATGCCCGAACTTGACTCTGGCCCAACATCTGATTGTAATTTGCTTTCTCTATCGTAGTTAATCCTGCATCAATTATCTTGATGTAGTACAGATCCAAGTTTAAAACACTGGAAGGCAGTAAAGTATATCCTTAAGTACTTGAGAAGGACTAAGGATCTTTTACTGAAATGTGAAGGAAGTAGCCTTAATGTTGAAGGTTACATAGACTCGAGTTTTTAGTCCAATGTCAATGACAATAAGTCGAACTCAAGGTATGTGTTCACCTTGAATGGAGTAGTGAGCTGAAAGAGTTCCAAGCAAGATGCTATTGTTGACTCAACCATTGAGGTAGATTATATTACTATAGCATAAGCAGAAAAAGAGGTAGTCTAGATAAAGAAGTTCATTGTAGATCTAGGAGTCGTGTCGGGCAATTAAGAGCCAATTCCTTTATATTACGATAATAATAGGTTGATTGCTTAAGAAAAGGAACCCAGGTCTCATTAGAAGTCTAAGTATGTTCTGAGGAGGTTCCATTGATTAGAGAGATCGTAGCGTGTGGCAATGTAATAGTAGAAAGAGTTCCATCCAAGGATAATATTGTAGATCTATTGACAAAGCTGTTGTCTCAGATAGTTCCTTTTAGCGTCAATAGGGTCTGATGGGGATCTAGCATATGGGTGATTGAGTTTAGGTCAAGTGGGAGATTGCTAGTTACGGGTCCCCTGCATGCCAATCACGTATGTGATGGCATATATGATACATTGCGTAATCTCTTTTGGTTAATATTAATAATGATATTTTCTAACTTTATATTATATAATGAATATATATTGTGATGTCATTGAATCTGTACAATATGAATTGGATCATGATGAGGTTATGATAATAAGATCAATTTAACTTTAAACACAGATCGTAAATATTCTTGGTTATAGGTTTCTCTAGAAGGACATCAATGTATTATATACTCATCCATATGATGGAGGCAACTGGTCTCATAGCTACTTGTGTAGGGACACAAGGGATATAGTGCTAGTGCTCATTGGAGAATGAGTTCACTAAATGATTTGCTTATAGAATACCATATGGTTATTGATGCCTCATCATCATATAGTGATTTTGTAGTCCTAGTTATGTATATGATCCTTGGACTTGAGATATAAAGATGCCCTATTTAAATATTTTATTCTTTGATACTAGACTTATATGTTTGAAAGTTTCAGATCTAATATAGACAGTCATTGGGAATGATAACTAACCTTACGAAGATAATTATATGTTAATAAAGGATCATCCACTCTCGATAGCATGAGAGAAATATCACATGTACACTCACTCAGTAAATCCTTAGCCAGGGTTAATCGAATTGAGAGAATTCGATAAAGTGAGACTCGGATTAAGAGAGGAGTTATTCGAGAGAATCTAATAAGAGTGAGACTCAGATGGATTCCATATGGGTCTGATAGCATCATGCTCGATATATGATCTCTGTGATATTAGATAGATGAGTGACTATAAATACACGATAACTGAGGACAGACGAGTTTAATGGATTAGATCCCCCTGTGTCGTTTGGGGACTATTGCGTAGTAGCCTAGTACATTCAAAGTCGATGATTTAAGTGAATTATTATGAGATAATAATTCACTAAGTCAGAAGGAGTTCCGAATCCATAGGGAGTCTGACGAGTGCACATGATCAGCTTGATATTGGGCCTAGAAGGTCACAAAAATATGGTGAACAACACAACGAACATAGGATTAGATATGTGATATCCAATAAGCTCTTGTTTTGATAGATCCATTAGGTGAGACCCAATAGAACCTGGAGCTTATAGTGGTTATTAGATGGTGATCCAATACCCACTATGCCAACACCCACTAAGCCAATAGGGATCCAATACCTATTAAGAAGGATCCATTATGGTTTTCATGAAGGGCTATCTATAAAATGAATGGAGCTCAAAGAAATCATAGGCTGAATCCTGTTGACCTCCTCATCTCTTCCTCCCATCTCTCCCTTGCCGTGAGCCCCCTCCCTAGTGGAGAGGACAGCAAGAGGGCCAACATAATATTAGCATAAACATCCTAAACATTTTCAATTATCTAATAAGCAACTAGAACTCTAAATAATGTTAACACTAATTAGCTAATAATAAATTATATATCTATGAGTGGAAGTGTCAGCTTAGCTAGTAATCGCTGTGTTTGACAAAGACACTTTTGATGAACGCTGCATCGCAATGAAAGATTTGCTCAGAACATAAATGCCTCAATTTGTAACATGAACCATATTTACTGGTATATTTATTGCCAAAGTTGAAGTTTTGTGTAACGTAAAAAAAATGGAATTTGAGTTGCACGCATCTAAGTGTGAATGAACTACACGCATTAGATAAACAGAGATAACAACTATTGGAGTTTGGTTCGGTTACCTCGAGGATTGAGAGGATCTTTTGTGATATATATTGTTTTCCTTTTCTTTTCTTTTTGACATCCCAAAAGTAGGCGATGTCGTAGGTCTCTCATACCAATCTGGTTGTTTTCTCTGGTTCATTTTAAAAATTATTTTCATATTTACTTTTATACTTCGCCCTTCTATATAAGCATATAACCTAAATAAATGAGAAAAATTACTAGCAAACGAAAAAGAGGCAAACTACCTCAATGCAAACAGGAGGGGGAGTTAAGAACAAACGAAGAACGACAACCTGCCTCCTTCAAGTAGGAGGTGGAGCAAAGGCAAACAAAAAAGAAATAGCCTACCTTGGAAGTAGGAGGGGGAGGCATGGAAAAACAAAGCCACAACGGTGGAACCCTAGACCCGCTATGATGGTAGACGAACATAACCGCTACGATGATGGACGGACATAACCACTACGCCAGCAGACAAATAGAACCGTTACGACGACGGATGAACAGACCTGCTACAATGCACAAACAGAACCACTATGACGGTGGATGAACAGACCTGCTATGAGAAAAAAACAAAAATCACCACAAGCAAGACCTGTGAAACCCAAACCGCAACTCCTCATCTGAAGACACTAGAATGAGACATGCAATATGTGAATCCCCTATTGAACCCCTGAGGCATGCCTTCCTGGGGAGATGAATGATAGAAAAAGGAATGATGTTGCCAACTCATCATGCCAGAAATTGTCACCCACATAATAACGTCGGCAGAAAAGCTTGTATCCTCCTTCTGCTATCACTTGCAAGAGAATGATCCGTCGGCCCCTATCCAATCTTGACCTATGGAAAGGACAAAAATGAATCAATTCCCGACTACGAGGCCCACTCCTTTCCCCTTCCCTAGGGTCACCCATAGTTTCGAGAAAGTCCGCATGCCCGGCGGCAGAGGGCGTTAACTCTCAGCGACGTGGCCTAGTTTCTCTTTTCCATCTTTTCCAAACAACTGACACAGGGGACCATTCCTTGCCTATCCCAGATAGGCTCAAAATCCTGAAGAATAGTGCCCCCTCAATCGTCCTTTTTTTATGTCGCTCGCAGAGGGGTGTGCCCATCAATTGTCGACATTAATGTGCCATGAATGACGTAAGAGGTACCTTAACCCATTGTTGGCCTCACACACACGACCGCTTAGGTATAATAATTAGCCCTCATAACCCAAAAGGGGGCCAAGCAGAGTTAAGTTAAATTACACTGAACTCTTTTCCACTTCCTTATTAACCTAATTATCAAAGCGATTGGGTCGGGAATATCGCTCGATGCTGACTACTTATGCAGGGATCTCAATGAGACTAAGGCACACCTCAGGACGATACTAAATCTGCCTCAATGAATAAGAAGCACCTCGGGACCGTGCCAATCGGATCCGCTTCCAACTTGGATCGCCCCCCACATGAACCCCGTGGGTCTGTTGGACGGATTTGCCTGCGGAACGAAACCAAACTGTGTTGACACTATGGTCAATGACATCAACATAACAACATTGATAATTATAAATATTAAATAATTATATGCTACACCATTTCTCTGAAACGAACTTCAATATGATGAGAGACAGTTAACATATTCAGTTTTATTTAACTATCATCAATTAGTGTTGCACATATTCAATTTTATTTAATTATCATCAATTAGTGTTGCAGTAGTTGATGTTCCTTCTTCTACTGGCAACTCACTCCAACTGAAACCAACAAAAAGTGAGGTTGAGTTTGCCTTCCGAAAGAGAAGAAGATAAGATCAATCTGAGTTGTGATCTGATGATGCATGATTATAAATTGTCAATTCTTATCGGGAAGAACGACAAGACATTCTCGACATGAATCACAAGGCACAAAAAAGTGTGGATTAATACACGTAGGGTAAGGCGCTTCGAATGATAAAAGGCATGCACCAAAGATATGACTCCAGTCGCATGCAAGTTGGGTGGTAGCTCTTTAGTTAAATTATTGGGTTTTTTTTTGCTAGAGCACTATTGTGGAACTTTGTGCCATGGTCGGTGAGTCAGCACGGTCAGGTTCCACCCATGTAAGCAAGCTCGTCTGCGTCAGTCGGGAAGGGGATGGAACTCAGAGGAGGTCGACGGTATACGCTCCTTGGCTCAAATCAGGTCGATGTCGTCTCCTCGAGAGCTCGTCTCGAGTCAGCTGAGGGTTCCTACACAAAGGCCACGTTAGGATGGGGGCACCCAGTGTGGCCCCTACGATGATCAAGTCAACATCCCAACCAAGATGGTCTCGTAAATTGGGTATGTAGAAAGAGTTTCCAAAGGGAGCCCCCTTCGAAGGAACCTACCCTTGGTGGTTTTTATACCTACCTGCCAAAGGTCGGCTATATCAGGTTCCTTAATGTCACTGGTATCCTTTGCTGCAGTGGTGTATGACCTCACATGGTCCAAAGAACCTTGAGCACCGTACTTGTACCTGTTGGTGCCGTGTTCAATGGGGTCCGCGCTACTGCTGTGCCAGGTCGACTATGACGGTGCCAGATCGGCCACACCTGCACCAGGTCGGCCATGACTATGCTAGGTCGGCCACGTCCACGCTAAGTTGGCTGTGACTATTGAAGGTCGACCGAACAGATTCCTTAATATTGCCAGCATCCTTTGCTACGGTGGTGTACAACCCCACATGGTCCTAAGAACCTTGAGTGTCGCACCTGTACCTGTCGGTTCCATGCGTAGGGTTCGCACTGTTGCTGCTGTGCCAGGTCGGTTGTGATGGTGCCAGATCGACCACTTTTGCGCCAGGTCGATCGTCACTATGCCAGGTCAGCCATGCCCACGCCAGGTTGGCTGTGACTGCGACATGTTGGTAGAAAGCATAGTGTGTGACAGGCCGACCCATTATCAGCCCCATCATTTCCCCACCCACCCCCCCGAAGACCTTTCTCGGAACTCCTCAAAGAGGGGCCGGGGAGAGGGACTTTCCTATTTGTAACTCATTTGGTGTTTGTCCTTCAGATTGTGTGAAGTCCCATTGAGTGATCGTCGGGGTGGTGGCTGATAGGACTCCAGCAGGGTTGAGTCCTAATTTTCCTAAGAAGTAGTCAATAAAATCATGCTTAATTATAATAAAGCCACGCCTATCTTATAAAGAAGTATTGCTAGGGTTTAGATGGCTTAGGGCTTAGTGGGCGCCACCTCCCTTACTGGGTTGGTTGACCAGGGTTTCCCCCTACTTAGGTTGGCTATAGAGCCAACCTAGCCGCCCCCTATTCCTATTGAGACAGGTCGGCTATAGGAGGGGCAAAGGAGTAATTTTACTTAGGCAAGCACCTCCTTAGGCTAGGGTTTTGATCCCTATTTAAAGATGTAGCTGCCCCCCTCTTGAATCAAGCAATTATCAATTTTATTTCAGCCTTGTGCCGAATCTAGGAGGGAGGAACCCCTACAATGTTCCAAGGGTTGATCCCACTCAAGGATCAAAATCTATAGAGCTCCTTTTGGGGTTCTATCATCTAATATCAGAGCAGCAATCTTACTGCCCCTGTAGCCATCATCCACGCGTCCACCTTTCCAAGCAATTCCCATAATTGCTTTTGACGTCGCCTCCATCGTTTCCCACCAAGTCGCAGATCCATTAATCTGCTACCTTCCTCTGCATCAACATCAAAGATCTGGTAAAAACTCCAAAGCCCACGCCTCTTGCTACTGTTATTCCTCTTATCTTATATGTGGGAGAAGTTTTTCCAAAATTTCCTTGTTGCAAAATTTTACCGTCGCAAACGTTCTCATCGTTGCAAAGGTGAAACACTACAAAACATTTTAACTGATTTTTGCTTCTTGGAACTAAACTTTTAATTGTCCTTTTTAGCTCAAACTTTTATACAATTTTGCTGATTGTCTTAGCTTTCATCTAAGACTGATTTCATAAAAAAACTCCTTCTGGATCCAGACTTATAGCGCTGTGATTCTTTGTCGTGCAGTGCTGAAATTTTACGATGGAGAATCTACCTTCCATCTATTGGCCTCTTGAAACTAAACTTTTGTTCATCCTTTTTGGCCAAATTTTTTTCACAATTCCAAAGATCAACTTGGCTTTCATCTGGGATTGATTTCTTAAAAAAATTCCTTCTAGAACCAATTTTCTTATGCAGTATTTCACTAGCACACAGTTCTAGAATTTTTACGAGGAAGGATCTACCTTTCGTCTCTTGCCCTATTTCCCTACTGTTACACTACCAAAATTTCACCAAACTTTTTACTGGTATTTCCAACATCTAAACCAAGAATTTTTGCATAATTTTCTTGAACTTTCCTTTGGAAATTACATCGATAAGTCAACGTTTCTCTAACATAAAATCTATTCGGCAGGATTGCACAGCACCGCACTTTTTTTCATTGAATTCTATTGGATTTGAGTGCTATTTTTTGTGAGATTTTGGACTCTCTTTTCCTCATCACCAAACCCTATCATCCTTACCAAAAACCCTTCAAAACCCTATGCTAAACCGAAACCAAACAACCACCCAAATCAGCCCTAACCGCAGCCTACTTCCTTACCACTTACCTTTTCAGCCAACTTTCCTTACCGATACACCTACCTTTGCTGCCATCTATCCCAGATCTAAAATCAATTTCCCTAATCTTTATCTACTGCTATCATAGCCCTAAAACTACACCAATTTGTAGCCTAAACTCTACAAAGCCGCAGCCCCAAATCGCACCCAAAATAGCCACAAATCGCACCAAAAAACCAAAGCCTTCGGTCCACTAATATTTTAGCCGCCCAATCTCCCTTATCCCTTCAACCGCAGCATGCATCTTTCACTGCCCAACGCTGCCAACAGTGACCTGCTGCCATCCTCCTTGATCGTAGCCAGCAACAATCCTTGTGGCAAAAAGCTACTAGCAGTGATCTTTCGTTGTAATTTGTTTACATCGCAGCCCGCAACAATCATTCACTGCCAACTATCTTGATAGCGGCCAGCAACAAATTGAACACAACAGTAGTCGTCTCTTGCTCCATACCACTACTGCCCTCCTCCGTAACAGTCGTGTATATTGTTGCCCCGTCTTCCTCCTATTGCAGCTGCACCCTTGCTGCAATCGATGCCACTTGCAGCCACGAAGTCGCAGCGCAGTCGCAACTGACATTTCTGTTGCCGTCTTCTTCCTCCACCGTTGCTGCTACCCTTGGCTGCCATCCTCCACTTGGAGACTTCACCTCTGCAGTGCCAACATTGCTGTCATTTACTGCCTTCAACCTAAAAATTACAGCTACACTTTTCAGTCGGTTTGTTTGACAGGTTGGAGATCCTTACATCATGACATCACTGGGCTTATTCGAAGCTAAATTGGAGGCTTTCGAGATGCGTATGGATGCTAAGTTATGTGCTCTCTTCGAGGAGTTTAGATTGGGCTGATCACCAAGCCCAAGAAGATCACAACATGGAGCAAATTTTGATTGCAAAAAGAACCCATCAAAGATAAGAAGCGAGGATAAGACATGGCAGCCCTACACTCCGATGACGTCGATCTCCTTTATACAACTTCAAGAAGGGCACCTCAATCAAGATGCTCATAGCATGAGAGTTACATCCCAACTAAAAGCATATAACCTTCAGCATCAATCAATTACAAGAACCTTGACGAAGAACTAACGAAGATCTGTTAAACCTTTATGGGTTCTGATGCAGTGCTCCCTTATCTCCTTCGCATGACTACACGAAGACAAGATGAACCAAGATGCTCGGAGGACCAAAGCTGCCGCACGACCAGTAGCACAAAGACTCTCGGCCCTATCTACCACCAGTCGGTCACCTCAGCCAAAAAAGTTAACAAGAGAAGAGTTTCGTGAAAGATCGGCAAAGGGCCTATGTTGGCATTATAATAAACTGTGGAGCTGAGACCACTATTGTAAAAAAGAGAGACCTCTATTGGTTGAGCCCACTGAAGAACCCAAACTCAAAGATATGACTCTCGAGTCCAAGAAGAAGGATATGAAGGAAAAATCACAATCAACCGCCCGCACCTTTCATGCTCCACCACAGATATTGGACATTGATGGCTTCATCAAGCATCAACCTATCACCATCATCGCCGACACCAGGAGCTCCAACGACCTTATGAATGACAAAAGAAAATAGGTGACCTTATGTGGGAAAGGAGAGAACGAAGAAAAGATGATCTCGACACAATGCTTGGAGAAGCTCACTGAAATCTCAGGCACGTCCGCTGAGCCGAGTCGACTCCCTCCTACCAAACTGCACGACCCCCGTATGTTGGTCTTACAAGGCAACCACCAGCACATATTCGATCATATTGATGTCCATATTTTCAGAGGACCGTAGCTAAAAAGATCGTCCAAGAGATGCGAGAGATACAGATCATTCAACCACAACCTTCCCGCAATGACACTTTATCTTCAAAAACATTACCTCTTTGTCTACAGGGATAAGCTCTTCTTGAAGTGCCATATTCAGCTGAACCAGCTATGGGTTCTGATGCAGTGCTCGCTCATCTCAGGCTACTTCCATGACTTCACCGAGGAGTGGACCATGATGCTAAAAGTCTTCCCTGATGATGACCTCGGATCCACGACCCACGATCGTAAGAAGGAACAGGAGAAAGACATCCACATGACCCTCACAGCCATGATGCCATCTATATTGATGCTAGCATTACCTGAACATGACAATATGTTCGTACTTAGAGCAGACACATCCAGAGTTGGGATCGGCATTACCCTTATACAAGATGGTCCATGGCACGAAAAAGGAGTAAGCCCAAAAGAATTACAATCCATGCTCACGCTAGCACATGCAAAGAAGAAATGCCTCCCGACAAATTTTAGAATGGACGAAAAATTGAAGATCGAGTTTTTTTACACCTCCAGCACGATCAGTAGGAAACTCGAGCCTTAAGGAAGTGGTCTCCCTATTTATTTGGGCCTTGCAAAAATGGGGATCACATTGGAGCCCTAACCTGGAGATCAGATTTGTGCACTAGATCAAGATTACAGTTGATCCGCTGAATATCCCACCTTAAATGGAAATTTAAAGAATATGACTCAACCCAAATCCTTCCAACTAACACCCCAGTTGATGAGGAGGCCAAAGTTCAATTGATAATAGCATGGGAATCATATGAGGAGCTGAAGACTCGGTTCCCCGAGTTCATGGAACCTTAGCCTTGAGGACAAGACTGATTTTACGAGGGCAGGTTTGATAGGACTCCAATAGGGTTGAGTCCTAATCTCCCTAAGAAATAGTCAATAAAACCCTACTAGATTATAATAAAGCCACTCCTATCTTATAAAGAAGTATGGTTAGGGTTTAGATTAGCCCTTAGGGCTTAGTGGCCGCCACCTCCCTTACTGGGTCGGTCGACCATGGTTTCCACCTGCTTTGGTCGGCTATAGGGCCAACCTAGCCTCCCGTGTTCCTATTAAGGCAAGTCGGCTATAGGAGGGACAAAGGGATAATTTTACTTAGGCAAGCACCCCCTTAGGCTAGGGTTTTGATCCATATTTAAAGATGTAGCCGCCCCCCCTCTTGAATTAAGCAATTATCAATTTTATTTCAGCCTTGTGCCGAATCTAGGAGGGAGGAACGCCTATAGCATTCCAAGGGTTGATCCCTCTCAAGGATCAAAATCTATAGAGCTCCTTCTGGGGTTCTATCAGTGACCCTGTGGGGTTTGGCCGAGCTTGGCCACGTTGATTAATGTACTTACACCGACATTTGCTGAGTTGATGAGTCAGTGGTGTTAGTTGGCTCGGCCGAGGTAGCATCACTGGAATCAAGTTGCTGATCTTGGGTTCTGGCCGAGTATCGCTGCTCGGGAACCTGGTTGGCCAAGCACTATTGCTCGAAATCTGGACTTGCCAAGCACTGATGCTCGGGAACCGTATTGGTCGAGCGCTGTTGATCGGGAACTGGACTGGTTGAGCATTGTTGCTCGGGAACTGGATTGGCCGAGCACTATTGCTTGGGAACTAAACTGGCTGAGCATGACTGCTCGGGATATAGACTAGTTGAGCACTGTTGCTTGGGAACTAACTAGCCGAGCACTGTTGCTCGGGAACTGGACTGGTCGAGCACTATTGCTTGGGAACTAGACTAGCCGAGCACTACTGCTTGGGATCTGGACTGGTCGAGCATTGTCGCTTGAGAACTGAACTGGCCGAGCAGTACTGCACGGGAACTAGACTAGTCGAGCACTATTGCTCGAGAACTGGATTGGTCGAGCATTGCTGCTCGGGAACTGGACTGGCCGAGCACTATTGCTTTGGATTTGGACTGGCCGACCATTATCGCTCGGGAAAATGGACTGGCTGAGCACTACTGCTCGGGAACTGGACTGGCCAGGCACTACTGCTTGGGAACGAGTTGTCTTTTTGGACTAAGGGGCCGACTCAGGCACAGGAAGGGGATGATTCGGCCGAGACACATAACTCGAGCATGGATTGGCTTACTAGGCCGAGAGGGTCGAGCACAGGGGGTGTGATCTAGTCAAGGTACTCAACTCGGGCACGGATTGGCTTCCTAGGCCGAGAGGATCAACTCGGGCACAAGGAATGCAGTTTGACCGAGGTAAGTAACTAGCGCACGGATTGGCTTCTTAGGCCGAGAGGGTCAACTCGGGCACAAGAACATGATCGAGTTGGGACACGCAACTTGGGCACAATGGTGGGGTTAATGCTTGTGCCCACCAGCCCCTCGGGGTATGGCTTTCTTTTGATGGTATCCACTACTTTGATTACGAGGTTCTTGACGTTCTAACCTATTGGCCGGGATACAAGCATAATAAATTTGGCTAGACTTTGCATAATGCAGAAGGTGTTCGCCGAGAAGCCCACACAAGCGGCTCAGGTTGTTGCCTCTTCACCAGAGGTCGAAGAAGTTCCTATGGAAGCCGTGCTGAGGACCGCCTCAACCTCGACCCTAAAGAGGCCAGCTGAGGGGTCGACGTTGTGCCACGAAGACTCTGCCCAAGCACACAAGCGAGTAAAGGTGATCGTGGGGAAACACAAATCTCGACACGATGAAGGGAGCTCTCGGGCACACTCCAAGGATAAGGAATCGGTCGCACCAAGTGGAGAGCCTGCACCATCCTCTTACCATCGGCCGAAGTAAATGAAGGAGCTGTGCAGGACAACTATATGCACGAATGACAAGGGGTACTATGCCCTGACAATGACGGGCGGTCACGGCCGAGCAGTGGGCAACTGACGTTCACACCGAAAATAAAAAGTTGTTGGCCCAGCTGGTTGAGGCGACTCAACGGTTGGAGTTGTTGGACAAGGAGTTGAATGACACTCGGGCCGATTTGTCTGATGCCCAAAGGCAGTTGAACAACTGGGTGATTGTCGGAAGGCGGACGATGACATTTTAAAGGCCATCAGGGAACTTGAATCCCTATGGACCGAGCTGCCAATGAAGACGATTGAAGACTACAAGGGGTCGGTCACATTCAAATTGGGCCTATAGTGGATGGGGTGAGTTCCCTACGAGTATGGGTATCAGGTCGCACTGGCCCGATTCCAGGCTCGACACCTAGACTCGAAGGTGGAAGAAGACCCGTTCACCATGCGGCCCGAGGACGATTTGGTGCCAATGGAAATAGATCAACCTTTTGACGACTCGGTTCCGCTCGAGTCTGGACTTGTAACTTTGCTTCTCCTTTTCTATGAGTCGGGTGGCATTTCGTAGCTTGGTCGCCAGGCCATTTTTGATGTCTCGGTCGGACGAGGCCACATTTTGTAACCGACCTACTTTGTATACAAATGTTTTGATCAATGATATCATCACCCTCTTCTTTTTTGTCTTAGCGATATAAGTCATGTGTAGAATTTCCTAAGGTTGGATATATGCCATGTCCTTGGTAACTATCTACCATCCATGGTTGCAAGGATGTAGTCCCTTCTCAGACTGTCTTGATTACTCAATAGGGGCCCTCCCAATTGGGTGCCAATTTGCCTCAGGCCGGGTCACTAACCTCGGCTTTCTGTAGGACAAGGTCTCTCGACTTGACTGTCTTGATTACTCAATAGGGGCCCTCCCAATTGGGTGCCAATTTGCCTCAAGCTCAGGCCAGGTCACTAACCTCGGCTTTCTGTAGGACAAGGTCTCTCGACTTGACTTGCCGAGGCCGTGCTTTGTGATTATACAGTCTAACAATGGCCCTTTTGTATGTTAATGCTCTGAGGTAGGCTTCATGATAGGATCCTAACAGGGTCGGGTCAATTGGTTCATAATTAATTCAAGTTAAGTCATGTTGGTCTATTCAGTCGGAGTCAGTTATGGGTCGGGTGAGCTCAATTGAGTCAGTTATGAATTGGTTATTATCTTCAGTTAGGATGGAGTTGGTTATTATTTTCAGTTAGAAGTCTATCAATTAGTTAAGAGTCTAAGTTTAGTGTGACTCTTGGTAGAACACTATAAATAATGATGTAACCCTTTTATTTTAAGCAATCAATGAAGAAGTTATGTTTTAGCCAATAGATAAGACCCTAGGAGGGCTGATCCCCTATAGAGATCAAGGAGGCAGATCCCCTCAAAGGGATCAAGGAGGCCCGATCCCCTCAAAATGATCATTTATCCCCTTTTTCCATCTCCATCCATGATAGAATCATGCGAGGTTCTATAAATTGGTATCAGAGCATCAATAGAAACCTTTAAGTTTCTATCAATTAGTATCAGAGCAGCATTCCTGCGCACTTTCGCTGCTACCGTTCATCATCCACACCATTGAAGCTTCCCTTGTCATCGTTGTCATCACCGTTGCACCTGCCACCTTGCTGTAGTTTCTTACCATATTCACTGCAGCCATCATCAGCCAAAAGAAAAAGAAAGAGAAAGAGAAGAAGAAGAGCACCACTGCCACCTGCTCCAGCCCTCTCCCTGTGAAGCACCAACAGTCGCACTGCCACCTTGCTACTCCACACCCTCAATAGCTCCAACACCATCATGGCCTGCGGGTGCTCGCTCTTCTGCGCCCTCGGCCTCCTCCTACACCCTCCTCTGCACAGCCCCAACCCTCGGTTGTGGCCTCCTCTACCATAGCCACCGGCGACTGCTATTTCTCGTTGCTACCATCACCCGTTGCTGTCGTTGCCCTCTTGCATCACCGGTCACCCCTACTATCGCTGTCGCTGCATCCTCTGCTTCTCCTCTATTTCTTGCTTCTTCTCACCCTATCAATGTCGTGTAGCCCACGCTACCGTCGTCCTACCCTATCATAGCCGTCACTGTTGCTACCCGCTCCTGTTTCCTCCTCGGCTGTCGCTCTTGCTGCCTTTACCCATCACGCGATCGAAGGCTGCAGCCCATTCACAATCACTGCCTCCTCCTCTTTTATCGTTGACTACGCCTCATCCAATCGCACCTGCTGCCTTTCCATATCGGTCGTCACTGTCCCTTCTCAACCGCTGCTCCACTCGCTTGTCGCCACTGCCCTCTTCCTTCCTCTACTCTCCATGGCAATTTATCAACCGCCATCAGTGCTAGTCACAACCACTAACTTACACCTGTTGCCACTACAAAGTGTCACCGTTGCTCTCTTCCTCCCCTCCTCTCCACCAACGCCGGTCGTCGTTGTCCCTCGGTCGCTGCTTGCCTGGTCGCTACTGGTTACAGGTGCCTTGCAAGCCAATCATGTGAGTGATGGCATATGTGACACACTGTGTGATCTTTTTTGCTTATGATTAATATTGGTATATTATCACATTATATTATCTGTTGTATATATATATTGTGATGTCCTTGGTTCTGTGCAATGAGAATCAAATTGTGATGAGATCATGATACTGAGATCGATTCACCTTTAAACACATATCCTAAATAATCTCAGTCATAGGTTACTCGAGAGGGACATTGAGATAACTGGACAGACCGGTGTACTATATACCCGTCCATATGATAGAGGTGGCTGGTCTCATAGCCACTTGTGTGGAGACACTAATGATACAATACAGGTACTCATTAGAGAATGCGTTCACTAATTGATCCACTTATGGAATAGTGTATGATTAATGATACCTAATGTCAGACAATGATTTCATAGTCCCAATTGTGTATCTGGTCTTTAGACTTGAAACACCAAGGATGTCTAATATGAGTACTCCTTTCTTTGACGCTAGACTTACAGGTTTGGAAAGATCCAGATCTGGTACAATTGATTATCAGGATTGGTAACCAACCTTACAAAGATAATTGAGTGTCGATAGAGAATCATCCACTCTCGGTATCACGAGAGGAATATCTAATAAGTGCTTGCTCAGACAAATCCTTGGCCAGGGTCATTCGGATAGAGAGAGAAAGAGTTCTCCGGGAGAATCTGATTAGAGCGAGACTATGACATATTCTGTATGTGACCTGACAGTACCATGTCCAATATATGGTCTCTGGGATATTAGTTAGATGAGGGATTATAGATACACGGTAATTGAGGACAGACAGGTCCGATGGATTCGATCCCCTTATATCGTCTGGGGACTATGGCGTAGTGGCTTAGTACGTCCATAGTCGATGAGTCGAGTGAATTATTATGAGGATAATAATTCACTATATTAGAAGGAGTTCTGATGGGAGAGACTCACGGTCAGCTCGGTATCCGGCCTAGAGGGTCACACACTTATGGTGGATGCTTCAGCGAATAGAGGATTGGATGGAGACCCAATTAGCTTCTATTCTCATTAGATGAGACCCTATGCTGATGGACGCCTTGATTAAGGCCCAATTAGAGGCCTAAGGAGATTGTTGGATAGAGATCAAATAATACAAGGTTAATGGGTAATTGGATGGAGATCCAATAACCACTAAGGCAGGAGCCCTAGGGTTTTTGGTGGCTCTCTATAAATAGGAGGGGAGACTCATGGTTGAGAGGTTGCAGCTTTAGCTACCACCTCCTATTCTCCTTCCTCCCTCTGAGCAAGAGTTGCAAGATCAGATTGGAGGAGTTTCGCTCCAGAGATCCATCGTGTGGATACCGCTAGAGAGGAGGACGCTTGACCTCCTTCATCTTCTCCAACAGAATCTGGAATACAGTGATATATGATCTCCCTAGGTAAAATCAATCTCTCACACATCACAGTTATTTCGATTTTTGTAGTTTTTCTCGCGACCCTAATGTTTTGCATGACGATTTGATTTGCGTGGGAAATTGGTTTTTATTTTATTTCCGCTGCACATGTGATGCACCCGCTAAGGTTTCCTTAAGAAGGGCAAGGGCAAAGGAAGACTAGGTAAGGCAAATGATGCCAAGAAAGACCCGACAATGGATAAATGATAGTGCTTCCACTACAGCTAAGACATGCATTGGAAGAGGAACTATAAGAACTACTTTGCAGAGAAGGCGAGACAAAAGCTTGGAGAAGCTTCAAGTATATTCATGATCAGTCTCTACTTGTCAGATTTTCATGATAACATGGGTATTGGATACTGGGAGTGTTTATCATATTTGTAATTCGTTACAGGTTCTGGCAAGACCTAGGAGATTAGCTAGAGGCGAGATGAACCTCAAGATCAATGAAGCAAGAGTTACTACAGTTGCTGTTGGAGAGGTCACCCTACATCTGCCTGGTGGAGCTATTATTGCATTAGATGCATACTATTTTGTTCCCTCTATTATCAAAAATATTATTTCTATCTCTTATTTGACAATTAGTGGATATAAATTAGTTTTTGAGATCAATAATTGTTCAATAATTATGGATGATGAGATCATCACTATAGGGACTCTTATAAATGACTTATATATATTAGACACTTCTCCACATATCATGAATATAAATTTGTCTAAGAGGAAAAGAGATGAGGTGAATAATGCATACCTATGACATTGTAGGCTAGGTCATATATCTGAGGGAATGATTCAAAAGTTACTGAAAGATGGATACTTAGATTCATTTTACTATGAGACATATATAACTTGCGAACCTTGCCTTCATGGGAAGATGACCAACTCTCCTTTTAGTGGAACTGGAGGGAGAGAGCCACCGAGTTAGTGAAACTCATACATAGTGATGTTTGTGGTCCCATGTCGACTCAAGCTATATGTGGTTACTCATACTTCATTACATTCACTGATGATTTCTCTAGTTATGGACATGTGTACTTAATGAAGTATAAATCTTAGGCCTTCGAGAAATTCAGGGAATATAAAAATGAGGTAGAGAATCAAATTGGAAAGAGTATTAAGACTCTTCGATCAGATCGAGGAGGAGAGTACTTGAGTATGGAGTTCACCCATTTCCTCAAGAACAATGAGATTCTATCCCAGTAGACACCTCCTTATACACCTTAACTCAATGGTGTATCAGAAAGGAGGAATCACATGCTATTAGACATTGTGCGGTCCATAATAAGTTTCGCTGACCTACCCATCTCATTCTGGGGGTACGCCCTAGAGAATGTAGCTTATCTTCTGAACAGAGTTCCATCAAAGTCAGTAGTGTCTACACCATATGAGATATGGAAAGGAAAGAAGCCCGATCTTAAGTGTTCATTTACCTAACACATAAATTCTAATTTTACATAGGTCTAGTGGAGTATCTCACCCTCCTGAAAGATATGTGAGACATATTAGTGGAGATGACTATCAGGATGTTGATCCTCAGACCTATGAGGAGGCTATTATGAGTATAGACACTGGGAAGTGGTAAGAAGCCATGAATTCTGAGATGGATTTCATGTACTCTAACAAGGTTTGGAACCTTGTGGATGCACTTGAGGGTATTGTACCCATCGACTGCAAATGGATCTTCAAGAAGAAGATCGGAGTGGATGGAAAGGTAGAGACCTATAAAGCAAGGCTGGTAGCTAAAGGATATCGTCAAAGACAAGGAGTTGACAATGACGAAACCTTTTCACTTGTAGCCATGCTTAAGTCTATTAGAATTTTTTTGGCTATTGCAGCACACTATGACTATGAGATCTGGCAGATGGATGTCAAAATAACATTCCTCAATGGCATTCTCGAGGAGGAGGTGCATATGATACAGCTAGAGGGATTCGTATCCAAAGAGAGTCCAGAAAAAGTGTGCAAGTTGCTTAGACCCATTTATGGATTGAAGCAAGCTTTCCGAAGTTGGAACATAAGATTTGATGAGGTGATCAGATCTTATGACTTCGTTAAGAACGAAGATGAGCCTTGTGTATACATGAAGGTAAGTGGAAGCGCTATCACCTTCTTGGTGTTATATGTGGATGACATCCTAATCATTGGGAATGATGTAGGAATGCTCTCCACAGTAAAGACTTGACTATCCAGAAACTTCTCCATGAAAGACTTTGGTGAAGCATCCTATATTTTGGGGATCCAGATCTATAGAGATAGATCCAAAATGATACTTGGCTTGTCCCAGTCTAGGTACATAGACTCCATTGTCAAAAGGTTTGTATGGAGAATTTCAAGAGAGGTCTCATATCGATGAGACATGAAATATCACTTTCTAGGAGTATGTCCCCAAAGACTCCTGAAGAAAGGGTAGACATGGATAAGATACCTTATGCCTCAGCGATATGGTCTATCATGTATGTGATGTTATGTATCAGGCCTGATATAGCATATGCTCTGAGTGTCATGAGCAGGTATCAGGCAGATTTAGGTTTAGAACACTGGAAGACAGTAAAGTGTATCCTTAAGTACCTGAGAAGGACTAAGGATCTTTTACTGGTATATGGAGGAGGTAGCCTCCAGGTTGAGGGCTACACAGACTCAAGTTTTCAGTCCGACATTGATGATAGCAAGTCAAATTCAGGATATATTTTCACCCTGAATGGAGGAGTAAGTTGGAAGAATTCCAAGCAAGATACTACTACTGACTCAACCATGGAGGCGGAATACATTGCTGTAGTAGAAGCAACAATGGAAGGGGTGTGGATGAAGAAGTTCATCAAAGATTTGGGAGTCAAACCAAGCAGCGTGGAGCTGACTCCCATATATTATGACAGCAGCAAGGTGATAACTCTAGCAAGGGAACCCAAGTCTCATCAGAATTATTCTGAAGAGGTTCCATCTGATTAGAGTGATCATGACCCGTAAAGATATAGCAATGGAAAGAGTTCCATCCGAAGATAACATTGTAGATCCACTGATGAAGCCACTGGCTCAGACTATATTTGAGTATCACAGGGGTCTGATAGGGATCAGACACATAGGTGATTAGCTTTAGGTCAAGTGGGAGATTACTGGTTACAGGTGCCCTGCAAGCCAATCACGTGAGTGATGGCACGTGTGACACGCTGTGTGATCTTTTTTGCTTATGATTAATATTGACATATTCTCACATTATATTATCTGTTGCATATGTATATATTGTGATATTCTTGGTTCTGTGCAATGAGAATCAGATCATGATGAGATCACGATAATGAGATCGATTCACCTTTAAACACAGATACTAAATAATCCCGGTCATAGGTTACTCGAGAGAGACATCGAGATAACCGGACAGACCGGTGTACTATATACCCATCCATATGATGAAGGCGGCTGGTCTCATATCCACTTGTGTGGAGACACTAAGGATATAGTACAGGTGCTCATTGGAGAATGAATTCACTGATTGATATGCTTATGGAATACTGTATGGTTAATGATACCTAATGTCAAACAGTGATTCCATAGTCCCAATTGCGTATCTGGTCCTTAGACTTGAGATACCAAGGATGTCTTATATGAGTACTCCTTTCTTTGATACCAGACTTACAGGTTTGAAAAGTTTCAGATCTGGTACAGTTAGTTATCGGGATTGGTAGCCAACTTACGAAGGTAATTTAGTGTCGATAGAGGATCATCCACTCTCGGTATCACGAGAGGAATATCTCATATATGCTTGCTCAGACAAATCCCTAGCCAAGGTCATTCGGATTGAGAGAGAAAGAGTTCTCCGGGAGAATCCGATTAGAGCGAGACTATGACGGATTCCATATGTGACCTGACAGTACCATGTCCAATATACGGTCTCTGGGATATTAGTTGGATGAGGGATTATAGATACACGATAACTGAGGACAGATAGGTTCGATGGATTCGATCCCCTTGTATCGTTTGGGGACTGTGGCGTAGTGGCTTAGTACGTCCATAGTCGATGAGTCGAGTGAATTATTATGAGGATAATAATTCACTATATTAGGAGTTCTGATGGAAGAGACTCACAGTCATCTCGGTATCAGGCCTAGAGGGTCACACACATATGGTGGATGCTTCAGCGAATAGAGGATTGGATGGAGACCCAATTAGCCCCTATTCTCATTAGATGAGACCCTATGCTGATGGGCTCCTTGATTAAGGCCCAATTAGAGGCCTAAGTAGATTGTTGGATAGAGATCCAATAATACAAGGTTAGTGGGTAATTGGATGGAGATCCAATACCCACTAAGGCAGGAGCCCTAAGGATTTTGGTGGCTCTCTATAAATATGAGAGGAGACTCATGGTTGAGAGGCTGCAGCTTTATCCACCACCTCCTATTCTCCTCCTTCTCTCTGAGCAGGAGTTGCAAGATCATATTAGAGGAGTTTTGCTCTAGAGATCCATCGTGTGGATACCGCTAGAGAGGAGGACGCTTGACCTCCTTCATCTTCTCTATCCAGATCTGGAATACAAGGATATACGATCTCCCTAGGTAAAATCAATCTCTCACACATCATAATTTTTTCAATCTTTATGGTTTTTCTCATGACCCCAATCTTTTGCACGATGATTTGATCTGCGTGGGAAACCAATTTTTATTTTTATTTTCACTGCGCATGTGATGCACCCGCTGAGGTTTCCCAATAGTCACTGCCCTCATCTTCATCCTTTCTTCCCCCGCCTCCTTCGTTGCTTCCCCGGTTGCACCATCCACGCTTCACTTGTTTCCTGTTCTCCACTGGCAACAACAACAACCGCAACCATTACTTGCTGGACACCCGGCTTACACCTCTTCTTCATCTCTGGTGCCTTCCCACCATTGTCGCAACCTAGCCCTCGGTTGTGCACAACCAGCGTTAGCCAGATCCTACTATCGCCCCCTTCTTCCTCTGCCAACCACGTTGTCATTGGTTGCTAATGTCGCCACCTGCAGCCACGCATCCGCTGACTACCATTGTCCCTTTCCTTCCCCATTGCATTGCTTCCCACTACGATTCCACAGTCGCTTCTGCCGCTTCCACCATCTCCCTTTTCCCCTCAACTGCTATCTGCATTTGATTCCACAACCTCGACAACAACCATCCCTCACTTGCACAAGCGTCCACTTCGTTTGTAGCCACACCAAATACGACGTTGCTGATGCGATAGCTATAGTTGATACAATAGATGTAAGATTCAAAGCTTTCGACGCCCGCATAGAGAATAGGCTGCAAGAACTCTTCAGTGAATTCAAAAGAAGTTTATCGGAGTACTGCAACAAATCTCAGCACGATGAAAGTTTTAGTCTAGAAGGGAACAGATTTGAAAAATATATTTAAGGGCAAGAGACATGATACCTGTGCATGGAGTTTTCCAGATGGGAAGATGGAGAGCCAATCAGCTAGATCTCACGTGCTGAAATTTTTTTTCATTTTCACAGGACTCCAGAGGAATCCAAGGTGGAGATGGCTTCTATTCAACTCGAAGGAAGAGATATGATCCAGTGACATGATTTATACGATACCTATTATGGAGTCCCTTTGTGGGGATAGTTTAAGAGAGAGCTCCTGATTTGCTTCGGTCTATCGGAGTACAAGAACATTAATGGATAGCTTGCCAAAATCTATTAGACTTCTACAGTATAAGAGTACCAAAGTAGATTTGAGCATCTATCTAACCAAACCCAAGATTGGTCCGAGATACAATTGGTGAGAAAATTTGTTAAGGGACTTGATCCCGAGATTCAGTGCAAAGTTAGAGCTCACCATCCCCGCATCATAATAGCAGCCATATCATTCACCAACGTGCATGAAGGAAAAATCAATATGGACACTCACCAAAACATAAGCTTCAATGGAGAGGAAAAATCAACAAAGGAGGACTCTAAAGTGGTCAACATAGACGATCACAAACAAGAGCAACTTCTGATGATCGAGCCAACTAAAGAGGAATAAAAACTGATAGTGTGGAGTCCGATCATGAAGGTTGTGACAAACTTCTTACGATTGAACCAGCTGAGGAATAAAAAATTGACAACATGGAGTCTGATCACGAAAGCTGTGACAAAAAGTCAAGATTGCTAATAGGCGAATCCTAATTTATGATAACGGGTGCTCAAAGGCAAAGCTAATTATATAGAGCAAACAACTACTTGTAGATTTCTTTTTGATGCCCCAAGAAGACTTCGAAGTGGCAATCCTCAAAGGAAGATGTGGTACCACCACTAGCCATTAGATGAAAAGGGGTCTTCAGAAGACTACAATGACTACTGCACCAGAAGGCTGACCCATTGCTCACACCAAGTGGAAACCCTCCTTAATTGATCAAAGGGTTGTGATGCGTGACAAATATCATGGACCGAAGTACTCTCAAAGTTTGATGCTGCTCAGCCTTGAGGACAAGACTGATTTGAAGAGGGCGGGTCTAATAGGACCTTGACAAGGTCAGGTCCAACGGTTCATAATTAATTCAAGTTGAGTCATATTGGTCTATTCAGTTAGAGTCAGTTATGGGTCGGGTGAGCTCAATCGAGTAAGTTATGAGTTGGTTGGAGTTAATTATTATTTTTAATTAGGATGGAATCGATTATTATTTTCAGTTAGGAGTCTGTCAATTAATTAAGAGTCCAAGTTTAGTGGGACTCTGAGTCTAAGCCCAGAGGGACTCTTGGTATAACACTATAAATAATGATGTAACTCATTTATTTTAAGTAATCAATAAAGAAGTTATGTTTTAGCCAATAGGCAAAACCCTAGGAGGGCTAATCCCCTATAAAGATCAAGGAGGTAGATCCCCTCGAAGTGATCATAGACGTTCGACCCCCTCGAAGTGATCATTTATCCCTCTTTTTCATCTCCATCCATGATAGAATCGTACGAGGTTCTATCAATTGGTATCAGAGCATCGATAGAAACCTTTGGGTTTATATCACTTCGGCTTGCTTTTCCTTTAATAAGTCGAGGTTCTCACGTAGTTGGTTGTTCGAGGCTTCCTCTTCATATAGCTCAACTCGGAGGGTCGAGTAAACCACCTCAAGAGGCAGGATCGCTTCTGTGCTATAAGTGAGGCTGAAGGGTGACTCCCCAGTCGGGGTCTTTCGGGTCGTCCTTGATGCCCATAATATGTTTGGGAGCTCATCGGTCCACGTTCTCTGTGCACTAGTGACGCTCCTCTTTAACCCCTCTAGGATAGCCCGGTTGATGACCTCGATGAGTCCGTTGGCTTGGAGGTGACCGACCGAGCTGAATTTTAACTAGATCCTATAATTTTGCCATAATGCCTTGAACTTGGGGTTGTTGAACTATGTTCTGTTGTTGGTAATGATAACTCTCGAGATGTTGAACCTAGTGATGATGCTCTTCCAGACGAAGCCTTCAACTTGCCTCTCCGTGATGGGCATCATTGGCTTGGCCTCAACCCACTTGGTGAAGTAGTTGACCCCGACTATAAGGAACCTGCGTTGTCCTGAGGTTGAGGGAAATCGACTGAGAAGGTTCATTCCCCATTGAGCGAACGACCATACGCAATCAAAGGTTGTCAAGGGCATTGCTGGATGGTGTTGGATGCGGGACTATCGTTGGCACAACTCACATCTTTGGATGTAGGCTCGGACATCCTAATGCATGGTCGACCAATAATATTCTTGTCTAAGAATCTTATGTGTCAAAGTGCGAGTGCCGATGTGCTCTGCATAAATTCCCTCATGCACTTTGGCTAGGGTGGTCTGTGCCTGGGTCGGATGTAGACAGCGGAGTAGTGGTCGGTTGAAGCCTCTACGATAAAGACGCTTGTTGATCAGGCAGTACCATTCTTCCATCCTTTTGAAGTTCTCAATTGATATTAATTGCTTTTAAACTCTTTCTAAAACCATCAAGTATTATATATTAATCTTAGATACCTAGTGCTCTCAAGTAGGAAAGTAAGAATTCAAATGAGTCATATCAGCTAGGTAAAGTGAGCAGTGAAAGAGCTTAACTCAGTGACATATAGATGAGACTGAGCTACCTTCTTAAAAATATTAAAGTAAACTACTATGGCATGATCATACTAAGTCTCGAGATTAAATTACGTAGATATAAAGCTCGTGGTCTTAAACATGCCATAAAATTCACTTTTATATTTTCTAATAAATTATCCATTTAGCTAATATAAATATGGACTATAAAATGAATTTCCTAATATCGAGATAATTTGTAGAATCGATATATAAAAATATCATTATTTTCAACTTATATGATCTCATATATGTGAGCATATATTCTTCATCATTTATAAATATCTTATTATTTTTATAGTCTTTAGTATTCTATTTCTTATCAACTCTAATATCTATCAAATATTCTAATTATAAAACTAATATAAAATTTGAGCATATAATAGACTTTTAATCACATATAGATAAGGAATATTCTTAATTAAATTCTTTTGCAGGTCATTCTTAGGACACTAGCTTTAATTGAATTTTTCACCTCTAGTTATATGTATATCATTTATTGAACAAACTTACATATTAAATCTTTCAAAGATTCAATCAATATATCTTTTTTAAGATAGTCTAAACAATCCTTTAGATCTATCTTTAAATATGCTAATAATATAAGCTACTTCATTCATATTAATCATCTTAATATTCTTGATAAGAAATTTAGATTTCGTGAAACAAACCAATGTCACTACTAGCAAACATAATATCATCCATATATAAGACCAACATAATAAACTTATTTTCATACTCACACACACACATATATATACTAATCAACAATATAGTTTTTAAAATCTAAATAATGTAATGGTATCATAAAACTTTATATATTATTATTTAGAAGCTTGTTTAAGGGTAAATAAATTTGCTAAGTTTGTAAACCAATTTTTTTTCCTTTTTTGTGAATCCTTTAGATTATTTCATATAAATTTTCTTATCAGAATCTCATTCAGAAATGTTATTTCATGTCAATTTGTTGTAACTCAAATTATATTGAGCTACTAATGTCATGACGATCATAAACGAGTCATATTTAAAAATTTGAGAAAAAAATATCGTTATAGTATATGCATTCTTTCTAAAAAAATATCTTTGATCATAAGTTTAGCTTTATATCATTTGACATGTTGAATCTCATATTTCTATAATAAAATCTTTAATAAATTTATTAAACTAATATATTTTTGAGATAAGTGATGCAGGAAAATATCTCGATTATAGAAATGGACCACGGAAGGGCTAATTATACAGCAGGGGAGTTCGACAATATGCTGAAAATTTATCATATCAAAAATTACATATTGAACTGGAGGGTTGGTCAATGTGTTGTATATCAGACATCATGTGATAGGCTCGAGCATAATGCTAGAAGGATCAGATATTGTATCAGAAGATTTGATATCATGGGAAAGTTGATATAGTGATAGAATAAGTGATATAGTAAAAGAAAGGAGGATGTGCAACGGGTTCAGATGAAGTGTTTGAAGCTCAGATGACATGCCGGACATGTAGAAATACATTGAAAGCTTCAAAGATGTGTCGAATGAGTACTTGATTTGTCAAGGTCTTGATCAAATTTATTTTGAGCCAATTTGAGTTGATATTGGGTCAAAACAAAGCCAACTTGTAAAAAAAACTATTGCACTTGTACTAGTACCAAGTTAGCCCTTTAGAAGGCCAAATCAATGGCCTAAACTAAGCCTAGATGGTGGTACCACTAGGCCCAGGCGATTATACCCGATTGAGTCAATCGATAAGCATTGTTTGTGCCTTGTCAGCCTTTTCGATGGTGGTAGAATCTTTCATAATAGTAGCATTGCCTAGTGTGGTGGTAGTTGCTGGTTACATGTGCTCTACAAGCCAATCACGTGAGTGATGACACTTGTGACACGCTACATGATCTTTTTACTTATTATAATTATTGATATATTCTCACTTTATGTTGTCTATTACATATACTATGATGTCCTTAGATTTGTGCAATGAGAATCAGATCGTGATGAGATCACAATAATGTGATTGATTCACCTTTAAACACAGATCCTAAATAATATCAGTCATATGTTACTTGAGAAGGACATCGAGATAACCGGACAAACAGGTGTACTGTATACCCGTTTATATGATTAGCTAGTTTTATAGTCACTCCTGTGAGGATACTAAGGGTACAGTACAAGTGCTTATTTGAGAATGAGTTCATTGATTAATCCGCTTATGAAAAACTAGATGATAAATGATACTTGATGTCAGATAGCGATTTTATAGTCTCAATTGTGTATTTGATCCTTAGATTTAAGACACCAAGGATGTGTTATTTGAGTACACTTTTCTTTGATGTCAAACTTATAGTTCTAGAAGTTTCAAATCTAGTACAGCTGGTTATCGGGATTGGTAGCCAACCTAATGAAGGCAACTGAGTGTTAATAGAGAATTATTCACTCTCGATATCATGAGAGGAATATCTTATGTGCTCTTACTCAAGCAAATCCTAGCCAGGATCATCCGGATTAAGAGAGAATGAGTTCTTTGTGAGAATCCAATTAGAATGAGACTTGGATGGATTCCGTATGAGGCCTGATAGTACTATGCCTGATATATGGTCTATGGAATATTAGATAGATGAGGAACTATAGATATATGATATTTAAGGACAGATATGTCCAATGGATTAGATCCCCTTGTACTATATAGGGACTATGGCTTAGTATTGATGAGTTGAATGAATTGTTATGGGATAACAATTCATTAAGTCAGAAGGAGTTCTGAGTTAGAAGGAACTCTGATGAGTGTAATTTATGGCCAGCTCGATATTGGGCCTAGAGGGTTACACACATATCATAGATGTTGAGATAAGTAGAGAATTGGATATGAGTTATCCAATAAGCCCACGTTTCATTGGATGAGACCCAATATTAATGAAATCCTTGCATGAAGCTCAATTAGAGGCAAATTGAGATTATTAGATAGAGATCTAATAATCTAGGAGGCGAGGGTAATTTAATAGAGATTCAATACCCATTAAGGCATGATCCATTAAAGTTTAAAGAGGCTCTTTATAAATAGGAGGTAGGGGCAACTAAGTAAGGGGATAGGTTGTACCTTTGGTCTCCCCCTCCTATCTCCTCCCTCCCTTCTA